>CM018681.1:41408009-42790509 GCA_009363875.1 Mikania micrantha | reverse complement strand
TATGAAGGAAGCTTAATCGAAATGAAGCAGAAGTTTTCTTCTATGATCGATCGATATACACATCAACAACTCCGAATTGGATTAGTTTCTCCTCAACAAATAAGTACTTGGTCCAAAAAAATCCTGCCTAATGGCGAGATAGTTGGAGAGGTGACAAAACCTTATGTCTTTCATTACAAAACCAATAAACCAGAAAAAGATGGATTATTTTGTGAAAGAATTTTTGGGCCTATCAAAAGTGGAATTTGTGCTTGTGGAAATTATCGAGTAATCGGAGATGAAAAGGAAGACCCGCAATTTTGTGAACAATGCGGAGTCGAGTTTGTTGATTCTCGTATACAAAGATATCAAATGGGCTACATCAAACTCGCATACCCCGTAATGCATGTGTGGTATTTGAAACGTCTTCCTAGTTATATTGTGAATCTTTTAGATAAACCTCTTAACGAATTAAAAGACCTAGTATACTACGGTGTGTGATTTGATCGAAATTCTGATTTTACAGATTCGAAATGAGAAATTGTCATCCCATTTAATCCAATCGGGATGCCCTTACCTGACATGTTTCTTGGTAGGAGAAACATGAAGCTCAGAATTAGGGATCTATTCAAGACGCTCCCCAAAAAGGGAATTGATCTATTGTCGATTTCATAACAATTTATAGTTATACCTCGTAAAAAAAGACTTTTTCTTTTGTGGAATTAAACAGCTCATTTTTTTTTAGAAAGAAATGATGTTCAAATAAGAAAATAGAAAAGATATCATGGTTACAAGAGTCTATCTATCGCATAAAGACTTTAAGGACATCGTGGCCTAACCCTCGAGGTGAAGTCGGGACCTAAAAGATCGAATGGAACAGTACATAGACAAGTAAATTCCTTATGAATTCCAAGGTACTGTCTTTAATTTTCATTAAGAATTATGGGATTCATCATTCAAGAGGAAGTAGACTACTCAAGAATTTCACATTTCATTTATGTAATAATTGAATAAAGGATTCATAAAATCTAAATCAAAATAATAAGGAAGACAGAATCGATGAAGTTTTGCTTGATCTTCACTGGAAACTTGAGTAAGGAGTAGATCTTTTTGGAGTTTTCTAGAATCTGAAAGCGAGAACTCCTTTCTTTTTCTTTTTTTCTTTATTTGACCTACTTTAGCCGGATGAAAGGAAACTTTCACGTCCGATTTTGAGGAGGAGGTAGATCCTATCCCAACTTTTATTTTGCTAGGCCCATAGATAAAAAACCTACTTTTTCACGATTACGCGGTTTATTGGAATATGAAATTCAACCCTGGAAATACAGGATCCCAATTTTTTTACTACCCGGAGCTTCGATACATTTCGAAATCGAGAGATGTCTACCGGGGGAGGTTCTATCAGACAACAATTAGCCAATCTAGATTTACGAATGATTATAGATTATTCATTGGTAGAATGGAAAGAATTGGAGGAAGAGGAACCTACAGGGAATGAATGGGAAGATCGAAAAGTTGGAAGAAGAAAAGATTTTTTTGCTTACATGCATGAAATTGGCTAAGCATTTTATTCAAACAAATATAGAACCAAAATGGATGGTTTTGTGTCCATACCAGTTCTTCCTCCTGAGTTGAGACCAATCTATCATATAGATGAGGATAAACTAGTGACCTCGGATATTAATGAAATCTATAGAAGAATTATCTATCGGAATAATACTCTTACAGATCTATTAACAATAAGTATAGCTACGCAAGAAGAATTAATAATATCTCAGGAAAAATTGCTACAAGAAGCCGTGGATGCACTTATTGATAATGGAATCTGCAGACAACCAATGAGGAATGATCATAATAGAATTTACAAGTCGCTTTCAGATGTAATTAAAGGCAAAGAAGGAAGAGTTCGCGAGACTCTGCTTGGTAAACGAGTCGATTATTCAGGGCGGTCAGTGATTGTCGTGGGCCCTTCACTTTCATTACATCAATGTGGATTGCCTCGCGAAATTGCAATAGAACTTTTCCAGGCATTTGTAATTCGTGACCTAATTAGATAGCTTCGAACATAGGAGTTGTTAAGAGTCAAATTCGGAAAAAAAAACCCGATTGTATGGGAAATACTTCAGGAAATTCTGGATGACCATCCTGTATTGCTGAATAGAGCGCCTACTCTGCATAGATTAGGCATACAGGCATTCCTCCCTCTTTTAGTGGAAGGGCGTGCTATTTGTTTACATCCATTAGTTTGTAAGGGCTTCAACGCAGACTTTGACAGGGATCAAATGGCTGTTCATGTGCCTTTATCTTTAGAGGCTCAAGCAGAGGCACGTTTACTTATGTTTTCTCATATGAATCTTTTGTCTCCAACTATTGGAGATCCCATTTCTGCACCAACTCAAGATATGCATAGTGGACTGTATGTCTTAACGAGTGGAAATCGTCGGGGTATTTGTGTAAATAGGTATAATCCATGTAATCGTAGAAACTATCAAAATGAAGATAATAACTATAAGTATACAAAAAAAAAGAACCCTTTTTTTGTAATGCCTATGATGTAATTGGAGCTTATCGGCAAAAATGAATCAATTTAGGTAGTCCTTTGTGGCACCGTATGAGCCTCAGATGAATGGTGTAGCTGAAAGAAAGAACATGACTTTGATTGAGTCTGCGAGAACAATGCTAGCTGATTTTAAACATTCCATTAGTTTTTGGAGTGAAGCTGTGGCTACAACTTGTTTTACTCTTAACAGAGTTTTGATTGTTAAAAGACACAATAAAACTTGTTATGAATTGCTTCAGAATAGAAAGCCTAATTTGGAACACTTGGAACCTTTTGGGGCTCCTTGTACTATGCTAAAGAAAGATTTACAATTCAATTCTAAAGTTGAAGAGGGTTTCTTTCTTGGCTACAGTCTTCCTAACAAACGTGTGTTTAATAAACGTACGGGTGTTGTGGAATTATGGTATCATTTGGATGTTCAAAGACATACACCTATACCAGACGGAAAGGGTCCAGATTGGCTTTTTGATTACAATAAATTGGTTGAGTCTTTTAATATGTCTCCAATTGTTTCTGATGATGAAATAACCTTACAAATGTTGTATGATTTGCAGAATTATGACGAACAAGGTATTTCTCAACATTCTGAAGATAATATTACTACCCCATATGAGGGAGGCATTTCAGAAGTAATTAATGATGATTGGTAATCTGATGATGATAATGATGTTTTTGAAGATGCTATTTCTCACGATCAAGACACTGATCAGAATATTACGAATCTTGATCATAATATGGATGTACCGCAAGTGCTTGTCACACGTGTTCATGTGAATCATCCGATTGCTCAGATCATAGGAGATCCTACTCCAGGAGTACAGACATGAAATCAAGTCACAAATGAAGAAAGTTTGTATGTGGATTTAGAGAAAACTCATGGCAGTCAAGAGCTCTGATGCATTCAACGTTTATTTCACAAATAGAGCCAAAGACTGTGACTGGCGCGTTACGTGAGCCTGCCTGGGGGGAGGCGATGCAAGAAGAACTGAATCAATTTCAAAAGTTGGGAGTTTGGCATTTGGTAGATTTGCCAAAAGGAGAGAAAAATATTGGTACTAGATGGGTGTTGAGATGCAAACGAGATGACCGAGGCGTAATTGTCAGAAACAAAGCTCGTTTAGAGGTTCAGGGTTTTAAACAAGTTGAAGGAATTGATTACGATGAAGTTTTTGCACCTGTGGCGCGGATGGAAGCCATTAGACTTTTTCTTGCTTTTGCTGCTCACAAGAAATTCAAAGTTTTTCAGTTGGATGTAAAATCTGCATTTCTGTATGGTTCTTTGAAGGAAACAGTGTATGCTTGTCAGCCACCAGGCTTTGAGGATCCTATCCATCGGGATCAGGTTTACCTCTTGGATAAAGCACTGTATAGTCTTCATCAGGCTCCGCTTGCCTGGTATGAGACGTTATCGACTCACCTTGTTGAACACAGGTTCAATAGGGGTCAGATTGACAAAACAATGTTCTTTCGGGAGAAGGGCAAGGACATTCTTCTTGTTCAGATCTATATAGATGATATCATTTTTGGATCTACCGATGAACAAATGTGTTTGGAGTTCAAAGAGGTGATGATTGAGAAATTTGTAATGAGTGCAATGTCAGATATTAATTTTTTTTTGGGATTACAGATTGATCAAATTGATAATGGAATTTTCATTCATCAGACAAAGTATATTCAAGATGTGCTAAAACAGTTTAGCATGCTTGATTCAAAACCAATTTCCAGGCCCATTCAGCCTAATCACGGGATTGAGCGTGATATTAAGGGGGAGATAATTGATCCTACTCTTTATCGTGGAATTATTGGAAGTTTGATGTATGTGACTGCCTCAAGACTAGATATTGTATTTGCTACAAGTATCTGTGCAAGATATCAATAAAAACCTAAAGGGTCACATCTGATTGCAGTCAAGAGAATATTTCGTTATCTGAAGGGTACACCAGACACTGGTCTGTGATATCCTAAGGATGATAACTTTTCCTTCAATGCCTACAGTGACTCCTATTATGGAGGGTGTAAGATAGATGCGAAATCCATAACTGGTGGTGCACAACTTTTAGGGTAACGATTAGTTTGTTGGCAGTGTAAAAAGCCAACATCTGTGGCTACTTAAACTTGTGAGGCTGAGTATGTAGCTGCTGCCAGTTGTTGTTCACAAGTATTTTTGATACAGCAACACACGAGAGACTATGGTTTTAATTATCTTACAACCCCAATTCATGTTGATAATGAGGCTGCTATTACTATAACAAAGAATCCTGTGTATCATTCACGTTCAAAACACATTGACATCAGGTTTCATTTCATACGCGATTGCTATGAAAAGAAACTTATTGATGTGGTGAATAAATATACAAATGAGCAACGAGCAGACCTTCTCACCAAGTATTTTGATAAAAATTGTTTTGAGTATTTACTCAAATTAAATGGTATTCGAGTCATGGGTGAGGTCATTTCAAATCAACTTCCTTCATAATCAATTTTTATTGAATTAACATCAGATATTTAATTGTTTTTGTTTATTTTGTGTTTTAGTTTTTAGGGGGAGGAAATTTTCAAAAACCCAAAAACATTTGAAAAATCAAAAACACAAAAACAATAAAAAAAATTAAAATAATGAGAAATTGATTCGACCAAATGAGAAATGATAGTACATTGTAGTAATTGGAAGCACATCTGTATCATACTAGAACTTAAACATAAAGATCATTTACAATTAGTTAGTATGATATGTTGGTAGGTTTATAACTTAGTTGCGATAACATTTGACAAAATTTTGATTATGTTTTATGAGAAACAGATGCTTAGAATACAGTGCTTAGCTTTGTCCTGAATGAGTGATGATCAATCTTACAAAATTTTTCTTCAACAAAATTTAAGTTACTAGTTTTGATCATTTGTTTATTATGTAAAAAAGAAATTCTAAATTTTTTTTTCTTTTGTTTTAGTTTAAAGCTGAAACATTCTCTGCGTATACTTACGTATCGACCTGATTGTTATAGCTTTAAACAATTCAAACTTGTTTTCTTGGTTTTGATTAAGATTTTGACAATCTCTACGTATATAAGAATATCGATCTGATTGTTAAAAGCTTAATCTTAAATTATTGTTTCGTTAATTTTCTGGATCATCTGAGCATACGAAAGTATCAACCTTGATTCCAAGATTTTGAACAAATTCAATTTGTTTTACATTTTGTATTTTTCAAAAAGATATTATGTTTTGTTTTTGCATGGTCAAGCTAGTTAAAATTGAAGTAAATTGTTTCAAGGACATTATTGTTTGTTTAATTATTAACAACACGGAGATGTGTTCAAGTAAATGGAAAACATAAAGTATTTGATGGTTTTGTTTTCATTTGGTATCTTATCGAAGTAATTAAATTTAAAGAGGATTTATATACTGACAATCATCTTTGAATTGTAATTTGCTGATAAATATATTCATTCGGTGTATTTGCTTAGAACCACTTTCACGTACCTTTGAGTTTGATTTTGATTTTCTTTTTTCGATTTTGGATCATTCGGTGTATTTGCCATACATCATTAGTTTCAGATTTGTCTTCTGATTCTAAATAGGTAAACAGATTTGAGTTTGACCGACTAAATTTGTAGATATATCGAATTTAAGATTTAGTTAGTCGAACCTGTTATTTTGGGAATAAAACCTGTTTAAACCAAAATTTTGGAAAAATTGTGTAACATCAGTGCCGGAAACATCACCGGAACAGTGATCTCAACAGTGGCATGAACAGTAATCAGGTACAAACTACGTATATTTCAGTGTATGTCATAATCATATCATATTTCATTATCATTTTCTGTTATCAGAGAGCAAATTCATAAACAGTTCAGGAAAACAAGGTTCTAAATTATGGTTCATCAGTCAGATTACTATCTGGCAATACAAAACCATGTGATTATTTGTTAGGATTTTATTACGTATAAACGTATGTGAGGCTTTACAGAACAAAATGATAAAGGATGTCGTTACGTGAATGCTAAATAGAAGGATTATTCGTATATGTGACGATCTGTACGAATATATCTGAAAGTTTAACGTTCCGAATGATATCCAATAATTAGAAAACAATGTTGAAAAGTATAGTTATCGCCGTGTTCGTACGGGTGACGATTCGAATGAATACGCGCAACCACTATACGATTCGATTTTAAACAGTAAATTAAATATTTTCGTAAATTTAAAAATAAAAAGAAGATATTTAGTTAATTTACTAGGAATAACCACCTAAAATAATTTCATAAATCTTATTTTAGATCCGAGCGGAACCGAACGAACCCGAACAAACTCGGGTATCTCTAACCCATTTATTGTGGTCATGAATGCCACAGCCACCACCACCTACCCATTTCATTCACAATTTTCGTTGCACTCGCTCTAGAATCTCTGTCTAACTTCTCTCTACAAGATCTCTTCCAATTCTCAACCATTTCGAGTGTTTTCAATGTCAAAACGACCACAATCATCCGTAGATCACGAAAGTACAAGGGATCTAAGCTTTCATCCACCATTTTTGAGGTAAATCTTTAGTTTTAATTTGGTTTTTGGGGAGAACCACGAATTCTGGAATTATTTTTGTTTTAACCGACCTAAGTGCTTATAATCATGTAGATAAATTGTTGTAAACGATTAGGAAACCTTAGAAACAAACCTGCATGACCTAGAACCCGAGGATGATGATGATGAAGGATAGCCATGGTCGACTAGTTCGCGAAAGGAGAAGATATAGGTGGCCGAACCTCTTTTTGGCCGAACCCACATGGGGAGTTTCACGAACCCATGAGCCACGAACGTCCTACCAGCCGCAACATCTGCTAGCCGAACCATGCTTAGGCCGAACCTGCATGAGACACGAACCAGGGTGATGCGAACCTAGGGTTTCCCTGGCCAAACCCATGCATCCACGAACCCTTGGTCGAACCTGGAAGCTTCTACTTGACCGAACCTCCACTGGTTTGGACGAACCTGAGCTGCCACGAATCAGGGGACACCCACAAACCAGTAATGGCTGAACCCTCATAGCAGCCGAATCTGTAACCATGGCCGAACGCTATCACTTAACTGCACCAAGGGGCATACGAACCTTTTGTTATTGGAACAAAGGCAGCGAACCTATGACCCTTAGCCGAACCATGAGGTTACGAACCTATGTTTTTCGAATGGGAATAGGACCACATAACTTCGTGCATGGGAAACTCTAAGTTACCATCTTTCCTTTAAAACCATAAGTTATTGAATTATGGGATTTTACATAATGTGAATATTTTATGAAAATAACGTAAACATAATTTCTTTAAAATTAGATTGGAATATGTAACTTTGGTTATGGTGGTGGATCTAATTAATCATGCATGTATAGGTATGTGTGTGCATGGGATGGGTATGTAAACCATGCAGTGGAAATTAGGGTATGTGCATGGGAAGCCTACTAAGGCCCATTTTAATGAAAAAGGGTAATTAAGGCTATTGGGTTAGGTTTTCAATAACAAGGGTTTTCTTTAAACACACTAACAACTCAACATAATGGGTAACCTCTATTTAACTAGCTTAAAACCCTTGGTACTTTAGTTGGGAAATCATGAGGATCAAGTAATTAAACTAAGGACTTAAGTGTTGATTTGATTATTAGCACATAGCCTTATGAAAAATCCACAAAGACATGAAATTAGCTTAGATAGTTTACTTAAATCATCAAGGCATAATTAATCCGAGTATTCTGAAAGATTCTAATAATGGGCCGAGATTTGGCCCAATGGGCTCAAACGAAGCCCATCATGATAATCATACTTATCTCATAAAACTCATTACGTTTTAATAAAAGAAATTAAATTGTAAACTTATTTAAATTAAATTAAATGATTTTAACCTAATGTATAACTAGAAATGAATAAATTTAAAACATCTTAATTGAAAGACTTAAGTATGTTTAACTAGACCTTATGTAAATAAGGTTTAGATGTGTCAATTACAGGATAAAGGGGAAACTATGGGTAGTACATGTAGAGTAGTTAAATAGAATTTTAGAAACATATTAGTAACATAGGACACTTAGTTGCCCACTGACACCTGAACCTAGATGCGACGAATATGATATACACTTATCGTATTCAAATTCTCGTAAAACAACTTAGGAACCGAAGAAACCTAGTCTACAACAACGAGCGCGCATTTTGTGGTAAATCAATATAGAGCAACACAGGTGAGTTCATTGTCCCTTTTCTAAACATTTTTTTTTCAAACGCGGGGCTGAGAAGCATGCGTAAACCTTTTTATTTAAAATGTTTTACATAAATGCTTTTACTTATTATATGCTTTATATCTACTTGCTTATACTCCTAGACTCCTGTCTAGGTAATTGCTATGCTGAATTAACTAACAAGTTAATTAGTTACTCTTGTAAGTAATACTTTAGTTATAAACTATAAACAAACCCTTAGTCCATCGAGTTTATTCCAGAATCTAAATTCAAAGTGAAATCAAAAGAATTAAAGATAAAGATCAAATGCAATGGAATCTAATCCAGTGTGTGATCAGTGAACTAAGGATCCTACTCAAGAATCTATAATCATTGTGAAGTAATGGATTTCAAAAGATCAGAATCAAGAGAATCAAGGAGAATCATAACCGTGTGTGAATCATGGAAATAATGAAATCATTAAGATCTAATGAAATCATTAATTGCTTAAATTAAGGTGGATGTCAGTTGTATGTAAATCAAGACCACGTGTTACACACGGATAGTCCAGTCACAGTAGTAGACTCTTGTAGTCAAGCTACATGGGCATAACTTAAACTATCAAACGAAATCAAGAGAATCAAAGACGATCAAGAATCGAAGGATATCCTTAAAGTCCCTACATGTACAGTTGGCCAAAGGGTCAAGCTGATATGGGCTTCATGAAACTCCCGACGTATACAGGTAGACTCCTAGTGGGTCATGCCTGATATGGGCCACGTGTGAGTGGGTACAACTTGGACAACCACCAACAACTAAGTCTAATTGATTGAGTCAAATAAGGCCCAATCATCATGTCTTAGTTGTATTTGAATTCTTTATTATTAATTTAATTAAACATTTAATATTATATTTCTACAAGTGCTTTGGGGTAATCATGAATACATGGTGAACTCAAGAGATCAGAGGTAAACCTATTTGTGGAAATCAAAATCTAAATTGAAGGTGAATGGAGTGAAACGCTTAATTATCATTAACAAAAATATGCTAAGCATTCCGGTATGTGGTGGAACGGTGGCTAGGGCTTGTCCCCTACATATACCCAATATATAAGCATACTTAATTGGATAACATAGGTGGTCGTTGATGAGGTTAAGGTTGTCATTTCGCGGGGATCAAGGTAAACATTCTAAGGGTAATCAAATGCTATGAATCAATGGTTATGAAATTAAAGATATGGGATGAAATGCTTAATTATCACCAGGAACAATATATCATGTGGTTTAGTATGTGGTGGGACGATGGCTGGGCGGGCGGTAAGTTTGGCCCTGCATATGGCCTATATATAAGCATATTGAACTGGATGGTATAGGTGGTTAGTGGTGAGGTTAATATTTTCATTCAAATTCATTTTTATAAAACTACATGAACTCACCAACCATGTGTTGACTTGATCTTTTTGCATGACTTCTTAGGAGACGAACAAGTCAACTAAGGAGTTATTACTTTTGGACTAGGATACCAGTTAGAGGACCTAGCTTTTTGGACCTGCATATTTTTGAAGCATCATTAACAGATTTATTTTGTATATCTTGTGCAGATACAAGATAGAAGAATTATGATGTTGATAATAGTAGATTTACATTGGTAAATTATGAACTAAACTGATGTAATTTAACTTTGTAATTCTATTTTCATTTAGCATTTTCTCAGTTATATATCATGTGCAATGCAAACAATCTGATCATTCCGATTATCATTCACGATATCGCGCCCCGGGAACCTTCCGCCTGACGGGGAAGTCGATCCATCCCGCCGGCTCGGGGTGTGATAGATTGGTATCAGAGTCATAGTTATAGAGAAATATAGGTCACTTATTTAAACGGTTTGGCCTAGACTATAACATAGGGACCCTGCACGTAGAGAACCTAGGACAAAAGACTTTATTTGCTTTGTGTCTTCAGCATTCGATCACTGCAGTAACCGATAATTTTATTGGTTATGATCAGAATGCCGCCGAGAAGACCTCCTTCTATTGTGCCACCCCACAGAATTCAGCTCCACACTCGTCGAAACCATCACCAGCTGATTCACCACCGCCACCTCCTCCACTCATTCCTCCTCCAAACCGAGCACGACACAGATACTGGATCCTGCTACCGTTGCACTAGCAACTTTACTGAGAAGCCAGCTGACCAATCAGCTGAAGGAAGTGATACCATATATGCTTAACCATATCCAGAACGACAGCAACAACACCGGGAACTCATTAGGGGAAGCCAGTGGAAACATTGGTAATACATCACACTACTCCTACGAGTCTTTTGTAGGATGTAAGCCACCAAGATTTAGCAGTGCTGAAGGAGCCGTTGGATTAATCCAATGGATAGAAAAGATCGAGACTACTTTGGACCTCTACAGTTGTCCAGAGCACCACAAGGTCCGTTACTCTGATGGTACCTTCAACATACAAGCCTTGAAGTGGTGGAACTGCCAGATTCGAGCAAGAGGCAGGGAAGAAGCTATGGCAATGTCATGGGAAGATTTCAAGACCCTGCTGAGAACTGAATTATGTCCCAAGAATGAGCTGCAGAAGATGGAAGTTGAATTGTCAAACCATGCGATGAAGGGGGCAGACCACATGGGGTATACTACTCGTAACAACGAGTTGGCTGCTTTGGTGCCAGACATGGTACCAACATTGGAGAAAAGGATTGATTGATATGTAGGTGGACTTCCCGCCTGTATTCAGGGTTTAGTTGTTGCAGCAAACAATGTTAATGTGGAGTCTGCCGTGAGTTTGTCTGGGAAACTCACTGATCTGATGGTAGCCTCTAGAGTTTTGAAGAAAGAGGTTGACACTAGCAAGAGAAAGGAAGAGTCTTCCAAGAAACCTCATCACCATCAACACCCGAAGAAGAAACAGAAGACTATAAAGAACTACACTATGGCTACTCCACTCAACCAAGTAGCCATGGCATCGCAGAACGTGCACAAGAAGCCATATACTGGCCCACACCCTTTGTGTGCTTAGTGCCAGTATCATCATGCTGCTAACAATCAATGCCGTAATTGCACGGGATGTGGAAGAAAGGGACATTGGGTCCAGCAATGTCGGATGACACCAAATCAAGCAGTCAACAATGCTGCTTTAGCTCTCCCTCCACCCAACAACCAAACCAACGGTGGATGCTATAACTGTGGCGAACAGGGCCACTTTGCACAGAACTGTCCGAAGAAGATACAACAGGTAGTTCCAACACCCCATGGAAGAGCTTTTGCTATAGGAGCTCCAGCTGCACACCAAGACCCGAATGTTGTCACTGGTACATTTCTCTTACATGACTTTTATGCATCTGTTCTATTTGACACTGGTGCGGATCAGAGTTTTATCTTTACCGATTTTCCATGCCAACTAGATTCTAGTGAGGAACTTTTAGATTCCCCTTACATTATAGAAGTAGCTAATAGGAAACAGATCACAGTTAGCCCAGTATACAGGAATTTCCCATTGACACTTAATGGTCGTATATTGACCATCGATTTGATACCGATGGAGTTGGGTAGTTTCGACATCATTGTTGGGATGGATTGGCTTCCTTCAAATCAAGTGGACGTCATCTATTCTGAAAAGCTGCTTCGGTTTCCATTGCCGAACGATAGAGTATTGAAAGTTAGAGGGGATCAAGCGAAACGAAGTGTAAAAATCATCTCTTGCATAAAGGCACGTAAGTGTCTACAGAAGCAGTGTGTAGCATTCCTGGCTCATGTGGTGGAGAAGGAGAAGGACAAGAAAAAGATTCAAGATGTGCCGGTAGTGAAAGAATATCCGGAAGTATTTCCTGAAGACTTACCAGGTTTGCCACCTGCGCGACGGGTAGAGTTTCGTATTGACTTAGTTCCTGGAGCAACTCCTGTTGCTAAATCTCCTTACAGGTTAGCACCTTCAGAGATGCAGGAATTGTCAAACCAATTACAGGAACTACTTGATAAGGGTTTCATCAGACCTAGCTACTCACCTTGGGGTCCGGATATTATCAACCTAGAGTTCAAGATGAAGACATACTGAAGACGGCGTTCCGAACCAGATACGGGCATTACAAATTCATGGTGATGCCTTTCGGATTGACAAATGCACCCGCGGTTTTCATGGATCTCATGAACCGAGTGTGCAAGCCGTATCTGGATCATTTTGTCATTGTTTTTATTGATGACATACTGATTTATTCCACAAGCAAAGCAGGCCACGAGCAACATCTCAGAAAGATCTTGGAGCTGTTGAAAGAAGAGAAACTTTATGCCATATTCTCTAAGTGTGAATTTTGGCTAAGAGAAGTTCAATTTCTGGGTCATGTAGTCAACAGCGAGGGAATACACGTAGATCCCGCCAAAATTGAAGCAATAAAAAATTAGGATACTTCGAAGACACCGACGGAGATATGGTCTTTTCTGGGATTGGCATGTTATTATAGAAGGTTTATCTCAAACTTTTCTAAGATAGCTCTGCCTCTCACCAAGCTAACTCAGAAAAGTGAACCGTTTGTTTGGAAGCAGAAACAAGAGGATGCTTTTCAGACATTGAAACAGAAATTATGTGATGCTCCAATCCTATCGCTTCCAGAAGGCTGTGATGACTTTGTTGTTTATTGTGATGCTGTAGGACCTTCAAGGAGCTCGGAAACAATCCGATTCCTATGGAAATCTACCCGACAGCCGCTGGAATAGTGCGGAATCCTATTCCAGGGTTTTACAATTGAAATCAACAGCAACCGTGGTGATCCGATGGTGTAGGAAGAACTTGTAGACAAGAATCGAACACCACGGGTTGAGAATCGAACTTGGACGATCAATGGCCGCTCTAATCTCCTAGGGTTTGACTCTGGAATCTCAGGGAAGAAGGAGGGCTCTGGAAAAGTTAGTATTGAAATGATTTGAACTGGTATATATAGGCAGTAGTCATTCGACTGAATGAGAGGCCGAAGCAACTCATTCGGCGAATGGCTTCAGTCGAATAAGTAATTCAGTCGAATGAGTCATTCGGCGAATGACTCATTCGACGAATGTAGACATACTCTATTCTCATTCGCCGAATGACTTCATACTCTAGAGTCATTCGGCCGAATGAGCAATACTCATACTCAATTAAACAATAAACCAAATCACCCAATCAAATAATCAAATAGTTAAACATAAACATTAAGAACAATATATAAAAAGACAACTTCCATTAATAACTTGAATTTTACACGATAAGTTGTACAAAATAGAACTAAGGACATTACATGTATCAACAAACTCCCCCTAGGACCTAGTTCAACTCTTGGAAGTGTCTTTCTTGAAATACTTTGCCGATATAGCTTTTCCAGTCTGCTCCAGCGTGGATCTTGAAAATACTGCAGAGACGGATCACTCTCATAAACTGCAATGCTTGCACCATGTCTTGAACAGCGAAGAAAATCTGGTGCCTAAACAGAGCTTGAACATCTTTGTGAGATAGATTGGTCAACCACATAGGATCAAATATCCTTACAGTCTCCCACTGCTTATCCTTGCACAACACAATCACAGCCTCGCCAGTGCGCCCATCATAATACCACCATCGGAAGCCATCCATAAAGTCTTGTCGCATTTTCCGTAAAGGAATCTTCTTCAAAACTCTAGGGGGAAGCCACTTCAGGATAACCTTATGCTTTCGGGTGTCTCCATCAATTTGTGGCAAATAATAACGTTCAGGCTGTTGGGTCTGAAAGTTCACCCATCTCTTTCGGTACTCAAACTGGATTTACCTAGAGAACCAGGCAGACATTCCTGAATCTTCACTGTATAGCAACTTCAGACGAGCTAATTGATTAACTTCAAAGCCCGGCAATGTCTTGAAATCACGAGGGTGCTTGAAGTAATCAATTCCCTTCTCTCTCTTCACAGCATAGCAACCAAGGTCGTGAAAGTATGCCCAGCTCAATATTTGACCTCTAGCTTTGTAGCCGTTGGTTCTGTAAACTTTCTTGTGTGTAGCTGGCATCTTCTCGGTGCTTTGTTTCTTCAAGGTCACCCAGTAGGCCTCCCATTCTTCTTTTCTTTTCTTTTGTTCATCGGCTTCGGATTTGCTTGCTTCAACTTGTTCTTCCAGATATCTGACCAAAAGATCCTCTGTTTCTTGATCAAATGGTTCAGTGAATATAGGCAACTCATCCTTAGCCGATGTGTACTTGGGATATTCCTCATCAGTGATATCCTCCAAAATAACTTCATCAATATCATCAAAAATTTCTGGCTCTGGCTCATCAACAATAGGAACAGAGGTATCGTCAGTGATCACCTCATCAGGATTTAACCTGAACAGTTCAGCAATTTGTTCCTTTGTCAAGCAGTGAATAATTTCTCCTTCCTCCTTGTCATAGCTGACTGAGTGCTGTATGATGCCTTGAGCGTCAAGAATCATAGTGAGTGTTTCATCCAGTTGACGTCTCACAGGCACAGCTTCCACTTCCTCAGTAGCTGTTGGTTCTTCAGTTTGTACCGGAGGAGATGAAGGAGGAGGCTGTTGCTTTTTATCGTTGGCCTTTTTGGACCGGATCTCAGATGAAGGAGGGGCTTGATCATCATCGTCATCATCGTCATCAGTACTGGATGATTCAGAAGACCCACTCCCAGATCCGTCCTGATCATCATCTTTATCAGATTCTTCATAGTCAACCTTTTCCTCATCAGATTCTGCTTCCTCTTCTTCCTCTTCTTCCTCTTTTTCCTCTTCTTCCTCTTCTTCTTCCTTTGTTTTCTCAGAATCTGAATCATTGGAGCGGGTTTCTGTACCCTCAAGCCTGGGAGTGCCTTCCTTGGAACTTTCAACTAGTTCAGCAAGTCGAGCATTCTCCGCTTCTAGTAGCAAAATCCGTTCATTGAAACCAGTGGCAGTCAGTGCCAACTGGTTGTGCTCATTGATATACTTTAGCAGCTGCTATTCTTGTTGAGCAGAACGAGCTCTAAGATCAGCTCGTTGATCAGCTGCCTGCAGCAACAAGGCATCCTGATCATTGATCCTTTGTGTGAGCTGAGCTATCTTGTTCTCCTGCTCCATGTTTTTCTCCATCAGTCTAAGAACCATACTGTTCAGTGTGCTCAGCTGATCAACAACTGAAACAGTAGGTATGAAGATGTCAGCTCGAGATGTAGAGGGGCCAGCAGAAGCAACAACATAAATAGGATTATGAGTAATAGGAGTGGTCAACGGGGCAATAGTAGTATGTGAGGGAACAGCCCTTGACCGTGTCAGTGAAGAAACCGAAAAAGCTGCTACTGATGTAACAGTAGTTGTAGCAGCTGTAGTCAGTTCTGACCTCCTTTGAAAAGAGAACCTCGATCTCTTTCCTCTCCCGGCTCGGGAGGATGTAGGCTGAGAAGTAGCAGTAGAAACAACCACTGTAACTGGTGCTGAAGACCGAGGTGGAGGAGACAAATCAAATTCTGGAATGAACAATGGATCAGCAATCTCCTCCAGCTCCTCTTCACTTCTCTTCCTCTTCCTCACAACCATCCTCCCACCAACCTTTACCTTCTCAAAACCATCCTCGATAGTATCATCAGAATCAGTACTATCTTCATCACCTTCACCAGCTACACCATCATCCTCACTTGAGTCCTCTGACTCATCATCACCTTCTGTAGAATGAGGAACTGTAGCATCAAGTGAAGCAGAAGTGGTGACTGCAGTAGTAGTTAACAAATCCAACTCTAATAGAGAATCGACATCTATATCTTCTTCTTGAGCTGCAGAAACACCAACATCACTACCATCAGCAACACCACCAACATCAACCATGCTCACATCAGCAGCAGTTGTTATGTCACCTACACCCGCACTCACCAATACAGAACGAACAGCTGCAGTGAACACAATCACTGAGCTTTCACCAACTCCAGCATCACTACCACCTGCATCATCATCATTTCCTCCATCACTATCACCACCATCATCTGGTACAACAATGTCCTCAACATCAGAATCAGAATCATCGTGCCTCCATTTACGACCAGCAGGAGCTCGATAATCTGGCCTAGAAAGATGACCAAATAAAGATCGGGTAGCTGGCTTCCTCTCTTTCCCTCTATATGACAAGACTATGTTCAGAGTAGTGTCATTCATATGCTCTAGACGGACAATATCAGCATTGATCTTTTGCAGATCCAGAACTTGAGCATCTATAATATGTTGCAGAAATCGAGGATACATCAGAAATTTCTTGTCTCCCTTCAAGACAACGTTCTCCTTCATGTGTATGAAAATCATCTCGAAGAAGTTGAACGGCTTGTTCAGCACCAAAGCAGCAAAAGCACACTGTATTGTCTCTCGCATATCATCGAATCCACCTCTCCTTGATCCGAGACAGTGAACCAGAACGTGTGCGAGATATTTGAATTGAGGAGACATGAATGCTTTGTTGAGAATTCCTGCTCCAATATCACCTTCGTACTTGCATCTCAGAAAGCAACCACGAACTAAGAAACAACCTAGCAGAGATGGCTGATCGGGAGTATCCTGAAATCCACACACTCTCCTTATGTGTTCAGCGAACACAGCAACATCATGTCCTAGCACCTTCCCCCTAATAATGGTAGGCTCAGCCTCACAATCTATGTCTGCAGAAGACCAGAAGTCTTACTGATGAGAGTGGTAGGGTACATGTAAGGTAGATATAGCTGTAAAAATCCTCGAACGCCGAAGAAAAGTGATAATCTCTGAGTAGTGTTTGGTGTTCGGTGTGTTGAGATCCAAATGAGCACAAATGTTATGCTTTGGCACAGACTTGTAACCTGCCATACTGAAAAACAAAAAATTAAACATGTTAGTGCAATTCAGTTGAACAGAAAACATAAATCAGAAAAACAGAATCATATTAAACACTTTGGTCGAATGAGAGTCATTCGGCCGAATAAGACCTTTGGTCGAATGACCCATACGCCGAATGGGATTCATTCGTCGAATAGACATCATTCACCGAATGAGCTATAAGCTATGATGGTCATTCGTCGAATGAGCTATAAGCTATGATGGTCATTCGTCGAATGAGCCATTCGCCGAATGAGTCTCATTCGCCGAATGACGACATTCGGCAACCAGTTTGAATTCAAAAACCCCTTTTCAAATCACTCAAATCAGTCCACAAAATTTACATTCACATACTCAGAATCAACCAATTAAGATATTTAAAACACGTCTTAGGTGATTTCATGTCCATATTGACCATTTATTTACAAGGCGATTAACGAAACCCTATAATCTAAAAATTTGATCTGTTCTTGATGATTCCACGGTTGGAAATCGCTGATAATCCTTCTCTAAGTACCTGAGATGAAATAGGATGTGATGATCAGAAGCAGGGTGAGTAACAAACACAAGAAATCGATTGTTTGAGCAAAGTTGATATTTGGGCGAATGGGGAACACACAGATGCGGCGAAAGAGAATAAGATCGAATGAGCTTCATTCGGCCGAAGGACTCTTATATAGCCACAGTCATTCGCCGAATAAGCTAGACGAAAGGTCGGTTGAAACTCCGACACATTCGCCGAATGTGATTGACGAATGAGTCATTCGTCACCACTCATCCGCCGAATGTGACTGTCGAATGAGACATTCGACACACCTCATTCGTCGAATGAGAAAAAAACTTGGTCTGATTGATTCGGTAGAATGACTCATTCGCAGAATGAGGTCATTCGGCCGAATGAATGAAATTTACCTCTCATTCGGACGAATGAGAGATTTTAACACCCAAACTCAAATTTTTTCAATATGTAGCATTTTGAACAACAAACTTTTGACAATTATGAAGATATGTTTGGTTGGTTCAGGATTCAGATGTGGCAAACATCTGAATCAACAAATGATCATCTAAAATAAAATTTAAAATAGAAAATCTTTTTGTATTTTTCTGAAACAACAACTACGACTGTACAAATAGTAACTAAAGACAAATAGACACATATTTTTGTGAGAAGTCCATTAATAAAATAACACATATCTCTAATCACATCATATTATCTTCAATGAATGCTTTACTTCAATCACAATTCTATTATGATACGATTACTGATATGTTTGTCCAGAATTAAACCAAACAATACACAACTACTAAACAAACTTTATGATCACTCATATTTCTTGATTGAGTTCCCCATTTCAATTCACCATTAAAGATCAAAATCAGTTCAAAACTCATTTCTACATATCTTAAAACCAGTCATCATGAATACAATAAGATTCTAACATTATTATCTTTTTGTATTTATCTTGTTCTATCCAAATGTAACATCAAGTGCCAGATCGTCCGGCAAGTCCGTACGGTATGTGTACTTTCACCTTACACTATGTGCAAATACGTATATGTGAACAGTGTTTATGATAACAGATTTCAGAATACAATACACAGTTGTACGTATTTTAGTGCAAACTTAAATACAGTAAGTACAACGTACATTTGAAACATCAGTTGTGTTTATTAAGTGAAAACTTAATTACAGTTAACACAACGAATCAAGAGAAACAACAGTTTTCAAGTGAACAACGAAAACATATCGGTTGCGATCTGATGTCCACAGATGACCAGAATCAGATGGCCGACAAGTCAGTACAATAACAATGTGAAAACAAGATGTATAGTTGAGTCCGACAGTGAGGAAACACAATTTAAACACGAATGCAGTGTTATTTCAGAATAACGAACTGACAGTGTGTTTGCGTGGGTGACGATTCACACAAACATATCTGTGAGTTTAGAGTTTTGAAATAATGACTGAAAAGTAGAAAACAAAAGTCAGAAAGCAAAACCATCGTCGTATTCGTTCGGGTGACGATTCGAACGAATTACGCGCGAAGGTGACGCGATCTGACGAAACGAAAACGAAAACCCGTCACGAACGATAATAATTTAATAAAATAAAATGAATAAACATTTTTTTTTACAATTTTGAAACTCATCAAATTAATTAAATTAATAACTTTATTTATTTATTTTTAATTGCGCGTAAAAATCCGGTTACGCGACGAATTAACGAACCGAGCAACCAAAACGAACCCGGATACCATACGAGGTATAAAAACCCTAGAATGAGGGTTTTCTTTCATTTTTCTCTTCCCCATTCTCTCTCTAGCTCTAAATTCCGGCCACCACCATTACCCACCATCTTCAACCTTCCAAACACCATAACTTGCTCATATCTCAACCAATTTCAGTGATTCTTTCGCCTACACGAAGCTCTCATCACCCTCTACACGAAAGTACAACCGATCTAGAGCAAAACCCACAGGAAATCGAGGTAATGAGCTGCAAAATCTCCGAAAATTAGGGTTTTCAAACCCTTTGGTCGGCCACCCCCACTAACCTAGTTCTACACCATCTTCTTTGAATCTAACCAACTCGAAACTGGTTCTAACACATCTGGAACAACATGGGTCTTGACCTAGGACGGAGATGGCCGCTGGAGGTGCGGCTGGAAACAGCCCACCGAATGGCAAAGAGCCGAATGGCTCACATTGCCAAAGAAGCCACATTCGGCCTAGTCTCATTCGTCCAGTTCCATGCTTCATTCGACTTCACTCTTTCGTCACTCATACTCCCCTCATCTCATTCGGCCAACCCCAACTTCATTCGACCATCAACCTCCGAATGAGCCCATTCGACCCTCCCATTCGCCACCTGCTTCTGGTTCAACCTTGCCTCATTCGACCGAGACACACCCTGGTGGAACAGTTAGCCACATGCGGCTGGTAACCCTAGTCGACCAAGGAAAATCAACAGAAAATTCATGTGGCCCAACGTACAACTAACTGGCCCAACAATAATTACTGTTTTGGCCCAACAGCTTGTATTCGGCCCATGTGTTTTTGTTGAGGCCCAGTTTGTTCAGCCCACTGTTGGCCCAAGAAAATTACCCAACAGTTGACCCACATGGTTTATAAGGCCCCATGGAACTTCTCTGGCCCAGCAACACATCACTCGGCCCACCAAGCCTGAAATGGCTATCAGATCTGGATTGGCCCATATTTACACACTTGGCCCACTTACCTCAGCCCACTTACCTCAGCCCACTAACCTCAGCCCAAGGCCTGTTTAATCGGGCCCAAGATGATTGAATAGGTGTAAAGTCCATTAATTGATTCAATAACAATCACTTGGCCCATATACTCGGCCCACACATCAACTGGCCCAACTTAGGTGTCGGCCCATTTGAGTTGGTTTGGTCCATCTGCTTGGTTCGGTACACAAGACCAAATTGAAACAGATAATGAAAATCAATTCCAAAGTTAACATGCTTGAGTTTTATTAAAATACTACAAAGTTGGTGGGTTGGATTTGTTGAAATCCATAAGCTCAAAACATAAAATTTTTACAAGAATGGGTCATGGTTAATTATAACCACGTAACTAGTTCTCTTTTATGATGAATGTAAGAGTTAAATTGCAATAAGTTACTCACAATAATACAAGAAGGGATGTTCTTATAAGTAATCAACCATTGAAGTTTTAAATGGTTAAAATTCTAAGTTTTATACCTATAACCTATTATGGATTTCAACTCTTCACAACATATCATGGCTATAATTCAAGTTAAACATACAACATCAAGAAGAGCCATAATAAGGAACCAAGTGGTTGAGTGTGAGCACAACCTTTTAGTTAACAAACGAGGCCGAAGGATGACCAAGACCAAACTATGGTAGCCAACTTTAGGTCAACACCTACACACACACAAATCAATTACAAACTTATACTAATAAGTTATAAATACCGTGAAATCAATACAGGATCGTGAAAACAAACTCAATTACAACTCAGAGCGCGTGCATTCTTTCATTTAAGCTAAGTCGACCCAACAACTACAAGGTGAGTTCATATGCCCCTTTTCTTTAATCTTTACTGATTTTAAACTCTCGGGGCTGAGAAACATGCTTTACTTTTATTTATTTAAAAGTTTTGCTTACATATTGTTAATACTTTGATTATTTGATATTAAATTGCTTATTATCATAAATCATTGTATGCATGCTTGTTTGAATTCAAGAATACAGGAAAGATAAGATGATGATGATGATATTTTTAATATCATAACTCATCGATACAATAGAATAACTTAGTAGTAAGTTAACTCTTACAACACTTAGTTATTCTTACAAGAAATGACATTGTAACAATTACAAGGAAACATGATGACATGATTACAAGAGCAAAACACAAGAATGATATAAAGATAATATATCTTTACTACATCATTCAATACAAGAGTTAAATAAGTGTAATAAGACTATATCTTATAATACTTAACCTTACAACTCAACACATATTACAAGAAGAACAAGGAACATGGAATGATAATCATGATAACGTAATTTCATGATAACAACATCATTCACTCAATTAATTAACATAACCTAATAAGACTAGTTCTTATTTAGCTTTGTTAATATCACGGAGAACATATGACAATGAGAACGAGAGTACAAGTGAATACAATTACAATTAGTTACTATTGACCTGTTTGCATTATATCACTTCAATCATGTGCCAAGTTGTTCAAGTGATCATGTAAGCCCCTTTAATTCGCTGACCAGTTAGTTTGACGTGACTAAACCGACGATAGCATAGTGGTACCATAGGTTTGACAAACCTCTAGCTTGTAGGGCTAGTATGTTGATCGTAACAATTCATTGGCCGGTAACGTATGACCGGTGACAGGGCGACCTCAAGTCAGGTTCTGGTAAGCGACACATGGTGATATTAATCTACAGTGATAAGTAATTAATCCAGCGAAAACCCTATTGACTAGTAGATTGAGAAGTTGATCTGCTCTCATGTTACACTACTAGTAATAGATTTCGTTGAGGACAATAGACATGCAAAGTGGTAGAGATAAATCGGATGCATTGAAATCTGATTACGTGAGGATTTCAATGGATTCCTTTTAGGCTCTATGCACTATGGTTCAAGGACAAGTTGCAAGAGGTTAACTCACACTCTTAATATTTAATAGAGTATCATCAGTTAACCCACCTCAAGTATAGAATAATACAAGGACAAGATTATATTAATCTAAAATTCCTTAACACATTAAGGGTTATCAATACTTCGGTTTGATAATTAAACCCCATATAATATATTATTCTATCATTAATACAATAACTGAACACATATCAAATACGATGAACAAACGGGTAATGGATATCTTTAGTTGTATCACAAGTGGGGTAGAACTTGACTGAGTATGTGGTGGGATAGCGTTTGGGCTTGACCCTTGCGTGATTCCCTATATATAAACATACTTGATCAGGTGATGCACTACTTGTACATATAACTAAAGAGAGGCCATTGGGTGGAACAGATGAAACAAGTATTACAAGTAACAACTATGACATTGTGGATGTGTGCATGATCAATTCAATGGTTTTCAATTTACTTACTTATGAACTCACCAACCTAGTGTTGACTTTGTTTAAATGCATGTTTTTCTCAGGTGACGGACAGGTGTAGATACATATGTGCAAGTGATAAGCTAGTGGACTTATAGAAGACCTAGCTTACTTTTGATTGCATACTTTTGATATGACAAAACAGTGAATCACTTTTGTATATCTTGTACAGTTCAAGATATAAACTCATTGATTCTTTTTGATTAGATTTACTTAGTTAAATTATGATGTACAATGTAATTTAACTTTTGTAATTCTATCTCATGTCATGATTAGCATTCCTCATTTATATTTCATGTGCTATGTAAACGATCCGTTCCCGCCGGCCCGGGGTGTGACACCAAATGGATGGCTTCAGCTAGGTCCGTCCCAGCAATACGGCACATATATGGAATCGAACTTAATTTGTTTAAGTTTTTCTTAAGCTTAATACCAGCTTGCATTTATTTTACTTCAAGCTTAATACCAGCTTGTTTTTGTTTTTCTTCAAGCTTAATACCAGCTTGTTTTTGTTTTTCTTCAAGCTTAATACCAGCTTGTTTTTGTTTTTCTTTGTTTGAAACCTCATTCGATTCCATGATGACATGTGTATGCTTGATTTGAGTCAAAAACCATTTCTCACTCAAGTGGTTTTATAAAATGGATCCCACAGATCAAACTTTCTAAGTTATCACAAGTTGTTTATTTATTCTGTATAGTCAGCCTATCAGTACATCCCATCACAATTCTCTTGTGATTTCAGCTCATACATTCACTTCTGCTTCTATGACATGATAGATTAATGTATTACTTTATAAAGAAAGACCATCTCAATTTTTTAATTTTTCTATTGTTTTTGGTTTTTCAATTTTTAAATGTTTTTGGTTTTTCAAATTACAGTATATCTCCCCCTAAAAACCTGAAAACAGAAAATATTTTTGAGTTTTTAATGAAGAAAATAAACTATACAAGAAAAATTGAAAGACTGAACTAGAATAAACAAAACAAAGACTATCTAAGAAAAGTGATGATCATTTGTTAGACTCAGATGAGGATTGGACTTCATCCTTTTGAAAAACACCATTAGCCGATAACAGATATAAAAATCTGGGTTTATCAAATGTTTTGGTAAAAAGATCAGCTTTTTGGTGATCGGTGTAAATTTTTACTACATCGATTAATTTCTTTTCAAAACAATCACGTATGAAGTGATATTTAATGTCGATGTGTTTGGTTTTGGAGTGCTGAACAGGATTTTTAGTGACAGCTATGGCAGCAGTATTATCAACATATATAGGAGTGTTAGAAACGTGTAACCCATAGTCCCTGAGTTGCTGTTGAATCCAGATGATTTGAGAACATCATCTAGCAGCAGCAATGTATTCAGCTTCACAGGTTGAAGTAGACACCGACGTCTGCTTCTTGCACTGCCAGGTAAAATGGCCCTTCTCTCCACAGTTGTAGCATGTCACCGATGCCATATCAAATCCAAACTTAGACTCCTTGTTTAAATTTATGTCTTTACCAGTTCTCTTCACAAAATCCTTAGCTCTTCTCACAGCACTTGCCAAAGCCCACATAATGTCAATCCTTTCCATGTCATCAGGATCTATCTGAGAATAGTCATCATTGGTCAAATAAGGATTGCCAATCTGACCAGCAACTAAACCATCATATGAGCTAACCAATGTAGACAAAAGACCCATATGCTCTTTAGCAATCTCCACAGTGACCTTGTCAAAGTTGTCTGTTTTCAGACTGGCAGTATGCTGATGATGCTCTTTTTGTGAACTGGATGAAGATGACTGACTGAATTGAATCTGAGTCGTAGATGGAGCTTCAGATGTCTGAGAAACAAAAGCAGTCTTTAAAGGAGCATGAGTAGTTGATTTATCAACTGTGGGAGTAGAATAGTATAAGGAGGGGTCCTGAACTTGAACTACTCTCTAGGCTTTCCATTTGTTTTCTATCTCCTGCTCTTTCAGCTTCTGAATGAAATCATTGATATCCATATGTGCCAACATCTGGTTCTGCTTGAGTACCATCAAGAATGACTCCCACTTTGAAGGTAGAGCGTCCGCCAAACACTGAATTTTCTCTTGAGTAGTAGTCTTGACCTCATGATTGAATAACTCGCTCAAAAGATGATAAAACCTAGCAATCAGTTCATCCAGTGACTCATTTCCCACATACATAAAGCAATTGAATTCCTTTCTCAATGCTTTTGACTTAATGCTCTTTAAAGCATCATTCCCTTCATATCTTTGTTGCAAAGCATCCCATAAATACTTGGAAGATGTAAACTGTCTAAACTGATGGAAGATATCAGTAGCAATGGACTGTGATAAAATAGCATAAGCTTTCTTCTCATAGTCATAAAGCTTCCTTTGAGGCTCAGTCATCCGTGTGACTAGCATAGGAGTTCCATCTTCATTTAGAGGCCTCAGATAACCTCCTTCAATCATCATCCATAGATTTGTATCCACCCCATTAATGTGAATCTCAAACCTATACTTCCAATGAGGATAATCGTCTAAGGTTAGTAACTTAGGAGCTTTGTTGGAGTTCCCTGTCTCATTCTCTGTTAACAGTAGAGTCTGAATACGATGATTCTGGTTTGCCATAAGTGCTAAATCCTCCATGTAATCAGAAATGATAAAATCCAATACTTAGAAAAATTTTCAGAATGAAGGGCCGAATGAAGATGATTATGGCGAATGTCGGGGCCGAATGTGATAAACTGGCGAATGAGAAGATGAGTATGAAACTTGGCGAATGAGTAGAACAAATGAACCTATTCGGCGAATGAATGATCGAATAAGGTGATTCGCCGAATGAGAGTAGAGTATGATGCTATTCGCCGAATGACTGGTCGAAAGAAGGCTATTCGCCGAATGACTGGAATGAAAGAGCTATTCGCCGAATGAGTGCTATTCGGCGAATGAAGTCTGATTCGGCCTAACTTATTCGGCCGCAATAGTCATTCGGGAGATCTGGGGTTTTCAACAACGAAAATCGTGATAACTTGCTATTTTGACCAAATCTATGCACCAAATTTGGTACAGAACATCATGACATGATAATCAACCAATTGGGAAAAGATTTTGACAAACACACCACAAAAACCCACGGATTTTAAATGAAATAGTGACTTGGAGAGCAAGAAACTTAGGGTTTTTGGAAGTTACGAAAATCAGGGTTTTGGAAAACTTAGATCTGATGATTTAGAGTGAAAATCGAGTAGAATCTAGAGCCAAAGCTCTGATACCACTTTGTAGGACCTTCAAGGAGCTCGGAAACAATCCGATTCCTATGGAAATCTATTCGACAGCCGCTGGAATAGTGCGGAACCCTATTCCAGGGTTTTCCAATCGAAATCAACAGCAACCATGGTGATCCGATGGTGTAGGAAGAACTTGTAGACAAGAATCGAACACCACGGGTTGAGAATCGAACTTGGACGATCAATGGCCGCTCTAATATCCTAGGGTTTGACTCTGGAATCTCAGGGAAGAAGGAGGGCTCTGGAAAAGTTAGTATTGAAATGATTTGAACCGGTATATATAGGCAGTAGTCATTCGGCCGAATGAGAGGCCGAAGCAACTCATTCGGCGAATGGCTTCTGTCGAATAAGTAATTCAGTCGAATGAGTCATTCGGTGAATGACTCATTCGACGAATGTAGACATACTCTATTCTCATTCGCCGAATGACTTCATACTCTAGAGTCATTCGGCCGAATGAGCAATACTCATACTCAATTAAACAATAAACCAAATCACCCAATCAGATAATCAAATAGTTAAACATAAACATTAAGAACAATATATAAAAAGACAACTTCCATTAATAACTTGAATTTTACATGATAAGTAGTACAAAATAGAACTAGGGACATTACATGTATCAACAGATGCCTCCTATCAGGGACTTGGTTGTGTACTAATGCTACGGGACAAAGTCATCGCTTATGCATCAAGATAGTTGAAGATTCATGAAAAGAACTACACTACTCATGATCTTGAACTGGGAGCTGTAATCTTCGCACTGAAGATTTGGAGACATTATTTATATGGCACTAAATGTACCATATATATTGATCACAAAAGTCTACAGCATATCTTTGATCAGAAGGAGCTCAACATGCGATAGCGACATTGGGTTGAACTTTCGAATGATTACGACTGTGTAATCAAGTACCATCCGGGAAAGGCGAACGTTGTAGCGGATGCCTTGAGCCGGAAGGAACGGGTCAAACCCTTGCGCGTTAGAGCAATGGGAATGACTGTGCAGACTAGTTTACGAGACAATATTATTCAGGCGCAGCAAGAATCAGTCAATCGAGGGAATTTGAAGAACGAACTTGACAGCGGAGCAGAGACATAATTTGAGACTAAGCCTGATGGAGTGATCTACTATGAGGACTGTATATGGATTCCGGCGGTAGACGAATTGAGAAGACTTATCTTCGATGAAGCACACAAGACTAAGTACTCCATGCATCCGGGCACTGATAAAATGTACCAAGATTTGCGTGGATTTTGTTGGTGGCCGGGAATGAAGAGAGGCATAGCTGAGTACGTCGGCCGATGTCTTACGTGTGCAAAAGTGAGGGCAGAACACCAGAAATCGTCCGGTTTACTGGAACAGCCTGAGATTCCGCTCTAGAAGTGGGAACAAATAGCTATGGATTTCATTACCAACATGCCCCGCACTTCCAGTGGTCATGATACAATTTGGGTTATCATTGATCGTTTGACAAAATCTTCTCATTCCTTGCCGATGCGTGAGACCTTCACGATGGATAAACTGGCGAGACTGTACATCAATGAGATAGTGGTATGTCATGGTGTACCATTGTCCATCATTTCTGATAGGGACAGCAGATTCACATCAAGGCTCAAGCAATCATTAAAGAAATCTCTAGGGACACACTTAAATCTGAGTACCGCTTACCATCTACAAATGGACGGTGAAAGCGAACGTACGATTCAGACCCTGGAGGACTTGTTAAGAACCTGTGTGTTAGATTTCGGTGGAAATTGGGATTCTCATTTGCAACTGATTGAATTCTCGTACAACAACAGTTATCATAGTAGCAACAGATGCGCACCGTTCGAGGCTCTTTATGGTCGAAAATTTCGATCACCGATTTGTTGGACTGAAGTTAGAGATAACCGTATGACTGGGCCAGAGCTTATTCAGGAGACTACCGACAAGATTTCCCAGATTCAACAAAGACTACAAGCGACAAGAAGCAGACAAAAGAGCTATGCCGATAAACTGTGCAAGCTGTTGGAATTTCATGTGGGAGACCGTGTTATGTTAAAGGTATCCCCATGGAAAGGTGTAGTACAGTTTAGAAAGAAAGGCAAGTTAGCACCGCGATACGTGGGACTGTTCGAGATCATCAAACGTATTGGTCCTGTGGCGTAAAGACTGAGATTACCAAATGAACTCAGTGTTGTGCATGACGTGTTTCACGTCTCAAACTTAAAGAAATGCCTTGCTGAAGAATCACTCGTCATAGTGATCGAGGAAATTCAAGTGGACGAGCAATTACATTTCATCGAAGAACCTTTGGATACTATGGATCGTAAAGTTAAACAACTGAGACGAAGCCGTATTCCGATTGTAAAGGTTCGTTGGAACTCAAAGCGCGGGCCTGAGTTTACTTAGGAACGTGAAGATCACATGAAATCCAAGTATCCCCAACTGTTTATAGAGGAAAACGTATCTGATAATGACTCTTAAATTTCCGGATGAAATTTCTCTAACAAGGGGAGACTGTAACATCAGTGATGGAAACGTCACCGGAATAGTAATCTCAACAGTGACATGAACAGTAATCAGGTACAAACTATGTATATTTCAGTGTATGTCAAAATCATATCATATTTCATTATTATTTTGTGTTATCAGAGAGCAAATTCATAAACAGTTCAGGAAAACAAAGTTCTAAATTATGGTTCATCAGTCAGATAACTATCTATAAATAAATAAGCATGATGTGAACATTTGTTAGGATTTTATTACGTATAAACGTAAGTGAGGCTTTATAGAACAAAATGATAACGGATGTCGTTACGTGAATGCTATATAGAAGGATTATTCGTATAGGTGACGATCTGTACAAATATATATGAAAGTTTAATGTTACGAATGATATCCGATAATTAGAAAACAATGTTGAAAAGTATAGTTATCGTTGTGTTTGTACGGGTGACGATTCGAACGAATACGCGCGACGACTGTACGATTCGAGTTTAAACAGTAAATTAAATATTTTCGTAAATTTATAAATAAAAAGAAGATATTTAGTTAATTTACTAGGAATAACCACCTAAAATAATTTCATAAATCTTATTTTAGATCCGAGTCGTTTCGTTACGAAAACTACGAAAAACCAACGTTTTACGCGTAACCGAGCGGAACCAAACGAACTCGAACAAACTCGGCCATCTCTAACCCATTTATTGTTTTTGTAGATGCATTAAATGTCCCTAGTTCGATTTTGTATTATCCATTATGTGTAAAGTTTATGATCTTAATGGAAGTTGTCTTTCTATATTGATTCTTAATGTTTATTATTGAGTATATGTGTTTGATAAGGATTATCAATGTTTAAGTATGGTTAAAGACCCATTCGGGTGAATGACTCTACTAATGAAGTCATTCGCTGAATGAACGCCCTAGCGAATGACTAAGTCAAGCGAATGAGTCATTCGCCGAATGACTCATTCGACTGACCTGTCCATTCGGCAAAGTCATTCGCCGAATGAGTTACTTTGGCCACTCATTCGGCCGAATGATGACAACCTATAAATACAAGTCCAAACCTTTTCAAAACTAACTTTTTGAGCCCTCCTTCTTCCCATAGAACCCAGAGTCAAAACCCTAGGAGATTAGAGCGGCCATTGCACGTCCAAGTTCGATTCACATCCCGTGGTGTTCGATTCTCGATCAAACGTCCATCTTTCACCTTCAGATCCCCACGGTTGCTATTGGTTTCGATTGGAAAACCCTGGAATAGGATTCGGCACAATTCCAGAGGCTGTCGAGTAGATATCCATTGGAACCGGATTGTTTCCGAGCTCCAACTTGGTCCTACAAAGTTGTATCAGAGCTTTGACTCTTGATTCTACTCGATTTCCATTCAAAATCATCATATCTCAGATTGGATTTTCGTAACTTGCAAAAACCCTGATTTTCTTGTTTCCCAAGTCACTGTTTCATTCAAAATCAGAAAGTTTTTGTGGTGTTTTTGTCAAAACAGTCATCCCAATTGGTTGGTAATCTTGTCATGGTGTTATGTACCAAATTTGGTGCATAGATTTGGTCTAAATCAAGAGTTATCGCGATTTTAGTTGCTGAAAACCCCCGATAGCCCGAATGACTCCGGCGGCCAAATAAGTTTGTCCAAATCACTCTCATTCGCCGAATAGATCCATTCGACCACTCATTCGGCGAATAGCTTCTTTCGACCTCTCATTCGGCAAATAGCCTCGTTCGATCCTTTCATTCGCCGAATAGGTTCAATCGCCCTGCTCATTCGCCCAACTGTCATACTCATTTTCTCTTGCCCCAGTTTCATCAAAGTCGGTCCCCAACATTCGCCATAATTGTCTTCATTCGGCCATCAGTTTGAAATTTTTTCTAAGTGTTGGGTATTATTGTTCTTGATTCTATGGAGGATTTAGCATTGATGGCTAACCAGAACCAACGTATTCAGGCATTACTGCTGACTGAAACTGAGACAGGGAACTCCAATAAAGCTCTCAAGTTGCTGTCCTTAGATGATTATCCGTACTGTAAATACAAATTTGAGATTCACAAAAATGAAGTAGACACTAACTTATGGATGATGATTGAAGGTGGTTATCTGAGGCCTCCGAATGAAGATGGAACTCCTATGCTAGTAACGCAGATGACTGAGCCTCGGAGGATGCTTTATGATTATGAGAAGAAAGCTTATGCTATTATGTCTCAGTCCATTGCTACTGATATCTTCCATCAGTTCAGACAGTTTACTTCCTCTAAGTATTTGTGTGATGCTTTGCAGCAGAGATATGAGGGCAATGATGCTTTGAAGAACATCAAGTCAAAGGCCTTGAGGAAGGAATTCAACAGCTTCATGTATGTTGGAAATGAATCATTGGATGATCTGATTGCCAGATTTTACCATCTTTTGAGTGAGTTGTTCAATCATGAAGTTAAGACTACAACTCAAGAGAAGATCCAATGCTTAGCAGATGCTTTACCTCCTAAGTGGGAATCATTCTTGATTGTTCTTAAGCAGAATGAGATGATGGCCAACATAAACATCAATGATTTCATCCAAAAGCTGAAAGAGCAAGAAATAGAGAACAAGTGGAAGGCTAAGAGAGTTGCTCAAGTCCAGGATCCCTCATTATATTATTCTACTCCGACTGTCGAGAAATCGTCTTCTCATTCTCCACTGAAGACATCCTTTGTTTCTTAGACTACTGAAGCTCCATCTTCGAATCAGATTCATTTCAGTCATTCTTCCTCCTCATCCAGCTCTCAGAAGGAGCATCATCAACCTGTCACGAGTCTGAAGACAGACAACTTTGATAATGTGACTGTAGAGATTTCCATGGAGCACATGGGTCTTTTGGATTTGATATGGCATGTGTCAGTTGCTACAATTGTGGGGAGAAATGTCATTTTGCCAGGCAGTGCAAGCACCCAATGAAAGAAGGGAACAAGAGATTTCAGCACCAGAAACATGCTACAGCTAATCCAGAGAGAAGACTTGTCCCTATTGATTCTTCTGCTCAAAGAAGTTCTTCAAATGCAGGTAAAGCATTGATGGTATAGCAGGATGAAGGTGAAAATTGGGATTTCAGATTCAATTCTGAACAAGGGGGACAAGATAAAGCATGTGTTGCTGAGATTCTGAAGACTGATGATTCAAGTAAAGAGAGCAATTCTGAAGAAGCACAGATCAGGATAGAAGAAACATCTGGCTTAGAGTCAGAAAGCTTGTCAGACTCAGACACTCAAACTGATTAGGATGCTGATCTTGATGAACCTGTTACTCAGTTTGCTTTGATGGTAAACTCATCTGCTACTCTAGCTACATCTTTACAATGAGATCAGGTATCTGATGATTGCTCATTTTCTTATTTTAAATGCTTTAAATGTGTTGATCTTGACAGCAAAGTCCTTGCTTATAAGAAGCACAATGCAGATCTGATCAGTGATCTCAACCTTTGTATTGAGGCAAAAAAAGTTTTAAAATCTAATGAAACAGATTTTCAAGCTAAAATTGAACTTTTAAACAGACAACTTCATGAGGCTGAGATTGCTGTTCTGAACAAGCAAGATGCTATCACTTCTTATCTCAATACCATCAATGAGTTAAAGAAGAAGTTATCCATAGTCGAATGTGACTATGAGACATTAGGTCAAAAGCTCAAGAGCTATGAAAGCTCCTCATACATCATTGAGCATATGATCAGTAAGGGTACTAATTAGAAGGGTAAGGGAAAAGTGAACTATCAACAATGTCCTCCACCAATCTTAAACAGCTTTGTCAACTCACCAGATGACAAAGATGTTAAAGATTTCCATGTTAAAACTCCATTAGTAATTGATCCAATTGGAATGATTAGTGATGAGGGTTCCTCCTTGTCAGAGGAATCTTTTGTGGAGGGAATTGTTGAAGATTGGGTCTCAGATTCTGAGGATGAATCTGATGATTCGTCAGATTGTGTTACTGTTCAGAATCAACCACCAATTGTCATGAAAGGCGGCCCAATCTCATCTTCAAAAATTTATCAAGCTTTAGGCTTTGTGAATGTTTCAAAAGAAAATGAAGCTTGAATATCTAACAAGATTGACAATCTTGTTCCTAATGGGAAAAAGGGTTTGGGTTTTAATTAGAACAAACCTAAAAAAAATGTTTTTAAACCTCAAAGGAAGTCCTTTTTTGAATTAAAACATTTTCATAAAAAGGGTAACAAAGTTTGTTTTGAGTGTGGTACACCTGGACACATAGTTAGATGTTGTCCACAGTTGATTAGACCAAAGGTTGCACCACCCAGAAAACAAAATCAGATATTTAGCAAAGCTGTCAAATCTGAATCTAAGTCTAGTCATGAAAAACCCAAACAACCAAATCAGGTTAAACCTTTGGACAAGGGTAAAGGGAAACTGGTGAACTTGGATGTTCCCAAAGTTATTAATGTCAATCAAGAAAAGTCATCATCCATTTACCTGAAAAACTCTTTCAGCAAAAACACTGTCTGGAAAGTCAAGTCTTCTGAGACTTCAGCTTTATCCATTCCTGAAAAGGATACCCCAGATGGTAAATGGATCGATGTTTTGATCCGAGACTCTTTGGGTCAACCCAAGACTGTAAAGGCTTGGGTTTCCAAAATGAACTAATTGTTTGTGTTTGTGCATGTTGTCTCAACAGCTGCTCTTAATAGCTCTTGGATTGTTGATAGTGGGGCTTCCACGCACATGACTGGTGATATTTCGCTGCTCACCAACGTTAATTCTTTTCGAGGTGGTTACGTAGCATTTGATGGTGACAAAGGCGGGTTCATAACGGGCAAGGGTATTTTGTCAAATGGCCAAGTTTCTTTTGACAAACTCAGATATTTTAAGCAGTTGGAGAATAATCTTCTTTCAATGTCACAGATTTGTGACAAGCAGTATGAAGTTCTTTTTGATGACTCCAAATGCTACATTCTCAAGCAAGGTGTGACTATTCCTGAAGAATGGATTTTATTGTCAGCTCCCTGAAAGCAAGACTTGTATGTACTCAATGTGGCCACCGCTTCAACAACATCCTCCATAGCTTCGTGTTTTATGTCAAAGGCAACTGAGAAAGATTCAATTCTATGGCATAAGAGGATGGGTCATTTGAGTCTACGCAAGATGAACCATTTGGTGCACAGTGACTTGGTTAAGGGAGTAAGTCTGAACAATTTTAAGCTGTCTGATATCTGTGTTTCAAGCAAGAAAGGAAAGCAGACCAAGCAGCCTCACAAGCTGAAGAAGTATCATTCAATCAATGTTCCTCTTGAGCTTCCCCATATGGATTTATTTGGTCGAGTAAACCACAAGAGTATAGCTGGAGATCAATATTGTTTAGTCATCACTGATGAATATTCAAGATACTCTTGGGTTTTCTTTCTAAAGGGGAAATCTGAAACGTTTGAGTGCATTCAAGTGTTGGTTACCAAACTTGAGTCACTTTACAAGCTCAAGATTCGAATGCTCAGAACTGACAATGGGACGGAGGTCAAGAACCACAACATGGAGAACTTTTGTAATGCACGAGGCATAGTTCAACAATTTAGTGCTCCATATGTCCCTCAAATGAACGGTGTTGCTGAGAGGAAAAACAGGACATTGATAGAGGCTGCTAGAACGATGCTTGCTGATTCATCTCTTCCAGTTCAGTTTTGGTATGAAGCTGTAGCAAATGCTTGCTACACAGTGAACCGGGTTTTGATAGTGAAGAGACATGGGAAGAACTGCTTTGAACTGCCCCACAACAGAAAGCCTAATCTTAAGTATCTTGAACCTTTTTGTGCACCATGCACGATGCTTAAGAAACATGAGCAGGGTAAGTTCAATGAGGAGGTGGAAGAAGGGTATTTTATTGGGTATAGCACTCCAAATAAAAGAGTTTACAATAGATCAACTCAGAATGTGAGGAGTGGTATCATGTTGATGTTCAGAGACATTCCATGCCCCCACCTAGAAAAGGCCCGGACTGGATGTTTGACTATACATGTCTTTTTGACTCACTCAATATGCCTCCCATGTACTCAGATGAAGATGTAGCTGTTCAAATGATGTATGATGCACAAAATGCACCTGATGAACTAGTGCAACCTTCATCCACTCCAATTCCCACAATACAGATAAATGATGACAACTCAGACGCAGATAAAAACCCAGTTCCACCAGCTGCCCCCAAACCAAATGTTGACAATCTTGTGCCAGGACTTGAGGACTTGAATCTGAACAATCTTGATCCACAGGTTGAAGTTCCAGCTCATCCTGTTGGAAGAATCAACCGTATTCATCCTCACGAGAACTTTATTGAAAGTCCGCTTGATGGGTTAAGACAAGAAATCAACTATCTTCTGGAGGCCTTGCTGATATTCTTGACTTTGCTGATATAAACTACTGTGCCCATTGTTGCTTCATCTCTCAAGTTGAACCGCGCACTGTCACTGAGGCATTGAGAGAGGAATCATGGGTTTATGTCATGCACGAAGAACTCCTGCAATTCAAAAAAATTAGGTGTTTGGCAACTTGTTGACAAAAGGAAAGGTGCAAAGGTGATAGGCACCAGATGGGTTCTTTGTTGTAAAAAGGATGATGATGGGATCATTGTGCGAAACAAAGCACGTCTGGTTGTTCAAGGATTCAGACAAATTGAAGGATTGGATTATAATGAAGTGTTTGCACCGGTTGCACGTCTTAAAGCAATCCATATTTTCTTGGCATATGCATCCTTCGAGAAATTTAAAGTCTATCAAATGGATGTCAAGAGTGCATTCCTTCATGGTGTGATCAGAGAAACAGTGTATGTCAGTCAACCTCCCGGGTTTGAGGATCCATTGCATCGTGACCATGTCTACAAGCTAGACAAGGCCTTATATGGATTGCATCAAACACCGCGAGCATGGTATGAGACACTATCTACTCACCTTCTGAACAACGGGTTCAGAAGAGGTGTCATTGACTGCACACTGTTTATTTGAGAAAAGGATGGTGATCTACTTTTGGTGCATGTTTATGTGGATGACATTATATTCGGATCAACCAATGATAGTCTGTGCAAGGAATTTGAGAAGGTCATGAAGGATAAATTTGAAATGATCTCAATGGTGGAGATGGAATTTTTTCTCGGGTTGCAGGTGGATCAGTCTGAGGCAGTGATTTTAATTCATCAGACCAAATACATTGGTACATTCTGAGCGGGTTCAGTATGTCGGATGCAAAGCCTGCTGGTACCCCACTGACTGTTAATCACGGGATTACACCAGATGAAAAGGGGGAGTTAATCAACGCCACTCTTTACCGAGGAATGATTGGATCTCTGATGTATCTCACTGCTTCTCGGCCAGAGATCATGTTCCCCACATGCTTGTGTGCTCGTTATCAATCAAAACCAAGAGTATCACTTCTCATTGCTGTGAAGAGGATTATGCGTTATCTGAAGGGTACTCCTGATCTTGGCTTATGGTACCCTAATGATGATAATTTTGAGCTTGCTGCATATAGTGATTTTAGATTATGGTGGGTGCAAGAGAGATTTGAAGTCAACATTTGCGGGATGCCAGTTCTTTGGAACCTGATTGGTTACCTGGCAGTGCAAGAAGCAGACATCGGTGTCTCCTTCAACATCTGAAGCTGAATACATTGCTGCTACTAGTTGCTGCTCTCAAATCATCTGTATACAACCACAACTCAGGGACTATGGGTTACATTTTTCTAACACTACTATCTGTGTTGATAACACTACTGCGATAGCTGTCACTAAGAATCCGGTCCAGCACTCGAAAACCAGACACATCGATATCAAATATCACTTCATACGTGATTGTTTTGGAAAGAAACTCATCGATGTTGTTAAAATACACACCGATCACCAGAAAGCCAATCTTTTTAAAAAAGCTTTTGATAAACCCAGATTTTTATATCTGTTATCGGCTAATGGTGTTTTTCTAAAGAATGAAGTCCTTCCTTCATCTGAAACTACAAACATATTAAACACTTTGGTCGAATGAGAGTCATTCGGCCGAATGAGACCTTTGGTCGAATGACCCATACGCCGAATGGGGTTCATTCGTCGAATAGACATCATTCGCCGAATGAGCTATAAGCTATGATGGTCATTCGTCGAATGAGCTATAAGCTATGATGGTCATTCGTCGAATGAGCCATTCGCCGAATGAGTCTCATTCGCCGAATGAGTCATTCGCCGAATGACGACATTTGGCAACCAGTTTGAATTCTAAAACCCCTTTTTCAAAACACTCAAATCAGTCCACAAAATTTACATGCACATACTCAGAAACAACCGATTAAGATATTTAAAACACGTCTTAGGTGATTTACAAAACCCCAGAATCCAAAAATTTGATCTGTTCTTGATGATTCCACGGTTGGATATCGCTGATAATCCTTCTCTAAGTACCTGAGATGAAATAGGATGTGATGATCAGAAGCAGGGTGAGTAACAAACACAAGAAATCGATTGTTTGAGCAAAGTTGATATTTGGGCGAATGGGGAACACACAGATGCGGCGAAAGAGAATAAGATCGAATGAGCTTCATTCGGCCGAAGGACTCTTATATAGCCACAGTCATTCGCCGAATAAGCTAGACGAAAGGTCGGTTGAAACTCCGACTCATTCGCCGAATGTGATTAACGAATGAGTCATTCGTCACCACTCATTCGCCGAATGTGAATGTCGAATGAGACATTCGACACACCTCATTCGTCGAATGAGAAAAAAACTTGGTCTGATTGATTCGGTCGAATGACTCATTCGCAGAATGAGGTCATTCGGCCGAATAAATGAAATTTACCTCTCATTCGGACGAATGAGAGATTTTAACACCCAAAGTCAAATTTTTTCAATATATAGCATTTTGAACAACAAACATTTGACAATTATGAAGATATGTTTGGTTGGTTCAGGATTCAGATGTGGCAAACATCTGAATCTACAAACCATCATCTAAAATAAAATATAAAAATAGAAAATCTTTTTGTATTTTTCTGAAACAACAACTACGACTGTACAAATAGTAACTAACGACAAATAAACACATATTTTTGTGAGAAGTCCATTAATAAAATAACACATATCTCTAATCAGATCATATTATCTTCAATGAATGCTTTACTTCAATCACAATTCTATTATGATACGATTACTGATATGTTTGTCCAGAATTAAACCAAACAATACACAACTACTAAACAAACTTTATGATCACTCATATTTCTTGATTGAGTTCCCCATTTCAATTCACCATTAAAGATCAAAATCAGTTCAAAACTCATTTCTACATATCTTAAAACCAGTCATCATGAATACAATAAGATTCTAACATTATTATCTTTTTGTATTTATCTTGTTCTATCCAAATGGATGGCTTCAGCTAGGTCCGTCCCAGCAATATGGCACATATATGGAATCGAACTTAATTTGTCTAAGTTTTTCTCAAGCTTAATACCAGCTTGCATTTATTTTACTTCAAGCTTAATACCAGCTTGTTTTTGTTTTTCTTCAAGCTTAATACCAGCTTGTTTTTGTTTTTCTTCAAGCTTAATACCAGCTTGTTTTTGTTTTTCTTTGTTTGAAACCTCATTTGATTCCATGATGACACGTGTATGCTTGATTTGAGTCAAAAACCATTTCTCACTCAAGTGGTTTTATAAAATGGATCCCACAGATCAAACTTTCTAAGTTATCACAAGTTGTTTATTCATTCTGTATAGTCAGCCTATCAGTACATCCCATCACAATTCTCTTGTGATTTCAGCTCATACATTCACTTCTGCTTCTATGGCATGATAGATTAATGTATTACTTTATAAAGAAAGACCATCTCAATTTTTTAATTTTTCTATTGTTTTTGGTTTTTCAATTTTTAAATGTTTTTGGTTTTTCAAATTACAGTATATCTCCCCCTAAAAACCTAAAAACAGAAAATATTTTTGAGTTTTTAATGAAGAAAATAAACTATACAAGAAAAATTGAAAGACTGAACTAGAATAAACAAAACAAAGACTAGCTAAGAAAAGTGATGATCATTTGTTAGACTCAGATGAGGATTGGACTTCATCCGTTTGAAAAACACCATTAGCCGATAACAGATATAAAAATCTGGGTTTATCAAATGCTTTGGTAAAAAGATCGGCTTTTTGTTGATCGGTGTAAATTTTCACTACATCGACTAATTTCTTTTCAAAACAATCACGTATGAAGTGATATTTAATGTCGATGTGTTTGGTTTTGGAGTGCTGAACAGGATTTTTAGTGACAGCTATGGCAGCAATATTATCAACATATATAGGAGTGTTAGAAAAATGTAACCCATAGTCCCTGAGTTGCTGTTGAATCCAGATGATTTGAGAACAGCAACTAGCAGCAGCAATGTATTCAGCTTCACAGGTTGAAGTAGACACCGACGCCTGTTTCTTGCACTGCCAGGTAAAATGGCCCTTTTCTCCACAGTTGTAGCATGTCATCGATGCCGTATCAAATCCAAACTTAAACTCCTTGTTTAAATTTATGTCTTTACCAGTTCTCTTCACAAAATCCTTAGCTCTTCTCACAGCACTTGCCAAAGCCCACATAATGTCAATCATTTCCATGTCATCAGGATCTGTATGAGAATAGTCATCATTGGTCAAATAAGGATTACCGATCTGACCAGCAACTAAACCATCATATGAGCTAACCAATGTAGACAAAAGACCCATATGCTCTTTAGCAATCTCCATAGTGACCTTGTCAAAGTTGTCTGTTTTCAGACTGGCAGTAGGCTGATGATGTTCTTTTTGTGAACTGGATGAAGATGACAGACTGAATTGAATCTGAGCCGTAGATGGAGCTTCAGATGTCTGAGAAACAAAAGTAGTCTTTAAAGGAGCATGAGTAGTTGATTTATCAACTGTGGGAGTATAATAGCATAAGGAGGGGTCCTGAACTTGAACTACTCTCTTGGCTTTCCATTTGTTTTCTATCTCCTGCTCTTTCAGCTTCTGAATGAAATCATTGATATCCATATGTGCCTACATCTGGTTCTGCTTGAGTACCATCAAGAATGACTCCCACTTTGGAGGTAGAGCATCCGCCAAACACTGAATTTTCTCTTGAGTAGTAGTCTTGACCTCATGATTGAATAACTCGCTCAAAAGATGATAAAACCTAGCAATCAGTTCATCCAGTGACTCATTTCCCACATACATAAAGCTATTGAATTCCTTTCTCAATGCTTTTGACTTAATGCTCTTTAAGGCATCATTCCCTTCATATCTTTGTTGCAAAGCATCCCATAAATACTTGGAAGATGTAAACTGTCTAAACTGATGGAAGATATCAGTTGCAATGGACTGTGATAAAATAGCATAAGCTTTCTTCTCATAGTCATAAAGCTTCCTTTGAGGCTCAGTCATCCGTGTGACTAGCATAGGAGTTCCATCTTCATTTAGAGGCCTCAGATAACCTCCTTCAATCATCATCCATAGATTTGAATCCACCCCATTAATGTGAATCTCAAACCTATACTTTTAATGAGGATAATCGTCTAAGGTTAGTAACTTAGGAGCTTTGTTGGAGTTCCCCGTCTCATTCTCTGTTAACAGTAGAGTCTGAATAGGATGATTCTGTTTTGCCATAAGTGCTAAATCCCCCATGTAATCAGAAATGATAAAATCCAATACTTAGAAAAATTTTCAGAATGAAGGGCCGAATGAAGATGATTATGGCGAATGTCGGGGGCCGAATGTGATAAACTGGCGAATGAGAAGATGAGTATGACACTTGGCGAATGAGTAGAACAAATGAACCTATTCGGCGAATGAATGATCGAATAAGGTGATTCGCCGAATGAGAGTAAAGTATGATGCTATTCGCCGAATGACTGGTCGAAAGAAGGCTATTCGCCGAATGACTGGAATGAAAGAGCTATTCGCCGAATGAGTGCTATTCGGCGAATGAAGACTGATTCGGCCTAACTTATTCGGCCGCAATAGTCATTCGGGCGATCTGGGGTTTTCAACAACGAAAATCGTGATAACTTGCTATTTTGACCAAATCTATGCACCAAATTTGGTACAGAACATCATGACATGATAATCAACCAATTGGGAAAAGATTTTGACAAACACACCACAAAAACCCACGGATTTTAAATGAAATAGTGACTTGGAGAGCAAGAAACTTAGGGTTTTTGAAAGTTACGAAAATCAGGGTTTTGGAAAACTTAGATCTGATGATTTAGAGTGAAAATCGAGTAGAATCTAGAGCCAAAGCTCTAATACCACTTTGTAGGACCTTCAAGGAGCTTGGAAACAATCCGATTCCTATGGAAATCTACCCGACAGCCGCTGGAATAGTGCGGAATCCTATTCCAGGTTTTTCCAATCGAAATCAACAGCAACCGTGGTGATCCGATGGTGTAGGAAGAAATTGTAGACAAGAATCGAACACCACGGGTTGAGAATCGAACTTGGACCATCAATGGCCGCTCTAATCTCCTAGGGTTTGACTCTGGAATCTCAGGGAAGAAGGAGGGCTCTGGAAAAGTTAGTATTGAAATGATTTGAACCGGTATATATAGGCAGTAGTCATTCGGCCGAATGAGAGGCCGAAGCAACTCATTCGACGAATGGCTTCTGTCGAATAAGTAATTCAGTCGAGTGAGTCATACTCTATTCTCATTCGCCGAATGACTTCATACTCTAGAGTCATTCGGCCGAATGAGCAATACTCATACTCAATTAAACAATAAACCAAATCACCCAATCAAATAATCAAATAGTTAAACATAAACGTTAAGAACAATATATAAAAAGACAACTTCCATTAATAACTTGAATTTTACATGATAAGTAGTACAAAATAGAACTAGGGACATTACATGTATCAACAGATGCCTCCCATCAGGGACTTGGTTGTGTACTAATGCAACGGGACAAAGTCATCGCTTATGCATCAAGATAGTTGAAGATTCATGAAAAGAACTACACTATTCATGATCTTGAACTGGGAGCTGTAATCTTCGCACTGAAGATTTGGAGACATTATTTACATGGCACTAAATGTACCATATATATTGATCACAAGAGTCTACAGCATATCTTTGATCAGAAGGAGCTCAACATGCGATAGCGACGTTGGGTTGAACTTTCAAATGATTACGACTGTGTAATCAAGTACCATCCGGGAAAGGCGAACGTTGTAGCGGATGCCTTGAGCCGGAAGGAACGGGTCAAACCCTTGCGCGTTAGAGCAATGGGAATGACTGTGCAGACCAGTACTCCATGAGGACTATATATGGATTCCGGCGGTAGACGAATTGAGAAGACTTATCTTCGATGAAGCACACAAGACTAAGTACTCCATGCATCCGGGCACTGATAAAATGTACCAAGATTTGCGTGGATTTTGTTGGTGGCCGGGAATGAAGAGAGGCATAGCTGAGTACGTCGGCCGATGTCTTACGTGTGCACAAGTGAGGGCAAAACACCAGAAATCGTCCGGTTTACTGGAACAGCCTGAGATTCCGCTCTAGAAGTGGGAACAAATAGCTATGGATTTCATTACCAACATGCCCCGCACTTCCAGTGGTCATGATACAATTTGGGTTATCATTGATCGTTTGACAAAATCTTCTCATTCCTTACCGATGCGTGAGACCTTCACGATGGATAAACTGGCGAGACTGTACATCAATGAGATAGTGGTATGTCATGGTGTACCATTGTCCATCATTTCTGATAGGGACAACAGATTCACATCAAGGCACAAGCAATCATTACAGAAATCTCTAGGGACACACTTAAATCTGAGTACCGCTTACCATCTACAAACGGACGGTCAAAGCGAACGTACGATTCAGACCCTGGAGGACATGTTAAGAACCTGTGTGTTAGATTTCGGTGGAAATTGGGATTCTCATTTGCAACTGATTGAATTCTCGTACAACAACAATTATCATAGTAGCAACAGATGCGCACCGTTCGAGGTTCTTTATGGTCGAAAATGTCGATCACCGATTTGTTGGACTGAAGTTTGAGATAACCGTATGACTGGGCCAGAGCTTATTCAGGAGACTACCGACAAGATTTCCCAGATTCAACAAAGACTACAAGCGACAAGAAGCAGACAAAAGAGCTATGCCGATAAACAGCGCAAGCTGTTGGAATTTCATGTGGGAGACCGTGTTATGTTAAAGGTATCCCCATGGAAAGGTGTAGTACAGTTTAGAAAGAAAGGCAAGTTAGCACCACGATACGTGGGACTGTTTGAGATCATCGAACGTATTGGTCCTGTGGCGTAAAGACTGAGATTACCAAATGAACTCAGTGTTGTGCATGACGTATTTCACGTCTCAAACTTAAAGAAATGCCTTGCTGACGAATCACTCGTCATACTGATCGAGGAAATTCAAGTGGACGAGCAATTACATTTCATCGAAGAACCTTTGGATATTATGGATCGTAAAGTAAAACAACTGAGGCGAAGCCGTATTCCGATTGTAAAGGTCCGTTGGAACTCAAAGCGCGGGCCTTAGTTTACTTGGGAACGTGAAGATCATATGAAATCCAAGTATCCCCAACTGTTTACAGAGGAAGACGTATCTGATAACGACTCTTAAATTTCGGGATGAAATTTCTCTAACAAGGAGAGACTGTAACATCAGTGATGGAAACGTCACCGGAATAGTAATCTCAACAGTGACATGAACAGTTCTCAGGTACAAACTATGTATATTTCAGTGTATGTCAAAATCATATCATATTTCATTATTATTTTGTGTTATCAGAGAGCAAATTCATAAACAGTTCAGGAAAACAAAGTTCTAAATTATGGTTCATCAGTCAGATAACTATCTATAAATACATAACCATGATGTGAACATTTGTTAGGATTTTATTACGTATAAACGTAAGTGAGGCTTTATAGAACAAAATGATAACGGATGTCGTTACGTGAATGCTATATAGAAGGATTATTCGTATAGGTGACGATCTGTACAAATATATATGAAAGTTTAATGTTACGAATGATATCCGATAATTAGAAAACAATGTTGAGAAGTATAGTTATCGTCGTGTTTGTACGGGCGACGATTCGAACGAATACGCGCGACGACTGTACGATTCGAGTTTAAACAGTAAATTAAATATTTTCGTAAATTTATAAATAAAAAGAAGATATTTAGTTAATTTACTAGGAAGAACCACCTAAAATAATTTCATAAATCTTATTTTAGATCCGAGTCGTTTCGTTACGAAAACTACGAAAAACCAACGTTTTACGCGTAACCGAGCGGAACCAAACGAACTCGAACAAACTCGGCCATCTCTAACCCATTTATTGTGGTCATGAATGCCACAACCACCACCACCTACCCATTTCATTCACAATTTTCGTTCCACTCTCTCTCTTTCTAGAATCTCTCTCTAACTTCTCTCTACAAGATCTCTTCCAATTCTCAAGCATTTCAAGTGTTTTTGTAGATGCATTAATTGTCGCTAGTTCGATTTTGTATTATCCATTATGTGTAAAGTTTATGATCTTAATGGAATTTGTCTTTCTATATTGATTCTTAATGTTTATTATTGAGTATATGTGTTTGATAAGGATTATCAATGTTTAAGTATGGTTAAAGACCCATTCGGGCAAATGACTCTACTAATGAAGTCATTCACCGAATGAACGCCCTAGCGAATGACTAAGTCAAGCCAATGAGTCATTCGCCGAATGACTCATTCGACTGACCTGTCCATTCGGCAAAGTCATTCGCCGAATGAGTTGCTTTGGCCACTCATTCGGCCGAATTATGACAGCCTATAAATACAAGTCCAAACCTTTTCAAAACTAACTTTTTGAGCCCTCCTTCTTCCCATAGAACCTAGAGTCAAAAACCTAGGAGATTAGAGCGGCCATTGCACGTCCAAGTTCGATTCACATCCCGTGGTGTTCGATTCTCGATCAAACGTCCATCCTTCACCTTCATATCGCCACGGTTGCTATTGGTTTCGATTGGAAAACCCTGGAATAGGATTCGGCACAATTCCAGAGGCTGTCGAGTAGATATCCATTCGAACCGGATTGTTTCCGAGCTCCAACTTGGTCCTACAAAGTTGTATCAGAGCTTTGACTCTTGATTCTACTCGATTTCCATTCAAAATCATCATATCTCAGATTGGATTTTCGTAACTTGCAAAAACCCTGATTTTCTTGTTTCCCAAGTCACTGTTTCATTCAAAATAAGAAAGTTTTTGTGGTGTTTTTGTCGAAACAGTCATCCCAATTGGTTGGTAATCTTGTCATGGTGTTATGTACCAAATTTGGTGCATAGATTTGGTCTAAATCAAGAGTTATCGCGATTTTAGTTGCTGAAAACCCCCGATAGCCCGAATGACTCCGGCGGCCAAATAAGTTTGTCCAAATCACTCTCATTCGCCGAATAGATCCATTCGACCACTCATTCGGCGAATAGCTTCTTTCGACCTCTCATTCGGCAAATAGCCTCGTTCGATCCTTTCATTCGCCGAATAGGTTCAATCGCCCTGCTCATTCGCCCAACTGTCATACTCATTTTCTCTTGCGCCAGTTTCATCAAATTCGGTCCCCGACATTCGCCATAATTGTCTTCATTCGGCCATCAGTTCGAAATTTTTTCTAAGTGTTGGGTATTATTGTTCTTGATTCTATGGAGGATTTAGCATTGATGGCTAACCAGAACCATCGTATTCAGGCATTACTGCTGACTGAAACTGAGACAGGAAACTCCAATAAAGCTCCCAAGTTGCTGTCCTTAGATGATTATCCGCACTGGAAATACAAATTTGTGATGATCTAGACATGTTAGACATGTCTAGATGTTGTTAAATGTATATTGGAGTGTTTAAAAACACATTGGGATATTTGATTTTGTCAAAAACATGATTTTGGTGAAAGCATACTATTTATGGAAACTTTTAAGAATCAAAAGAGGGCTTTTGATGTTTTAAAACATTTTGATGAACTTTGAGCATTGGAATACGCTTAGAAATGATTTTTAACATATTTAGAAACTTTGTTTTGTGAAAACGAGCTTTTAAACGAATACTTTCCAAATAAGGAAACTTTATTTGGGTAAAACGGCATAAATGGTGATTTATGCGCAAACGACATGTTTTAAGGGTTTAGATGTATTTTATAAACATATTGGAAGTTAGTAGTTTTATGAAATGGGATTTCATAACCACACTTTCCTAAATTGGAAACTTTCTAAAAATGGTAACTTATGTGATTAGAGTCATAGGATGCACTTCGTTTTGTGAAATATCTTTGGATTGAAAAGCAAGAAGCTACATTCCAACTTCTCAAGCAAAAGCTCTGTAGTGCACCTATCTTATCGCTTCCTGATGGAACGGACGACTTCGTAGTATACTGCGATGCCTCAATACAAGGACTCGGCTGCGTGCTAATGCAGCGAGAAAAGGTGATCGCATATGCTTCTCCACAACTGAAAGTCCACGAGAAGAACTACACTACCCACGACTTGGAACTTGGAGCCGTGGTATTTGCACTCAAGATCTGGAGACACTACCTGTAATGTACAAAGTGTACGATATACACTGATCATAAGAGTCTCCAACACATATTCGAGCAGGAGGAATAAAACATGCGACAACGTCGCTGGCTCGAACTCCTAAACGACTACGAGTGTGCTATCAAGTATCACCCGGGGAAGGCCAACGTTGTGGCCGACGCCCTGAGTCGGAAGAACACCTCGAAACCCAAAAGGGTACGAGCTTTACAGCTCACCATCCATCCCAATCTCCCAGAACAGATACATACTGCCCAAGTAGAGGCACTTAAAGCAGAAAACCTAGCGGCAGAATCACTGAGGGGAATGGAGCAACAAGTAGAAGTCAAAGCCGATGGCTTACATTATTTCATGGAACACGTCTGGGTTCCACATCACGGGAACTTACGAGATCTTGTGATGGACGAGGCTCACAAATCCCGATATTCTATTTACCCTGGATCAGATAAGATGTATCATGATCTGAAGACACTTTACTGGTGGCCACACATGAAAGCCGACATCGCCACCTACGTGGGCAAGTGCTTGACTTGTGCCAAAGTCAAGGTCGAGTACCAGAAACCCTCTGGATTACTCACACAACCTGAGATCCCCATGTGGAAATGGGAACAAATATCCATGGATTTCATCACCAAATTACCCCGTACTCCTAGTGGATGTGACACTATTTGGGTAATTGTGGACCGACTGACTAAATCTGCACATTTCATCGCGATAAAGGAAATCGACAAAATGGAAAAGCTAGCCAGAATCTATGTTAAGGAAGTAGTCTCGCGTCATGGAGTGCCAATCTCCATCATTTCAAATCGCGACGCCAGATTCACTTCTAACTTCTGGAAATCATTGCAAAAGTCGCTCGGTACACGGTTGGATATGATTACAGCATACCACCCACAAACTGATGGCCAGAGCGAACGCACGATACAAACCCTTGAGGATATGCTACGAGCATGCGTAGTGGATTTTGGTAATAGCTGGGAAACTCACCTACCATTGGTGGAGTTCTCCTACAACAACAGTTACCACACCAGCATCAAGGCAGCGCCATTTGAGGCACTCTATGGCAGGAAATGCCGATCACCGATTTGTTGGGCGGAAGTGGGCGACAGCCAACTTACTGGCCCGGAACTCGTGCATGAAACGACCGAGAAAATCGTGCAAATCAGAAACCGCATGGCAGCAGCTCGAGATCGTCAAAAGAGCTATGCCGACAAACGCCGAAAGCCTCTAGAATTTCAGGTAGGAGATAAAGTCCTTCTGAAAGTTTCACCATGGAAAGGCGTCATTCGTTTTGGTAAACGAGGCAAATTGAACCCACGGTATATTGGACGTTATGAGATCCTGAAAAGGATTGGTCCAGTGGCATACCAACTCAACTTACCAGCCGAACTCGACGGAGTTCACAATGTATTTCACGTCTCGAATCCGAAGAAATATTTATTAGATGAGACACTTGTAGTTCCACTGGATGAGATCCAGGTGGATGAACAACTACGGTTCGTGGAAGAGCCGGTAGAGATCATGGATTGTGAGGTCAAACAACTCAAGCAGAGTAAGATTCCTATTGTTAAAGTTCGATGGAACTCGAAACGCGGACCTGAATTCACATGGGAACGTGAAGATCAGATGATGCGCAAATATCCCCATCTCTTCAAACAAACAACGTCGAACGCCGACACCAACAAATAAATTTCGGGACGAAATTCCTTTCAACAAGGGGATGATGTGACAACCGGAAAATTTTTGTCTTTCAAACACTGTTGCTTCTCAAACACTACCAACAACAATCTAATTTCGGGACGAAATTTCTTTCAACAAGGGGATGATGTGACACCTGGCAATTTCAGGTAAATTGCGACTCTTACATTATTTACACTTCACATTCATACTTGTTGCATTTCATTTAATTATGTTTAATTAGATGAGTTGAACACAGACAACTACGAAACGATAGTTCGTGGAACTATCGAATCGTACATTGCACATTGGTTTTGGAAACCAAGTGTGGCAAACACAACACTAACACGAAACAATAATTCGGGGAATTATTGAATTGTGCATCACACGTTGATTTGGATTAATCAAGCGTGCAAACACTTCGTTAGACACGAATACAAACTATCGAAGATAATTCGATGAATTATCAAAACACACACACGAGTCTCACGAACGTTGGTGATCAATCAAACTTATGTGCTACTTTGTATTTATGTGCTTAAACATGCATTAGATGTTTAGGATAAACGTAGGAATCAAGTACGAGCGAAATCGTATCAACGAAATCAAAAAACAAGAAATGGGACCCGTCGCGGTACGCGACAATCCATCGCGAAAGGCTCCGCGATACGCGACGACAACCGAGAGTCGAGACTCCCGAATCTCATCGCGGTACGCGATGAAATCTTTTGATCAGCCTTCGTGGTACGCAAAGGCCATGCAGATCAAATTTTCTTTATATTCAACCCCAACTCATTTCAGTCGGTTTCCTTACGATTTCACCGAGCTTCTTCACCAAATTCCGACCTAAACCCACTGAAATTCACTCTCAGACCAGCTGGAATCATTTGGAAGTTATTCTTGGTGATTTGGAGCCTTTGGAGCACCAAGGAGAGGTAGTGAAAGCCACCAACAAGCCAAGATCTTAGCACCAGCCTTCGTCCGAACTTCCAGAACCTGTTCTACCACGAACTTAAGCTTCTAAGGTAGCTTATCTTGTTTATCTATGGTTAGATCATACATGCAAGGGTTAAAAACCCACATGCAACTCCATTTAGTTATGGTGCTTGGATTTGTTGGTGATTTGTTGTGTAGATGATCTAGATTTACTGATTTAGTGTTTAGATGTGTTAGATTTGAGTTTGATTGAGTTATTGGTCGATTTGGTAATGATTTGGTGCACTTGCCATAAAAGGAAACTTTTATGTTGCAAGTCTTGGATTTGTGATGATCTAGACATGTTAGACATGTCTAGATGTTGTTAAATGTATATTGGAGTGTTTAGAAACACATTGGGATATTTGATTTTGTCAAAAACATGATTTTGGTGAAAACTTACTATTTATGGAAACTTTTAAGAATCAAAAGAGGGCTTTTTATGTTTTAAAACATTTTGATGAACTTTGAGCATTGGAATACGCTTAGAAATGATTTTTAACATATTTAGAAACTTCGTTTTGTGAAAACGAGCTTTTAAACGAACACTTTCCAAATAAGGAAACTTTATTTGGGTAAAACGGCATAAATGGTGATTTATGCGCAAACGACATGTTTTAAGGGTTTAGATGTATTTTATAAACATATTGGAAGTTAGTAGTTTTATGAAATGGGATTTCATAACCACACTTTCCTAAATTGGAAACTTTCTAAAAATGGTAACTTATGTGATTAGAGTCATAGGATGCATTTTGGTGTCTTATGTGCATTAAGGCACATAAACACAACAATCGTGTCACCAACGATTCATCGAGTCTCACTAGTTAACACACGCTCGGTTGAGCACACCGACACTTGGAGTTGTATGGGATACAATACAACACAGAACACATACTCACACCTATATGGTTATAGGTGCTTACTAGCAGGTGCTAGCTTTCGTAAACGCGAACCCACAATCACACTGGAACTGCTTAACAGGTGAGTTCACGGCCCCTTTACTTTTCTACCTTTGGAGGAGAAAACATTGCATGCTAAACCGTTTTACAAACAACAACTCATTTCATTTACGTATGGACATGCTTTATCATATATGTATATGTGTGGACCACATCACAACTAAAAGACCTCGCGATACTCCACGGACCGTTAGTAGCGCGTAGCGCCTAGCGTGGTAATCTTGAATAGTACTATTTGGGCCTGACAAGCCCCACCCATCGCGCCTGGGAGGCCAACCCGACTGTAGGTCGGAATGGGTGCAATATTGACCAACACTTTGCCATTGTCTTGTGATGGACATGGCAGGAGGCACAATTGTCAGCTTCGGTACGACCCCGCATATAATATAATTGTATTGACTAGCTATCAATCGATACTGCATTGTAATGATATGTAAATCGCAACTGTTACTTTAAACATTGGATGTTTATTGCTCATGAAAAACCTGTGCTCTCACCAACCTTTGTGTTGACCTTTTTCTCGCATGTTTTCTCAGGTAGCTAAGGCACGCGCACAAGGATTAGGATGCTAGGCTGGAGTCGCATGCATCTGCTTATGTGTCTTAGACTATTAAACATTTGATAACATTTTGTTACGTTACTTATTGTATTGATAAACAACTTTAATCGCTTCCGCAACTACTGTTACCTATCATATTGAAAACTGTTTTAAATTAACGCTTCCGCAAATCATGAATGTTAAACCGTTTGGTTAATTTATATTTTACTTCCACAACTCTGATTTCACAAACTGTTTTATCCAAGTTATTGGATGTACGTATGAAACCGGACATATAGGTTTCGCATGTTGTGTGACCGGAGACTGCGATCCTAACAATCTGTTGTTGCTCGCGCCCCAGAAGGGACGGGATTTCTCGGGGTGCGACACTAAGACTGGCTGGAATTGTTTGGTGCCTCAATTTTCTGCGTTGAGGAAAAATTCTTATCTTTATCCAAAGCCTAAAGTTTATTCGAGACCAAGGTTGAGAAGAATAGAACAGAATTGGAATCCTTATTTCAAATTCTGGTTTTATGATGAAAGAACATCTGAAGCAGTAATTCTATTGAGTGAAGATGATAAGGGGAGGGTGATCAGGCTGTTGGATCCTGTTTGGTTGGTGAATTGTTCAAATCAAGACATTGATTTACTGAATGAAGTTGATATATTTCCAAATGAAGGGTTTCATGATGTTGGTATTAGCTACAAAGATATGGTTGTTCAATTTAAAACGATAGCTCGGATGTGTTATACATTGGGAATACACTCTGGATGCAAATGGGAGGATGTCAATTATTTGTATGTTGAGTTAATAAAGTTGCAGAAAGAGATAGATGATAGAGATTCAAAGTTGGAAGCTGAAAGACTATTAAAGATTCCAAAGTCTATTGTTATTCGTGCTACAGATAATGTTTGTGAAGATTAGACAACAAGTGGGGCTCAAAGTGCAGATTGAAGACAAAGACTTTGAAGATTTTGAAGCAACTATTAAGGGGGAGTTTGTTAGGACATTATGTAATAGTTTGCTTTTCAAAATGTATAAGTTATTAGAGGTTTGACTAAGGTTCGTCTGGCCCACGAACCTAAGCAGGTTCGGCGAACCTAGTTTGTGTCTTATACAGGTTCGTCAAGTGAACCTCAAGGTTCGGCTGGCGAACCTATGGGTATGGCTAGGTTCGTCTGAACATTTTGTATATATAGTAGGTTTGTCTAGAGGTTTGTAACTTCTTGAGTTTTTGTTTGTGTTAGACAGATCTGATAGAAAGAGTTTCTCTGTGTGAGATTATAAGAACTGTGTGTCCTTGTTCATTTCATTGTAATCAGATTATTATATTCAATGAAATGATGTTTTTATAAATGTTTGTTTGTCTTTGATTCTTATAGATCAAATCTAGATTCCGTATAGATTTGATTGTTAATAGGATTCCGTTGATTGATCTAGAGCAAATCTACAAACGCATCCTACAACTGCTTAGCTGTCTGATGTTTCTTGAACCCATGAGCAATATCAGTTGACTAAGCCATGGTGATTGAGGTGTATGCTTTATCATCTCTCTCTTTCAAATTAAAATGTCATTTTCCGTATACAGTTCAGGGTCTTTGGGAATTAATCCATTAAGTGCACTCTGGTACATGGGCATGTAAGGCCCCTCTTCAATTGACGTCCATAACTTCGGGTTAGTGTACTTAATGAATGATTGGAACTTGAATTTCCAATCCTGAAAGTTATCTCCCGACACAAGCCTAGGTGGCTTTGTTTCGGTGTCAATTTCATTATCCAAGTTGAGTAGGTTAGACAGGTTGGTAAGGTTCTATGATGCCATTATTAATCAAAAAATTTTCTAAGTGTAGTTCACGAACTCCCAAACAGTGTTAAGTACCAGAAGATACTTGAAACAATCACAGCTACTCGAAGTTTAAAACATACTCGATGTCCAAAGTGTTCGAATTTCTAGAATACTCGAACCCCAAAAATAATCGAACTCAGCAATGTATTTGAACCCCTAATGTATTCGAAGAACCTGTGTATTCGAAGATCTCAATGTATTCGAACTTAAAACCTCTATTCGAACTTCTAACTTTTATTCGAAGTTAATGAGTAATCGAAATCTCCAAATAATCGAAATCACCAATTTGTTGTCGAAATCCAATTGTATCCAAAGTCTACTATACTTGAAGAAGCTATTTTCAAAATTTGAACTCGAAAATACTTGAAAAATTTCCGGAGATATATTTCTCAAGATTTAGAGTACCAAATTTGAATAGCAGCTAGAAGGAATATAGTAGAACAAGAAAGCAATGAACTTGCACGGAAAAGATTGTACCTTGATGTAGAAAAGAGAACTAAGGCTCTGATACCACTTGTAGGTTCCCAAACATATCAAGAACGAGCTTTAAGCCTCCAATCTGCATCAAATGACTCTACAACATGCGGAATCCGAAATAGAATCACAAGAACTATAAGAAAGATCAAAACTTTGATACATTCAGTGAAGTACACGAAACAATGTCTCAATACGTCTAGAGAGCATGCCTTGGGAATCCAACCCTATAATAGTACTGAATACGTCTATTTATACTACTTCTAAGTGTACTCGAACCACTATACACGAAAATGTTCGAGTACATGATATACAGTTGTATAGGAAATGCTAAGTACACAAATGAAAACAAAACAAGAACAAAATCTGGTCTTCGACTGTTCTCCGACTAGCTTTGTCAGTTTTCATCTTTAGTTGGGCTCTACAAAGTGTGTGGTGGGATGGTGACTCCACTTGATGCTACATATGCCCTATAAATAAGCATTACTTGACTTGACATGATGATTTCGGTGAGGAGGTAACAGGAGGTATACTTGTGTGATTTTACAATTTTACAAAGCAGCGTAAATCTCTTATTTCAAGAGTAAACGTGATAATAAACACATTTATAGTCAAGAGTCAATTTACTAAACAAATTTGGAAATCCATTTTCATTTCCAAAATAAGTGAAATAAACCATCGTGCGATGTCGAAGAAGTGTTGGTATAAGCGCCTGAGTTTCGGCTCTACGTAAGCCCTACACATACATTTCCTTCGACATTCTGGGACGTTACTGATAATGAAATTGAGGGAGTGAGCTTGTCAAATGTGTCAAGCCTTTCACAAAACCTAATTATTTTAAAACTCACGTGAACTCACAAATCTAGTGTTGACAGATTTACATGTTTCTCAGTTGACGAATAGGTGTATGTGTTATGCCGGTTAGAGAGAAAGAAAGGATCCAGATTAGAGGACCCTACAACCCTTACATAAAGTCTTATAAGGCCTTAGCGGCTACAGGATTCAAGACTTGCTCTTTTGCAAGCAATTTTGTGAGCATCATTGTCGTAACCAAGATGTCTAAAACATTTCATGTGTAACAGAGTTAAATTATTAAATAGGCTGTAATTTAACTTTCCTATATTAATGGAAATTGGTGTTCTAATATTATTGTGTGCTATGTAAAAAATCTGATCAGTCCGATTAAATCGCGCCACTGGACTATTCCGTCCGACGGGAATTCGATCCAACCCGCCGGCCCGGGATTTGACAGATTGGTATCAGACCATGGTAATAGAGAATTAGGTCAAAACTAATCAGGATAGGAAAATTGCATATGTCTTCTGCGTATGTTCACGAGTACTAACCGATGTATTTTCAGAAGTAATCAGAATGTCTCCAAAGAACAACCACGTGCCAATCCGGAGAGTACTGTTTTAGCTACACTCATCACAAAAAAAAAATCATCACAGCTATTCCTCACATCGTGAATCAAATCAATCACGACCCCTACCATCTACGAGGAACTGCCGAGATTCTAAGGACGACAGTTGAAAAATCCAAAAGCAAATCGACTAACGAGCCAGCCACCATCTTACCAAGAGACAAAGACTACCGGAACTACAAAAGATCCGCCCCCGTTAAGAATTAGGTCCCAATCATCAGAATTAACCTTGCTAACTACATACTGTAACTGCTCCTCCTTTAACCAAATGCCAATACAACCACCACGCTAGTAGTCTGTGCAAACAATGCTCCAGTTGTGGGAAGCAGGGCCATTGGGTTCAATATTGTAAATCACCGGTGGACCCGATTCGCAGGCGGTACACTGGTACATTTCCCTCCTATTCTAGGTGTCGGTACCATCATGCCATAAGTAGCCCACGCAAACAATGCGCAAATTGTGGAGATGGGACGTGGGAGCTGATATTGCAGAACTCCATTAATTCAGAGCCAGAATGGTGTTGTGGACACACGTCCTCTACCAAACAAAAATAAGTGCTGCTATACGTGTGGTGAACCTGGCCATATATCTAAGGACTGCCTCAAGAGAGTGTAATCGGTCGACGTGACGTCTATCAGTGAAGCTCTTGCTTCGTCAACTTCAAATGCTTGCCAAGGCCAAACAATGACACATGTATGTTACCTCTGAACCTTCAATAAGGTCATGTATGTCTTTTGATGTAGACATTACATGCGCTTTTCTTTACCCAATTTCACAATAACACTCAAACCTAGAAGATTGTGAAAATAACCTCAACCCAAATGGTACATTAGTACCTGAGGGTTAGACATGTGGTCAATTTTAGCCACCACAAGGTAATGATGACAGATAAAGGGAAGGATATGTAAAACATCTCCGACGAACAGAATTTACGGTGAAGTATATTCCCACGAAACAACCAAGAATTTCCATTATAGCGGCCATGAATTCTCTGACCAACCTGACTTCTGTTAGTGACTCCGATAGCCTAAAGCATGCATAGGCAAATGTTTCTGAAAGAGCATGGGTTATTCAAACAATTCCAAGAGTCACTGGTGTGCGAAATTCTTTCTATCTAGTTTTCCAATCGTTTGGGATTCCGATCTTTTATAGAAAAGGAAGGAAACCATTCGACTACAGGGAACACGACGAATCAACCATCTAGAAACAATATCAAATGCTAGAGATTGTCGAAACTATTAAATAATTCACTTTTAACAACGACAGTCTAATCTTGATTTCCATGTCATACACCAATAACAGCCATTCAACGCCACCATTCCGTCCATGCATCTAAATATATTCCGTAGTACTTGGATGTGAAAGATTAAAAGAACTTCATTTCCATATGACTTTGATAACAGTTCCCTGCCACAATACCCGGTAACTTACCGAATTAGTTATAGGACGGAAAATGGAAGGAAGCAACAACTCATAGTGGCTCCAAGACTAGTGAGAGAGGAAAGCCTCCACAAACACTCAACATTCACCCTTCCGAAGGGGTAACAATGACCTTACTGTGTAGCGGGATGAACTTCCATAGGAGACTCGATTGTGTAATGAACCAAGGAGGCCAAGCTAACGCCTACACATCATTATAACACAAGGTACACAAGTAAGGCTATACATCACATGAATGGAGTTTGGAACGAAAGTAACCGCCTTAGAGAGCTGAAGGCAGTACTTGTACAGCGCAAACTACACCATTCCGTGGGTCACAAGAATCTAGTTCGAGAGTATTAGAAACCACCAGAATAGGGGTACAAGTAAGTTGCGTGAATAGATTTAGCCCATGTCACAACGAACGACTTCGAGCGAATGTGGGGAGCACATAGCAACCTTCATTGGTAAAACCATCATACACACCGGAAGTCAAAGAAAGGACCCATAAGGAGTTACGGTGTGTTAAGACTTCCTTAAGTACTTCCGAAGTTTTCCTTGAATAAGAGTTAAGGAAAGTATACATCTATAATCTCAGCAGAGTAATGGTTCTCTAGTAACTACCGAGAACCATAAGGGATTCATGTTATGCATACATAAGTTGAGTTGGTCCCCGATCGTACTAAACTAGTGAATTCAATCATACATAGGATAATAACAAACAATAATGTATTCACAGAGAATGTTAACCACCCATGTGGGGTGACCTTCAAAAACCCAACTCTAAGAGATCGAAGGCTGTTCGGCGCAACTTCACAATAGGGAATGTGGCGCCCCAACTTTCGGAATACACCACTGATGGATTTCTACAAGCTTACATGGAATTACAGAGAAATACAACGGAATACGTTAAAAATTATCATCCACATAAAGTTTAGGATAACATATCAACATAACATTATGTTATCAAGATACATTCAAATTCCAAAATTTACATATTCATAAAATATCTCGTAAAAAGTACTATTTCAACATTTATAGACTTATGGTGACTGTTTTCTTACGAGTTGTCTCACCTAAATCCACCACCAACCTACGCCATAGCTTTTCCTTTGTCCTTTCCCTTAGATGAATTACATGGCACATAACCCAAAAATCAATTTCAGTCTACACTGGTGAGTACTAGAATTTTCAATAAATATTCATCAAGGTTTTGATAATGTTAGTATATAATTGATAGTTCAATGATTCGAATTTAAGAACCTATAATCATTCAACCCAATGAATTATAATCATATCAAGAAAAATATCAACATAATTAGTGAACTAGACAAAACAAATTAAATAAGTCACTGTCTTAATTAGGGTCACATTCATCCTCTGCCAGCCGGTTGTCACCAGCCCCTACAACTAATTGATCTATCAACCCCCCTAAATCGACACTCATGTCAGGGCTATCTCTCCCCGAGAAATAGTTGAAATCTCATCACTATGATACCGACAGTAAATAAGTTTTCTTAATCTGTTGCAAAGTTAAAAACAACAATGAAAACATATGTTTTCATAACTTTATACAATAATAAAAATACGAGTATATGCCAGCTCAAAATGCATTCATGAAATAGAGCGTCGTAGAAGTCACCTGGTTGTCTTCCCAATCTATTCCTTGCTAAGTACATAAGCAGGCTACAATTTCCTATACACATGTATTCATTTGTACTTAATTAGTTTCTGTGATGCTGCTATAAATTAAAAATCATCCTTTGCCTATTTACGAGCAAACGTTATTCGTAAGTAAGTTAGGCATAGTTTTACCATGGTTAGTTTCATTTGAAATTACACCAAGTATGGCTTACTAATTCGCAATCATTTGCATTTGCTCATTCGCAAATATACTTGGTGTAGATTACCTTATTCGTAATCATCTGTCTGTTCATTCGCAAACATACCAAGTATAGAATTGCTCATTCGCAATCATTTAACTTTGCTCACTCGCAATTGTTCTAAGTACATATTGCTCATTCGCAAATATCTTAAGTATAGATCAGTCATTCAAAATCACCTATGCTCATTCGCAATTATACTAAGAATAAATTGTTCAGTCGTAGCCATCCTTTTATGCTTATTCGCAACTATACTCATTCGCAATTTTTTGAATTCATTTTATTAATTTGTACTGGTTTACTGTGAGAATCCTGTCTTTATTTTTCACAGGGTAATGTTACAACTAAATTCTTCTCTTATTAATAAATTATTCCTAATTTATTTCCTTTGTATTATTATTTACAAATTTATCCATTTTTCCCATTTTCCCCCTTTTTTGCAAACATTACAATTAATTATATCAGATAATTTAACGAATTTCCTTTCTTTGTTTCATCACTACTAACTCATTCAAATTACATAATTTTCTCAATACTCTTTTACAATACGCTATACATTTTTTTCCCAAATCATACATATATTTTCCTTTTTAATTATCTCTTAATGATCTTACCCTTCTTTGAAATTTCCTTAACTACGGGCGTACGGTTTATCCTTTCCCCCCTTTTCCATCAGTCAAGCCCACATTTTGTTTCAACTTCCTTTCTATTGCTCCTCCATACCTTCGACTTGAAAGATGGATTAGGAACAAAGTTGGTAGAACGTTATCTTCCGGCACCCATCACTAGGCTCTTATTTGATCGGAGTTTATCCAATCACTTATAAAACCTAATTCTTCACATCCATAAGTAGTGATGGAATTAGATCTAGGAGAAGAAATGTGACAACAAATAGTAAACCCTCAACCCGATATGTCCAATCTAGATGCACAGACCAGGAAAGGGCGTGATCCCACATCGTCTTGTAGTTTCACTATTACTATTGTACCAGAATTCTTGACATGTATCTGAAAACACTTATTCATTCCCCAAAATTGGGGAATCCATTGGAGATATCAAAGTTCTACCTTCCCACGACAAAGATCCTAGTAGCATAGGTAGTGAACTTAACATGCAACAGTAATCCCTCTTGATCGGAGTAGAGTGGAGCTCCACAGAGCTCCCGTAATTTGAAGAAAACAGGGTATCTAAAATTTCTAACTACACCGGAGAATAAAGAGAGAAGAATTTTCTATTTCTATGAAAATGGTTGGATAGAAATGTTTGTACTTTTACCAAATTTAGGAAGTTACTTTATTTACCATTTTAATCCAACTTTTATCTCTGTCACTATTTCCTTATTTGTAAGTGTGTACCTACCCCCTTTTTCTCTTCTTTTATATAAAATATGTCACGTGCACAAGAATCTTACTGTTTATGTCAGCACTATTCTGATGTCCTTTCTACATAACTTCTTTATTCCCAATTTGTCATTTATTACAAAACATACATTTAGGGTATACCACAGCATTCCCTATTTAATGTACAACCAAATATGAATTTATATAAATATCCAAATATGTGAAATTCAGTTATCTTTATTTAAATCATAATTACTATTTTTAGAAATTTTATAGATGTTACAATTCTACCCCCCCTAAATGAGTTCCGTCCCCGAAACTAATTACGTACCTAAAAGTTGTGGATATTGTGTCCGCATTTCCTCTTCTGCTTCCCATGTTGCTTCTGCTCCTTTTCCACGTCCCCATTGAACTTTCACAAGCTTGATTATTTTATTTCTTATTTTTCTCTTCTCGTAATCCAGAATTCGAGGCAGTTGTTCGACATATTTCAAATTCTTCTCCACCTCAATGTCTTGTAAGGTAATATGCCGTGTTTCATCATGTGAACATTTTCTTAAATAGGATACAAGAAAAGTGGGATGTATCCCACTCATGATTTCAGGTAGCTCTAGTTTGTATGAGGGTTCTCCAACTTTGGCGAGTATTGTAAATGGTCCTATGCATCTGGGACTCAATTTACCTCTCTTTCTAAATCGAATAAGTCCCTTCCATGGTGACACTTTGAATAATACCTTATCACTCACCTTAAATTTAATAGGCCTTGTTTTTTTATTAAAATAAACTTTTTGCCGATCTTGTGCTACTTTCATTCTCACTTTTATCTGTTCCAGCTTGCGGTTATATAGTTACTATGTCCAGAACTCCTAACCCTTTGTGATCCACATCACCTCAACACACTGGCAATCGACATTTCCTTCCATGTAACATTTCATTGGGAGCAATTCCTATGGTTGAGTGGTACTATTATTATATGAAAATTCCGCCAATGGCAAATGCTTAACCCAAGTATTTCCAAAATTTACTACACATGCACACAACATATCTTCCAAAGTTTGTATTGTTCTTTTAGTTTGTCCATCCGTTTGTGGATGGTAAGCAGTACTCAAAATAACCTTAGTTCCCATTTGTTCATGGAACTTCTTCCATAATCTAGATGTGAATCTAGTATCCCGATATGCCACAATGGATACATACATTCCATGTCTTGACACAATCTCTTTCACAAAAACTTCCGCCAACTTCTCGGATGTGAATGGCTCCCTAATTTGAATAAAATTTGCACTCTTTTTTAATTGATCCACAACCACCCGTATGGAATCATAACCTTGAGGTGTTCTAGGAAGCTTTGTAATAAACTCAATCGTCAGTCGTTCCCACTTCCATACTGGTATCCTTAATGGTTGCATGAACCATAAGGTCTTTAATGTTCTGCGTAATTAAACATTTGCTAACATATTGCATGACATTAAATTTCGTTCCAAGCTGCCAATAATTCATCTTTAAATCTAGATACATTTTCGTTGCACCACGATGAATTGAGCACCTGGATTTGTGGGAATCATTTATTATCTTTTGCCTGATATCACCCATTTTTGGTATCTAAATCCTTCCGAATCGAGTTTTACTTGCCAACACATTAAGAAATTCTGACTTTGCCCATAAATCCGTTCAGCGTTGATGTTTTATTCTTTTAATGCTTCATGTTGAATTTCCTTGATTTTCTCTAACACGGTCTGAGTAGCTATCAAGGCATAAGATTTTAATTGTATGGGTGTTTATTCGTTTTTCCTACTCAAAGCATCGGCCACAACATTACCTTTACTGGATGGTATCGTATTTCACAGTTATAATCCGTGATAAGTTCCAACCATCTTCGTTGCCTCATGTTTAATTCCTTTTGCTCAAAGAAATACTTCAAACTTTTATGATCCGTATATATAGTGCATTTGGAACCATGCAAGTAATGTCACCATATTTTCAGTGCAAACACCACAACCACCAATTCTAAATCATGTGTCAGATACTTTTTCTTATGAGTTTTCAATTGTCATGATGCGTAGGCAATCACCATCCCTCTCAGCATTAAGACACACCCTAAGCCAGAATAGGATGCGTCTAAATAAATTACCAAGTCTTCTGTTCTATCTGGTAACCCTAGCACTGGAGCCTATGTTAATATCTTTTCCAGTTCTTAGCTTTTTGTTATCCATCACCCTAAACAAACTTCTCCTCTTTCTTTATTAACTTTGTCAAAGTTGACTATATTTTTGAAAAATCATGTATGAATCTTCGGTAATAACCAGCCAATCCTAAGAAACTCCTTATATTCGTCGATGTCTTGCGATGCTCCTAGTTTACTGAAACATCTGTGCATTTAGTCATATCAGTCATAAACTGTGTTAGTACAATGTGTAGTTGATTCAGTATTTTCAATGGGATTCAAGTGTTCATGTTTGTGTTTGTGTGTTCTAGGATCTTATTTAATTAGGAACAAGTATGTATTATTTATTTACTGTCGATTACGCTAGGCAAGAACAGTATCGTATCATATTGAAACAGTGGTGGGCTGGCGTAGATAAGACAGTTAGCTGGACTCTGGGTATGCCCTATACATATACTGCGTTCGGTGTAATGGGATAGTGTTAGTGCGTAGTGTTATGACGAATAGTATGAAAAACAAATTAATCAAATAAGAATCGTAATACGTAAGCGAGGCTGAGTATAGTTATTGGTGACGATCCATAAAGATACGAATGTTGAACTTATAATTACGAGTAAACGATACTAAATAAATAATACGACTGAAAAACGTACGCGATTTCGGGTATACATGTGATTGTAATAAATAAATAATACGACTGAAAAACGTACGCGATTTCGGGAATACACGTGATTGTAATCGTTTAACGGTTGGATTTCAAACGAACAAATAATCATAAGTAAAATATTTTATTTTCGTTTTACAATTTTGAAACTCATCACAGATAATTCTAGAAATCTATTTTATAACCTAAAATATTCAATTGTGTAATGGTAACGACGCGTACGTAAAAATACGCGAAACCGACACCGAGCGAGACCGAATACACGGGGAACCACCAGGGGCATAAAAGCCCTTAATTCCTTCATTTCTCTTCATTCATTTCAGCCATTTGATCTCTCCCTCTCTACAATTTTCGTCTCCTACCTTCTCACTAGAAAAACCAAGCTTCAAACGCACGTATCTCGCTCGTTTCTCAACGAATTTGGGTGTTTTTGGTGTCCACGCGTAGCCCTTGACGTCCTCTATAAGAAGATACCATGGATCTGAAGTTTTCTCCAGCCAAAATCGAGGTATGCTTCAAGAAAGATTACAAAAAATAGGGTTTTGTGTTGAGTTGTTCGAATTTGATGTTAGCCGGTTCTAGACCACCTCCGTGACCTTACACACTCGAGAACATCTCAGATCTCTTGATGATCATGGAAAACTAGAGCAAACAACCGTAAAACCGATGATGATGATGGTGAAGTTACAGGTTCGGGCGAATCAGTGTGGAAACAAACGCGCCGGCCGAACCTTTTGGGCGAAACCATTGGCCGAACCTACATGTTTCTCGGCCGAACCCTTGACCATCATCATCCCCGAACCTTCCCTCTATAAAGGCATCATCAGACTAACCTAGGACCGGACGAACCTTGCATGGCTAAACATGCCACAAACCTCCCATGCATAAGACCTTTCCGAACCAATGATGCGAACCAATTGGCCAACGAACCCTTTTGTTATCACGAACCATTTTGACATAAGCACGCCCGAACCTTGGCTGGCATCCATCAGTAGTGAACCCATACTTGCCGAACCTGTGAGCTACAAGATCCACGAACCTACCATCATCGGACCGAACCTTCAAGAGCCACGAAGCCTGCATCATTATTCACGAACCGATGCGTGCAACACAGAGTCGAACCATACAACCTTGGCCAAACCCTTGGAGATTCGATGGTATGTTGCATGCTAGCTATCATGAACCTTCGCCCCACCCACAGTAGCAACCCAACCACACGTTAATTCGGCCCAGGACATACTATTTCGGCCCATGTAAACCGAATTGAGCCAAGGGATATTAGCCCAAAGAGTTCGGCCCAAATTGATGGACCCAAGGCCTCGGTTTAGCTCCTTTTGTCCGGTCCATGTACTGTTCGACCTAGGACTAGCCCACACCCAATGGGCCCAAGCACTCGGCTCATGGGATTATGTCTCGGCCCAACCTCGGCCCCGTTGGCCCAATAACTATGAATTTGGGGTCACTTATTCATATTGTTCACTTGGAAAAAAGGGCGGGTTAAGAGTGAAGGCTTAGAAGCATTTTAACATACCACTCAATTGCAAATTAAACAAGAGTTATCATAATCATAAACATGTGTTACTTTTATGTGCACTAGTTGTGCATAAAAGAACATGACACAATATTTTCTTAAGTCAATCGCTTAACATAAGTCAATCATCAAATCAAAGTCCATACAATCAATTCATCAATCAAAGAATACAATATCATAAATCTTATATTATATGTATGATTAAAATGATATAGGAACCAGATAAAAGTCTTGTTGTCTGCTACTTGCTATTTGTCTAGTTCAGGTCTACTGCTGTCAGGTGAGAACATTAGCCCCTCTTTTACTGTTTTTCAACTGTTTTGGGTGGAACACGTGATCAAACACTTTTTATACAAATCATATTCCATATACAGGATTTATGCTACTATTCAACTGTTACAGGTTCACTCTAGAAATCCAATGGATTTCTCAACTACTTTCAAAAAATTTATAACGGTTTTATTAACTGTTAAACAACTTCTACTAAAATGATTTATAAAAAGGTTCACTAAATTGTTTTACATCTATTTTACATAAATGGTTTTATACATGTTAAATACTTTTAAGGAATAAGTTTATAAACTCTTTTACTAAAATCTTGTGTTTTCAATAAAATGATATTTTTAAACCTTGTTATTAACAAGGACTCTACTCTCGGTATTCAATCAAAGGATTTCAATTCATGGTATTCAAGCAAGGTTTTCAATTCATGGTATTCAAGCAAGGTTTTCAATTCATGGTATTCAAGCAAGGTTTTCAAATCATGATAATCAAATAAGGCATTTCAATCAATGGTTTCAAGTCATAGTATTCAAAAAACATGGTGTTCATCGTTGTGAACAAACTTATACATACATCAAGTTACATATTCATATTCATATAACGTTAGTACTGGGTGATCACAACAAGGGAAAGCGGACACATTTGGTTACGCCAATGCTGGAATTAGCTATTAAATTTGTTTTAAAAGCTAATTGCAGAATTGGTTGCATTACGGTAATATGAAATTGCTGCTAATTTAGTCTACCAGCATAAGTCATATTGACCGGGTTATGTCAACACGGAGTTGTCTTCTGAGTAAACTCGTTAGTACAGCTCGTGTTGATGAGTTTGCTGACTAATTTTCCGACTCCAACGTAGTTTGGGACTTGATTAAATGTTGGTTTTCTCGCAAACAGTTTGATGACTGTTTGGACACATTATACATACTTGATGTTAGTTTGGGTTGCAACCATCCATGCATTTTCAATTATAGTTTTATACATATGCCTTACATTGCAGATTCATATATACAAATGTTAAACCTATTGTTCTCACCAACTACTTTTGTAGTTGACACTTACTTTTCACGTGTTTTAGGTAATCTGGTTTAGTATACTTTCAAGGAAAACTAAGGAGACCGTTGTAAGATAGAACAAGATGAAGAAACAAGCTAGGATGGATTTAGAAACACACTTAAATCCTAATTTTTTAATTGTCTTGTTTAAGTCTTATTTTGTAAACACTATTTTTGGGGTCTGTAGTTGTCATTCTTTTGGGAAGATAGATAGATTGTCTGTAACTAAACAATGGTCAAATCTTTATGAAATCTAGTAATGCATTGTGGTTGTTCTTATTCAATACTTGTGCATAATTCAACCATCGATCGTCACCAAGCCGTTGATTCCGCACGCGGCGCAGGGGGTGTGACATTTACTACAGTTTAATTATTTGTCCCATCGACCTTTATTCCCTCTGCATTCACCACGTGCCCTAGGAATTGAACTTCTCATAACCAAAATTCAGATTTGGAAAATTTAAAATAAAGCTTTTGTCTTTTTAATGGTTCCAGCACCTCCTTCAAGTGACATGCATGATCACTTTCGTTCTTTGAATAGATTAGTATATCATCAATAAACACACTTACCAATCTATCCAACTTAGGTTTACATACTCTATTCATTAACTACATAAAAGCCACAGGTGCAATGGTTAATCTGAACGACATCACAAAGAATTTTCTAATCATTGTATCGAGTAAATTTTTGAGATAACTCTTATTTGATGATATCCAGATCTCAAATAAATTTTTGAGAACCAACTTGCCCATTGCAATTGGTTAAACAAATCATCAATCCTCGATAATCAATGCACATGCGCATGCTGCCATCCTTCTTTTTCACGAATAGGACTGGAGCGCCCCATGGTCAAATATTGGGCCTGATAAAACCTTTGTCCAATAGATCTTAAAATTGCTCCATTAGTTATTTTATTTCTTTGGGAGCCGATCGATAAGGTGCTTTCGCAACCGGTTGAGCCCCCGATACTAAATCGATTCGGAATTCCACTCCTTGATCAGGAGGTAATCCCGAGATATATTTTGGAAACCCTTCCGGGTACTGACATACCATGGGCACATCAGATAACTCTTTCTCCTTGGTGTTGGTATCAATCACATATGCCTAGAAAGAGTTGCAGCCATATGACATGTACTTTTGTGCCTTAATCATATTTATCATTTTAAGTTTATCATTATGACGCCCTCCTTGAACTTCAATTATCATACCATCACCTGTTCGTAGCTGTACCACCTTGTCTTTGCAAACTATCTGTGCATTATTTTTGGCCAGCCAATCCATCCCTAGAACTACATCAAACCCACCCAGGCACATAGGATGTAATTTAACATTTATTCTATGTTCTTCTAAATCTATAAGGTAACTATCAACAAATCCCGATATTTTACAGCAGTTTAAGATTATAGCTCGGGTAGGTGGGATTGCTTACCTCATTGAGCTACCTGATGAGCTGAATATAATACGTGACGTATTCAATGTTTTGTATTTGACTAAGTAATTGGTAGATGAATCCACTAATATGCCAATTGATGTAACGTCCCAAATTTTCTAATACAAGTTACTTGAACTTACCAATGCGTAACGAACAATTAACTTGTAGGAAAATAGACTAAAAATAACCAAGGCTAGGATTACAGATCGTGTACTCGAAATGGTAAGATTTCGAGTACACCAATTTCGAGTATGCCAGGATTCGTGTACTCAGGATTTCGAGTATAGCCCCTGCCTATAAATAGTGGTGCCTTGGGAAGCGTGAAAGACTTTGACTGGAAGTTTATCTGCTCTCGAGTACTCGAAGTTTAAGCCTAAGAGTTTCAAGAATCAAGCTTTGATCGACTAAACGAAGGAGGAAACGAACGAGAATCTACAGGAGTGATCATCTAACCTCAAGTAAGTGATCCAAACTGAAAAGTTACGATTTTTATACAGAAGTTAGGATCGTTAAATAAAGATGAACTTGTGCATACAGCTTGCACCTTTATGCATAAAGTTCGGAACTTTGAGGTTCCAGCACGTTGGTAACAACACAAGGAACCTAGAACTAGCTCCCCAAGACCTTAGATGAATTTCTGAGATGTCTAATAACGAAATGATGAGTACACGAAGCTATACACTAAGGGTACTCGAAATCATACTTAGAATTTCGAGTACATGGGTATTTCGAGTACATGGGTATGTCGAGTACATGGAATTTCGAGTACTCATAGGTTCGAGTACACAGGGTTTTGTATACCTTGGATATTTCGTGTACACTAGTATTTCGAGTATTCATGGATTTCGTGAACATGGAAACTTAATGGAATTCAAGGGTTTCGTATACTTAGCTAAGTTTCGAGAACTTGGATTCAGTAAGGGGGACTAGTAGGTTATGAAGACTTAGGAAATATTCTAAGTCTAAGAATGGTATGTGATGAGATGATATAACTGATGTAGGTTCCTAAGCCCTAGCTAAGGAGTTTAGCTAAAGAAAACAAGGGTCTACTATCAGGTGAGTTCTAGACGCCCTCTTTTATGTTTGATGTTTTGGGCTGACATACATGATTATTGTTATGTCTATGATGTTATGTGCTTATGATGATGATGAATGAATGATGATATGCCCTTACTATGTATGCATGTTTTTGTGTTAGCATGGTGTATGCATGGAAGTATGCTAAGTATGATGAATGCATGATAAATGAGTTATGATGATAAATAACATGACATGATAATGATGCTAGCATATGATATGATGATGACTTTATGATCACATGTTTCATGACGATAACTATGAGAATAGTTATAGGGATATGGCAAGGTCCTAGGTGGCTAGGATGATAGTATGATACCATGAAGTTATGATATGATAACGATGCTAGTATGTTATGATGGTATGATGAAATGATGCTAGTATGTTATGATGGTATGATGAAAAGAGGCTAGTATGACATGCCTAAGATGCTATGATTAACCCGATGAATGATGTTATAATGCGAGCATGAAATGTATGAGGATTGTAATGAATGACGGTATGATGCTAGTGTATTATGTATGATGAATGAATGATGTCCCTATACGTGCTATAGGATATGTGCGAATGATGATGCTCCGGTTCTTGTACTGGGTGAATATGAATGATGACCTGATTGTATCAGGATATGAACAGCCGATCGGGCTATAAACAGGGGAGTCGACCGGACTATAAATAGGGAGCCGACCGGGCTATAAACATGAGAGTCGACGGGACTATAAACATGGAGTCGACCGGACCATAAACAAGAGAGTCGACCGGACTATAAACAGGGAGCCGACCGGGCTATAAACACGGAGCCGATCGGGCTATAAACATGGTAAGAGTCGATCGGACTATAAACATGGTAAGAGTCGATCGGACTATAAACATGGAGCCTTGTGCCGGCATAAGACCATTGTTCGTTTGGTGACAGTGGAACGTATGACAATGATGGAAATGATGATATGTGCTAAGGTTATGGACTATGTGTATGAAATGATGTTTATGATATGTATGTTTAATGTTGTTTTACGAAAACTAGAACTCACCAGCGTAAGCTGACTTGATTTAGCATGTATGTCAGGTTAAAGCTATGATAAGAGAAAGCAAGGAGCTCGGGCATCAATCCAGACGATCCGTTGGCTTTGGCAATTCGATATGATTTTGATACAGACACTTTATTGAATTCTGTCTATCAAACTGTGTTTACATTTCCGCTGCATGATTATGAAAGTTTTTAGTTTAAGAGCTATGTGTTATGATGAAAACCAACCTCTGTGAGGTGCCAGGTTTCGGGGCCTCACAAATTGGTATCAGAGCCATAGTTTGAGAGATCTTAGCATCCCAAATGCTAAGACTTAAACTGAGAATGGGATTAATTGACGCGGATTGCCAACCACGGATGAACGGATGCCACGAGCCGAATGTTTATGTTGAGTTAAAGGATAGATGTAAGGTTATGTAAGTAGTTAGTGTCATGCACATTGAGGAGATGGGATGGGAAACGTTTAGAGCCTATGAGTTGGGTAAATGGTTAATAACACCTGATCAACGTCATTAACGATTTACAACACTTATTTCGTGCTAAACTAATTCCTGTACTGACTCATCAATTGTTGCATTATGTAGAAAGTTAAAATGGTCGGACAAAAGGGTAGACCGCGAAAGAAGCCACAAGAAGCTGAGGAACCGCATGTCGAGACTGAAGAACCCGTCAATGACGGAGAAAACGAGACTGAAGAACCCGTCAACCGGAAAACAAGAAGCTGACTCATCAATTGTTCCATTTCTGATGAGGTCTGCAAGATCATGGACGAAAAGATGCCGGCAATGATTGCTAAGGCATTAAAGAAGTTGTGATCATCGAGACAAAGAGCAGTGATTCCATGATTGGAAAACTAAAGGGCTGTGATTACAAGTCCTTTAAGGGATGCAACCCACCGATCTTCGATGGTAAGAAGGATGCTGTGGCCACCTGCCACTGGATATCCACGATGGAGGCTGTTGTCTCCATCAGTAAGTGTCGAATCGACCAGGCTGTCAAGTTTGCAGCTCACTCTTTTGTTGAGGAGGCACTCCACTGGTGGAACACCATTAAGCAGTCCAAGGCTGCAGCCGATATGGAGAAGATGACTTGGGATGATTTAAAGGAACTGGTCACTAAGCAGTTCTGTCCCAAGAATGAGCTGGATAAGGTTGAAAGGGAGTTTCTGGTGCTGAAAGCGGGAAGTCTGAATCACAGGCAGTACACTTCACGGTTCAATGAGATGGCAAGACTCGTTCCTCATCTGGTTTCTACTGAGGAACGTAGGGTGAAGTTGTACATGGAGGGTTTGCCTCCCAAGGTTCGGATTCATGTGAAGGCCAATGCTCCTAAGACCTTTGACTCCACTGTTGAACTCAGTGGTATTGTATGGGATGACATGATGGCTGATGAGCCGGTGAAAGAGGAAACCAGGGGGAAGGAGTCCGTCGGGACCAAGCGAGGCCGAACAGACCAACGAAAGTCTTCTGGCAAGAAGATCAAGCGAGAGGAAACAGGTCTATGCCGTAAGTGTGGCAAGAGCCACTCTGGGCTGTGCCATGTGGGCACAAACTTATGCTTTAGATGTGGAAAGGTGGGGCATTTTTTAGCCAATTGCCCCGGTGCTATGAGATGCTACAACTGCAACGGGATGGGACATCTGTCCAAAGATTGTAGACAACCACGGGCCGATGTTTCGGGCTCGGGTAAGAAAGAGGAGAAAGGAAAGGAGAAGCAGAAGGCTAAAGCACGAGCCTTTACGATGACGAAGGATGATGCGATTGAGGACCCTGATGTGGTCACAGATACCTTTTCTATCAACAATATTCCTGCTTCTGTATTGTTTGATTCTGGTGCCAGTATGAGTTTTGTATCTTCTACTTTCTGTGATGGGTTATCTGGGAAGGTTAAGAAGATAGATTGGGTATTTGATGTAGAGACGGCTAATGGTATGATGACCAGGGTGACTGAGGCTATTGATGATTGCTATGTTGAGATAGGAGGTCATAGGTTCCCAGTACGGTTGTTTCTTATTACCTTAGGAGGATTCGATGTGGTTTTGGGTATGGACTGGTTAGCCAAATATGAGGCTAACATTGTATGTCGACGAAAGATGATATGTCTACGTGCGATGGATGGGAGCTTCGTGACGGTTTATGGTGATAAAGCGATGTATGCGCCTAAGATCATTTCGATGATCAAGGCTGATGTTATGATGAGGTGAGGGTGTGTAGCCTACTTGGCCTACGTGATTGAGGAACGTATGGATATGAGGACGATTGATGATGTTCCCGTGGTGTGTAACTTCCCCGATGTATTCCCTGAGGAATTGCCTGGATTACCACCAGAACGGGAAATTGAGTTCCAGATCGACTTAGTGCCGGGGGAACAACCCGTTGCCAAAGCACCGTACCGTTTAGCTCCAAACGAGATGAAGGAAATGATGACCCAGCTACAAGAAGTCCTTGACAAAGGTTTTATACGACAGAGTGTCTCTCCGTGGGGAGCACCGGTGCTGTTCGTTAAGAAGAAAGATGGAAGCATGCGTATGTGTATCGATTACAGGGAACTGAATAAGTTGACCATAAAGAACAGGTATCCTCTACCTAGAATTGATGACTTGTTCGATCAATTGGAAGGTGTAAGCTGGTTCTCAAAGATAGATCTCCGATCCGGTTACCATCAGTTGAAAGTTCGAGAGCAGGATATTCCAAAGACAGCTTTCCGTACGCGTTATGGGCATTACGAGTTTCTCGTTATGTCGTTTGGATTGCGAATGCTCCCGCAGCATTTATGGATTTGATGAACAGGGTATGTCGACCGATGCTGGACCGATCGATGATAGTGTTTATTGACGATATTTTGATTTATTCAAAGAACGAGGGAGACCATGCTTGCCACGTACGTGAGGTATTGGAGATCCTGAGGAAAGAGAAACTTTATGCTAAGTTCTCCAAATGCGCTTTCTGGTTAAGAGAGGTACAGTTTCTGGGCCACGTGGTGAACCCAGAAGGCATTATGGTATATCCAGCTAAAGTTGAAACGATTATGAAATGGAGTCCTCCGAAGTCACCGACAGAAGTACGCAGTTTTCTTGGTTTGGCCGGTTACTATCGGAGATTTATTCAGGACTTCTCCAAGATAGCGACGCCACTGACGAAGCTCACGAAGAAAGACGTAAAGTACGAATGGGGTCCAAACCAAGAACAAGCGTTTTCAGTGCTAAAGGAGAAACTTACCCAAGCTCCTGTTCTAGCACTGCCGAATGGAAATGATGATCTTGTTGTGTATGCCGATGCATCGCGACAAGGGTTGGGATGCGTACTGATGCAAAGGGGAAGGGTGATAGCTTATGCTTCGCGCCAGCTAAAGATTCATGAGGCTAACTACCCGACCCACGATCTTGAACTCGCTGCAGTGGTGTTTGCATTGAAAATATGGAGACACTACTTGTATGGAGTACGGAGTACCATCTATACCGACCACAAGAGCTTGAATTATTTCTTCGAGCAAAAGGATTTGAACATGAGGCAGAGACGATGGCTTGAGCTGCTAAAGGATTACGATTATGATATTCTATATCACCCGGGAAAGGCCAATGTGGTGGCGGATGCTCTGAGTCGCAAGACTGATCATCCTGCCATACGGGTAAAATCGTATAGTTTGGTAATAACTCAAGACTTTTTGAACGAGCTCAAACAGGCGCAACAGGACGGATTGAAAGGAGAAAATGTGGGTATTGAACAAGTCTTTGGACAAGTCAAGAACTTGGAAGACAATGACCATGGGATAAAGATGCGATTCGGTCGAATGTGGGTGCCCAGAAATGGGGACATTCGAACGAGAATTTTAGATGAAGCCCACAAGTCACGTTATTCAGTGCACCGCGGTGCGACGAAGATGTATCAAGATCTTCGACAGGATTACTGGTGGCCGGGCATGAAGTTTAATGTGATGCAGTATGTGAACAAGTGCCTTACTTGTGCGCAAGTGAAGGCTGAACATCAGAAGCCCTACGGATATGTGCAACCTCTAGAGGTACCAGAATGGAAATGGGAACACGTCACCATGGATTTCATTACCAAGCTACCAAAGACAGCTAAACGGCATGATACCATATGGGTGATTGTGGACCGACTGACGAAGAGTGCACACTTCCTCCCTATCAGGGAAACGTATACGTCCGAAAGGTTGTCTGAGTTGTTCGTGAAAGAGATTCTGGCCAGACATGGAGTTCCTGTCTCTATTGTGTCAGATCGGGATACGAGGTTTACTTCCAGATTCTGGAAGCAGTTTCATGATGCAATGGGAACGAGGTTAAATATCAGCACCGCCTATCACCCTCAGACTGATGGATAGTCAGAAAGGACTATCCAAACGTTGGAGGATATGCTTAGGGCATGCATTATCGATTTTGGAGGGAGCTGGGATGACCACTTGCCATTGGTGGAGTTTTCTTATAACAACAGCTACCACTCCAGCATCGGAATGCCCCCATATGAGGCGTTGTACGGAAGACGATGTAGAACCCCGGTGTGCTGGGGTGAAGTTGGGCAGAAAGAAATGGGAAACAAGGCTGCCGTGATTGATATGGCAGAAAAGCTACGGGTGATAAAAGCACGTATGAAAGCTGCACAAGATCGCCAAAAGTCTTACGCCGACAAGCGCCGAAGACCAATCGAGTTTGATGTTGGCGATCGAGTGTTGCTGAAAGTATGACCATGGAAGGGAATCATTCGATTCTGGAAAAGAGGGAAGTTGAGTCCAAGGTACATCGGACCGTTCCAGATAAAAGCAAGGGTAGGGAAAGTCGCGTATCGACTGGACCTACCAGAGGAGCTGAACGGGATTCATCCTACCTTCCACGTATCACATCTTAGGAAGTGTTTGGCGGACGAGCTAGCACATGTTCCTTTGGATGACATTGAGGTCGATGACCGACTGAACTACATTGAAGAACCAGTCGCCATTGTGGATACGAAGGAAAAGCAGCTATGGAATAAAACGGTTCGTCAAGTAAGAGTTCAGTGGAAGCATCGGAAGGGTTCGGACACGACGTGGGAATTGGAAGACGAGATGAGGAACTTATATCCTCATCTGTTCGATACATAATGAGGCAGGTTTCGGGACGAAACCTATTGTAAGGAGGGGAGACTTGTAACATCCCAAATTTTCTAATACAAGTTACTTGAACTTACCAATGCGTGACGAACAATTAACTTGTAGGAAAATAGACGAAAAATAACCAAGGCTAGGATTACAGATCGTGTACTCGAAATGGTAAGATTTCGAGTACACCAATTTCGAGTATGCCAGGATTCGTGTACTCAGGATTTCGAGTACTAGTCCCTGCCTATAAATAGTGGTGCCTTGGGAAGCGTGACAGACTTTGACTGGAAGTTTATCTGCTCTCGAGTACTCCAAGTTTAAGCCTAAGAGTTTCAAGAATCAAGCTTTGATCGACTAAACGAAGGAGGAAACGAACGAGAATCTACAGGAGTGATCATCTAACCTCAAGTAAGTGATCCAAAATGAAAAGTTACGATTTTTATACAAAAGTTAGGATCGTTAAATAAAGGTGAACTTGTGCATAAAGCTTGCACCATTATGCATAAAGTTCGGAACTTTAAGGTTCCAGCACGTTGGTAACAACACAAGGAACCTAGAACTAGCTCCCCAAGACCTTAGATGAATTTCTGAGATGTCTAATAACGAAATTATTGCAATCAAATAGTTAATGGCTAATAGTATGATGTTTGTAAATGTGTGGGTCAACTGGATATGAAATTGACCATTTGAATGGTTTATATAAAGGTGTCTTGGATTGGTAATTGGTTGCATGATTATGCTTTTCCAAAGGGTTAACATCATTTAGAAATGCATCAAGTGCCTATTAGCTAGAATGGGGTCATAAAATGCAAATATGTTAGATTATGTTTGATATATGTAATGTTATAATTTGATGATATGAATCAATGTATTATGTTTAAATAGACCCTTTGAATGTGTTAAATCATTTGATTAGTTAAGATATACAAACGGGTCTTCGAATGGATCAAAACTTCACAAAACAGAAAATTCGGCATTTCTAGTGAAGGAGACCATACGCTACGGCCTTGGGGAGCTGAACTCTCTGAGTTACGGCCCTGAGGCAGTAGGCTACGGTCTACCTTACGGCTATGACAGAAATTGATGTGTTTTCAAATTTTTTTACTTGGGGGACCATTGGGGATTAACTTACTTAGTTCTTATGGACTAATGGGTATTATTATGTGATGTTTATAGGTCAACCATGATGGACACGGCTGTAAGGATGGAGGCAAATCAGGAATCAACTCGGACGAACTTCTGTTGAAACTTACATATGTTAATTAATATTGGAAAAGTTGTGTCATGAAAAAATTGTTATCTTTGGATGACTATCCATACTGGAAGTAAAGGATTTAGATTCACATCAGTGGTGTGGATACCAATTTGAGGATAATGATTAAACGTGGTTATTTGAGGCTACTAAATGAAGAAGGAACTCTAGTTCTTGTTACCAGAATGACTGGGCCTCAGAGAAAAGCATATGATTTTCAGATAAAGGCTTATGCTATATTGTGTCAATCTATTGCCACTGGTATCTTTCATCAGTTTAGACAATTTCGCACTTAAAAATATCTTTGGGAGGCTTTACATCAACGATATGAGGGCAACGATGCTTGGAAAGCACAAAGTCTAAATCTTTCAGAAAAGAGTTCAACAGCTTCACGTTTGATGGAAATGAATCTTTAGATGATCTGATTGCTAGATTCTATCATCTCTTGAGTGAACTTTATAATCACCTAGTCAAGACAACAACACAAGATAAGATTCAATCTTGCTGATGCATTACCTCCCAAATGGGAAACTTTTCTTATGGTTTTGAAGTAGAGCGAGATGCTTGGCACCATGGACATTAATGATTTCATTCAAAAGCTGAAAGAACAGGAGATTGAAAACAAGTGGAAAGCAAAGAGAGGTGCTCAAATTCAGGATCCTTCAATTTACAACTCTACCCCAACCGTAAATGGGACATCCAATCGTGCTCCATTAAAGACTGCTTTTGTTTCTCAAACCACTGAAGCTCCTAGCTAAATCAATGTTAATTTTACTCAACCTGCTATAACTTCTACATCTATGATAGTCATTTTGTTATCAACTTGAAAAAAGAAAATTTTGATAAAGTGATAGTAGAAGTAGCCAAGGAACACAGGTAATTATTATTAACTGTTGTAAGTTCATACGATGAATTAATTGTAGGTCAGATTGGGAATCCTCACTTAAGAAATGAAGACTATTCATATATTGATAAGGATCATATGGAAAGAATTGATATCATGTGGGCTTTGGCAAGTGCAGTGAGGAGGGCTAAAGAGTTTGTTAGAAGAACCGGGAAAGAAATTAATCTTAGTAAGGATTCTAAGTTTGGCTATGAAATTTCCTCAGTTACATGTTACAATTGTGATGATAAGGGACATTTTGCAAGGCAATGCAATAAGCCTAAAAAGATGGGAAACAAGAATCCTTTCCCAAATCAAAAATCTTCTTCTTCAAATCCTGAAAGACGCTTAGTACCTATTGAGACTCCTTCTTACCCAAGTTCTTCGAATGTAAAGAAGGCCCTTATGGTTCAAAATGATATGGGTGAAAACTGTGAATTTAGACTCAATTACGATACTATGAACAATCATAAGGCATGCATTGCTGAGATATGGGAAGAAGCAGAACCTAAATTAGATTCTGAGTTAATAGAAGGAGAGACAAGATTGGATGAGTTATCATGTTGAGAAGATGAAAGCATATCAGATAAGGAAACTCAAGAGGGAACAGATGGTGAATCCAAAGATCCACATAGCACACAATTTACATTTATGGTTGACACTGCATGTTAATCCCAGGTAGTTTAGGTATATGATGACTGCCCATCTTCTCATTCTAGATGTTTCAATTGGGTTGACATTGAAAGTCAGGATGTGACAATCCGGCATTTCAGGTTAACTCCGTTAACCCAAAAGTAACAGAATTTCTACGGTTGAAATGATTTTGAACTTGTATATATAGGCAACTGTCATTTGGGCGAATGTGGGGTCGAAACACCTCATTCGGCGAATGACTACTGTCGAATAAGAAATTCAGTCGAATGAGTCATTCGGCGAATGACTCATTCGCTGACTATAGTCATACTCTAGATACATTCGGCGAATGACTTCATACTCTAGAGTCATTCGGCCGAATGAACAATACTCATACTCACTTAATAATAAACCAAATCAACCAATCATATAATCAAATAACTAAAACATAAACATTAAGAACAATATAGAAAGACAACTTCCATTAATATAACTTGAACTTTACATGATGAATAATACAAAATAGAACTAAGGACATTAAGTGCATCTACAAACTCCCCCTTGGACCTAGTTCAGCTTGTGGAAGTGTCTTTCTTGAAGTACTTGGCGGAAATGGCTTTCCAGTCAGCTCCAGCATGAATCTTGAAAATACTGCAGGGACGGATCACCCTCATGAACTGTAATGCCTGTACCATGTCCTGTATGTCAAAGAAAATCTGATGATGGAAAAGAGCTTGGACATCTTTGTAGGATAGGTTGGTCAACCACATGGGCTCAAAAATCCTCACAGTCTCCCATCTCTTGTCCTTGCAGAGAACAATCACTGCTTCTCCAGTACGACCGTCATAGTACCACCATCGGAAGCCTTCCATAAAGTCTTGTCGCATCTTCCGCAAAGGAATCTTCTTCAAGACTTTAGGAGGAAGCCACTTTAGGAAAACTTTATGTTTCCGGGTGTCTCCATCAATCTCAGGAAGATAGTAACGTTCAGGCTGTTGAGGTTGGAAGTTCACCCATCTCTTACGATACTCGTACTGTATCTGTCGAGAGAACCAAGCAGACATCCCAGAGTCTTCACTGTATAGCATCTTCGAACGTGCTAATTGATTCACTTCAAAGCCAGGCAATGTCTTGAAGTCATGGGGATGCTTGAAGTAGTCTATTCCTTTCTCTCTCTTCACAGCATAACATCCGAGGTCATGGAAGTATGCCCAGCTAAGAATCTGACCTCCAGCTTTATAGCCTTTGGTCCTATAAACCTTCTGATGAGTAGCTGGCATCTTCTCAGTGCTTTGCTTCTTCAAGACCTCCCAGTAGGCCTCCCACTCCTCTTTCCTTTTCTTCTGGTCATCGGCTTAAGACTTGCTGGCTTTAACCTGTTCTTCCAAATACCTGACCTGTAGATCCTCTGTCTCTTGATCAAACTGGTAAGTAAATGTAGGCAGCTCATCCTCAGTCGATGCATACTTAGGATACTCCTCATTTGTAATATCCTCCAGAATAACCTCATCAATGTCATCAAAAGGTTCTGGATCAGGCTCATCAGAAACAGGAACAGAGGTATCGTCAGTGATAACCTCTTCAGGATTTAACCTGAATAGCTCAGCTATTTGTTCCTTTGTAAGGCAGTGGATGATCTCTCCCTCCTCCTTGTCGTAGCTGACTGAGTGTTGTATAATGCCTTGAGCGTCCATAATCATAGTAAGAGTCTCATCTAATTGACGTCTCACAGGCACAGCTTCTACTTCCCCAATCGCTTCAGGTTCAGTTGTCTTTGAGGGAGACGAAGGGGGGGGCCTGTGACTTCTTGTCATTTGCCTTCTTGGACCGGATCTCAGAAGCCGGAGGGGCTTGATCATCATTATCATCATCATCATCATCATCATCATCATCAGTACTAGATGACTCAGAAGACCCACTCCCAGATCCGTCCTTGTCTTCATCATCAGATTCAACATGTTTCTCTGAATCTTCATAATCCACATGTTCCTCCTCAGACTCTTCTTCTTCTTCTTCTTCGTCTTCCTCCTTGTCTGATTCATCGGAACGTGCTGCAGAGCCTTCAATCCTAGGAGTACTATCCTTGAGACTGTCAATCTGATCTACTAGTCTAGCATTCTCAGTCTCCAAGGAAAGTATCCTATCACTAAAATCAGTGACCGTCAAGGCTAGATGATGATGTTCATCGATATATTTCAGCAGCTGCTGCTCCTGTTGGGCAGACCTAGCCCTTAGATCAGCCCTTTGATCTGCAGCCTAAAGAAGCAGAGTATCCTGCTCTTCTACCCTATTGGTGAGCTGAGCAATGACTAGCTCTTGCTCTCTGTTCTTCTTCTCCTGTTCCAGGCTCCTCTCCATCAATCTGAGTACCATACTGTTCAGTGTACTCAACTGATCAACAACTGACACAGTAGGTATAGACATATCGGCCTGTAAGATGGAGGGACCAGAAGATGCAGCAGTAAATATAGGGGCCTGGGTCACCGAGGTCGTCAGAGGGACAGTAGTAGCATGAAAATGAGTTGCCCTTGACTTGGTCAGTGAAGAAACTGAAACAGCTGCTCCTGATGTAACAGTAGTTGTAGCAGCTGTTGTTAGTTCTGACCTTCTCTTAAACGAGAACCTCGACCTCTTTCCTCTCAGGGCTTTGGAAGATGTAGACAGAACAGCAGCAGTAGTAGCAGGAGCAGAAGACCGAGGAGGTGAGGGTACATCAAACTCTGGGATAAACAAGGGATCAGTAATCTCTTCTATCTCCTCCTCACTCCTCTTCCTTTTCCTCATCTCCATCTTTCCACCTACCATCACTTTCTCAAACTCATCATCATGAGTCTTTTCAAAATCAGAACTGTCATCATCACCATCACCTGCTTCCCATTCATCTTTGCTTGAGTCCTCAGACTCATCACCACCTTCAGAAGAATGAGGAACTGTAGCATCAAGAGAGACAGACACTGTGGAGGAAGTAGTAATCAAAAAATCCAACTCCATCAGTTAGTCAATATTAACTTCCTCCTCTGCAGCTAAAGAAGTGCTAACTCCTGCATCAGGAGTCACAACAGATGTGCTCACAGCCATCGTGCTCACACCTACTGAGCTATCACCAGCACCACCCACCACATCATCAGCACCACCAGCAGCACTACCACCTGCACCAGCACCAACATCAACTTCAACATCATCATCTCCTCCATCATCTGGTACAATAATATCCTCAACATCTGAGTCAGACTCATCATGTCTCCATCTACGACCAGCAGGAGCTCTGTAATCTGGCTTAGAGATGTCCAAATAATGATCGAGATGCTGGTTTCCTCTCCTTGCCTCTATATGACATCATCCTATTGAGGGTGAGGTCATTCATGTGTTCCAGCTTGATGACATCAGCATTAATCTTCGGTAGATCAGGTAACTGAGCGTCGATCAACTGCTGCAGGAACCTGGGATACATCAGGAACTTCTTGTCTCCCTTCAGTGTCACATTCTCCTTCATGTGAGAGAAAACCATCTCAGAGAAGTTGAATGGTCTGTTCAGCACTAGGGCAACAAAAGCACACTGGATTGTCTCCCGCATGTCATCGAATCCTCCTCTTCTGGATCCTAGACAGTGAATCAGTACGTGAGCAAGGTACTTGAATTGCGGAGACATATATGCTTTGTTGAGAATTCCCGCTCCAAGATCACCTTCGTACTTGCATCTCATAAAGCAACCATGAACTAGATAACGGTCCAGCCGATAGGGCTGATCAGGTGTATCCTGAAAACCACAAATCCTCCTGATATGCTCAGATGACACAACAACATCATGTCCAAGAACTTTCCCTCTGATCACTGGAGGTACAGGCTCGCAATCTATATCAGCAGAGGCCCAGAAATCCTGCTGATGAGAACGATATGGCACATGCACAGTAGATATAGCAGCAAAGATCCTCGAATGCCTGAGAAAGGTAATAATCTCGGTGTAGTGCTTGGCGTTCGGAGTGTCGAGATCCAAGTGTGCACAAATGTTGTTCTTCGTCACAGATTTGAAATCATATAAAGTCATGTTAGAACAGTTCACATAACTTAAAATTTTAAAATCAGATCAAAATCAGAACTCAGAATCAATTCAGACTGATTTGCCGAATGACACATAAACTGGCGAATGAACACATTCGCCGAATGAGTCATTCGTCGAATGAAATTCATTTGGAGAATAGAACACATTCGCCGAATGACAGTGAAGGAATGAGTCATTCGCCGAATGAGTTTCATTCGCCGAATAAGACATTCGCCGAATGGCGTCATTCGGCTGTATTTGAATTTTTAAACCCTTATCAATACGATGATCAAATTAGTTCACAAAACATGTAAATACACACTCAGAAACATCCGACTAACAAGTTTAAAACATGGCAAAGTTCGATTTAAGTTCGTTTTGACCATCTATTTCAAAGGCGATACAAGAAACCCTAAAACCCTAAACTATGATCTGACTAAGATGATTTCACGGTTGGAAATCAATGATCTTTGTTCCCCAAGTACCTGAAATTTAATAGAATATGAATATCAGAAGCTGGGTAAAGATCCAACACTATAAGATAATCTAATGATCAAAGATGAGTTTCGGGCGAAAGTCGTACACAGAAGAGGCGAAAGAACAGTTTTGGTCGAATGAGTTACATTCGGCCGACCAACATTATATAGCCTTGCTCATTCGCCGAATGAGACAGGCGAAAGGTCGGATGAAATTCAATCACATTCACCGAATGTGTTTGACGAATGAGACATTCGTCACTACTCATTCGCCGAATGTCAATGTCGAAAGAGACATTCGACACCACTCGTTCGCCGAATGAGACTTACTTTGTCTGATTGATTCGGTCGAATGACTCATTCGCAGAATGAGGTCATTCGGCCGAAAGAATTAAGCTCAGACCTCATTCGTGCGAATGGGAAATTTTAACACCCAAAACACAATGATCATCAAAACTAAAATTGGAAATAGAAAATCTTTTTGTATTATGAAGATATGTCTGGTTGGTTTAGAATTCAGATGTGACAGACGTCTGAACCTACAAATGATCATCAAAACTAAAATTGGAAATAGAAAATCTTTTTGTATTTTTCTGAAACAAAATACGACTGTACAACTAGCAACTAAAAACAAAGAAACACATGTTTTTGTGAGAAGTCTATTGATAAAATAACACATACATCTAATCACATCATATCAGCTTCATTGAATGTTTCACCTTAGACACATTTATCTTATGATACGATTGCTGATATATTTGTCCAGTTTTAAACCATACAATACACAACTACTAAACAAACTTTATGATTACTCATGTTTTCTGATTGAGTTCCCCATTTCATTTCACCATTAAAGATCAAAATCAGTTTATAACACATTTATGCATATCTTAATACCAGTCATCATAAATTCAATAAGATTTCAATTTTATTATCTTTTCGTATTTTTCTTGTTCTATCCAAATGGACGGCTTCAGCTAGGTTCGTCCCAGCAATATGGCACGTGTATGGAATCGAACCTAATTTGTTCAAGTATTTCTCAAGCTTAATACCAGCTTGCATTTATTTTTCTTCAAGCTTAATACCAGCTTGTTTTTCTTTTTCTTCAAGCTTAATACCAGCTTGCATTTATTTTTCTTTAATTGAAGCCTCATTTGATTCCATGATGACCGGTGTATGCTTCATTTGAGTCAAAAACTATTTCTCACATAAATGGTGTTATAAAACAGATTCCACAAATCGGACTCTCTAAGTTATCACAAGCTGTTTATTCATTTGTAGAGTTGGCCTATCAGTACATCACATCATAATTTTCTTGTGTGTTCAGCTTACACATTCAACTCAGCTTCTATATCATGATAGATTAATGTGTCACTTTTTCAAAGAAAGACCATCTCAATTTTAAGTTTTCAACTGTTTTTGTATTTTTGAATTTTTTAAATGTTTTTGGTTTTTCAATTTTCAAATGTTTTTGGTTTTTCAATTAACAACTATCTCCCCCTAAAAACCTAAAACAGAAAATCTTTTTGAGTTTTTGATTTAAGAAAAGAAACTAGACAAGAAAACTGAAATAAAATTAAATAGACAAAACAAAAATTATCCAAGAAAAGCGATGATCATTTGTTAGATTCAGATGAAGGTAGGACTTCATCCTTTTGGAAAACACCATTAGCCGATAACAGATATAAAAATCTGGGTTTATCAAAAGCTTTTGTGAAAAGATCGGCTTTCTGGTGTTCGGTGTGAATTTTAACGACATGGATTAATTTCTTTTCAAAACAATCAAGTATGAAGTGATATTTAATGTCGATGTGTTTTGTTTTGGAGTGCTGAACAGGATTCTTAGTGACAGCTATGGCAGCAGTATTATCAACATATATAGGAGTGTTAGAAAAATGTAACACATAGTCCCTGAGTTGCTGTTGTATCCAGATGATTTGAGAACAGCAACTAGCAGCAGCAATGTATTCAGCTTCACAGGTTGAAGTAGACACCGACGTCTGCTTCTTGCACTGCCAGGTAACTAATCGGTTTCCAAAGAACTGACATCCTGCAGATGTTGATTTGAAATCTCGCTTGCATCCACCATAATCTGAGTCACTATATGCTGTAAGCTCAAAGTTATCATCATTAGGATACCGTAGGCCAAGATCCGGTATACCCTTTAGATAACGCATAATCCTTTTGACAGCAATGAGATGGGATACTCTTGGTTTTGACTAATAGCGTGCACATAAGCACGTAGCGAACATGATGTCTGGCCGAGAAGCAGTAAGATACATAAGAGACCCAATCATTCCTCGGTACAAAGTAGCATCAATTAACTCCCCCTTTTCATCTGGTGTAATCCTGTGATTGACAGCCAGTGGGGTACCAGCAGGCTTTGCATCAGACATACTGAACCGGCTCAGTATATCCCCAACATATTTGGTTTGATGAATGAAGATTCCTGCCTCAAACTGATCTACTTGTAATCCCAGAAAAAATTTCATCTCTCCCATTGAGCTCATTTCGAACTTCTCTTTCATAACCTTTTCAAAATCTTTGCACAGATCATCATTTGTTGAGCTGAAGATGATGTCGTCCACATATACTTGCACCAAGAGTAAGTCACCATCCTTTTCTCGAATGAACAGTGTACAGTCAATGACACCTCTTCTGAACCCGTTGTTCAGAAGGTGAGTAGACAATGTTTCATATCAGGCTCGCGACGCTTGATGCAATCCATATAAGGCCTTGTCTAGCTTATAGACTTTGTCTCTATGCAGTGGATCCTCAAACCCGAGAGGTTGACTTACATACACTGTTTCATTTATCACACCATGAAGAAATGCACTTTTTACATCCATCTGATAATCTTTGAATCTTTTGAAGGATGCATAAGCCAAGAATATACGGATGGCTTCAAGTCTAGCAACTGGAGCAAATACTTCATTATAGTCCAACCCTTCTATCTTCTAAATCCCTGAACAACCAGACGTTCCTTGTTTCGCACTATGATCCTGTGATCATCTTTCTTGCAACGAAGAACCCATCGAGTGCCAATTACTTTTGCACCTTTTGGTCTGTCAACCAATTGCCAGACACCTAACTTTTTGAACTGAAGGAGTTCTTCTTGCATTGCATCTACCCATGACTCTTATTTTAAAGCTTCAGTGACAGTACGTGGCTCAACTTGGGAGATAAAGCAGGAATGAGCACAAAAGCTTACATCTGCAAAGTCCAAAATGTCTGCAAGTCCTCCTGACGAAAGCTGATTTCTTGTCTTGAACCCATCCAAAGGACTTCCAATAATATTTTCTTGAGGATGAATCCGATTAATTCGTCCAACAAGATGAGCCGGAACTTCAACCTGTGGCTCAAGATTATTCAGATTCAAATCCTCAAGTCCTGGTACAAAATGGTCAACAGCAGGTTCAGGGGCAACTGTGTCTGAGCTGTCATCATTTGTCTGTGCTGTAGGAGTTGAAACAGATGATGGTTGCATTGGTTCTTCAGGTGCATTCTGTGCATCATATAACATCTGAACTGCAACATCTTCATCTGAATACATGGGAGGCATGTTGAAAGAATCAAAAAGACCAGAATAATCAAACATCCAATCAAGGCCTTTTCCAGGTGGGGGCATAGAATATTTCTGAACATCAACATGGTACCACTCCTCCACATTATGTGTTGATGTGTTGTAAACTCTTTTATTTGGAGTGCTGTACCCAAGAAAGTACCCTTCTTCCACCTTTTCATTGAACTTGCCCTGCTCATGTTTCTTAAGCATCGTGCACCAAATGGTTCAAGATACTTAAGATTTGGTTTTCTGTTATGGAGCAGTTCAAAGCAAGTCTTCCGATGTCTTTTCACAATGAGAACCCGGTTCAATGTATAGCAAGCGTTTGCTATAGCTTCATTCCAGAACTGAACCGGAAGTGATGAATCAGCAAGCATGGTCCTAGCAGCCTCAATCAATGTCCTATTTTTACGTTGAGCAACACCGTTCATTTGATGAACATATGGAGCACTAAACTGTTGCACAATCCCCCATGCATTACAAAAATTCTCCATGTTGTGATTTTTGAACTCCGTTCCATTATCTATTCAAAGCTGACGAATCTTGAGCTTATAAAGTGATTCAAGTTTGGTGACCAACACTTGAATGCACTCAAACGTTTCAGATTCTCCTTTAAAAAGAAAACCCAAGAATATCTGGAATACTCATCAGTGATGACAAGACAGTATTGATCTCCAGCGATACTTTTGCGATTTACAGGACCGAATAGATCCATATGGAGAAGCTCAAGAGGAACATTGATTGAATGAAACTTTTTCAGTTTGTGAGACTGCTTGACTTGCTTGCCTTTCTTGCAAGATACACAGACATCAGACAGCTTGAAATTCTTCAGACAGACCCCCTCAACCAGATTGTTGTGTACCAAGTGGTTCATCTTGCGTAGACTCAAATGACCCATCCTCTTATGCCAAAGAATTGAATCTTTTTCTGTTGCCTTTGACATAAAACATGAAGCTGTGGAGGATGTTGTTGAAGCTGTGGCCATATTGAGTACGTACAAGTCTTGCTTCCTGGGGGCAGACATCAAGATCCAATCTTCAGGAATTTTCACACCTTGCTTAAGAATGTAGCATTTGGAATCATCAAATAAGACTTTATACTCCTTGTCACAGATTTGTGACACTGAAAGAAGATTATTTTCCAATTGCTTGACATATCTGACTTTATCAAATGAAACTTGCCCATTTGTCAGAATTCCCTCTCCTGTTATAAACCCGCCTTTGTCACCGGCAAAAGCTACATATCCACCGCGAACTGCATTCACATTGGTGAGTAACGAGATATCACCAGTCATATGCCTGGAAGCCCCACTATCAACGATCCAATTGCTGTTAACACCAGCTTTTGGGGCAACCTGCACAAAGATGAAACAATCAGTTCACTTTGGGAACCCAAGCCTTTACAGTCTTGGGTTGACCCAGTGAGTCTCGGATCCATACATCAATCCATTTACCATCTGAAATAGGCTTGTCTGAGATGGGTGGAACTGAACTCTCAGATGATTTAACTTTCTAGATTGCATGTTTATCAAAAGAGTTTTTCAGATAAATGGATGATGGTTTAGATTGATCAACATTAACAGACTTGAGAACATTCAAGTTCATCAATTTCCCTTTACCCTTGTCCACAGATTTAACCTGATTTGGTTGTTTGGGTTTTGTCAGAAATGATTTGGACTCAAATCTGACAGGTTTAACAAAATTCAGATTTTGTTTTCTGGGTGGTGCAACCTTTGGTCTAATCAAATGAGGGCAGGATCTAACAAAGTGCCCAGGTGCACCACACTCAAAACAAACTTTTTCACCCTTTTTATGAAAATGTTTTAAATCAGAGAAAGACTGTTTATGTGATTGAAAAACATTTGATTTTAGCTTGTCTTTATTAAAACCCAACCCTTTTGTCCCTTTGTTACCAATAAAAGCAGACTTGGTAACACATTTTGCTTCAGACTCTTGAGAAGCTTTTACAATGCCCAATTCTTTGTAAATCTTTGAATTTGAGATTGGGTCACCTTTCATGACTGCAGGGGCTTGATTCTGAGTAGAGTCATATGAATCATGTGATTCATCTTCAGAATCTGAGACCCAATCCTCAACAAGTCCATCCACACGAGATTTCTCAGATTTTGAGGAATCCTCATTAATAAATGGTCCAGTTGGATCTATTATTAATGGAGTAGTGACTTGAAAATCCTTAACATCTTTTTCATTTGGTGTATTAACAAAGGCATTGAGGATAGGTGGAGGACAATTTTGATAGCTAACTTTTCCCTTTCCTTGTTGATCAGTACCCCTACTGATCATGTGCTCAATAATGTAAGATGAGCTCTCATAGCTCTTGAGCTTTTGTCCCAAGGTCTCATAGTCACACTCGACTATTGCTAACTTCTTCTTAATCTCATTGATGGTATTGAGATAAGAAGTGATAGCATCTTGCTTATTCAGCACTGCGATATCGGCTTCATGCAATTGTCTGTTTAACAGATCAATTTTAGCTTGAAAATCTTTTTCATTAGATTTTAGAATTTTATTAGCCTCAATGCATAAGTCGAGATCGTTCATCAAAACATTGTTATGTGTCTGATAAGCAAGGACCTTACTTCTAAGATCAACACAATTAAAACACTCTGAATGTGAACATGAATAGTCAGTGTATACCTGTTCTGACTCTGATGAAGCGGAAGAGTTTACCATCAAAGCAAACTGAGTGGTGGAGTCATCATTTTTATCATCAGATTCTTGAGTGTCTGAATCAGTCATGTTATCCGACTCTGAACTTGAGGCTTCAGCATCATTCATCTTTGTTTCTACCACAGTACTTTTCTCACTATAATCTTCAACCTGTTGAATCTCAGCAACACAAGCTTTAACTTGTTCTCCTTGATCTGCATTGAATCTAAAATCCCAGTTCACTCCTTCATCTTGTTGTACCATTAAAGCTTTGCTTGCAGAAGTAGAAGATCCGGCCTAAGTAGGAGAATCAATGGGAACTAATCTCCTTTCTGGATTTGAATTAGATGACTTTTGATGTTGAAAAGGATTCTTGTTTCCAGCTTTCTTCGGTTGCTTGCATTGTCTAGCAAAATGACCTTTTTCTCCACAATTATAACAAGTCACAGAAGCCATATCAAAACCAAACTTGGATTCTTTGTTGAGATTGATATCCTTTCCAGTTCTCTTAACAAACTCTTTTGCTCTTCGAACAGCACTTGCCAGAGCCCACATAATATCAATCCTCTCCATATCATCGGGATCTATTTGAGAATAATCATCATTAGTCAGATAAGGATTGCCAATCTGACCAGCTACTAAACCATCATACGAGCTGACGAGTGTAGATAAAAGACCCATGTGTTCCTTCGCAATCTCCACAGTAACTTTGTCAAAATTATCTGTTTTCAGACTGGCAGCAGGTTGATGATGTTCCTTTTGAGTGCTGGGTGAAGAAGATGACTGACTAAAATGAATCTGAGTAGATAATGGAGCTTCAGTAGTCTGTGAAACAAATGCTGTCTTCAATGGAGCATGAGAAGATGATTTCTCAACTGTAGGAGTAGAATAATACAACGATGGATCCTGGACTTGGGCAACTCTCTTTGCCTTCCACTTGTTTTCTATCTCTTGCTCTTTCAGCTTCTGAATAAAAATCATTTATGTCCATATGAGCCAACATCTGATTCTGCTTGAGGACCATCAAGAATGACTCCCACATTGGAGGTAGAGCATTTGCTAAACACTGGATCTTTTCTTGAGTAGTTGTCTTGACTTCAAGATTGAATAACTCACTCAAAAGATGATAAAATCTTGCAATCAACTCATCCAGTGACTCATTTCCCACATATATGAAGCTATTGAATTCCTTTCTCAATGCCTTTGACTTGATGCTCTTCAAGGCATCATTACCCTCATATCTTTGTTGCAGTGCATCCCATAGTAGCTTTGCAGAGGTAAACTGTCTGAACTGATGGAAAATATCAGTGGCAACGGACTGGGATAGAATAGCATAAGCTTTCTTCTCATAATCATACAGCTTCCTCTGAGGCTCAGTCATCCGTGTGACTAGCATAGGAGTTCCATCTTCATTCAGAGGTCTTAGATAACCTCCCTCGATCATCATCCATAAGTTTGTATCCACTCCATTGATATGAATCTCAAACCGATATTTCCAGTGTGGATAATCGTCTAAGGATAACAACTTTGGAGCTTTATTAGAGTTTCCAGTCTCAGTCTCAGTCAGTAGCAAAGTCTGAATACGATGATTCTGGTTCGCCATTAGTGCTAAATCTTCCATTTAATCAGAAATGACAAGATTCAACACTTAGAAAAATTTGCAGAATGATAGCCGAATGAAGATCCTTAGGGCGAATGTCGGGGGCCGAATGTAATAGAACTGGCGAATGAGAGGCTGAGTATGACTGACTGGCGAATGAGAAGAGAGAATGAACCTATTCGGTGAATGAAAGTTTCGAATGAAGCTATTCGCCGAATGAGTTGACCTAATGAAGCTATTCGCCGAATGACTGATCGAATGAGGGCTATTCGGCGAATAAGAGATCGAATGAGGGCTATTCGCCGAATGAGACAGTCGAATGTGGCTATTCGGCGAATGAGGCTTACTCGGCTGAAACTATTCGGCCGCCATTGACATTCGGCCAATCTGAGGGTTTTTGCAACAAAAATCGTGATAACTTGAGATTTTGACCAGATCTAAGTACCAAATTTGGTACAGAACATCATGAGATGATAATGAACAAATTGGGATAAACGTTTTGACAAAAAGACCACAATAATTCACGGATTTGCAATGAAATAGTAACTTTTAGGACAAAAAGCTTAGGGTTTTTGCATATTTCGAATGAACAATCAAAGATATGATGATTTGGATTGGAAATCGAGCAGAATCAGGAGCCAAAGCTCTGATACCACTTTGTAGGACCAACTAGGAGCACGGAAACGACCCGGTTCCAATGGAGATCTGCTCTACAGCCTCTGGAATAGTGCGGAATCCTATTCCAGGGTTTTCCAATCGAAACCAACAGCAACCGTGGTGATTCGAAGGTAATAGATGAACGTTTGAATGAGAATCGAACACCACGAGCTATGAATCAAACTTGGACAGCAAGAAACTCTCAAATCTTCAGGGGTTTGACACTGGAGCACACAGAGAAGAATGGGGGTTCTCGGAAGTTAGGGTTGAAATGATTTTGAACTTGTATATATAGGCAACTGTCATTCGGGCGAATGAGGGGTCGAAACACCTCATTCGGCGAATGACTGCTGTCGAATAAGAAATTCAGTCGAATGAGTCATTCGGCGAATGACTCATTCGCTGACTATAGTCATACTCTAGATACATTCGGCGAATGACTTCATACTCTAGAGTTATTCGGCCGAATGAACAATACTCATACTCACTTAATAATAAACCAAATCAACCAATCATATAATCAAATAACTAAAACATAAACATTAAGAACAATATAGAAAGACAACTTCCATTAATATAACTTGAACTTTACATGATGAATAATACAAAATAGAACTAGGGACATTAAGTGCATCTACATTTATCGCAGTTAAATTCAAAGATATAGATTATTGGTTTGGAATGGAAAGGAATTAGGAGTTGATTGTTGTTTGGTTGCTAGACATAGTCAAGGACGCATGGTCATGGTTTATCGAAATAGCGGTGGGACGGTGGCTGGGGCGGTTGCGACTGACCCCTACATATGCCCTATACATATGCATATTTCGGTCTATCACGGATGTGTCAGTGATATGGTTTAGTGGGTTTGTGGATTGGGATATATAATATTAAAGATAATAGAATAAAGAAAGCGTTATTGGAAATAATTATGCGATGGTGAGGTTACGATCACAACTTGAACGTGAATGTTAATTCAGAAATATTAACTTAATAATATATTCGCGTGGGTGACGATTCACACGAATATAATTATTAAGAACAATATTCTGAAACGATATTCCACAAATCGTAAATCGAATCGAAATACAATACGAGCGTTGGATTCAGAAAGATGACGATCTTTACGAATACATACGTAAGTAACGCGTTTCGACGAGATAATGAAATAATATCTAACGATATAAAATGATGATAAACAAAGTACAAAGAAATCTCACATTTGGTCTATATTTTGAGGTACATCTGAAGCTTTATTTAGGTTTTTACTAAACAAACTTAATGTGTACTTGGTTGCAACTTTTAAACAAGATTAGGGTTCATTCTCGATTTAACTAAGTTGGGTTAGACTATGGATGTCATGGAGAAACCTACTAGGCTTAGAACGCGAGGAATAAAGATGATAAACAGATGATGAGCACAGGTTCGTGAGAGCGCTGTTGGTCGAAACATTAGAAGTCGAACCCAAGGTGGCGAACCCTAGACACCCACAGCTGGTGCAGGGCCGAACCTCTTGGGTCCCGAACCCTTGTGACAGGCGAACCTTAGCCGAACTATAGGGGAGCCGAACCCTTCCCTATCAACCGAACCTATGGCGTACACTAACCTTTGCATGGTCCACGCGAACCTTCCTAAGCGAACCTATGTCGCTCACAAACCTGCATGGTAGCAGAACCTTAAAAAGGTGGCGAACCTTATACTAGCAAATGTACAACCGAACCCTTATAGTTAGCCGAACCTAGGCTGCTTGAAAAGGATGAAAGCAGTGAACCTATGGCCATTGAAGCTGGGTATACTCGGCCGAACCCTAGCACCCTAAGCCTCTTAGATGGCAGCGAACCTAGGCTCTTACCCACGAACCTTGCGCTGTTAAAAATCTAAAACACTTTAACTAGGGCTAAGGATGCTTGAAAGTAACATGATCATATATATACACATATATATATACCCATGCATGCATGAGTAATCATATTCACCTTTTTTTTTCCTTAATGAATAAAAGTTGGATTATGAAATTTTACATAATGTGAGTAATTGATGAGAATAATTCAAATAGAAAATCTTTGAATTTGAATTTGGTTTTAATAACTTAAAACATGGTGGTTAATTTGAATGAATTATGCATGTATGAATGGATGTGTGTATGATGAAGGTTATCACCTTTTAGCATATATATACATATATATACATACATATATACATATATATATACACATACAAACATACATACATATATATATATATATATATATATATATATATATATATATATATATATATATATTATGGGAGTGCACATGGGATTTCGCTGATGAGTTATCATTACTATATAAATAAAGCCAACGAGTTTAAATTATAGTTGACGATGATGATTTCTTTAGCATCAAGTATCACTTTAACTTAGATAAAATAAAATAAGTTAATGAAATACTTATGAGTTAAAGTGTATATATATGGACACGCAATAGTAAGAAAACACATATACTTATGAACATGAAGCACGCGATAATTACAGGTTGATTGAGTTGTTTTGAATTGACATACGTGAGCGCGCATTTTACAAGATCACTGAATCTAAGGACTCAGGTGAGTTCTCATAACCTCCTTTTAAACTATTTTATTTTAAACTCGGAGGTGGAACATGTATTCCAGATTAGCACATTACCATAATAACATATGGATGACACCTATTTATTGTTATGATATTCAGATTTTTGGATTATCATATTTCCATGGGTTGTTGTTGTTGACTTTGGTCATCTACAATGATTGCATGTATTGTCACTATTTCGTGGGTCGCTGATGTTGACCTCGGTCATCTGCAATGATTGCATATATTTTCATTGTTGGCCTTGGTCATCTGCAATGATTGCATGTATTGTCACTATTCCATGGGTCGTTGTTGTTGGCTTCGGTCATCCGCAATGATTGCATGTATTGTCACGTGGATTGCCACAACTCCGTGTGTCGTTGTCATTGACCTTGGTCATTCACAATGATACATGTATTGTCACTTATACTAATTGGAGATATTAATAACGGAGATTGGTTAAATGTATATGTGATTGTTTGTCTATGATTATTTGAAATATGTGATTGTGTGTTTGTGATTGTGTGTTGGGTTATGTGTTGGATTATCTCGCAGGTGCTCATGTGGATTTTCTCAGGAAACTTTAAACTGTTATAATCATTTTCTAAAACATTTTTTTAATATAAAAACTTATGATTACTCACCAACTGCTTCGTAGTTGACACTTGATTTTTCTACATGTTTCAGGGAACGAGGAGAAGTAAGTAGGGCAGGATAGCTCTACATCTTTTGGACATCATCACATAGGATTCTTGGACTTAGCTAAAATAACTGAAATTCTGAAGACTAGAATTTAGTTAGTTAGCTAAATCTTTTGTGTATTTGATGTAACTAATTCATGCTGAACATGATTTTTGATGTAATTATTTTGGTCGATTAAATGATATGTGATGAATTAATTAGATGCCCACGAGCTTATGAACAATCTACACATCCCTCGTGGCATCCCGACGTTTCCGCCATCGGTCGGGGTGTTACAATTGCCGATTAAGCAAAGCCCTATGCTCAATTCATGTCAAAACATCGAATTGCATGAATTCTAATTCTAGGGTTCATAACTCTTGATGTTTTGGGGGTTTCGATCAAAACATGTTTAAAAATCGAATCAAATTTTACAGAGAGTTTTGAAATTCTCTGTATACTGAAAAACCTATGTTAATTTTATAAAACAATAACGAATTGAGGGACTTTGGGTTTTAGGGTTCTTAATGCAAAAAGAATTGGGGGTTTTTGCTCAAATGAGTTCTGAAATCAAATTAAACTATATACTCAGATTAGTGACTACATGTTAAACAAAATCCATATGATAACTACATCTAACAATATCGAATTCCATAATTTCGATTTCTAGGGTTCTTGAATAAACAAGGATTGGGGGTTTTTATCCAAATGTGTCCTCAAATCAAAATCAAAATACATACATAGCTTCGGAATGATGTGTTTAAGGAAAATCCCATGTTAATTTGAGCAAACAACAACAGATTTTAGGATTTCTAATTCTAGGGTTTTTCACATAGAACGATTTGGGGGTTTCAATGCAAATGAGTTCAAAAAACAAATCAAACCACATCAGTAACTTCTAAAGAGGCCGATTAATAAAACCATATGTTAATTGGATCAAAAAACACTGATTTGGTTGATAACCGATTGTGTGATGATGAAACAGAATCATTTTTGGGTTCTTTATTTAAAATATTATGATAGTCAAATTAAAACAAGAATCAGACTCGTTTGGATCCTTAGAATAGTAAGCCTAAGGTTGTAGGTTCGAAGGTGAACGAATTGGGGTTCAATTGGAACCCGTTGGGTTCGGTTAAAGAACAAAAGGGAACATAGGGTTGAAGCTTAAAACAATCAATTCTTGAATCAAGTTACAAAAACAAAAGTAGAGAAGCTGGTGGGAGCGTGGGGTGTGTGTCCAGGAGGTCAGGGGTTCGAACCCTGCCTCTGCCAGTTTTGGTATTTAAAACCATTTTGGTTTTTAAACCATAACTTCTTCGTTTTAAATCCGATTTAATTCGTTCAAGTTGTGTTCGAACCAAAATGGAACCCCGAACAAATTAGGATGATAAAATTTACATTTTGACCCGAAACCAGAATCGCATATAATTACACGTGTTTAAACGAAATCGTATATACTATATGATTTAAACAAACGAATTCAGAAGCATGCGTAATTTCGTATGAACGTTTCAAACAACTTAATATACGTGTGTTAACACGTATGTAACCACAAACAAGACTTGGACATTACGAATAACACAACGTTATTGCAATTATACAGATGCTTCGTAGAAGTTAATCTACGTGATTTCGCAAGCATTTGATCATTCCATTCACATTCATAGGTGCGTAAACGACCCCTTTTTACTTTTATTGTTTTTGGGGGAGAAAACAAGTGCAAACAAACACTTTTAGATACCTATCACTTGCATGAGTTAGCTATTTACGATAACTGCGAACATAGCATTCCAAGTCTTTGAAAATAGATCTATTGGGTTTGATAAACCTCACTTAGTAGGTTGTAGGTCTACACAGGTGTTTAACTAGGCAATTCAAACATTACTATTGTTTGTGCTAGACAATAGTGGAAAGACAACCGACATTCTAAGTCAGCTTCGGTGTCGACCACTTATGTAAATAGTACAAATGACTAGCTATCATGACTATGTATTATGATTATGTTATCTGCAAACATTTCATTTCAAATCGTTGTTCAAACATTTGTGATTACATATTCAAACCTGTGTATGCACCAACTTTTGTGTTGACTTTATTTGCATGTATTCTCATGACACTAAAGCACAAGTAAGGAAGAGCAGGGACTAGGATGTTGAGTCTCATGCATACATTTTAATTCAAGTGTTTTGGATTTGTTATTTAAGACTTTGAACTTGTAATTCACATTTTGCAAACTGTATGTTTTGCTATTGGTTTTCAAACGCTTCCGCAAACGTTGAAACTTTGATAGTACAATTTAAACCAAATTGATGTTTGAAAAGCATATAGAGGTCTTTCGTTATGTCTAATACCTGAGAACCTGGTTTGTCACGCCTTAAACGGTATGATTCCATTAGTTGAAATTTGGGGGTGTGACAAAGGTACTGGCATGTCAAGAGCATAGTGCATCTCTTATTAGTGATCTTAATCAGTGTATTGAAGCAAATCGTGTTGTGAAATCAAATGAAAAAGATTTTACAATGAAAATTGAATCGTTAAACAAACAAAAACATGAGATTGAGATCACTGTGCTTAATAAGCAAGATGCCATTAACAATTATCTCAACACCATCAATGAGACAAAGAAAAAGCTGGAAATCGCTGAGTGCGACTATGAGACTTTTAGTCGGAAGCTCAGGAGTTATGAGAGCTCTTCTTATATCATTGAGCACATGATCAATGATGAGTCTGATCAGAAAAAGAAAGGAAAGGAAGTAACTTACCACAATTGTCCCCCACCAGTCTTAAATTGTTTTCTAAACTCACCAAATAATAATGACATAAAAGATTTTCAAGTTAAAACTCCTTTGATAATTGATCCAATTGGAATAAATTAAAGTTACGATTCATTTTCTACTAAAAAATCATTTGTGGAGGGCATTGTTGAGAATTGGGTCTCTGATTCTGAAGATGATATACTTTAATCTGCTAGTGCTACCTCTATTGATAATCAGACTGATTGTGTCAAGCAGGTAGACCCAATCCCATCAAAGTCAAAGTCTACTTCCTTGACTTCACGATTTTCAAAACCTATATACTTTTTGATGACTTCACAGAAGTGTGAAGAAAATGTGATCAAAAAGGTTGATAATTTTGTATTCAGTGGCACAAGAGGTTTGGGTTTGAGGGATGAATAAACAAAATCGAGTTGTTTGAACAAACTTAAAGCTTTTAATCATCATAAACAGGCTGTTAAACAACAAGTCTCTCAAAGTAATTTTGTCAAACCACAACAGTCTTTTTCAAAAGCTAATTACAGCAGAAATTGTTTTGAGTGTGGTGCATCTTGACATATTATCAGAAAATGTCCTTATAAAATCAGTGTCCAGACAAGCTAAGAAAACCAACCCTTTTAAGAACTCGTGATAAGGGTAAAGGGAAAAATGTTAAACGGGAAAATCAAAACTGTTCATGTCCCGTCCATCAAGTCGTCCTCAATTTACCTAAAAAACTCTTAAAAAACACATTTTGGAAGGAAAAGTCATCTGAGACTTCAACACTTAAAATTGAAAAATCTTCAGACCTTCCAGATATGGTGACATTGGATGGACAATCGATTGAAATGAAAATCATTGACTCATTGGGTCAACCCAATACTGTAAAGGCTTGGGTTCCCAATCTCAACTAATATCTTATGAATGTGCAAGTTGCCCCAAATGACTAGTGACATATCTCTTCTATCCAATGGCAATCCAATTAGAGGAGGATATGTACCTTTTGTAGGTGAGAAAGGGATTTTTATTACTAGTGAAGGAATTCTTTCAAATGGTCAAGTTTCGTTTGATAAGGTGAAGTATGTGAAATAGCTTGAAAACAATCTTCTCTCTGTGTCACAAATTTGTGACAAAAAGTATAGAGTTTTATTTGATGTCTGTAAATGTTTCATTCTCAAGAGAGACATAGTCATTCCTGAAGACTGGATTTTTATGTCAGCTCCTAGAAAGCAGGACCTGTATGATCTTAACATGGCCACATCTTCTGAACAACAGGTTTAGAATAGGTGTCATTGACTGGACGTTAATCATTTGAGAACAAGATGGAGATTTTTCTTTTGGTACAAGTCTATAAGGATGATATCATCTTTGTATCCACAAATGATATTATGTGCAAGGAATGTGAACATATCATGAAAGTAAAATTTCAGATGAGCTCCATGGGAGAAATGAAATTATATCTTGGATTACAGGTGGATCAAACTGAGGCAGGAATATTTATACATCAGACCAAGTATGTTGATGACATACTGAGACGGTTCAGTATGTTATATGCAAAACATGTTGGTACCCCACTGGCTCTTAATCACAAGATTACTCCGGGTTATAAGGGGGGGATAATTGATGCTACTTTGTATATAGGAATGATTGGATCTCTCATGTATCTCATTGAATTTCGACCGGACGTCATGTTTGCTACATGTTTGTTTGCTCATTACCAATCAAAGCCAAGCGTCTCTCATCTTATTGCCGTGAAGAGGATCTTCTGTTATCTGAAGGGTACTCCAGATCTAGGATTCTGGTATCCTAATGTTGATAATTTTGAACTCACTTCTTATAGTGATTCAGACTAAGGTGGTTGCAAAAGAGATTACAAGTCCACATGTGCGGGGTGTCAATTCTTCCGCAAACGCTTAGTTACCTGGCAATGCAAGAAGCAGACGTCGAAGTCTCCTTCTACTTGTGAAGATGAGCACATTGCTGCTGCAAGGTGTTGTTCTCAAATCATCTGGATTCAGCAACGGCTAAGGGGCTATGGGCTAAACTTTTCTCACACTACTATTTATGTTGATAACACTGCTGCCATTGCCGTTACTAGGAATCATGTCCAGCACTCGAAACCAAAACACATCGATAATAAATATCACTTAATCCATGATTGTCTTGAAAAAAAATTAATCGATGTTGTTAAGATTCACACCGAGTACCTAAAAACTGAAAAATCCAAAAACCCAAAAAGATTTTCTGTTTTAAGATATAAGGGGGAGAAAAAGTTCAAACAGTTGAAAAACCAAGAACATTAAAAATTTTTAAAATGAGAAACGTATCTAACCCAACTGGGAAGTGATTACTTGCTAGTCGTATGCTTGATAGCATCTTGTAAATTGCTTAAACTAAAAGTATATGAGTTATGTGCTGTGATGTATTGATAGGCTTTCTTCTCTAATCTTTCAATACAAAGTGATTGATCAGAATGTTTGTTTTTGGGGAACTCGTCCAGTAAGCTTTTCTAAGGGATAAATAGTTGATGATTCAAATCAAGCATACACCTGTTATCATAAAGGTATATGAGGTTACGAAGAATAACCATTTCTTGTCCGATTACGTGCCACATGCTGGGTTACAGCCTAGCTGAAGCCGTCCATTCGTATAAGAAGGATGGATTCAAGTACAAAAATAAGTATGTCCAACTTTGTACATGTGTCATATTACTGGTTTTCAGCCTAGTTGAAGCCTTCCATTTAAATAGGATAGGCTAGAAAAATTATAAAAATATGATAAGTTTGATTTCATACATGTGCCAAATACTGGGTTGCAACCTAGCTGAAGCCATCCATTTGAATAGAGATAATCTCAGTCAATGCAGTTCTTACACGAGACTATGTTGTTTCTGAGTCAGTTATATATAGAAAAATGAAAAAATATAATAAGTTGGAACCTTACAAATCTTATGATCTGAGGTGTTAGGTTATGCTGAGATGAATCATTAACTGGTCAAGGTCATAACAAGTCGACTGGAACACGTAACTCAATCAAAATATATGATTGACCACAAGTGTGTTATAAGTGAAAGATAAGACAACCTTAATGTGGACAAATATATCGATAATCATAGCATAAACTTATGTTGACAACAGTTGAACAATTATAGGTGCAGGATTGATATGTCTCGGAAATTATCACTACCGTGGATTAATTCTCACAAAAAGTTTGTTTGTTTGTACAATTGCATTTCACAGAAAAATACAAAAAGGTTTTTAATTTCTTTTAGTTTCTAGTGATCATTTTTTAAATCAGTTGTACAATTTTGATTTGCGTCAGCATCAATCCAGACAAAACTTCATAATTTTCACCACATCATGGTCCTAAAGTCAAAATTAATCTGTTTGTTGTGTTTGAGTTCTTTTTTAAATCAAACTTCCAAAAGGTCTCAAAGGTCATAACTTATTTGTACGAATGAGTTAAATTTGTGACTCACTTGGGCGAACGAACTTACTAGGCGCATAGGTCATTCGCATGTTCTCTCAAGCGAATGAAGCTATGGTATGAATGAGTTCCACACACGAAAAGGAAATTGTATTTATATGCTGATCATTCGTCCGACTCTCTCATTCGCTATCATCTCTCTTTCGCTTAAGTGTGTGTGCTCCCATTCGCTCGAGATCATTTTTCAAACAAAATCTTTCATCTTCATTGTTCTGTTGATACATTCTATTCGTTTACTGATTCAAAATCATTTCAGGCATTGTGGGGATCAGTTTCCTCGACTTTGGATCGACTTTGAGTCGTAAACCGATCGGAAATTTAGGGTTTTAGGTCGTAGACTTTGTTCACCAAAATAAACTATTTTTGTGGACTCAAATCAATCTGAAATAATTTCAAATATGTTAATAAGACCTTTCTCATTGTAATGTAATAGATTTGCTTTGAAAATTCTTGATTTTTCAGAAAAAGGGTTTAAGGGTTTTACGGCCGTACTAATAAGACACATTCGGGTGATATGTCAACCGAATGACATTATTCGTGCTTCTCCTCATACAAATGAGCTTCTTGAACCGAGTGACTTCGTTCGTTGGACACATTCTTGTAAATGGTTCATTCGTGTGATGAATTTATTGGTTTGAGATTTCATTCTCATGAATAAGTCATTATCATGAGCTAATCGCACGAATGAGGCATCTCTTTTACTAAAATTTTAAGATTACTGTTTATGTTAATTTAATTTGACATGTTTTTTAATTTTGATTACAAAATGGAGAATATCAAAGCATTCACCCATAAACAACATTTGTGATCATCTTGACGCTACAACGAAGAATGCCAAACATTTTGCAGAGATCATTGCCTTTCTCCGACGATCCAGGATTTTCATTGCGATATTCACTGTTCATGTTCCTTACTTGTCGCATCAACAATCTTTCTGGTTCACTGCAGATATTGATTGTTTTGTTGAGCCTTCGGTCATTAAAGGAACCGTGGGAGGAAGGGAAGTCGTTGTTTCAGCTGAACACATCAGAAGGGTGTGTGGATTTCAGGATATGCCTGATCATACCATAACTTTAGATAAGCACCTTGTATGAGGTTGCTTCATGTGGTGTATTGAACAAAGCCAACCTCAGCACACTCTTCAAGTATTTATGTCATGTTCTTATACATTGTATGGGGTCTAGGCATGGAGGTTTTGTTAAGCTAAGAGAGACACTTCAGTGTGCATTCGTTGCGCTGGCGCTTAACATTCCTTTCAATTTATCTAAAAGGATTTTCACTCACATGAAAGAGAATGTTAATCTTAATGGAGAAAATAAATTTCTCATGTACTCAAGGTTATTTCAGATAATTATTGATGCACAGTTGCCTGATCTTCCTATGATCAATGCAGAAATTATTCGGTTGTAGCATATGTCTGATGTCATGCTTAACCGAGTGTTATCCTACTAGGGTAAAGCCACCAAGCCTCCGACTTGTCGCCTTTTCGGACATCACCTTCATCCTGATTATGTTGCACCGTTACGGAGGCAGTGGAGGCACGAGGACTCAGGTTTTGATGAGGAGGATATTGTTATTCCTGATGAAGATAAAGATGATGAGTATGGTGATGGTGATGATGACAGTGATGATGATGATGTTGATGTTGATGGTAATCAGGGTTTGAGTGCTCCAGCTTATACTGATGCCACCATATCTACTTCACTAGAGATTTGTGTGCCTGTCTCATCTACTGCTGGAGAGGGTGAGCATCCTAATGTTGAAGATGTGAATACTTATGTTGATTCCTTAACTGTTCGATCCGATGTTGAGTCCGACTCAGAAAATACAAATGACGATTTCGCGCCTACTTTTGTTGGATCGAGAATTCTGATGACCAAGAAAAGGCCAAGGGAACCAACCTCAAGAAGTGAGGAAGTGGAAGATCCTGACTTTGTACTTGAATTTGCTATATCTCCACTTCCTTCTTCTGTTATTGTTCTAGAACAGCCTTCCCATCCAGCTGCCAAGAAATAGAGGACTAGGTTTGTCTTGAAGAGTAGGACAGAATCGATATCTATTGCAGCATCTACATTTACATCAGCTGCAACAGTTCTGATTTCATCACTGCCGGGCCTGGGACTGTATCAACACATCCAACTGTTTTTGTTTCCCATACCTCCTAGAATCCTGCTGCAGTTTTTACCATTGACTCTGCTGGTCCTTCCATCACACGTCCTGAAGCTTTCATGCATATTCTTTCAATTGCTGAACAACTCAGGACTATGAACAGTCTGATTCTTAGACTGATGGAGAGGGACAACCAGAAAGATCTTGTTATTGCATAGTAACACATAGAGTGAGTGATCAGGATGCTCTGCTGTTGCAATCAGCAGATCAAAGGGCGGATGTAAGCGCAAGAATTGTTGATTTAGAAGAAAGATTCTCTTGATGAGCACAATAAACTTGTCCTTACAGTTCATGGTTATGCAGACCAGATTCTCACCCTGGATTCCGAAAATCAACGTTTATTTGAGGCAATTGAAGGCCTCAAGGACTCGACTCCAAGGATTGAGGGATCCAAACCTGCCTTTGCTTTTCAGTCGATGATGACGAAGAAAATGAAGATGAGTCTCATGATGAGAAGGGTGACTAAGATGATTCTGATAATTCCGATGATGATGACGGAGCAGGGGATGCTGCTATAGGTGCTTCTGATACTACATGCAAATCTGCCAGTAGTAAAATAAGAATGAAAAAGAAACAAGACAAACCTCCAAAGTCGTCATCCAAGCCAACTGAAAAAGATAAAGAAACTTAAGAAGTTGAAGCTGTCTCGTTGAGACATCGTTTAGATGAGACTTTGACAATGGTATTGGACACTCAAGGCATTATACAACATTCAGTGTGCTACGATAAAGAGGAGGGGGGATTATTCATTGCCTCTCAAAGGAGCAAATAGCTGAACTATTTGGATTGAGTTCTGAGGATGTTTTCGTGGATGACTCTGCCATTCCTGCATCTGATCTCCCCACTCCAGAGGATTTTGGTGACATTGATGAAGTCACCATGGAAGATCTTGATAATGAGGAACCAACAAAGTATACTTCTACAGATTAGGATTTGCCAACTTTTGCTGATTTGTTCGGTCAACATTCTGAAGAGGAGCTGAATCGTAAAATTGACGAAAAAGTCAGTGGTAATGAAACCTCTGTAGAAGACATTCTAAAAAGGAAAGAAGAATGGGCTACATACTAGGAGATTCTCAAGAAAATCAGCAATTCCTCACCACCATCTCAACACACAAGGCAAATCATTATTTTAGATTCCTACATGATTTCAAGACTTTGTAGGGATTATAGGTGAAGCAATTGGCATGCTTGAACATATTGTATAGTGACACTTCAGGGTATCCTCCTAGTTTGCAACGCAAATTCTGTTTGAGTATAGAAAGAGGTATGTGAACTTCCAGCCACAACATCCTGAACATTATCATCTACCGGAGATCGATGCTCAATCGAAAAGACACAAAATTATCATGAGGTGGTTGGCTCCAAGATTCATGAAGAATATTCCCTTGCGGAAAATGCCTCAAGACTTTTCTGGTAACTTCCAATAGTGGTATTACGATGGTAGAACAACTGAGGCTGTGATAGTATTTATTCGGAGAGCAAGTGGGATACCATACACATTTTTTATCCTGTGTGGCTGACTAATCTGTCTGAATAAGATGTCAAGACTTTGTACAGATGTCAGATTTTCTGTGAGGGTGAAGACATGGAGCAAGCACTACAATTTATGAGGGTAATCCGAATATGCTTTGCATTCGATATTAAATTCAGATATGATTGGAAGGCTCTTTCACAAAATTTTTTGAAGACTGAAGATGTTAAAAGTTAGAACTAGGTCCAAGGAGGAGTATGTAGATGCATCATGAGTCCCTATTTCATTGTTATAGTATTTTATGATTGTGTAAAGCTTTGCTTATCAACGAAATGCAAGTATTATCTATTATTTGATTGTGTTTATTAGGTTAAGTATTAAATATATTTAACTACCTGACCATTCGTGCGAATGAACCTAAGAATGATTTCATCCATACAAATGAACGCCTAGGGAAAGACTCACTCCCTCGAATGAGTCATTAGCATGACTCACTAGCATGGCCAGGCCATTCATTTGTGGTCAGACCTTCGGAAGGGTCATTAGCACGATTCATTCATACGAATAACCTCAAAATATATAAACCCCTGCAAACATAATGTTTAGTGGAATTCTTAGCATTCCCTATGGCCTCCTAGGTTTCAGGGCGATTCTCTGCCTCCAACTTTGAGAATTCTCCCGTGATTCATCGTTCTTGCACCAAACGTCGATTCCAGGTCGTCGCTTGATCACGAGAAGCATGTGATTCAATTGGATAACCCCCGAATAGGATGACTATTTGTGGGCTCATCAAGAAGATTTAGTGTGGAGCCGGCGCGTTCCCGAGTAGGGGTGTCAACAAGCCGAGCCGATCCCGAACTAGTTAAGGCTCGAGCTCGGCTCGTTTAGATAAATTTGGCCTCGAGCTCGAGCTCAGCTCGTTAAAAGCTTTATTTACTGGGCTCGAGCTTGGCTTGTTTAGATTTTATTTATTTAATTTATTTACTTTTAATTACTAATTTAATTATAATTATAATTATAATTATATTTATATTTTCTAAATATAACATAAAATATTTGATTTAAATATATTTATCATAATTTTATATATAAAAATAATTAATTTTATATGTAAACTCTTAATATAATAAATAAAAATTATAGAAACAAAAAGTTCATTAAGGCTTGCGAGTCGGCTCGAACTCGTTATGTAAATCTCGAGCTCGGGCTCGATAACTAAACGAGCCACACTTTCAGGCTCGGGCTCGTTAAGGCTCGGCTTGTTCGAGCTTTTTACCGATCCGATCCCACATATTTCACGAGCTGCCTTAGTTCGTTTACACCTCTATTCCCGAGGCCCTAGAGAGAACATGGTTAGAAACTCAAACGTAGCTCAATACTGACATACTACACACACAAACACAACACAGATACAATTACGATGTGAAAATATTGAATGATAACACATACTAATGTTAGTTAGGATATTACCATGAATAAACTTATGCGAGGATATTTAATTCATAACAATAACGGATATCGTTATGTGAATATTAAACTAACAGTACATTTGTGTGGGTGACGATTTGCATTAATATATGTATGAGTGTAACGTTCTGAATGATATCTTATAATTTGAAAACCAAATCGGCAAGTAATGTTGTCGTCGTTTTGGTACGGGTGATGATCTGTACGAATACGCGCGAAAACGTTACGATCCGTTGAAACGATAAAAATAAACGTTTTCAAAATTTCAAAAATAATAAAAAGATGTTTAGAATATTTATTGGGAAATACCACTTAAAAATATTTAAATACAATTGTTTTTATAAACGTACAAAACTTTACGAAACGTGACGAAAACAACACGTTAAAACGAAACCGAACACACGCAAACACACCTGGGCTATAAAAGCCCTAAATACCCTTGTGTTTCCTTCATTTTTGGTAGCCAAGACCTCCCACTCTCTCTCTCAAATTAGGAACCCACTTTCTCCATGTACTCTCTCTACAGAAAAACCGCACTCAACCTACTCAAATCATAACCAAATTCGGAGTTCTTGGTGTCAAAAGAATCCTTACAACGATAGGAACACGAAAGTACAAGGGATCTATCTCTAAATTATCTCTAACAAACAATAATTTAAAGAGAAGGTTCAAAAGTCTTCGGGTTTTCATCAACCCAAACCCTTTTACTTGTAACCGGTTCTAGGCTTAGCAAAACCTTAAAACATGACATACTATGGAATGTAGAACACTTGGAACATGTAGAAATGATGTATGAAATTGTTTAAAATGGCTGGAAAGTCAATGAAGGATAGTATCGACATAAGAAACTACAAAAGAGTACTATCGATAGTCTCCAAAAGACATAGCCTAGCTCCATCGAACTTACTAAGTTCGACATAAGCTTTCTTGAACCCAATCCCAATCGAAATTTTTATGTTCAATAGTTTCTATGTAGGGAAAAGAAAGGGCCATCGATATTAGTACTGTCAATCGCATGGAGAATAAAAATTCACAGCTGGTCGATACTATAGTATCGATGAATTGGGGTTGAGTTTCAAACCTTGGTCATCGATACTAACACATCGATACTATCATGATCCGTCGATACGACTTTGTCTGGGATGTCGAAGTGGGTTAAGGCTTGGGTTGTCGATACTAGTAGCCATGGGAGGGCTGTTGAGTTGAAAATAAAGAGGGTAGACTTCAATAGTGTCGACAAGAACCATTCGGTGGTTCCTTGACCCTAAGTCGATACTAACCCCCACTTAAACATGGTCATACCCTTAAAAACAAACATACAAACTATTTCAAAATAAAGTAGCAATCATGGGTTAATAGTTAGAATGAAGATGGATAAGGATGATCAGATAAAATGGTTACATGAATACAAGGCACTTTTGAGTTAACCACACTTTCAAACTTGTAAAACTTGAAGTTTTCTAAACTAAATTCATATTTCATTAAAAGAAACTTGACCAATATCATGTGGTTAAGGTTTCTAAAGGTAATAATAACTTACTTTTGAAAATGTGATATACATAACACAAAACGAGTTTTACAAAACAAACTTAACTTTCTTGTATACATAAGCTTTAAAAGTAATGAATTTTCTTCTAATAACTTAAACACATAGTCTTTTCGAATAATTTTAGACCAATAAGGGCAATATAATGAGATTTCTTAGACCAAACCAAGTAACACATTAAAGAAGTAATACGCTATTTAGATCAAAACACCTAGTCTAATACCTCGTCTTAACACAACGATAAACAAATACCAAATATTTACAATGGAAAAATCATAATCAATGAAACCAGGTGTTGAAGCCATTTAAATCACAAGAAACGAGTGTGCGAATTTTTGAATCAAATCAATCACACAACAACACAGGTGAGTTCATTGTCCCTTTTCAACTGTTCTGTTTTAGAAATTGTGGGACTTAGAAACATGTTAAATGTTTTACATAAATGCTTGCCATGTTATACAACTCATTTACTATCATGATGATACACTTGCTTACAATGCTTTCATGCTGATAAATGCAAATGCTTATGATTACATATACAAATCTTGCTTTCACATACATATACTTTAACATACATATACTTTCTCCTACAAAACTCATACAATACTCATACTCATACATTACTCATACATACACATACTCATACATAGACATACAAACTCATGCAAACTCAAACTCATACAACTAGTTGGCTGGTATACCCAGGATGGGGCATACGCAGATGGGATCCGTGTTAGTAACATGTACATGTGCACATGGTACGGGAAATCTCAATACTCAATACTCACAAGGACTTCGAAAGGCAGACTGATTGGCTATCGAGCGCTGACATGGTGTCCACCTAACTAGTCATTCAACGACCTTCGTTGTCACCTCTCAATGTGTTGTAATGAGTAGCCTCGGATGATTATGATTACTTTCATATGTGACTACGTGTCCTCTGATGGGCATCATCTAACTACGCACCGTCTCTGAAAGTTACACCCGAGTTAATCTGTGGGATGATATTGTTAGTCATCACGTGTGACTTTAGGAACCACCCCTTTAGATTTTCAGTCGCCTGCAGTTGTGAACTCAAACATGGTTCTCGAACTCTAATAAAATTGGAATTGGATAACCAAAATACATTTCAAAACTATCAAAGTGTTTGAAATGGAAATACTACACATACAGTATCTTGGTTAAACAAACAATATAGAATGTGGTGAATGGTCATAATGAAACTCTTAATTTCCATTAAAGGCAAAGTTGGGTCACGTTAAGAATGTTATGGGCTGGCTGCTGGGCTTGACCATACGTATGCCCTATATATAAGCAGTTTTGACATGATGGGACGATATTAGTTGTGAGGTTTAAAATGAAGACTCTAAAGGATTTTGGAAAAGACTATACTTACAAAAATTTTACAATGGTTTTCAATACTAAACTTTATTTACTCACCAACCATGTGTTGACTCTGTTTTACATGTTTTCTCAGGTGACGAACACGTTTTACATGTTTAAGACTAGGAGCACAGGATACTTACTAGGGTGCCCAGTTAGAGGACCAAGTATCTTTTGAATGTCCATATCTTTTGGTTATCAATTGTGAATCATTTTGATATCTTGTACAGTCAAAATATAGTAGAACTCATGACTCTTTTGATAGGTTTAGATTGTTAAATTATCGAAAATGACACATGTTATTTAACTTTGTAATCCTAGTTTAATGTTATTATGCTTTAGTTATTCTCAAATTTTGTGCTGTGTATACGATCTTATCACTTTGATTATCACACGATATCGCACCCTCGAGAGTATTCCTCCCGACAGGAAAGTCGATCCCGCCGCCGGCTCAGGGTGTGACCGATGGGTATCAGAGAGAAGGGTATAAAGAATATAGGTCATTTACTTAGAACGGTTTGGCCTAGACTATAAGCTAGGGACCTCTCAAGTAGAGAACTTATGGAATAGGAACTTATATGCATGTATCTTCTGCGTTCGATCATTACACTAACCGATGTTCTTTAGGCCGGAATCAGAATGCCTCCAAGAAGACCACCTCCTCTTACCCCACCACCATTGCAACCACCTCAACACACACCTCCACCATCTGCTCCTCCACTACCACAGCCCCTCCAATCGGAGTTGGATCCTGCTACTATGGCTTTGGCTACTCTACTTACCAACCAGCTGCAGGAACTGATCCCAGAAATGATTAACCGGATCCAAGGAGACAACAATTAGATGGGGAACTCATTGGGAGAACCCATTGGAAACACCAAACAGCTCCAGACTACACCTACAAAGCTTTTGTAGGATGAAAACCGCCAAGTTTTAGTGGGACTGAGGGGGCTGTCGGCTTGATACAATGCATTGAGAAGATGGAGAATACTCTAGACATTAGTAATTGTCCCGAACATCGCTAGGTTTGGTATGCTGCTGGTTCGTTCAACAAACGGGCTTTGACTTGGTGGAACGCACAGATTACAGGTCGAGGAAGAGACGAGGCCTTGGCGATGCCATGGGCTGATTTCAAGACGCTGCTAAGGAACGAGTTATGTCCCATTAATGAACTCCAGAAGATGGGACCTTACTGTTAAGCCATGTAGGCATTGGCGATGCTTTGGGCTGATTTCAAGACGCTGCTGAGGAAGGAGTTCTCTCCCATGAATGAACTCCAGAAGATGGAACCTTACCGCTAAGCCATGTGATGAAAGGTGCAGACCACATGGCATACACTACCCGCTATCATGAGTTGGTAGCCTTGGCGATACAGACGGTACCCACTTTGGAGAAACTCATTGATAGATATGTGGGCAGATTACCAGCCTGAATTTAAAGCCATGTCCTTGCTGCAAATCCCATAAATCTGGAAATGGCCATCACCCTTTCAAAAGTTACTGCAGTGCCTATTAATGCTGCAAACAAACCCCACACTTGCATAGATCCTTTGTGTGCATGTTGTCAATTTCCCCATGCTACTGCAACACAGTGTAGGCAGTGTACACACTGTGACCGGATTGTCCATTGTGTTCCACATTGTCGTGCTCCACCGGCACCGGTGGTGAACAATGTTGCCTTAGCACTTCTTCCTCCACCAAATCCCAAGAATCCTAAGAATCTAAATAATAACAACAAAGGATGCTTCAATTGTGGTGACATGGGCCACTACTCCAAGAACTACACGAAGAAGATGCAACCGGTAGTTCAAGCACCTCGTGGAAGGGCTTTTGCACTAGGAGCCCCTACTGCTCGCAGGACACGAATTGGGTCACTGGTACGTTCCATATACATAATTTTTGTGCTTCTGTTTGTTTGACACTGGTGCGGATCAGAGTTTTATCTTATCCTACTTTGCATGTAAACTTAGTCATACTAAGGAACCATTAGATTCCCCTTACACGATAGAAGTCGCTGATGGTAAACAATTCACTAAACACACTTTACTAAGAAATTTCCCATTAATACTAAACAATCAATCAGTCAACATCGATTTGATACCAATGGAATTGGGTAGTTTTTAACATAATCATAGGAATGGACTGGTTATCCATTAAAATGGCCGAGATAGTCCGTTCAGAGAAGGTACTTCGTATCCCGATGACGAATGATCAAGTGCTAGAAGTACGGGGAGATCTAGTGAAAAGCAGTGTCAAGTTAATTTCGTGCATGAAAGCGCGTAAGTGTTTGAGGAAGCAGTGTGTAGCCTTCCTAGCTCATTTGGTGTTGAAGGAGAAGAAAGAGATCAATATACTAGATGTGCCAGTGGTGAAGGAGTATGCATTCGATAGAATTTCGTATTGATTTAATTCCTGGCCCAAATCCTATAGCTAAAACTCCTTATAGATTTGCACCATTTGAGATGCATGAATTGTCAAACCAGATGAGCAATTGTTAGATAAAGGTTTCATTCGATCGAGCTACTCGCCGTGTGGAGCTCCAGTTTTGTTCGTTGAGAAGAAGGATGGATCCATTTGAAGGTGTGTTTATTACATAGAGATGAACAAACTTACCATCAAGAATCGGTATCCATTACCAAGGATTGATGATCTGCTTGATGAGTTGCAAGGAGCACGATACTTCTCGAAGATCGATCTACGTTCCGATTATCGTCAACTCAGGATTCCAGACGAATATATTCCGAAAACGAATTTCCGAATTAGAGACACGCATTACGAGTTAATGGTGATGCCATTCGGATAGATAAATGCACGAGCGGTTTTCATGCATCTTATAAATCGTGTGTGAAAGCCGTACTTGGATCAGTTTGTTAATATCTTCATCGATGACATTCTAATTTATTCCAAGAGTGAAGCTGAACACGATCAACATCTCAAAAAGATATTGAAAATATTAATGAATGAACAACTTTATGCCAAGTTCTCAAAGTGTGAATTTTGGCAGTGAGAAGTTTAGTTCTTTTGCCATGTGATTAACGATGAAGGAATCCATGTAGTCCCTACCAAGATCGAATCAATCAATAACTGGGACACTCCAACAACGCCAATGGAAATACAGTCTTTTCTAGCTTTGGCGGGTTATTATAGAAGGTTTATCTCAAACTTTTCTAAGATAGCCTTGCCTCTCACCAAGTTAACTCTGAAAAGTGAACCGTTTTCTTTGGAACAGAAACAAGAAGAAGCTTCCAAGCATTGAAGCAGAAATTGTGCAATGCTCCAATCTTAACTGTCCCAGAAGGTAACGATGACTTTGTAGTATATTGTGATGCTTCCCATGAGGGATTCAGTTACTCTGTGCATCCAGGCGCCTATAAAATATACCAAGATCTTCGTAGATTTTATTGGTGGCCTTGGATGAAGAAAGATGTAGTTGAATAAGTCGATCGTTGTCTAACATGTGCGACGTTGAAGGCGGAACACCAGAACCCGGCTGGCTTACTGGAACAACCGTATTTTCCACAATGGAAATGGAAGCAAATATCAATGGATTTCATTACCATGCTACCCCGCACTTCGAGTGGTCACGATACGATTTGGTTCATTATTGATCGATTGAACAAATCTGCTCATTTCTTGCCGATGCGTGTGAATTTTACAATTGATAAACTGACAAGATTGTACATAAATGAAATACTCGTACAACATGGTGTGCCGTTGTCTGTTGTTTCCGACCGAGATAGTAGATTTACGTCATGATTTTGGCAATCATTGCAAAAATCCCAAGGGACAGCTGTGAACTTGAGTACCACTTATCATCCTCAAGAGGATGGTCAAAGCGAACGTATAATCCAAACCTCAGTGGATATACTAAGGACGTGTGTCTTAGATTTCGGTGGAAATTGGGACTCATATAAAAACAGTTACCATATTAGCATTGGATGCGCTCCATTCGAAGCAATTAGTGTCAGGAAATGCCGCTCGCCGATTTGTTGGACCGAAGTAGGAGATAACAAAATAACTGAGACTGAGCTTATACTGGAAACCACTGATAAAATCGCTCAGATTCAACAAAATCTACGTGCTACTAGAAGAAGCCAGAAGAGCTACGTGGACAAACGACATAAGCCATTAGAATTTCAAGTGGGAAACAGAGTTATGTTGAAAGTGTCCCCTTGGAAAGGCGTAGTTCGTTTTGGAGCGAAAGCCAAGCTAGCACCACGATACGTCAGACCGTTCGAAGTGATTAAATGAACTGGTCCTGTGGTGTATAGACTAAGATTACAAGATGAATTCAGTGGTATGCATTACGTGTTTCGTGTGTCAAACCTTAAGAAATGCTTAGCCGATGAGTCTTTGGTCATACCGATCGAAGAAATTCAGATAGACGGACAATTACATTTCATCGAACAACCTTTGGAAATTATGGATTCTGAATTTAACAACTAAAACGAAGTCGTATCCCAATAGTTAAGGTTTGTTGAAATTCCAATCGCGGCCCAGAGTTTGCTTGGGAGCGTGAAGACCACATGAAATCAAAGTATCCCCACCTGTTTACAGAGGAAGTCATGGCTGACATTGATTCTTAAATTTCAGGAGGAAATTTCTCTATAAAGGGGAGACTATGACAACCAATACTTGAACAGTAGGATTGTATAGTAGATAATTCTGCGGAAATTACTTGTAAAACTCTTATATATAAATTAAATGTTAAACAAATCAGACAATATAGATGCATCATGTGTCCCTAGTTCATTCTAATAGCCTTTGTTCATTGTGTAAAGCTTTGCTTATCAATGAAATACAAGTATAATCTATTATTTGATTTTGTTTACTATGTTTAAGCATAAATATATCTAACTGCCTGACCATTCGTGTGAATGAACCTAACAAAGAGTTCATCCTTGCGATTGAATGCCTAGAGAATGACTCGCTCAGTCTAATGAGTCATTAGCATGACTCAATCGCATGGCGAGTCCATTCTTCTGTGGTCAGTCGTTCGGAAGAGTCATTAGCACGGGTCATTCGTACAAATGACCTCAGACTATATAAACCCTTGCAAACAGAATGTTTAGTAGAATTCTCATCATTCCTTATGCACTCCGAGCTTTCAGTGTGATTCTCTGCCTCGAACTTCAAGAAGTATCTCGTGATTGATCGTTCTTGCACCAAACTTCAATTCTAGGTCGTCGGTTGATCATGGGGAACGTGTGTTTCGATTGGGTATTCAGGTGAATAGCTCATTCATTCGCAACATATGAATAGCCTCATTCATACGAATAGCCTCCTTCTTACGAATAACCTATTCGTTTAATTCTCATACGAATAGCTCATTCGATCGTTTTCGCATTCGTATCAACTGGTCATTCACCCATCAGGCTATTTGCTCTACACATGTATTATTCTTAGAAACTCATTCTATCTTTCATTCACATCAAAAACTCCCAATCGTACCCGTCATTCATGTATTTCAGTTTCATTCGTCCTAAGTGTCTGAAATTTGTCAAATTGTTAAGTGAACCTATTTTCACTGAGATGAATGGATTTGCATTGATGTCAAATAAAAATCAAAGAATTCAGAACCATCTTCTGCCTTAGACTGAGACTGGGAACTCCATCAAAGCACCAAAATTGTTAACTTTGGAGGTCAATATTTGAGGCCACGAAATGAAGATGGAACTCCAGTTCTTGTTACCAGAATGACTGAGCCTCTGAGAAAAGCATATGTTTTCGAGATATAGGCTTATGCTATATTGTCTCAATCTATTGCCACTGATATCTTTCATCAGTTTAGACAATTTCACTCTTCAAATTTGCAATTGGATGCTTTACAACAACGATAAGAGGGCAACGATGCTTTGAAAAGCATCAAGTCTAAACCTTTGAGAAAAGAGTTCAACAGCTTCATGTTTGTTGGAAATGAATCTTTAGATGATCTGATTGCAAAATTATATCATCTCTTGAGTGAACTTTATAATCACCAAGTAAAGACAACAACTCAAGAGTAGATTCAATGTCTTGCTTGCTAACACGTAAATTAGTGATTTCATTCAAAAGCTGAAAGAATAAGAGATTGAAAATAAGTGGAAAGCAAAGAGAGGTGCTCAAATTTAGGATCCTTCAATTTACTACTCTACCTCAACTGTAAATGGGACTTCCAATCGTGCTCCATTAAAGACTTCTTTTGTTTCTCAAACCAGTGAAGCTCCTAGCTCAATGAATGTTAATTTAACTCAAGGTGTTGTAACTTCTACATCTATGTTTTAATCAGATGATAGTCATGCTGTTATCAACATGAAAACAGAAAATTTTGATAAAGTGATAGTAGAAGTAGCCAACGAACATATGGGATTATTTTCAACTGTTGTAAGTTCCTATGACGGATTGCTTGCAGGTTAGATTAGGAATCCTCACTTAACAAATGAAGACTATTCACAGAGTGATCAAGATGATATGGAAAGAACTGATATCATGTGGGCTTTGGCAAGTGTAGTGAGAAGGGCTAAAGAGTTTGTCAGAAGAACCGGGAAAAAATTTAATCTTAGCAAGGATTCTGACTTTGGATTTGAAATGTCCTCAGCTACATGTTACAATTCTGGTGATAAGAGACATTTTGCATGGCAATGCAGTAAGCCTAAAAATATGGGAAGCAAGAATCCTTTCTCAAATTAAAGATCTTCTTCTTCAAATCCTGAAAGACACTTAGTGTCTATTGAGACACCTTCTCAACCAAGATCTTCATATGCAAACAAGGCTCTCATGGTTCAAAAGATGAAGTTGAATACTGGGAATTCAGACTCAATTCTGATAATATGAACAATGATAAGGCATGCATTGCTGAGATAAGGGAAGAAGCAGAAGCTAAAGTGGATTCTGAGTTAATAGAAGGAGAGACAAGATTGGATGGGTTATCATGTTCTGAAGATGAAAGCATATCAGATTCTGAAACTCAAGAAGGAAAAGATGTTGAATCTAAAGATCAACACAACTCACAATTTGCTTTGATGGTTGACACTGCATCGAAATCCTATGTAGTTCAGGTCTATGATGAGTGCCCATCTCCTCATTCTAGATGTTTCAATTGTGTTGACCTAGAAAGTAAGGTCCTGGCATATCAATAGCATAATGCATCTCTTATTAGTGACCTCAATTAGTGTATTGAAGCAAATCGTGTTTTGAAATCAAATGAAAAGATTTTACAATTAAAATTGAATCGTTAAACAAACAAAAACATGATATTGAGATCATTGTGCTTAATAAGCAAGATGCCATTAACAGTCATCTCAACACCATCAATGAGACAAAGAAAAAGCTGGCAATTGCTGAGTGCGAGTAAGAGACTTTGAGTCGAAAGCTCAGGAGTTATGAGAGCTATTCTTATATCATTGAGCACATGATCAATAATTAGTCTGATCTGAAAAAGAAAGGAAAGGAATTAACTTACCACAATTGTAACATCAGTGCGTGAACAGTAGTTTGGGATAGTAGAATGTATAGTAGATTCAGGTACTAAACTATGTGTAATACTTGTTATGTGAAAATCAATACTAAATGATTATGAACCTATTTTAGATACATGTTGTGAAATCATGGTTTAACAGTCAGAATTCTGTCTAGCAACACGAATTCATTATGTGCATGTTAGTTAGGAATTATTATGTATTTATTATGTTTAAACATATGTGAGAATGTAAAACCAAAATAATAACAGACGTCGTTATGTGAGCATTAAACTGACCGAGTATTCGTGTGGATGAAGATTCGCACGAATATGTCGGTGGGTTTAATGTTCTGAATGATGTCTATTAATTAGAAAATCAAATCGAAAAGAACAGTTTTCGTTGTGTTCGTACGGATGACGATCTGAACGAATGCGCGCGAAAACCGTACGATTTGATGAAACATTTAAATTAAACGTTTTCTAGATTCTTAAAATAAATAAAATATATTTAGTTAATTTACTAGAAATTACCACCTAAAATAATTTAGAAATTCCTACTTTTAAGAATGTAATATTTTGTTTCGCGAAATCCGGAAACGACACGGTTGCGCGAAACCGATTGAACCCGAACACACCAGAACGATAAAAACTATAAAATGACATAAAATGTTACCACCAATCCACCTTTTCTCTCTCTAACCGTCTCTCTCTCTCTACACTTTCTGTCACTAGAAATCTCCCTAACCCACTCAAATCTTCACCAAATCGGGCGATTTTGGTGTCAAAAAGACCACAACGACACGTTTGCGCAAAACCGAGCGAAACCGAATTAACCCGAACACACCCGAAAGATAAAAACTATAAAAATGACATTTAATGTCATTAAGTGTTACCTCCAACCCACCTTTTCTCTCTCTAACCGTCTCTCTCTACACGTTCTCTCACTAGAAATCACACTAAAGGTCATCATACCTAAGTCTGTCGAAGATGTAATATCGGCAAAGGGTTAAGGGTACATCGACACTATTTCAACTTGACCATCGTTATTAACTAACCACCCATGTCGATACTATCCCGGGTTCCTTCGAGGTTGGTAACTTAATATCAATACCAAACACTTAACAAACTCATTACATTGGTATTCAATTGAGTTATTCAAAGTGAATAACCTTTGTTGATATCCAATCCAAGAAGGAACAAATTCAAATGTGTTGACAAGGAATGATACAAGGACTTTATAATTAACCTAAGTTAGGTTTAATCAAGTTCTAACATTGTTTAGCCTAATGCTTTCATAATATAACTTAGACTTTAATTAAAATATAATAATTATTAACATGTAAACATGGTTTACAAAGATCACTATAACTTAATTTATTGTAGTAGCCTAAAGGATTTTTTTTATAAAACAAACTTTACTTTTATAATTTAATATAAATAATGTAAAAGGTGATTTATTAGATAACCATGTTTTAATACCATAGACTTTATAAATAATGCAAAGTATTGATTAGTCAGGGAACAAGGGTATGTTAACTTAGAACACTCGAATAAAATCGTAGTTACACACTAGTAACATCATAGGACATTTAGTTGCACACCGAGACCAAAACCCTATATCAATCAACTATAAATTCTTAAATTATAAAAATCATAGAAAATCAACTCATGTGCTGAAGCTAAATAATCTACAAATAACGAGAGTGCGTATATCTTTCTTGGTTACTCTAGTATTCTACAGCACAAGTGGGTTCATTTGTCCCCTTTCAAACTATTTTGTTTTCCTTCAGGACTGAAAAACACGTTTAAATATTTTATTTAAATGTTTAGATGTTTCTTAATTCTTTCATAGTTATACTTGATGCTATTACTCTAAATTCTTACACTTATGATTTGTAGATACTTTAAATTCATGATTCTTAGATACTTTAAAACATATAATTCTTGATATGTTTTAGAATTATAAACTTGTAATACTTGTATACTCATAAACATAGACACTATGATTCTTTGATACTATACTCATGGGATTCTTATATACTTGAAATCTTGTAAAATTATGAAGTCATGTACTTGAACACATGAAGACTTGTGATGCTTAAACTCTTAACCTATGATGAACGGGATCCTGGTTGGGAAACAGGTACATGTGCACATGGTACAGCGAATACTTGAAACTTTATTCTAGATACATTCGGACTTAGTAAGACAGACTGATTGGCCTCGATGCATTGACATTTGGTCAAGCCCTTCTAGTAATTCAGTGTTCTTCGTTGTCAGCTTTATGTTTTGTGACGAATGACTAGGATGATTATGGTTCCATTTAGTTGAACTAGTGTCCTCTAATGGCACCCTCTAACTACACACTGATGCTGAAAGTCACATACGAGTGGCTTCTATATATTGGTACTGAATGCCTCCGTGAGTGTCTCTAGGATTCACTCACCTCTAGTGTTTAGTCGCCTATAGATGTGAACTCAAACTTGGTTTTGAAACTCTAAGGAATTGTAAATCGGTTAATGTAAATTCTTAAAACTAAATTGAAGGTTGATGGTGATTGGAAGTTAAAGGCTCAATTATCGTTAGCAGCAGTATCATATGTGTTCTGTTAAGTGGTGGGCTGGCGGTAAGCTTGACCCTACGTATGCCCTATATATAAGCATACTCGGCTGGAGAGGATAGGTATTGTAGGTGAGATTAAGGTTGTCACTCGGGAAGGTTTGTTGGATTTGGTAAAATGATTAATTATAATTAATAACAATATCATATTTGGTCTAGTATGTGGTGGGCTCGCGGCTCGGCTGGTGGTAAGCTTGACCCTATGTATTCCCAATATATAAGCATACTCGGTTGTGTTCAGAATGCCGCTGAGAAGACAACCACCTCCTCCACCACCACCACTACCACCTCCGCCTCCACCTCCTCCACCTCCCAACTACGAGCTGGATCCGACTACGATCGTGATAGCCACAATGCTCACTAACCAGCTGAAGCATGCGATCCCAAAGATGATGAATCGTATCAACACCAACAGCAACAACACTGGGAACACCTCAGGGCAAGCTAGTGGCAACACCGGAACTGCCCCAGACTACTCCTACAACTCATTTATAGGATGCAAACCGCCAAGCTTTAGTGGTAATCATGGAGCCGTTGGATTAATCTAGTGGATAGAGAAGATGGAGACCACACTGGACATCAGTAGTTGTACAGATCACCATAATGTTCGCTGCACTCCAGGATCTTTCAACAAGCCATCTTTGCCATGGTGGAACTCCCAGATCTGAGCTAGAGGAAGGTAAGAGGCATTGGCGATGCCTTGGGCAGATATTAAAATTCTGCCGAGGTATGAGTTCTGCCCTAAGAATAAACTCCAAAGAATGGAAATCGAGCGGTCAAACCATGTGATGAAAGGAACTCACCACATGGGTTATACTACCCGCTATCAAGAGCTTGTAGCTTTGGTACAAGAAATGATGCCAACTATGGAGAAGCTTATTGATCGATATGTAAGTGGATTGCTAGCGTGCATCCAGAGACTTGTACTTGTTGCAAATCCCGTGACTCTAGAATCAACTATCTCATAGTCAGCCAAACTTGCTAATGTGATGGTAGCTTCAGGAACTCTAAAGAAGGATTCGGGCAAAGCTAAGGAGGAATCATCGAAGAAAACCGAGCATCACCGGAAGAAGAAACAGAAGGTGATCAAGAATTATGCGATGGCCACTCCTCTTAACCAAGTGGCCGAAGCGCCTACTAACGCTGCATGAAAGCCTTATACTAGCGTGCATCCTTAGTGTATACGTTGCCAATTTCATCATGCTACCACCTCACAGTGTAGGCAGTGCACCGGTTGTGGCCGACTGGGCCATTGGATTCAAAACTGTCGTACTCCAGCAACACTGGCAGTAAACCATGCTGCTTTGGCACTACCTCCACCACCTAATCCCAACAACCCTAAAAACAACAGAGGATGCTTCAATATTGGTGAAATAGGCCACTTTTCAAGGAACTGCCCGAAGAAGATACAACAAGGAGTTTAAGCACCTCGTTGGAGGGCATTTACTTTAGGGACACCAGCCTCTCGACAGGACCCTAATGTGGTACATGGTACGTTTCTCTTATTTAACTTCTATGCGTCTGTTTTATTTGATACTGGTGCGGATCAGAGTTTTATCTCTACCGATTTTGCTTGTAAACTATATCATGTTGAGGAACAATTAGACTCCCCGTACACAATATAAGTAGCTGACGGTAAGCAAATCACGGTACATACTATACTTAGAAATTGCCCATTAATACTGAATGATCAGTCATCGACCATCAACTTGATACCGATGGAAGTGGGTAGTTTTGATAACTTGATAAGAATGGACTGGCTATCCCTTACCAGGGTTGAAATAGCCTGTTCTGAGAAGCTACTTTGAATACCAAAAGCGAATGATCTAGTGCTGGAGGTACGGGGAGACCAAGCAAAACGCATTGTCAAGATCATTTGTAGAATGAAAGCGCTTAAGTGTTTGAGAAAGCAGTGTGTAGCCTTCGATGCACATGTGGTGGAACATGAAAAGAAGAAGATCATGATCCAAGATGTGCCAATGTTTAAGGAGTATAGGAAAGTGTTTCCTAATGATCTACCAGGTTTTCCACCGGCACGACTAGTAGAGTTTTGCATTGACTTAATTCTTGGAGCAACTCTTGTTGTTAGATCTCCTTATAGGTTTACACCTTCCGAGATGCTGGAATTGTATAACCAATTGCAGGAACTATTGTTTAAAGGTTTCATGTGACCAAGCTACTCGCCGTGGGGAGCTCTGGTTTTGTTTGTGAAAAAGGATGGATCTTTTCGGATGTGCATAGACTACAGAGAATTAAAAAACGGATCATCAAGAATCGGTATCTGTTGACGAGGATTGATGATTTGTTCGACCAGTTGCAAGGAGCGCAGTACTTTTCGAAGATTGACTTGCGATCCAGATACCATAAGCTAAGGATTGAAAATGAGGATATACTGAAGACGGCTTTCCGGACAAGGTATGAGCATTATGAATTAATGGTAATGCCTTTCTGACTAACGAATGCACCAGCAGTTTTTATGGATCTCCTGAACCGTGTGTGAAAGCCATACTGAATTCAGTTTGTTATCGTCTTCATTGATGATATACTGATCCATTCAAAGAGCAAGGCTGAGAACGAGCAACACCTCAGAAAGATTTTGGAACTATTAAAGAATGAGCAATTCTACGCCATGTCCTCAAAATGTGAATTTTGGCTAAAAGAGGTTTAGTTCTTGGGTCATGTGATTAATAGTGAAGGAATTCATGTCGACCCTGCCAAGATTGAGGCAATTAAGAATTGGGATACTCCGACAACGCCAACGGAGATATGCTCTTTAATGGGTTTGGCGGGTTATTACACGAGGTTTATTTCAAATTTTTAAAATACCATTCCCCTCACTAAATTAATCCAGAAAAGTGAACCATTTTTGTGGGAGCAGAAATAAGAAGACACTTGCCAAACCTTGAAGCAGAAGTTATGTGATGCTCCAATTTCATCTCTCCTAGAAGGTACAAAGGACTTTGTAGTGTATTGTGACGCCCCCCACCAGGGACTCGGTTGTGTATTGATGCAACGAGACAAAGTTATCACGTACGCCTCTAGACAATTGAAGATACACGAAAAGAATTATAGAACACATGATCTGGCACTTGGAGCAGTAGTCTTTGCAATGAAGATTTGGAGGAATTACTTGTATGGAACTTAATGTACCATCTTCACTGATCACAAGAGTCTACAACATATCTTTGATCAGAAGGAACTCAAAATGCGACAGCGACGTTGGGTTGAACTTCTAGATGATTATGACTGTGTGATCAAATACCATCCGGGTAAAGCAAAGGTTGTAACAGATGGTGCATCACATGGTACCATTATTTGTCATATCTGATCGAGATAGCATATTTACATCACGGTTTTGGTAGTCGTTGTTGAAACCTCTAGGGACAAATTTGAACTTGAGTACAAGTTAACATCCACAAACTGATGGTTAGAGCGAACGTACAATTCAAACCCTAGAGGACAGGTTAAGGACGTGTGCTCTAGATTTCGGTGGGAGATGGGACTCCTATTTACCACAGATAGAATTCTCCTATAATAACAGCTACCATAGTAGCATTGGGTGTGCGACATTCGAGGCCCTATATGGTAGGAAATGCCGGTCACCGATCTGTTGGACCGAGGCAAGAGATAAAGAATAACTAGGCTTGAATTTATTTAAGAAACCACTGATAAGATCGCTGAAATACGGCAAAAGTTACAAGCAGCAGTGAGCAGACAAAAGAGTTGCGCCGACAAACGGTGTAAGCCGTTGGAATTCCATGTGGAAGACGGAGTCATGTTGAAGGTATCTCCTTGGAAGGGCGCATTATGTTTTGGAAAGAAAGCCAAACTAGCGCCACAATACATCAGAACATTTGAAATCGTTCAACAAATTGGTCCTATGGCGTATAGGATAAGATTACATGATGAACTTAGCGGTGTGCATGACGTGTTTCACGTCTCAAATCTCAAGAAATGCTTAGCAGATTAGTCTTTGGTTATAACAGTAGAAGAATTCCAGATAGATGAACAATTACATTTTGTTGAAGAACCATTGGAAATTATTGATCGTGAAGTTAAACAACTAAAACTGCAAACACGGTCCTGATTTTACTTGGGAGCGTGAGGAACACTTCAAGTCTAAGTATCCCCATCTGTTTGCAGAGTAAGTCGTACCAAATAACGATTATTAAATTTCAGGATGAAATTTCTCTAACAAGGGGAGACTGTAACATCAGTGCCTGAACAGTTGTTCAGAACAGTAGAATGTATGGTATATTCAGGTACTAAACTATGTGTAATATTTGTTAGGTGAAAATCAATACTAAACGATTACGAAGCTATTTCAGAAAAATGTTGTTAAATCATGGTTTAACAGTCATAATTGTGTCTTGCAACACGAATTCATTATGTGCATGTTAATTAGGAATTATTACGTATTTATTATGTGTAAACATGTGTGAGAATGTAAAACCAAAACAATAAGAGACGTCGTTATGTGAGCATTAAAATAACAAAGTATTCGTGTGGGTGACGATTCACATTAATATATCGGTGGGTTTAACATTCTGAATGATGTATAATAATTAGAAACTCAAATCGAAAAGTACATTGGTCATTGTGTTCGTACGAATCACGATCTAAACGAATGCGCGCGAAAACCGTATGATTCGACGAAACATTAAAATTAAACTTTTTCGAGATTCTTAAAATAAATGAAAGATATTTAGTTAATTTACTTGGAATTACATCCTAAAATAATTTAGAAAATCCTACTTTTAAGTATGTAATATTTCGTTTCACGAAATCGGGAAACGACACGTTTGCGCGAAACCGAGCGAACCCGAACACAACCGAATGATAAAAACTATGAAATGACATAAAATGTTACCACCAACCCACCTTTTCTCTCTCTAACCATCTCTCTCTCTCTACACTTTTTGTCACTATAAATCACCCTAACTCAGTCAAATCTTCACCAAATCTGGCGATTTTGGTGTCAAAAAGACCACAACAACGCGTAGATCGTGAAAGTACGAAGAATCCGAGCTTTAGATAAACAAATTAGAGGTAAAAACACGCTCAAACAGACTGTTTTGGGAGGTTTTCACTGTTTCCGGCGCGCGACACCTATTCTAGCCGGATTACACCCACAAAAACCTTAGGATCATTCACGAAAATGGCTCATGACTACAAGGAACATGTTGGATTAAAGTTTGGAACGGATTAGAAGTGGCTGGAACCTGGGCAACACTAGTATGTATGGTCTGAGTTTCAGCAATGTTCATCCATCGAGATTGTTAATCTCGATCGACTAGAATCGATGGGACAAAGTCGAATCTGGCAATGTCAAAGGCCTCCAAAGATCTGAGCTCAACCAAACATCGATATTGATAGTGTCGATGGTCTAGGGGTCATCAAACCTAAGTATATCGAAGATGTAATATCGACAAACGGTTTGGGGTCTATCGATACTATTTACATTTGACCTTGGATATTAACTAACCACCCCTTTCGATACTAGCCAGAGTTCCTTCGATACTATTACCATGATAAACTCCAAGAAAAATAAACTCAGAATGAGTTCAAAACAATCAAAGTCGAAGCCACGGGATGAGTTAGAACATGGGTATGTCGAGTGGAATACTACTACGGTTTTCCGAATGTGGTAACCAAATTTTGACAACATCGATACTAAGAGAATTACAAAACCAAAACCTTTGCAATGTTATAAAATTATAAATATACGTTATAACAATCAAATGAGGTTTAATTGTTTGTAATTTATTAACTAAAACAATAAGCTAGCATGTTAGTGCGGTAATGATCCTGGATGGTAACCTAAGTGTTAACAGAAATATAAGATCCATCGATACTAACATAAAGCGTTTCTAAACTAACAAGACAAAGTTTCTTAGGAACTACGTAACAAAATAAAGATATGAGGAAGAGCTATGAATTTCAAAAGAACAACAAGTTGATTTCAAGGGGATTTAAGCAATGATGCTAAGGGTAATGTATTGGTAACTTAATATCAATACCTAACACTTAGCAAACTCATTACATTGGTATTCAATTGAGTTATTCAAAGTGAATAGCCTTGGTTGATATCCAACCCAAGAAGGAACAAATTCAAATGTGTTAACAAGGATTGACGCAAGGACTTGGTATTTAACCTAAGTTAGGTTAACTCAAGTTCTAACATTGTTTTGCCTAATGTTTTCATAATATAACTTAGACTTTAATTAAAATATAATAATTATTAACAAGTAAACATGGTTTAAAAAGATCACTATACCTTATTCTATTAGAGTAGACTAAAGGATTTTTTTAATAAAACAAACTTAACTTTTACAATTTAATATAAATAATGTAAATGGTGATTTACTAGATAATCTTGTTTTTATATCATAGACTTTATAATGCTAAGTATTGATTAGTTAGGGAACAAGGGTATGTTAACTTAGAAGACTCGAATTAAATCATAGTAGCACACTAGTAACACCATAGGACACTTAGTTGCACACAAAGACCAAAACCCTATGTTAATCAACTATAAATTCTTATAGTATAAAAATCATAATAAATCAACTCAGGTGTTGAAGCTACACAATCTATTAATAACGAGAGCGCGTATATCTTTCTTGATTACTCCAGTATTCTACAACACAGGTGATTTCATTTGTCCCCTTTCAAACTATTTTGTTTTACTTTGGCACTGAGAAACATTTTTAAATAATTTACGTAAATGTTTAGATGTTTATTAATTCTTTCATACTGATACATGATGCTAGTACTCTAAATTCTTCCAATTATGATTCATAGATACTTTAAACTCATGATTCTTAGATACTTTAAAACTTATAAATCATAAAAGCTTTTAGGCTTACAAACTTATAATACTTGTATAGTCATAAACATAGACACTAAGATTCTTTGATACTATACTCTTGGGATTATTTTATACTTGAAATCTTGTAAACTTATGAACACATATACTTGAACACATGAAGACTTGTTATTCATAAACTCATAAACTTTGAGGAATGGGATTCTGGTTGGTAAACATGTACATGTGCACATGATACGGGGAATACCTGACACTTGATTCTACACACTTTCGGACTTTGATTATGGATCCATTTAGTTGACCTAGTGTCCTCTAATGGCACCCTTTAACTACAGACTGATGTGGAAAGTCACATACGAGTTACTTATATAGATTGGTACTGAATGCCTTTGTGAGTGTCTCTAGGATTCACTCCCCTCTAGTTTTTTATTGCCTATAGATGTGAACTGAAACTTGGTTTTCAAACTCTAATGAATTGGAAATCGGTTAATCTAAATTCTTAAAACTACGTTGAAGGTTGATGGTGATTGGGAGTGAAATTCTCTATTATCATTAGCAGCAATATCATATGTGGTCTGGTATGTGGTAGGCTGGTGACTGGCCTGGCGGTAAGCTTGACCCTACGTATGCCATATATATAAGCATACTCGACTGGATAGGATAGGTGTTGTTGCTGAGATTAAGGTTTTCACTCGGGAAGGTGTGGTGGAATTGGAAAAATGCTTAATTATCATTAATAACAATATCATATGTGGTCCGGTATGTGTTGGGCTGGCGGCTGGGCTGGCGGTAAGCTTGACCCTACTATGCCCTACATATAAGCATACTTGGCTAGATGCGATAGGTGTGGTGAGGTTAAGGTTGTTACTAAAAAGGTTTTTGAAACACATTTTCAAATACTAAACTTTATGAACTCACCAACCATGTGTTCACTTTGTTTACTTACATGTTCCTTAGGTGATGGACATGAATAGGTTTAGTTTCAGGATGCATACTAGGATGCCCAGCTAGAGGACCTAATAGCTTTTGGAACACATATTTTGATAAATTAATTGTGAATAATTTTGATAGTTTGTACAGTTAAAAGATAGAGAACTCATGATTCTTTTGATATGTTTAACTAGTTAAATTATCAAACATTGACAGTTGTAATTTAACTTTGTAATCCTAGTTTAATTATTATTGTGCTTTAGTTATTCTCGAATGTTGTGCTATGAATACAATCTGATCATCTTGATTATCACATGATATCGCGCCCAGAGACCTTTCCACCCGACGGGAAAGTCGTTCCAACCCGTCGGCTTGGAGTGTGACAGATTGGTATCAGAGCTCAAGTTTATAGAGAACACAGGTCATTATTTATAATGGTTTGACCTAGACTATAACTTAGGGACCCTCATGTAGAGAACATAGGACTTATGAATTATTTGCATTATGATTTCAGCATTCGATCATTTGCACTAACCGATGCCTTTTCGGGTGTGATCAGAATGCCGCCGAGAAGACAACCACCACCGCCTCCTCCGTCTCACTAACCAGCTGAACCAGGCGATTTCGAAGATGATGAATCGGATCAACACCAACAACAATAACAATGGGAACACCTTAGGGGAAGCTAGTGGCAACATCAGCACTGCCCCAGACTACCCTTACAAGTCATTCGTAGGATGCAAACCGCCAAGCTTTAGCGGTAATTAAGGAGCCGCTGGATTAATCCAATGGATAGAGAAGATGGAGACTACACTGGACATCAGTAGTTGTTCAGAACACCATAAAGTTCGCTTCTCTACAGTATCATTCTACAAGCGAGCTTTGACTTGGTGGAACTCCTAGATCAGAGCTAGATAAAGGGTGCCAACTCTGGAGAAGCTTATAGATTAATATGTAGGCGGATTGGCGGCCGACATCTTGAGTCTCTTACTTTCTGCAAATCCTGTGACTCTGGAATCAACTATCTCATTGTCAGCCAAACTTACTGATGTGCTGGTAGCTTCAGGAACTTTGAAAAAGGACTCGGGTAAAGCAAAGGAGGAATCATCGAAGAAAACAGAGCATCACCAGAAGAAGAAATAGAAGGTCATCAAGAACTATACGATGGCCACTCCTCTTAACAAAGTGGTTGCAGCTCCTACTAACGCTGCATGCAAACCTTATACTGGCGAGCATCCTTAGTGTGCACGCTACCAATTTCATCATGCTACCACTTCACAATTTAGGCAGTGCACCGGGTATGGCTGACAGGGCCACTGGATTCAAAACTGTTGTATTCCAGCAGCAACGACAGTAAATCATGCTCCTTTGGCACTACCTCCACCACCTAATCCCAACAACCCCAACAACAACAAAGAGGATGCTTCAATAGTGGTGAAATAGGCTACTTATCAAGGAACTGCCCGAAAGAGGTACAACAGGGAGTTCAAGTAGCTCGTGGGAGGGCATTTGCTTTAGGGGCACCAGCTGCTCGACAGGACCCTAATGTGGTCACTGGTACGTTTCTGTTCTTTAACTTCTATGCATATTTTTTATTCGATACTGGTGTGGAGTAGAGTTTTATCTCTACCGATTTTGCTTGTAAATTTAATCATGTTGAGGAACATTAGACTCCCCTTACACAATAGAAGTAGCTGACGGTAAGCAAATCATGGTGCATACTGTAGTTTGAAATTTCCCATTAATACTGAATGATTAGTCGTTCACCATCGACCACATACCGATGGAATTGGATAGTTTTGATAACATCATGGCAATGGACTAGCTATCCCTTAACAAGGTTGAAATATCCTGTTCTGAGAAGCTCCTTACAGTACCGAGAGCGAATGATCAAGTGCTCGAGGTACGGGGAGACCAAGGGAAACATAGTGTCAAGTTCATTTCTAGCATGAAAGCATGTTAGTGTTTGAGAAAGCAGTCTGTAGCCTTCCATGCACATGTATTTTAACAGGAAAAGAAGTAGATCGAGATCCAAGATGTGTTAGTGGTAAAGGAGTATACGAAAGTGTTTCCTGATGATCGACCGGTAGAGTTTCGCATTGGCTTAATTCCTGGAGTAACTCCTATTGCTAAATCTCCTTATAGCTTTGCACTTTCCGAGATGCAGGAATTGTCCAACCAGTTGCAGGAACTATTGGATAAAGGTTTCATCCGACCAAGCTACTTGTCGTGGGGAGCTCCGATTTTGTTTTTGAAAAAAAGGATGGACATTTTCGGATGTGCATAGACTACAGAGAATTAAACAAACTGATCATCAAGAATCGGTATCCATTGCCGACAATTGATGATTTGTTTGACCAATTGCAAGGAGCGCAAAACTTTTCGAAGATCGACTTGCGTTCCGGATACCATCAGTAGAGGCTTCAAGATGAGGATATACCGAATATGGCTTTCAAGACAAGGTATGGGCATTATGAATTCATGGTAATGCCTTTCGGACTAATGAATGCACCAACAGTTTTCATGTACCTCATGAACCATGTGTGCAAGCCGTACATTGATCAGTTTGTTATCGTCTTCATTGATGATATACTAATCTATTCAAAGAGCAAGGCTAAGCACCAGCAACACCTCAGAAAGATTTTGGAACTACTAAAGAACGAGAAAGTATACGCCAAGTTCTCAAAATGTGAATTTTGGGTAAGAGAGGTTCATTTCTTGTGTCATGTGATTAACAGTGAAGGAATTCATGTCAACCCTACCAAGATCGAGGCAATTAAGGATTGGGATACTTCGAAAATGCCAATGGAGATACGGTCTTTTCTAGGTCTGGCAGGTTACTACAGGAGGTTTATTTCAAACTATTCTAAAATAGGCTTGCCCTTCACTAATTTAACCCATAAAAGTGAACCGCTTGTTTGGAAGCAAAAACATTAAGATGCTTTCCAAACCTTGAAGGAGAAGTTATGTGATGCTCCAATTTTATCTTTCCAAACCTCGGTTGTGTATTGATGCAACGAGACAAAGTTATCATGTACGCCTCCAGAAAATTGAAGATACACGAGAAGAATTATGCAACACATGATCTGGAACTTGGAGAAGTAGTCTTCGCATTGAAGGTTTGGAGGCATTACTTGTATGGCACCAAGTGTACCATCTTCATTGATCAGAATAGTCTACAACATAATTTTGATCATAGGGAACTCAACATGCGATAGCGATGTTGGGTTGAACTTCTAAATGGCTATGACTATGTGATCAAATACCATCCAGGTAATGCAAATGTTGTAGCAGATGCTTTGAGCCGGAAGGAACATGTCAAACCTTTGCGCGTAAGAGCAATGGGAATGACTGTGCAGACAAGCCTACGTGACATAATTGTTCAAGCACAACAAGAATCGGTGGAACAAGTTAATGTAAAGTAAGAACTCGATTGTGGAGCCGAGCGACATTTCGAGACAAAACCGGATGGAGTTATCTACTATCAGGATCGTGTGTGGATTCCTGCAGTATATAAACTGAGGAAGCTCATTTTTTATGAAGCGCACAAGACTAGATACTCGGTACGCCCAGCGTCGATAAAATGTACCAGGATTTATAGGGATTTTATTGGTGGCCGGATATGAAGAAAGATATAGCCGAGTATGTCTATCGATGTTTGACATGTGCGAAGGTTAAGGCAGAACACCAGAAGCCGTCCGGTTTACTGGAACAGGCTGAGATTCGGTTATGGAAGTGGGAACAAATAGCTATGAATTTCATTACCTAGCTACCCCACACTACCAGTGGTCATGATACAATCTCGGTTATGATTGATCGTTTAACTAAATTTGCTCACTTCTTGCCGATGCGTGAAACCTTCATGATGGATAAATTGGCAAGATTATTCATTAATGAGATAGTGGTACGTCACCGGGTACCATTATCTATCATATTAGATCGAGATAGCAAATTCACATCAATGTTTTGGTTGTCGTTGCAAAAATTTCTGGGGATGAATTTGAACTTGAGTACAACTTATCATTCACAAACGGATGGCCAGAGCGAACGTAAAATTCAAACCCAAGAGGACATGTTAAGGACGAATGGTATAGATTTAGGTGGGAATTGGCACTCCTATTTACCACTAATAGAATTCTCCTATAATAACAGCTACCATAGTAGCATCGAGTGTGCTCCATTCAAGGCCCTATATGGTAGGAAATGCCGGTCACCGATCTGTTGGACCGAGGTAGGAGATAACGAATAACTGGGCCTGAACTTATTTAGGAAACCACTAATAAGGCCGCTTAAATACAACAAAAGTAACAAGCAGCCAGGAGAAAAAAAAAGAGTTACACCGACAAACGGCGTAAGCCGTTTGAATTTCAATTGGGTGACCAAGTCATGTTGTAGGTATATCCTTGGAAGGGCGTCGTACGTTTTGGAAAGAAAGGCGAACTAGAACCACGATACGTCAGACCATACGAAATCGTTCAACAGATTGGTCCTGTGGCGTATAGGCTAAGATAACCTGATGAACTTAGCGGTGTGCATAATGTGTTTCAGGTCTCAAATCTCAAGAAATGCGTAGAAAATGAGTCTTTGGTTATACGAGTAGAAGAAATCCACATAGATGAACAGTTACGTTTCGTTGAAGAACCATTAGAAATTATGGATCGTGGAGTTAAACAACTGAAGCAAAGCCGTATTTCAATCGTTTAGGTTCGATGGAATTCCAAACGCGATCCTGAGTTTACTTGGGAGCGTGAGGATCACCTAAAGTCTAAGTATTCCCATCTGTTTGCAGAAAAAGTCGTACCCGATAACGATTCTTAACTTTCGGGACGAAATTTCTCTAACAAGGGGAGGCTGTAACATCAGTGCCTAAAAAATTATTCGTAACGTTAGAATGTACAGTATATTCAGGTACTAAACTATGTGTAATACTTGTTATGTGAAAATCAATTCTAAACGATTACGAAGCTATTTCAGAAACATGTTGTGAAATCATTGTTTAATAGTCTGAATTGTGTTTGGCAACACGAATTCATTATGTGGATGTTAGTTAGGAATTATTATGTATTTATTATGTGTAAACGTATGCGAGAATGTAAAACCAAAAAAGTAACGGACGTCGTTATATGAGCATTAAACGGATTGAGTATTCGTGTGGGTGACGATTTTCACGAATATATCAGTGGGTTTAACGTTATAAATGATGCCTAATAATTAGAAAATCAAATCAAAAAGTACAGTGTTCGTTGTGTTCGTACGGATGACGATCAGAACGAATGCGCGCGAAAACCGTACAATTCGACGAAACATTTAAATTAAACGTTGTCGAGATTCTTAAAATAAATAAAATATTAGTTAATTTACTAGGAATAACCACCTAAAATATTTAGAAATTCCTACTTTTAAGTATCATAATATTCCGTTACGCGAAATCCAGGAGCGACACGTTTGCGCAAAACCGAGCGAAACCGAACGAACCTGAACACACCCGAACGATAAAAATTATAAAAATGACATTTAATTTCATTAAATGTTACCACCAACCAACTTTTTCTCTCTCTAACCATCTCTCTCTCTACACTCTCTGTCACTAGAAATCACCCTAACTCACTCAAATATTCACCAAATCGGGCGTTTTTCTTGTCAAAACGACCACACGTAGATCGTGAAAGTATGAAGAATCCGAGCTTTGGATCAACAAATTTGTGTTAAAAACAAGCTGAAATGGATTGTTTTGCTGGTTTTCACTATTTCCGGTGAGTTGCACCTATTCCAGCCGGATTATACCCACAAAAACCTTAGGATCTTTCACGAAAATGGCTTAGGACTACAAGCGGCATTTTGGATTAAAGTTTGGAATGGATTAGAAGTGGCTGGGACTTGGGCAAGACTAGTATCGATGTATGAATTTCGGGATCCAATAGTGTCGATGGTCTGAGTTTTAGTAATGTTCATCCATCGACATTGTTAATCTCAATGGACTAAAATCGATGGGACAGAGTTGAACCTGGCAATGTTGAAGGCCTCCAAAGATCTTAGCACAACCTAAAATAGATATTGATAGTATCGATCGTCTAGGGGTCATCGAACCTAAGTCTGTCGAAGATTTAATATCCACAAAGGGTTTGGGATCCATCGATACTATTTACACTTCAAAATCGATATTAACTAACCACCACTTTCGCTTCAAGCCAGGGTTCCTTCGATACAATTACCTTTATGAACTCCAAGAAAAATAAACTCAGAATCAGTTCAAAACAATCGAAGTCAAAGCCACGGGATGAGTTAGAAAATGGGTATGTCGGGTGGGATACTACTAGGGTTTTCTGACTGTGGTAACAAACTTTTAACCTCATCGATGCTAAGAGATTTACAAAACCAAAACCTTTACAAAATATATGTTATTAACTAAAACAATAAGCTAAGATGTTTGTGCGGTAATGATCCTAGATGGTAACCTAAGTATTAACAGAAATATAACATCTGTCGATAGTAACACAAAGAGTTTCTAAAAACAAGACAAAGTTTCTTTCAACAATGTAACAAAATAAAGATATGAGGAAGAGCTATGGATTTTAAAAGAACAACAAGTTGAGATCATGGGGATTTAAGCAACGATGCTAAGGGTAATGCATTGGTAACTTAATATCAATACCTAACACTTAGCAAACTCATTGCATTGGTATTCAATTTAGTTATTCAAAGTGAATAACCTTGGTTGATATCCAACCCAAAAAGGAACAAATTCAAATGTGTTAACAAGGAATGATACAAGGACTTGATAATTAACATAAGTTAGGTTAACTCAAGTTCTAACATTGTTTTGCCTAATGTTCTCATAATATAACTTAGACTTTAATTAAAATATAATAATTATTAACATGTAAACATGGTTTATGAAGATCACTATACCTTATTCTATAATAGTAGACTAAAGGATTTGTTTTTATAAACAAACTTAACTTTTACAATTTAATATAAATAACGTAAAAGGTGATTTATTAGATGATCATATTTTAATATCATAGACTTTATAAATAATGCTAAATATTGATTAGGTAGTGAACAAAGGTATGTTAACTTACAACACTAGAATAAAATAGTAATAACACACTAGTAACATCATAGGACACTTAGTTACACATTGAGACCAAAACCCTATATCAATCAACTATTAATTCTTACAATAAAAAAATCATAATACATATACTCAGGTGTTCAAGCTACATAATCTACAAATAACGAGAGCGTGTGTATCTTTCTTGATTACTCCAGTATTCTACAACACTTGTGAGTTCATTTGTCCCCTTTCAAACTATTTTGTTTTACTTCGGGATTGTGAAACATGTTTGTGACACCCATGTCACTTTATGTCCCATCCAGACATTTTAAAACATTATTTAATCAACTACATTTAGGTCCCAGCAAAAACTGTCGTGTTTTACACATCTATAAACATACTATTTACTAGCACCTGTTAAAACAAGGTTTACGTATGTTTACAAATTCCACAAAACATTTATTACACAAAAGTTCACACAAGTTTGGTTATTAAGTTTAAAACCATCATACGAGCCTTCATGTTCGATTCCAATCACCATCACCGCTCACCCGACTCTTTAGTGACTGTAAACATCACATTTAAATTCACCATTAGTTCATTAGAACTAAGTAAGATTACCCCGCTATTTCCTCAAGTGTATTACATAACATCATATGGATACACTAATGATGTTTCAAATATAATTTGATAACATTATTCAATCGTATACAACACGATTTACTAACGGGTCGTTTCCACCCAACATCCTGTAATTCTCTCATTCATGCGTAATCATTTTAATTTAACAAAACACATATGCGCACACAAAACTCCAGTTGTGCTTCATATTTTCCAAAAGTCAAACTTAAACAATTTGACTATTGAAATTAGATGTCTACATTCTTGTAAATCATCTTTTGTTCACACACCTTGTGAATCTATTACATTAGATTTGCAAGTCTTATGTTCACACATCTTGTGAATCAAAGCATGCATATTACCAATTTAATGTCTACACTCTTGTAGATCATAACCTCCAAATTATGATGGTTGTTTACACTCTTGTAAATCAACTCAAGCTTTATTACTAGTTGAATGTTCACACACTTTGTAAATCATTAACTACAATAACCGCGCTATCCATATCCATTTATATCAAATTCAATAAAAACAATAAATCACATATATGCTAAATGCACAAATACTTGTAGTGTGGACTCACCCAATCCTACAACTACAAGTTCAATCAAACATGTAACTTACCTCTATCTGCAAAGGATCCTGCTTGATTATCGTCTCGATTAAAATCTTGTTTTCCTGTTAAACTCTATACGGTCAATATATGTTTATATCCATTCAATCTTTTGTTTGAAATGTTTATATAAATATTTGCTTGAATGTATATATATATATATACACGCACATATATGTGTATATATATTTTTCACATACTATACACATCCGACCCGTTCGAATTTGTTTAACATATTTATCATATTTTGTATGATTACTCATACTGATCACCTTTCACCCAACCTTCAGGTTTCAATCTTTCTAGGATAATTTGAATTTTAACTTTATATTAATTTGATCAAATTACCCATTTGACCCATTTAGGTTAAACTCATATTAATCTCATCATATGAGTTTTTGACAACTACAACATCTCAATCTCATCTTTATACATATTTTCAGATTTAGACAACAATAACCTCAAATAAGTCATCTTTCTCATCTCACTCTTGTGAACTCTAACTTGGGTTCTTTGCAAAATCATGATCCATACCCCAAGGAATGTTTAAAACATACCATAACAACTATACATGAATTTAGGATCTCATAACCACTCAAAAGTCAACCCAATTTCACGTTTCTAGGACCCTAGTTCATAATCCCCATCAAAACATTCTATAGTGATGTAAAGATGAGAAACATGATTACCTCGTGTGTTTCCCGATCTGGAATCGTGATTGAAACTCAAAATGATCGAGTCTTGTGAATTTCTACTTTGTTCACCTTGCCTGCCTTCAACCTCCTTTCTTTCTTTTTTTATTTCCTTCTGCGTAATCCCCTTCTTTCTATTCTTATTTATTTATTTTTTTTTTATGTTGTTTCTAGACATCCAATGTCTACCACACATTTCTAATATAAATCTACCAATTATTTGTTTATTATTATTTTTTTCCATAGGCTACGTAAGTACACCATTTGTTATGATAATAATAATTATTATTATATTATTTTTTTTTGTTTTGGTTGATCTAACATCCACGCCACACACATATATATATTGATTTTATTATTATTAATATTATTATTATTTGTTGATTTAGGAAGCCACCATTCCCAATTTTTTTATTTTTAAATTTAATTAATTTTTTTATATAATATTCTACCACACAATTATATTAGGATGTTACAAATCTACCCTCCTTATTTAGGGTTTCGTCCTCGAAACCGCTACATTAAGCAAAAAGGTAAGGGTAAAATTTCTTTATCTCATCCGCCGATTCCCAAGTATATTCTGACCCTTTCCTATGCTTCCATTTCACTTTTACTTGATCTATGGTTTTGTTACGAAGTAACTTTACTTTATGATCAAGAATTTCAACCGGCTTTTCTACATAATTAAGCTTGTCATCCACCTCAATGTCTTCTAATGGAACATATGTGGATTCATCAGCTAAACACTTTCGTAAATATGAAACATGAAAAGTGTTATGAATTAGCTTCAGCTCTTCTGGTAGCTCTAAACGATAAGCAACGTTTCCCACACGAGCTATAATTTTAAACGGTCCAATAAATCGTGGACTTAACTTTCCTCGTTTACGAAAACGAATCACACCCTTCCAAGGGGAAACCTTTAATAACACAAAGTCTCCTACTTGAAACTCAATCGGTCGTTTCCGTTTATCTGCATACGACTTTTGACGGTCTTGTGCCGCCTTTAAGTGAGCTCGTATCTGATCAATTTGTTGGTTTGTAACTTTAAGTATCTCTTTATTTTCGAGCTCTCGCGGGCCAACTTCTCCCCAACAAACGGGAGTACGACACCGCCTCCCATATAACATTTCATATGGAGGCATTCCTAACCCGGAATGATAACTGTTGTTATAAGAAAATTCCGCCAGAGGTAGATAGTCATCCCAACTACCTCCAAAATCAATAATACACGCTCGTAACATATCCTCCAGTGTCTGAATGGTTCGTTCACTCTGACCATCAGTCTGAGGATGATACGCCGTGTTCAACAACTGTTTCGTGTCTAATTCCTCTTGAAAATTCTTCCAGAAGTGAGAAGTGAATCGTGTGTCTCGATCGAACACAATCGTCACTGGTATCCCATGACGCGACACTATTTCTTTTACATACACTTCCGCCATTTTCTCAGAAGAATACGATCCACGAATAGGATAAAATGAGCACTTTTAGTCAACCGATCCACAATAACCCAAATCGTATCATACCCTTTTCGGGTTTTCGGGAGTTTAGTAATTAGGTCCATTGTGATGTGTTCCCATTTCCACATAGGAATCTCCAAAGGCTGTAATTTGCCATAAGGCTTTTGATGTTTAGCCTTAACTTGTAAACAAGTTAAACATTTTTCAACATATTTAACAATATCTCGTTTCATACCTGGCCACCAGTAATTTACACGAAGGTCTCGATACATTTTAGTGGCTCCCGGATGAATTGAATATTTTGATTTATGAGCCTCTTCCATCAAATCAGTTTTCAAAGAACAAGTGGGAGGTATCCACACCCTACCCCATCTTGTCTTTAACCCGCGACTATCTTTATCTAGATTATGAGCTTGCCCCTTTATTCGGTCTCTTTTCCAATTTTCTTCTTTTAAAGCTTCAATTTGAGCTTCTTTAATTTGATCCACCAAATCAGAGGAAATCACAATCTTCATTGCTGTAACCCGAATGGGTTCATGTTCTTCTTTCCTACTCAAGGCATCCGCCACCACATTGGCTTTTCCCGGATGATAAAGGATTTCACAATCATAATCCTTGAGTAGTTCTATCCAACGTCTTTGCCTCATATTTAATTCCTTCTGTGTGAAGAAATATTTCAGGCTCTTGTGATCAGTGTAAATTGTGCATTTCACACCATATAAGTAATGCCTCCAAATTTTTAAGGCAAATACCACCGCTTCTAATTCTAGATCATGAGTAGGATAGTTTACCTCATGAACTTTCAGTTGCCTCGACGCATAGGCAACCACTTTACCCCTTTGCATAAGGACACAACCAAGCCCAAGATAAGATGCATCAGAGTACACCACGAAATCATCAGGACCATCTGGTAGAGTTAATACCGGTGCCTGAGTTAACTTGAACTTAAGTTCATTAAAAGCTTTTTCTTGATCATCACCCCAAACAAATTTCACATCTTTTCTTGTTAATTTAGTCAAAGGAGATGCAATTATTGCAAAATCCTGTATAAACCGCCGATAGTAACCTGCTAGACCAAGAAAACTTCTAATTTCAGTTGGAGTTTTAGGAGAACTCCACTTCATCACCGCTTGAACTTTCGATGGATCAACAAGTATGCCATCAGCACCTACCACATGTCCCAAAAACTGGACTTCACGCAACCAAAATGCGCATTTAGAAAATTTGGCATACAGTTTCTCCTTACGTAAAGTTTCAAGGACTTCACGCAAATGACAAGCATGATCACCTTCATTTTTAGAATAAATAAGAATGTCATCGATAAAAACAATGACAGATCGATCCAACATTGGGCGACACACCCGGTTCATCAAATCCATGAACGCAGCCGGTGCATTTGTCAACCCAAATGACATCACAAGAAATTCATAATGACCGTAACGAGTACGGAAAGCGGTCTTGGGAATATCTTCCTCTTTAACCTTGAGTTGATGATAGCCCGAGCGAAGATCAATTTTAGAAAACCACGACGCTCCTTGCAACTGATCAAAAAGATCATCAATTCTAGGTAGAGGATATCGATTTTTCACAGTCACTTTGTTCAACTCTCTATAGTCGATACACATTCTAAGGCTTCCGTCTTTCTTTTTAACAAAAAGTATTGGTGCACCCCACGGGGAGATACTCGGACGGATGAAGCCTTTATCTAAAAGATCTTGCAACTGTGTCATTAATTCTTTCATTTCAGATGGTGCCAAACGATATGGAGCTTTAGCCGTGGGCTTAGCCCCAGGAATAAGATCAATCTTAAATTCAACATCCCTATCCAAAGGAACTCCCGGTAAATCATCCGGAAAAACATCAGGGAAATCCCTAACCACCGGAACATCATTAAGTTCCTTTATCTCCTTTTGTGCATCAAGAACATAAGCTAAGAATAACTGACCCCCATGGTTCATGTAATTCATAGCTTTAGCTAGAGAGCACAATATGGTTCCACCCCGTTTCTCTCCTTGAATGCATACTTCATAACCATCCGGAGATATTAATTGAATAACCTTGTGGTTACATACAATATTGGCTCCATATTTAGACAACCAATCCATTCCAATCACAACATCAAACTCTCCCAAGATTATTGGAATTAAATCAACTTCATAATCCTCACCGTCTATGGTGAGTTTACATTTATGATAGATGTCATACACTAAGAAACTCTTAGAGTCAGCTATTTCTACCTCTAATGGATAAGGTAGTTTAGCTAATACAAACGAATGATGATCCACAAACTTCATGGATATAAAAGAGCGACTAGCTCCAGAATCAAACAATACATAAGCAGGTAAGGAGTTAACATGAAAAGTACCTGTCACCACGTCTGAAGTGACTTTGGCCTCCTCTGCAGTAATCTTGAAAGCTCTACCCTTTGGTGGGGGTATTTCCACCTTCTTGCCACTACCTTGGGCCTTAAAAGGCCCACCACTAGTACCTCCTTGACCTGTCCCCTTTAACTCTGGACACTCACTTCTTCGGTGCCCCGGTTTGTAACAATTGTAGCACAGATTGAGTGCACTAGCACATTGAGAGGCAAGATGCCCCAACTTGCCACATTTATAACACACTACTGATTTGAAATAACATTCCCCAGCATGTTTCTTCCCACAAGTTAAACAATGTCTAGCTTCTTTCAAAGAACTAGACTTTTTGAGTGGAATAACAAATTTCCCCTTTTTAGAGGAACCCACCTCCCTTTCCACCTTTCGTTTTTCCCCACGATCTTCTTGTCTTTTTAACTCCAACTCCCGTTCACGAGCACAATCAATCAATTCAGACAATGTTTCAAACTTGGATGGTATGAGGAACTCCCGGTACTTAGCATTCAACATATTATGGTACCTGTAAATCCACATTCGTTCAGTTCTAAGAAGATCAGGACAGAATTTAGCTTTATCAAAGAACACTGCAGTTATAGTGTCTATATCTTCCTCCTTGTGCCTCATATGTAAAAATTCGTCAATAATTCTATCAATGGCAGCCTGAGGACAGAATCTTTTAAGGAACAATTCCTTAAATGCACCCCAAGTCAAATCCTTTATACCATCCCGACAATTCTCTTTTCGGAGAAGTTCCCACCAATCTTTTGCTCGCTCTTTCAATTGGTTTCCAGCAAACATTACCTCGTCAGATAGATCACAATGACACGTTTCAAACGTGCTTTCCATATCAGCTATCCACCTTTGACTCAGCAGTGGATCCACCTCACCTTTAAATTCAGTTGGCTTACAAGCCACAAACTCTTTGTAAGTAACCTTTTTAAAAGGTTTTTCCCCACCTATTTCATCTTTAAGAGTTGCAAACTCTTCATGTATAAAATCTTTCAACGAAGCTTGTAATCCACCTAAACGAGTTGGTAAGGTAGCTTCAAATGCTTTAGCTACCTCCTCCCTCACCATTACTTGCAATTCAGTAAGATGTTCTTCCTCATGCCCTAACCCCTCAGGGTTATGTTCATCAGCCATTTTATGACTGAAATAATTTAAACACGTCATTAGTTTTACATATATACTAACATATATGCAAACCACATACACATCCTTAACGGATTTATACACTACATATTTATGTGTCTTTATGGAATATTCACACTTTTGTGAATTACCCAATTATTTAACTAATAATGACACAATTGTGATTTTAACCAATCACATACATCCAGTTTTAACACCTTACCAAATCTTCCATATACTAATATGAAATAATGTTCCCAAAGATACGTTCATATCGTGTATATGTTACTAAGCTGGCCAGGCATAGCAAGATATGCACCATATATCCGTGTCCTTAAGTTCACTGTTTCACACAAGTTATGAATATTGGTTTATAACAACACAATTTCCCATATCGCATACAACTATGCAACAATTAACAGATACATGATACCTGGTGAGTTCGGCTTTGTGATCGGATTTCGGATTGAACGGCTCTTCCCATCTATCAAGAGTTCAATGGTTTGAGTTTAAGTGTTCATGACGCACTCAAATCCCTCAAACCGTTGGCTCTGATACCAACTTGTGACACCCATGTCACTTTATGTCCCATCCAGACATTTTAAAACATTATTTAATCAACTACATTTAGGTCTCAGCAAAAACTGTCGTGTTTTACACATCTATAAACATACTATTTACTAGCACCTATTAAAACAAGGTTTACGTATGTTTACAAATTCCACAAAACATTTTTTACACAAAAGTTCACACAAGTTTGGTTATTAAGTTTAAAACCATCATACGAGCCTTCATGTTCGATTCCGATCACCATCACCGCTCACCCGACTCTTTAGTGCCTGTAAACATCACATTTAAATTCACCATTAGTTCATTAGAACTAAGTAAGATTACCCCGCTATTTCCTCAAGTGTATTACATAACATCATATGGATACACTAATGATGTTTCAAATATAATTTGATAACATTATTCAATCGTATACAACACGATTTACTAACGGGTCGTTTCCACCCAACATCCTGTAATTCTCTCATTCATGCGTAATCATTTTAATTTAACAAAACACATATGCGCACACAAAACTCCAGTTGTGCTTCATATTTTCCAAAAGTCAAACTTAAACAATTTGACTATTGAAATTAGATGTCTACATTCTTGTAAATCATCTTTTGTTCACACACCTTGTGAATCTATTACATTAGATTTGCAAGTCTTATGTTCACACATCTTGTGAATCAAAGCATGCATATTACCAATTTAATGTCTACACTCTTGTAGATCATAACCTCCAAATTATGATGGTTGTTTACACTCTTGTAAATCAACTCAATCTTTATTACTAGTTGAATGTTCACACCCTTTGTAAATCATTAACTACAATAACCGCACTATCCATATCCATTTATATCAAATTCAATAAAAACAATAAATCACATATATGCTAAATGCACAAATACTTGTAGTGTGGACTCACCCAATCCTACAACTACAAGTTCAATCAAACAGGTAACTTACCTCTATCTGCAAAGGATCCTGCTTGATTATCGTCTCGATTAAAATCTTGTTTTCCTGTTAAACTCTATACGGTCAATATATGTTTATATCCATTCAACCTTTTGTTTGAAATGTTTATATAAATATTTGCTTGAATGTATATATATATATACACGCACATATATGTGTATATATATTTTTCACATACTATACACATCCGACCCGTTCGAATTTGTTTAACATATTTATCATATTTTGTATGATTACTCATACTGATCACCTTTCACCCAACCTTCAGGTTTCAATCTTTCTAGGATAATTTGAATTTTAACTTTATATTAATTTGATCAAATTACCCATTTGACCCATTTAGGTTAAACTCATATTAATCTCATCATATGAGTTTTTGACAACTACAACATCTCAATCTCATCTTTATACATATTTTCAGATTTAGACAACAATAACCTCAAATAAGTCATCTTTCTCATCTCACTCTTATGAACTCTAACTTGGGTTCTTTGCAAAATCATGATCCATACCCCAAGGAATGTTTAAAACATACCATAACAACTATACATGAATTTAGGATCTCATAACCACTCAAAAGTCAACCCAATTTCACGTTTCTAGTACCCTAGTTCATAATCCCCATCAAAACATTCTATAGTGATGTAAAGATGAGAAACATGATTACCTCGTGTGTTTCCCGATCTGGAATCGTGATTGAAACTCAAAATGATCGAGTCTTGTGAATTTCTACTTTGTTCACCTTGCCTGCCTTCAACCTCCTTTCTTTCTTTTTTTATTTCCTTCTGCGTAATCCCCTTCTTTCTATTCTTATTTATTTATTTATTTTTTATGTTGTTTCTAGACATCCAATGTCCACTACACATTTCTAATATAAATCTACCAATTATTTGTTTATTATTATTTTTTTCCATAGGCTACGTAAGTACACCATTTGTTATGATAATAATAATTATTATTATATTATTTTTTTTTTGTTTTGGTTGATCTAACATCCACGCCACACACATATATATATTGATTTTATTATTATTAATATTATTATTATTTGTTGATTTAGGAAGCCACCATTCCCAATTTTTTTATTTTTAAATTTAATTAATTTTTTTTTATTAATATTCTACCACACAATTATATTAGGATGTTACAATGTTTAAATATTTTATGTAAATTTTTAGATGTTTCTTAATTCTTTCATACTTATATTTGATGCTAGTACTCTAAATTCTTACACTTATGATTCATAAATACTCTAAACTAATGATTCCTAGATACTTTAAAACATATAATTCTTGAAAGATTTTAGACTTATAAACTTGTAATACTCATATACTCATAAACATAGACACTATGATTCTTTGACACTATACTCTTGGGATTCTTATATACATGAAATCTTCTAAACTTTTGAACTCATATTCTTGAACACATGAAGACTTGTGATGCCTAAACTCTTAAACAATGAGGAATGGGATTCCGGTTGGTAAACAGGTGCATGTGCACGTGGTACGGGGAATACTTGAAACTTTATTCTATATACTTTTGGACTTCGTAAGACTGATTGATTGGCCTCCGTGCATTGACATTTGGTCAAGCCCCTCTAGTCATTCAGTGTTCTTCGTTGTCAACTTTATTTTTTGTGATGAGTGGCTAGGATTACTATTTTTCCATTTATTTGAGCTACTATCCTCTTATTACACCCTCTAACTACACACTGATGCTGAAAGTCTAATGCAAGTTGCTTCAATAAATTGTACTGAACGCCTCCGTGAGTGTCTCTAGGAGTCACTCCACTCTAGTGTTCAGTCTCCTGTAGATGTGAACTCAAACTTGGTTTTCAAACTCTAATGAATTGGAAATCGGTTAATCTAAATTCTAAAAACATCGTATAAGGTTGATGGTGATTGGGAGTGGAACGCTTAATTCTCATTAACAGCAGTATCATATGTGATCTGGTATGTGGTGGGCTGGCGGCTGGGCTGGTAGTAAGCTTGACTCTACGTTTGCCCTATATATAAGCGTACTTAGCTGGATAGGATAGGAGTTGTTGGTGGGATTCAGGTTGTCACTTGGGAAGGTTTGATGGAATTGGTAAAATTCTTAATTATCATTAATAACAATATCATATGTGGTCCGGTGTGTGGTGGGCTGGTGGCTGGGCTAGCGGTAAGCTTGAGCCTACATATGTCCTATATATAAGCATACTTGGTTGGATGCGATAGGTTTTATTGGTGAGCTTAAGGTTGTTACCATAAAGGTTTGTGAAAGCCATTTTCAAATACTAAACTTTATAAGCTCACCAACCATGTGATGATTTTGTTTTCTTACGTGTTTCTCAGGTGATGAACATGAATAGGTTAAGATTCAGGATGCATACTAGGATGCCCAGCTAGAGGACCTAGTACCTTTTGGAAGCCCATATTTTGATAAATTACTTGTGAATCATTTTGATATCTCGTACAGCTACAAGATACTGAACTTATGATTCTATTCATAGCTTTACTTAGTTAAATTATCAAACATTGACAGATGTAATTTAACTTTGTAATCCTAGTTTAATTATTATTGTGCTTTAGTTATTCCCAAATCTTGAGCTATGAATACAATCTGATCATCTCGATTATCAGATGATATCGCGCCCCGAGACCTTTCCGCCTGACGGGAAAGTCGATCCAACCTGCCGTCTCGGGGTATGACAACAATTGTCCTCCACGAGTCTTATATTGTTTTGTAATCTCACCAAATGATAATGATAGAAAATATTTTCAAGTTAAAACTCCTTTGATAATTGATCCAATTGGAATAAATTCAAGTTACGATTCATTTTGTACTGAAAACTCATTTGTGGAGGGCATTGTTGAGGATTTGGTCTCTGATTCTGAAGATGATATACTTTAATCTTCTAGTGCTACTTTTATTGATAATTAGACTATTGTGTCAAGCAAGTAGACCCAATCCAATCAAAGTAAAAGTCTATTTCCTTGACTTCACGATTTTCAAAAGCCATAAACTTTGTGAAGCCTTCACAGAAGTCTGAAGAAAATATGATCAAAAGGCTGATAATTTTTTTTTTCAATGGCACAAGAGGTTTGGGTTTGAGGGATGAATAGTGGGGCACCAAGGCACATGACTGGTGACATATCTTTTCTATCCAATGTCAATCCAATTAGAGGAAGATATGTAGCTTTGGTAGGCGACAAAGGTGGTTTTATTACCGGTGAACGAATTCTTTTCCAATGGTCAAGTTTCGTTTGATGAGTTGAAGTATGTGAAACAGCTTAAGAACAATCTTTTCCCTGCGTCACAAATTTGTGACAAAAATTATAGAGTTTTATGTCCAAGGCAACGGAGAAAGATTATATCCTTTGGCATTAGAAGATGGGTCATTTAAGCCTACGAAATATGAATCATTAGGTTCATAACAGTCTCGTTGATGGGGTCAATTTAAAGAATTTCAAAATGTCTGATGTCTGCATCTCATGCAAGAAGGGTAAGCAAACCAAGCACTCTCACGAACTTAAAAGGTTTCACTCAATCACCGTTCCACCTGAGCTTCTGCACATGGATCTGTTTGGTCCTGTTAGCCGTAAGAGTATTGCTGTTGATCAGTATTGTATGGTTATTACTGATGAATTCTCCAGATATTCATGGGTGTTTTTCATGAAGGAGAAATCTGATACACTTGAATGTATTCATGGTTTAGTCACTAAACTTGAATCTCTTTATAAGCTCAAGGTTCGTATGTTTAGAACAGATAATGGGTCTGAATTTAAGAATTACAACATGTAATCTTTCTGCAATGAACGTGGAATTATGCATCAGTTTAGTGCTCCATATGTCCCTTGGATGAATGGTGTTGCAGAACGAAAGAATATAACTTTGATTTAGATTACTAGTACCATGCTTGCTGATAATTCTTTACCCGTTCAGTCTTGGAATGAAGCAATTACCAATGCATGTTATACATTAAATCGGGTATTAATTGTAAAGAGACACAGGAAGACTTGATTTGAATTGCTCCATAATAGAAAACCTAACCTTAAGTATCTTGAACCATTTAGTGCTCCATGTATAATGCCTAAGCGACACGAGCAAGGCAAGCTGAATGAGAAGGTGGAGGAAAGAGATTTTCTAGGGTGGTACTCCAAATAAAATGGTGTACAATAGATCATCTCACACTGTGGAAGAGTGGTACCATGTTGATGTTCAAAGATATTCTATGTCGCCTCTAGGAAAAGAACCTGAATGGATGTTCAATTATTCTGATCTTTTTGACTCCTTAAATATACCTCCCAAATATTCTGATGACGATGTTGCAGTTCAAATGATGTATGATGCACAGAATACACCTGATGAACAAGTGCAAACTTCATCTGTTCTAGATAATTCACAGAAAAATGAAGACAGTTCAAACTCAGATGATCATGACTCTCAAGCAGACACTGTTCATCAAAGATAATATAATCCCTGCACGTGAAGAACTCAATCTTAACAATCTTGACCCTAATGTTGTTGTTCCTGCTCATCCGGTTAGGAGAATAAACAAAAATCATTCTCAAGAGAACATCATTGAATATTTGACAGACGAAGACAGAACTCGCAAACAATTAACTTATGGAGGACTTGCTGATATTCTCGATTTTGGAGATGTAAACTTCTGTGCACATTCATGTTTTATCTCTCAAGTTGAACCCATGATCATGAAAGAAGCTTTAAAAGAAGAATCATGGGTTGATGCTATGCAAGAAGAATTGCTTCAGTTCAAGAAGCTTGGGGTTTTCCAGCTTGTTGACAAACCAGAGGCTGCAAAAGTGATAGGAGCTAGAAGTGTTCTTCACTGCAAGCATGATGATCAAGGGATTATACTTCAAAACAAAGCACGACTGGTGGTGCAAGGATTCAGACAAATTGAAGGAAATGACTCGTATGAAGTTTTTGCACCGGTTGTTCGTCTTGAGGCAATCAGAATTTTCTTCGCTTATGTGTCCTACAAAACGTTCAGAGTAAATAAAATGGATGTAAAGAGTGCTTTCCTTCATGGCGTGATTAATGAAACTGTGTACGTCAATCAGCCTCCCGGATTATAAGATCCATTACATCATGACCAAGTCTACAAGTTGGACAAGGCACTATATGGATTACACCACACTCCTCGAGCATGGTATGAGATACGTTCTACCCACCTTCTAAACAACGGGCTCAGAAGAGTTTTCATTGAATGCACGTTATTCATTCGAGAAAAACATGGAGATTTGCTTTTGATACAAGTCTATGCTGATGATATCATCTTTGGATCCACAAATGATATTATGTGCAAGGAATTTAAACATATGATGATAGAAAAATTTGATATGAACTCCATAAGGGAAATGGAATTCTTTCTAGGATTACAGGTGGATCAAACTGAGGCATGAATTTTTATACATCAGACCAAGTATGTTGATGAGATATTGAGCCGATTCAGTATGTTAGACCCAAAACCTGCTGGTACCCCATTAGAACTTAATCACGGGATTACTCCAAATGAAATGGGGGAGTTAATTGATGCTACTTTGTTTAGTGGAAAGATTGGTTATCTCATGTGTCTCACTGAATCTCGGTAGAACATCATGTTTGTTACGTGTTTGTGTGCTCGTTACTAATCGAAGCCAAGGGTCTCTCATCTTATTCCTGTGAAGAGGATATTTCTTTATCTGAAGGGTACTCCAGATCTAGGATTATGGTGGTTGCAAAACAGATTACAAGTCAACATCTACGGGGTGTCAATTCTTTGGCAAACGCTTAGTTACCTGGCAATGAAAGAAGTAGAAGTAGAAGTCTGCGTCTAGCTATACTTATTGATGCTGCAAGATGTTGTTCTCAAATCATCTGGATTCAGCAACAACTAAGGGATTATGGGCTAAACTTTTCTAACACTACTATTTATGTTGATAACACTGCTGCCATTGCCGTTACTAAGAATCATGTCCAGCACTCAAAAACAAAAACATCGATATTAAATATCACTTCATCCATGATTGTTTTGAAAAGAAATTAATCGATGTTCTTAAGATTCACACTGACAACCAAAAAGCCGATTTTTACACTAAAGCTTTTAATAAACCAATATTTCTATATCTTATATCGGCTAATGGGGTCATCAAGAAGACTAAGGCCATTCCTGACACTGAGTTTAACAAATGTTCATGTTTTCATTTTGTAAATAAGTTATTTCAATTTACTTGGAAAATCCAAAAACCCAAAAAGATTTTCTGTTTTAGGTTTTTAGGGGGAGAAAAAGTAAAATAGTTGAAAAACCAAAAACATTAAAAATTACGAAAATGAGAAACTTATCTAACCCAACTAGGAAGTGATAACCTGCTAGTCATATGCTTGATAGCATCTTGTAAATTTCATAAACTAAAAGTATATAAGTTATCTGATCTGATGTATTGATAAGCTTTCTTCTCTAGTCTTTAAATACAAAGTGATTGATCATAATGTTTGTTTTGAGGGAACTCATCCAGTAAACTTGTCTAAGGGATAAATAGTTGATGATTCAAATCAAGCATACATCTGTTATCATAAAGGTATATGAGGTTACAAAGAATACCCTATTTCAAGTCCGATCCCGGGTACCTCCCAGAGGTTGGTTTTCATTATAACACATAACTCTTAAACTAAAAATTTCATAAATAGCAGCAGAATTTAAAACATAGTTTGTCAAACATGATTTAATGTCTGAATTAAAACATAAACGATTGCCAACTCAATCGGATTCTCTATATTGATGCCCGAGCTACATGCTTCCTCTTACCTAAGGTTTAACCTGATATACATCTTAAAATGTCAGCTTACGCTGGTGAGTTCTAGTTTTCATACCTAGCATATTCTCATGCGTATTTCATCATTCATCATCAAGCATTCATCATCATAGCATAGTCACATAGCATCATTAAGCATCAGTACATATCACAAACCCTTGTCGTGATGCATCAGTATACACAACAAAATCATCATTCCCATCCGGCAGTGCTAAAACAAGAGCTTGGGTCAGTTTCTCCTTTAGCACTGAAAACACTTATTCTTGGTTTGGTCCCCATTCATACTTTACGTCTTTCTTCATGAGCTTCGTTAGTGGCATCACTATCTTGGAGAAGTCTTGAGTAAATCTACGATAGTAGCCGGCGAACCCAAGAAAACTGCGTACTTCTGTCGGCGACTTTGGAGGGTACCATTTGATGACCATTTCCACTTTAGTTGGGTCCACCATAATGCCGTTAGGGTTCACCACGTGACCCAGGAACTGTACTTCACATAACTAGAAGGCGCATTTTGAGAAAATAGCATAAGTTTTTTTCTTTCCTCAGGGCCTCCAATACGTCTCGTACGTGGCAAGCATGGTCTCCCTCGTTCATCGAATAAATCAAGACGTCATCAATAAAGACTATTACCGATCGGTCCAACATCGGTCGACATAACATGTTCATCAAATCCATAAATGTTGCAGGAGCATTCGTCAATCGAAAGGACATAATGAGAAATTCGTAGTGTACATAACGTGTCCGGAATACAGTCTTTGGAATATCCTGCACTAAAACTTTCAACTGATGGTAACCGGATCGGAGATCAATATTAGAGAACCAGCTTGCACCTTGCAATTGATCAAACAAAACGTCGATCCTAGGTAGAGGTTAGCTGTACTTTCCGGACAACTTCTTCAGTTCCCTATAGTCAATACACATTTGCAAGCTTCCATCTTTCTTCTTAACAAACAGCGCCGGTGCTACCCACGGAGAGACACTCGGTCGTATAAAACCTTTGTCAACGAGTTCTTGTATTTGGGCCATTATCTCTTTCATCTCAGTAGGTGCTAAACGATAAGGTGTCTTGGCGACAGGTTGGGCCCCTGACACTAAGCCAATTTGGAACACAATTTCCTGTTCCGGTGGTAATCCTGGCAATTCCTCATGGAATACATCGAGGAAGTTACGCACCACGGGTACATCATCAATCGTCCTTATATCCCTACGTTCCTCAATCACGTAGGCCAAGTAAGCTATACACCATCGCCTCATCATATCATCAGCCTTGATCAACGAAGTGATCTTTGGCGCATACATCGCTTTATCACCATAGATCGTGACCGGACTCCCATCCAATGCTCGTAAACATATCAACTTGCGTAGACATACGATGTTAGCTACATATCCATTCCCAAGACTACATAGAACCCTCCTAAGGTTATAAGAAACAATCGTACTAGGAACTTATGGCCTTTTATATCAACATAAGAATAGTCTATAGCCTCAGTCACCCTGGTCATCTTACCAACAGCTGTTTCTACTTCAAATAGCCGATATATCTTCTAAACTTCCCTGATAACCCATCACATAAAGTAGAAGATACAAAATTCATACTAGCACCAGAACCAAACATTACAGAAGCAGGAATATTGTTGATAAAAAAGGCACATATTGGCACGTCCGAGTCCTTAATGACATCATCCTTTGTCATTGTGAAGGCTCGTGCTTTAGCCTTCTGCTTCTCCTTTCCTTTCTCCTCTTTCTTACAAGAGTCCAAAGCATTGGCCCGTGGTTGTATGCAATACTTGGACAGATGTCCAAACCCATTGCAGTTGAAGCATCTGGTGCCACTTGGGCAATTGCCTAAAAAATGCCCCTTCTTTCCTCATCGAAAACATAAGTTAGTGCCTACCAAGCACTATCTGGTGTGGATTTTACCACATTTGTTGCATCGATTTGTATCCTCACGCTTCACCTTCTTGTTTAAAAGCTTTCGTTGGTCTGTTCGACCTCTCTTATTATAGGAGGACTCCTTCACCTTTGTTTCCTCTTTGACTGTTTCAGCTGACGTAACATCATCTCACACTATTCCATTGAGCTCAACAGTGGAGTCAAAAGTATTTGGGGCGTTTGCTTTAACATGAATCCTGACTTTTGGAGGCAAACCCTCCATGTAAATCTTCACCCTTCGCTCTTTAGTAGCAACGAAATGAGGCACCAGCCTCGCCATCTCATGGAATCTGGAGGGGTACTGCCTGTGATTCAGGCTTCCAACTTTCAGCACCAAAAATTTCCATTCAACATTATCCATCTCATTCTTGCGACATAATTGTTTAGTGACCAGCTCTTTCAGGTCTCCCCAAGTCATCTTCTCCATATTAGCAGTAGTCTTGGATTGCTTGATGGTGTTCCACCAGTGTTATGCCTCCTCGACAAACGAGTGAGCTACAAACTTGACAGCTTGATCAATTCAACGCTCACCGATGGAGATAACAGCCTCCATCGCAGATATATCCAGTGGCAGGTGGCCACAACATCTTTCTTGCCATCATAGGTCGGTGGCTTCCATCCTTTGTAGCACTTGTAATCACAATCCTTCAGTTTCCCAGACATAGAATCGCTGGTCTTTGTCTCGATGATCTTGACAACATCATCATTCTTGGAATCATTGTCGGTAGCTTCTCATGCATAATCTTGTAGACCTTATCAGAAATAGCCTTTATTTTGATAGGATCCAGTGTGTACTCTTCTTGAATTTCCAGTCGATCATTGGTCTCGTTTTCTCCCTCATGTTCGTTGTTGTGCACCTTGACAGGTGGTTCCTCAGTCTCCTGAGTTTGCTTGCGGGGTCTACCTTTCTGTCCAGTCATCTTAAATATCAACAGGATGCAACAATTGATGAGTCAGTTTAGGAACCAGTTTAGCACGAAATAAGTGTTGTAAATCGTTAATGACGTTTATGAGGTGTTATTAACTATTTACCCAACTCATAGGCTCTAAATGTTTCCCATCCCATCTACTCAATGTGCATGACACTAACTACCCTTCTAATCTTATATCTATTTCTTAACTCATACATAACATTCAGCTCGTGGCATCTGTTCATCCGTGGTTGGCAATCCGCATCATTTAATCCCATTCTCAGTTTAAGTCTTGGCATTTGGGACGCCATGATCTCTCAAACTATAGCTCTGATACCAACTTGTGAGGCCCCGATCCCGAGTACCTCCAAGAGGTTGGTTTTAATCATAACACATAGCTCTTTAACTAAAAACTTTCATAAATAGCATCTGAAATTAAAACATGGGTTGCCAAACATGAATTAATGTCTGAATTAAAAGATAAACGATTGCCAACTCCAGCGGATTCTCTATCTTGATTCCCGAGCTCCATGCATCCTCTTACCTTAGCTTTAACCTGACATACATCCTAAAATGACAGCTTAAGCTGGGGAGTTCTAGTTTTCATTAAGCTTCGTAAACGTTTTGTTAAGTAAAAATATATTTAAGATGATACATCATTACGTTCACTTAATCCAAAACATTATCACATAAACATCATAAGACTGAAGCCGTCCATGAGATTGTGTTGTTTCTGAGTCAGTTATATATAGAAAAATGCAAAAATACAGTAACTTGGAACCTTATAAATCTTATGATTTGAGGTGTTAAGTTTTGCTGATATGAATCGTTAACTGGTCTAGATCTTAACATGTCGACTCGAACAGGTTACAAGTCGGCTGGAACACCATGGATTGTAGTTTGGGATGGCTGGGAATGGCTAGGACCTTGAAACTTGATATTATCGACATAAGAACCATCGAAGAACATGGTATCGATGGATGAGAATTTCTAGCAAGTTCATGCATCGAGACTATTAGTCTCAATGAGTTAATCTCGATGGAGCCTTATCAAACTTTTCAATATCGATGGTCTCCAAGGTCCTAAACATGAACCACCATCGATACTGATAGTATGGATGATCTATGGGCCATCGAACTTAGTGGTGTCGAACCTGTAGTATCGGCAGCTTGATTTCAATGTTCCATCGATACTATCCTTCACATGGCTATCGATGCAAACCAACATCCTGTCAACACTAATACCTTGATGTAATCCAAGTATTATAATATTGGAACCAACTCAAAACAATAAAAATGGAAGTCAAGTGATGGATTTGAACATGTGTATGTCTAATGTGCAATTACGGTTTTTGAAGGGTTAACATGTTTTTAATCCCTTCAATACTATGTTCTCTTGAAAACTAAAGCTTTCATAAACATTTTAAATTATAATCCCATTTTTTACAAACCAAATAGGATTGAAATACTTATGAATGTCCAACTAAGACCATAAGAAATATGTTAGTATCGACCAGGATTCAAAAGTGGTAAACTAAGGGTTAAACAAATTCTAAGGCAATTGATATTAGCTTGGTAACTTTTCTAAACTAATAAAATAAGTTTAATTGGTAATTCACAACATGATATGTACATGTTTAAGGTCTTCGGATTACAAAAGAACAAAGACACAAAATGAGATCAACAGGAAGTTCAAGAAACAAGCTAAGTATAGTGTGTTGATATTATGTTGTCAACACCCAACATTTAGCATTTTCATATCATGGGAAATAAATTTAAGTTATTAAAGTGAATAATATTAGTTTATTTCCAAAACAAGAGTTAACAAAATCAAGTTTGATACAAAGAACTTTATAGAACTTATAGTTTGACTTCGATGAGTTAACCTAAGTTCAAACACTTAAGAACTAATGTCTTCTAAGTTTTAAACATAGATTTTATTAAAATGTAATATCTAATAACATGTAACCATAGTTTAATAAGATCAATGTAAATTATTTTATGAAAGCAACTTAATAGATTTAGTAAAATTAACTTAATTTTTATGATTCAAATTAAATAATAAGAAAGGCGATTTGCTAAAATAGTTTCGTCTTTAGATATCATAAACCTTTTGAAAATAAGGTTAAGTCTTGATTAATTAATTAATAATTGTCAAAAATGGTATATTAATTTAGAATATTTAAAGGAAATCGTAGTAACACACTAGTAAGATCGTAGGACACTTAGTTGCACACTGAGACCCAAAACCCTATATCAATCAAGTATAAATACTTATAGTATAAAAATCTTAGCAAATCAGATCAGGTGTTGAAGCTACCTAGTCTACAAAGAACGAGAGCACGTATATTTCTTGCTTGAATCACAAGCACTACAACATAGGTGAGTTCATTTCCCTTTTTCTAGACCTTTTGTTTTATAAATACGGGGCTGAGAATCATGAATAAATTATTTTCTTTTGATTATATTTTACATAAATTCTTTAAACTTCTATATGTTTTGTTGATGAGCACAATCAGCTTGTCCTTACAGTTCATGGTTATGCAGACCGGATTCTCACCGTATATTCCGAAAATCAACGTTTATCTAAGGCAATTGAAGGCCTCAAGGACTCGACTCCAAGGATTGAGGGATCCAAACCTTCCTCTGATGGTTCTGACAATGATGACGAAGAAGATGAAGATGATGAATCGGATAATTCCGATGGCGATGATGATGAAGAAGCAGGGGATGCTGCAGGTAATCCTGATACTACTAGGAAATCTGCCGGTAGTGAAATCAGAATGAAAAAGTAACAAGACAAAGCTCCAAAGTTGTCACACCCCGAGCCGGCTGGCCGGATCGTGTGTCCCGTCGGGCGGAAAGGTCCCGGGGCGCGGTATCGGGAATGATAATCATGATGATCAGATTGTTTACATTACACATGATATATAATGAGAAAATGCTAAATGAAATAGAATTACAAAGTTAAATTACATCAGTTTCGTTCCTAATTTAACAATGTAAATCTAATATCAACATCACAATTCTTCTATCTTGTATATGCATAGGATATATAAAATAATTTGTATAATGATGTTCAAAAATATGCAATTCCAAAATACTAGATCCTCTATCTGGGCGTCCTAGTCAGAAGCACAAACTTCTTAGTTAGACCTGTTCGTCACCTGAGAAGTCATGCAAAAAGATCAAGTCAACACATGGTTGGTGAGTTCGTATAGGTTTGTTTTAAAATGAGTTTTGTACAAACCTGACCAGATGACAACCTCCACCTCACCAATAACCACCTATATCATCTAATTCAGTATGCTTATTTATAGGGCATACGTAGGGTCGAACTTACCGCCCGCACAGCCGCCAGCCCACCACATACCTAACCACATGATATATTGTAACTAGTGATAATCAAGCGTTTCATCCCATAAATTCGATTCACGACATTTGAACAACCTGAAATTTGTTAACACTGATCACCCGTAATGACAACCTTAACCTCATCAACAACCGCCTATGTTATCCAATCATGTATGCTTATATATAGGTGTGACAACTGGTACATGACCGTCCGGCAAATACGTACGGTGTATGTGAACCTACACCTAAACTATGTGTAAACATTATGTGATGAACAGTACGTGATAACAATTCAGTAGGAACAATTAACAGTTGTATACATTTCGATGAGAATTGAAATATAAATATACAACAATACAATACGAATTAACAATATGAAAACCAATATCAGTTGTATGTGTTTAAGTGAAAATTTAAATACAGTAAATACAACAATTCATGTGAAACAACAGCGCGAGAACAAGTAATGAAAGTACAGTCGGTTGCGATCTGATATCCATAAATAAACAGGAATCAGATGGCCGACAATCCAATTAGAAAACAATGTGAAACTTATTATGACAATGTGAAAACGGTTAGGCTTGGTTGAGTCTGTCTGGGAGAATGTCCAACACGAAACAACTACTCAATATCATATACGAATAATAAACTGACAGTGTGCTTGCATGGCTGACGATTCACATAAACATATCTGTGGGTTTAATGTTCTGAAAGATAACCGAAAAGTAGAGAACCAAATCAGAAAGTGAAACGTGCGATCGTATTCGTACAGTTGGCGCTTTGTACGAAAACGCGCGTAAGTTATGTTTTCTGACGAAACGGAAAAAATAAACGATTACGAGCCTTAAAATAATTGAAATAAAATATAAATTATATATTTTAGGAATTTCCACCTAAACATAATTTTATAAAACTAATTTAATATAACAGCATGTAATTAACGTTACATAACGAAATAACGAGGTTTAACGGTCGGATCGCGAATGAGATTGTAAAAATAAGTAAAATCTAATAATTACGTTTTACAATTTTGAAACTCATCAAAGCAATCAAAGAAAAACTAAATCCCGTGCTCAATCATTAAGCTACGTAACCGGAATCAAGCGCGCGTAAAAATACGCGAAAACAACACCGAACGAACCCGAACTCATACGGGGTATAAATACCCTAAATGAACCCTATTACTTTCATTTTCCCCATTTCCACCCTCTCTCCAAAACCTACACCCGGTTTCTCTCTCTAAACCCACTCTCTCTCTAAGATTTCATCAAAAAAATCACTAGATTTCCCTCATTTCTTAACCGAATCTCGCAAAAAACCTATCAAATCGAAGCTCTCAACATTCCTCACGTGAAAGTACAAAGGATCGGGCTTAGAATCCATCGAATCGAAAGTAAAATGAGCTGCAAGCTTCGGATTTTTAGGGTTTTCTTCCCTTTTTGATACCCACTCTTAGAACCCGGATTTAGACCACCACAAGACTTGGGAATGGTACATCAATGGTCTAGGGTGAAGTGGGGACTTGTGTGGACTTTGTTCCATTCGTTAACACCGGCAATGGCAGCGTTTAGCTGGTTGCAGTCGCGACGGCCGAAGGATGCCACCCAGCTCGTCCGGAAGGCCTAGGGCAGAATGTGGAGGTTCACACGAGCTGGGGCGGTCGAAGGACCTTGCATCCGAATGGACTATGTGGCCGAATGGGGGCTGGTCGAAAGAGGTTGGAGCCGAAGGAAAGTTCCATTCGCATGACTTGAGGACCGAATAAATAGCCAAATGAATGGCTGCTCAGGGTATTTCATTCGCATGCAGGTGGCCCTTTCGCATGAGTTTTCCATTCGGCCGACAACCTTCAGTCGCACTCATGGTTTATTTCGCATGATGCTTCCTTTGCATGGGTAGTCCAACTCGGGTGCACTCCATTCGTAGGGATGATTATCATTTGTCCCACATGCCTTAACATCCTAAATCTTGTAAATCACATCTTGAAATAACATTAACAAACAATATGCATGGAATTATGGGTATTGACTAGTTTTACTACAAAAGGTGGTAAGGGTTTTGTTAAACCAATTACACAAAACCTAAATATCTTTTCTTCTAAAGTGTTAACTAGTTATTGCAAAAGTGACAAGATGATTTAGACAAATATCATTTAAGCTCTTTTGTAAGATGTTACGGAAGTTCTAATCCTTAACCTAAAACCCCAAGTTTACTACAAAGTTGATGACCTTGTTATTTAACTAAGTAAACAACAACTAGAGTTTAAGTCAATTTAGAATTCTAAGTTTTATACTTAGAAACTACCTCAATATACAAACTCTAATAACAATAAACCTAAGCCTTACACTTTGAGAATATTATGGATTTTCGAACTTCAATTTAAGGCTAATAAAGGTGATTCAGATCAAATCACTAGACACCAATAACACGATATGCTAAGCTTAACCTAATCGGTTAAGTGCTAGCTTGACTTATCACAAGTGAATGAGGACTAAGCGATAACATAGACCTACAAGTGTTAGCCAACTTTAGGGCTAACACACATACACACATACACACATGCCTATAACTTATACTGATAAGTTACAAACAACTTGAATACAACACAAGATCGTGAACACAACTTCAAGAACAATAGTGAGCACATGCATTTTCTGTTATTACTTAGTCAACCACATCAAATACCATGTGAGTTCATATGCCCCTTTTCTAATCTTTTGATTTTAACTTCGGGCCTGAGAAACATGCTAACTCTTTTATTTACTTAAAAGGTTTCGTATTTTATTTCAATCATCATGCGATATAGATAATATTGATTTTATCTTAATTATCATATTATGACCTGATCATATCATTACGTGTGCTTGTGTGTGAAATAACATGTAAAACTTAACAGGTATGATATCATGATAACATAACTTCATGATACCATCCCCATCAAAATGAATGACACAATGCATCGAGGCTAGATCTCATAACAACGGGCTTATAACACTGAGACAACAAGAGTGATGCTCATGATAACATGATTTCATGAGGACATCACTCACCACATTTATTAACACTATGTAATAAGACGAGCTTTTATAGCACGTTTTTAAGATCATTGAAACAACATTTGAGCCAATCACATGGGATACAAGGATGACATCATGATAACATAGTTTCAAGATGTCATCCCTAGCATATGCTAACATTGTATGATAAGATGAGATCTTGTCTCTATGAGACTATGTTAAAGACTAGAGATCATGGCATTGTGACCATTTTATTTTGATTACACTATGAGAACATATCAAGGATGATGTCACGATAACCTAATTTCCTAATATTATCCAATCACTAAAATAACATTAGTGTATGTAAGATTTGATCTTATAAGACTTTCTTATTTACAATGAGAGAACTACGTGATAACATGAGACAATTACAAGTGATAACAAGAGTGATAATCATGATAACATAATTTCATGATGATAATATCATTCACCACACATACTAACACCGTGTAATAAGACTAGTTCTTATAACACTTTGTTAAAGACTATGAGAACACATAACAGTGAGAACAGATAACACAGAGATGATGACAATGGGTGAACAGATGACAACAATTAATTACTATTAAGACTCCTAGCATTATATCACAACAATCATGTGTTCAAAAAATCATCTCCAATTGTAAGTCCCTTAAAAATGAATCGTTTACCATTTAATTTAGTGCGACTAAACCGACGATAGCGTGGTGGTACCATAGGTTTGACAAACCGCCGGCGAGTGAGGTCGGTACGTTGATCGTATTGTTATCATTGGCCGGTAACGTATGACCGGTAACAGGGCGACACTAGTCAGGTTTGGTAAACGACACATGTTGATACTAATCTACAGAAACTAATTGTTATTTTTCCTTTGATTCTATTAATGGGTAGACTGAGGAATCGATTTTCTCACACATCATAATACTGGAAATAGTCTCATTGAAGGCTATGAAACTATGGGAACACAAATGGGATAGAGGTAAATGTGAGGCATTGTGGTCTGATTACGTGAGGACCACAATAGGTCCCATATATGCTCTATACATTTAGGTCAATTACATTACCGTTGAGTTAACTATTAATCCTTTATTTAGAAGTAAATTATAGTTAACCTTCCCTCGAGAGAATAATAAAAAGGATAAGATTTAATAAACCTATTTTCCTTACCACACTGAGGGTTTATCATTACTTAGGTTTTGATAACTTACTTCCCTCATACTCTTTTACTATGTACATATCATACTACGGGTGATGCACACAATTTATGGATGAATATAAAATGGGGTGAACACATGTGAGATATAAATGGGTATCCATAGCTGTATTACAAGTGGTGTTGAATTCGGTTAAGCATGTGGCGGGATGTTTGCTGGGGCTTGTTGTAACATCAGTGTCGGAATCGTACTGGAACAGTGATCTCAAACAGTAACATGAACATAAATCAGGTACGCACTATATGCATTTCAGTGTATTTCATATTCATATCAATTATCATTATCATATTGTGTCATCATATAGCAAACTCAGAATCATTTTAGAGAAACAAAGTTCAGAAAACATGGTTCATCAGTCAGATAATTATCTCGCAACACAGAACCATCATGTGATTACTTGTTAGGATTTTATTACGTATAAACTTATGTGAGGCTTTACAGAACAAAACAACACGGATGTCGTTACGTGAATGCTAAATCGACGGATTTTTCGTATAGGTGACGATCTGTACGAATAAATCCGAAGATTTAACGTTCTGAATGATGTCTGATAATTAGAAAACAATATCGAAAAGTATAGTTATCGTCGTGTTCGTATGGGTGACGATTCGAACGAATACGCGCGATGATTGTACGATTCGATTTTAAACAGTAAAGATGGGCAGTAATGTCACAACCAACCACCACCAACCTTCTCACTCTCTCAAATTCGTCCTCTCTCTCTCTCTCTCTCTCAAAATTACCCCACCATCTCTCTAATATATCTTGCTCGCCTCTCATCGGATTCAAGCATTCTTGGTGTCAAAACGATCCCCTCATCAAGTAGATCACAGAAGTACAAAAGATCTAGGTTTTCATTCATCAAATTCGAGGTAAATTCATGGTGTTATGTTCGGTTTTCTTCTAAACCTTTTTGTGTGTACATGGCTTTGAAAATCAATGGCAAACAATGGGCCTAGGTTGGCCCAATGGGCTTAACCCAAGCCCATTATGATAATGACATTTATAGCTCTTTTAAAATTTATTTATGTTGTAACAAAAGATGATGTTTTATACACTTGATTGAAATAAAATAGATGATTTTAAATATAACTAGCTTAAAGTGAATTAAATTAAAAACATGTTAATTTAGAAATTGTAATAATTTATTTGTGGGACAATGGTTACAAATGGGTAATTAAGTTAGATTAGTTAAATGAAATATTAGAAGCACGATAGTAACATAGGACACTTAGTTGCACATTGAGATTAAACCTTAGATAGGACGACTAATACGTATACTTATCGTATTCGATTCTTTTTAAACAGCTCAGGAACTGGAGAAACCTAAGCTACAACAACTAGTGCGCATTTTGTGATATATCTTTGCACAGCAACACAGGTGAGTTCATTGCCCTTTTTCTAAATGTTTTTGTTTTCAAACGCGGGGCTGAGAAGCATGCATAAATTATTTTCGCAAGATTTTATTTACTTAAATGATTGTACTTAACATATGTTTGTTTGTATAATTGTTATCCTAGATTCTGTTTAGGTATACAATATGCAGGAATGTAAAATAAATTATTTATTCATTATGAGTGGATAACTATTTCAAGTCAAAGAACTATTTTCAAATATCTATTTTCAAAGGACTAAAGATATTAAACAAACAACTATTTCAAAGCTCTAACTTCAAAGAACTAACGGTCTAATCAAAGTACTATTTTTGGTGTTGTGTTGTCAAAGAACTAACTATCTATTTCAAAGAACTATGTGCAAAGAACTATTTTCCAAGGGTCTGACTGGGAAATATCAAAGATAGCATGTGCCATTCTCAGGTTTGAAAGATGTCCTAGCTAGACTGATCGAATATGAGACGCATGTTTGATGATATTACAGTATTCCCTAACTGTTTCGAGGAACATCTGGGAAATGCTCAAAGATAACATGTGCCAAAGAACTAAAGAACTATACGAACTTTGGACGGTTTAAAGAATTATAAAAGCCTGTATATCAAAAGATGTCCTAGCTAGACTGATTGATTATAGGTCACATGTTTGATGAGGTTTACATATCTCCTTTACTACTAAGAACCTTGATTGTTATACTAGTCTACTTGAGTTGACCAAGGCCCAATCATTATGTCTTAGATTTTATTAAATGTTTATTTATTTATTTATTTAATTAAGAATTTATTTAATTGTTTCTACAAATGTTGTGGTGGATCATCATTGTGTGATGAACTTAAGGAATCAATAGAGATTCCCAGCTTGTTGTAATTACAGGAACAAAGAACTGAAGAACTGGTGAGTTAAGGATGGGGGTAAAATGCTTAATTATCATTAACAACAATGCCCTATCTGATTTAGTATGTGGTGGGATGTTGGCGGGGCGGGCGGTAAGTTCGACCCTACATATGCCCTATATATAAGCATACCGAATTGGATATTGCAGGTGATGTTAATGAGATTAAGGTTGTTACCCGAGGGTTTAACAAATGTGTTGTGTGTATGTAGAACTATGTTGGAAAGGAAATGAATGGTAGGTAAAAATGCTTAATTATCATTAATAACAATGTCATATGTGGTTTAGTATGTGGTGAGATGGCGTTTGGGCAGGTTGTTGGCTCGAACCTTTCGTATGCCCTATATATAAGCATACCGAACTGGATATTACAGGTGAAGTTAATGAGGTTAGGGTCTTTACCGAAAAAGGGCTACAAAACTATTTTTTTTTCAAATACTAAACTATATGAACTCACCAGCCATGTGTTTACTTGATCTTTTTGCATGACTTCTCAAGTGACGAACTGGGCAATTAAGAAGTTATTGCTTTGAACTAGTACTGCAGATAGAGGACCTAGTATTTTTGGACCTGCATACTTTTGGAACATCATTATACCATATATTTTGTATATCTTGTGCAGATACAAGATAGAAAGTTTATGATGTTAACGGTAGATTTACATTGTTAAATTATGAACGATACTGATGTAATTTAACTCTGTAATTCTATTCTATTTAGCATTTCTCATTTATATATCATGTGCAATGTAAACAATCTGATCATCACGATATCGCGCCCCGGGAACCTTCTGCCCGACGAGGAATCCGATCCAACCCCGCCGACTCAGGGTGTGACACTTGTTCCCCTACGTAAGCCCTATATATAAGCATGTTTGATTTGGGTGAAACACTATTTGTAAGTATAACTATGGAGAGGACATTGTGAGAGACAAATGAAACAACTATCAATAAGAGTTGTGTGAAACATTATGATTGTGAATGACAATAAATCAATTGTTTTCAATTACTAAACTTATGAACTCACCAACCTAGTGTTGACTTGTTTAAATGCTATAGTCACCAGACTCAAGATGCGTTAGCTAGTGGACTTTTATAGTGGACCTACCTACATTTTGTGTGCATAACTTTTGATGACATATTTTGGTGAATCACTTTTGTGAATCTTGTGCACTTACAAGATAGAAAAATTTATGATTCGTTTTGGTAGATTTACATAATTAAATTATGAACATGATAATGTAATTTAACTTTGTAATTCTATATATATGTCGTTCAGCATTTCTCATTATATATCATGTGCCATGTAAACAATCTGATCACTATGATTATCAAACGATATCGTGCCCCAAGAACCTTTCGCCCGGCAGGAAAGTCGATGCACCCTGCCGGCTAGGGGTGTGACAATAGGGCATATGTGGGGTCAAGCTTACCGCCAGCCCAGCCACCAGCCCACCACATACCGAACCGCATAACATATTGTTGTTAATGATAATTAAGCATTTCATTTCTCATCATCCACACAATAGTTCTTTAGTTTCTTATTTCTTGAAGTTTCACAAAGTATGGAAATTCCTTTGATTCCTTAAGTTCATCACACAATCATGATCAACCATAGCATTTGTAGAAACATAACGTTAAATGCTTAAATAAATAAATAGATAAACATTTAATAAAATCTAAGACCTAACGATTGGGCTTGGTCATACTCGAGTAGACTAGTCTAGAAATCAAGGTTCTTAGTAGTAAAGGAAATCTGTAAATATCATCAAACATGCGACCTATAATCAATCAGTCTAGATAGGACATCTTTTGACGTATAGGAATTTATAGTTCGTTTAGATCGTCCATAGTTCGTATAGCTCTTTAGTTCTTTGGCACATGTTATCTTTGAGTATTTCCCAGATGTTCCTTGAAACTGGTTAGGGAATGCTATAAATATCATCAAACATACTTCCTATATTCAATCAGTCTAGCTAGACATCTTTCAAACATGGGATTGGCACATGCTATCTTTGATATTTTCTAGACAGACCCTTGGAAATAGTTCTTTGTACATAGTTCTTTGGAATAGATCTTTAGTTCTTTGACAACACACCATCGAAAATATTTCTTTGTACATAGTTCTTTGTAATAGATCTTTAGTTCTTTGACAACACACCACCGAAAATACTTCTTTTATTAGACCGTTAGTTCTTTGAAAATATACCTTTGAAAATAGTTCGTTGTTTTAGATTTTTAGTTCTTTTGAAAATAGACCGTTGGAAATAGTTCTTTGTTTTAGACTAGATACCTATTCATAATCGGTAGGTACTTTGAAAACCTGCTAAGTGTTTACCTAGACAAAGTCTAGGTTAAAATTATACAAGTAAAACATATATTTAGTAAAAGCATTTGGGTAAATATAATCCAACGAAAATAATTTACGCATGCTTCTCAGCCCCGCGTTTGTAAAACAAAAATGTTTAGAAAAGGGGCAATGAACTCAACTGTGTTGTTATGATATGGATCACTAAAATATGCACGCTCGTTGATTGTAGATTATGTATCTTCAGTACCCATGTTGATTTATTAGGATTTGAATACGATAAGTGTTCGAAGATGACGTATACAGGGTTTTGTCTTGGTGTGTGACTAAGTGTTCTATGACTTTCTAGTGTGTTACTATAATTCTCTCTAATTATTCTAAGTTACATATCCTTTATGAACCCTTATCCCCTAGGTAATCACAAGTAAACCTTAGTTGTATAAGGTTTATATTAATTATATCCATGATTCCTTTAAGTATAACATCATTTATAAAATCCGTTTTAAGTTGTAAAACATTAAGTTTAGAAATCATTTAATGTGTTTTAAATCATTTAAATAAAGAATATTATAAATCATTTTACTATAGTAAGAACATAAGTTTGCTTGTTAAAGAAATTATAAGTTAACATGTTAAAACTTAGGTCAATCTTATTTGATTAACTCTAAGTTCTTTGCTAGATCTTTGTTACTCGTAGTTCTTTGATCGTTCTTGTGTATAACTTCCTTTAGAAAATTCCATTGAACTATCTAATTTAGTTATATATTGGCATAAAATTACTAGTATTGGGTGCTAACCATATTGTCAACACATACATGTACTTAGCTTATTTCTTGATCTTTGATTAATTCTCAACTTGCTTCCTTATTTCCTTGAGTTCACAAATGAAACTCATGTTATCTTTTGTAACAAACTATTGAGTATAAGTTAGGTTTCAAACTTTCATTCTCACTAATCTTTTCACCTGTGGTTATAGTTGCCAAACACAAGTGATTTGAACTCAATTGATCGTTAAACCCATATTTATATGTCCAAGTAGTTTATGAAAGTTTTGGTGTTAAAAACCCTTAGCATAAATAGTTACCAAGGTTAGGTAACACCTTTGAAAAACCCTACTAGCTTCCTATTCGCACCGATCAGCATGCAGAGAGGGATGATCATGCTAATAAGTAAGATCAGGTGAATGGAAGTAATCATGAGACAAGGCCTATGAACGGATCTTCACTCGCACTAGAGAATCATGCATATGAGAACGTTCGGCCGAATTAAAACGGTTATACGAATGGATATGATCTGCCGAAAAACGAGAGTCATGCGAATGAGAGTTTCATTCGCAAGTAAGGATCACACGAATGGACAACCCATTCATCCAGCAGTCTTTCATACTCACACCCATTTGTGCTAGGTCAAGGCGAACCAGAGACCCATTCGGTCATCTCTTTCTTGCGAACGTGGCTTTACCAGTTCATCGTCATTCGCATGAATTGTGTCAGCATCACCCTCATTCGTACAAGCTGTAACCGAGCTTATCCTTGGTTTAGTTTCATGATTTTTGAATCCCCCAAGTGCTTCGCCTGTCCCCAACAGGATGTAGACTTATTTTGTGCACTACCTAAGGCTTGGGATGGTTTAGAACCGGTTATAAATGGGGTGTTCGAACCAAGAGGGAATACCCTAAAAATCGCGACATTGCACTCGATGTTACCTCGTTTCAGATGTTTCCAAGCTCTAAATCCTTGTATTTTCACGATCTGCAAGTGGTTGTGGTTGTTTTGACACCAAAATCATTGAATTTGGTGGAGTTTTGAGGTTTCTAGGGTTTGGAACTTTGAGAGAGAGAGTGTAGAGAGAGAAAGTGACGAAAATGGTGAGAGAATGGGTAGGTGGTAGATGGTAAATAGCATTTAATGCCATTTTGATGTTTTTAATCGTTCCCGGTGCGTTCGGGTTCGTTCAGTCTCGCTTGGTTTCTCATAGACGCGTCGGTTTTCGGTCGTCTTCGTAACGAAAAGTTACGATTTTAAGTGTTGAATTTATTAATTTAGATTAGGTGGTAATTCCTAGTAAATTAACTAATATCTTTTGTTTATTTTAAATTTTCTGAAAACCTTTAAGTTTAACTGTTTAACCGAATATTACAGTTGTCGCGCGTATTTGTTCGGATCGTCATCCGTACGAACATGAAGATAACTACACTTTTCGATGTGATTTTCTAATTATTGGACATCATTCAAAACGTTAAACTTTCTCATATATTCGTACAGATCGTCACCTATACGATTATCATGTCCGTTTAATATTCATATAACGACGTCCAACATTGTTTTGTTTCGTATAACCTCACATACGTCTATACATAATAAAGTCCTAACTAACATTCACGTAATAGTTATGTGTTGTCAGATAGGTTTCTGACTGTTAAAATGTGGATTTGAAACATGTTTCTGAAATAAATGTGTAATAGTTCTGTGTCAAACATCAAATGATAATAGTATACATGTAATACACATAGTTCGTACCTGAGTTACGGTGCAAGTCACCGTTCCGATTACATTTCCGGCACTGATGTTACAGTCTCCCCTTGTTAGATAAATTTCGTCCCGAAATTTGAGAATCGCTATCTGGTACGGCTTCCTCTGTAAACATATGGGGATACTTGCACTTCATGTGATCCTCGCTTTCCCAAGTAAACTCGGGCCCGCGCTTTGAATTCCATCGAACCTTGACAATTGGAATACGACTTCGCTTTATTTGTTTAACTTCACCATCCAAAATCTCCAAAGGTTCTTCGATAAAATGTAATTGTTCATCCACTTGAATTTCCTCAACTGGTTTGACAAGTGATTCGTCAGCAAGGAACTTCTTAAGGTTTGAGACGTGGAGCACGTCATGCACACCACTAAGTTCATCTGGTAATCTCAGTCTATATGCAACAGGGCCAATTCGTTCGACGATCTCGAAGGGTCTGACGTATCGCGGTGCTAATTTTCCTTTCTTCCCGAAACGAGCTATGCCCTTCCATGGGGATACTTTCAACATGACACGGTTTCCCATTTGAAATTCCAACGTCTTGCGCCGTATGTTAGCATAGCTCTTTTGTCTGCTTCTGGTTGCTTGTAACTTTTGTTGAATCTGAGCATCTTATATGTGGTTTCCTAAATAAGTTCTGGCCCAGTTATTCGAATATTTCTTACCTCGGTCCAACAGATCAGTGACCGGCATTTTTTACCATAAAGTGCCTCGAATGGAGCGCATCCAATACTACTATGGTAATTGTTATTATAGGAGAATTTGATCAGTGGCAAATGAGAATCCTAGTTCCTATAGAAATCCAAAACACATGTTCTGAACATGTCCTCTAGGGTCTGTATCGTACGTTCACTTTGTCCGTCTATTTGTGGTTGGTAAGTTGTACTCAAGTTCAAATGTGTTCCTAGAGACTTCTGTAATGATTTCCATACAAGTAATGCCTCCAAATCTTCAAGGCAAAGATTACTGCTTCCAATTCTAGATCATGAATTGTGTAGTTCTTCTCATGAATCTTCAACTGTCTTGATGCGTACGCAATAACTTTGTCTCATTGCATTAACACACAACCGAGTCCCTAATGGGAATCGTCACAATACACTACAAAGTCATCTGTACCCTCTGGGAGAGATAAGATTGGAGCATCACATAACTTCTGCTTCAATGTCTGGAAAGCATCTTCTTGTTTCTGCTCCCAAAGAAACGGCTCACTCTTCTGAGTTAGCTTGGTGAGAGGCAAGGCTATCCTAGAAAAGTTTGAAATAAACCTTCTATAATAACCCGCTAGTCCCAAAAAAGACCGTATCTCCGTATCCCAGTTCTTGATCGCCTCCATCTTGGCAGGGTCTACATGTATTCCTTCGCTGTTGACTACGTGACCCAAAAACTGAACTTCTCTTAGCCAAAATTTACACTTATAGAATTTGGTATAAATTTGTTCTTTCTTTAACAGCTCCAAGATCTTCCTCAGGTGTTGTTCATGTTCATCTTTACTCTTGGGATAAATCAGTATGTCATCAATGAAGACAATGCCAAACTGATCCAGGTGCGGCTTGCACACTCGGTTCATGAGGTCCATGAAAACCGCAGGTTCATTTGTCAATCCGAAGGGCATCACTATAAACTCATAAAGCCCGTACCGGGTTCGGAAGGCCGTCTTAGGTATATCCTCTTCTTGAACTCTGAGATGATGATATCCGGATCGTAAGTCAATCTTCGAAAAGTACTACGCTTCTTGTAATTGGTCAAACAAATCATCAATCCTCGGTAGTGGATACCGATTATTGATGGTTAATTTGTTCAGATCTCTATAGTTTATACACATCCGAAAGGATCTATCCTTCTTTTTCATGAACAAAACTGGAGCTCCCTAGGGTGAGTAGCTCGGTCGGATGAAACCTCAATCCAGTAATTCCTGTAGTTGATTTGACAATTCCTGCATCTCAGAAGGTGCTAACCTATAAGGAGATTTTGCAAGAGGAGTTGCTCCAGGAACTAAGTCAATACGGAACTCTACCGGTCGTGCAGGTGGCAAACCAGGTACATCATAAGGAAACACGTTCGGATACTCCGTTGCTACTGGCACGTCTTGAATCTTGATCTTGTCTTTCTCTTTCTCCACCAAATTAGCTAGAAAAGCTATACACTGCTTTTGTAAACACTTACGCGCCTTTATGCAAGATATGATTTTGACACTACATTTTGCTTGATCCCCTCGAACTTCCAACACGCGATCGTTCGTCAATGGAATTCGAAGCAGCTTTTCGGAACAGATGACTTCCACCCTGTTGAGAAATAGCCAATCCATCCCAACAATAATGTCGAAACTACCCAGTTCCATCATAATCAAATCGATGGTAAATGTTTGACGACTATGTGTTAATGGGCAGTTTCTAAATACCATACTAACTGTCATTTGTTTTGTCACACCCCAAGCCGGCGGGCTGGATAGACTTTCCCGTCGGGCGGAAGGTTCTCGGGGCGCGATATTGTTTGATAATCATAGGGATCAGATTGTTTACATTGCACATGATGTATAAATGAAAATGCTAACATAACATTGATATTGAATTACGAAGTTAAATTACAATGTTATGTTCATAATTTAACTAAGTAAAATCTACCCAAAAGAATCATTAAGTTTTCTATCTTGTAACTGCACAAGATTTACAAAAGATGATTCACAGTTTAATCATTCAAAATATGCTCGACACAAAATGAAGCTAGGTCTTCTATGAGTCCACTAGCTTAAGTCCTGAATGTCTGGTGACTAGACCTGCTCATCATTTGAGAAAACATGCATTTAAAAAAAGTCAACACTAGGTTGGTGAGTTCATAATTTTAGTAATTGAAAGAATTTGATTTATTGTCATTCCCAATCACAATGTTATACTCAAGTCTCATTGTTAAATGTGTGACAATTCGGCATTCCGGATTAACTCCGTTAACTCTAGAATTAACCGAAATGTTATGTAATCGAACAAAAACAAACTACAAGGGCTTTAATCGAACACAATAATGTTGTAAATATCAAAAATTGCAATGATTGTATTTATAACTAAGTAAAAGCCCTAATTTTGACTTTCCAAGTCAAAATTCGTTTGGTTTAACATGCAAAAATTCGAATTCCTCATTGATAAGGATTGTAACCGAAAATTTACTATCCTAAATCATCTCATTGATGATTACTAATGATAATCAGGCGTTACTAGTCCATTAAGCATCGAATTTAATCCAAATAGTCTATTAGTAATCCAAAACCGTTCCTAATCATCACAAGTTCATATAATCGATCATAATTCACTAAATTGAGTTCACAGAACCCATATTCGGCTTTCTCAGAGAGGATTACAACCGACAATTTGATTCCAAAGTGTTCGAGCAGAAGAACTTGATTCGAGTGTAGCCGAACTTCAACCCGAAGTCGATCTCTTTCAATTGAGTATCAAAACAAGTAAGTTTTCATTCTCACAGTACCTAAACATGCTGACTAAATTAACCCCTATGGGTAATTCGGGAATAAATATTGAATTCCATGAGATTGATTTCTAGGGTTCTTCGTATTAACGAATTGGGGGTTTAAGAGTAAACGAATATAGAAATCAAATTGATTTATGCAGTGAGTTTCATGGTTGGATATTAAAAGAAAATCCTATATCAATTTCATATCACAACTTCGATTTAACCGATTTCGAATTCAAGGGCTTGTTATGATAAACGATTTGGGGATTTTGTATCAAATGAGCTTGAGAATCAAATTAAAATGTATAGGGAGTTTCAGAATATGCCGATGTAGATTAAACATATTCTGAATTTGTGTAACATCATCGAATTGACGGAGTTCTAGTTCTAGGGTTCTTAGGTTACAACGATTTGGGGGTTTTCATAAAAATTAGTTTGGGAATCAAATTAAATGCTTCTGTAACTCTCAGAAGATCTCGACTAAGCATAATTCAAGATCAATTTGAAGTTTTATCATCGAATTGTTCGGTTTCGATTATTAGGGTTTATGCTAAGAACCGGTTTGGGGATTTGTAACCAAATGAGTTTAAAAATCAAATTCAGTATTACAGAGATGTTCGAAATTACTTTCTCATCGAAAATCATAGGTCAATTGCATCGGATAACAACAAAGTGATAGATTTCAGATTCTAGGGTTTATTAGTTTAAAAGATTTGGGATTTTCTAAGCAATTGTGATTAAAATTTCGATTAGATTACACAGAGTAGTTCGTTTGAATAGGAGAATGAAAAACCACATGAATTAGAGGTCTGATATATTCGAATTTGGTTCAATAGATTTGAAAAATGTGGTTGTTCGAACCGGACCTAGTTAGGGGTTGAATTGAGGTGTTTATCTTGATAATTGGGTGAATTGAAACCCATTATGGATGCGTCTGGATTTAGGGAACAGAAGCCCCAAGGTCTTGGGTTCGATCGGGTTCGAATTAGGGACCAATTGAGGGGTGATGGGTTCGGTGAATGATCAAAGGGGAACTGATTGATTGAGGCTTATCCGTGAAGTCTAATGCGATACCCCAGCGGGGCGAGACTAATAAGATGCGTGTGTTTGGTGTGGAGGGTCACGGGTTCGAACCCGGGGCTCCACTGGTTTTTGATATTAAAGCAAATTTTTGATATTTTAGTCATAACTCACTCGTTTTAACTCCGATTCGACTCGTTCGAATTGCGTTAGAACCAAAATTCAATTCCGAACATTTTAGAATGATAAAATTCACATTTTAGACCGAGCACGTAATCGCGTATAATTACGTTATTTAAATAAAATCATAAACGATTACATGGTTTTATTTAAACGATTATAAAGTCACGCGTACTTACGTATGCACAATTCTAACAATCTAACATACGTGTGTTGACACGTATGTGATTTCAAGCACAAAACGATATCCCAAATAACACAACGTATTGTTTAAAACACAGGTTCTTCGTAGAGGACTTTCTACGCGATTTCACGTGTTTGATCATTCTATTTCACAATCAAAGGTGCGTACACGGCCCCTTTCTTATTTAACTGTTTTGCGGGAGAAAACATGTGCAACAAACACTTTTATATACATATCACTTGCATGAGTTAGCTGTTTACATTTAGTGCAAACATAGCATTACAAGTCCTTACATTTCGAACCGTTTAGTTTGCCGTAGTGCAAAGCATGGTAGTTGGAAATAGATCTATTAGGTTTGACAAACCTCACTTGGTAGATGGGATCTACGCAAGTGTTTGACTAGCCAATTCACATTTCTATTATTTGTGCTAGACAATAGTGGCAAGGCAAAACATGCGTTAGCATGCAACAGTCAGTTTCGGTGTCGACCACTTATGTAAATAGTATAAATGACTAGCTATCATGACTATGCATGTGTGATTATGTTATCTACAAACATTTTGTTCAAACTGTGGTTTCAAACATTTGTGAATGCTTAAACCTGTGTAATGCACCAACCTTTGTGTTGACTTGATTTACATGTTTTCTCAGGACGCTAAGATAAACAAGCAAGCAGGCATGGACTAGGAGATCGAGTCGCATGCATGTATTTACATTTCTGTTGATTTGGATTTGAACATTTGAAAACTTTGAATTGTAATTTACTGCTTTCAAACTGTTATGTTTGTTTTGTTTTAAAAAAAAAACGCTTCCGCAACGTAGAACTTTGTTATTACAGTTTTAGAACAAAGTATGTTTTGAAATTCATATAGAGGTCTTCGTTATGTCTTAATGATCTGAGATCCTGGTTTGTCACGTCCCAAACGGTATGATTCCGTTATTTGAAAATTGGGGGTGTGACAGATTGGTATCAGAGCCATTTGGTTATAGCGAACTAGGTTTGCATTTGTAGACATAGACTATAACTGTTAGACATTAGACACGCATACTTACACATATCACTTAGAAATTACATATGGCATTATGTAATAGACTTTCTTACACATTCCGTGACACTGCACTCACATATGGTATTATGTAACAGATATGGCATCTTCCTCAGCAGCACCATACATACACATTGTTGATTCGGAGGATGAGGAGCCGGTAGCTCCAGTACCACCATCATCACCAGCACCACATATCCCATCTCCTCCACCATCTGAGAGTGATGATTCAGACCCTGAGGAGGATCCGGAGGAGGATCCGTATGAGGATCCAGAGGAGGAGCCTAAGGAGGAACCTGCGAGGGACCTTCTACTCATCCACCACCTGCATTAGATGTTCCTGAGCCTAAGAGGCAACAGACTGATTCAGAGGAGATTGCCCAACTACGTCAGGACTTGTACTGGGCAAATGATAGGATTGAGTACAATGTTCAGGAACTCTGGGATGCGAATGAAAGACCCGATAACCTTTACAACTTGGTCAATGGGATGCGAAATGAGATCATCCAGTTGACTGGTCGTCTCCAAGCTTCTGAGAATCGAGCTGAGATTCTGGAAGGCAGACTTGAAGCCTTGGAAGACTTGGTGGTCTCGGAGAATGTAGAAGAGGATGAAGGGGAGGAAGGGGAGGAACCAGCACCAGCTGTTGATTCTGATCCTGAATCCACTATTGATGACCCAGAGGACTGATCTAGCTGCACTTATTAGGGGCGGGTTGTGTCCCTACATTAGCTGTTTGGAAAACTATGTTTTGATTTTGAAAGTATTGTACTCAAACCAGATTATTATCTATTGAAAACTATTAATTATTGCCAACAGTTGTGTTGATTTCTACATTACATGTTTGATGTTTGTTGTATTGTTACACGTTTCACATTAGACTTTGATAACACTTTAACATTTCTTTTAACTAGGAAGATAATGGCCGGTGAGAACGTACAGATGACAGTTGTTGAGCTCAATGAGCTGATCAATAACAGGGTCGCGGAGGCAATCGCGAACTACGTTCAGACACACACTACAAGGCCACAGGGACCAGCAGGGGGATTGGTGAACCCACAGGCGTGCACGTTCAAGATGTTCTTGGACTGTAAGCCACATAATTTCAAAGGATCGAAGGGAGCCATTGGACTCCTACGATGGATTGAAAAAGCCGAGTCAGTTTTTGAAATGTGCAACTGTCCTGAGGAGAATAAGGTAAAGTATGCAACTAGAACTTTGGAAGGACCAGCATTGACTTGGTGGAATTCCAATGTTCAAACTCTGGGATTGGGTGAGGCCAATGCCTTAACTTGGAATGGTTTCAAGACCTTACTGTAGGAGGAGTACTGTCCTCGCAGTGAAATGCAGAAGCTGGAGGAGGAGTATTGGCATCTCAAGATGGAGGGGTCAAACATCGAGGAGTACACGACTCGATCTCATGAACTGGCCAGACTTCTACCTCACATGGCTACTCCAGCAAGCAAGTGGATAGAGAGGTACATCGGAGGATTGGTGCCTCAGATCCAGGGATGGATCACTTCTACAAATGCCACAACAATTCAACAAGCTGTTCGTTTAGCGCACCAACTGACTGATCATGCAGTGTTACAGGGAACTCTGCCTAAACGGACGTCAGCTACTAAGGTGGGAGACCACAAGAGAAAGTGGGAAAGCAGCAACACCAAGAACTATAACCAACAGCCGTTTCAGCAGAACCGGAAGCAAGATTCAAACAAGTCTTACCACAATTCGAACAGTGGTCAGCATTCATCATCATCAAGGGGTATATTGGTAAACACCCAAAATGCAACAGGTGTGGATTTCATCATGCTGGTAATCAGTGTGATAAGTTCAAGTGTCAATGGTGTGGTAAAGTTGGGCATGCAGCTAAGGATTGCCACGGAGAGCTGCAAAACAATTCCAACAACCAAAATAATAACCAGAACAACGCACAAAAGGGTTGTTTTGAGTGTGGTAAGATGGGGAACTTCAAAAAGGATTGCCCACAACTAAAGAAAGGTGGGACTAATGAGGCAAATGGCAACGGCAACGGAAATGGCAATGGCACCAACAACAACAACAATAACAACAACAATGGTGCTAGGGGCAGGGCGTTTGTGATTGGAGGGCGTCAGGCACGGGAGGATCCCAACATTGTCACGGGTACGTTCCTCTTAAATAATCACTATGCCTCTATGTTATTTGACACTGGTGCAGACCGGAGTTTTGTATCTAGTTCACTTGCTAAGTTGCTAAATGTTAGTCCCAGTGCCTTAGAAAATCCATACACTGTAGAATTAGCTGATGGCAAGTTAATTGTAGTTGAACAAATCCTTAAAGGATGTATCCTTGATTTGATGGGCCAGACACTGGAAATTGACCTTATGCCTATCACCTTAGGCAGTTTTGATGTAGTCATTGGCATGGACTGGGTGTCCAAACACCAGGCTGAAATAGTATGCCATGAAAAGATTGTTCGTATACCTCTTTCGCATGGAGAGACATTGTATGTACAAGGCGAGAAGACCAGTACGCCACTGCGTCTCATATCTTGTATGAAAGCACACAAATGTCTGCGTAAAGGTTATACAGCAGTTATAGTACTTATAACTGAGAAGCCGGTAGCTGGGAAGAAGATTGAAGACATCCCAGTAGTTTGTGAATTTCCTGAAGTATTTCCAGAAGACTTACCGGGATTACCGCCTATCCGACAGGTGGAATTTTGAATCGACCTTACACCAGACGCAACACCGATAGCTAGGGCGCCTTATCGACTTGCACCATCTGAGATGCAAGAGTTGTCTACACAACTGCAAGAGTTGTTAGATAAGGGCTTTATACGACCTAGTTTTTCACCGTGGGGAGCTCCAGTCTTATTTGTCAAGAAAAAGGACGGGACTTTCCGTATTTGTATCGATTACCGGGAACTGAACAAGGTTACTATCAAAAACCGGTATCCGTTACCAAGAATTGACGATCTGTTTGATCAATTGCAAGGGTCGAGTTACTACTCGAAGATTGATCTCAGATCGGGTTATCATCAACTTAGAGTTCAAGAAGAAGATATTCCGAAGACAGCATTCAGGACGCGCTATGGCCAATATGAGTTCTTGGTCATGCCATTTGGGTTGACAAATGCTCCAGCTGTATTCATGGATCTCATGAATCGTGTTTGTAAACCTTATCTTGATAAGTTTGTCATTGTTTTCATTGATGACATTCTCATCTACTCTCAGACTGAGGAAGAGCATGCTGAACATCTTCGATTGCTGTTGGAATTATTGAAACAGGAACAATTGTACGCTAAGTTCTCGAAATGTGACTTTTGGATGCGAGAAGTACAATTCTTTGGTCATATAGTTAATGAAAAGGGTATACATGTTGATCCAACGAAGATTGAAGCGATTAAGAATTGGGAAGCACCAAAGACCCCTACCGAGGTACGAAAATTCCTTGGTTTGGTGGGTTACTACCGACGATTCATTAAGGGTTTCTCAAGGATCGCTCAACCACTTACAACTCTTACGCACAAGGGAACGAAGTATAACTGGACGGATAAACAGGAAGCTGCATTCCAGTTATTGAAACAGAAACTCTGCAGCGCACCAATTCTGTCCTTACCGGAAGGGACGGAAGACTTTGTGGTGTATTGTGATGCATCTGCACATGGTTTGGGATGTGTGTTGATGCAACGTGATAAAGTGATTGCTTATGCTTCAAGGCAACTACGACCACACAAAAAGAATTACACAACTCATGACTTGGAGCTAGGAGCAGTGGTTTTTGCTTTGAAAATTTGGAGGCATTACTTATATGGAACTAAGTGTACCATTTACACTGATCATAAGAGTTTGCAACATATCTTTGATCAGAAGGAGCTTAATATGAGACAGCGACGGTGGGTTGAGTTGTTGAACGACTACGAATACGCGATTAAGTATCATCCTGGAAAAGCTAATGTGGTAGCTGATGCTTTAAGAAGAAAAGACACTTCAACAAGACGGGTTCGCGCACTTATGATGACGATACATACTGACTTACCTGAAAAGGTACGCAGTGCTCAGTTGGGAGCCTTGGAAAAGGATAATTTGGTACATGAATCCTTACGGGGGATGGAAACACAATTGGATGTCAAGCCTGATGGAATTCGTTATTTCATTAATCGACTGTGGATACCTTTGTATGGAGGTTTAAGGGAACTCGTGATGGATGAAGCGCACAAGTCCAGATATTCAGTCCATCCGGGATCAGACAAGATGTATCATGACTTGAAGGCACTGTATTGGTGGCCTCACATGAAAGCCGACATTGCTAGGTATGTTGGCAAATGTTTGACTTATTCGAAAGTCAAAGTTGAATATCATAAACCATCTGGTTTGCTGCAACAACCAGAAATACCGATGTGGAAATGGGAACAGATTTCGATGGACTTCATTACTAAGTTACCCCGTACACCGAGTGGTTGTGATACGATATGGGTAATTGTCGATCGATTAACGAAATCTGCACATTTCTTAGCAATCAAGGAAACTGACAAGATGGAAAAACTGACTCGTATCTACATAAGTAAGTGGTAGCACGACATGGCGTGCCAATTTCTATCATATCAGATCGGGATGCTCGATTTACTTCCAACTTTTGGAAGTCACTTCATAAGTCATTGGGAACTCGTTTGGATATGAGTACCGCATATCATCCACAGACCGACGGTCAGAGTGAATGCACAATTCAAACGCTCGAGGATATGTTACGAGCTTGTGTAATTGACTTTGGTGATAGCTGGGAAAACCACCTACCGTTAGTGGAATTCTCTTACAACAATAGTTATCATACAAGTATTCAGGCAGCACCGTTTGAAGCTTTGTATGGTCGTAAATGTCGTTCTCCAGTTTGTTGGGCTGAAATTGGTGATAGTCAGATTACAGGTCCTGAACTACTGCATGAGACGACAGAGAAGATAGTACAAATCCGGAACCGTATGGCAGCGGCCCGGGATCGACAGAAGAGTTATGCTGACAAGCGTCGTAAACCGTTGGAATTCCAAGTAGGAGACCGAGTTCTTCTAAAGGTATCACCTTGGAAGGGTGTGATACGATTCGGCAAGCGCGGGAAGCTTAGCCCATGTTACGTAGGACCTTTTGAGATCCTGAAAAGGATTGGTCCGCTTGCGTATCAACTCAAATTACCGGATGAACTCAGTGGAGTTCATGATGTCTTTCATGTTTCAAACTTGAAGAAATGTCTTTCTGAAGAGACATTGATTGTACCTTTGGAAGAAATACAAGTAGATGAACAGTTATGATTCATTGAAGAACCAGCAGAAATCATGGACCGAGAAGTCAAACAACTCAAACAAAGCAAGATTCCGATAGTCAAAGTTCGGTGGAATTCAAGACGTGGTCCTGAATTCACATGGGAACGGGAAGACCAAATGATGAAGAAGTATCCTCATCTGTTCAAAACAACAGTAACAAACACTGAGAGCGCACGTTAAATTTCGGGACGAAATTTCCTTCAACAAGGGGATGACGTGATGCTTCACACATCAACATTTCAGATTTCAAACTGTAAGCACAAACACTTTATTCAATTGGTTTTGTTACAAATATTTGTGCTACATTACATTTTATGTGCTACATTTCATATGTTACATGTTATGGTAGTACATGCATGATTAGTTACACACATTTTGCTATGTGTGAGGTTACATAGTACAAACAGTTGCAAACACTCACTAGGTGCAAAGTTACATAGCACGCTATGATCAAACACAAACAGTCACAGTTAGGTGAACTAACTAGTGTACACGCAAACAGTTACATAGAACGATCACATTTAGTTGTGATGTTGCAAACACTGGGTTTTGTGTGTGAGTACACACAAGCACACAGAATGATCAGACATCGCACTAACATGCATAATTTGAACTCACAAGTAGTTTCCTAACTGCTTCTAACATTTTACAATTTTCGGGACGAAAATTCCTTCAACAAGGGGATGATGTGACAATTCGGCATTCCGGATTAACTCCGTTAACTCTAGAATTAACCGAAATGTTATGTAATCGAACAAAAACAAACTACAAGGGCTTTAATCGAACACAATAATGTTGTAAATATCAAAAATTGCAATGATTGTATTTATAACTAAGTAAAAGCCCTAATTTTGACTTTCCAAGTCAAAATTCGTTTGGTTTAACATGCCAAAATTCGAATTCCTCAATGATAAGGATTGTAACCGAAAATTTACTATCCAAAATCATCTCATTGATGATTACTAATGATAATCAGGCATTACTAGTCCATTAAGCATCGAATTTAATCCAAATAGTCGATTAGTAATCCAAAACCGTTCCTAATCATCACAAGTTCGTATAATCGATCATAATTCACTAAATTGAGTTCACAGAACCCATATTCGGCTTTCTCAGAGAGGATTACAACCCACAATTTGATTCCAAAGTGTTCGAGCAGAAGAACTTGATTCGAGTGTAGCCGAACTTCAACCCGAAGTCGATCTCTTTCAATTGAGTATCAAAACAAGTAAGTTTTCATTCTCACAGTACCTAAACATGCCGACTAAATTAATTCCTATGGGTAATTCGGGAATAAATATTGAATTCCATGAGATTGATTTCTAGGGTTCTTCGTATTAACGAATTGGGGGTTTAAGAGTAAACGAATATAGAAATCAAATTGATTTATGCAGTGAGTTTCGTGGTAGGATATTAAAACACAATCCTATATCAATATCATATCACAACTTCGATTTAACCGATTTCGAATTCAAGGGCTTGTTATGATAAACGATTTGGGGATTTTGTATCAAATGAGCTTGAGAATCAAATTAAAATGTATAGGGAGTTTCAGAATATGCAGATGTAGATTAAACATATTCTGAATTCGTGTAACATCATCGAATTGACGGAGTTCTAGTTCTAGGGTTCTTAGGTTACAACGATTTGGGGGTTTTCATAAAAATTAGTTTGGGAATCAAATTAAATGCTTCTGTAACTCTCAGAAGATCTCGACTAAGCATAATTCAAAATCAATTTAAGTTTTATCATCGAATTGTTCGGTTTCGATTATTAGGGTTTATGCTAAGAACCGGTTTGGGGATTTGTAACCAAATGAGTTTAAAAATCAAATTCAGTATTACAGAGATGTTCGAAATTACTTTCTCATCGAAAATCATAGGTCAATTGCATCGGATAACAACAAAGTGATAGATTTCAGATTCTAAGCAATTGTGATTAAAATTTCGATTAGATTACACATAGTAGTTCGTTTGAATAGTAGGATGAAAAACCACATGAATTAGAGGTCTGATATATTCGAATTTGGTTCAATAGATTTGAAAAATGTGGTTGTTCGAACCGGACCTAGTTAGGGGTTGAATTGAGGTGTTTATCTTGATAATTGGGTGAATTGAAACCCATTATGGATGCGTCTGGATTTAGGGAATAGAAGCCCCAAGGTCTTGGGTTCGATCGGGTTCGAATTAGGGACCAATTGAGGGGTGATGGGTTCGGTGAATGATCAAAGGGGAATTGATTGATTGAGGCTTAAAACAATTAATCCGTGAAGTCTAATGCGATACCCTAGCGGGCGAGACTGGTAAGATGCGTGTGTTTGGAGTGGAGGGTCACGGGTTCGAACCCGGGGCTCCACTGGTTTTTGATATTAAAGCAAATTTTTGATATTTTAGTCATAACTCACTCGTTTTAACTCCGATTCGACTCGTTCGAATTGCGTTAAAACCAGAATTCAATTCCGAACATTTTAGAATGATAAAATTCACATTTTAGACCGAGCACGTAATCGCGTATAATTACGTTATTTAAATAAAATCATAAACGATTACATGGTTTTATTTAAACGATTATAAAGTGACGCGTACTTACGTATGCACATTTCTAACAATCTAACATACGTGTGTTGACACGTATGTGATTTCAAGCACAAAACGATATCCCGAATATCACAACGTATTGTTTAAAACACAGGTTCTTCGTAGAAGACTTTCTACGCGATTTCACGTGTTTGATCATTCTATTTCACAATCAAAGGTGCGTACACGACCCCTTTCTTATTTAACTGTTTTGGGGGAGAAAACATGTGCAACAAAAAATTTTAGATACATATCACTTGCATGAGTTAGCTGTTTACATTTAGTGCAAACATAGCATTACAAGTCCTTACATTTCGAACCGTTTAGTTTGCCGTAGTGCAAAGCGTGGTAGTTGGAAATAGATCTATTAGTTTTGACAAACCTCACTTGGTAGATGGGATCTACGCAAGTGTTTGACTAGCCAATTCAGATTTCTATTGTTTGTGCTAGACAATAGTGGCAAGGCAAAACATGCGTTAGCATGCAACAGTCAGTTTTGGTGTCGACCACTTATGTAAATAGTATAAATGACTAGCTATCATGGCTATGCATGTGTGATTATGTTATCTGCAAACATTTTGTTCAAACTGTGGTTTCAAACTTTTGTGAATGCTTAAACCTGTGTAATGCACCAACCTTTGTGTTGACTTGATTTATATGTTTTCTCAGGACGCTAAGATAAACAAGCAAGCAGGCATGGACTAGGAGATCGAGTCGCATGCATGTCTTTACATTTCTGTTGATTTGGATTTGAACATTTGAAAACTTTGAATTGTAACTTACTGCTTTCAAACTGTTATGTTTGTTTTGTTTTAAAAAAAAAACGCTTCCGCAACGTAGAACTTTGTTATTACAGTTTTAGACCAAAGTATGTTTTGAAATTCATATAGAGGTCTTCGTTATTTCTAATGATCTGAGATCCTGGTTTGTCACGTCCCAAACGGTATGATTCCGTTAGTTGAAAATTGGGGGTGTGACAAAATGTCTCACACAATGTCCTCTCCATAGTTATACTTACAAATACTATTTCATCCCATTAAGTATGCATATATATAGGGCATACGTAGGGGGAGCAAGCCCCCAGCCGACATCCCACTACATATTTAACAGAATTCAATACTACTTGCAATAGAACTATGGATATCCATTTATATCTCTCACATAAATTCCCAATTGAATTTTCCCAAATTTTTAGAATAGAGACTCAATTCTCTCTATTAGCCACTCCTTACGGAGTAGCCCGGCTGGTAGATATCCCCCAACGATATCTATGAGATAGAGACCTAATAGTCTCTGTTAGCTAATCATTATTGACTAGCCCTGAATGTAGGATATCCCCCAACGATATCTAGAACAAGACTTAATTGTCTCTGTGATTGTCAGTACTAACCAGTCCGGCCTGTAAGGTATCCTCTCCATAATATCTATAAGAGTGAAATTTATTTGTCTCTATGCCTATCACTAGTGATAAATCTGAAATGCGAGATATCCTCTCCATGATATCTAAGGAATGAGACCTAAGAGTCTCGGTGACTGTCATTTCTGACGAGTCCGGATTGTAAGATATCCTCCCCATGATAACTAAGAAATGAGACCCAAGAGTCTCAATGACTGTCATTTCTTGTCACACCCCGAGCCGGCGGGATAGGATCGGTTGTCCCGTCGGGCGGAAAGTTCCCGGGGCGCGATATCGTGAGTGATAATCGTGATGATCAGATTGTTTACATTGCACATGGTACAAATGAGAAATTCTAAATATAATAGAATTACAAAGTTAAATTACATCAGTATTGTTTATAATTTAACAATGTAAATCTACCATTAACATCATGTATTTCTATCTTGTATTTACACAAGATATACAAAATAATTTGCATAATGATGTCTTCAAAAATAATGCAGGTCCAAAAGCTAAGCCTTCTATCTGAAGTCCTAGTACGAAAGGAATAACTCCTTAGTTGACCTGTTCGTCACCTGAGAAGTCATGCAAAAATCAAGTCAACACATGGTTGGTGAGTTCATATAGTTTTATGATTTGAAAATGATTTGAGAACCTCTTTCGGTAAAGACCCTAACCTTATTAACATCAACTGTATCATCCAGATCGGTATGCTTATATATAGGGCATACCCCTGGGTCAAGGCTACAACCCCGCCCAGACGCCATCCCACCACATACTAATCCGCATAGGACATTGATATTAATGATAATTAAGCATTTTTACCTGCACACCTCTGAATTAGATTTTGAACACCAACAGTTGATTTACCTTTGATTCCCTTGATTTTGATCATAGATAAAGGATTTCCCAAAATCAGTGATAGTATATAAAATGTTAAGTATTTAATGAAATAAATAAATAAACATTTAAATACAACTAAGACATGATGATTGGGTATGATTTGACACAATCAATTAGACTTAGTTGTTGGTGGTTGTCCAAGTTGTAACCTCTCACACGTGACCCATGTCAGGCATAACCCACAAAGAGTAACCCTGAACTGCCGGGATTTTAATGTTTTGCCCTTACAGCTTGACCCAAAGGTCTTCTGTACATGCGGGGACTTTAAGGATATCCTTTGATTCTTGATCTCTTGATTCTCTTGAGTTTAGACTTTGATTTTGATTTCCATGATTGTTCACGTTGTTGCCCGTATAGCCTGACTACAAAAGTCTTCTATACCTGAAGGGACTTTATATGTGTGTTACACGTGGTCTTGATTCCATATACAACTGACATCCACCATGACTTGAGTATTAATGAGTTCATTAGATCATAATGATTTCATTATTTCAATGAGTCACACACATTTATGATTTCTGATCTCTTGAGTCTCTTGATTCTTGATTCTTTGAGTTCCCATGATTTTGAATGATAATTGATTTGATTTATGATTCTTGGGCCTCAGATCACACACTGAGTTATGATTCCCTTGGATATGATTTATTGATCTTGTTCATTTGATTTCACTTTGAGTTTAGATTCTTGAAGTTGAACTTGATGGACTAAGGGTTGATTTAGAATTTAAATTTAAGGCATTACTCAAAAGAGTACTTAAATTTAATTGATAACTTGATTTGCTCAATAATTTCCTAGACAGGAGTCTAGGAGTATCAACAACATATATACGTAAAGACATATAATAATTAAAAGCATTTAAATAAACAGTTTAAATAAAACAGTTTACGCATGCTTCTCAGCCCCGCGTTTTAAAACAAAATGTTAGAAAAGGGGCAATGAACTCACCTGTGTTGCTTTGTACTGAATTACCACAAAATGCGCGCTCGTTGTTGTAGCTTATGTATCTTCGGTTCCTGAGTTATTTTAAAAGGATTCGCAGACGATAAGTATTTATAATAAACATCCTAACTGGGGTTTGGTCTCGGTGTGCAACTACGTGTCTTAGATTACTAATGTGTTTCTATGGTTTTCTCTAACTAAGCTAACCTTATTACCCATTCATAACCAAAATCCCACATTAATTATTTAAAGACTTAAAGTAAACATTTTCAATTTAATTTATTTAAATTACACATTTATTTAGGAAAGTCATTTAATTACTTTAAGAACATTTATAATTTAATTTCTTTTATGAAAAGCATAATTAATTTAGGAAAAGTGTAATTAACATGATGGGCTCAATCTAAGCCCATTGGGCCACCCTTGGCCCAGTATTAGACTTTGAGTTTTAAACGATTTCCTTGTTAGTTCCTTGGTAAACTAAGCCTAGACGATTTAATTAAATCATCTAAGCTAGTTACTTGTCCTTATGAGATTCCCTAAGGTTTAGGTGTTAATAATTAAATCAACACTTGAAATCTCATATAATCATTTTGATCCATGTGACTTTACAAAGAATTCCCGATGTATTAGAATTAAGAAATGAATGTTAACACCCATATTTAATCGATTGCATGATCATGAACCCTAATTAGTTCCATGCACTCACATACTACCCCCATGTAATCTCTATGCATCTATGTATCACACCACCTCATGATCAAGATTTTTAAGTTCCACCCCTACATTCGGCCGAAGGGTTTGTCGAAAGAGGTCCATCCGAATGAGAGTGTGCCGAATAAGTCCTTGTCGAATAGGGATGGTCGAATGAACACTTGATTCCCGAAAGAGGCTGGTCGAATGGCTCTGGTTCGGCAAAAGAGAAATGGTCGAATGAGGTTCTGGGCGAATGATGAGCTGCCGAAGGAGTGACGAATGATGGCCCGATCGAATGAGGCAGGGCGAAAGAGAGACCTTGCCATTCGGCGAATGAGATTGAAGGTTCATTCGGCGAATAGGGTGAAGGGTCATTCGGCGATCTGATGAACTCCATTCGGCCGTTCGAAACGCACAGACACAGCCATGGTATTCGAGTAAATCGGCCATGGATCGTCCCAACGCTTGTTCCTACCCTATCCTAGGGTGTCCTAGAGTGAATCCTAAGGCTTGAAGTGGTCTAAAACCGGTTATATGATGGTTCGACCAAGAGGGTTTTCAAAACCCTAAAACCGAACATAAAAATGGATTTTACCACGATTATGATGGATTCAAGCCCCGATCCGTTGTACTTCCTTGATCTACAAATGATGGTGGTGATTTTGACACCAAGAACATACAAAATGGTGAAGATTTGAGCTAGGAATCCTAGTGAGAAGGTGAAAACCCTTGTGAAAGTTTAGAGAGAGAGAGATGAACGAGAAAGGGGTTTTGGGCTGGTGGTTGTGGGTGGTTGTGGCATTAAATGTCACAATAAATGTGGGGGAAATACCCGGTTTCGTTCGGGTTCGTTCGGTTTCGCATGGTTTCGCGTAGAAACGTCGTTTTCGCGTCGTTTTCGTTACGAAACGACTCGGTTTTAAAATAGAATCATAAAATATATTTTAGATTGTGATTCCTAATAAATTAACTAAATATCTTTCAATTATTTAATTTACAAATTATTTATTTAGCGTTTAAATCGAATCGCGCGGTCATCGCGCGTATTTGTTCGAATCAAATACGACGATAACTACACTTTTCAATATTGTTTTCTAATTATCGAATATCATTCAGAACGTTAAACTTTTAGATTTATTCGTACAGATCGTCACCTATACAAATAATCTGTCGATTTAGCATTCACTTAACGATATTCGTGTTGTTTTGTCCTGTAAGGCCTCACATACGTTTATACATAATAAAATCCTGACAAATAAATCACATGATGATTCTGTGTTGCCAGATAATTATCTGACTCAAGAATCATTGTTCTGAATTGATTTCTCTGAAATGTCTGTGAATTCACTGTTTTGTTAGCATGAAATGATACTGAGGTTTGATATGAACATGAAATATACTGAATTACATGAAAATTGTACCTGATTACTGTTCACGCACTGTTACGATCACTGTTCCGGTGACGGTTCCGGCACTGATGTTACAGTCTCCCCTTGTTAGAGAAATTTCGTCCCGAAATTTAAGAATTGTTATCGGGTACAGCTTCCTCTTCAAACAGCTGGGATACTTTAACTTCATGTGATCTTCACGTTCCCAAGTAAACTCGGGTCCGCGTCTTGAATTCCAACGAACCTTTACTATCGGAATACGGCTTCGCCTCAGTTGCTTGACCTTACGATCCATAATCTCTAAAGGTTCTTCGACAAAATGTAACAGATCGTCAACTTGAATCTCTTCGAGTGGAATGACGAGTGATTCGTCAGCAAGGCATTTCTTTAAGTTCGAGACGTGAAACACGTCATGCACATTACTGAGTTCATCTGGTAATCTCAGTCTATATGCCACAGGACCAATACGTTCGATGATTTCGAACGGTCCTACGTATCGTGGTGCTACCTTGCCTTTTGTTCCAAAACGTACAACGCCTTTCCATGGGGATACCTTCAACATGACACGGTCTCCCACTTGGAATTCCAACGGCTTACGCCGTTTGTTAGCGTAGCTCTTTTGTCTGCTTCTTGTAGCTTGCAATCTTCTCTGAATCTGAGCTATCTTGTCAGTGGTTTCCTGAATAAGCTCTGGCCCAGTTATGCGATTATCTCCAACTTCAGTCCAACAGATCGGTGATCGACATTTCCGGCCATAGAGAGCCTCGAATGGTGCACATCCGATACTGCTGTGATAACTGTTGTTGTAGGAGAACTCAATCAGTGGCAAATGAGAATCCCAATTCCCACCGAAGTCCAAAATACAGGTTCTTAACATATCCTCTAGGGTCTGAATCGTGCGTTCGCTTTGACCGTCCGTTTGTGGATGGTAAGCTGTACTCAGATTTAACTGTGTCCCTAGAGATTTCTGCAGTGATTGCCAGAACCTTGAAGTAAATCTGCTGTCTCGATCGGAAATAATAGACAATGGCACACCATGACGTACCACTATCTCGTTAGTATACAATCTCGCCAATCTATCCATCGTGAAAGTCTCACGCATCGGCAAGAAATGAGCAGATTTTGTTAATCGATCAATGATCACCCAAATTGTATCGTGACCACTGGAAGTGCGGGGTAGCTTGGTAATGAAATCCATAGCTATTTGTTCCCACTTCCAGAGCGGAATCTCAGGCTGTTCCAGTAAACCAGACGGTCTCTGGTGTTCCGCCTTTACCTTCGCACACGTTAGACATCGACCGACATACTCGGCTATGTCTTTCTTCATTCCCGGCCACCAATAAAATCCACGCAAGTCTTGGTACATTTTATCAGCGCCTGGATGAACTGAGTATTTTGTCTTGTGTGCCTCATCGAAGATAAGTCTTCTCAATTCATCTACCGCCGGAATCCATATACGATCCTGGTAGTAGATCATTCCATCCGACTTGGTCTCTAAATGTTTCTCTGCTCCGCAATCAAGTTCTTTCTTCAAGTTTCCTCTATCAACTGATTCCTGTTGTGCCTGAATGATCCTGTCTTGTAAACTGGTCTGCACAGTCATCCCCATAGCTCTAACGCGTAAGGGTTAGACCCGTTCTTTCCGGCTCAAGGCATCAGCTACGACGTTTGCCTTTCCCGGATGGTACTTGATCACACAATCGTAATCATTCAGAAGTTCAACCCAACGGCGTTGTCGCATGTTGAGTTCCTTCTGATCAAAGATGTGCTGCAGACTCTTATGATCTGTAAATATGGTACACTTAGTGCCATATAAATAACGTCTCCAGATCTTTAGTGCAAAAATCACTGCTCCCAGTTCAAGATCATGAGTAGTGTAATTCTTCTCATGAACTTTTAACTGTCTCGATGCATAAGCGATAACTTTGTCTCGTTGCATCAGTACGCAACCAAGTCCCTGATGGGAGGCATCGCAGTATACAACAAAGTCATCACATCCTTCCGGAAGAGATAGAATTGGAGCATTACATAACTTCTGTTTCAAGGTCTGAAAAGCATCCTCTTGTTTATGTTCCCAGACAAACGGTTCACTCTTCTGAGTTAACTTAGTGAGAGGCAGAGCTATCTTAGAAAAGTTCGAGATGAACCTCCTGTAATAACCTGCCAATCCCAGAAAAGACCGTATCTCCGTTGGTGTCTTCGGAGTGTCCCAGTTCTTTATTGCTTCGATCTTGGCGGGATCCACGTGTATTCCCTCACTGTTGACTACGTGACCAAGAAATTGAACTTCTCTTAGCCAAAATTCACATTTAGAGAACTTGGCGTAAAGCTTCTGTTCTGTCAACAGTTCCAAGATCTTTCTGAGATGTTGTTCATGTTCTGCTTTGCTCTTGGAATAAATCAGTATGTCATCGATGAAGACGATAACGAACTGATCTAAATACGGCTTGCATATTCGGTTCATGAGATCCATGAAAACCGCTGGTGCATTTGTCAGTCCGAAAGGCATCACTAAAAATTCGTAATGCCCGTATCTGGTTCGGAAAGCCGTCTTCGGTATGTCTTCGTCTTGAACTCTGAGCTGATGATAACCAGACTGCAAATCAATCTTCGAAAAGTATTGAGCTCCTTGCAGTTGGTCAAACAAATCATCAATCCTCGGCAATGGGTACCGATTCTTGATGGTTAGTTTGTTTAGCTCCCTGTAATCTATGCACATTCTGAATGATCCGTCTTTCTTCTTCACAAATAAGACCGGAGCTCCCCAAGGCGAGTAGCTCGGTCTAATGAATCCTTTATCCAATAATTCCTGCAACTGGTTCGACAATTCCTGCATCTCCGAAGGTGCTAACCGATAAGGAGATTTAGCAACAGGAGTTGCTCCAGGAACTAAATCGATTCGGAACTCTACCGGTCGCACAGGTGGCAAACTTGGTAGGTCTTCAGGAAATACTTCTGGATACTCTTTCACTACTGGTACGTCTTGTATCTTCTTCTTGTCTTTCTCTTTTTCCACTACATGAGCCAAGAAAGCTACACACTTCTTCTGTAAACACTTACGCGCCTTTATGCAAGAAATGATTTTGACACTTCGTTTTGCTTGGTCCCCTCTGACTTCCAATACACGATCATCGGACAATGGAACTCGAAGCAGCTTCTCCGAACAGACAACTTCCACTCGGTTAGAGGAAAGCCAATCCATTCCAACAATGATGTCGAAACTACCCAACTCCATCGGTATCAAGTCGATAGAGAATGTATGACCGTTAAGTGTCAATGGGCAATTTCTGTAAACTGTACTAACTGTGATCTGTTTTCCGTTAGCTACTTCTATAATATAGGGGGAGTCTAACTGTTCCTCTATAGAATCTAGTTGGCATGCAAAATCGGCAGAGATAAAACTCTGATCCGCACCAGTGTCAAATAGAACAGATGCATAAAAGTCATGTAAGAGAAACGTACCAGTGACCACATTTGGGTCCTGGCGTGCAGCTGGTGCTCCAATAACAAAAGCTCTTCCACGAGGAGCTTGAACTGCTTATTGTGCCTTCTTCGGGCAGTTCTTTGCAAAGTGGCCTTGTTCGCCACAGTTGAAGCATCCACCGTTGTTCTGGTTGGCTGGTGGAGGGAGAGCTAGAGCAGCATTATTGACAGCTGGGTTAGGTGTCATCCGGCATTGTTGAACCCAATGGCCCTTCCTTCCACATCCCGTGCATTGTCTGCAGGGAGTGTTAGCATTGTGATGATACTGGCACTTAGTACACAAAGGATGCGGGCCAGTATACTGTTTCTTAGGCACATTTTGTTGTGCCGCTGCTACTTGATTCAGGGGAGTAGCCACAGTGTAGTTCTTGATGAACTTCTGCTTCTTCTTTGGGTGTTGCTGATGTTGTGGTTTCTTTGAAGACTCTTCTTTGCGTTTACCGGTGTCAGCCTCCTTCTTCAGAACTCCAGAGGCAACCATCAGATCAGTGAGCTTTCCAGACAGTCTCACTGCAGATTCAACAGTAGTAGGGTTGGCTGAGACAACCATTCCCTGAATGCAGGCGGGAAGTCCACCTACATATCTATCAATCCTCTTCTCCAAAGTAGGTACCATGTCGGGCACCAAAGCAACTAACTCGTGGTAACGAGTAGTATACCCCATATGATCTGCCCCCTTCATCATATGGTTGGATAATTCAACCTCCAGTTTCTGCAGCTCATTCTTTGGACAAAATTCTGCCCTCAGTAACGCCTTGAAGTCTTCCCATGGCATTGCCATAGCTTCATCTCTTCCTCGGGAATTGATCTGACTATTCCACCAAGTCAAAGCCCGCTTGTTGAATGTTCCAGCTGAATAACGGACTTTTTGATGCTCTGGACAACTGCAGAGGTCCAGAGTAGCTTCAATCTTCTCTATCCATTGGATTAATCCAACGGCTCCTTCAGATCCGCTAAAGCTAGGCGGCTTACATCCTACGAATGACTTGTAGGAATAGTGCGAAGTACCTCCAGTATTCCCACTGGCTTCTCCTGATGAGTTGCCAGCGTTGTTGATCTCATTACGAAGAAGGTTGAACATCTCCGGTATCGCTTCCTTCATTTGGCTGGTCATCTGACTGCTCAGTAGAGTCACCAACGCTATAGTAGTAGGATCCAGTATAGGTGTTGTTCCTGAACCTGATGCCTCGGTGATCAGTGGGGGAGGAGGTGGAGGCGGTGGAGGAGGTGGCGGTGGTGAATCGTTTGGCGATGGCGTCGAGGAGTGTGGAGCTTGGTCTTGCGTTGATGTCAACAGAGGAGGTTGTCTTCGCGGCGACATTCTGATCATAACCAAACGAGTATTGGTTAGTGCAATGATCGAATGCAGAAGACGCAATGCAATAAGTCTTAAATCTTAAGTTCTCTACATGCAGGGTCCCTAGGTTATAGTCTAGGCCAAACCGTTTAAATAAATGACCTATATTTCTCTATAACCATGGCTCTGATACCAATCTGTCACACCCCGAGCCGGCGGGATAGGATCGGTTGTCCCGTCGGGCGGAAAGTTCCCGGGGCGCGATATCGTGAGTGATAATCGTGATGATCAGATTGTTTACATTGCACATGATACAAATGAGAAATTCTAAATATAATAGAATTACAAAGTTAAATTACATCAGTATTGTTTATAATTTAACAATGTAAATCTACCATTAACATCATGTATTTCTATCTTGTATTTACACAAGATATACAAAATAATTTGCATAATGATGTCTTCAAAAATAATGCAGGTCCAAAAGCTAAGCCTTCTATCTGAAGTCCTAGTACGAAAGGAATAACTCCTTAGTTGACCTGTTCGTCACCTGAGAAGTCATGCAAAAATCAAGTCAACACATGGTTGGTGAGTTCATATAGTTTTATGATTTGAAAATGATTTGAGAACCTCTTTCGGTAAAGACCCTAACCTCATTAACATCAACTGTATCATCCAGATCGGTATGCTTATATATAGGGCATACCCCTGGGTCAAGGCTACAACCCCGCCCAGACGCCATCCCACCACATACTAATCCGCATAGGACATTGATATTAATGATAATTAAGCATTTTTACCTGCACACCTCTGAATTAGATTTTGAACACCAACACTTGATTTACCTTTGATTCCCTTGATTTTGATCATAGATAAAGGATTTCCCAAAATCAGTGATAGTATATAAAATGTTAAGTATTTAATGAAATAAATAAATAAACATTTAAATACAACTAAGACATGATGATTGGGTATGATTTGACACAATCAATTAGACTTAGTTGTTGGTGGTTGTCCAAGTTGTAACCTCTCACACGTGACCCATGTCAGGCATAACCCACAAAGAGTAACCCTGAACTGCCGGGATTTTAATGTTTTGCCCTTACAGCTTGACCCAAAGGTCTTCTGTACATGCGGGGACTTTAAGGATATCCTTTGATTCTTGATCTCTTGATTCTCTTGAGTTTAGACTTTGATTTTGATTTCCATGATTGTTCACGTTGTTGCCCGTATAGCCTGACTACAAAAGTCTTCTATACCTGAAGGGACTTTATATGTGTGTTACACGTGGTCTTGATTCCATATACAACTGACATCCACCATGACTTGAGTATTAATGAGTTCATTAGATCATAATGATTTCATTATTTCAATGAGTCACACACATTTATGATTTCTGATCTCTTGAGTCTCTTGATTCTTGATTCTTTGAGTTCCCATGATTTTGAATGATAATTGATTTGATTTATGATTCTTGGGCCTCAGATCACACACTGAGTTATGATTCCCTTGGATATGATTTATTGATCTTGTTCATTTGATTTCACTTTGAGTTTAGATTCTTGAAGTTGAACTTGATGGACTAAGGGTTGATTTAGAATTTAAATTTAAGGCATTACTCATAAGAGTACTTAAATTTAATTGATAACTTGATTTGCTCAATAATTTCCTAGACAGGAGTCTAGGAGTATCAACAACATATATATGTAAAGACATATAATAATTAAAAGCATTTAAATAAACAGTTTAAACAAAACAGTTTACGCATGCTTCTCAGCCCCGCGTTTTAAAACAAAATGTTAGAAAAGGGGCAATGAACTCACCTGTGTTGCTTTGTACTGAATTACCACAAAATGCGCGCTCGTTGTTGTAGCTTATGTATCTTCGGTTCCTGAGTTATTTTAAAAGGATTCGCAGACGATAAGTATTTATAATAAACATCCTAACTGGGGTTTGGTCTCGGTGTGCAACTACGTGTCTTAGATTACTAATGTGTTTCTATGGTTTTCTCTAACTAAGCTAACCTTATTACCCATTCATAACCAAAATCCCACATTAATTATTTAAAGACTTAAAGTAAACATTTTCAATTTAATTTATTTAAATTACACATTTATTTAGGAAAGTCATTTAATTACTTTAAGAACATTTATAATTTAATTTCTTTTATGAAAAGCATAATTAATTTAGGAAAAGTGTAATTAACATGATGGGCTCAATCTAAGCCCATTGGGCCACCCTTGGCCCAGTATTAGACTTTGAGTTTTAAACGATTTCCTTGTTAGTTCCTTGGTAAACTAAGCCTAGACGATTTAATTAAATCATCTAAGCTAGTTACTTGTCCTTATGAGATTCCCTAAGGTTTAGGTGTTAATAATTAAATCAACACTTGAAATCTCATATAATCATTTTGATCCATGTGACTTTACAAAGAATTCCCGATGTATTAGAATTAAGAAATGAATGTTAACACCCATATTTAATCGATTGCATGATCATGAACCCTAATTAGTTCCATGCACACACATACTACCCCCATGTAATCTCTATGCATCTATGTATCACACCACCTCATGATCAAGATTTTTAAGTTCCACCCCTACATTCGGCCGAAGGGTTTGTCGAAAGAGGTCCATCCGAATGAGAGTGTGCCGAATAAGTCCTTGTCGAATAGGGATGGTCGAATGAACACTTGATTCCCGAAAGAGGCTGGTCGAATGGCTCTGGTTCGGCAAAAGAGAAATGGTCGAATGAGGTTCTGGCCGAATGATGAGCTGCCGAAGGAGTGCCGAATGATGGCCCGATCGAATGAGGCAGGGCGAAAGAGAGACCTTGCCATTCGGCGAATGAGATTGAAGGTTCATTCGGCGAATAGGGTGAAGGGTCATTCGGCGATCTGATGAACTCCATTCGGCCGTTCGAAACGCACAGACACAGCCATGGTATTCGAGTAAATCGGCCATGGATCGTCCCAACGCTTGTTCCTACCCTATCCTAGGGTGTCCTAGAGTGAATCCTAAGGCTTGAAGTGGTCTAAAACCGGTTATATGATGGTTCGACCAAGAGGGTTTTCAAAACCCTAAAACCGAACATAAAAATGGATTTTACCACGATTATGATGGATTCAAGCCCCGATCCGTTGTACTTCCTTGATCTACAAATGATGGTGGTGATTTTGACACCAAGAACATACAAAATGGTGAAGATTTGAGCTAGGAATCCTAGTGAGAAGGTGAAAACCCTTGTGAAAGTTTAGAGAGAGAGAGATGAACGAGAAAGGGGTTTTGGGCTGGTGGTTGTGGGTGGTTGTGGCATTAAATGTCACAATAAATGTGGGGGAAATACCCGTTTCGTTCGGGTTCGTTCGGTTTCGCATGGTTTCGCGTAGAAACGTCGTTTTCGCGTCGTTTTCGTTACGAAACGACTCGGTTTTAAATAGAATCATAAAATATATTTTAGATTGTGATTTCTAATAAATTAACTAAATATCTTTCAATTATTTAATTTACAAATTATTTATTTAGCGTTTAAATCGAATCGCGCGGTCATCGCGCGTATTTGTTCGAATCAAATACGACGATAACTACACTTTTCAATATTGTTTTCTAATTATCGAATATCATTCAGAACGTTAAACTTTTAGATTTATTCGTACAGATCGTCACCTATACAAATAATCTGTCGATTTAGCATTCACTTAACGATATTCGTGTTGTTTTGTCCTGTAAGGCCTCACATACGTTTATACATAATAAAATCCTAACAAATAAATCACATGATGATTCTGTGTTGCCAGATAATTATCTGACTCAAGAATCATTGTTCTGAATTGATTTCTCTGAAATGTCTGTGAATTCACTGTTTTGTTAGCATGAAATGATACTGAGGTTTGATATGAACATGAAATATACTGAATTACATGAAAATTGTACCTGATTACTGTTCACGCACTGTTACGATCACTGTTCCGGTGACGGTTCCGGCACTGATGTTACATTTCTGATCAGTCTGGATTGTAGATTATGTATCTTCAGTACATGTGTTGATTTATAAGGATTTGAATACGATAAGTGTTCGAAGATGACGTATATAGGGTTTGGTCTCGGTGTGTGACTAAGTGTTCTATGACTTTCTAGTGTGTTACTATAATTCTCTCTAATTACTCTAAGTTACTTACCCTTTATGAACCCTTATCGCGTAGGTAATCACAACTAAACTTTAGTTATATAAGGTTTATATTAATTACATCCATGATTCTTTAAAGTATAACATCATTTATAAAATCCGTTTTAAGTTGTAAAACATTAAATTTATAAATCAGTTAAGGTTTTTTAAATTATTTAAATAAACAATTTTATAAATCATTTTACTATAGTTAAAACATAAGTTTGCTTGTTAAAGAAATTATAAGATAACATGTTGAAACTTAGGTCAATCTTATTTGATTAACTCTAAGTTTTTTGCTAGATCTTTGTTACTCGTAGTTCTTTGATCGTTCTTGTGTATAACTAGCTTTGGAAAGTTCCACTAAACTATCTAATTTAGTTATATATTTGCATAAAATTACTAAGTATTGGGTGTTAAACATATAGTCAACACATATATGTACTTAGCTTATTTCTTCATCTTTGATTAATTCTCAACTTGCTTCCTTAGTTTCTTGAGTTCATAAGTGAAAATCATGTTATCTTTTGTAACAACCTATTGAGTATAAGTTAGGTTTCTAATTTCATTCTCACTAATCTTTTCACCCATTGTTATAGTTGCCAAACAAAAGTGATTTTAACTCAATTGATCGTTAAACCCATATTTATATGTCCAAGTAGATTATGAAAGTTTTGGTGTCAAAAACCCTTAGCATAAATGGTTACCAAGGTTGGGTAACAGCTTTGAAAAACCCTACTAGCTTCCCATTCGCACCGATCAGCATGCCGAGAGGGATGATTATGTGAATAAGTAAGATCAAGCAAATGGAAGTAATCATGCGACAAGGCCTATGAACGGATCTTCACTCGCACTAGAGAATCAAGCGTATGAGGACGATCGACCGAATTAAGATGGTCATACGAATGGATATGATCTGCCGAATATGGATAGTCATGCGAATAAGAGTTTCATTCGGAGGTGAGGATCACACGAATGGACATCCCATTCGCCCAGCAGTCCTTCATACTCACACCCATTCGTGCTAGGTCCAGGAGAACCAGAGACCCATTCGGTCATCTTTTTTGTGCGAACTTGGCTTTACCTGTTCATAGTAATTCCCATGAATTGTATCAGCATCACCCTTATTCGTTCAAGCTATAACCGAGCTTATCCTTGGTTTAGTTTCATGATTTTTGAATCACCCAAGTGTTTCGCCTGCCCCAACAGGTTGTACACTTATTTGGGATGGTTTAGAACCGGTTATAAGCGGGGTGTTCGAACCAAGAGGGAAAACCCTAAAAATCACAACTTTGGACTCGATGTTACCTCGTTTCAGATGATTCCAAGCTCTAAATCCTTGTACTTTCATGATCTACAAGTGGTTGTGCTTGTTTTGACACCAAAATCATCGAATTTGGTAGAGTTTTTAGGTTTCTAGGGTTTGGAACTTAGAGAGAGATTGTAGAGAGAGAAAGTGAAGGAAATGGTGAGAGAATGGGTAGGTGGAAGACGGTAAATGGCATTTAATTCCATTTGATGCTTTTAGTCGTTCCGGGTGAGTTCGGGTTTGTTCAGTCTCCCTTGGTTTCACATAGACGCGTCGGTTTTCGGTCGTCTTTGTAACGAAAAGTTACGATTTTAAGTGTAGAATTTATTAATTTAGATTAGGTGGTAATTCCTAGTAAATTAACTAATGTCTTTTGTTTATTTTAACTTTCTAAAAATGTTTACGTTTAACTGTTTAACCGAATCTTACAGTTGTCGCGCGTATTTGTTCGGATCGTCATCCGTACGAACACGACGATAACTACACTTTTCGATGTGATTTGCTAATTATTGGACATCATTCAGAACGTTAAACTTTTAGATATATTCATACAGATCGTCACCTATACGAATATCCTGTCGGTTTAGTATTCACATAACGGCGTCCAGCATTGTTTTGTTCCGTACAACCTCACATAAGTCTATACATAATAAAGTCCTAACTAACATTCACGTAATAGTTATGTGTTGTCAGATATGTTTATGACTGTTAAACCATGGATTTGAAATACGTTTCTGAAATAAATGTGTAATAGTTCTTTGTCAAACACCAAATGATAACAGCATACATGTAATACACATAGTTCGTACCTGAGTTACTGTGCAATCACCGTTCTCGTTACATTTCCGGCACTGATGTTACAAAAGTAATCATCCAAGCCAGCTGAAAAATATTGAGCTACTGAAGAAGTTGAAGCTATATAGTTGAGACGTCCTTTAGATGAGACTTTGACAATGGTCTTGGCCACTCAGGGCATTATACAACATTCAGTGAGCTACGATAAAAAGGTGGGGAAAATTATTCATTGCCTCTCAAAGGAGAAGATATTTAAACTGCTTCACTCCATAGGATTTGGTGACATTGATGAGGTCATCATGGACGATCTTGAGAATGAGGAACCTACAAAGTATACTTCCACGGATTAGGAATTGCCAACTTTTGCTGACTTGTTCGGTCAACATTCTGAAGAGGAGCTGAATCATAAAATTGACGAAAAAAGTCAGTGGAAATGAATCCTCTGCAATGACATTCTAAAAAGGAAAGAACAATGGGCCACGTACTAGGGGATTCTAAAGAAAATCAGCAATCTCTCACTGCCATTTCAATACACAAAAGTCTACAAAACCAAATGATAATATCTTGAGTCAGACATAATTTGATGCTCTACGATGTAATGGGGTAAAAAGGGAAAGGGTAATTCAATATTTCAGATTCCTGCATGATTTCAAGACGTTGCCGGGATTAGAGGTGAATAAATTGGTACACTTGAATATGTTGTTTAGTGACACTTCGGGGTTATCCACCTGGTTTATAAGGCTAATCTAGTTTGAGCATATAAAGAGGTGGGTGAACTTCCAGCCACAGTAATCTGAATGTTATTATCTACCGGAGATCGATGCTCAATCGAAAAGACACAAAGTGATCATGAAGTGGTTTCCTCCAAAAGTCACGAAGAAGATTCCCTTGCGGAAAATGCCTCAAGACTTTTATGGTAACTTCCGATTGAGGTATTACGATGGTAGAACATCTGAGGCTGTGAAAGTTCTTTTTTCACAGTGAAAGTGGGATACCATACACATTTTTGATCCTATGCGGCTAACTAGTGTATGAAGATGTCAAGACTTTGTACTAATGTTAGAATTCTATGAGGGGGAATACATGGAGCAAGCTCTACAGTTTATGAGGGTAATCCGGCTATGCTTTGCATTCGATATTAATGTCAGATCTGATTGGAAAGCTCTTCCACAAAAGTTTTTGAAGACTGAAGAACTTAAAAGTTAGAACGCCAATGAACGCCTAGGAAATGACTCGCTCACACGAATGAGTCATTAGCATGACTCACTCGCATGGCCAGTCCATTCGTGGGTCAGTCCTTCGTTTGTGGTCAGTCATTAGCACTATTCATTCGTACGAATGACCTCAGACTATATAAACCCCTGCACACAGAATGTTTAGTAGAGTTCTCAACATTCCCTTTGCCTTCCTTGGTTTCAGTGCTATTCTCTGCCTCCAACTTGGTGAATTCTCCCGTGAGTGATCGTTCTTGCACTAAACGTCCATTCCAGCTTGTCGGTTGATCACGAGAAGCGTGTGTTTTGATTGGATAACCCCCAAATAGGATTCCACACTATTCATGGGCTCACCAAGCATATTTCGTGTGGAACCGGCGCGTTCCCGACGTCCTACAGAGAACAGTGTTAGAAACTCAAACGAAGCTCAATACTGACAAACTACACACACAAACACAAAAAAGATAAAACGACGATGTGAAACTATTGAATGATAACACATACAAATGTTAGTTAGGATGTTACTATGTATAAACGTATGCGAGGATATTTAATTCAAAACTATAACGGATATCGTTATGTGAATATTAAACAAACAGTACATTTGTGTGGGTGACGATTCGCACAAATATATTTATGAGTTTAAGATTCTGAATGATATCTTCTAATTAGAAAACCAAATCGGGAAGTAAAGTTGTCGTCGTGTTCCTACGGGTGACGATCTATACGAATGCGCGCAAAAACGTTACGATCCGTTGAAACGATAAAAATAAATGTTTTCAAAATTTTAAAAATAAAAAAATATTTAAAAACAATTATTTTTATAAACATACAAAACTTGACAAAACGTGACGAAAACGACATGTTAAAATGAAACCAAACACACGCAAACACACCCCCGCTATAAAAGCCCTAAATACTTTCCTTTTCCTTCATTTTTGTTAGCCAAGACCTTCCACTCTCTCTCTAAAATTTGGAACATATTCTCTCTCTCTACTCTCTCTCTACACAAAAACCACACTCAACCTACTCAAATCTTAACCAAATTCGGAGTTGTTGGTGTCAAAAGGATCCCTACAATGATAGGAACACGGAAGTACAAAGGATCTACCTCAAAATCATCTCAAACGAATATTAATTTAGAGAGAAGGTTTTGAAGTATTAGGGTTTTCATCAACCCCAACCCTTTAACTTATAACCCGTTCTAGGCTTAGCAAATCCGTAAAAATGACATTCTATGGAATTTAGAACGCTTGGAACATGTAGAAATGATGTTTGGAATTGTTGAAAATAGCTGGAAAGTCGATGAAGGGTAGTATCAACATAAGAAACCTCGAAAGCATAGTATCGATGGTCTCTAACAGACACAGCCTAGCTCCATCGAACTTACTAAGTTCGACATCATCTTTCTTGAACCCAATCCCCATCGAAATTGTTAAGTTCGACAGTGTCCATGGAGGGGAAAGCAAGGGACGTCGATATTAGTAACGTCTATGGCATGGAGAAGAAAAACTCACAAGTGGTCGATACTATAGTATCGATGAAGTGGGGTTGAGTTTCAAAACTTGGCCGTCGATGCTAACACATCAACACTATCCTGATCCGTACACATCGATACTATCCAGATCCGTCGATACTTGTCACACCCCTGCGCCGCGTGCGGAATCCACGGCGCGGTGACGTATGAAGAGTTGAATCATGCACAAGTATTGAATAAGAACAACCACAATGGATTACTACATTTCAAAATGTTTAGACAGTTGTTTAGTTACAGACAATCTATCTACCAAAAGAAAGACAACTACAGACCCCAAAATATAGTTACAAAATAAGACTTCAAACAAGAAAATTAAATATTTAGGATTTAGTGTGTTTCTATTCCATCCTAGCATGTTTCTTCATCTTGTTCTATCTTAGAATGGTCTCCTTAGTTGTCTCTGAGAAAGTCTTAAACCTGATTACCTGAAACACGTGAAAAGTAACTGTCAACTACAGACGTAGTTGGTGAGAACAATAGTTTTAACATATGAAATCATGAATACGTGATATAAAGCATAGGTATGTTAAAGTAATAAATGATTCACATGGATGAGCTGCAACCCAAACTAACATCAAGTAAGAAAATGAGTGTAAACAGTCCAATCACTGTTTGCACGAAAGCCAACATATAATATCAAGTCCCAAACCACGTTTGGAGTTAGATAATGTATAGCAATTTTGAAAACCATAATGACACCAGACCTGCAGTTAGCTTTTAAAACAAATTTAAATGGTAACTCCATTCTGGATAAAAACCAATGTGTCCGCTTTCCCTTGTTGTGATCACCTAGTACTAACGCTAATGAATGTGATACTTGATGCGTTTACAAGTTTGTTTACAACAATAGACACCATGTTTATGAACCTTACTTTAACCGAACGTGTTAATGCCTTATTTGATAACATGAATTGAAAACCTTGATTTAATCCCATGAATTAAATCCTTTGTTTTGAATACCATGAAATAAATCTCTTGATTTGAATACCATGAAATGAACATCTTGATTTGAATACCATGAAATGAACCCCTTGATTTGAATACCATGAAATGAACCTCTTGATTTGAATACCATGAAATGAACCTCTTGATTTGAATACCATGAAATGAACACCTTGATTTGAATACCATGAAATAGTGACCTTGTATAATAACAAGGTTTATAGCAAAGTATTTATAAAATCCATTACTTAAAAGTGTTTATCCTGTATAAAAAAAAAAAACATTTGAGTAAATCTGTTGTAAACAGTTCAAAGGGTCTTTATAAAACCTTTTTAAAAAAAAGAGTTTAATAGTTGATAAATCCTTTAAAACAGTTGACAATCCCTTTAAAACAGTTGATGAATCCCTTGGATTCGTAAAAATGAACCTGTAATGTTTATAAGAATACACACATCCTGTGTAATGAAATACGATTGTAAATAGCGGGTTTGATCACGTGTTCCACCCCAAAATAGTTGTAAAACAGTAAAAGAGGAGCTAATGTTCTCACCTGTCTGCAGTAGACTCTGAACTAAAACAGATAGCAAGTAGCAAACAGGACTTCTAAGTGTTTCCTATATCATTGTAATCATACATAAGATATAAGATTTATAATTGTATAGACCTTGATTCATTGATTGACTAATGTTTACGATTGTTGTGAAAACTTGAAAGTCATGATTGAGTTACTTGTTTGATCATGGGTCCGAGAAAAGAATGTGTGATGTCCCGTTATGCACAAACTGTTTGCACAACATCACATGTGTTTAAGAGTTTGATAAACCATTAATACACCATTGATACACTAGTGATTAACATGAAAATGTATAGATATGTTCAAGCGTTTAGACTCGTGAGATTATGAATTGATCTCTTTATTAGTTTAGGTTAAACTTAACCAAACTAAGATCAATTCATAAACACTTTGCATTGAAGACCACACCATGGGCCATTTAAGTGTGTTGTTGGGCCAACAATGGGCCTTATACCCATGAAATCGGGGTGGGCTTTAAACAAAGTCTATGGATGTAGGATCAGATGTTCTCAATTGATTCAATAATAAAGTATAGCAGCGGAATTCAAAGTTGAATTAGCACAATCATAGCAAGAACAAAATTCAATCAAACAGTAAACGAATAAGTTTGTTATAGAGAGAGAGTTTCTGCAAAAGGAATATTTCATTCAATTCACTAACTTCATTACATTACAAAATTGTCAACTGCCCTTATATATAGACAGTGACGTCTGATGATGTCACATGATGTTGACACCTAACAGACAAAACAAAACAACTGAAATAACTAAACTACTGAGAATGTCTACAACATCTGAAGACATTCTCTTACAACTACTGAAGTATTAAAACTACTGAAGTAATAAACTAAAACATCTGATGAGTAAACTACTCATCAGACTTTTACAAGAACTGAAAGAAAACTACTGAAGACTAAACTACACACTACAACATCTGATGACTTACACTTCAGCTGTTGTATATCGCTTCAGATCTTGTATCTTCTGTCAGCCGTTGTGTTCTTCTTCAGTTGTTATAAGTGCTGTGAGACTTAGAGATTTTTCTGATCAGGCTCATTGGTTCTTTTAGTCCAACAAACTCCCCCTGAACCAATGCAGCCAAAAACCTCTAATTTATTTATGGTCTCACTTATTTACTCTCAGGCTGAAAGATAAGTCTTTTTCTTTGAGATCAGTATCAAAATGACCAGTTAAAGTGTATGCCTGATGATCAACAGCTTCCAAAAAATCTAACAAGCAAAATATGAGAGGGAACTCCATTGGGGAAATGGACTATGAGCATTAACCCCTCTGATTAAAGCTATTGATCATATACTAACCTGAAGGACTCCCTGACATATGCCTCAAGCAGTATTACCTTCTCTTCTGGAGTCAGCCTCTCAGGTTCACCTTCAAAGAAAGACTCAGGTCCATAATACTCAGACAAGTACCTGGCCATTGTCCCATCATTCAGCTCAACTCTAGTAATCTCTCTGTATACAAACTCATCAGGATGCTTCCCTTCCAAAAACAGAGAAAGCTCATTTTGTTGAACATTTTCAAGTTTCCTATATACCAAGCCTTTCTTGATCATTTTGTTTTCTATAAACTTTGGAGCTTTTGAGCCAGAGTTGTACACACTCTTGAAGTCATTGATTATCTCCCAAGGATCAAGTACTGACCCTAGCATAATGTCAGCACTTAAGACCCTTCTGATTCTTCTGGCATAAGATGCTGGAGCCTCTCTCTTGTGTATCCTGTGAATGATTCTTGGATCAGGACACATTCTAATCTGTTCCTTCCTATACTGATAGGTGAACCTCAGAGCATACAACCTTTGAGCTTCTTTCTTCATTGCAATAATGGTTGATGTCTGAGGATATTCCTTGTCAACCATCTTTAAGATTTGCTCATCATGCTGTTTCTGGTTCTCTTCCTCTTCCAGCTTAACTTTTACTGCCAACATTTGAGATTCTGGTGTGAGCTTTGGATGTTGTCCAAACACCAGTGGCTTCTCAGGCACATATTTGGCAGGTAAAGCTACTTTCTTCTTTTGAATGGCCAGATTTAACCCAGTTGTTGATGATTCAGTCTTTTGAACATTTGTTTTAATTACAGTAGAGATAGGAAGCTTGTCTTCCTCATCAGAATCTTCCTCTTCTTGAATTCTCAGTAGCCTTCTTTTCTTGAGAGGAGCTCCTACCTCATCACTTTCAATAGGTTTCTCAACCTCACCCCTCTGAGTTTGATCTTCTTGTTCTTGCATCTCTTCTTGTTCAGTTTCTTGTAAATCAGAGATTGTAACTTGTTCTGCACTTGCCTTCTCAATGCTTACCTCAACTTCTTTATCACAAGATTCTTTATCTGCCTTCTCCACACCTTCAACATTTACATGTTCAACCTCCTCCTCAGCCCTGTTGGCAATCTCAGCAGGTTTATTCTTCTTCTGTCTCTTGTATGTAATTTGAATATCTGGAGATCTTTCAGAACCAATATTTTCATTTTCATCTTCAGACCTTTGCCTTTTGGAAGCTGAAGTTGTGACTGACTCTGTTCCTAACTCCCCCTTTTTGGCTGCAGGGGAAGAAGGAGTATGAAGATTTGTAAGTCTGGCAGTCACAGCATCATCTACCATCTGCTTAATTTGAGATTTGGAGGGTAGCCTCTCATCAAGGGCTTGGGCAATGATGGTTTTCAGTAAAGGAGTGATGAGAGGGATGACATTTAGAAGGGCAGCAGCTAATGCCTCTGGGGGGCTAGAACCCAAAGGATTAGTGCCTGAAGCAGTGGCTGGAGGCTTGTCAAATTTTGAAGTAGTGGTGGAAGTGTTTGGGTGACCTTCAGGATGAGAAGGTGCCATCTGTGGGGTAATTGGGGAAGATGGACTTTTGTCCTTGGACATTTTGGGGAGTAGCTCATTGAGTCTACATACCTCAGCCTCAAGGAGTTGATTCTGCTTTAGAACCTCAGCAAGTGTTCTTTGGTCATCAGTAGCCTTAGCTAAATCATCTGACCTCCTGAGAATATCAGGATCTACCTGAGTTGAGTGTGGCTCAACATGATCAGGTGCCCCTTTTTCTTGGTTCTGGGGACTTCCAACCTCAGGGGTAACCCCTTCATCAGTTGTTGCCTCTGACAAGGTCTTAGCAATGGTACCACTATCAATCACTCCAAATGATGGAGGTGATGAAGTAGCAGCCTTGTCAGATATCAGAATCTCTCTTTCCACACTAGGAGATCTGATGTGGTAGTCATAATCCTGTGGGTTATCAGAGACACTTTGATCCTCCCCCTCAATGTTGGAGCTAATCCCAGTAGTGATAGGTTTCTGGGAGGGGATAGGAGTGTTCAACTGATCCAGGATGTTTTCAATAACAAAAGTGGGGCTATTTGGGGTGGGTTCCATAGGAATTGGCTTTGAAAGAGAGTGCACCCGGGGAGATTGGTGCTGTTCAATAGAAACCTTTTCAAATGAAAGAGGTTCTAGAGATGTGTCTGCCACTACAATGGTTGCTCCAGGATCCTGTTGAGAGGAAACCTGGGCGGTTTGAGCTGGTAGAGTCTGATGGACCACTGGTTGACTACTCCCAGTGGCCATGTCATGCCTTGGTGAGGCATGGGCAGACTCAGGGGACTCATTTCCCTGAGCAGCCTTTTTGGGCTTTGTGGATTTGGATTTGGTGGGGACCTTAGATTTTGATTTGGAAGAGGAGGCTGTGGGTTCCCTATGCTGGGGTTTTAGCTTTCGGGCAGCCTCTTTTAGAGTAAGGTTAGAGTTGTGTCGGGAATATACTTCCAACAAAACTGCTGGAGCAGAGATCCCCTGACCAACAAGGCCATTTTGCTGAAGCTGTTTCTCTATGATGGCCATGATAAAACGTGGATAGAGTAGCCATCTAGAAGAAACAGGCTTAGCAGCATGTTCAGTTAATTCAGAAAACAGGATTTGAGAAAAATTTAATTTATGAGATTCAAGGATTGAATACAATACTTGTTGCCACCTGGAAGACATTTGGTCCCATGAAGAAGACTTCGGAGCCAAGCATATGTTGATCATATGAAATATCAGGCGCTCTGGGTCATTGAAGTGCTTCTTGAAAAGTGTTGAGTCACTCAAGTCACCCTGGTATTCATGACTTGTAAAACAGAGGTCAGTTGCGCTCTTAGGAAATTGAGTGACCAGATTAGCATCATCAAGCTGAAGAACCTCCCTCAGTTCAGCTGGGCTTATGTGCACGTTATGACCATTGACAGTGGATCGAAGAGAGATTACTCCTGTGCCAACATTGATCAGTTCCACATTCATCCAGAATTGATGAATAGAGTCGACATATAGTGTTGGATTGATGAGAAAAGCAGTTTTGAATTAAGAAGCATTCATCAAATCCACAGCTTCATCAAACTTTGACCAGAAGGAGGATTTGGTCAGATAGGCAATGGAGTTATGACGCGGTTTCAAGGTTACGGACGCCATGGATGCAAAGACTGGAGAGGGAAAATAGGTTTTTGAAAAAGATGAAAAGTTCTGAGAAAGTGATAATGAAACAACTGAAGAAGGTTGAGTTAAATAGAGAAAACAACAGAAGTTAAAACAACTGAAGAGTAAAATTACTCATCAGGTGTTGTCGACAGTTTTGTTCAGCAGTTGTTTTCATCAGTTGTTCATCAGACTTTGTGGAAATTTTGTTCATCAGAACTTGTGAACAATGTGTTCATCAGAACTTGTAAACAATTTGTTCATCAGAACTTTGTGGAAATTTTGTTCATCAGAACTTGTGAACAATGTGTTCATCAGAACTTGTAAACAATGTTTGACCTACAGTACTTAGTGGATCAATACTCATCAGTACTTGTAACTTAGAGTATTAGAAAAGGTCATATCTTTCCTTGAATCAGTACTTTTGATATGTATCAGTATTTACTGAAAATATCAAAAAGTTTCAAGGTAAAAAAAAATTTATTTGAAAAGAAAAATTGAATATATTTTTGGGTTTTTGAAAAGAAATTAAAATTTATTTGATGAAAAACCAACCTATTCAAGTTGCAGCATACCAAGCCTTAGAACTAAATTTTGAAAAGTTGAGGTGTCTAAAGGCTTAGTAAAGATGTCTGCAAGCTCATCAGCACTAGGAACAAACTTTGGATCAATCAGCCCCTTTTCAAAACAATCTCTTATAAAATGATGTCTGATCTCAATATGTTTGGTCCTAGAATGCTGTACTGGATTCTTGACAATACAAAGAGCTGAGGCACTGTCCATTAACAATGGTGTCTTAGACTCTTTGATGCCATAATCCAAGAGTTGAGTCTGAAGCCAGAGAATTTGTGAAGTACAACTTGCAGCAGCAATGTACTCGGCTTCAGCAGTGGAAGTGGCCACAGATGTTTGTTTCTTACTTTGCCAAGAAACCAGACAGTTTCCCAAAAACTGACAACCACCAGAGGTTGATTTTCTGGTAAGTTTGCATCCTGCATAGTCACTATCAGAGAAAGCAACCAGCTTGCAGGAATGCCCATTGGAGTACCAAATTCCCAGAGATTGAGTGCCCTGCAAGTATCTGAAAATTCTTTTCACAGCAATTAAGTGAGATTCTTTAGGTGTAGCCTGAAATCTAGCACAAACACATGTAGCAAACATAATGTCTGGCCTAGATGCTGTTAGATACATCAAGGACCCAATCATACATCTATAAAGAGTTTCATCAACTGATTTACCTTTCAAATCTGCATCAAGTTGTGTGGTGCTGCTCATGGGGTTTGAACATGGTTTACAGTTTTGCAAATCAAATTTCTTTAACAAATCTTTTGTGTATTTGGCTTGATGAATGAAAATGCCATCAGTACTTTGTTTGATTTGAAGACCCAAGAAAAAATGTAATTCCCCCATGGCACTCATTTCAAAATGTTTGGTCATTAACTCAGTAAACTCAGCACATAACTTTGGATCAGATGAAGCAAAAATGATGTCATCAACATAAATTTGAACAAGAAGCTTATGCTGTCCTACTTTCTGTATGAACAAAGTTTTATCAATGGAGCCTCTAGTGAAATTATTTTTAAGAAGAAAAGTGGATAGAGTGTCATACCAGGCTCTAGGTGCTTGTTTCAGCCCATAAAGAGCTTTATCAAGCTTGTACACCCAATCAGGATGTTTATTGTCCTCAAAACCTGGTGGTTGACACACATACACTTCCTCTTTTATTTTACCATATAAGAAAGCACTTTTGACATCCATTTGAAAAACTTTTAATTTGTGTAAGGCAGCATATGCTAAAAACAATCTAATGGCTTCCAGTCTAGCTACAGGGGCAAAGGTCTCATCATAATCAATAACTTCTTCCTAAGAGAACCCCTGTACAACTAGTCTGGCCTTGTTCTTAACTATTTGACCATTTTCATCAGTTTTATTCCTAAACACCCATTTAGTGCCTATTGCACACTTACTTTGGGGTAAAGGAACCAGCTCCCAGACTTGTTGTTTCTGGAACTGCAACAACTCTAACTGCATAGCTTCCACCCATCCATTGTCTTTGAGTGCTATGTGATAGTTCTTTGGCTCTTGTTGACTGACAAATAAGGCATAGAGACAAAAGTTTGATAATTGACTTCTTGTTGAAACACCAGCAGAAATATCACCAAGAATTTGAGATAATGGATGATTCTTTAGTTCTTGATAGGGAATAAGATCAGTGCAAGTGTTTGCTGGGGCTTCAGCTGCTGCAGATGTTGATGAAGAACCAGGGAACAATTCAGCTGGAATTTCAAATGATGTGGAAGAATCCAGAATTTCATCAGCATTTGTATTTGGAGGAGCAACTGGAGCAGGAGGAGCATCAGATTTAGCAGACACTGGCAGATTATCACTAAATCTGAACAGATGAGTACTTTCATCGTCATCATCTGGAATGCCTTGTGTGGTTTCTGTAGAAGCTTTTGGTGGATCTGCTGGAAGAGCCTCATCTTCTACACCAATATTTTCAACTGGAAACGCATGTTGCAAGATGTTAAGATCAAACATCTCAGCAGGATTTTGAGGAATGGAATCTTTGGGACATTCATTGAATTTAACATGAAGAGTTTCTTCAACAATCTTTGTTCTACAATTGAACACTCTATAAGCCTTGCAAGTTGAAGAGTAGCCAACAAAATATCCTGCATCAACTTTTGAATCAAACTTTGTGAGTTGATCTTTGGTGTTAAGGATATAGCATGGACACCCAAAAGCTCTGAAGAAGGAAATCAAAGGAGTTAAAGAGTGAAGTATTTCATATGGAGTCTTCAACCATCTTTGATTCACCAAAACTCTGTTTTGCACATAGCAAGCTGTATTAACAGCTTCTGCCCAGAATGTCAGTGGTAACCCAGAATCAGCAAGCATTGTTCTGGCAGCTTCAATCAAAGTCCTATTTTTCCTTTCTACAACTCCATTTTGTTCAGGAGTTGTGGGAATACGGTACTGCCTCTGAATTCCCTTTGACAGATAAAATTCATCCAAAATGTGATTTCTAAATTCTGTGCCATTATCACTCCTTACACACTTGACAGGAATGGAATATTGCTTTTCAGCAAACAACACAAAAGCCATAATAGCCTTGGCAGCCTCACCTTTTGAGTGTAAGAAGAAAGTCCAGACAAACCTTGAATAATCATCAACAATAACTAGACAGTACTTCTTCTTTGCCATAGACATTATCTGCACTGGCCCAAACAAATCCATGTGCAACATTTGCAGACAACCAGTGGATTTTGAATCTCCAATTGGAGGAAAAGAGACTTTGTGTTGCTTTCCTTTCAAGCAGGCAGTACAATTCTCATCACAGCTAAAATCCTTTAAAGGAAGACCTCTAACCAAACCATGTTTCACCAATTGATTCATGTTTTTGATGTTCACATGACCTAATCTTCTATGCCACAGATTTGATTCCTTGAAAGAGGCCTTAGAGAATAAACAAGGATGACCTTTAACAGAGATTTTCTTTGATAAATCAAAGGCATATACCTTTCCTACTCTGTTAGCCTTAAGGAGTGTATACTCATCTAAAACTTTGCCAATCAGAGGCAACACATCAGAAGATAAAATCCTACAATCTTGCTTGGTGAAAAGAGAAATATGACCCTTATCACACATTTGACTAACACTCAGAAGATTATACTTAAGATTCTCAACATGATTTACATCATCAAACCTAATCTCACCATTTGTTACCATACCTTTCCCTATAATGTAACCCTTAGCATCATTTCCAAAGGATACAAATCCCTTCCTTCCTGTAAGATAATTATGAAGGAGAGATCTGCTCCCAGTCATATGCATGGATCCTCCACTGTCAACATACCAGATGCTATTTTGGCATGCTGAAGGACCCTGCATACACCAACACACTCAGTTAGACTTTGGGACCCAAACCATTTTGGTATTGGGTCTGTCAACACATGAAGAAATAAAATGAGCAGTTTCAGTTGAAGCAACACTTGAATCATTCTTATCAGAAGATTTAACCGTGACTTTGGTTTTTGGTTTCTTCTTCTGAAATGAGACAACAGATGCCTCTGCTAGATTAACTCTTCCTAGCAATTGTTGCATCATTAACATCAGTTGAATATGATTTTGTGTCAAGATTTTGATTTCATTAGACACATTCTGACCTGACTTTGGATTTTTGGGTTTTAACACCTTAGTTTCTTTAACTGATGAAGAATTTTTCAAGTGTTGTTTCTTTGAATCTGGAACAACCCCTTTACCTTTCTTGGAGGTACTTGATTCATTTCCTTGTGAGGTTTTTCCAGATTTTGAAACTACTGATGATTCTGGTACAAACTTGGAACTAAATTCAGTTTTCATTTTGAGTATGTTTTTGTTTTTATGCTTTATTTTGTTGAATTTAGAACCTTTTCTGTACCAGCATTCATCAGTGGAATGATTAAACAGCCTACAAATTTCACAAGGCATCCTCTTTTGCTTTCCCTTGTGATTATCTACAAGTACTGATGACTTAGATACTGAGTTTTTGTTCTTCAGTACATTTGGAACATCAGTATTTGTAGACAAATTGACAACAGCTGATGTGTTGACAACCTCTGAAGAGTTATTCTTCAGCACTTGTCTATCAACACTTTTCCACTTATCAGTAGTTGTACTATCAGCTTTTTCTACAACTACTGATGAGTGATTCTGACTTATCAGAAGCCGTGCATCTTTCTCTCCAGTGCCATGCCCATCTGACTTAACCAATTTTAAATTTAAGTCATTTGAAACATTTTCATCAGGATCAATTTCAATTAAAACACTATCCTGACATGTTTCATCCTGGATAACATTTGTACATCCAAGAGAATAAGAATAAGTTTCAATATCCAGAGTTTCAGACTCAGATTTGCATGCACTAGAATCACTTTCAAATGATTCTTCAGCATCAGACTTTTCTGAAGATTTGGTGGATTGGTATACACTGTCCCCTTCAGACTCACATTTAAGATTTTTTGGTGTATAATCAGTTGGAGGAGCAGTGTGATTGTATCCAATGCCAAACTTCACATTTGATGCTGTTTGCTTGTTTAACAGCAATTCAAACCCCTTGCAAGATTCAACCCATTTTGCACATTCTACTTGGGTTGCTGCAAGTGTTTGTTTCAGATCATTGTGTTTTACAAGCATGACTTCCACCCTAGCCTTTTCATCAGACAATTGACACTTGAGTTTATAAATTTCAGACTCTTTTTCATTCAAAACTTTCTCAAAGTCAGTTTTATTCTTAGTCATGACCCTTTCTAAATCCAACTTCTCATTGATTAACTCAACATTGATTTCTCTAATGGAAGCAAATGCTGAAACACAAGACTCTGAACACAACTTAGCTTTGGATTCAGATGATACCTGTGATGTTGAAGAAGTTGAACTTGAGGTGTCAGTTGACTCAATAGCCATCAATGCAAGATTCCCAAAAGGATTGTCTCCACCATGTGGACCATTTTCAGAGTAAGGCTGCATGTTGAAGTCAGATAAGTCATCAGGTAGGCTACTCCAATCAACTACTCCAGGAGTAAAGAAACTCTGATGCTGTTGTTGTTGAGACTGTTGATTGGTTTGAGATTTGCTGGGATCAGGAAGAGCAGGTGATTGTGAAGGAATTAATGCTGGAGTGTGTGTAGGTTGAGGCATGTAAAAACAAGGATATGGATATGGCATAGGATTTTGTGGAGCAAAGTGAGCTGGATAGAATTGTTGTTGACTAGTACCAGAAGATTGTGGTCCTTTGCTTGATGTGTTGTTGCTTGGAAAAGTCACAAAAGGTGCAGCAGAGTTAGAACCAGTAGATTTGCACTCCCTAGCAAAGTGACCAAGTCTGTGACACTTATGGCACCTCAGCTTCCCTTTGTCAAATCCAACTTTGGTTTTGCCAGATAATCCAGGGAACTTTCTTCCTGTTCGTTTATAGAACTTTTGTGATCTGATGTTGATTAATGCCATTTGACTCAAAATGTCCATCTCCTCTAGATCATCATCCGGAATTCCTTTCAAATCATCCATCACAAAACACAAGTTATCACCATAATTTCCTTCATTACCATCAACTCCCACAAAAGCATGTTCAGAATTGTTAGTAGAAAAATCAATATGTTCATCATAAGAACATTCAGACCCATTAAACTCTGACTCCTGACCTATCAAAGCAGTGTTACCAGGAACAAAATCATCAGCAAGTTTTCCAGATGAAGACAGTTTTCTCTTCTGTTCTACCTCTCTCTCAAAAGTTAAGAGTTTCCCATGTAATTGGGTGAGAGATAGATTTTCCAGATTAGCATTAGAGCGTAGGACAATTGTGTATGTGTCCCATCTCTCAGGCAGTGATCTGCGAAATCTATTATTCATCTGACTATTAGTATATTCTTGCTTAACCATTTTCAACTCAGAAATTAAACATGAGAACCGCTCAAATTGTTGAGTCAATGATTCACCCTTTCTGTGAGAAAATGTCTCATACTGCTGAGCAAGGATTTCTCTAGTATTTGCTAAAACCTCATCGGTTCCACCAAATTGTTCTTTCAGTGCAACCCAGAGATCATGAGCAGTATCATGATGCATCAAGCCTGAATAAATCTCATTAGGCAGAGCCATGGCCAGAACACCATGAGCTTTCGCATCAATTTCAAACATTTTGATATCCTCATCCGAATACATATCAGACGGTTTCGAAATCATGATCTTAGTTTTAGGATCAGTGATCGTGGGTTTATATGGACCATGCACTACAGATTTCCAACATCCTGCGCTGTTAATCGACAGGTGATGTAGCATTCTACGTTGCCAAATGTTGTACTCACTCCGCACAAGCATCGGAGGCTTGGTTGCGGAGCCTGTATTGTGCGGATCATTGTTTGGAGTTGTCATGATCACAGATTCAAGCAATTTGACACAAACTAATGCAAATTTCGATCAATTGATTCAAAACAAATTAATATTGAAGGACAAATCAACAGAAGTTAACAGAAAATTTCAATCTATAACAAATCCTTACTTAATCAGCTAATTCGATCAATTAGAGAACAAATTTGAGCAGTTTCAGAGATCAATTGTTTAATCGATCAATGATTAACCAGCTCTGATACCAATTGTAGGATCAGATGTTCTCAATTGATTCAATAATAAAGTATAGCAGCGGAATTCAAAGTTGAATTAGCACAATCATAGCAAGAACAAAATTCAATCAAACAGTAAACGAATAAGTTTGTTATAGAGAGAGAGTTTCTGCAAAAGGAATATTTCATTCAATTCCCTAACTTCATTACATTACAAAATTGTCAACTGCCCTTATATATAGACAGTGACGTCTGATGATGTCACATGATGTTGACACCTAACAGACAAAACAAAACAACTGAAATAACTAAACTACTGAGAATGTCTACAACATCTGAAGACATTCTCTTACAACTACTGAAGTATTAAAACTACTGAAGTAATAAACTAAAACATCTGATGAGTAAACTACTCATCAGACTTTTACAAGAACTGAAAGAAAACTACTGAAGACTAAACTACACACTACAACATCTGATGACTTACACTTCAGCTGTTGTATATCACTTCAGATCTTGTATCTTCTGTCAGCCGTTGTGTTCTTCTTCAGTTGTTATAAGTGCTGTGAGACTTAGAGATTTTTCTGATCAGGCTCATTGGTTCTTTTAGTCCAACAATGGATCTCCTACGTTAGTAATGGGCCAATCAACTTTATCGTGCTTGGATTATGTCTATGGGCCACGTTGCTAATGAAATTGGGCCAAGTTTAGTTGGGTTTGGCCGAAAGACTAGTGGGCTGCCAATCTTGGGCAGCGAACCTTTGTGGTTTTCATCCCAAGGTTCGGCCCCTTATAGCCGAAGGGTTCGCTCATGTGAGATATCAAATGGTTCGGCTAATGATTGATAATCATATAGGTTCGCCTATGTTGCCTCAAAAAGGTTCGACTGCATGAGGTTCGTGAAACATCTATTGGTTCAGTGAAGGCTTGTGGGGGGGCTCCTTAGTGTTCAGCTGCGCATGCCACGAACCATGCAAGGTTCGTTTAGAATTAGGGTTCGACTATCTGCTCGACGAACCATGCAAGGTTCGTTGAACACATGGAGGCTCGGTACTGGTTCGTGAAGCATCCTCATGGGTTCGTTGTCATGGCACAGGTTCGCGAGGACCCTCTGGGTTCGGCTGATAACCCAACGAACCATGCAGGGTTCGCTAAGGTTCGCTAGATTCCCACTGGTTCGGCCGGGAAACCCTAATGGGTTCGGCTCCTTGACCCTTGCGAACCTGTACACCTGCATCATCACCTTCAGCGAATTCCTCAACTCCATCCCATGATCTAGGTTAATTTAACATCAGATAGGGTTGCTAGTGGTGCGAAAATGGAAATGGAGTGCTAGAACCGGCTATGAGTCGAGTTTCAACAACACACCCATGAAAACCCTATTTTTCCGAACTTTAACTCGATCATACCTCGATTTTGGCCGGTTAATTCCACCGATTTCTTGTACTTTCGTGTAGACAATGTTGAGAGCTTCGCGTGGACACCAAGAATGACGAAATCCGTTGAGAAATAAGCGAGTTACGAACGTTTAAAGTGAGTTTTTCTAGAGATAGAGAGGGTAGACGAAAATTCTAGTGAGAGAAGTGGTTGGTGATGAATTAAATGAGAAAATGGTCTTTTTCAAGGCTTTTATAGCCCGGGTAATATTCGGGTCCGTTTCGGTCGCTCGGTTCGCGTTTCCGGAACGTAACGCGTATTTTACGCGGATTAAAATAAAAGAGTTGTTAAACTCATTAAAATGATGAGTTTCAAAATTGTAGAAATATAAAATAATCATTTTAATTATTTGTTCGAAAACAGATCGTTAAACAGTAACAATTGCGTGTATACCCCCAATCGCGTACGTTTTCCGATCGTATAAAAATAGTTAAAGCCGTTCACTCGTAATTATAAGTTCAACATTCGCATCATTATGGATCGTCACCCATAACTATACTCAGTCTCTCTTACGCATTACCATTTTGTTTGATTAATTGTCATAATATTCGTCTTAACACTACGCACTAACACTATCCTGTTACACCGAACGCAGTATATATATAGGGCTCACTCTCGCTGCCCACCACTGTTTCGATATAACACAATACTGTTCTTGCCTAGCGTAATCGACTGTAAATATTAATACATACTTGTTCCTAAATAAATAAGATCCTGTAACACACAAGCACACATTATGAACATAAGAATCACATTGATAACTGAACATTGACACCCACTGTTCTAACACTGTTTACGACTACCATGACTAAATGTACAAATGTTACAGTCTCCCCTAGTTAAGGGAATTTCGTCCCGAAATTAACTAGCCGAAGGTACTGTAAAAAGATGAGGGTACTTAAGCTTCATCTGGTCTTCACGTTCCCAGGTGAACTCAGCACCGCGTTTGCCCTCCCATCGTACATTTACGATCGGGATACGGCTGCGTTTAAGTTTCTTGACTCCATGATCCATGATTTCAACCGGACGTTCTATGAATTGCATGTTGTTCTGAATCTGAATGTCTTCCAGTGGAATCTGAACATCATGATCTGCCAAGCATTTCTTAAGATTTGATACGTGAAAAGTATCGTGAACATTGCTTAGCTCCACTGGAAGTTTGAGTTTGTAGGCTACGGGACCAATCCGTTCCAGGATCTCAAAAGGTCCTACGTACCTTGGTGCAAGTTTCCCTTTCTTCCCGAATCGGACAACGCCTTTCCAGGGAGAAACTTTGAGTAAGACTCGGTCACCGACTTGAAACTCAAGCGGTTTCCGACGTCGATCAGCATGACTCTTCTGCCGATCTCGTGCGGCCTTAAGCCGTGATTGAATGATTGTGATCTTGTCTGATGTTTCCTGAATGAGTTCTGGTCCTACGACCTGTGAGTCACCAATCTCGATCCAACAGACCGGTGATCGGCACTTTCTACCATATAAAGCTTCGAATGGTGCACATTGAATGCTCTTATGATAGCTATTGTTATATGAAAACTCAATGAGTGGAAGATGAGTGTCCCAACTTCCACCGAAGTCAATGACACAAGAACGAAGCATGTCCTCGAGTGTTTGGATAGTCCTTTCGCTTTGACCATCGGTTTGGGGATGATACGCCGTGCTAAGATTAACACGAGTTCCCAAAGCCTTTTGCAATGATTGCCAAAAGCGAGAAGTGAAACGACTATCACGATCAGATATGATTGATGTTGGTGTACCATGACGTGCAATGATTTCGTTGATGTATAGAGTGGATAGCTTCTCCATCTTGTAATCCTCTCGGATTGGGAGAAAATGAGCAGATTTGGTGAGTCGATCAACGATCACCCAAATCGAATCGAATCCTCGCGGAGTTCTCGGCAACTTGGTTATGAAATCCATGGAAATTTGTTCCCATTTCCATTGAGGAATTTCAGGTTGCTGCAGAAGTCCCGAAGGCTTTTGATGTTCTGCTTTGACTTTTGAACATGTAAGACATTTTCCCACATACAGTGCTATGTCTTTCTTCATTCCAGGCCACCAGTAAGACGTCCTCAAATCTTGATACATCTTATCGGCTCCAGGATGAACGGAATATCGCGACTTATGAGCCTCATCACAGATGAGTGTGCGCAATTCTTCAGACTTTGGAATCCAAATGCGGCCATTGAGATATAACACCCCATCAGATCGAGATTCTAGTTTCTTCTCAATCCCGCAATCCAAGTCTGTCTTGAGTTGATTTTCTGTTACTACTTGTTGTTGTGCAATACGAATCAAGTCTTTCAAGTTCGGCTGTGTGTTGATCTCCATGGCTCTTACAAGAATCGGTTAGACTGGTTCCTTACGACTAAGAGCATCCGCCACCACATTGGCTTTACCCGGATGGTATCGAATCTCACAGTCGTAATCAGTTAGAAGCTCAACCCAACTCCGTTGTCTCATGTTGAGTTTTTTCTGATTAAGGATGTGTTGCAGGCTCTTGTGGTCTGTATAGATGACACATTTAGTACCATAAAGGTAGTGCCTCCAAATCTTCAATGCAAAGACCACAGCCCCTAACTCAAGGTCATGAGTAGTGTAATTCTTCTCGTGAACCTTAAGTTGTCTTGAAGCATACGCAATGACCTTGTCCCGTTGCATAAGTACACAACCGAGACCAAGGTTTGAAGCATCACAATAGACAATGAAATCATCACTGCCTTCTAGAAGGCTAAGGATAGGGGAGTTGCATAACTTCTGTTTAAGAAGTTGAAATGCATCTTCTTGTTTCTGTCCCCATATAAAGGCTTGACTTTTCTGAGTCAAAGTAGTAAGTGGCAAAGCAATCTTAGAGAAATTCGCAATGAATCTCCTATAATAGCCTGCCAGACCCAAAAATGAACGAATCTCTGTTGGAGTAGATGGAGTAGTCCAGTTCTTAATCGCCTCAATCTTTGCTGGATCTACATGTATTCCATCCCTGTTTATGACATGTCCTAAGAAGTGAACCTCCTTTAGCCAAAATTCACATTTTGGGAATTTAGCATAAAGTTGTTCTCCCCTTAGTAGTTCTAGGACTTTCCTCAAATGATCTTCATGCTCCTGTTCTGACTTTGAATAGATCAGTATATCATCAATAAAGACGATAACAAACTGATCTAAATACGGTCTGCAGACTCGATTCATCAAGTCCATGAACACTGCGGGTGCATTGGTCGGCCCAAATGGCATAACCACAAACTCATAGTGTCCATATCGAGTCCTAAACGCAGTCTTTGGTATGTCCTCATCATTTACTCTTAACTGATGATACCCGGATCGTAAATCAATCTTAGAGAAACAAGTTGCTCCCTGTAATTGATCAAACAGATCATCGATCCTGGGCAGAGGATATCTATTCTTGATTGTCAACTTGTTCAGCTCACGATAATCGATACACATACGAAATGAACCGTCTTTCTTTTTGACAAAGAGAACCGGAGCTCCCCATGGAGAGAAACTCGGTCTTATGAAACCTTTGTCTAAAAGTTCTTGAAGCTGACTAGACAGTTCTTGCATCTCAGACGGTGCTAATCGATACGGTGACTTCGCCACTGGGTTTGCTCCAGGGACGAGATCAATTCTAAACTCCACTTGTCGGACTAGTGGTAGCCCAGGCAAGTCTTCTGGAAATACGTCTGAATAATCTCTGATAATTGGAACGTCTCCAACTGCTTTCTTTTCGGGTTTCTTTTCTACCACATGAGCCAGGAATGCATAATATTTCTTCTTCAGGTATTTCCTCGCTTTAATGCACGATACAATCTTCAATCCGCGGCAGGGTTTCTCGCCGTAAACTATCATCGTTTCGCTAGACGATAGGGGAATTCGAATGAGTTTCTCCGAGCATACGATTTCAGCATTGTTCTTGGATAACCAATCCATTCCTACTACAACTTCGAAACTTCCGAGAGTCATATGAATGAGATCGATGGAGAAAAGATGGTCATTTAATCTTAATTCACATCCATGTATTATGGAATCTACAACTATAGTCTTACCATTCGCTACTTCTACAGTATAGGGAGCAGTAAGTGTGGATAGTTGCATATCAAGTAAAGAAGCAGTATGAGCAGAGATAAAACTTTTATCAGGACCAATATCAAATATGATAGAAACATAGTGATCATTGATAAGAAATGTACCCGTGATGACTGCCGGATCCTCCCGTGCTTCGGCAGTTCCGATAACAAAGGCACGAGCAGTAGCAGTAGTGTTGTTGAGTTTTGGACACTGGTTTCTGAAGTGTCCTTCTGCTCCACAATTATAACAGGCCCTTCCACCTGTAGCAGCAGTGGTAGTGGTAGCAGTAGTTGCAGCAGCAAGATGAGCAGCTCGGCATGTAGCTGCAAAGTGTCCCATACGCCCACACTTGAGACACTTTTTGCAAGGAGTGTTGGGTAGATGATGATACTGGCATTTGGTGCAAAGTGGAAATGGGCCAGTATAAGGCCTTCTGGCATTAGCAGGTTGTGGCATAGCAGTAATAGGTGTAGCGTGAGTAGGTACAGCTGCAGTCAACGCTGACAAATTTTTGATCGTCTTTTGCTTCTTCTTCTTGTGATGGTGTTGTTCAGGCTTCTTGCCTTCTTCAATCTGTGCTCTCTTGAATCCCTTTCGGGTGAGCACCCCAGATTTTACATACTCTTCAGTAAGACTAGCACCAAGTTGGATAGCTGCTTCCAGAGTAGTGGGGTTATTCCCCATAACAGTTCCTCTAACGACCAGAGGTAAACCTTCAATATATTTCTCTATCCGACGGGATATAGGAGTAACCAAATGTGGTACCAGAATGCACAACTCATGAAAACGAGTTGTATACTTGGCGTTTTCACCACTGTCTTGCACCAGATTCCACATCTCCACCTCTAGTTTCTTCAGCTCGTGACGTGGACAAAACTTCTCCACAAGTAAGTTCTTGAAACCGTCCCACGGTAAAGCTAAAGCAACTTCCCGTCCTCTGGTGTTCTTCTCAGAGTTCCACCAGGTGAGTGCGCCTTTGTGAAAAGCGCTCGAGGCCATTTTGACCTTCAGGTTCTCAGGACATCCTGTGAAATCAAGAATATCCTCGATGCTCTCTAACCACTGTAGTAGACCAGTAGCTCCTTCGGTACCAGCGTACTTAGGAGGCTTAGCATCATTGAACTGCTTGAAAGTGAAGTTAGCAGTTCCAAAAGTTGTAGCATTTGAGTTATGTGCTAAATCACTAGTACTTCCCCGAAGATTCTGGGTAATATCAGTGACCATGCCCGGAATGACATCTCTCATGTGTATAGCGATGGCTCGGGCAATCTTGTTGATCTCATCGTCGTTGCCACTTGTCGAACCCCCTCCGTTAGGATCACGTCGGGGAGGCATTCTACGAATAGAAGCCACAAGCGGGTCAGTAATGAGGAATGATACAATTGAATTTGCATGATAAAGTTAGTAATATATCCATACTACCAATATTATCATTCAATTGTAATATGATCCAGTACACGTATAAGTTATCAACTTATTTGCATACTTATCATGTGAATATGTGCGATGTCTCATGATCTCTTTCCACCAAACCTACACACTGACACTTTCCCGATATACCGAAGATAGCTTATATATAGGGCATACGAAAGGGTCAAGCAAACTGCCAGCCCAGACGCCATCCCACCACCGCTTCGATATACCACGATCATGTCCTTGCTAGCATTTGGCAACATGTTTGTACTGATTTCCAAGTGTGTTCCATTGATTAAGAATCCCATGATCTTTGATCAATTTGAACTATGATAGAATCCATGATTGAGCTATGATTGTGTTATGTGTGCACCTACTAACCATCGTTAACATGTAGAACTAATCATACGTGTGCTCTACACTTTTCTGTTAACCTATGATAGTAACTACTAATCATGTAAAAACAATTAAGAGTTTCACTTAAGGTTTACATTGAAAGAATGTTCACAACTTGATTGATTCCCCATAATGTTTGGTTCATCCAAGTTTGAATGGCACTATGATTTGATTCACCACTGATTGTATCTCCAATGTTTGTATCCCATGCGTTTGACTAATGTTCAATGTTCCCAGTTGCTCCCGAATCCTCACTCCAATTACGAACGCCGGATTCCCCCTAACATACCGAAATAAGCTTATATATAGGGTAAGCTCTCACCGACCCACCACTTACCTCAACACGTCAGCGTTAATCCGTCGTCTATATTTGGGGCTAAGATTCCAACTGTTGATTGATTATGATTGTTTCATGATTGCCTCTTGTACTATGGATATGATTGTGTAAACCAAGGTTCTTAATCTACTCGAAATAAAAACTTAAGTTTTAGCATGTGTGTCCTAGGTTAATTAACCTAGGTTCTCAATACCTACAGTATTGAGTATAATGATCTCCTGTGAGAACTTCAACTAAAGAATACTGTTACACAGATTCTAAGTTATAAAGTTCCTGTGATAATGAACACCTGATAATGATAACATGACAAGGACTTCAAATCAAGATTCTAAATTAATAGCTCTTGACCTTTGAACTCCTATAATGAATATGACAAGGATTTCAAATCAAGATTCTAAATTAATAGATCTGGACCTTTGAATTCCTATAATGAATATGACAAGGATTTTAGATCAAAGATACTAAATTAATAGATCTTTGCCTCTAAATTCCTATAATGAACTCTGTGTGAGAATTTCAAATCAAGGATACTAAGATTACAGATCCTTGCCTCTGAAATCCTTAAATGAATACGTGTAAGAAATTTAATTCGGTTTCTAAAATTATAGAATTCCGATTCAAATTCCTTGACTCGATATCTAATCTTAGAAAAATGTCCCTAAGATCTTTCAAGCTTAATGTAGACTTAATGCTCACTTAAGTTACTTAGATCCTAAGTATCCTCAAGCCTGTAGCACTTAATCATACTGGGTAGCTTAGGTTATAGTCTAGGTCATTAAACATTGGGTTTTTCCTAGTTCTCTACAACCTTGACTCTGATACCAACCTGTCACCCCCCTGCGCCGCGTGCGGAATCCACGGCGCGGTGACGTATGAACAGTTGAATCATGCACAAGTATTGAATAAGAACAACCACAATGGATTACTACATTTCAAAATGTTTAGACAGTTGTTTAGTTACAGACAATCTATCTACCAAAAGAAAGACAACTACAGACCCCAAAATATAGTTACAAAATAAGACTTCAAACAAGACAATTAAACATTTAGGATTTAGTGTGTTTCTATTCCATCCTAGCATGTTTCTTCATCTTATTCTATCTTAGAATGGTCTCCTTAGTTGTCTCTGAGAAAGTCTTAAACCTGATTACCTGAAACACGTGAAAAGTAACTGTCAACTACAGACGTAGTTGGTGAGAACAATAGGTTTAACATATGAAATCATGATTATGTGATATAAAGCATAGGTATGTTAAAGTAATAAATGATTCACATGGATGAGCTGCAACCCAAACTAACATCAAGTAAGAAAATGAGTGTAAACAGTCCAATCACTGTTTGCACGAAAGCCAACATATAATATCAAGTCTCAAACCACGTTTGGAGTTAGATAATGTATAGCAATTTTGAAAACCATAATGACACCAGACCTGCAGTTAGCTTTTAAAACAAATTTAAAAGGTAACTCCATTCTGGATAAAAACCAATGTGTCCGCTTTCCCTTGTTGTGATCACCCAGTACTAACGCTAATGAATGTGATACTTGATGCGTTTACAAGTTTGTTTACAACAATAGACACCATGTTTATGAACCTTACTTTAACCGAACGTGTTAATGCCTTATTTGATAACATGAATTGAAAACCTTGATTTAATCCCATGAATTAAATCCTTTGTTTTGAATACCATGAAATGAATCTCTTGATTTGAATACCATGAAATGAACCTCTTGATTTGAATACCATGAAATGAACCCCTTGATTTGAATACCATGAAATGAACCTCTTGATTTGAATACCATGAAATGAACCTCTTGATTTGAATACCATGAAATGAACACCTTGATTTGAATACCATGAAATAGTGACCTTGTATAATAACAAGGTTTATAGCAAAGAATTTATAAAATCCATTACTTAAAAGAGTTTATCCTGTATAAAAAAAACATTTGAGTAAATCTGTTGTAAACAGTTCAAAGGGTCTTTATAAAACCTTTTTAATAAAAAGAGTTTAATAGTTGATAAATCCTTTAAAACAGTTGACAATCCCTTTAAAACAGTTGATGAATCCCTTGGATTCGTAAAATGAACCTGTAATGTTTATAAGAATACACACATCCTGTGTAATGAAATACGATTGTAAATAGCGGGTTTGATCACGTCTTCCACCCCAAAACAGTTGTAAAACAGTAAAAGAGGGGCTAATGTTCTCACCTGTCTGCAGTAGACTCTGAACTAAAACAGATAGCAAGTAGCAAACAGGACTTCTAAGTGTTTCCTATATCATTGTAATCATACATAAGATATAAGATTTATAATTGTATAGACCTTGATTCATTGATTGACTAATGTTTACGATTGTTGTGAAAACTTGAAAGTCATGATTGAGTTACTTGTTTGATCATGGGTCCGAGAAAAGAATGTGTGATGTCCCGTTATGCACAAATTGTTTGCACAACATCACATGTGTTTAAGAGTTTGATAAACCATTAATACACCATTGATACACTAGTGATTAACATGAAAATGTATAGATATGTTCAAGCGTTTAGACTCGTGAGATTATGAATTGATCTCTTTATTAGTTTAGGTTAAACTTAACCCAACTAAGATCAATTCATAAACACTTTGCATTGAAGACCACACCATGGGCCATTTAAGTGTGTTGTTGGGCCAACAATGGGCCTTATACCCATGAAATCGGGGTGGGCTTTAAACAAAGTCTATGGATCTCCTACGTTAGTAATGGGCCAATCAACTTTATCGTGCTTGGATTATGTCTATGGGCCACGTTGCTAATGAAATTGGGCCAAGTTTAGTTGGGTTTGGCCGAAAGACTAGTGGGCTGCCAATTTTGGGCAGCGAACCTTTGTGGTTTTCATCCCAAGGTTCGGCCCCTTATAGCCGAAGGGTTCGCTCATGTGAGATATCAAATGGTTCGGCTAATGATTGATAATCATATAGGTTCGCCTATGTTGCCTCAAAAAGGTTCGACTGCATGAGGTTCGTGAAACATCTATTGGTTCAGTGAAGGCTCGTGGGGGGGCTCCTTAGTGTTCAGCTGCGCATGCCACGAACCATGCAAGGTTCGTTTAGAATTAGGGTTCGACTATCTGCTCGACGAACCATGCAAGGTTCGTTGAACACATGGAGGCTCGGTACTGGTTCGTGAAGCATCCTCATGGGTTCGTTGTCATGGCACAGGTTCGCTAGGACCCTCTGGGTTCGGCTGATAACCCAACGAACCATGCAGGGTTCGCTAAGGTTCGCTAGATTCCCACCGGTTCGGCCGGGAAACCCTAATGGGTTCGGCTCCTTGACCCTTGCGAACCTGTACACCTGCATCATCACCTTCAGCGAATTCCTCAACTCCATGCCATGATCTAGGTTAATTTAACATCAGATAGGGTTGCTAGTGGTAAATGGAAATGAAGTGCTAGAACCGGCTATGAGTCGAGTTTCAACAACACACCCATGAAAACCCTATTTTTCCGAACTTTAACTCGATCATACCTCGATTTTGGCCGGTTAATTCCACTGATTTCTTGTACTTTCGTGTAGACAATGTTGAGAGCTTCGCGTGGACACCAAGAATGACGAAATCCGTTGAGAAATAAGCGAGTTACGAACGTTTAAAGTGAGTTTTTCTAGAGAGAGAGAGGGTAGACGAAAATTCTACTGAGAGAAGTGGTTGGTGATGAATTAAATGAGAAAATGGTCTTTTTCAAGGCTTTTATAGCCCGGGTAATATTCGGGTCCGTTTCGGTCGCTCGGTTCGCGTTTCCGGAACGTAACGCGTATTTTACGCGGATTAAAATAAAAGAGTTGTTAAACTCATTAAAATGATGAGTTTCAAAATTGTAGAAATATAAAATAATCATTTTAATTATTTGTTCGAAAACAGATCGTTAAACAGTAACAATTTCGTGTATACCCACAATCGCGTACGTTTTCCGATCGTATAAAAATAGTTAAAGCCGTTCACTCGTAATTATAAGTTCAACATTCGCATCATTATGGATCGTCACCCATAACTATACTCAGTCTCGCTTACGCATTACGATTTTGTTTGATTAATTGTCATAATATTCGTCTTAACACTACGCACTAACACTATCCTGTTACACCGAACGCAATATATATATAGGGCTCACTCTCGCTGCCCACCACTGTTTCGATATAACACAATACTGTTCTTGCCTAGCGTAATCGACTGTAAATATTAATACATACTTGTTCCTAAATAAATAAGATCCTGTAACACACAAGCACACATTATGAACATAAGAATCACATTGATAACTGAACATTGACACCCACTGTTCTAACACTGTTTACGACTACCATGACTAAATGTACAAATGTTACAATACTATTTTGGCTGGGATGTCCAAGTGGGTTAAGGCTTGGGTTGTCGATACTAGTAGCCATGGGAGGGTTGTTGAGTTGAAAATAAAGAGGGTAGACTTCAATAGTGTCTACAAGAACCATTGGGTGGTTCCTTGACCATAAGTCGATACTAACCCCCACTTAAACATGGTCATGCCGTTAAAAACAAACATACAAACTATTTCAAAACAAAGTAGCAATCATGGGTTAGTAATGAGCATGAATTTGGCTAAGGATGATCAAATAAAATGGTTACACGAACACAAGGCACTGTTGAGTTAACCACACTTTCAAACTTATAAAACTTGAGGTTTTCTAAAATAAACTCATATTTCATTAAAAGCAACTTGACCAATATCATGTGGTTAAGGTTTCTAAAGGTAATAATAACTTACTTTTGAAAATGTGATATACATAACACAAAAAGAGTTTTACAAACCAAACTTAACCTTCTTGTATACATAAGCTTTAAAAGTAATGACTTTTCTTATAACAACTTAAACACATATTCTTAAATGCATATTCTTTTCTAATAAGTTTAGTTTTAATAAATACAGGTAATTGTTCAATAAGGGCAATATAATGAGATTTCTTAGACCAAACCTAGTAACACGTTAAAGAAGTAATAGGTTATTTAGGTCAAAACATCTAGTCTAAGACCTAGTCTTAAACACAACGATAAAGGAATACCAAATACTTACAATGTAAAAATCATAATCAATGAAACCAGGTATTCAAGCCATTCAAATCACAACAAACAAGTGTGCATTCTTGAATCAAATATATCACACAACAACACAGGTGAGTTCATTGTCCCTTTTCAACCGTTTGGTTTTATAAACTGCGGCAGTGAGAATAATGTTAAATGTTTTACATAAATGTTTGTCATGTTATACAATTCATTTACTATCATGATGATACACTTGTTTACAATGCTTCCATACTGATACATGGAAATGCTTATAATTACATATACAAACTCTTGCTTTCACATACATATACTTTCTCATACAATACTTGTACTCATACATTACTCATATATACACATACTCATATATACACATACTTATACATACACATACAACTCATACAAATTCAAACATACACAAGTCGTTGGATGGTATGCCAAGGATGGGGCATACGCGGACGGGATCCTGGTTAGTAACAGGTACTTGTGCCCATGGTACAGAAAGCCTCAATAGATAATCACAAGGATTTTGTAAGGCACACTGATTGGCCACCTAGCATTGACATGGTGTCAACCCCAACTAGTAATTTTGTGACCTTCGTTGTCAACTCTTAATGTTTTGTAATGACTGGCCTCGGATGATTATGGTTCGTTTTAGATGTGACTATGTGTCCTTTGATAGGCATCCTCTAACTACGCACCGTCGCTGAAAGTTACACCCAAGTTAATCTGTGGGTTGGTACTGTTAATCATCGCGTGTGACTCTAGGAGCCACCCCTTCATATTTTCAGTTGCATGTAGTTGTGAACTCAAATTGGGTTTTATAACTCTAATTAATTGGAATTGGATAACTATGATACTTTTCAAAATTATCAAAGTATTAGAAAGGGAAATACTACACATTCAATATCTTGGTTAAACAAACAATAATGAATGTGGTGAATGGTTAGAGTGAAACTCTTAATTTCCATTAAAGGCAAAGTCGTGTCATGGAAAGCATGTGGTGGGCTGGGGGTTGGGCTTCACCGTATGTGTGCCCTATATATATGCAGTCTTGACATGATGGGACAATGTCGGTAATGAGGTTTAAGGTGGAGACTTTAAAGGATTTAGGAAAAGACTACGCTTACAAAACTTCTACAATGGTTTTCAAAACTAAACTTTATGAACTCACCACCCTTGTGTTGACTTTGTTTTACATATTTTCTCAGGTGACGAACAAGCTTAAGACTAGGAGCTCAGGATACTTACTAGGGTGACCAGTTACAGGTTTCGGCTGAATTCAAAATACGCATTCACCCGTTGCGTACCGCGACGGGTTTTGCCGAGCTCGGTCGCGTACCGCGAAGGGTTTGGTTTTCAAATTTTGTATTTCGTTTGTCCGGTTTCTTTCGTGTTTGAATCGTATCATTTATTCTAAACGTTTAATTCTTGTTAACACCTAATCACGTATAGACATGTTCTTTTGTTCTCATTATTGTTTCGTTAGTTCACCAATGCTTGTGTAACGAGACTCGTGTGTGATTCGGTAATTCCTTGAATTACTGATTCATGATTGTTTATGCTCAACTTTGTGAAACGTTTGCACACTTGATTAATCATAATCAACGTGTAATGTACAATTCGATAATTCCTTAAATTATCGTTTTGCAATCGTGAGTGTGTTCAACACACTTGATTACCACAATCAATGTGTAATGTATGATTCGATAATTCCCCGAACTATCGTTTCCGAATTGTTTGTGTTTGACTCACTTAATTAATCCTAATTAAGTGCAATGCCATAAATATGAATGTGATAAAGTAATTTGTAAGTGTTGCAATTTACTTGAAATTGTCGGGTGTCAAAAAAACAACTAGAGAAAATCAATGAAGATGATATGTCAAGTAAGTTCAACATAATGATTTTGAATAATGAGTTGCATTAAAAACCAAACACTCTTAGCAGGTGACAAAAACTTAAACAAGCAAGGTAATGAGCAAAGATTTTAAAGAATGTGTACAACTGAATATCAAAGTGAGCTTTGATTTTCATACTGGATGATTAAAACTCAATCTAAAGAACAAGGCTTTTATACCAATTGTTGGATCGAGAACACTTATTTTAGTATTCAATTGTTAGACTCGATTTGAAAAAATAAAGCTAGAGCTCCCTCTCAAGTAAAGAATCTGGTTCCTAGCTAGTTCTTTAAATCTTGTATTTATATTGAAAACAGAACAATAATACAAGTAATAATGGGAAAAAACAAATCCATATAATTCAGAGATTGTCTGGGTATAAATACCCACGTTAATACATAGTGGACAATGAGTAATAAGGCAAACAACTGACATTATAGACTCTGATATATAAGACAGACGTACATAACAATGGATATAAGTCAACAACAATTGAATGACTAAGAGCCTAAGGCTAAAGCCTTCAGTGGTTCTTCAGCCTTGGTCTTCGGTAGTTTTTACACATGGCTTGCTTCAAAGTTCTTTCCGCATTTGCTTTTCCGTGGTTATTCTTGAAAGGAAGCGCTTTCGAAGATATGTTGACACAAAGTTTCAAAAATAAGATCTTCCGGAGTTATTAAGAGGATCCTTCAATGGTGCTTGAAGGAAGATCTTTCGATATTATTCTGAGGTGACATTATCTATTTGCCTAACACTTTCGAACATGATGACATTACTGCGATGACTCTAGACTTGCATTAATCATAACACATACTACCTGGTAAACAATGATAGATCTACTAGCCAGGCCAGACCAACTGTTCATTGATGTAGAGCCCAATCAAGGACGAAGACTGACAAAGTCAACCCTTGATGAGCTGAAGACCTGATTTTGACATTTTTGTGTAGTTCCATTTTCGTATAGTTCCATTTTCGTGTACTTAGATATTCGAGTACTCGAATCAATTTTCGTGTATAGGGTTCGAGTACTCCTAAAATAGTATATGTAGACGTATTGTGTACTGTTCTAGGGTTGGATTCCCGAGACAAGTGCTCTCTATAAGTATTGAGGCACTATTTTCGAGAACTTCATGACATACACAAAGTAAGCATTTTTCTATCTCTTCTTGTGATTTTATTATGGATTCCACACATTCTAGAGTCGTTTGATGTTGACCAGAGCCTTAAATCTCGAGCCTTGATAAGATCTGGACCTATAAGTGGTATCAGAGCCTTTGAGCTCTTTTCTACATCAAGGTAAAAGATTTTTCATGCAAGTTTGATATTTCTTGATCTTCTCTTCATCATCCAGCTGCTGTTGAAATTTGGGACTCTGAATCTTTAAGAAGTTCTCTATGGAAATTTTACAAGTATTTTCGAGTTCAAAATTATGAGATCAGTTTTTCAAGTACACACTTCAGGAATAGGTTTTCAGGAACAGAATTTCGAGTACACTTGGTATCTCGAAAACTTGTGTTTCAAGAATAGTTTTTCGGATACTTGGATTTCGAGTATAGCATGGACTTCGAGTAGTTTTGGTCTTTCGAGTACATTTTGGACTTCGTGCATTGCTTTGGATTTTGAACACTTGAGGATTTCGAGAACTTGGAGTTAGAAAATTTTATGTTCGTCATGGCATCCAAAAATCTCACCATCTTATCCTACCTTCTGAACTTAGACAATGAGATTGGCATCGGAACTAAGCCACTAAGGCTTGTGTCAGGGATAACTTCCAAGACTGGATATTCAGTTTCCAGTCTTTCATCAAGTATACGGACCCGAATTTATGGAGATCGATTGAGGAGGTGCCTTATGTGCCTATGTTACAGAGTGAGTTAAATGGCTAATTCCCAAAGATCGGGAGTTGTACACAGAAAACGACATCCTATTGAAAGAAAAGGATGACAAGGCATACGCATCGATTACTATGGCGTTGTCTACTAATGTGGCTCATGGTTTCAAAGAGCATCAGACCGCCAAACATCTAATGGATGCTTTAGTGGAAAGATTTTAAGGGAATGAGGATATGCGAGAAACTCTCAAAGACATGTTGAGACAACGGTTTAATCATCTGATGTTGGAGATGACTAGTGCTGGGATTGAAATGTCAAAGGGAGAAGTCAACAAGAAACTCTTGAATTCACTTCCATACAATTGGAACTCCAACTGCACTACTATCAAGAGGACAAAGGATATGTATAAGACTTCTCTTAGTGAGTTGATCCCCATCATCAACTCATATGACATAGATGACAAAAAAAGAGCACTTAATCATGCCAGTTCTATGGGCATTACTCTTGCATATGAGAATGTTGCTCTCTTGTCTGCCATAAATTTTCAAGCCTCAGGATTTCAACATTATTATAACCTCTCACCTCAGTCTGTTCCTTTTGAGACAGCTTTAATTTCTTCAGGGCAAGTTAGTTCAGTGCCCAAAATCCCGCCTAGAAAGTGAGGAAGAAGCTGCTGCTGTTCAAATGATTAATGAACAGTTATTGTACATTCATTGCTAGAGAGTTGGCACCGGCCAATCTCACTGAAGACAACTTGGAGCAGATTAACCCAGCTAATGTTAAAGAAATGGATATCTCATGGCAGATGGCCATGGCAGTCTTTCATGCTAAGAAGTTCATCAAAAAGAATGGGCGGAACAGTTTTGGAAACAACCAGGGAGGAAGCTGGATTTGACAAGTCTAAGTTAAGGTGCTACAATTGTGACCGGCCGGGTCATTTTGCTCGGGAATATAAGCAGCCCAAAGTGTTGAAGGAGGCAGAGAAGAAGCATGATGAGAAGTGTTAGTGCATAGAATGTCCCTAGTTCAGTCTTTTGTATGACTTGATGTATAAAGTGGATATTATTAATGAAATCAGTCATTCTATATTCTTCGTACATGTTTAATTGAGTTTGTTATGTTTATATATGTTTGACTTTGATTTTGAATATGTTACAGACCAATTCGTGCGAACGACCCTAAGAATGAGTTCATTCGGGCCAATGAATGCCTAGCGAATGACTGGGGCGAATGAATGAGTCACCCGCATGACTCATTCGGTTGACCAGCTCATTCGGCTGAGCCATTCACCGAATGAGTGATTCGTACCACTCATTCGGTCGAATGAGTACAGCTTATATATATATAGCTGCAAACAACATTTTCATAACTCTTCGAGCTCCCTCTCACCCCTGTGCTCTCCTTTGTCATACCCTTAGGTTTTTGAGCCGACTCTTGCTGTCCAACTTCGATTCTCACCCAGTGGTGTTTGATTTCGATCAAAACGTTCACTCATCATCGTTGGATTTCCATGGGGACTGGTGGTTTTGATTGGAAAAGCCTGGAATAGGATTCTGCACTATTTCAGTGGCTGTTGAGCAGATTTCCAAAGCAACCGATTTGTTTCCTATGGTTCCATAGGTCCTACAAAGTGGTATCAGAGCTTTGGCTCTTGATTCTGCTTGATTTTTAATCCAAATCACCATATTGCTGATTGGTTGTTCGAGATTTTCAAAAACCCTAACTTTATTGCCCTTCAAGTTACTGTTTGATTATAGATATGTGGGTTTTTGTGGATGTTTTGACAAATTGATCATTCCTATTGCTTAGTAATGTTGTCTTGAAGTTCTGTACCAATTTTGGTGGTTAGATTCACTCTAAAACAAAAGTTATAACAATTTTTGTTGTTAAAAACCCCAGATTGTGCGAATGAATCAAACGTCCGAATAAGCTATGTGAATAGATCTTTTTCGGCCGAATAGCTTCATTCGACTGAATAGCTCTCATTCGGTCAGTTACCCATTCGGTCAACCGCTCATTCGGTTGACTGCTCTTTCGGTCTTCAAGTCATTCGATCAACAGAACATTCGGTCCTCTGCTGATTCACATCAGATCACTCATTCGGACTCCTCAATTCATTCGGCCAATACACACTTATTCGGTCCCCGTCATTCGGCCCTGTCAGTCTCATTCGGACATCAGATTTAAAATCTTTCTAAGTGTTGGATACATTTGTTCTTGACATAATGGAGGAACTAGCTTTGATGGCTAACCAGAATCATAGGATTCAGAACTTGCTACTCACTAAGACTGAGACATGCTACTCATTGGAAGTACAGATTTGAGATCCACATCTATGGAGTTGATACAAACTTGTGGATGACGATAGAGAGTGGTCATTTGAGACCTCTGAAGGAAGATGGAACTCCCATGTTAGTCACCCGGAATTATACGACTTTGAGAAGAAGGCCTATGCTATTCTGTCTCAATCCATTGCCACTGATATCTTTCATTAGTTTAGACAGTTTACTTCTTCTAAGTTACTTTAGGATGCGATGCAACAAAGATATGAGGGAAATGATGCTTTGAAGAATATAAAGTCCAAAGCTTTGAGGAAAGAGTTTAACAGTTTCATGTATGTGGGGGATGAATCTTTAGATGACTTGATTGCCAGATTTTATCATCTGTTGAGTGAGCTATATAATCATCAAGTCAAGACTACTACACAGGAGAAGATTCAGTGTCTAACTTATGCCTTGCCTCCCAAGTGGGAATCCTTTCTAATGGTTTTGAAACAGAGTGAGATGATTGTTAATATGGATATCAATGATTTCATTCAGAAGCTGAAAGAACAAGAGATTGAGAGCAAGTGGAAGGCAAAGAGAGTTGCTCAAGTTCAAGATCCTTCATTGTACTATTCTACACCCACAGTAGAAAGAGCTTCTTCTCATGCTCCACTCAAGACAGCTTTTGTCTCACAGACCAAGGAAGCTCCTGTGTCAGGCCAGACGTCCTTCAGTCAATCAGCTACAACCTCCACCTCTTAGAAGGAAGATAGTTATTTTGTCACAAATCTGAAGACAGATCATTTTGATAAAGTGACTGTGGAGGTTGCAAAGGAGCATATGGGTTTGTTGTCTACACTTGTGAGTTCTTATGATAGACTGCTAGCTGGGCAGATTGGTAACCCACATCTGACAAATGAAGATTACTCACAGATTGACCTTGATTATATGGAAAGGATTGACATTATGTGGGCTCTTGCAAGTGCAGTTAGAAGGGCAAAAGATTTTGTTAGGAGAACTGCGAAACACATCAATATAAACAAAGACTCCAAGTTTGGATTGGATATGTCTTCGGTTACTAGCTACAACTGTGGGGACAAAGGTCATTTTGCAAGATAGTGCAACAAGCCCAAGAAGATGGGTAATCACAATCCTTTTCAGAACCAGAGACCATCCACTGCCAATCCAGTGAGGAGATTAGTACCAATTGACACTTATGGTTCAGAATGATGAGGGAGAAAACTAGGACTTCATATTCAATTCTAAAAAGGGTGGAGCAGATAAAGCTTGTGTTGCAGAGATTAAAGAAGCTGATGGATCTAGGGATGACGATCATTCAGAAGAATCAAAGACAAGTCTGAATGAATCTTCAAGATCAGAATAAGAAAGCACTTCAGATTCAGAAATTCAAGGAGAATCAGATGATGAATTTGAAGACCAATCTGCTACTTAGTTTGCTTTGATGGTGAATACCTCTGATTCATCTCAGTCAGATCAGGTATATGATGATTGTTCCTCATCTCATTTTGATTGCTTTAAACGTGTTGACCTTGAAAGTAAGGTTTTGGCCTAACAGCAACACAATACTAACTTGATTAGCGATCTCAACCAGTGCATTGAGGCAAAGAAAGTTTTTAAATCAAATGAAAAAGATTTTCAAGCTAAAATTGAGCTTTTAAACATGCAATTGCATGAGGCTGAGATTGCTGTGCTGAATAAGCAAGATGCTATTACTTCTTATCTCAATACCATCAATGAGATAAAGAAGAAATTAACTATAGTCGAGTGTGACAATGAAACCTTAAGTCAGAAGCTCAAGAGCTATGAAAGCTCCTCTTATATCATTGAGCATATGATCAGTAGAGGGACGGATCGTCAGGGTAAGGGAAAAGAAACAAGATACAACCATTGCCCCCCACCAGTCTTGAACTGCTTTGTTAATTCTCCAAATGACAAAGAGATTAAATACTTTCAAGTGAAAACTCCATTAGTTATTGATCCTATTGGGATTATATCTGATGAGGGTTCCTCATTGTCTGAATAATCTTTTGTGGAGGGTGTGGTTGAAGATTGGGTCTCTAATTCTGAGTATGAGTCTGATGTTTCTCCTCAAGTCTCTTGTGTTAAGAATCAGACATCTGTTGCCAAAAAGGCTGACCCAATCTTACCTAAGAGAAACATGTCTTCAAAGTTATTCAAATCCATCTGCTTTGTGAAGTCTTCACAGGAGGGTGAACCAAGTGAATCCAACAAGGCTGACAACCTTGTGTTTAATGGGAGTAAGGGGTTGGGTTTTAAACAAATGTTTTTCATCAAAATAAACAGTCTTGTTCTAAACCCAAACACTTTCATCACAAAAGACAAAAGAGTTTGCTTTGAGTGTGGTGCACCTGGACATGTTGTCAAATTTTGTCCTCATCTGATCAGACCAAAAGTTGCACCATCCAATAAACAAAATCAGCATTTTGTTAAAAAGGTCAAGTCTGGAAAGCCCAAACAACCCATTCCCATTAAATCTTTGGACAAGGGTAAAAGGGAAAGTTGTTAAGGTGGATGTCCCAAAGGTTGTTAATGTCAAACAATCCAATCCATTATCCATTTATTTGAAATACTCTTTTTTGCAAAAACACAATCTGGAAAGTTAAGTCTTCTGAAATTTTGGTTTCAAATCCTCTAGATAAGGTGACCCCTAGATAGAAAATGGATTGATGCTTTAATCCGAGACTCATTGGGTCAACCCAAGCCCGTAAATGCTTGGGTTCCCAAATTGAACTAATAGTTTGTGTTTGTGCAGGTGGCCCCAAATGCTTCTCTTAACAGCACTTGGACCGTTGATAGTGGGGCATCAAGGCACATGACTGGAGATATATCACTTCTTTCCAATGTTCATGCTGTTAAAGGAGGATATGTGGCCTTTGCTGGTGACGAAGGCAGATTTATTACAGGAGAGGGTATTCTTTTAAATGGGAAACTTTCTTCGGACAAGGTCAGGTTTGTGAAGCAGCTAGAAAACAATATACTGTCAGTTTCACAAAGTTGTGACAAAAAGTAGAAAGTTCTTTTTGATGACTCCAGCTGTTACATTCTCAATCAAGGAATTACTATTCCTGAAGACAGGATTATGATGTCTGCTCAAAGAAAGCAAGATCTTTATGTACTCAATATGGCCACAGCTTCAACCACATCTTCTACAGCTTCATGTTTTATGTCCAAGGCTACAGAGAAAGATTCTATTCTTTGGTATAAGAAGATAGGTCATTTGAGTTTGAGGAAGATGAATCATCTAGTTCACAATAATCTGGTTGAGGAGTGAGTTTGAAGAATTTCAAGCTGTCTGATGTCTGTGCCTCATGTAAAAAGAGAAAGCAAACCAAGCAGTCTCACAAGCCTAAGAAGTACTTTTCAATTACTGTTCCACTTGAGCTTCTCCACATGGATCTGTTTGGTCCTGTCAACCGCAAGAGCATTGCTGAAGATCAATACTGCTTAGTCATTACTGATGAGTACTCCAGATACTCTTGGATGTTCTTTATGAAGGAGAAATCTGAAACGTTTGAATGTGTTCAAGTTCTTCTCACTAAGCTTGAATCACTGTATAAGCTCAAGGTTCGCATGTTCAGAACAGATAATGGGACTGAATTCAAGAATCATACTATGGAGACTTTCTGCAATGAACGTGGTATTTTTCAACAGTTCAGTGCTCCATATGTCCCTCAGATGATTGGTGTTGCTGAGCGAAAGAACATGACATTGATTGAGGCTGCTCAGACTATGCGTGCTGATTCTTCCCTACCGGTTCAATTATGGAATGAAGCGGTTGCTAATGCTTGCTATACTTTGAAACGGGTATTGATTGTGAAGAGGCAAGGGAAAAATTGCTTTGAATTGCTCCAAAATAGAAAACCAAATCTTAAGTATCTTGAACCATTTGGTGCTCCATGCACGATGCTTAAGAAACATGAGCAAGGCAAGTTCAATGAAAAGGTGTAAGAAGGCTAGCAACACCCTGAGCTGGCGGGGTTGGATCGAAGTCCCCGTCGGGCGGAAGGTTCTCGGGCTGCGATATCGTGAGTGATAATCATGATGATCAGATTGTTTACATAGCATCAATGTTAAGAATAACTAAAGCACAATGTAATATCAAACTAGGATTACAAAGTTAAATTACAAATGCCAATGTTTAGTAATTTAACTAAGTAAACCTATCAAAAGAATCAAATATATCTATCTTGTATCTGTACAAGATATCAAAAGTGACTCGTAGTAACACTCAAAATATGTGCTTTCCAAAAGTCTACTAGGTCTTCTATTTGAGTATCCTAGCATGCAATCATGTGTCTTAGCTTAAACCTATGCATCACCTGAATGTAATAAAACAAAGTCAACACAATGGTTGGTGAGTTCATGTAGTTTTATATAAAAATAGTTTGAAAAATCACTTGAATGACAACCTTAACCTCACCATTAACCACCTATACCATCTGTTTTAGTATGCTTATATATAGGGCATATGTAGGGTCGAACTTACCGTCCAGCCACCATCCCACCACATACCAAACCACATGATATATTGTTCCTGATGATAATTAAGTGTTTCATCCTGCATCTTTGATTTCATAACAATTGATTCATAGAATTTGATTTGTAAATGTTTTCCTTGATTCCCTGAATGACAACCTTAACCTCATCAACGACCACCTATGCTAACCAACCGAGTATGCTTATATATAGAGCATATGTAGGGGACACACCCCAACCACCGTCCCACCACATACCAGGCTGCTTAACATATTGTTGTTAATGATAATTAAGCATTTCATTCCACACTATTGATCCTTAACGTTTGATTACTCTGAATATGTTTACCTTGTTTTCCCACGAAATGACAGCCTTAACCTCACTAACAACCACCTATGCTATCCAACCAAGTATGCTTATATATAGGGCATATGTAGGGGACAAGCCCCAGCCACCGTCCCACCACATACCGGGCTGCTTAACATATTGTTGTTAATGATAATTAAATGTTTCATCTCCCAACAACTAAGCATTTGATTGCTCTATGAGTAGTTTTGAATTCACTATCGAGGACAATTAAATGTACTAATCCTCAATAAACATCAAAATGAATGGACAAAGAAGAACACTGAATGACTAGTGGAGGTTGACTCCACGGTTCAAAACGCAATGGCCATTCAGTCTGTCTTACTAGGTCCTGACAACGAAGAACACTGATGACTAGTAGGGCTTGATAACTGTCAAGGCGCGATGGCCAATCAAACTGTCTTACGATGTCTAAGAGCTTAAGCATACAAGTTTATAGCATTCACATAGATTTACTGATGACTAGTAGGGGTTGACACACAGGTCAACACGCGCCGGTCAATCAGTTTGTTGTCTGAGCATTTCAAGTGTATCAAGCATTCAAGTGTTCAAGTATTCCTAGTATATCAAGTATTCACGTGTTTCAAGTATTCCAATCATATCAAGTATTCACATGTTTCAAGTATTTCAAAGTACATCAAGCATTCAAGTGTTTCGAGTATCCCAAACACAATAGTCTTTATAGCAAATTTGAACATATGGGTGTTTCTAAGTTTAAGTTCCAAATTTACATAGGCATAGTTTTCATAAGCATTTCTAGTTTTAGCATTAGTATTCCTTATGCATTTAAATGTTTCAAAAGTTTTAAGCAATTAAATATAGTGTATATAGCATTAGCATTGAATCTGTAGCTTTAGTTCAAGCATATAGTCTAAGCATAGAGTTTGTAGCATTAACCTTAGTATCTAGTTTGAGCATAGAGTTTAAGTATAATGTAAATAAGTATAGTGTAAATAGCATTAGCATTGAATCTATAGTCTAGGTCTTTGATTTCTAAAACAAGCTTTACGAGTTTAAGCATTTGTATAAGCATTATAACTAAGTCTTAAAATGTTTAATAACATTTCAATAATTGTTTAAAATGTATAACATGTTTCTCAGTCCCGAGTTAAAACAAATGGTGTGAAAAGGGACAAAATAACTCACCTTGTGCTTGAAGTGGTTGACTAAGTTAAAACAAGAATGCACGCGCTCTTTGTTTGTACTTGTTGTTATGTTCACAATCATGTATTGATTTCATAGTACTTGTAACTCATAAGTATAGGTTGTAGTGACGTGTGTGCGTACATGCTTTAACACTAAATGAGTTAACCCTTAGTGGTGCCAATTGTCATTCGGCCTCGTATGCTAATTAAGGATTCACTCCCACCTAACCACTTAAGCTCTCATTGGCCATGCCTTTATGTTACTTGTTTAGTTTTAAACAATTACTGAATTTCCTTAAAACATTGTCATTAGGTTACTTGTCTTGTTATAAGATATAGTATATATCCCAAAGCAATTTCAACCACTTAGCAATTTCCATGCACCATTTCAAATAAAATGGATGTCATGTGTTCGTTTTCAAGTTACTTAAGTGGAATAAGTGGTCGTATATGGGTCGAATGAGTGACTAGTCTTGGGCCAAAGTAATTAGAATAGGTTAGTAATACTATTGGGCCGGGAGTAGGCCTTGAGTGTTAATGGACCGAACTAAAGTCACATGGGCCTTATAAGTGTCGTGGGCCAAATTTCATTAGGCCGAGTGGTTTTCTTGACTTGGGCCGAAGGAAATTACATGGGCCCCTTGTTGAAAGTGTTGGGCTTAGGCAAAGGAGATGGACCGGTTGTAATGTATGGGGCCAAGTAGATTTGTGTAGGCATAGGATTTGGGCCGCCTAGATATCCAAAGGCCGGATGTTAGTTTCGGGTCGAGCAAGGAAATTGGGCCGTTTAACATAAATTCCATCAAACAAGGTGTGGCTAAGTGGGTCAGCATGGCCAAACGGATTATTTTTGAATTAATCAAAGCAAAGAGTTCCCATCTACAGCTAACCTTTGGGTTCCCATCTACAGCGACCCTTTGGGTTTGTTTAGGGTAGGGTTCGGCCAACTGTAAGCATAGGAGGTTCGGTGAGTGTAAGTGACGAACCCCCGGTTCGGCCGAAGTTGCCATGAAAGGTTCGTATCTGTTGAGTGGGTTCGGCACCCGTGCCAGGTTCGGCTGTTCAGTTGAAACCAAGGTTCGAGTGGCCTGAAGCATTAAGGTTCGCCTGGTTTGACAGCCAAGGGTTCGTTGTGTGGTGAAAGGTTCGGCCGAAGGGCTTGTATAGTTTCGTCATAGGCTGTTGCATGGGTTCGGCTAGTGTCACACCCCCAATTTTCAACTAACGGAATCATACCGTTTGGGAACGTGACAAACCAGGATCTCAGATCATTAGACATAACGAAGACCTCTATATGAATTTCAAAACATACTTTGGTCTAAATCTGTAACATCAAAGTTTCCAAAGATTGCGGAAGCGTTTTAAAACAATAACAGTTGTAGAATGTAAATTACAAAACCAAAATCCCAAATATTCAAGTCCAAATAACTATAATGTAAAGACATGCATGCAACTCTATCTCCTAGTCCATGCCTGCTTTCTTGTGTACCTTAGCGTCCTGAGAAAACATGTAAATCAAGTCAACACAAAGGTTGGTGCATAACACAGGTTTAAGCATTCACAAATGTTGAAACCACAGTTTGAATATAAAGTTTGTAGATAACATAATCACACATGCATAGTCATGATAGCTAGTCATATATACTATTTACATAAGTTGTCGACACCGAAGCTGACTAGTGCATGCTATCGCATGTTTTGCCTTGCCACTATTGTCTAGCACAAACAATAGTAAATGATTGTTTGGTCAGTCAAACACCTGCGTAGATCCCATCTACCAAGTGAGGTTTGTCAAACCTAATAGATCTATTTCCAGCTACCACGCTTTGCACTACGGCAAACTAAACGGCTCGGAATGTAAGGACTTGTAATGCTATGTTTGTACTTAATGTAAACAGCTAACTCATGCAAGTGATATGTATCTAAAATGTTTGTTGTACATGTTTTCTCCCCCAAAACAGTTAAAATAAGAAAGGGGCCGTGTACGCACCTTTGATTGTTGCAGAATGATCAAACACACTTAAACTCGTGTTGAAAGTCCTCTTACGAAGAACCTGTGTTTTAACAATAACCTAGTGTTATTCGGGTAGTCGTTTTGTGCTTGAAATCACATACGTGTCAACACACGTATGTTAGACTTGTTATAAACGCACATGAGTATGTACGCGTGACTTTGAAATCGTTTAAATAAAATCATATAGTCGTTTATGATTTTATTTGAATAATCGTAATTATACGCGATTATGTTTTCGGTTTAAAATGTGAATTTTATCATTTCATAGTGTTCGTATTCACATTACGATTCCAACGTAACTCGAATCGATTAAATCGGATTTGAAATGAAGAAGTTATGATAAAAACAAAATTAGTTTTAAAATTCAAAAACCAGCAGAGGCCGGGTTCGAACCCGCGACCTCTGCCTCTAAGCACACCCACTTTACCAGTCTAGCCCACTACCCATTTACAATAGAAACTCCAAATTAATTCTTTTAACCTTACTTGATCGAGTTCTCCTATGTTAATCCCAAACCGAACTAGAGGAAACCCAATTGCCCCACGATTCAACCGAATTCGATTCCATGATTATGTGGTTTTTGTTCTATTGATCCATACGACCATGTAATTGATATTCAATTAGAAAATGAACCAATATAACTCAATTAATCGAGTATATACACGTTCGAACCCCAACTCCTTTGTTCCCAATTCAAATCGATCGAATTGATGATCAATCGTTCCTAGATCCATAGGGTTTTCATTACACAAATGATTTCGACTCTCTCTGTATATGACAATTTGATTATCACATCTGATTAGATCAAAATCTCCAATTCGTTTTAATCAAAGAACATAAGAATTCGAACTCATTAAATCAAAATCCCCAATTCGTTCAAACCGAAAAAACCCTAGAAATCGAAATCCATCAATTCATTAAAACTAGATGAAATCATCATATGGTTTTCATTACATGAAACACCACGATACTATCTGTGTAGTTTAATTTGGTTTCTGAATTCATTTGGATCGAAAACCCCAAAACGGTTTCTAGTATGAACCCTAGAAATCAAAAACTTGTAATTCGATATTAAAACCCGAATTACTATGGGGCTATGGTTATTCGGCTAGATTAGGTTGTGTAGGGTTAGATTTTTAGCTCGCTTGATCTCGATTTGGTGTAGTTCGACTTTTGCTTGAATTCGGTCGACCTTTAGATCAATTCTTTCGTCCGTGGCTTCTGGAATCAAATTAATCGATGTAAAACCTCCTAAGAGTGCCGACTAAGGATTTTGTGAACTCAATTTGGTGAATTATGGTCGAGGTATATGGTTTTGATATTGAAGGGTACGGTTTCAACCCTTGATTTACTTTCATGATTAATTTCGATCACTTATGGTCTAATAACGGCTGAGTAATGATTATCCTCATCAATGTGTTGATCATGAGTGTTTAATTCGATTTGTAACCGTGTTTTAATGTGAAATTCGAATTTCCTCATGTGTTAATGGACGAATTTTGACTTTTAAAGTCAAAGTTATCAACTTTAATCCAATTACAAACTCAATCCTTGCAATTGTGGTATGTTCGGACTGATTTTGCCTAATTTCAACCTTTGAAATTTGTTTTTGTACAATAATCTCACATTTCGGTTAACAAAGTTGAACCAAAAATCCCGAATTGTCACTAATTGGGCACTTAGAATATTGTTGGGCTAGATTAACCCAATTGGGCCTACCTTGGTCTCATTGGGCCTACCTTGGCCTCATTGGGCCTACCTTGTCCTCATTGGGCCTACCTTGGGCCTCATATTTGTGATTTTGTTATTTTCAGTTAACGAAGTTAATTCGATAAGTCGGATTGTCACATCATCCCCTTGTTGAAGGAATTTTCGTCCCGAAAATTATTAAATGTTAGGAGTAGTTAGGAAACTACTTACGAGTTTAAATTGTACGTGCTAGTGTGGTTTGATCATTCCGTGTGCTTGTGTGTACTCACACACAAAATCTAATGCTTGCAACATCACAGCTAAATGTGATCGTTCAATGTGACTGTTTGCGTGCTTGTAACATCACAGCTAAATGTGATCGTTCAATGTGACTGTTTGCGTGTACACTAGTTAGTTCACCTAACTGTGACTGTTTGTGTTTGATCATACTGTATTGTGTAACCTCACACATAGTGAGTGTCTGTAACTGTTTGTACTATTCAACCCCGCACATAGCAAAATGTGTGTAACTAATCATGCATGTACTACAATAACATGTAACATATGAAATGTAGCACATAAAATGTATAAAATGTAATGTAGCACAAATGTTTGTAACAAAACCAATTGAATAAAGTGTTTGTGCTTACAGTTTGAAATTTGCAGTGTTGATGTATGAAACATCACGTCATCCCCTTGTTGAAGGAAATTTCGTCCCGAAATTTAACGTGCGTTCTCAGTGTTTGTAGTTGTTGTTTTGAACAGATGAGGATACTTCTTCATCATTTGGTCTTCCCGTTCCCAAGTGAATTCAGGACCACATCTTGAATTCCACCTAACTTTTACTATTGGAATCTTGCTTTGCTTAAGTTGTTTGACCTCTCGGTCCATGATTTCTGCTGGTTCTTCAATGAATCGTAACTGTTCATCTACTTGTATTTCCTCCAGTGGCACAATCAATGTCTCATCAGAAAGACATTTCTTTAAATTCGATACGTGAAAGACATCATGAACTCCACTGAGTTCATCCGGTAATTTTAGTTGATATGCAACCGGACCAATCCTTTTCAAGATTTCAAAAGGTCCTACGTAACGTGGACTAAGCTTTCTGCGCTTGCCGAATCGTATCACACCTTTCCAAGGTGATACCTTTAGAAGAACTCGGTCTCCTACTTGGAATTCCAATGGTTTACGACGTTTATCAGCGTAACTCTTCTGTCGATCCCGGGTCGCTGCCATACGGTTCCGGATTTGAACTATCTTCTCTGTCGTTTCATGCACTAGTTCAGGACCTGTAATCTGACTGTCACCAATTTCAGCCCAACAAACTGGTGAACGACATTTATGACCATACAGAGCTTCAAACGGTGCTGCTTGAATACTTGTATGATAACTATTGTTGTAAGAGAATTCCACTAACGGTAAGTGGTTTTCCCAGCTATCACCAAAATCAATTACACAAGCTCGTAACATATCCTCGAGCGTTTGAATCGTACGTTCACTCTGACCGTCAGTCTGTGGGTGATATGCGGTACTCATATCCAAACGAGTTCCCAATGACTTATGGAGTGATTTCCAAAAGTTGGAAGTAAATCGAGCATCCCGATCTGATATGATAGAAATTGGCACGCCATGTCGTGCTACCACTTCCTTGATGTAAATACGAGTCAGTTTCTCCATCTTGTCGGTTTCCTTGATTGCCAAGAAATGTGCAGATTTCGTTAATCGATCAACAATTACCCTTATCGTATCACAACCACTCGGTGTACGGGGTAACTTAGTAATGAAGTCCATCGAAATCTGTTCCCATTTCCACATTGGTATTTCTGGTTGTTGCAGCAAACCAGATTGTTTCTGATATTCAACTTTGACTTTCGAACAAGTCAAACATTTGCTAACATACTTAGCAATGTCATCTTTCATGTGAGGCCACCAATACAGTGCCTTCAAGTCATGATACATCTTGTCTGATCCCGGATGGACTGAATATCTGGACTTGTGTGCTTCATCCATCACGAGTTCCCTTAAACCTCCGTAGAAAGATATCCACAGTCGATTAATGAAATAACGAATTCCATCAGGTTTAACATCCAACTGTGTTTCCATCCCCCGTAAGGATTCATGTACCAAATTATCCTTTTCTAAGGCTTCCAGCTGAGCACTGCGTACCTTGTCAGGTAAGTCAGTATGTATTGTCATCATAAGTGCGCGAACCCGTCTTGTTGAAGTGTCTTTCCTGCTTAAAGCATCAGCTACCACATTAGCTTTTCCCGGGTGATACTTAATCGCGCATTCGTAGTCGTTCAACAACTCGACCCATCGTCGCTGTCTCATATTAAGCTCTTTCTGATCAAAGATATGCTGCAGACTCTTATGATCAGTGTAAATGGTACACTTGGTTCCATATAGGTAATGCCTCCAAATCTTCAAAGCAAAAACCACTGCTCCTAACTCCAAGTCATGAGTAGTGTAATTCTTTTCGTGTAGTAGTAGTTGCCTTGAAGCATAAGCAATCACTTTATCACGTTGCATCAACACACATCCCAAACCCTATGCAGATGCATCACAATACACCACAAAGTCTTCCATCCCTTCCGGTAAGGACAGAATCGGTGCACTACAGAGTTTCTATTTCAATAACTGGAATGCAGCTTCCTGTTTATCTGTCCAGTTATACTTCGTTCCCTTATGCGTAAGAGCTGTAAGTGGTTGAGCGATCTTTGAGAATCCCTCAATGAATCGTCGGTAATAACCAGCCAAAACAAGGAATTGTCGTACCTCGGTAGGGGTCTTTGGCGCTTCCCAATTCTTAATCGCTTCAATCTTTGCTGGATCAACATGTATGCCCTTTTCGTTGACTATATGACCCAAGAATTGTACTTCTCGCATCCAGAAATCACATTTCGAGAACTTAGCGTACAATTGTTCTTGTTTCAATAACTCTAACAGCAATCGAAGATGTTCAGCGTGTTCCTCCTCAGTTTGAGAATAGATGAGAATGTCATCAATGAAAACAATGACAAACTTATCAAGGTAAGGTTTACAAACACGATTCATGAGATCCATGAATACTGCTGGAGCGTTTGTCAACCCAAATGGCATGACCAAAAACTCATAGTGTGACAATCCGACTTTTCGGATTTACCTTGTTAACTGAAAATGATTAGATCATAGGCCCAACAAGATAAAGAAGGCCCATTAAGGTTAAGGAAGGCCCATTAAGGTTAAGGAAGGCCCATTAAGGTTAAGGAAGGCCCATTAAGGTTAAGGAAGGCCCATTAAGGTTAAGGAAGGCCCAATAAGACCAAGGTAGGCCCAATAGAGCCAAAGAAGGCCCAGTAAGACCAAAGTAGGCCCAAATGGTATTTAAGAAGCCCAATTGGGTTAATTTAGCCAAAAATGTTCTAATTGGTTTAATTAGTATAAATCCGGCAATTCGCGGTTAACTTTGTTAATCAGAAATTAACCGAAATGAGGGGAATCATTTAACATCAAATTAGAAGGATGGAAATTGATCAGAAACAGTCTTAGAATGTTAAAACTTCAAGGATCAGGATTTCAATTCGATAAAAGACTCAATTTTGACTTTGAGAGTCAAAATTAGGTTGAAAAAGTGGGTAAAATCGAAATTGATCAAATTCGAGATTGTAACTGAAAAATTATCATTCATAATCATTGTAATAATGATTATAAACCGTTTGTATACTTTTTAATCCATTAAGACATCGATTTAATCATGAAACGATTCAAGGATGTCGAAACCGTTACTATTAGTAGCCAAACTCCTATAAATTGGTTAAAATTATCACAATTGAAGCTTTGGAAACTTCAATCGGTACCCTTAGAAGCTGTGGAAAAAAATAATTGATTTCCAGAAGGTGTAGATAGAAGAATTCAATTGGAGAGGGCCGACACTCAAGCTATAAGTCGATCTACATCAATTCGAAGCTAAACCAGGTAATAATCTACTTCTACACGATCTAAAACAACCGACTAGTTATATCCCCAAGTTAATTTCAGGTTTTAACAACGGGTTAATAACCTTCAATTTCTAGGGTTCTTAATATAGTCCGATTTGGGGATTCCGATCGGGATGGGTATAAAAATGAAATTCAATAATACCATCAGTTTCAGAAACCTCCGAATAAACTAATATATGTTTCAATTTCATAAAACCTTAACGAATTGATGGAGTTCGATTCTAGGGTTCATGTTGCCAAGAGATTTTGGGGGTTTTGGTTCAAATAAGGTTGTTAGTTAAATTACTTTACATGGTCAGTTTCAGAAGACTCCGATTATGCTAGTTGTCATGCTAATTTCATTATAGAATAGCGAATTGATCGAATTCGATATTAGGGTTCATGTTAGGAAACTGATTTGGGGATTTAGTAGCAAATGAGTTTAAAAAACAAATCCAATGGTGTTAGCAGGTTCAGAAATCACCGATTATCAATAACCATATATCAATTTCATAATATTATTACAAATCGTTAGGTTTATGGGGGATTTAAGAACTTGAGTTCGAGTAGGTTAATGCTCGATTTATCGGGATATAATAATGTATAGTTTGAATTAAGACGATCTATAAGTTCGGTTGAAACTCAGAAACATAAACCCTATGGTTTTAGATTTGATCGGGATCGAATTCGTGGTCAAATTGGGTGTGCATGCTTCGGCTCTAGAATAACAAAGGGAAACCGACCCATGTAAGCTTAAAACAATTTATTCTGGAATCATTTCGCGATACCCTAGCGGGCGAGACTGGTAGCTTGTGTGTGTGTTGAGTTGGTGGTCGCGGGTTCGAATCCGGGTTCCACCATTTTTGAAGAATTAAAACTATTTTTGATTTTTACTCATAACTTCTTCGTTCTAACTCCGTTTAGACCCATTCAAGTTGCGTTGGAACCGTAACGGGAATACGAACGTATTAGAATAATAAAATTCATATTTTAATCCGAAAACGAAATCGCGTATAATTACGTTTAATTAAATAAAATCGTATAGGATTTTATTTAAACGATTTCAAAAGCATGCGTACTTTCGTATGCACATTCTTAACACTCTAGCATACGTGTGTTGACACGTATGTGATTTCGAGCACAAAACGATTATCCGAATAACTTTAAGTTATTATTAAACCACAGATTCTTTGTAGAGGATTTCTACGCGAGTGCACAAGTGTTTGATCATTCTGCTAAAATCAAAGGTGCGTACACGGCCCCTTTCTTATTTTAAACTGTTTTGGGGGAGAAAACATGTGCAACAAACTCTTTTTAGATACGTATCACTTGCATGAGTTAGCTGTTTACATTATGTGACAACATAGCAATTGAAAGTCCTTACACACCTTGAACCGTTTAGTTTGCTGTAACGCAAAGCGTGGTAGTTGGAAATAGATCTATTAGGTTTGACAAACCTCACCTGGTAGATGGGATCTACGCAGGTGTTTGGCTGACCAAACACATTTTACTATTGTTGTGCTAGACAATAGTGGCAAGGCAAAAACATGCTATAGCATGGCAATTCGTCAGCTTCGGTGTCGAACACTTATGTAAATAGTATATATGACTAGCTATCATGACTGTGCATGTGTGATTATGTTATCTACAAACTTGTTATTCAAACTGCTGTTTTGAACATTGTGAATGATTAAAACCAGTGTTATGCACCAACCTTTGTGTTGACTTGATTTACATGTTTTCTCAGGACGCTAAGGCGCGCATTAAAGCTGGCATGGACTATGAGATAGAGTCGCATGCATTTTAACCATTTTAGATATTTGGATTTAAACATTTGGAACTTTGTATTGTATTTTACATTTTTCAACTGTTATTGGTTTTTAAACGCTTCCGCAACTTTTGAAAACTCTGATGTTATGTTTTAAAGACCAAAGTATGTTTTGAAATTCATATAGAGGTCTTCGTTATGTCTAATGATCTGAGATCCTGGTTTGTCACGTTCCCAAACGGTATGATTCCGTTAGTTGAAAAGTGGGGGTGTGACAGATTGGTATCAGAGACATTGGTTATAGCGAACTAGGTTTGCATTTGTAGGCTTAGACTATGACTGTTAGACATTAGACACATATGTTTACACACATTGCTTAGAAATTACATATGACATTATGTATTTGACTTGTTTACACATTCCATGGCACTGCACTTACATATGGTATTATGTAACAGGCATGGCATCATCATCAGTACCTTACATTTACATTGATGATTCCGAGGACGAGGAACCGATAGTTCCAGCACCACCGGCATCACCACCACCACATATTCCATCTCCTCCACCATATGAGATTGATGACTCAGATCCGGAGGAGGACCCAGACGAGGATCCCGAGGAGGATCCAGATGAGGACCCGGATGAGGATCCGGAAGAGGAGCCAGTGGAGGGCACTCAGCAGATCCCAGCTGAGGGACCTTCTACACATCCACCACCAGTACTAGATGCTCCTGAGCCTAAGAGGCAAAGGACGGACGCTGAAGAGATCGCCAAACTGCGCGAGGATTTGTACGAGGCAGAAGATAGGATCGCACAACACTCTCAGGAACAATGGGATGCTAATGAGAGGCAAGAGGAACTTGCCCATCTGGTTCATGATATGCGGAATGAGATGATTAACTTGATTGATCGTCTCGAAGCTTCAGAGAACCGAGCTGAGTTTTTGGAGGGAAGGATAGAAGCCTTAGAGGATTTAGTGGCCTTTGAGAATGAGGAAGAGGATGAAGAGGAAGAAGGGGAGGAACCAGCACCCGTTGTTGATTCCGATCCTGAATCCACCATTGAGGATGATTGATTTTTCTTTGTTTGTTTTGTTTAAACTTATTAGGAACGGGTTGTGTTCCTACATTAGTAGTTTGAAAACTTATGTTTTATTTCAAAAGTATTGTACTCAAATCAAATCTTTATCTATTGAGGAACTACTATTTAATCCCAACAGTTGTGTTGATTTATATTATATGTTGTGTTTGTTGTTTTACTTACACATGTTACATTAGACTTTGTAAGCATGCTAACACTTCTTGTAAATAGGAAACTAATGGCTGAGGGAAACGTTCACATGACAGTTGCTGAGCTCAACGAGCTAATTAACAACAGAGTTGCAGAGGCAATCGCACAGTATGCTCAGACACACAACACAGGGCCACAGGGTCCAGCTGGGGGATTGGTTAACCCACAAGTCTGCACGTTCAAGATGTTCTTGGACTGTAAACCACACAATTTCAACGGGTCGGAGGGGGCCATTGGACTCCTTCGGTGGATTGAAAAGGCGGAGTCTGTGTTCGAGATGTGCAACTGCCCTGACGAAAGCAAGGTGAAATTTGCTACGGGAACATTGGAGGGTCCAACATTAACTTGGTGGAACTCAAATGTTCAGACTCTGGGGTTGGGTGAGGCAAATGCCTTAACATGGAATGACTTCAAAACTTTACTGCAAGAGGAGTACTGCCCTCGCAGTGAAATGCAGAAGTTGGAAGAGGAATATTGGCACCTCAAGATGGAGGGGTCAAATATTGAAGAGTACACAACCAGGTCACATGAGTTGGCCAGACTGCTACCACACATGGCTACTCCAGCCAGTAAGTGGATTGAAAGATACATTGGAGGACTAGTGCCTCAGATTCAGGGGTTGGTTACTTCAGCAAATCCCACCACCATCCAACAAGCTGTTCGTTTAGCGCATCAGCTTACTGATCAGGCAGTATTGCAGGGGACTCTGCCCAAACGAACATCTGCTACCAAGGTGGGAGATCATAAAAGAAAGTGGGAAGGTAACAACTCAAAGAGTCACAACCAACAATCATATCAGCAGAATCGGAAGCAAGACTCAAACAAGTCTTATCATAATTCCAGCAGTGGTCAGCAATCAGCATCATCGGGGGGTTATGTTGGTAAACACCCCAAGTGCAACAGGTGTGGGTATCATCATGCAGGTAATCAATGTGATAGAGCTAAGTGCCAGAGGTGTGGCAAGATTGGACATGCGGCTAAGGATTGTCGCGGGGAGCTGCAGAACAACCACAACAACCAAAATAATAACCAGAACAACGCACAGAAGGGTTGTTATGAGTGTGGCAAGATGGGACACTTCAAGAAGGATTGCCCACAACTCAAGAAAAGTGGGGAGAATAATAATGCAACAGGCAACGGCAACGGCAATGGTAATGGTAATGGCACCAACAACAACAATAATAACAACAACAATGGTGCTAGAGGCAGGGCGTTTGTGATTGGAGGACGTCAGGCACGGGAGGATCCCAACATCGTTACGGGTACGTTCCTCTTAAATAATCACTATGCCTCTATGTTATTTGACACTGGTGCCGATCGGAGTTTTGTATCTAGTTCACTTGCTAAGTTGCTAAATGTTAGTTCCACTGCCTTAGATAGTCCATACACTATGGAATTAGCTGATGGTAAGTTAATAGTAGTTGAACAAATCTTTAAGGGATGTGTCCTTGATTTGATGGGTCAAACATTAGAGATTGATCTTATGCCTATTGCCTTAGGCAGTTTTGATGTAGTCATTGGCATGGACTGGTTGTCTAAAAACCAGGCTGAAATCGTATGCCATGAAAAGATTGTTCGTATACCTCTTACAAATGGAGAGACGCTGTATGTACAAGGTGAAAAGATCAGTACGCCACTGCGTCTCATATCTTGTATGAAAGCACACAAGTGTCTACGTAAGGGTCATACAGCATTTATAGCCCTTATAACTGAAAAACCGGTAGCTGAGAAGAAGATTGAAGATATACCTGTAGTTTGTGAATTTCCAGAGGTGTTTCCAGAAGACTTGCCGGGATTACCGCCTATCAGACAGGTGGAGTTTCGAATCGACCTTACACCAGATGCAGCACCGATAGCTAGGGCGCCTTATCGACTTGCACCGTCAGAGATGCAAGAGTTGTTGGATAAGGGTTTCATACGACCTAGTTTTTCACCATGGGGAGCTCCAGTTTTGTTTGTAAAGAAGAAGGACGGGACTTTCCGTATGTGTATTGATTACCGGGAATTGAACAAGGTCACTATCAAGAACCGGTATCCGTTACCCAGAATTGATGATCTGTTCGATCAGTTGCAAGGTTCGAGTTATTACTCGAAGATTGATCTCAGATCGGGTTATCATCAACTAAGAGTCCAGGAGGAGGATATTCCAAAAACAGCATTCAGAACACGCTATGGCCATTATGAGTTCTTGGTCATGCCATTTGGGTTGACAAACGCTCCAGCTGTATTCATGGATCTCATGAATCGTGTTTGTAAACCTTATCTTGATAAGTTTGTCATTGTTTTCATTGATGACATCCTCATCTATTCACAATCTGAGGAGGAACACGCCGAACATCTTCGATTTCTACTAGAATTACTGAAACAGGAACAATTGTACGCTAAGTTCTCGAAATGTGATTTCTGGATGCGAGAAGTACAATTCTTGGGGCATATAGTGAACGAAAATGGTATACATGTTGATCCAGCGAAGATTGAAGCGATTAAGAATTGGGAAGCATCAAAGACTCCTACCGAGGTACGACAATTCCTTGGTTTGGCGGGTTATTACCGACGATTCATTGAAGGTTTCTCAAAGATCGCTCAACCACTTACAGCTCTTACGCACAAGGGAACGAAGTATAATTGGACGGATAAACAGGAAGCTGCATTTCAGTTATTGAAACAGAAACTCTGCAGTGCACCAATTCTGTCCTTACCGGAAGGGACGGAAGACTTTGTGGTGTATTGTGATGCATCTGCACAAGGTTTGGGATGTGTGTTGATGCAACGTGATAAGGTGATTGCTTATGCTTCCAGACAACATAGAACGCATGAAAAGAATTATACTACTCATGACTTGGAGTTAGGAGCAGTGGTTTTTGCTTTGAAGATTTGGAGGCATTATTTGTATGGAACTAAGTGTACTATTTACACTGATCATAAGAGTTTGCAACATATCTTTGATCAGAAGGAGCTTAATATGAGGCAACGACGATGGGTTGAATTGTTGAACGATTATGAGTGTGCGATTAAGTATCACCCGGGAAAAGCTAATGTGGTAGCTGACGCTTTGAGCAGAAAAGATACAACGGGAACAAGACGGGTTCGTGCACTTATGATGACAATACATACTGACTTACCTGACAAGGTGCACAGTGCTCAGATTGAGGCCTTGAAAAAGGAAAACTTGGTACAGGAATCTTTACGGGGAATGGAAGAACAACTGGATGTTAAGTCTGATGGAATTCGTTATTTCATTAATCGACTTTGGATACCTTTGTATGGAGGTTTAAGGGAACTCGTGATGGATGAAGCACACAAGTCCAGATATTCAGTCCATCCGGGATCAGACAAGATGTATCATGATTTGAAGGCACTGTATTGGTGGCCTCACATGAAAGCTGATATTGCTAAGTACGTTAGCAAATGTTTGACTTGTTCAAAAGTCAAAGTTGAATACCAGAAGCCATCTGGTTTACTGCAACAACCGGAGATACCGATGTGGAAATGGGAACAGATTTCGATGGATTTCATTACTAAGTTACCCCGTACACCGAGCGGTTGTGATACGATATGGGTAATTGTCGATCGATTAACGAAATCTGCACATTTCTTAGCAATCAAGGAAACTGATAAGATGGAGAAACTGACTCGCATTTACATCAAAGAAGTGGTAGCATGGCATGGCGTGCCAATCTCTATCATATCAGATCGGGATGCCCGATTTACTTCCAACTTTTGGAAATCACTTCATAAGTCATTGGGGACTCGCTTGGATATGAGTACCGCTTATCATCCACAGACCGACGGTCAAAGTGAACGGACGATTCAAACGCTCGAGGATATGTTACGAGCTTGTGTAATTGACTTTGGTGATAGTTGGGAGAATCACTTACCGTTAGTGGAATTCTCTTACAACAATAGCTATCATACAAGTATTCAAGCAGCACCGTTTGAAGCTTTGTATGGTCGCAAATGTCGTTCACCAGTTTGCTGGGCTGAAATTGGTGACAGTCAGATAACAGGTCCTGAACTAGTACACGAGACGACAGAAAAGATAGTTCAAATCCGGAACCGTATGGCAGCGGCCCGGGATCGACAGAAGAGTTATGCTGACAAACGTCGTAAACCGTTAGAATTTAAAGTAGCAGACCGAGTTCTTCTAAAGGTATCACCTTGGAAAGGTGTGATACGATTCGGCAAGCGCGGGAAGCTTAGTCCACGTTACGTAGGACCTTTTGAGATTCTGAAAAGGATTGGTCCGGTTGCGTATCAACTTAAACTACCGGAGGAACTCAGTGGAGTTCATGATGTTTTTCACGTATCGAACTTAAAGAAATGTCTTTCTGACGAGACATTGATTGTACCGTTGGAAGAAATACAAGTAGATGAACAGTTACGATTCATTGAAGAACCGGCAGAAATCATGGACCGAGAGGTCAAACAACTGAAGCAAAGCAAGATTCCGATAGTAAAAGTTCGATGGAATTCAAGACGTGGTCCTAAATTCACATGGGAACGGGAAGACCAAATGATGAAGAAGTATCCTCATCTATTCAAAACAGCTACTGTTAACACGGAGAGCGCACGTTAAATTTCGGGACGAAATTTCCTTCAACAAGGGGATGACGTGATGCTTCACACATCAACACTGCAAAATTTCAAATTGTAAGCACAAACATTTTATTTATTCAATTGATTTTGTTACAAACATCTGTGCTACATTACATTCTATATATTTTATGTGCTACATTTCATATGTTACATGTTATGGTAGTATATACATGATTGGTTACACACATTTTGCTATGTGCGGGGTTGCACAGTACAAACGGTTATAGACACTCACTATGTGTGAGGTTACACAACACAGTATGATCAAACACAAACAGTCACAGTTAGGTGAACTAACTAGTGTACACGCAAACAGTCACATTGAACGATCACAAGTAGTTGTGATGCTGCAAGCATTAGATTGTGTGTGTGAGTACACACAAGCACACAGAATGATCAAATCACACTAACACGTACGATTTAAACTCGTAAGTAGTTTCCTAACTACTCCTAACACTTACAAATTTTCGGGACGAAAATTCCTTCAACAAGGGGATGATGTGACAATCCGACTTTTCGGATTTACCTTGTTAACTGAAAATGATTAGATCATAGGCCCAACAAGATAAAGAAGGCCCATTAAGGTTAAGGAAGGCCCATTAAGGTTAAGGAAGGCCCATTAAGGTTAAGGAAGGCCCATTAAGGTTAAGGAAGGCCCATTAAGGTTAAGGAAGGCCCAATAAGACCAAGGTAGGCCCAATAGAGCCAAAGAAGGCCCAGTAAGACCAAAGTAGGCCCAAATGGTATTTAAGAAGCCCAATTGGGTTAATTTAGCCAAAAATGTTCTAATTGGTTTAATTAGTATAAATCCGGCAATTCGCGGTTAACTTTGTTAATCAGAAATTAACCGAAATGAGGGGAATCATTTAACATCAAATTAGAAGGATGGAAATTGATCAGAAACAGTCTTAGAATGCTAAGAATCATATGTCATGGATAGCATAGGTGGCTGGGGCTTGTCCCCTACATATGCCCTATATATATAAGCATACTCAGTTGGATAGCATAGGTGGTTGTTAGTGAGGTTAAGGTTGTCATTTCGAGGAAATCAAAGTAAACATTTTCAGGGTAATCAAATGCTAAGAATCATATGTCATGGAATCAAGGTAGTGGAATGAAATGCTTAATTATCATTAACAACAATATGTTAAGCAGCCTGGTTGTGGTGGGATGGTAGCTGGGGCTTGTCCCCTACATATGCCCTATATATAAGCACACTCTGTTGGATAACATAGGTGGTTGTTAGTGAGGTTAAGGTTGACATTCAGGGAATCATGGTAAACAATTACAGGGTAATCGAATTCAATGAATCGAATGTTACGGAAACAAAGATGCAGGATGAAACGCTTAATTATCATCAGGAACAATATATCATGTTGTTTGGTATGTGGTGGGACGGTGGCTGCGCGGACGGTAAGTTCCACCCTACATATGCCCTGTATATAAGCATATGGAAACAAATGGTATAGGTGGTTATCGGTGAGGTTAAGGTTGTCATTCAAAGGATTTTTCAAACTATTTAAACATAAAACTACATGAACTCACCAACCATTGTGTTGACTATATTTTCTTACATGCTTTCTCAGGTGATACACAGGAATAGGCTCAGACTTCAGGATTGCAGACTAGGATACTCAGATAGAGGACCTAGTAGACTTTTGGAAAGCACACATTTTGGTTGATTGATATGAATCACTTTTGACATCTTGTACAAATACAAGACAAAAACATTTAATTTTACGATAGGTTTACTTAGTTAAATTACTGAAACTTGCTATTGTAATTTAACTTTGTAATCCTAGTTAAATGTTTTATTGTGCTTTAATTATTCTTGACATTGATGTTATGTAAACAATCTGATCATCACGATTATCACACACGATATCGCGCTCTGAGAACCTTCCGCCCGATGGGGACTTCGATCCAACCCCGCCGGCTCGGGGTGTGACAGATTGGTATTAGAGCTCAAGGTTATAGAGAATAATAGGTCATATACTTAAACGGTATGGCCTAGACTATAACTTAGGGACCCTTATGTAGAGAAGTTAGGATTTAAGATTGCATAGTGTGTTCAGCATTCGATCACTGCCCTAACCAATATTCTTTGGTTATGATTAGAATTCCGCCTAGAAGACAACCGACCCCGGTACCTACTCCACAGACCTCAGCACCGCACTCTTCAACACCATCACCACCTGATTCACCTCCTCCTCCTCCTCCACTAGACCCTCCTCCGAATCCGAATGCAACTCTAGTTATGGATCCTCCTACTGTTGCCTTAGCAACGTTGCTGAGTAGTCAGCTAACAAACCAGCTGAAGGATATCATCCCGGAGATGATCAACAAAATTCAAGGCCAAGGTAACAACACTAGGCATACTACGGGGGAAGCTAGTGAAACACCGGCACGACTTCAGACTATTCCTACAAGTCATTCGTAGGATGCAACCCGCCAAGCTTTAGTGGTGTTGAAGGAGCTGTTGGGTTAATACAATGGCTATAGAAGATGGAAAATACACTTGGCATAGCAGTTGTGCAGAACATCATAAGACTCGCTATGCTGCTGGATCTTTCAGTAAGCGTGCCTTAACATGGTGGAACTCTCAGATACACGCTCGAGGCAGAGAAGAAGCACTATCGATGCCATGGGCAGACTTCAGAGTCCTGCTAACGAATGATTTTTTTCTCAAATACGAACTTCAGAAGCTAGAGGTGGAACTGTCAACTTATGTGATGAAAGGAGCAGATCACATGACATTCACTACCCGCTATCATGAACTGATAGCTTGGGTTCCTGAGATGGTGCCGACTTTGGAAAAGCGAATTGACCGATATGTAGGAGGATTGCCATCCTGTATTCAGCGCATTGTACTTGCTGCAAGCCCTGTTACTTTGGAGTCAGCCATTTCTCTGTCCGCTAAACTCACTAACGTGATGGTGAAGTCAGGAGAATTGAAAGACGACTCGGGTAAGGCTATGGAGGAAGAATCGAAGAAAAAGCAAAGGGTCATCCAACAATACGCGGTGCCCACACCACTCAATCAAGTTGTTGCATTACCTACTAAAGCTACACGCAAACCTTACACTGGTGTACATCCTTAGTGTGCACAATGTCAATTTCATCATGCTGCCACAATGCCATGTAGGCAGTGTACCAACTGTGGCCGAAAAGGTCGTCTGGTTCAACACATTCGAACTCCACCATTGCTATGGTAATACCACGACAAAACCCTGGCAACCACACAACAACCCTAGTGGATGCTATAACTATGGAGAACTAGGTCATTTCTCCAGGGACTGTCCGAAGAGAGCTCAACAAGGAGCTCAAGCGCCCCATGGGAAAGCATTTATGATTGGAGCCACTGCAGCATGCCATGTCCCAGCTACGGGGTACTGCTATGTAGTATCTCCTTTCTCATAAGACTTTATTTTATTTTGATACCAGTATGAATAACAAATTTATCTTATTCTTATTGGTATGATTACATGAGTATTCCATGGAACTTAGGAATTCTTTTATTGCGATAAAAACAATGAAAGAATCCTTGGTTAATGCACATAACATACGTAGGAAACCATAGTTAACACTAAGGTTGTGTAACAATTGATGCTCATAGCATCAGTTAGCTTTGAAAAATAAGGTCTTAGAGTCTTACAGAGATTTAGCAAGTCGTAACAGTAAGACAACTATGAGCACTAAGACTAGCAAAAGCTACGAGGCCATACATAAGAAATCCCAAACACGACTCAGAGTTATTTGAGAGCGTAGGGACATCACATCAAACGAAGTTTCCACACTTGTTACAAAGAAAGTTGTACCGATAATAATTTTTAAATTTCGGGACGAAATTTCTTTAATAAGGGGAGACTGTAACATCTATGCCGGAATCGTTACCAGAACAGTAAACTGAACAGTAACTTGCACAGTAACTCAGTTACAATCTAGGAAAATTACTTGGAAGCTATTAACATTCGATGCTAAACACAAACTATTATACTATGTTTCTGAAATCCTGATTTAAGTCTCATGGTTTAAACAGTCAGAAACACATCAGACAACCATGAACAGATGCATACATGTTTGATTGCTATTATGTATAAACGTATGTGAGGATAAACAGAACAAAACCATAACGATTGTTGTTACAGAATGCTAAACCGACGAACTATTTGTATAGGTGAGGATCTGTATGAATAAATCCGAAAGTTTAACGTCTGAAATGATGACTGAACAGTAGAAAATAAAATCAGAAAGTGAAACGTACGATCGTATTCGTACAGTTAGCGCTTTGCACGAAAACACGCGTAAGTGACGTATTCTGACGAAACGAAACGAAGACGATTCGAACGATAATAAATTTAAGGAAATATAATATTTCCTGTTTTACAATTTTGAAACTCATCAAAAATAAATTAAAACGAAACTATTTTAGTTAAAACGCGTAAAGCATAAAATATGCGAAAGAATTAACGAAAAAAGTAAAAATAATATATTTCGAGAAATAACTCAAGAAAATGAGATTTAAAATAATTACCAGAAATAACTACCTTTCAACGGTTAAAATAAAGTCCTTATATTTAAATCATGAAAACATGCGCGTTACGATCCGGAAACGCGACGAAAACGCGAACCGAGCAACCGAAACGAACCCGAATACCCTTGGGGTATTTAAACACCAACTGATGGAATTTATTTCATTTTATACACAAACCCTTTCTCTCTCTAACTCATTCCCATTCACCCTCTCTCACTCTAAAGTTTCCAACTTCAAGCATCAAGATCATGCTCCATTGTTGACGAAATTGGGTGTTCTTGGTGCCCACGCGAAGCTCTCGTCATCCTCTACACGGAAGTACAATTGATCTGAAATTTTAACTGGCCGAAATAGAGGTAACAGCAAAAGAATATCTTAGAAATTAGGGTTTCTTGGCTTTGTTTTGACACACACACCCACACCCGTTTATTTGAGCTCGTCTTTGAACAACCACCCTTTCGAGAATTTAGCCACATGTAGCATCGGTATAGGAATGTCAGGACTAAGCTTCGAAGCTGCATAATAGTGATGAACTCGTACAGGTTCGTGAGAAGCCATAGCAGGCCGAACCCTTTGTCTCTACGAACCCTAGGAACGAACCTAGGGGTCCCGAACATGTTAGATCATTAAGGAGCCGAACCTTTCGGTTTCCATCATCTAGCCGAACCTATCTAAACTAGACGAACCCTCACTTGAGTGCCGAACCTGTAGATGCAAACCTAGCCGAACCTTATTCACCCTCGACGAACCAAAGCCACGAACCTTACTGAAACAAAGCAGGCTGGCCGAACCTATGAGCTCCCATGCAGCGAACCCTCTTCTCTTTAGAAAAGAACCTTGTATTCTTACACCTGGCCGAACCTATGCTGATGGACGAACCCTACAAGATCTGGAGCAATAGTCGAACCTTAACCATGCTGCACGAACCTTTGGTCCATGAACTTTTCCTATCCGTAGGTCCTAAGGTAGCCGAACCTAGGGTCCCTTAGGCTTGAGGTTCACTGGTCCTAGTGGGGAGGGGGTTACCGATTTTTAATTCGGCCCAACACTAACTCCTTCGGCCCAACTTCATCTACTTCGGCCCAAACCTCTAAGAGATCGAGTGGATGAACCGATCCATTCACAAGTGTATGGTCCAACAGTGATATTCAACCTAAAGGAATTTGTTCGGCCCATTCGGCTTAGCCCAACAGTGGGTACATGCACACATTTTTGGCCCAAGTGAACCGGCCCAAGTAATGTAGTAGGCCCATTTAATCATTACTCACATGAGGCCCAATCATTTGGCCAATATGATTAATCTGGCCCACATACAACTTAAACCGGCCCAAGAACACACAATGGGCCCAAGGGATTACTTAGGCCCACTCGTTATGGCCTAACCTAATTATTCGGCCCATGTACAATGATTGGAAAACAAAATACCTAAACCAGTTTGTCGATGTTACAAAGGTGGTATAGTTCTCAGATTTTATACACAACTAACACTTAAACAAGATGAGCTTACACACGGTTGGACAAAATGCAAGGACAATCGTATTAACTCAAACTTAAAATTTTTAAGCATTATTAGAATCAATAATGGAAAAACAGGGGGCCGAATAAAGACGAGACTTCCGGGTGTTAGCCAACTTAAGGGCTAACACCTACACACACATGAATCGTTACAACTTATGCTTATAGGATGCAAACAACATGAAACCAATACAGGATCGTGAATAATACTACACATCCTACAATGAGTGCGTGCATTTATTTGTTTAATCTAAGTCAACCACTTCCACAACAGGGTGAGTTCATTTGTCCCTTTTCAAACTTATTTGTTTTAACTCGGGACTGAGAAGCATGTTATTCATTTTAAACAATTATTGAAATGTTTATTAAATGCTTTTACACTATTGATAATACTTTTACTAAAGCTTGAACTTGTAACGCTTATTTGAAAACTAAAGACTAAGGTTATAGTGTAAATAGCTAATGTTATTTACACTATATTTATGTGCATTATACTTACACTTTGTGCTCAAACTAGAAACTTAAAACTAGATGCTAGATGCTTATGCTACAAACTTGATGCTTAAACCATATGTTTGATACTTATAAACTCAATGCTCAAATTAGATATTTAGGTCAATGCTATAAAATCTAAGCTTAGACTATATGCTAGAACTAAAGCTACATATTCAATGCTGATGCTATTTATACTATACTTGCTTGCTTTAAGCTTTTGAATCATTTAAATGCATAAGGAAACTAATGTTAAAACTAGAAATGCTTATGAAAACTATGTCTATGTAAACTTGGAACTTAAACTTAGAAAGACCCTATGTTTTAACTTACTATAAAGACTTGATATACTTGGAATGCTTGAAACACGTGAATACTTGATATGCTTGGAATACTTGTACACTTGAATGCTTGATACATTTGGAATACTCAGGCTGCAGACTGAATGACCGCTGCGTGTTGACCTGCGTGTCAACCCCTACTAGTCATCAGTGAAACTATGTGAATGCGTTAAACTTGTAGGCTTAAACTATATGACATCGTAATACAGACTGTTGGCTGCCACGTCTTGACATTGGTCAAGCCCTACTAGTCATCAGTGCTATGCGTTGTAAGAATCATGTAAGACAGACTGATTGGCCGCCGCGTCTTGACATTGCTCAAGCCCTACTAGTCATTTAGTGTTCTTCTTGATTCATTCATGGTTATGAGAAATGACTAGAATGATTTGGGTTCTTCTAGCTGACTTTGTGTCAGCTTGAAGGTTTCTCTATCATAACACGTGACGAGTCATGTTTAGGACCATTATGGATGGATGCTGAATTCCCTAGGGTGTTCAGCTGTCCATAATGGTGCCTCTCAAACTCAATACTTATAAGTCATGGAAATCAATAGGGAGGAGTTAAACGCTTAAGTATCATTAACATGAATATGTTAAGCAGCCCGGTATGTGGTGGGACGGTGGCTGGGGCTTGTCCCCTACATATGCCCTATATATAAGCATACTCGGCTGGATAGCATAGGTGGTTGTTAGTGAAGTTAAGGTTGTCATTTCGGGGAAATCAAAGTAAACATTTTAAGGGTAATCAAATGCTAAGAATCATATGTCATGGAACCAAGGTAGTGGAATGAAATGCTTAATTATCATTAACAACAATATGTTAAGTAGCCTGGTATGTGGTGGGATGGTGGCTGGGGCTTGTCCCCTTCATATGCCCTATATATAAGCACACTCTGTTGGATAACATAGGTGGTTGTTAGTGAGGTTAAGGTTGACATTCAGGGAATCATGGTAAACAATTACAGGGTAATCGAATTCAATGAATCGAATGTTACGGAAACAAAGATATAGGATGAAACGCTTAATTATCATCAGGAACAATATATCATGTTGTTTGGTATGTGGTGGGACGGTGGCTGGGCGGACGGTAAGTTCGACCCTACATATGCCCTGTATATAAGCATACTGAAACAGATGGTATAGGTGGTTAATGGTGAGGTTAAGGTTGTCATTCAAAGTATTTTTCAAACTATTTAAACATAAAACTACATGAACTCACCAACCATTGTGTTGACTTTTTTTTCTTACATGCTTTCTTAGGTGATGCACAGGAATAGCCTCAGACTTCATGATTGCATACTAGGATACTCAGATAGAGGACCTAGTAGACTTTTGGAAAGCACACATTTTGGTTGATTGATACGAATCACTTTTGACATCTTGTACAAATACAAGATAGAAACATTTGATTTTACGATAGGTTTACTTAGTTAAATTACTGAAACTTGCTATTGTAATTTAACTTTGTAATCCTAGTTAAATGTTTTACTGTGCTTTAATAATTCTTGACATTGATGCTATGTAAACAATCTGATCATCACAATTATCACTCATGATATCGCGCTCCGAGAACCTTCCGCCCGATAGGGACTTCGATCCAACCCCGCCGGCTCGGGGTGTGACAGATTGGTATTAGAGCTCAAGGTCATAGAGAATAATAGGTCGTATACTTAAACGGTATTGCCTAGACTATAACATAGGGACCCTTATGTAGAGAACTTAGGATTTAAGATTGCATAGTGTCTTCTGCATTCGATCACTGCACTAACCAATATCCTTTGGTTATGATCAGAATGCCGCCTAGAAGAAAACCGACCCCGATACCTACTCCACAGACCTCAGCACCGCTCTCTTCAACACCATCACCACCTGATTCACCGCCCCCTCCTCCTCCACTAGACCCTCCTCCGAATCCGAATGCAACTCTAGTTATGGATCCTGCTACTGTTGCCTTAGCAACGTTACTGAGTAGTCAGCTGACAAACCAGCTGAAGGATATCATCCCGGAGATGATCAACAAAATTCAAGGCCACGGTAACAACACTGGGCATACTACGGGTGAAGCTAGTGAAACACCGTCACGACTTCAGACTATTCCTACAAGTCATTCGTAGGATGCAACCCGCCAAGCTTTAGTGGTGTTGAAGGAGCTGTTGGGTTAATACAATGGCTAGAGAATATGGAAAATACACTGGGCATCAGTAGTTGGCCAGAACATCATAAGATTCGCTACGCTGCTGGATCTTTCAGTTAGCGTGCCTTAACATGGTGGAACTCTCAGATATACGCTCGAGGCATAGAAGAAGCACTATCGATGCAATGGGCAGACTTCAAAGTGCTGCTAAAGAATCAATTCTGTCCCAAATACGATCTTCAGAAGCTAGAGGTGGAACTGTCAACTCATGTGATGAAAGGAGCAAATCACATGACATTCACTACCCGCTATCAAGAACTGATAGCTTTGGTTCCTGAGATGGTGCCGACTTTGGAAAAGCGAATTGAACGATATGTAGGAGGATTGCCATCCTGTATTTAGGACATTCTACTTGCTGCAAGCCCTGCTACTTTGGAGTCAGCCATTTCTCTGTCCGCTAAACTCACTGACGTGATGGTGAAGTCAGGAAAGTTGAAAGACGACTCGGGTAAGGCTATGGAGGAAGAATCGAAGAAGAAGCAAATGGTCATCCAACAGTACGCGGTGCCCACACCACTCAATCAAGTTGCTGCAATACCTACTAAAGCTGCACGCAAACCTTACACTGGTGTACATCCTCAGTGTGCATAATGTCAATTTCATCATGCTGCCACAATGCCATGTAGGCAGTGTACAAACTGCAGCCGAAAAGTTCATCTGGTTCAACATTGTCGAACTCCACCGACATCGGCCGTGAACAATATTGCTATGGCAATACCACCACAAAACCCTGGCAACTACAACAACAACCATCAGGGATGCTATAACTGTGGAGAACTAGGTCATTTCTCCAGGGACTGTCCGAAGAGAGCTCAACAAGGAGCTCAAGCGCACCTGGAGAGCATTTATGACTGGAGCCACTGCAGCATGCCATGACCCAGATACGGGTACTGGTATGTAGTATCTCCTTTCTCATAAGACTTTATTTTATTTTGATACTAGTATGAATAAGAAATTTATCTTATTCTTATTGGTATGATTACATGAGTATTCCATGGAACTTAGGAATTCTTTTATTGCGATAAAAACAATGAAATAATCCTTGGTTAATGCACATAACATACGTAGGAAACCATAGCTAACACTAAGGTTGTGTAACAATTGATGCTCATAGCATCAGTTAGCTTTGAACAATAAGGTGTTAGAGTCTTACAGAGATTTAGCAAGTCGTAACAGTAAGACAACTATGAGCACTAAGACTAGCAAAAGCTACGAGGCCATACATAAGAAATCCCAAACACGACTCAGAGTTATTTGAGAGCGTAGGGACATCACATCAAACGAAGTTTCCACACTTGTTACAAAGAAAGTTGTACCGATAATAATTTTTAAATTTCGGGACGAAATTTCTTTAATAAGGGGAGACTGTAGCATCTGTGCCGGAATCGTTACCGGAACAGTAAACAGAACAGTAACTTGCACAGTAACTCAGTCACAAACTAGGAAAAATACTTGGAAGCTATTAACATTCGATGCTAAACACAAACTATTATACTATGTTTCTGAAATCCTGATTTAAACCTCATGGTTTAAACAGTCAGAAACACATCAGACAACCATGAATAGATGCATACATGTTTGATTGCTATTATGTATAAACGTATGTGAGGATAAACAGAACAAAACCATAACTGTTGTTGTTACAGAATGCTAAACCGACGAACTATTCGTATAGGTGACGATCTGTATGAATAAATCTGAAAGTTTAACGTCTGAAATGGTGACTGAATAGTAGAAAACAAAATCAGAAAGTGAAAAGTACGATCGTATTCGTACAGTTAGCGCTCTGTACGAAAACGCGCGTAAGTGACGTTTTCTGACGAAACGAAACGAAGACGATTCGAACGATAATAAATGTAAGGAAATATAATATTTCCTGTTTTACAATTTTGAAACTCATCAGAAATAAATTAAAACGAAACTATTGTAGTTAAAACGCGTAAAGCATAAAATACGCGAAAGAATTAACGAAAAACGTAAAAATAATATATTTCGAGAAATAACTCAAGAAAATGAGATTTAAAATAATTACTAGAAATAACTACCTTTCAACGGTTAAAATAAAGTCCTTATATTTAAATCATGAAAACATGCGCGTTACGATCCGGAAACGCGACGAAAACGCGAACCGAGCAACCGAAACGAACCTTACCCTCGGGGTATTTAAACACCAACTGATGGAATTTATTTCATTTTCTACACAAACCCTTTCTCTCTCTAACTCATTCCCATTCACCCTCTCTCACTCTAAAGTTTCCAACTTCAAGCATCAAGATCATGCTCCATTGTTGACGAAATTGGGTGTTCTTGGTGCCCACGCGAAGCTCTCGTCATCCTCTACACGGAAGTACAACTGATCTGAAATTTTAACTGGCCGAAATCGAGGTAAGAGCAAAAGAATATCTTAGAAATTAGGGTTTCTTGGCTTTGTTTTGACACACACACCCACACCCGTTTATTTGAGCTCGTCTTTGAACAACCACCCTTTCGAGGATTTAGCCACATGTAGCATCGGTATAGGAATGGCAGGACTAAGCTTCGAAGCTACATAATAGTGATGAACTCATACAGGTTCGTGAGAAGCCATAGCAGGCCGAACCCTTTGTCTCTGCGAACCCTAGGAAAGAACCTAGGGGGTCCCGAACCTGTTAGATCAGTAAGGAGCCGAACCTTTCGGTTTCCATCATCTAGCCGAACCTATCTAAACTAGATGAACCCTCACTTGAGTGCCAAACCTGTAGATGCAAACCTCGCCGAACCTTATTCACCCTCGACGAACCAAAGCCACGAACCTTACTGAAACAAAACAGGCTGGCCGAACCTATGAGCTCCCATGCAGCGAACCTTCTTCTCTTTAGAAACGAACCTTGTATTCATGCACCTGGCCGAACCTATGCTGATGGACGAACCCTACAAGATCTGGAGCCATAGCCGAACCTTAACCATGCTGCACGAACCGTTAGTCCACGAAGTTTTCCTATCCGTAGGTCCTAAGGTAGCCGAACCTGGGGTCCCTTAGGCTTGAGGTTCGCTGGTCCTAGTGGGGAGGGGGTTACCAATTTTTAATTGGGCCCAACACTAACTCCTTCGGCCCAAATTCATCGGCTTCGGCCCAAACCTCTCAGAGATCGAGTGGATGAACCGATCCATTCACAAGTGTATGGTCCAACAGTGATATTCAACCTAAAGAAATTTGTTCGGCCCATTCGGCATAGCCCAATAGTGGGTACAAGCACACATATTCGGCCCAAGTGAACCGGCCCAAGTAATGTAGTAGGCCCATTTAATCGTTAATCACATGAGGCCCAATCATTTGGCCCATAGGATTAATCTGGCCCACATACAACTTAAACCGGCCCAAGAACACACAATGGGCCCAAGGGATTACTTAGGCCCACTCGTTATCGCCCAACCTAATTATTCGGCCCATGTACAATGAATGGAAAACAAAATACCTAAACCAATTTGTCGATGTTAATAAACATGAATGTTTTGTATAACTTCTAAGCATTAACTCAAACTTAAAATTTTTAAGCATTATTAGAATCAATAATGGAAAAACAGGGGGCCGAATAAAGACGAAACTTCCGGGTGTTAGCCAACTCAAGGGCTAACACATACACAAACATGAATCATTACAACTTATACTTATAGGATGCAAACAACATGAAACCAATACAGGATCGTGAATACTACAACACATCCTACAACGAGTGCGTGCACTTCTTTGTTTAATCTAAGTCAACCACTTCCACAACAGGGTGAGTTCATTTGTCCCTTTTCAAACTTATTTGTTTTAACTCGGGACTGAGAGCATGTTATTTATTTTAAACAATTATTGAAATGTTTATTAAATGCTTTTACACTATTTATAATACTTTTACTAATGCGTGAACTTGTAACGCTTATTTGAAAACTAAAGACTAAGGGTATAGTGTAAATAGCTAATGCTATTTACACTATATTTATGTGCATTATACTTACACTTTGTGCTCAAACTAGAAGCTTAAAACTAGATGCTCGATGCTTATGCTACAAACTTGATGCTTAAACCATACGTTTGATACTTATAACTCTATGCTCAAATTAGATATTTAGGTCAATGCTATAAAATCTAAGCTTAGACTATATGCTAGAACTAAAGCTACAGATTCAATGCTGATGTTATTTATACTATACTTGCTTGCTTTAAGCCTTTGAAACATTTAAATGCATAAGGAAACTAATGTTAAAAATAGAAATGCTTATGAAAACTATGTCTATATAAACTTGGAACTTAAACTTAGAAATACCCTATGTTCTAACTTACTATAAAGACTTGATATACTTGGAATGCTTGAAACACGTGAATACTTGATATGCTTGGAATACTTGAACACTTGAATGCTTGATACATTTGGAATGCTCAGACTACAGACTGAATGACCGCCGCGTGTTGACCTGCCTATCAATCCCTACTAGTCATTAGTGAAACTATGTGAATGCGTTAAACTTGTATGCTTAAACTGTAGGACATCGTAAGACAGACTGTTGGCCACCGCGTCTTGACATTCGTCAAGCCTACTAATCATTAGTGCTATTCGTTGTCAGAATCATGTAAGACAGACTGATTGGCCACCGCGTCTTGACATTGGTCAAGCCCTACTAGTCATTCAGTGTTCTTCGGTAGTTCGTGCTTAGGACATAATTCATTCCTCAGAAGGATTTTGAATTCTGTCCAAGGTATGGCTAGTGCTTCATCTCTACCTCAAGCGTGTATCTGGGAGTTCCACCAGGTTAGGGCACGCTTACTGAAAGATCCAGTGGCGTACCGAACCTTATATCTTTCCAGACAACTGCTTAGGTCCAGTGTACCCTCCATCTCCTCTACCCATTGGATCAGTCCAACAGCTCCTTCAACGCCGCTAAATCTTGGCGGTTTGCATCCTACAAATGATTTGTAGGAACAGTCTGATGTAGTGCCGGTGTTTCCACTAGTTTCCCCCGCAGTACGCCAAGAGTTGTTACCATGGCCTTGAATTCTGTTGATCATCTCAGGGATGATATCCTTCAGCTGATTAGTCAGCTAGCTACTCAGTAATGTTGCCAAGGCAACAGTAGCAGGATCCAGAACTAGAGTTGCATTCGGGTTCGGAGGAGGGTCTAGTGGAGGAGGAGGTGGCGGCGGTGAATCTGGTGGTGATGTTGTCGATAAGTGAGGTGCAGAAGTCTGTGGTGTAGGTACCGGAGTCGGTTGCCTTCTGGGCGGCATTCTGATCATAACCAAAAAATTTGGTTAACGCAATGATCAAATGCAGAAGACACAATGCAACTTAAGTCTTATGCTCTCTACATGAGGTGTCCCTAAGTTATAGTCTAGGCCAAACCGTTTTAAGTAGATGACTTATTATTCTCTATAACCTTGAGCTCTGATACCAATCTGTCACACCCTGAGCCAGCGGGGTTGGATCGAAGTCCCCGTCGGGCGGAAGGTTCTCGGGGTGCGATATCATGAGTGATAATCATGATGATCAGATTGTTTACATAGCATCAATGTTAAGAATAACTAAAGGACAAAGTAATATCAAACTGGGATTACAAAGTTAAATTACAAATGCCAATGTTTAGTAATTTAAATAAGTAAACCTATCAAAAGAATCAAATATGTCTGTCTTGTATCTGTACAAGATATCAAAAGTGACTCGTAACAACATTCAAAATATGTGCTTTCCAAAAATCTACTAGGTCCTCTATCTGAGTATCCTAGTATGCAATCTTGTGTCTTAACTTAAACATGTGCATCACCTGAGAAAGCATGTAATAAAACAAAGTCAACACAATGGTTGGTGAGTTCATGTAGTTTTATATAAAAATAGTTTGAAAAATCACTTGAATGACAACCTTAACATCACCATTAACCACCTATACCATCTGTTTTAGTATGCTTATATATGGGGCATATGTAGGGTCGAACTTACCGTCTGCCCAGCCACCGTCCCACCACATACCAAACCACACGATATATTGTTCTTGACGATAATTAAGTATTTCATCCTGCATCTTGATTTCATAACAATTGATTCGTATAATTCGATTATCCTGTAAATGTTTACCTTGATTCCCTGAATGACAACCTTAACCTCATCAACGAGCACCTATGCTAACGACCGTCCCACCACATACCGGGCTGCTGAAAATATTGCTGTTAATGATAATTAAGCATTTCATTCCACACTATTGATCCTTAACGTTTGATTATTCTGAATATGTTTACCTTGTTTTCCCTCGAAATGACAACCGTAACCTCACTAGCAACCACCTATGCTATCCAACCAAGTATGCTTAACATATCTATGAGTAGTTTTGAATTCACTATCGAGGACAACTAAATGTATTAATCCTCAATAAACATCAAAATGAATGGACAAAGAAGAACACTGAATGGCTAGTGGGGGTTGACTCCACGGTTAAACACGCGATGGCCATTCAGTCTGTCTAACTAGGTCCTGACAACGAAGAACACTGATGACTAGTAGCGCTTGACAAATGTCAAGGCGCGATGGCCAATCAGTCTGTCTTACGATGTCTGAGAGCTTAAGCATAAAAGTTTATAGCATTCACATAGATTTACTGATGACTAGTAGGGGTTGACAAACATGTCAACACGCGACGGTCAATCAGTCTGTTGTCTGAGCATTTCAAGTGTATCAAGCATTCAAGTGTTCAAGTATTCCTAGTATATCAAGTATTCACGTGTTTCAAGTATTCCAATCATATCAAGTATTCACATGTTTCAAGTATTTCAAAGTACATCAAGCATTCAAGTGTTTCGAGTATCCCAAACACAATAGTCTTTATAGCAAATTTGAACATATGGGACTTTCTAAGTTTCAGTTTCAAATTTACATAGGCATAGTTTTCATAAGCATTTCTACTTTTAGCATTAGTTTTCCTTATGCATTTAAATGTTTCAAAAGTTTTAAGCAATTAAATATAGTGTATATAGCATTAGCATTGAATCTGTAGCTTTAGTTATAACATATAGTCTAAGCATAGAGTTTGTAGCATTAACCTTAGTATCTAGTTTGAGCATAGAGTTTAAGTATAATGTAAATAAGAATAGTGTAAATAGCATTAGCATTGAATCTATAGTCTAGGTATTTGATTTCTAAAACAAGCGTTACGAGTTTAAGCATTCGTATAAGCATTATAAATAAGTGTAAAAATGTTTAATAACATTTCAATAATTGTTTAAAATGTATAAAATGCTTCTCAGTCCCGTGTTAAAACAAATGGTGTGAAAAACGACAAATGAACTCACCTTGTGTTTGAAGTGGTTGACTAAGTTAAAACAAGAATGCACGCGCTCTTTGTTTGTACTTGTTGTGATGTTCACGTTCCTGTATTGATTTGATAGTATTTGTAACTCATAAGTAAAGGTTGTAGTGACGTGTATATGTACATGCGTTAACTCTAAATGAGTTAACCCTTAATGGTGCTAATTGTCATTCGGCCTCGTATGCTAATTAAGGATTCACTCCCACCTAACCACTTAAGCTTTCATAGGCCACGCCTTTATGTTACTTGTTTAGTTTTAAACCATTATTGAATTTCCCTAAAACATTGTCATAAGGTTACTTGTCTTGTTATAAGATTTAGTATATATCCCAAAGCAATTTCAACCACTTAGCAATTTCCATGCACCACTTCAAATAAAATGGATTTCATGTGTTCGTTTTCAAGTTACTTAAGTGGAATAAGTGGCCGTATATGGGTCGAATGAGTGATTAGTCTTGGGCCAAAGTAATTAGAATAGGTTAGTAATACTATTGGGCCGGGAGTGGGCCTTGAGTGTTAATCGACCGAACTAAAGTCACATAGGCCTTATAAGTGTCGTGGGCCAAATGTCATTGGGCCGAGTGGGTTTCTTGACTTGGGCCAAAGGAAATTACATGGGCCCCTTCTTGAAAGTGTTGGGCTTAGGCAAAGGAGATGGGCCGGTTGGAATGTATGGGGCCAAGTAGATTTGTGTGGGCTTAGGATTTGGGCCGCCTAGATGTCCAAAGGCCGGATGATAGTTTCGGGCCGAGCAAGGAAATTCGGCCGTTTAACATAAATTTCATCAAACAAGGTGTGGCTAAGTGGGTCAGCATGGCAAAACGGATTTTATTTGAATTAATCGAAGCAAAGAGTTCCCATCTACAGCGAACCTTTGGGTTCGTTTAGGGTAGGGTTTGGCCAATTGTAAGCATAGGAGATTCGGTGAGTGTAAGAGATGAACCCCCGGTTCGGCCGAAGTTGCCATGAAAGGTTCGCATCTATTGAGTGGGTTCGGCACCCATGCCAGGTTCGGCTGTTGAGTTGAAAACAAGGTTCGTGTGGCCTGAAGCGTTAAGGTTCGCCTGGTATGACAGCCAAGGGTTCGTTGTGTGGTGAAAGGTTCGGACGTAGGGCTTGTATAGGTTCGTCATAGGCTCTTGCATGGGTTTGGCTAGGGTTTGCATGTTGCCATAGGTTCGTAGCCTCCTTCTTGGTTCGGGAAGTGAGTAGGTTCGGCTGGGGGGGGGCTGTAACCACACAGGTTCGTGGATCTAATGCATAAGGTTCGTTCCATACAAAAGGGTTGGTGCCCAAGGAGGGTTCGTGAGTACATCAGGAGGGTTCGGCCATGGCTCAGAGACAGTGATGAAGGTTCGGCCCCTGACCAGCCATCACAGGTTCGGCTGTGGTCTTTCTCTCTCGAACCTGCACATCCTTAACATGCTATGATCCACGCTATGGTGGTTTCTGAGGTGTGGTGACGCGGCATCGGTCATAAAAGGGTGTAGGGAGCATACGTGTATAGATCCTACCATGGTTATGGGTGTTGGCCGAACTAAGGGTTTAGAAAACCCTAGTTTTCCAGACTTTCAAAGCTTCATACCTCGAAAATGGCTGGACAAATCCTCCAATCAGTTGTACTTTCAGATAGGGGAGCTCGAGATCTTCGCGTAGACACCTAAAACGTCCGATTCCGTCAAGAAACGAGCGAGTTATGATCGTTTTTGAAGGGTGATTCTCCTTAGAGAGAGAAAGTGACGGTTTTGAGATTTTAGAGAGAGAAGATAAAAATGAGGTGAAAGCCGCATTTGTGAGTTTAAATACCCTGAGGATATTCGGGTTCGTTTCGGATGCTCGGTTCGTGTTTTCGTCGCGTTTCCGGATCGTAACGCGCGCGTTTTTGTAATGTAAATAAAAAGACTTTGTTTTAAATGTTTGGAAGATGGTTATTTATAATAAATATTTTAAATATTATTTTGTTGAATTATTTTTCGTAATTTATTATTTTACGCGTTTCGTTATTTCCTTCGCGAATTTTATGTATTTTAATTTAATGCGGTTTATTTTTAATTTATTTCTGATGAGTTTCAAAATTGTAAAACAAGAAATATTATATTTCCTTATATTTATTATAGTTCGAATCATCATCGTTTTCGTTTCATCAGAAAATGTCACTTACGCGCGTTTTCGTACAAAGCGCTAACTGTACGAACACGATCGTACGTTTCACTTTCTGATTTTGTTTTCTACTTTTCAGTCATCATTTCAGATCGTTAAACTGTCAGATTTATTCGTACAGATCGTCACCTATATGAATAATTCGTCGGTTTAGCATTCTGTAACAACAACTGTTATAGTTTTGTTCTGTTTATCCTCGCATGCGTTTATACTTGATAGCATCAAATCAAGCATATGTGTACCTGTTCATCGTTGTCTGATGTGTTTCAGACTATTTAAACCATGAGGTTTAAATTAGGATATCAGAACAATAGTATAATAGTTTGTGTTTAGCATCAAGTGTCAATAGTATCGACCTAGTTAGAATAGTTTGTACTTGAATTATTGTGCACCTTACTGTGCAAATTACTGTTCCGGTAATGATTTCGGCACAGATGTTACAAGGCTACTTTCTCGGGTACAGTACTCCAAACAAGCGGGTCTATAATAGATCAACTCAAAATGTGGAGGAGTGGTACCATGTAGATGTTCAGAAATACTCTATGCCTCCACCTGGGAAGGGTCCTGACTGGATGTTAAATTATTCTGATTTGTTTGACTCCTTCAGCATGCCTCCCATGTATACTGATGAAGATGTTGCTATTCAGATTATGTATGATGCACAAAATGCACCTGATGAACCAGTGCAACCTTCTTCAGTTGAAACTCCAGTACAGACAAATGATGACAGTTCAGACTCTGATGATGATCACTCTCATCCAGATGTTCTAGAACCAGAAGTTGATAATATTGTACCTGCTCTTGAGGATCTCAACATCAACAATCTTGATCAACAGGTTGAGGTTCCTGCTCATCCTGTTGGCAGAATCAATAGGATTCATTCTCAAAACAATATTATTGGAAATCCAACTGATGGAGTGAATCATGCAGATGTAAGCTTCCTTTCTCATTCATGTTTTATCTCCTAAGTAGAACCAAGAACCATCATTGAAGCTTTGAAAAGAAGAATCATGGGTAGATGCCATGCAAGCGGAGTTGCTACAGTTTAAGAAACTGGATGTTTGGCAGATGGTTGATAGACCCAAAGGTGCAAAAGTGATTGGCACTAGATGGGTTCTGCGCTGCAAAAGAGATGATCATGGCATTGTGGTTAGCAAGAAAGCACGTCTGGTGGTGCAAGGTTTTAGGCAGATTGAAGGACTTGACTACAATGACATGTTTGCACCAGTTGCTTGTCTAGAAGCAATTCGTATATTCTTGGCATATGCATCCTTCAAGAAGTTCAAATTTTATCAAATGAATGTCAAGAGTGCATTTCTTCACGGTGTGATCAATGAAGTGGTGTATGTCAATCAACCTCCCGGGTTTGAAGATCCAGTACATTGTGACCAAGTCTACAAGTTGGACAAGGCACTGTATGGATTGCACCAAGCTCCGCGAGCGTGGTATGAGACACTGTCTACTCACCTTCTGAACAACGGGTTCAAAAGAGGTGTCATTGACTGCACTTTGTTCATTCAAGAGAAGGATGGAGATTTACTCTTGGTGCAAGTTTATGTGGACAACATCATTTTTGGTTCTACAAATGATATCTTGTGCAAGGAATTTGAGAAGGTTATGAAAGAAAAGATTGAGATGAGCTCTATGGGGGAGATGGAATTCTTTCTAGGAGTACAGGTAGATCAGTATGAGGTAGGAATTTTTATTCATCAGACCAAATATGTTGGTGACATTCTGAGCCGGTTCAGTATGTTGGATTCAAAACATGCTGGTACCCCACTGGCTGTCAATCATGGGATTACACCATATGAAAAGGGGGAGTTAATCGATGCCACTCTCTATTTTACTGCCTCTCGTCCAGACATCATGTTTGCCACATGCTTGTGTGCTCGTTATCAATCCAAGCCAAGAGTTTCCCATCTGATTGCTGTGAAGAGGATTCTGCGTTATCTGAAAGGTACTCCAGATCTTGGCTTATGGTACCCTAGTGATGGTAACGCTGACCTTATTGCGTATAGGGACTAAGACTATGGTGGATGCAAAAAAGACTTCAAATTAACATCTACAGGATGTCAGTTCTTTGGAAACCGTTTAGTTACCTGGCATTGCAAGAAGCAGACGTCGGTGTCTACTTCAACATGTGAGGCAGAATACATTGCAGCTGCTAGTTGTTGCTCTCAAATCATCTGGATTCAGCAAAAACTCAGGGACTATGGGTTACATTTTTCTAACACTCCTATATATGTTGATAATACTGCTGCCATTGCTGTCACTAAAAATCCTGTTTAGCACTCAAAAACCAAACACATCGATATAAAATATCACTTGATACGTGATTGTTTTGAAAAGAAGCTAATCGATGTTGTTAAAATTCACACCGATCATCAGAAAGCTAATATTCTAATGGTGTTTTTCAAAAGGATGAAGTCATTCCTTCATCTGAATCAAACAAATGATCATTGTTTTTCTTAGTTAGTTTCTTTTATCTTATTTTTCCTTTTCAGTATTTCTGTTATTTTTCTTTCACTTAATCAAAAACTCAAAAAGATTTTCAGTTTTAGGTTTTTAGGGGGAGAAAAAGTGATTATTGATAAACCAAAAACATTTGAAAATATGAAAAACCAAAAACAATAGAAAATTGTAAAAATGAGAAACTCTGATTAGAGAAAGTGATGTGTTAACCTATTATGTCTTAAATGCAAGATTGAATGCATAAAATGATAGCACATGCAAATTATGATCTACTGATAGGCCAACTTTACGAAGTTAATAGACTGTTAGTGATTGCTTAGAAAGTCTGATTTGTGAGATCCAGTTTAGAAAACTAGTTAAGGATAAACAGTTTTTGACTCAAATCAGGCATACACCTGTTATCATAGGATCTTATGAGGTTTCCAATGATTCATGAAATCAAGTCTGTACACGTGCCATACTGCTTTGTAAAGACCTAGCTGAACCCGTCCATTCAGATAAGAATGATTCAATCACAAGAAAATAAAAAGTGAATCTGATTCTATAGACGTGCCATATTGTTGGGTTGTAGCCTAGCTGAAGCCGTCCATTCAGATATGATAAGCTAAGAAAAATACAAAAATAAAATAAATTCGATTCCATACATGTGCCATATTACCGGGTTGCAGCTTAGATGAAGCCATCCATTTGGATAGAACAAGTTAATCACGTCAACACAGTTCTGTATACGTGCCATATTGCTTTGTAAAGACCTAGCTGAAGCCGTCCATGAGAATATGTTGAACATGAGAGAAAAATCAAAAAGAAAAATACAAAAAGAAAATAAATTGGAACCTTATAGAACTTATGATGTTAGGTACTAAGTTATGCAGAGATGAGTTATAAACTTGTTTTGACCTAGATTGGTTAACTATAATAGGTAACTGAGTCAAAAATATGGGTAATCATTGATCAGTTTAAAAGCAAAGTACTGTCAGGTTTAAATTGGACAAATATATCAGTAATCATTTCATAAATCAAATGTGTCAGAAGTATAAACATTCTTGAATGCTGATTTGACATGATCTGGTGTATGGGTTATTTTCTTGAAAGACTACTCACAAAAATATGTACATTTTGTCTATTTCAGTTTCAGTTTGTACAGTTGTTTGTTTATCATAAAATACAAAAAGATTTTCATTTGAAATTGTTTTAAATGATCAGTTGTTGGTTTGGATATTCAATCATCCTTGCCTATCACCTAACCAGACTGAACTTCATAACAATGCTCTTTTTATTATCAAAATGTAAAATTTGAAAATGAGTTGTGTTTTTGAGTGCTAGACTTCATTCATCCGAATGAAGCAAGGGAAAGGATCATACAACCGAGTGACTTTATTCAAGCAAGTGGGTTATTCGGCCGAATCACCTCATGCGAAGCAACTCATTCTGTTGATCTCCCAGCCGAATGAGCCTTCCTATTTATTGGGCTTTTTCAGCCGAACCAACTCATTCTCCCAAACTCGTTCGCTCGGCTTATTGTGTGTTCTCTATCGCCCGACTCACTCTCTCTCCACTGTTCTTTTATTTTCACCGATTGAATCGACCATAATGCTTATATCTCTTATTGTGATTGTGACACGTACTATTGGAACCAAGATAATCCAATTTTGACCATGGATTTGCTACGAACAGCTCACTATGCATGTGGGAGACCCGAACACATTGCAATACACTGTCTGCACTGACCTACTAAATTCTTCTTTGGGAAGAATCAGAAGGTCACACCCAAGGCTAAACCTATCAATAGATCAATGAGGACTGACCAATCATCCAAGCCTAGGGTTAAAGCTTAGAAGATGACTTATATTCATCCCATTACCAAAAAGGCCAAACCAGCAAAACAAAATCAATCTGGTTTTCATAAACAAAAACCAAAGGTTTCCAAAACTAAAAGCAAACCACAGTGGAAGAATAAGCCACAGGTGAAACCTCCTTTAAAACCACATGATCATGGCAGTGGTGTAAGGCCCAAAAATATCAGGGCTAAATCAGACAAGCCCAAAGGGATTATCAAGAAAAGGCCCAATGTTCCTCAAGTACCTAAATCTCCAATGATTTGGGTACCCATTTCTCATTAAATGTGTGTGTGTTATGCATGGATGGCCAAATAAGCTGAAAAATGTTTGGTACGTGGATAACGGCTGTTCCCGGCATATGACTGGGATTTTCTCAGTTGCACGATGTCACACCATTTAATGGAGGATATGACTCGTTTGATGGAGACAAAGGTGGGAAGATCCACATGAAGGGCACAGTCACAAATGGAACTCTAAGTTTTGAAGATGTGTACTACGTTGAAGAACTCAACCACGGCTTGTTGAGTGTTTCTTAGATCTATGACAAGAGGTTTTCAACACACTTCACAAACAAAGAGTGTCTCATCCTAAAGCCCGGATTTATCGTGCCGGAAAAGTGGATATTGTTGAGCACTACGAGAACCAACAATTGAGAAGTACATCGCATGTGCCAAGGGGAAGCAACACAAGAGACCCCACAAGCCCAAATTGTTCAATTCAATTTTATCAATTCTGCAACTTCTTCATATGGATCTCTTTGGACCAGTTAACGTCATGAGCATCAGGAAGAAGTCATACTGTCTTGTTGTAACAGATGATTATTCCAGATTCACTTAGGTGTTCTTTCCGGCCAAGAAAGATGAGACACCAGAGATTCTGAAGAAGTTTATCACCCTGATCGAGAATCAGAAGAATTTAAAGGTCAAGGTGATCAGAACTGACAACGGCATTGAGTTTAGGAACCCAAAAATTATTGATTTCTGTGATGAGAAGGGAATTGCTCGACAGTATAGTGCAACTCATACACCTTAGCAAAACTATCTTGCTAAAAGAAGGAACATAACGCTTATCGAGACTGCACGGACCATGCTGTCAGAATCTAAATTGCCAATATTCTTCTGGGCTGAAGCTGTTAACACAGCCTACTATGTTCAAAACCGAGCACTGTTAAATCTGCCTACCGGGTATACAACAAGAAGACCCGGATGATTGAGGAGTCATACTATATTGATTGGCAAGAGATGAGCAACACCGATGCCGGTGCTGGTCCAAAATGGTTATTTTAGTATGATTCTACATTTGAGCCCTCCAACACTTCATCTGAGAGTGCAGGACCATCTGAACCCAACGATAGCTTCTACAAGGGTGATGACGTGGACTATAGGGTTGACTACGTTCCATGTGATCCAAGCTTCTAACAGTTACCCACCAGGCATGTATGATCGGGCTCCTCCAGTTCAGCCAACCCCAATTAATGAAGTCATCCCATCAGATCCTGTGACCTCTCAAGTAGTTCATCCAACTCTAGAGACAGATCAAGCCTCATCTTCTTCCCACCAGACCTTTGAAAATCCATTGTTCTCAGACCACATCCTTGAGGAACATTGTGTGGATAATGGAGCCGAAGGAAGTGAACCGCTTCCATTGACAACATCTTTTCCTCCAATGAAGATTAGCTAACTCAAATTAGCAACCTGCTAGACAATTTAACTGTGGATGAAGTGCCGACTTTAAGCATCGTCAAGAATCATCCAGTAGAAAACATCATTGGACCTCTTTTAGAAGGAGTTCTCACCTGGAGCAGATCTATTCCAGCTCAAAACACCTTGCCTGAAGGAACAATCACATGAAGTCAATCATGTCCAATTAATTCTTGTTTGTATTCCTATTTTATCTAAGGTCGAACCCAAGAATATCAAGATGGCTCTTAAGGAGTCAAGCTGGATTGAAGCGATGCAGGAAGAACTGATGCAGTTTCAGATGCTCAAGGTGTGGAATCTGGTTCTGTTGCCCAAGGGGAAACTTCCAATCGGAACCAGATGGGTCTTCAGAAACAAAAGAGATGATTCGGTTGTGATCATCAAAAATAAAGCTAGGTTGTTAGTCCAGGGCTTCTACCAACAGGAGGGATCAACTATGAAGAAGTCTTTGCACTTGTCGCAATACTTGAAGCTATTCGCATCTTCTTGGCCAATGCTTCTTACATGAATTTCACTGTTTATCAGAAGAATGTGAAGACTGCTAGATCTATGTATGGCAGCCCCCGGGTTTCGAGATTTCACAGTATCCCGACCATGTCTATAAGCTAGACAAAGCCCTTTATGGTCTTGTTCAGGCACCGTGAGCATGGTATGCAATACTTACAGATCATCTGCTTGTAAATGGATATACCCGTGGAGCCATCGATAAGACATTGTTCGTTCGCAAGGATAAGGATGATTTGATTTTCATCCAAATCTATGTGGATGACATTATTTTCGGTTCCACGAGCTCGGTGCTGTGCAGAGAATTCAAGGCGGTGATGAAGAAGAAGTTTGAGATGAGTGCAATGGGGTAGATGACCTTCTTATCGATCTCCAGGTAAAACAGGATCCTAAGGGTGTGCTGGTTCATTAGGGAAAATTTGTTACCGATATTCTCACCAAGTTCAACGTGTTGGAATCAAATCCCGCATACACTCCTATGGCAGCACGTCCAGTATTGACTTCGGATTCTGATGGCGAAGATTTTGATCAGTACCTTTATCGTTTGATGATTGGCTCGCTGATGTACCTGACCGCTAGCCGACCAGACATCATGTTTTCTGTATGTCAATGTACCAGATATCAAGAAAATCCAAAGGCTTCTCATCTGATTGTTGTCAAGAAGATCTTTCGCTACCTCGTCGGGAAACCTCGTCTCGGTTTGTGGCATCCTAAGAACTCTAAGTTTTCTTTATTTGCTTACTCTAACAGTGATTTTTGTGGTTGCAACTTAGACAGGAAATCAACCATAGGAGGATTTCAATGCTTAGGAGATCGCCTCATCTCGTGGCAATGCAAGAAACAGACAACCATGTCTACCTCCACTTCGGAAGCTGAGTATGTCGTTGCTTCCAGTTGCTGTTCTCAGGTTATCTGGATGCAATAGAAACTCCTCGATTACGGTTTTAACTTTCTTGCCTCTCCTATTTATTGTGATAATGAAGCTGCTCTACAGATCGTCAAGAGTCCGGTGCAACACTCCAAAACTAAAAACATTGACATCTAGATTCACTTTATCCATGACTATTTCGAATGGAAACTGATTCATCTTGAAAAGGTCCACACAGATGATAATCTGGCGGATCTTTTAACAAAACCGTTCGGCACAGCTCGATTCCACCATTTGCTTGCCTCTCTCAAACTAATAAGTTTTGATTAAAACATTTTGGTAAATACTATAAAATTTGTGTTTTGTTTTAGTTTAATTTTTAGATCACAAATTTAGGGGAATAATATTTACAAAAACAACAAAAAGATTTTCGGTCTTTGAGTCTATTTACAAAAACAACACAAAGATTTTTTATTTTTGAGTCAGTCTAAGATGGTCTACAAGTTCAGGGAGGCGTGAATTTTAAGAAAACAACAAAAAGATTTTATATTTTCAAACTTTAAGAAAAATACAAAGATATTTGGGTGGTCAAGTGAAGTGGTTGAATTGGGAAGTGAAATGATTTCTGACGGTCAGAAATTCACTGCCTAAAAGTAATTTCTAAAGAATAACAGCTTTAGATAACTATAAATCACTAAGAAGTTAAAACAAGTTTTCCAAATGGAAGGATTGGACATGATCATTCAAAAATATTAAATATATAAATAAGAGAGAAGGAAAATCAGATAACCGGAAAGATGTAACAACTATTTAACCTTTTGCGTAAGTCTTTAAGTCAAAACAAGATTGTGTTTCGATAAACTTGAAATTGTTTTGAAAAAGTCGGGTATTTTCCTTGTTTTGTACAAACAAAGAGCGGGAAATACTTACTGAAGCGTCCTCTGTTTTGCGCAAGCAAAGACTTATATGTGTGACGTTAAGGCCAATGTGTCTGCAGATTAGTAAAGTAAAAGATGCCAGTGAGCACAAAGATGATAGAACCCCTTCTTGTTCTTGATTCTAATATATTAGATCTGTTCTTTTCTCTTCTCACCTTAAACTCTGTCGAAACGTTTTAAGTTCTTTGAAACACAATCAAAGTTTGAAACAAAAGATTTCACAAAATTGATAGGTTGCATGATAATCTAGTTTTACTGTCTGATTGTTCATAAACTTCACAAAAGGATTTTCAGAAAAACCGTTAGAAAATTTTTGATCACGAGTCTTATTTTTGAATTATGGATGAACGACTCGAAATCATTGGTCGGTATAATTATTTTAAGGTTGGGTTTCTGTAAGAAATTATTTTAAAGTGGTCAAATTTCTAATGCAGATTTGATCCAACGAAATTGACCCGACTCAATTTTGAACTCGTCTAAAGTTTCTAAGTTTATTTTATTTTATTTTATTTTATTTTGTTTTGTTTTGTTTTGTTTTGTTTTGTTTTATTTTATTTATTTATTTAAGTTAGAAATTTTTAAAATAATTAGTACTCATAATGAGTATTCGAAATGGTATACTCGAAATCAGTCCTTAAATACTTCTATAAGACAATATTTCGAGTACCATAATTTCGAGTACGACCTTTTTCTCTCTCCAGCGATCTCGTTTTCTATGCAATATTTCAAAATTCCACTCCGACCACATTGTAGATCTGACTTAGGCAAACCTAGGTATAGATTTTGGTAGAATTTTAACCGCAAAATAAAAAGTTATGGGACAAAAATGATTTTCGAGTACTTTCATCCGTTAACTGAGGGAATGTTGGACAAATCACCACGAAATACTCAAAATTGGAAAGCGATCTTCTTATATGTTGGTCTCCTCCAATTTTCGAGCATTTTTAGTATAATTTGGAGTTAAAGGAGCAAAATTGAATGAGTTATGAAGATTTTCGAGTTCTCAAAAATTTGAATTTCGAGTACACGTTTCGTGTACAAAATTTCGTGTACTCATTTCGTGAACAAAAATTCGTGAATTCCAATTTCGATTAAAAAATTTCGAGTACAACCTAGATTTCGTATACTCCTAATTTTCGTGAACTCAAATCATTTTGTGAACTCGTGAAATTCGTGAACTCCTGAAATCGTGAACTCCTTTTGACTGGTGTTTTGACCTGGACTTGGACTTAGACTTTTATTTTGACTTTTGACCTTTGACATTTTCCTTTAACTAACTTAACTTGTTTTTGTTTCAGATGGGTGATTTACATTTCGTCCCAGACCATAACATGTCAGCCTATGTCGAAGATCCTCCGGAAAAGCACGACATGTTCAAAATCATGGTGGAAGGATTGTTATTGTCTCCGGTGAACTATACAATTATGGAGCATCCTGAGACTATCTCTGAGTACATTCACGACTTTTGGAACTCCATTACCGAGCGCACTGGCACGAATGGGAACGTTAGCTTGATAGGAAAGTTTCAGGATAGCCGATCATTATTACAGAGCAGATCCTCCAGGAATGCTTACAGTTTGGTGATAAAGCTACTGACCCGGATGAGCTTGATCATGAGCTCGTGCAAAGAACCGTTCACAGGATGGGACACGAGGGTGTCTATCCTCCAACAGAGAAGAAGCTTCTCCACCCCTATTGGAGATATTTGGTGAATGTGGTGACTCAGTGCTTTTCCGGAGGAAAGGAGGTTACGATGTGCTTAACCAGACGCTTAGTTCTTGCATGGTGGCCATCGCTTTGGGTCTTGAGTTCAACTACTGAAGGATGATATTTAGGGATATGCACGCCAGTATCAATGGAAAGCGGAAAGATTGATTCCTGGCCTTTCCCAGATTTATTCAGATCGTGATCAACAAACGCCATCAAAATCGTGTTCCAACTATCGAGACACGGGGCATTAAGAGGATGAGGGAGGATATCTTCTCGTATATGATGATGAACAAGAGAGGCAAGAAGCAATACATCAGTGAGCGCCCTCTTGAGAAGTTTTGCAGGTTGTTTGAGGGATTAGAAGAGGAAGTGGAAGATCAAGGCACTCCTGTAGTGGTTGTGGCCGAAGAACATAATCTTCATACTGCAGGAACTACATCCTTCGTTTTTGATGAGCATGATCATCCTCCCGCGGGAACAACTGCCGAAGCGAGTCAAGCTGCAGAGGAATCATTATCAGAATCATCTTCATCAGGTGAAGAAGAGGTCATCAAAGAGACTCAGCCTGTTATTCAACCACTTTCTAGAGCTGAACGCGAAGAAATTCAAGATACTTAATATGTTCCAACTCCAGAGACTTCTCCAAAAAAGAAGAGATTGAAGATGACGTCCAAAAGGACAAGAGATCCACGACTGAAGAAGAAGACCACAGGAACATCTTCTTCTTCTTAGGCACTGCCTCCACCACCTCCACATAAACTCACACAGCTAAAACCACCTCCACCTAAACCCACACAGCCGAAACCAACACCGAAGCCACCCAAACCAAACCACCACCTCCTCCACATACTCACGTATCACCTCCAAAATTCCCAATTCCCATTCACTTTTCTGAACTACCATCACCACCCAATGCAAGAAAAGAAAAAAGGCAAGCCTCCCCTGCAATCCGAATCGCCTTATATGCCCGAGAAGGTGCCTATGGATCTTGAATGACTGCAAGAACGAGTCTTCCAATTGGAACATGACTCAGCTACAAAGGACCACATCATCCTCAATCTGCAAGAAGGATTTATCAAGACCTGTGAGAAGCTGAGAAAGCAAAATAAAGACATCAGCTTTCTGAAGAAGGAGAACTTTCGTTTGTGCAAAGTGATCGAAGAGCTTGCTGGATTAAAGCCTGATTCTCAATAAAAATATAAAGATGACGATGACAAAGATGATGATGATAAAGAAAAGAAAGAAAAGGAAGATAATGATGAAGACAAAGATGACAAAAATATGAAAAGAAGGTTGATGATGATGATAATGATAATGCTGGTGGCAATGTGGGTCAGGGAGCGAGTTCGTCAGGGCAATAGGAGGATGAGCCTGTTAAGGATGTTGTAGGAGGAGATGATGCTGAAAATCCACCCTCTTCAAAGAAGCCTCTAGAAGACTTTAGTGATCTATTTGAGGACCTTCCTAAGAATTTTATGTTTGAAGGATTTGGAGATGAACTCAGTGCAACAGGTCTTGGTAATTTATATGCTGATGTCACAATGGATTCTGTTTTTGATGTCGTTTGTGACCAGGAGAGGAAGAAGACTGTTGAATCTTCTACAGGAGCATTTGCAAAAGAAAAACCAGAGAACATCGTAATCGAAAATGTCTCTAAGGATCCGTATGTGGACTACTTGTATGCTCACAAGTATGTCGATACTCAAGGACAGGAAGTTGAATCGCTCGAGAAGGTGATCGATAGTTGGTTTGATCGACTGAGCGACTGGACGCCTGCTCCCCCTGAGATTCAACAAACCTGGATGGGCGAAGACATGTCTGAGTTGACCCAGGCAACATACACCACTAGCTCCCGTAATCTGATCAGAGTAAGAAATGAGAGATCAAATATCATGTGCAGGATGTATGATAAGGAAAAGCAACTTTATCAACTCAAGAGGATGAACAGAAAATTTAGAGTACTTTAGGAGGCCTCAGGAGTTTTTCTCGATGCCAAAGTTTGATCTTAGAAGCGTCAACAGTGCCATGTTCTTCAATACTTCCAAGGATAGCCAGGCTGAGCTCTGCGCCAAATTTCTGAAAGACCAATGCGATAAAGACTTTCCAGTTATGAGGATGGCCAAAGGAAAGATATTTGTGTCTACCTGCAAGCTGAAACTCGCAGAGGCTGTTTTAACCATGAACAAAGACTTTAGATCACGGTCAAAGCTTTGGTATTAGCTCCCTCTAACGTTGAACACTTTGTTATTTTTAGTTATTTAGTTTTTGCTAAAAAGAGAGAAAAACATAATAACAGCACAAGAAATTTTGGGGAAATGTAATTCAATTATCTCAGGGAATGTTGGGACTTAAATACCAAACATTCAATGTTACAAGACAAAAAAGTAATAAGACAAATAGCTGACACTGTTACATACACTGAATCATCAGAAGATTACAACTAATACAAAGTCAACAACCACGGCAACATGAGTCTTCAGAAGTCTTCAGTTCTTCCGAGGTTGAGATACTTGTGTAGAAGTTATGTGGTTATTCTTTCGGATGGTATTCATCGGAAGCTGATTAAAAAGTAGTTATTATTTAATCAGAGGTTGTCTTCCGAAGCATTGGTTGTCTTCCGAAGGGATCAGGTTCAGCTATTCTCTTCCAAAGTCAAGACGGTCCGTGGTAGTTCTTTTTGTGAATCTTCCACTGTTGAGCTTCCGATGCTGAAGTTCAATAGTTCTGCAATCAGAAGAAAAAGTATCCGTGGTTGGTCAATCCGTGGTTTTATTCATTTGTCAAGCTTCAGTGTTTTTGCTCATCAGTCCTTATTTTCCAACAATCTCCTTCTGGACTGATGAAGCCAAAATCATTTATTTTTTTCTTAAAGCCAGACTAATTTTATTTCGTGAGTCAGTGAATTATTTTCCAGTAGGCCAGTGAATTATTTCTCTACTTTTTACTTGATCTCTTGAGTCAAGTAGTTTCTTCACTACCACATGCTGATAAGGCTCATAATTTTTTCAGAAGATCAGGGAGAATCTCCTTTTCAACTGCAACCCAAGGTCTGAAGTTGACAACAGATGGAGATTCCACAGACCCAACACCTAGGCTTCCCACAGGTGCATTAAGCAGGTGGTAAAGCATTGTGCTTGGATTAACATCCTTGAGCTTGGACACTATGGTGATAGAAGGTGAAGTGGCTTCTTTCCAAAGCATAGTATGATCACTGTTTTCTCTTTTGAATTTTGACCATTCATCAAATAGTATGTCATCTCTCCATATTATTATAGTGTTCTTTGGTCCCTATTTATTTTGGATGAGGATGTCTTCTATTCTTCTTCTTTACTCAAAGGTCTTTTTCTTCTTAATTTCTCCCTTTATTCTATTGGATAAAACCTCAGATTCATTTCTAAGGCTTGTTATATCCCATTTACTGAATGTTTCAACTTTATACTTACCATCATCCTGCAAAAGTTGATCAGTTGCTTCCTCTCAGCCTGATAAGCTTCATTTTGTTGCTGAACCATCAAAGCTATTTGTTCCTGATAGGTTTTGACCAAATCATCTCCTGAGAGACCAGTGGCTCCTATATGTGCTATGATATTATTTTCCTTTTCAATTTCTTTATTCTTTGTCTCATGAAGGTCTTCATCTAAGGGGAATTTTCGTACAAGAGAATAGGATTCCTTCAAAGGTGAAGTTTGTTATTTTTTAGCTTCAACATCAGCTGACTTTATTGGTGAGCCTAATAAGCTTCATTTTGTTGCTGAACCATCAAAGCTATTTGTTGTTGATAGGTTTTGACCAAATCATCTACTGAGAGACCAGTGGCACCTATATCTGCTATGATCTTATTTTCCTTTTCAGTTTCTTTATTCTTTGTCTCATGAAGGTCTTCATCTGAGGGGAATTTCTGTACAAGAGAATAGGATTCCTTCAAAGGTGAAGTTTGTTATTTTTCAGCTTCAACATCCGCTGACTTTATTGGTGAGCGAGCTTTGGTGGTTTTAGGTAAGTTAGACTCATCATCAGCACCCAATACGAGCCTTTTCTTTCTTGGAATAAGAGAGGCAATAGGCTGATCATCATTTAAGTCTGAGCTTGGTTCTTGAATAGGGGTTAAAGGTTTTTTAGGTTTATTGGTGGGGGTTTTGTATTTTCTGGCCACACTCTTCTATCTTCTTGAGAAAGACTGAGTGATTATGGAGCTGGTTTTTGGCCTATTTTTGGTGCATTTAGAGCAGTGGGAAGGGATGTATGTGAGAATAGTTCTAGAAGGGTTTGAGAAGCAGAATTGGGAGATAGGGTAGGTGAGTTTTCAAAATTTGTTTGTATAGGTGAAGAAGGAATATATATGGTGGCAGAAGGCTATTTGGGAGAGATTGGGTTAGTTCAGATTGGACAAACTCAGTTGGAATTGATATGTCCTGAGTGGTGGAGGAAAACGAAGAAGGGGCAGTGGTTGTGAGATTTGTTGGCTCAGTGGGAACTGATTTGGTAGGTTTAGGTTTTCTACTCACCCCAGATGTTCCAGTTTCCAAATGAGCTTCAGCTTCCCTTTGTTTTTGCTCAGAACTGGCCTTGGCAGCCTCCATCTGAAACTGCTGATCTAATGCATCTTTGAGAAGTGCCTCCTGATTTTTCAATCTTATTTCCTTCATTCTTCTTTGCTCAGTTTTATCTTCAGCCCTCTTGGAAGCTTGGGATGCAGAGAGGAGCTTTTCATTCTCCCTCTTTTTGGCTTCATCATCCTGTTCCTTGAACCAGGGAGGAGGATGAGCTATACCTATGAGAGATTCTAGAAAAAGAGTATGATTAGATAGCTCATGCTGTAACGAAGAGATTCTAGAGTCTACTGAAATTTTCAATAAATCCAGTTTTAACTTCTGGGTGGTAAGGAAATCTTAGGTAAAGTTAGTGAAGATGGTGGTGAGATGGGTATTAAGAAGTGGGTTTACACTTCTTCAAAAAGCTTGGCTTGAGGAGGTAGGTGCAGTGGAAGTAGGTGGAATATTTGGAGAACCTTAAAGTGAAGGTGCCTGCATTGGAATGGATTAGGTGTGCACGACATGGTTATTCAAGGCTTTTGTGACTAACTCGGTGAGTTGGCCATATCAGCCTAAATATGAGCAACAAAATCCATCAAATCATTTAGTTTGAGATCTGGTTCATCCAACCTTTTACGGATATCATCCAAATCCGTGATTGGTGAGTCACTTTTATCATGACCTGAGTCCATCTTAGGAATGTCATGGACCCCTTTTTCTTGGTTCTACGGATTTCCAGCCTCAACTTCAAAAACTTCATGGGTTGTTGCCATATTTGGAGTCTTATTGCCTGATCCATCCAGATGAAGTCCCATTGGGCTTTCAAGTGAGATGGATGCTTCAGATATATGATCATGATGTCTAGATAGACTAGACACCCTGATCTCATCCTCTTCTCCATGGGTAGGAGATTGATTAGTTTGAGCAGAGGTTTGAAAGGGCTGCTCCTCAATTGGTGGGGGGGGGGGGGGAGGAGAACCAATGTGCTAAAAGGTAGAATCAATCTCATGGAGAACTTGGGTAATAGAGTTAAAGGATTTTTGTGGAGAAGAAGCAGAAGTGACCTTGGGAGAGTGGACTGCCATCTGAGTGTCAAGTGACACTTCAGTGGTTTGTAGGGGGTCTCTTTGGAGTACAACATCATCATGTTGAGTGGATTGATGAGGAGCTAGATAGGGTGGAGATTCTGGATTCATCTATGAGGATGGAACACATGTATCTATCTGTCCAGTGGGGACAGAGACTTGTTCAGGGATCTCAACTTCCTGAAAAGTCTTTTTGGGCTTTTTAAGTTTGGGGGCTTTGTTAGATGTTTTTCTTTTGGCTGGTACTTTTGCAGGTGTGGAAGACGAGGTGGATGTGGGTTCACCAAGGATGGTTTTATCCTCAATTTCAACCAAGTGTTTGGCCTCTGTGTTCGACCTAGTGAACACTTGTTTTTCAATGCTCTTGATATTAGAAAGAGGAGTAATATGACAAGCATTGTTAACATCAGCAAAAAGACAAGCCATTACAAACCTAGGGTACAACAGAAATTTGGGACTCTTTTGGTGATGCACCAAGTGGTCAAAATTTATTTGAGACAGGTTGACTTTTTCATTGGACAGAATAGCATACATGTCATATTGCATGTCATATGGCATTTCTCCCTAACTAGTTGTCTTTTGAGAAAGACATTGTAAGATAGTGTGATACATAAACTTGTACTTAGGGTAGAAATAGGCTTTGTACAATGTTCTGTTCTTCAGGTCTCCCTAATAATCACACTGAACAAAAACATTATGAAGAAGTTTTATTGGTGTGACATCCAGTACCAGATTGTCCGGCAAGTCCGTACGGTATGTGTACTTTCACTATTTACTATGTGTAAATAAATTTATATGAGCAGTGTTTGTATTAACAAAATTCAAAATACAAGAAATAGTTGTACGTATTTATGTGAAAACTTAAATACCGTAAGTACAACAATGCACGATAAACAATAGTTGACGGTATTTAGGTGAAAACCTAAGTGCAGTTAGGACAACGAAACAATAATGACAATAGTGTTCAAGTAAATAACTAGAAAAAGTCGGTTGCTATCTGATATCGATAGATGACAGGAATTAGATGGCCGAAAAATCAGTACGAAAGCAATGTGAAAACAGGACGTTTAGTTGAGTCCGTCAGTGAGGAAAAACAATTCAGAATATAATTACATTATCGTTTCAGAATAACGAACTGACAGTGTGTTGGCATGGGTGACGATTCACACAAACATATCTGTAAGTTTAACATTCTGAAATGATGACTAGAAAGTAGAAAACAAGAATCAGAAAGCAAAACCATTGTCGTGTTCGTTCGAGTGACGATTCGAACGAATACGCGCGATGGTGACGCGTTCTGACTAAATGAAATGAAAACGAAAACGACACGAACGATAATTAATTTAAGAAAATATAATATTTTTTGTTTTTACAATTTTGAAACTAATCAGAAAACGCGTTACGTTCAGGAAACGCAGCGGAGATGAAAACCGAGCAATCAAAACGAACCCGAACACTCCGGAGTATAATTGAAAACCTTGAGTCATTCACATGCACAATCACAATGAATATTATGTTACTTGTATGTCATTTGTTCACTTGTTCACCCAATGGCTTCTCAATAGTTATATTTACAAGTAATATTTCATCCTAGTAGTGATGCTTATATATAAGGCATATGTAGGGGAACTAAGCCCTAGCCAACATCCCACCACATCACTACTAGAACTCCACACAACTTTCAATACAATTATTGATTTCCATTCACAATCCAGATGTCCATATCATTCTTGAATAACCTGTGATAACTTAATGATGTAATTATAGTTATCGAACCGAAGTTTAAATAACCATTATATGTTAAGGATATTAGATTTATCAAATATGTTCCTTGTATTATTCAATATTTGTGGGGTTAACTGTTGTTTCACTTTTAAATATTAAGAGTGTTAGTTAATCACTTGTAATATGTTCTTGAACTATAGTGCATAGAGCCTAAAAGTAATCCATTGACATCCTCACGTAATCAGATCTCAATGCATCCGATTTACCTCTACCACTTTGTAAACCATATACCTCATCGAAACAGTTACTAGTAATATGACCTGAGAATATACATTACTCAGTCTACTAGTCAACAAGAATCAATGGATTAATTACTTATCACTGCAGACTAATATCACAATGTGTCGCTTACCAGAACCTGACTTGAAGTCGCCCTGTCACTAGTCATACGTTACCGGCCAATGAAACAATACGATCAACATACTAGCCCTACAAGCTAGAGGTTTGTCAAACCTATGGTACCACTATGCTATCGTAGGTTTAGTCACGTCAAACTAACTGGTCAGCGAATTAAAGGGTCTTACATGATCAACTTGTACAATTTGGCACATGATTGAAGTGATATAATACAACAAATCAATAGTAAGTAATTGTAATTGTGTTCATCTGTGTTATTGTTCTCGTTGTCATATGTTCTCTGTGTCATTAACAAAGTTAAATAAGAACTTGTCTTATTACATTATGTTAATTATCTGAGTGAATGATTTTGTTATCATGAAGTTACATTATCATCATTATCATTCTATGTTCAGTGTTCTCTTGTAATATGTGTTGAGTTGTAAAGCTAAGTGTTAAAAGGATTTATCCTATTGCACTTACTTAACTGTTGTATTGAATGTTATTACAAAGATATGTAATATCTTTATAACATTCATGTGTTTGCTTGTATTTGTTCAAGTGTCTGTTTATGTGAGAATAAGTAGTGTTATAAGATAGAATCTTACAACTATGTTATTCTAATGTGTTGATGAATTTATAAGATATATTATCTTATTCATCTGATTATCCCTGTCATATCGTGATCATACAAGCATGCATACAATGATAAGCAATAATAAACAATTTAGTATTATCTAAATCAAAGTATAAATAACATGTTAAACAGAACTTTTAAATAAATAAAAGTAAACATGTTTCTCAGCCCGAGAGTTTAAAATCAGTTAAGATTAAAGTAAAAGGGGCATATGAACTCACCTTGTTGTAGTATGGTTGACTTAGCTTAAAAGAAAGAATGCACGCGCTCTTTGTTGTTCTTGTAGTAGTTTTCACGTTCCTGTATTGATTTCACATTGTATGTGACTTATGAGTATAAATTGTATCGGCCCCGGTCCCCTTATTATGACTTATTGATACCAATTCCCTTATGTTATATGTTTAGCTTTTACCCACTTTTGAAATCTCAAGGACTCGTCATTGTGTGTTGATAAAATCTTTATTATTATGAAATTTCTATAATGTATTTAAAATACAACTAGCATGTGTTCTATGTAATCCTCTAGCATCATTATATGCTATAACATAGTTTTTAGTTGTTAGATGCAAATGTATCAACATATTGCCACCTTTTGTATTAAAACCACCATAATTAAACAATTCCCATGTATAGTTCTCATAACTTTATTTTAAGTGTGTGTTCACCATGTTAGTGTTATGGGTCGAAATGTTGGATCATAGACCAAATAATTTAAGTGGCCCGAACTGTACAAGAGTTTTGGGCCGGTTAATGATTATCGGGCCGACTAATTTGCTTGAATCAAATAGGTTATGGGCTTAACATGGATCTTGGGCTTGGGATAAGTTTTGGGCCTATTGATTTAGCTGGGCTGATTCAAACGTATTGGGCCTAAGCCCATGGGTCTAGGCCGGTTGGGCCACCGTGTTGGGCTAAAAAAATTGGTTGATCTGGGCCTGATCGAAACAGCATGCTGGGCCCTGACTAGTAATCTGCTGGACCAAGAGGGATGCTATTGGGCCTGGACAATTGAGGTGGGCCAAATACACAAAAGGTTGGGTCGGCTTCTTGATCTGTTCAACATATCGGAAATGATGCATCCATGGCAGCGAACCCTACATTCTGGCCATGAGGTTCGTGAGTCCAAGTGAAGGTTCGGGAGTCATATAGGTTTGCTGATGATGCAAGGTTCGGCCAAGGGATTGGCCAAGGGGTTGTCTACCTAATTGAGGTTCGCTTGAGCATGTAGGGTTCGACTGGAATGCATGGGTTCGTGAGAGTGACTAGGGTTCCCTGCTTGCATGTGAAGGTTCGTCCGAGTTCAGCAATTAAAGTCGAAGGTTTGTCTAGATTTTCAGGAGAAGGGTTCGTGGTGGCATCAAGGTTTGGCAAACACGAGGGTTTGGCCAGGGTTCGTGTGGGTGTGATGATGGTGACAGCCGAGGTTCGTGACCTTGTGGGAGGGTTCGGTCTTGCCAATCTGAACACCCACAGGTTCCCGACTTTGTTGTACGCTCACGAAGCTCACGTCTCCATTATTATCTCCATCAACCCATCGAACCACAAGCTGTTCCCATGAATCTGTTGATGCGTAATGGCTCTTGATGGTCAGATGGTGCAACGTTGAGAGGCTTGGGTTAGCCGGCTAAGGTTGGTTCAAACATGGGGTAGAAAACCCTAAATCCCGAAGCTTCTTTCGATCATACCTTGATTTTGGCTAGTTAGAACTCCAGATCTGTTGTACTTCTAGGTAGAGGACATCAAGAGCTTCGCGTGGGCACCAAGAACACGTGATTTGGTCCACAAACGAGTGAGATATGAGGCTTTGAAGGTGGTTTATGGTGGTGAGAGGGTGGTGGCCGGATTTTTGAGCTAGAGAGAGAGTGGGAAGTGATAAAATGAAGAAATGAGGTTCATTTAGGGTTTTTATATCACGTGTGATGTTCGGGTTTTTTTCGGTTGCTCGGTTTACGATTTCGTCGCATATCCGGAGTTTTACGCGTAGTTTAAATGTAATAAATAAAAGAAAATTGTTTTAACTAATTGATGAGTTTCAAAATTGTAAAAATGCTAAATATTTTATTTTATTAAATTAATTTCGTTCGTGTCGTGTTTCGTTTCGTCAGATCGCGTCACCATCGCGCGTATTCGTTCGAATCGTCATTCGAACGAACACGACGATGGTTTTGCTTTCCGACTTTTTTTTTCTACTTCCCAGTCATCATTTCAGAACGTTAAACTCACAAATATGTTTGTGTGAATCGTCACCCACGCAAACACACCGTCAGTTCGTTATTCTGAAACAACACTGTAAATTATGTTTGAATTGTGTTTCCTCACTGTCGAACTAAACTAAACACCCTGATATCACATTGTTTTCACATTGAATTGTCGGCCATCTGATTCCTGTCATCTATGGATATCAGATCGCAACCGATTTGTTCTTGTCATTCGCTTGAACATCGTTGTTTCTCATGTTTAGTTGTGTTAACTGTACTTAGGTTTTCACTTAAATACACACAACTAATGTTTCTATTGAGTGTTGTATTTACAGTATTTAAGTTTACGCAAAAATACATATAACTGTTTCTTGTAAATCTGAATTCTGCTAGTACAAATACTGTGTATACACATGAAATCACACGTAGTTACTGTTGAAAGTACACGCACCGTACGGACTTGCCGGCCGGTCCGGTACTAGTTGTCACAGTCTCCCCTTGTTAAAGAAATTTCGTCCCGAAATTTAAGCATAAAAGTCAGGCTTTACTTCTCGAACAGGTGGGGATACTTTGCTTTCATGTTGTCCTCGCGCTCCCAGGTAAATTCTGGTCCACGCTTGGAGTTCCATCGAACCTTTACAATAGGGATACGGTTTCGTTTCAGTCTCTTGACTTCACGTTCCATAATCTCTACAGGCTCCTCGATGAAATGTAATTGCTCGTCAACTTGTATTTCTTCTAATGGTATGATCAATGATTCGTCTGTTAAGCACCTTTTGAGATTCGATACATGAAACACATTGTGTACTCCGCTGAGCTCATCAGGGAGTCTGAGTCTGTATCCCACGGGACCTATACATTGAGTAATCTCAAACGGTCCGACATACCTAGGTGCTAGCTTGCCCTTAGCCCCAAACCGAACTACGCCTTTCCATGGGGACACTTTCAATATAACTTGGTCACCCACATCGAATTCCAAAGGCTTGCGCCGTTTGTCTGCGTAACTCTTTTGGCAGCTACGTGTTGCTTGTAATCATTGTTGTATCTGGGCTATCTTATCAGTAGTTTCCTGAATAAGTTCAGGCCCAGTGATTCTGTTGTCTCCCACTTCGGTCCAACAAATTGGAGATCGACATTTTCTACAATATAGTGCTTCAAACGGAGCACATCCAATGCTGCTGTGGTTGCTATTGTTGTAAGAGAACTCAATGAGTGGTAAATGTGTGTCCCAACTTCCACCGAAGTCTAGGATGCATGTCCTCAACATATCCTCTAGGGTTTGAATGGTGCGCTCGCTTTGTCCATCCGTTTGTGGATGATAAGCGGTGCTCAAGTTAACACTTGTCCCTAAGGATTGTTGCAATGATTGCCAGAACCGCGAAGTAAATCGACTGTCCCGGTCTGAAATAATAGACAATGCACCCCGTGCCTCACTTCTATTTCATCAATGTATAGCCTCGCTAGTTTCTCCATCTTGTACGTTTCTCTGATCGGCAAGAAGTGTGCGGACTTGGTCAATCTATCAATGATGACCCAAATAGAATCGTATCCACTGGAAGTGCGGGGTAGCTTGGTAATGAAATCCATAGCTATTTGTTCCCACTTCCATTGTGGAATCTCTAGTTGTTCCAGTAAACCCGAAGGTTTCTGGTGTTCTGCTTTGACTTTGGCACATGTAATACATTTGCCAACATAAGTGGCAATGTCTTTCTTCATACCTGGCCACCAATAAAATGACCTAAGATCTTGGTACATCTTGTCGGCACCAGGATGAACTGAATAACGTGTCTTGTGTGCCTCGTCAAGTATGAGTGTTCGAAGTTCATCTACTGCTGGAATCCAAACACGATCCAGATAATAGATAACCCCATCTTGTTTTGTCCTGAAATGTTTCTCGGCTCCACAATTGAGCTCGCGTTTCAAATTGTCTCTTGCCACTGCTTCTTGTTGTGCTTGTAGAATATGATCTCTCAGACTTGTTTGCACAGTCATTCCCATGGCGAGAACGTGTAAGGGTTTGACTCTTTCCTTCCGACTCAAAGCATCTGCAACAACATTTGCTTTGCCCGGATGGTATTTGATCACACAATCGTAATCGTTCAGGAGTTCAACCCAATGTCTTTATCTCATGTTAAGCTCCTTCTGATCAAATATGTACTGTAAGCTCTTGTGATCTGTGAAGATAGTGCATTTGGTACCATACAGGTAGTGTCTCCAAATCTTTAAAGCAAAAACAACAGCTCCCAGTTCAAGATCGAGTGTCGTGTAATTCTTCACAAGGATCTTCAGCTGTCGTGAGGCATAAGCAATGACTTTGTCTCGTTACATCAAAACACATCCGAGTCCCTGATGGGAAGCATCAGAATAAACTACAAAGTCATCATTACCTTCTGGGAGTGTTAAGATTGGAGCATTGCACAATCTTTGTTTCAGTGTGTGGAATGCCTCCTCTTGTTTATGAGTCCACAAAAAAAGTTCAGACTTCTGTTGAGTTTGGTGAGAGGCAAGGCTATCTTAGAGAAATTCGAAATGAATCTCCTGTAATAACCTGCCAGTCCTAAGAATGATCGGATCTCTGTTGGTGTTGTAGGCACATCCCAGTTCTTGATTGAATCAATCTTTTCAGGAACCACATGAATACCATCACTGTTAATCACGTGACCCAAGAACTGAACTTCTCTCAACCAAAATTCACACTTGGAGAATTTGGCATAGAGTCGTTCCTTCCTCAGGAGTTCCAAGACTGTCTTGAGATGTTGCTCATGTTCCTTCTTGTTCTTTGAATAAATCAATATATCATCAATAAAGACGATAACAAACTGATCTAAGTACGACTTGCACACCCGATTCATCAAATCCATGAACATTGTCGGTGCGTTCGTCAATCCGAATGGCATTACCATGAACTCGTAGTGACCATATCGGGTACGATAGGCCGTCTTTGGTATGTCTTCCTCTTGAATCCGGAGTTGATGATAGCCTGATCTCAGGTCTATCTTTGAAAAGTACTGTGCTCCCTGTAATTGATCAAACAAATCATCAATCCTCGGTAACGGGTACCGATTCTTGATGGTGAGTTTGTTGAGCTCTCTGTAATCAATGCACATCCTGAAGGTTCCAACCTTCTTTTTCACAAAAAGAACCGGAGCTCCCCACGGGGAAAAGCTCGGTCGGATGAATCCTTTGTGGAGTAGCTCTTGTAGTTGGTTGGACAACTCCTGCATTTTAGATGGTGCAAGTCTATAAGGAGACTTAGCTACAGGAGCCGCTCCCGGAATCAAATCGATTCGAAACTGCACCGATCTCTCGGGTGGCAGTCCTGGTAAGTCATCCGGAAACACGTCCGCATAATCTCTCACAACTGGTACATCTTGAATCTTGATCGCTTTCTTGTCTTTCTCTATCACGTGAGCTAGAAATGCAACGCATTGTTTTCGTAAGTACTTGTGAGCCTTCATGCACGATATTATCTTGACACTGCGTTTCGCTTGGTCTCCACGAATCTCCAAGACCTCACTGTTCTCCATTGGAATGCGTAATAGTTTATCGGAACAAATGAACTGAACTCGGTTAAGAGATAGCCAATCCATTCCGATAATGATGTCGAAACTGCCCAGTTCTATTGGTATCAAGTCGATGGAAAATGTGTGATCGCCAAGTGTTAGTGGGCAATTCCTAAATATTGTGTCTACTGTGATCTGTTTGCCGTTTGCTATCTCAATAGTGTAAGGGAAGTCTAACAATTCCTTAACATAATTAAGATGGCATGCAAAGTCGGATGAGATAAAACTCTGATCCGCACCAGTGTCAAATAATATGGATGCATAGAAGTCAGATAAGAGAAATGTACCCGTGATCACGTTCGGGTCTTGTCGAGCTGCGGCTGCTCCTATTTGAAAGCCTCGTCCTCTTGGTGCTAGAGCCCTTTGCTGATTTCTCTTGGGACAATCCCGAGAAAAGTGTCCAGGTTCGCCACAGTTGTAGCAAGACCTGTGATTAGTAGCAGCAGTAGTAGCTGCATTGTTGTTTCTGTTTGGAGCTTCCATGCTCCTGCAGCGATTTGCCCAATGGCCAAACTTTCAACAGTTGGTGCACTGCATGCACTAAGTGTTTGGCGTGTGATGATACTGGCAAGTGTTGCACAAAGGTGCAGTGCCAGTGTAGGGCTTTCTGACTTGTGGTGGTGGTGGCTGGTTAAGCATTGGGGCTTGAGTGGTGGCAGCAAAGTTTCTAGCCACCATTTCTTTCTTAGCCGGGCGTTTGTCCGACTTCATTAAAGTTCCAGCCTTTGCTGTTTCAGTTTCCTTCTTGAAGTGCCCAGAAGCAACCATCATATCTGTCAGAGATGCTGACAGTGTAACAGCTAACTCCATGGTAGTAGGGTGGGCAGAAATCACATGCCCCCGGATGCTGGGCGGTAATCCACCAATGTACCGCTCTATCCTCTTTTCCAATGTGGGCACTATATCCGGTGCCAAAGCTGCCAGCTCGTGAAATCTGGTGGTGTATGCCAGATGCCCAGCACCAATCATAACAAGATTGAGTAATTCAGTCTCAACGTTTTTGATTTCATTTCTTGGGCAAAACTCTGCCCGTAGTAATGCCTTGAAATCACTCCACGTCATTGACAGGGCCTCATCCCTGCCTCTGGTATTAAACCGAGCGTTCCACCAAGTTAACGCTCGTTTGTGGAACGACCCCGCAGCATACTTTTTTTAACCCTATACTGTTCCAGGCAGTTGCTGATCTCCAGTGTTGTCTCCATCTTCTCGATCCATTGGATCAATCCCATGGCTCCTTCGTTGCCACTAAACGAGTGAGATATGAGGCTTTGAAGGTGGTTTATGGTGGTGAGAGGGTGGTGGCCGGATTTTTGAGCTAGACAGAGAGTGGGAAGTGATAAAATGAAGAAATGAGATTCATTTAGGGTTTTTATATCACGTGTGATGTTCGGGTTTGTTTCGGTTGCTCGGTTTGCGATTTCGTCGCATATCCGGAGTTTTACGCGTAGTTTAAATGTAATAAATAAAAGAAAATTATTTTAACTAATTGATTAGTTTCAAAATTGTAAAAATGCTAAATATTTTATTTTATTAAATTAATTTCGTTCGTGTCGTGTTTCGTTTCGTCAGATCGCGTCACCATCGCGCGTATTCGTTCGAATCGTCATTCGAACGAACACGACGATGGTTTTGCTTTCCGACTTTTGTTTTCTACTTCCCAGTCATCATTTCAGAACGTTAAATTCACAAATATGTTTGTGTGAATCGTCACCCATGCAAACACACTGTTATTTCGTAATTCTGAAACAACACTCTAAATTATGGTTGAATTGTGTTTCCTCACTGTCGGACTCAACTAAACACCCTGATATCACATTGTTTTCACATTGAATTGTCGGCCATCTGATTCCTGTCATCTATGGATATCAGATCGCAACCGATTTGTTCTTGTCATTCGCTTGAACATCGTTGTTTCTCATGTTTAGTTGTGTTAACTGTACTTAGGTTTTCACTTAAATACACACAACTAATGTTTCAATTGAGTGTTGTATTTACAGTATTTAAGTTTATACAAAAATACATACAACTGTTTTTTGTAAATTTGAATTCTGCTAGTACAAATATTGTGTGTACAAATGAAATCACACGTAGTTACTGTTGAAAGTACACGCACCGTACAAACTTGCCGACCGGTCCGATACTAGTTGTCACACTAAGACCACTAGCCGAACCTTGTGTCCAGGAACCACCAGCCGAGCCCCTGACCACCGAAACTAGCATGCTGGAGCTGAACCATTGCATGGGAGCCAAACCTATCATCATCAGCGAACCTGCTTGAGTTCAGGGCGAACCTTAGCCAGAACGAACCTTCATGTTGATGCCCACGAACCTAGACCCTTATGGCGAACCCTTGGCTCACAAACCCCATAACTGTGGAGGATAGGTTCGCTGATCAAATGGCGAACGAACCCATAGCTGTGTGACCACTTAGGCCCAAATATGGTTTACACCGGCTCAAATTTCACACAACTCATCCGGCCTGTTCCCTTTGCTACGGCCCATAATCCTAATGAGACCAAGTAAACCAACCGGCCCATCAGCCCACTTTGATTATTTGGTCCACGTACATAACATTCGGCCCAAATAGCAAACACAAGGCCCAAACCCTCACCTCGGCCCATATGTTAATTGGTTAACTCCATTCGGCCCAATGGATTCTCAGCCCATGATGTGTGTTGATGCATTAACAAATAACTTAACAAAAACAATTATTGGATAACTATGCATGGGATTTTATTACAAAGGTGGTGAAGTTATTTTGATTTATAATTTCATACGTCATAAAGCTTATAACATTAAGCATATTGACAAATGATGTCAAGGGTGATAAGCAAGATTGATGCAAAAATCTAAATGTTTCTAAGAACTATCCTAAATCTACAAGACTAAGTTGATTGAGACACGTGCAATATAACAAGACATGCAAAGCTATAACGAAATTAGTTAAGTGTTAGGAAATTTATGACAAGGGTACAAGGGCTGAATGGAGACCATGACTCACAAGTGTTAGCCAACTATACGGCTAACATATACACGCACAGAAATCCATACAATTTATACTTATGAATTACAACAACTTGAAATCAATACATGATCGTGAACACAACCACAAGTACAATCAAGAGTGCGTACATTTCTTCTTTAAGCTAAGTCAACCACTTCAATAACAAGGTGAGTTCATACGCCCCTTTCCTAATATTAATTGATTTTAAACTCTCAGGGCTGAGAAAACATGCTTAGCTTTTATTTATTTAAAAGTTTTAGTTTATCATATTGCTTATACTTTGATTAGATAGTCTTACTTGATTTATTATCGTTTATCATTGTATGCATGCTTGTATGATCAGGATATGACAGGGATAACTAAGATGAATATGATAATATAATTTCAAAATTCGTCAACACAATAGAATAACATAGTTGTAAGATTACATCTTACAACACTTACTTATTCTTACAAGAACAAACATGGAGATAAGGACAGGTGAACATGATGACAACAACAACGAAACACATGAATGTTATGAAGATAATATATCTCCATAATAATATTCTACATTAGTGTTACATAAGTGTAATAAGACAAGATTTTATAACACTTAGTTTACAACTCGATACATATTACAAGTTAACCTGGAACAACTATCATCCACTACCTGAGTCGACTAAGTGTAGTAAGACTAGTTCTTAGCACAACTTGGTGACAACATGGTGACTACATGGAACAATTAGAATAATAATCATGATAATGTAACTTCATGAAAACAACATTGATGAACACCACACAATTGATTGCTATTGAACTGTCTGTATTATATCATGTCAGTCATGTGCCTTATATTCAAGTTTCGTTGTAAGTCCCTTCACAAAATCGTTTACCAGTTAATTTAGTGGGATCTAAACCGACGTTAGCATAGTGATACCATAGATTAGACAAACCTTCGGCGAGTAGGTCGGTATGTTAAGCGTAACATTAATTGGCCGGTGACGTATGACCGGTAACAGGGCGACGATCAGTCAGGTTTGGTAAACGACACATGGTGATATCATTCGACAGTGAAATTGTAATTAATCCATCGTTACCTGTTGACTAGTGGACTGGGGAATTTATTCTCTCAAGTCATAACACTAGTAACCGTTTCGATGAGTTATATGGTTACACAAAGTGGTAGAGGTAAATCGGATGCATTGTAATACGATTACGTGAGGATTGCAATGGATTCATTTTAGGCTCTATGCACTTCAAGTTGAGAACAAAATATCAAATAGTTAACTAACACTCTTACATTATAAAAAATGATTAACAGTTAACCCCATAATTAATAGAATAATAACAAGGATTAGATTAACATAATCTAATTTCCTTAACATATCGAGGGTTATCAATACTTCAGTTTGATAACTGAACCTCTCTTATTATATTATTCTATGTACGATACAACGGGTGATGAACACAGACGGATGGGTAAAATGAAATGGATATCCATAGTTGTATTGCAAGTGGCATTAAGTTCTATCAGTTATGTGGTGGGATGTTGGCTAGGGCTTGGTTCCCTTACATATGCCCTATATATAAGCATAGCTAATAGGATGAGATATCACTTGTAAATATAACTATGGAATGGCCATTGTGTTAACGGGTGAATCAAACAACTTACAAACAACGAGTATGGCATTGTGAATGTGTATGTGAACATTTCAAGGTTTTCAAATATCAAACTTATGAACTCACCAACCTAATGTTGACTTTGTTTAAATGCATGTTTTCTCAGGTGACGAACAGGTGTAGTTGCGATATTCAAGAATAGCCAGTTGACTTTTAGAAGACCTAGCTACATTTTGTGTGATCATACTTTTGGGATGACAAAACAATGAATCATCTTTTGTATATCTTGTACAGATACAAGATATAAACTCATTGATTCTTTTGATTAGATTTAGTTGGTTAAATTATGAGGAAACAATGTAATTTAACTTAGTAATTCTATTTTATTGTCATGTTAGCATTTCTCAGTTATATATCATGTGCTATGTAAACAATCTGATCATTTTGATTATCACAACGATATCGCGCCCCAGGAACCTTCCGCCTGGCGGGAAAGTCGATCCAGTCCGCCGGCTCGGGGTATGACAATTGGAACAGTGGTAGGTGCCTCAATATCGCTCAGATTTAGGGCAACACTTATTTTGGAGGGGGTGATGGAGACTTGTTGACCAGCGACCACCGAAGTGATGCTTTCAATAGAGTCATCCTTCGATACCAAGGCAGAGTTTGCCCAAAACTGATTAAGAGCAACTTCTGAGATAGGAGGGTCGACAGTAAGAGTAGTGTGAACGAAGGAGTTTACCAGAATGTCGACGACCTCGTCATAGTGAGGGTACTTAGAAGACTTGACAAGATAGGCTCTGAGATTGTGAATTGGCTTGATTTTCAAAGCTTCAAACGCCATGGATGCAATGATGAGTGACGAACAATTACAAGAGCAAAGTGTGATTACAAATTTTTGCCTTAAGTTTAGAGAAGTAAATAAGGAAAAATTTAACTGTTGCAGATGAGTACGGTTTCAATAAAGAAAACCTCCACTAATTATAACATACCTAAAGTTTTACCTAAGGGGTTTTACCCGTTGGACAAACCTGTGAGCAAGAGAAAGAAAGACAAAAGACAAATCATTACGTTCATGCACACCCTGATGTACAGACAAAGCTTTTTTTAGGAATGAAGCTAGGTCCGATGCGGTTACACCATCGTCATGAGAATCAAGCTCAGAAGAAATCAGTGTAAGTGCATCGTGCCAGGCGACATGCCTGACAAGCGATTGTCCTTCACCATAAGCAGCATTTTTGAATTTAAAAGAAGTGTTTTCTTGAAGAAGATAAAGAAGCTTTCCAAGGATTAGTGAGGAACTAAAGAAGATAACCACTGATATAAATAAGATCAGTGGTCATTTGAAGTGAGAGGGGTAAAATGATAAAATGAGAAGATATTATCGAGCCGTGAGAACAATTAATGAGTGTCAATTCAATTAATTGTAGGGAGTCTAATCTTGCAGAGTGATTAGTGACGGTCAAATCAAGCGTAATTATCAAGAATTTGATAACTACATAGAGAAGAGAATTTTAACCACGGAAGAGTTCTCAACCTCGAAATAATCTTATCCTCAGAAGAGTTTTAACCATGGATAAGTTACCAGGTGAAAACCTCGAAAGGAGTGGAGAACTCGAAAGGAGTAGACACCACGAAGTGTTTTAAATGTAACAACGGATGGTTATAACCGTGCATAGATATATAACAGTGGTTAGTATAACCACTGAACCTATCTGTGTTATAAGACAACCACTGAGAGAAAAAGAAAGGTTGTTTCAACAGTGGTTTCTTAATTTTCTGTTTTTAGGACAATTGTTGGGAATTATCCTTTTATATATTTATTTTAAGGTTCAAGAAACATATTCTTAACCATATTTATTAAAACATATTTATCATACCTAATTTCGCAACAAACTTAGAAAAGGTTGAAGAGTCCAAAGGTTTGGTAAATATATCCGTTATTTGGTAACTTGTAGATACATGTTCTGGGACTACAAATCACTTTTCAAAACAGTCTCTAATAAAGTGATGCCTTATTTCTATGTGTTTGTTATTAAAGTGATAGACATGAGTTTTTATTATATTTTTGGCAGCTTCATTGTCTATTAAAAGAGGTGTCTTAGTTCAGTTATTCCAAAATCCAACAGTTGGTATTGTAAACAAAGGATTTGGGTTGTGCAATGAGCTGCTGCAATGTACTCAACTTCAGCAGTTGAATTTGACATTGATGATTGCGTTTTGCATTGCCATGAGACCAAGCAATTTGCAAATAACTGACATCCTCCTGAAGTAGACTTTTTGGTATGTGAGCATCCAGCATAATCATTGTCTGAAAAACCAACAAGCTTGCAAGATTGATTAGCATGATACCAAATACCTAGCACAGGAGTGCCTTAAAGGTATCTGAATATCCTCTTCACAAATGATAAATAGGATTGTTTAGGGGGCATATTGGTATCTTGCATAGACACATGTAGAGAGTTTGATCTACAGGTTCACCATTTTCATCTGGATTTATTCTAGGTGCGGTAGCCATGGGGGTAGAAATTTTTCTGAAATCATTCATTTCAAATTTATTTAGAAGATCTTTTACATATCTAGATTGATGAATGAAAGTCCCACTAGGGGTTTGTTTGACTTGGAGTCATAAAAATGTTTTTAGTTCACATAAAGCACTCATTTCAAACTTAGAAGACATTAATTTATAAAATTGTTCACACAAGGAAGGTTTTGTTGATCCAAAAATGATGTCATCGACATAGGTTTGAACCAGCAAAAGTTACTTGTCTACCCTCTTGATGAACAATGTCTTATCAACGGTTCCCCTAGAAAATTTATTTGAAAGAAGAAATTGAAAAAGAGTATCATACCATGCTCTAGGTTCCTGTTCCAAACCATAGAGTGCTTTATCTAGTCTGTACACCCAATCAGGGTGATGAACATCATCAAACCCTGGTGGTTGACAGACATAGGCTTCCTCCTTTAAAGTTACATACAGGAATGCACTTTTTATATCCATATGAAATACCTTTATGTTGTGGGATATAACAAATGCTAGGAAGTGTCTTATGGCTTCAAGTCTGGCCACAGGGGCAAAGGTTTCATCATAATCGATGCCTTCCTCTTGGCAGTACCCTTGTACTACCAATCTGGCTTTATTCTTGATTACAATATCTCTGTTATCAGTTTTATTTCTAAATGCACATGTAGTTCCTATAGGGTATTTCCCTGTGGGTAAGGGGCAGAGAGTCCAAACATTTTTCCTTTCGAACTGTAATAGTTCATCCTGCATAGCTTCCACCCAATTATGATCATTAAGAGCCTCCTGATACTTAGAGGGCTCAATTTGGGACAAGAAAGCTGCATGAAGGCAAAAGTTTGAAATCTGGCTCCTAGTTTGAACACCATTACTTAAATCACCTAAGATCTGCTCTAACGGATGATTTCTGCTGAAGGGAATGATGTCAATACAATTATTTGTAGAAGCAGCATTGGAAGAAGATGGATTCTCAATGGGATCGAGAGAGCCTTCAGATGTGGTAGCATGAGCTTGCTCATGGATATCTACAGGTACATTATCAATTGCTAGGGAAAACAAAGTAGATATCTGTTCATTCAGATCTTGAGGCTTAATTAAATAAGACGGGATAGAAGTAAAGAAGTGAGGCACTGAACACTCCTCAAGAGATGATAGATATTCAGAAGTTTGGCAAGACTCTGAAGAAGGAGAAAAAAAGAGGTAGGAGAAGTGTAGATAAAACTTTCAAGATCAAATTGGTAGTTTGGAGTAGAAGGAAAAGTGAAGGTTGATGCATATTTGTTGAATTTGACATCAATGGTTTCCTCAACAATTTTTGTCCTGAGATTGAAAGCTCTGTAAGCTTTAGAAGTTTTAGAGTATCCAACAAAATATCCAGAGTCAACTTTAGCAGCAAACTTAGCCAGAGAGTCCTTTGTATTCAAAATGAAACATGGACACCCAAAAACTTTGAAAAAGGAAATGAGGGGCTTTATGTTGTGAAGGACTTCATAGCAGTTTTGTTATGTTTTTTTACAATGTGAACTCTGTTTAAGACATAACAAGTAGTATTTACTACCTCAACCCAGAAGGATAGAGGTATTCCTAATCTGCAAGCATGGTTCTTGCAGCTTAAATAAGAGTCCTATTCTTTCTTTCCACAACTCCATTTCGAGCAGGAGTTCTAGGAACACTATATTGTCTAAGGATTCCTTTGGAAATGCAAAATTCATCAACAACATGATTCTTGAATTCTTTACCATTAGTACTCCTAATTACCTTTACAGGAAGACCAAATTGTCTTTCAAGTTGAGTGATAAGGGCTTTTATTTTATCAGCATTCTTTTCTTTGCTTAAGAGAAAGAAGGTCCAACAAAATCTTAAGTAATCATCCACAACAATTAAGCAGTATCTCTTTCTGGCCAAGTTGGTTACCTCCACTGGACCGAACAGATCCATATGAAGCAGATTAAGAGAATTAGTTGATTTGGATTCCTCAATATACTTATGTGATGATTTATGTTTCTTTCCCTTTAAGCAATATTCACACTAACCTTCAAAGTGAAATTCTTTTGAAGGCAATTCTCTTACTAAAGAAAGGGTAGAAAGCTTATGAAGAGTTTGATGATTGAGGTGACCAAATCTTCTGTGCCAAAGGGCAGTTTCAGAAGATGATTATTTGGCTATAAGGCATGTAGGAGAAGATGTTTGAGAATTAGTAGTCATGTCTACTACATAGACAATTCCACTGCTCTTAGACGCTAGCAAAGTATTTTGATCAATTAAAGTCTTTATTTTTTAATTTATTTCAGGAGAAAGAATTTTACAGTTATCCTTGGTAAAAAATGAACTAAAGTTTTTGTCTGCTAATTGAGAAACACTCAAGAGATTAAACTTGAGGTTTTCAACTAAGCTTACATCTTTAAAGTGTAACTTTCCACTAAGGACAGAACCAGACCCGACTATCCAACCCTTTGCATTGTTTTTAAAGGAAATAGATTCTCCATTCTTTGGAATGAATTTATTTAGAATGGATTTGCATCCTGTCATGTGCCTAGAGCCTCCACTGTCCACATACCATAGGTGATTTGAGTTTGAAAAAGCACTCTGCACATGAGGATCAAATGCAATAGGTTATATTTGGGTTACTCTTCATTTTTAGAAGGAAACAGAAAAGAAGAGAACATTTCAAGAATTTATTTTTTTTTCTATGCATTATTCATCAACTTCTGCATCATTTGAATCAGTTGCTACAGATTTTGATGCAATATGTTGTTCTATGAATCCACGTAAGAAGAATTCAAAGCAGCAGGAGAATGGGAAGAGTGGATCACCATGGGATAAGGAGGTGGTGTACCAAGAGTTGATGGTCTGGGAGATGCAAGTAGAAGAGGAGATAAGTGGGAGGGTGAATGGGTGTTTGGTCTTATTGCACTGTTAGCTAACGGTCCACTTGCTTTCTTGGACTTCTTCATCTTATTAGGGGGATTCCCTTTAGACGAAGAAGCTTGTTCAGCTTTCAACTTTTCAGCCTTCAGTCTATCTCTTGCTTTTTCCAAAGGAGTTTTTGTCCTGCAATTTTCAGTGGAATGATTGTACTTGAAGCATTTAAAGCAAGTAGGAGATAGTGAAGAGTAGTTTGGGATGAATGGCCTATTTGCCTTCATTATTGGATAAGGAGGGTGAGGATGATAAGGAGGGAATTTGATATCAACCATGGGCCTTTTTCCTTTGTCAAGATAGGCCTCAGGGTTATTAGCGGTTTCATGTTGTGTTGTACATTCTGAACATTGAGTAGAGCTCATGGCTGGAGCAATCTCAGTTTGTTCAGAATAATTATTGTTATGATCACTTTCAAGGTGTGTCTCTTCTGGTCTTTCCAAGCTAGTATTAGTAGGATACACAAAGTTTGGAAATTGTCCAAGTTGATACCCCCTGGATGCGTGATCTTTATAGTTGGGATTTCATCAGGAAGAAAGGTAGGGGATATAGGTTTAGAAACATTTTCATTTATTCTACTGTCATTCGGGGCATAGTCCTTAGGAGGACTAGTGTGATTGTACCCGATTCCAAACTTAGCCTTACTGTGAACTTGCTTACTAAGAAGAATCATGAATCCTTTCCAGGACTAAACCCACTTTTCACACCTGACTTTAGTTTGAGCCGGTTCATCTCTACAAGCCGAATATTTTTCATGTTGCAAATCAAATAATGCTTGTAGTTTAGATTTTTCAGTTTTTAAGACCGAAATTTGACTATCTTTATTCTTTACTAATTTTACTGTTTCGAAATTTTTATTAGCCAATAGTTGCTCAAGCTCTTAGTTCTGTTGTTGTAGCAACATATTGTACATTAGGAGAAAGAGAGGTTTGTACAATGTGACCTGTCTCCTGAGAGTTGTTATGCTTTTGAAAATGTGAAGAAGAAGAAGAAGAAAAAGAAAAAGGTTCTATAGAAGTGTGATAGTCTGTATTTGGAAAAGTCACATAGGGTGAAGAATTAGTGTTGGGAGCATTTCTGCACTCCCTGAAAAAGTGTCCAGTGCCATGACACCTGTAGCATTGGACTTTTGCCTTATTTTGACCAATCCGGGTTTTCCCGTGGATACCAGGAAATTTTCTTCCTGTCCTCTTATAGAGCTTGTTAGTTCTCATGCTTAAGAGGGCAAGTTGATGACGGATATCCATTTCTTCCAAGTCATCACTTTGAATCTGATGGAGATCATCCATGATAAAACACAGATGGTTAGGGATGATAAAATGGTCATCATAAGAAGGAGAGAAGGTGATACCAGTGGTTATATCAATGTGTTCATCATAACCCTGATCATTGATCTCGGAGTTATGACTAAGAAGAGCAGTGTTCCCTTGAACATACTCTTCTGTTGATTTACCAGACTTTATTAATTTTCTTTTCTGGTCAATCTCTCGCTCAAAAGTGAGCAACTTACCATGAATTTGGGTAAGTGAGAGTATTCCGAAGTCTAGCGAAGATCTCTTGACTATGGAATAAGTTTCTCATTTGTCTGGAAGAGATCTTATGAAGCGGTTAAGAACTGAAATGGTGGGGTACACTTGACCAGCTAATTTTAGTTCACTTAAGAGAGAAGTGAACCTTTCAAATTGCTGAGCCAGTTACTCATTATTTAGTTGGCAGAAAGTCTCATGCTTTTGAGCCAATATCTCCTTTGTAGTGGCCACAACATCATCGGTACCCCCGAATTGCTCTTTTAGAGCATTCCACAAGTCCTTAGCGGACTCATGGTGAAGAAGACCATAATAAATTTCACTCAGGTGGGCCATAGCCAACTGAGCATGTGCCTTGGCATCAACTCAAGTTTCTTGAAATCTTCTTCGGTATAGTTCCGATGGTCCTTAGGGATAGAGTCTCCAGTCTCTGTGTCCAAGACCATAGGTTTATGAGGTTCGAACATCATAGACTTCCAACATCGAGTGTAATTGTTGGATAAAAAGTGTAACATCCTTCTCTACTATATATTATATTGATGCCTAACGAAAATTGGTGGCTTAGTAGAAAAGCTGGTATTGTGAGGTGTAACATCTGTGTCGGAAACGTCGCCGGAACAGTGAGCTGAATAGTAAACGCACAGTAACTCAGGTACAAACTACGTAAACTATTGTTATGCTACTAATATCATGATGCTTGAAATTAAACTATTATGCTATTGTTTCTGTAATCTGATTAAACTTAACAGTTTAACAGTTAGAAAAATGTCAGACAACACAGTGTTGAAACATAGATACTTGATTTGATGCTATAGTCTAGAAACGTATGCGAGGTTAAACAAAACAAACACATAACGGTTGTTGTTACATAATGCTAAACAGACGAGTTATTCGTATAGGTGACGATATGTACGAATGATTCAGATAGTTTAACGTTCTGAAATAATGACTGAACAGTAGAGAACAAGAATCAGAAAGCCGAACCATTTTCGTGTTCGTTCGAATGACGATTCGAACGAATACGCATGATGGTGACACGTTCTGACGAAACGAAAACGAAACGAAAACGAAACGAAAACGAAGAACGATACGAATGGTAATAATTTTTAAGGAAATATAACATTTCCTATTTTACAATTTTGAAACTCATCACAAATAAAATTAAACAAAACTATTTAATAAAACGCGAAAAAAATAATATAGTTCGATAAGTAAATTAATACAACGATATTTAAAATGATTTCAAACAATAATTGTATATTAAAACATCATAAAATAATCCTTTTTATTTCAAAACCGTAAACACGCGCGTTACATTCCGGAAACGTAACGAAAACGCTAACCGGGCAACCGAATACCCACGGGGTATTTAAAGCCTTAAAATGAGGCTTTCCCTCATTTTTAGTTCATCTCTCTCACACATAAACCCTAATCCCAGATTCTAGCCCCCACCACCATTTTTGAAGTTTAAAACCATCATATCTTGGTCATTACTCCACCAAATCGTCTCATTTTTGAACCCACACTAAGCTCTCATCATCCTCTACACGAAAGTACAACCGATCTAAGCCAGACTCTACTGAAATCCGTGGTATGATGCTGAGAATGTAGCGATTTTTAGGGTTTCGTGAACCCTTTTCTCGAACCTTAACCTAACCCGCTAACCCCCTTCGAAACCCACACCCCATGACCACGATGACCAGCTCTAGTGTCCACCATCTTCGAATACACCTTAGCCTCTTGAGATGAGGGTGACTTTGGGTCAAATCCTTGCTGTGGCCGAATGAAAGGTCCAGATGACCGAATGAACAACTCCTTGACCGAATAAACTAGCCGGCCGAATGGCCTTATTCGCCACCCCACTCAATCGGTTGGCACACCTATTCGTCCCCAGTCTTTCGGCCTAAACCCACCTCATTCGCCTGAAGCCATTCGCAGGTCATGCCACTCGATTTCCCCATTCGTGGATCCATGCCATTCGGACAAAATTCATGCCGACTAACACATTTCATTCGGTCAAAACCCATCCGAAATTCCTTCGTCCTAATCATGGAACAACCCCATTCGACCAACAGTTTCTATTCGGCCAGTTTTGCCCATGGCCACTTGTTCGGCCCACTTGAATGATGAGGCCCAAATTACTTTAAGACAGTCGGCTCATATAACCACATTCTGGCCCAATCAGCTTGACAGTTGGCCCAGACATGTTGTTTCGGCCCACTGATACTAATTCGGCCCAAGTAACATCTAGTCGGCCCAAATTTACTTGGTCCACATAATTATTCGGCCCAAACAATGGAATAGGATCTAAGGCGTGGAGACAACTAGACAATAAGAACATACATGAAATTCATGAGGTTTACCACAAAAGTGATGAATTTTACTAATGAATTTTACTAACTATCAAGCAACTATGTCAAAGTCAATAATGAATGCGAGAAATGTTTTGCAAAGTTTATTACCAATTCGTCTAACTAAAATGTTAAAAAAAATGTTCGGATTTTAAGATTTGATTAAAGCTAAAAGTATAACATAAAGGCATGTAATATTAATGACCAATAACCATTGAACCAAGGGCCGAATAATGACCGAGACGCACGAGTGTTAGCCAATGTTAAGGCTAACACCTACATGTACACAGACACAACTTTTTACAACTCATACTTACAAGTTGCAAACAATGTGAAATCAATATAGGATTGTGAATTCAACAACAACTACAATAAAGAGCGCGTGCATTCTTGTTTTAGGTTAAGTCAACTACAACAACTACAACAACTACAAGGTGAGTTCATTGTCCCTTTTCAAACTATTTTGAATTTTACTTCGGGACTGAGAAGCATGTTAAACCTTTTAAACAAATTTTTAACTGTTACAAATATGCTCTTATACTTTTTCAAAACATTAATGCTCAACGCTAATGCTACGGATTTATGCTAAATGCTAATGCTACGGGTTATGCTAAATGCTAATGCTACGGGTTATGCTAAATGCTAATGCTACGGGTTATGCTAAATGCTAATGCTACGGGTTATGCTAAATGCTAATGCTACGGGTTATGCTAAATGCTAATGCTACGGGTTATGCTAAATGCTAATGCTATGAGTTTATGCTAGATGCTAATGCTACGAGTTTATGCTAGATGCTAATGCTAACGCTATATGCTATTAATTCTATGCTAACACTAACGCTATATACATATATTCTAAATGCTTAAAATGCTCAGAATGCTTTAAACTTTGTATGCTCTATATGCTTGCCATGCTAAAACAACGGTTTGGCCTCTCAGTGCTTGCCTTACCGGTTGTGAAGCTAGTACTCGTGCACAAGTTACGTAAATGCTGAACTATTTGAATGCTATCAACTTGTATGCTAAAACTATTGGCTATGGAAGAACAATAGTTGGTCTCTCAGTGCTTGCCTTCATGTGTTCTTCCTAGTCGGGACTTGAAAAACAATAGTTGGTCTCTCAGTGCTTGCCTTCAGGTGTTCTTCACGGTCGGGACTAGAAGGCACTCATTATGCTCTCTCAGTGCTTGCCATAAGGTGTCCTTCATTGTCTGAAACGCGGAAACCGACTGATGGCCTCTCAGTGCTTGCCATGCAATGTTTCCCATAACTATTTACTCATGTAATAAGTAACTAGGACGATATTGGTGATCTCCAATTGACTTTGTGTCATCTGGGAAACCCTCTATTTTCCCCTAAGTTACTATTTACACTTAGTGATAGTATGGATTAATACTGGATTCTTTCGAGCATTCAGTAGTCCTAGCTGATTTTGGAAGCACAACTTTTGTTGTTAATACGAATCATTTTTGATGTCTTGTATAGTTACAAGATAGAAAACAGTTGATTCTTTTGATAGGTTTATTCAGTTAAATTACTGAACATTGGCATTGTAATTTAACTTTGTAATCCTATTTAAATGCTTTATTGTGCTTAACTATTCTTAACATTGATGCTATGTAAACAATCTGATCATCATGATTATCACACACGATATCGCGCCCCGAGAACCTTCCGCCCGGCGGGAAACACGATCCGTCCCGTCGGCTCGGGGTGTGACAGATTGGTATCAGAGCTCATGGTTATAGAGAATAATAGGTCATTTACTTAAATGGTTTGACCTAGACTATAACTTAGGGACCCTCATGTAGAGAACATAGGTTATATGTTTGCATTGTGTCTTTTGCATTCGATCACTGCACTAACCAATATTCTTTTGGTTATGATCAGAATGCCGCCCAGAAGACAACCGACTCCAGTACCTACTACCCAGACTTCTGCACCTCACACATCGACACCATCACCACCAGATTCACCGCCTCCACCGCCACCTCCTCCTCCTAGACTAAACCCTCCTCCTAACCCGAATGCGGGTCTAGTCCTTGACCCTGCCACTGTTGCTTTAGCAACTCTTCTGAGCAGTCAACTGACAACTCAGTTGAAGGATGTCATCCCTGAGAGGATTAACAGGATACAAGGCCACGGCAACAACTCTGGCCATACTTCTGACTGCTCCTACAAATCCTTTGTAGGATGCAAACCACCAAGCTTTACTGGTGCTGAAGGAGCTGTTGGACTGATTCAATGGCTAGAGAAAATGCAGAATACGCTGGACATAAGCGGCTGTCCAGAACACCATAAAGTTCACTATGCAGCTGGTTCATTTAGCAAGCGAGCATTGACATGGTGGAATGCTCAGATCAGAGCAAAAGGAAGAGATGAAACGATGGCGATGCCCTGGGCGGAATTCAAACTTCTATTGAGGAACGAATTATGTCCGAAACATGAACTGCAGCAACTAGAGGTTGAGCTCTCGAACCATGTGATGAACGTAGCCGATCATATGACTTTTACCAACCGCTATCATGAACTGGTAGCCTTAGTGCCAGAGATGGTGCCAACATTGGAAAAGCTGATTGATCGATATGTAGCAGGATTACCTTCCTGTATTCAAAGCATTGTATTGGCTTCATATCCTGCTACACTGGAGTCAGCTATCTCCCTCTCAGCCAAGCTTACCAAGGTAATGGTAAAGTCAGGAGTTTTGAAAGATGATGCAGGAAAGGCCAAGGAAACAACAACGAAGAAACCAGAGTATCATCAAAAGAAAAAGCAAAAGGTCGTAAAGAACTATGCGGCCGTCACCCCTATCCAACAAGTTACTGCAGCACCTGCTCAGGTTGCACCCAAAAACTACGTGGGAATGCATCCTCAGTGTGCACAATGCAAATTTCATCATCCTGTTATGGCGCAATGCAGGAAATGCAACAACTGTGGTCGATTAGGTCACCAGACTCAACAATGTCGTTCTCCAGCAACTCAAGCTGCAAACAATGCTGCTGTAGCACTTCCCCCACCACCAAGACCTGGCAATCATAACAATAACAACAGGGGATGCTATAACTGTGGAGAATTAGGCCATTTCTCCAGAGAGTGCCCGAAGCGAGTGCAACAAGGAACCCAAGCACCTCGCGGCCGAGCTTTTGTGATTGGAGCCAATGCAGCACGCCAAGACCCTAATGTGGTCACTAGTACATTTCTTATACATGACTCTTATGCATCTATTTTATTTGACACTGGTGCAGATCAGAGTTTTATTTCATCTGACTTTGCACGCCAACTTAATCTTACTGAGAAAACTTTAGACTCCCCTTATATCATCGAAGTAGCGAATGGGAAACAAATAACTGCTAGCACTATACTTAGGAACTGCCCACTTACTCTTATTGATCATACATTTACCATCGACTTGATACTGATGGAGCTGGGCAGTTTCGACATCATAGTTGGGATGGATTGGCTATCTCTCAATAGAGTGGAAGTCATTTGTTCTGAAAAGCTACTTCGGATTCCATTGGCGAGTGATCGTGTATTGGAAGTTCGTGGGGATCAAGCAAAGCATAGTGTCAAAATCATATCATGCATCAAGGTGCGTAAGTGTCTACAGAAGAAGTGTGTAGCTTTCTTGGCTCATGTGGTGGAGAAACAGAAAGACAAGAAGACAATTCAAGATGTGCCAATAGTAAAGGAATACCCTGAAGTATTTCCTGAAGACCTACCAGGTTTGCCACCTGTGCGACCGGTAGAGTTTCGCATTGACTTGATTCCTGGAGCAATACCTGTTGCTAACTCTCCATACAGGTTAGCACCTTCGGAGATGCAGGAATTGTCGAACCAACTACAGTAGCTACTTGAGAAAGGTTTTATCCGACCGAGCTACTCACCTTGGGGAGCTCCGGTTTTGTTTGTAAATAAGAAGGATGGATCGTTTCGTATGTGCATAGACTACAGGGAACTGAACAAGCTAACCATCAAGAATCGATATCCATTACTGAGGATTGATGATTTATTTGACCAATTGCAAGGAGCTCAATACTTTTCAAAGATCGATCTGCGTTCCGGATACCATCAGCTTAGAGTACAAGACAAAGACATACCTAAGACGGCTTTTCGTACTAGATACGGGCATTACGAGTTTATGGTGATGCCTTTTGAGTTGACGAATGCACCCGCGGTTTTCATGGACCTCATGAACCGAGTGTGCAAGCCGTATCTAGATCAATTTGTTATTGTCTTCATCGATGACATATTGATATATTCCAAAAGCAAAGCAGAGCACGAACAACATCTTAGAACAATCTTGGAGCTGTTAAAGGAAGAGAAGCTCCATGCCAAATTCTCTAAGTGTGAATTTTGGCTAAAAGAGGTTCAATTCCTAGGAGACGTAGTTAACAGTGAGGGAATACACGTTGATCCTGGTAAGATCGAGGCAATAAAAGATTGGGACACTCCGAAGACACCGACGGCGATACGTTCTTTTCTAGGCTTGGCAGGCTACTACCGAAGGTTCATCTTGAACTTTTCTAAGATAGCCCTGCCACTCACGAAGCTAACACAGAAAAGCGAGCCGTTTGTTTGGGAACAAAAGCAAAAAGAAGCCTTTCAGACTCTGAAGCAAAAGCTATGTGATGCTCCGATCTTATCTCTCCCAGACAGTTGTGATGACTTTGTAGTGTACTGTGATGCATCCCATCAGGGACTCGGCTGTGTGCTGATGCAGCGAGACAAAGTTATTGCGTACGCCTCTAGACATTACACTACTGATGATCTGGAATTGGGAGCTGTGATATTTGCTTTAAAGATCTGGAGACATTACTTGTATGGCACCAAGTGTACCATATTTACTGATCACAAAAGTCTGCAACACATACTTGATCAGAAGGAACTCAACATGCGACAGCGACGTTGGGTTGAGCTACTATGACTGTGTAATCAAGTACCATCCGGGCAAGGCAAACGTTGTAGCTGATGCCTTGAGCCGGAAGGAACGCGTCAAACCCTTGCGCGTCAGAGAAATGGGAATGACTATGCAAACAAACTTACACGACAACATTATGCAAGCACAACAAGAGGCGATTGAACGAGGAAACTTTTAGAAAGACTTAGACTATGGAGTAGAAAAACATTTGGAAATGAAAACTGATGGACTCGTTTACTACAAGTATCGCGTATGGATTCCTGCGGTAGATGAGTTAAGGAAACTTATATTTGATGAAGCACACAAGACCAAGTACTCTGTGCATCCCGGTGCTGATAAAATGTACCAAGACTTACGTGCATTTTATTGGTGGCCGGGTATGAAGAAAAACATAGCTGAGTATGTTGGTCGATGCCTTACATGTGCCAAGGTGAAAGAAGAACACCAGAAACCGTCAGGTTTGCTGGAACATCCTGAGATTCCACTTTGGAAGTGGGAACAGATAGCTATGGACTTTGTTACTAAGCTACCCCACACTTCCAGTGGACATGACACTATATGGGTTATCGTTGACCGATTAACCAAATCTGCTCATTTCTTGCCGATGCGAGAAACTTACACGATGGATAAACTAGCGAAGCTTTACATCAACGAGATAGTGGTACGCCATGGTGTGCCATTGTCTATCATTTCAGATCATGATAGCAGATTCACATCAAGGTTCTGGCAGTTGTTGCAGAAATCTCTAGGGACACAATTAAACTTGAGTACAACTTATCATCCACAAATGGATGGTCAAAGCGAACGTACTATACAAACCCTCGAGGACATGTTAAGAACTTGTGTTTCAGACTTCAGTGGAAATTGGGACTCCCATTTGCCACTGATTGAATTCTCCTACAACAACAGCTATCATAGTAGTATCGGATGTGCACCGTTCGAGGCTCTCTATGGTCGCAAGTGTCGATCGCCGATCTGCTGGTCGGAAGTGGGAGATAATCGTATTACTAGGCCAGAACTCATTCAAGAAACTACAGACAAAATCACTCATATACAGCAAAGACTACAAGCAACTCAAAGCAAACAAAAGAGCTATGCCGATAAACAGCACAAGCAGTTGGAATTCCAAGTGGGAGACCGTGTCATGTTGAAGGTATCCCCATGGAAAGGTGTAGTTCGTTTTGCAAAGAAAGGAAAACTAACACCACGGTACGTGGGACCGTTTGAGATCATTGAACGTATTGGTCCAGTGGCGTACAGACTTAGACTACATGATGAACTTAGTGGTGTACACGACGTGTTTCACGTCTCAAACTTGAAGAAGTGTCTTGCTGATGAAACTCTTATCATACCGGTTGAAGAAATTCAATTGGATGAACACTTACGTTTTGTAGAAGAACCTTTGGAGATTATGGATCGCAAGGTTAAACAACTTAGGCGAAGCCGTATCCCTATTGTCAAGGTTCGATGGAACTCAAAGCGTAGACCCGAGTTTACTTGGGAACGCGAAGATAGCATGAAGCTCAAGTATCCCCAACTGTTCGTAGAGGAAGCCGTACCCAATATCAATGCTTAAATTTCGGGACAAAATTCCTCTAACAAGGGGAGACTGTAACATCTGTGCCGGAAACGTCGCCGGAACAGTGAGCTGAACAGTAAACGCACAGTAACTCAGGTACAAACTACGTAAACTATTGTTATGCTACTAATATCAAGATGCTTGATATTAAACTATTATGCTATTGTTTCTGTAATCTGATTAAACTTAACAGCTTAACAGTTAGAAACATGTCAGACAACACAGTGTTGAAACATAGATACTTGATTTGATGCTATAGTGTATAAACGTATGCGAGGTTAAACAAAACAAACACATAACGGTTGTTGTTACAGAATGCTAAACAGACGAGTTATTCGTATAGGTGACGATTCGTACGAATGATTCTAATAGTTTAACGTTCTGAAATAATAACTGAACAGTAGAGAAAAGAATCAGAAAGCCGAACCATTGTCGTGTTCATTCGGATGACGATTCGAATGAATACGCATGATGGTGACGCGTTCTGACGAAACGAAAACGAAACGAAAACGAAGAACGATACGAACGGTAATAATTTTTAAGGAAATATAACATTTCCTATTTTACAATTTTGAAACTCATCACAAATGAAATTAAACCAAACTATTTAATAAAACGCGAAAAAAATAATATAGTTCGATAAGTAAATTAATACAACGATATTTAAAATGATTTCTAACAATAATTGTATATTAAAACATCATAAAATAATCCTTTTTATTTTAAAACCGTAAACATGCGCGTTAACGAAAACGCTAACCGAGCAACCGAAACGAACCCGAATACCCACGGGGTATTTAAAGCCTTAAAATGAGGCTTTCCCTCATTTTTAGTTCATCTCTCTCACACATAAACCCTAATCCCGGATTCTAGCCCCCACCACCATTTTTGAAGCTTAAAACATTCATAATCTTGGTCATTACTCCACCAAATCGTCTCATTTTTGAACCCACACGAAGCTCTCATCATCCTCTACACGAAAGTACAACCGATCTAAGCCAGACTCTACTGAAATCCGAGGTATGATGCTCAGAATGTAGCGATTTTTAGGGTTTTGTGAACCCTTTTCTCGAACCTTAACCTAACCGGCTAACCCCCTTCGAAACCCACACCCCATGACCACGATGACCAGCTCTAGTGTCCACCATCTTCCAATACACCTTAGCCTCTTGAGATGAGGGTGACATTGGGTCAAATCCTTGCTGTGGCTGCATGAAAGGTCCAGATGACCGAATGAACAACTCCTTGACCGAATCAACTAGCCGGCCGAATGGCCTTATTCGCCACCCCACTCAATCGGTTGGCACACCTATTCGTCCCCAGTCTTTCGGCCTAAACCCACCTCATTTGCCTAAAGCCATTCGCAGGTCATGCCACTCGATTTCCCCATTCGTGGATCCATGTCATTCGGACAAAATTCATGCCGACTAACACATTTCATTCGGTTAAAACCCAGTAGAAATTCCTTTGGCCTAATCATGGAACAACCCCATTCGACCAACAGTTTCTATTTGGCCAGTTTGGCCCATCGCCACTTGTTCGGCCCACTTGAATGATGAGGCCCAAATTAGTTTAAGACAGTGGGCTCATATAACCACATTCTGGCCCAATCAGCTTGACAGTTGGCCCAGACATGTTGTTTCGGCCCACTGATACTAATTCGGCCCAAGTAACATCTAGTCGGCCCAAATTTACTTGGTCCACATAATTATTCGGCCCAAACAATGGAATAGGATCTAAGGGGTGGAGACAACTAGACAATAAGAACATACATGAAATTCATGAGGTTTACCACAAAAGTGATGAATTTTACTAATGAATTTTACTAACTATAAAGCAACTATGTCAAAGTCAATAATGAATGCGAGAAATGTTTGAACTATAAATCTAAGTGTATACTTAGGTTGGTTTTGCAAAGTTTATAACCAATTCGTCTAACTAAAATGTTAGAACAAAATGTTGCGATTTTAAGATTTGATTACAGCTAATAGTATAACATAAAGGCATGTAATATTAATGACCGATAACCATTGAACCAAGGGCCGAATAATGACCGAGACGCACGAGTGTTAGCCAATGTTAAAGCTAACACCTACGTGTACACATACACAACTTTTTACAACACATACTTACAAGTTGCAAACAATGTGAAATCAATATAGGATTGTGAATTCAACAACAATTACAATAAAGTGCGCGTGCATTCTTGTTTCAGGCTAAGTCAACTACAACAACTACAAGGTGAGTTCATTGTCCCTTTTCAAACTATTTTGAATTTTACTTCGGGACTGAGAAGCATGTTAAACCTTTTAAACAAATGCTTAACTGTTACAAATATGCTCTTATACTTATTCAAAACATTAATGCTCAACGCTAATGCTACGGATTTATGCTAAATGCTAATGCTACGGGTTATGCTAAATGCTAATGCTACGGGTTATGCTAAATGCTAATGCTAAGGGTTATGCTAAATACTAATGCTACTGGTTATGCTAAATGCTAATGCTATGGGTTATGCTAAATGCTAATGCTACGGGCTATGCTAAATGCTAATGCTACAGGTTATGCTAAATGCTAATGCTACGGGTGATGCTAAATGCTAATGCTACGGGTTATGCTAAATGCTAATGCTACGGGTTATGATAAATGCTAATGCTACGAGTTTATGCTAGATGCTAATGCTAACGCTATATGTTATTAATTCTATGCTAATACTAATGCTATATACATATATTCTAAATGCTTAAAATGCTCAGAATGCTTTAAACTTCGTATGCTCTATATGCTTGCCATGCTAAAACAACGGTTTGGCCTCTTAGTGCTTGCCTTACCGGTTGTGAAGCTAGTACTCGTGCACAAGTTACGTAAATGCTGAACTATTTGAATGCTCTCAACTTGTATGCTAAAACTATTGGCTATGGAAGAACAATAGTTGGTCTCTCAGTGCTTGCCTTCATGTGTTCTTCCTAGTCGGGACTTGAAGAACAATAGTTGGTCTCTCAGTGCTTGCCTTCAGGTGTTCTTCACGGTCGGGACTAGAAGGCACTCATTATGGTCTCTCAGTGCTTGCCATAGGGTGTCCTTCATGGTCTGAAAAGCGGAAACCGACTGATGGGCTCTCAGTGTTTGCCATGCAGTGTTTCCCATAACTATTTACTCATGTAATAAGTAACTAGGACGATATTGGTGATCTCCAGTTGACTTTGTGTCATCTGGGAAACCCTCTATTTTCCCCGAAGTTGCTATTTACACTTAGTGCTAGTATGGATTAATACTGGATTCTTTCGAGCATTCAGTAGTTCTTACTGGTGACTCTCAAGCTAAACTCACAAATGCTATGGGTACATGGGGTAAACATTTATACAAAGTGCTCAATCTATAACGGGAACTGGATTGGATGGTAGGTAAAATGCTTAATTATCATTAACAACAATGTCCTATGTGACTTAGTATGTGGTGGGACGGCGTCTGGGCGGGTCGTAGGCTCGACCCAGGGGTATGCCCTACATATAAGCATACCGAGTTGGATGATACAGATGTAATGATGTTTTAATGAGGTTAAGGTTTTTTACGGAAAGTTTGTTGTAGCTATTTTCTTTAAACTTATAAACTACATGAACTCACCAACCATTGTGTTGACCCTGTTTTATTTCATGCTTTCTCAGGTAATGAGCAGGTTTAAGCTAAAGCTTTTGGTTTGCATGCTAGGCGGCCTAGATAGAGGACCTAGCTGATTTTGGAAGCACAACTTTTGTTGTTAATACGAATCATTTTTGATGTCTTGTACAGTTACAAGATAGAAAACAGTTGATTCTTTTGATAGGTTTATTCAGTTAAATTACTGAACGTTGACATTGTAATTTAACTTTGTAATCCTATTTCAACGCTTTATTGTGCTTAACTATTCTTAACATTGATGCTATGTAAACAATCTGATCATCATGATTATCACACACGATATCGCGCCCCGAGAACCTTCCGCCCGGCGGGAAACATGATCCGTGCCGTCGGCTCGGGGTGTGACATGAGGGTCTAAAGTAAATTTTTCTGCCATTGGGTTACCAAAGATTATGAGCAAATCAATAGATGATGAGTTCTCAAGGTAGTTTGTTTGAATGGTTTTTGAATACAACTTAGTTCAAAACCAAGCACCTGCAGATTTGAAAAACAGAAGAAGCAGAATGCAGAAAACTAAACAACACCATATTAAAGAGAGATTTGAGTTTGAGTCTTGATGGTTAAACCAAGACTAAGGACAAGGCTATGATACCAATTGTTGAAACTCGGAGAGGCTGTTTTAACAAGGAACAAAGGCTTTAGATGCACGGTCAAAGCTTTGGTATTAGCTCCCTCTAACGTTCAACACTTCGTTATTTTTAGTTGTTTAGTTTTTGCTAGAAAGAGAGAAAAACATTATAACAACACAAGGAATTTTGGGAAATGTAATTCAATTATCTCAGGGAATGTTGGGACTTAAAATAACCAACATTCAATGTTACAAGACAAAGAAGTAATAAGACAAATAGCTGACACTGTTACAGACACTGAATCATCAGAAGAGTACAACTAATACAAAGTCAACAACCACGGAAACACGAGTCTTCAGAAGTCTTCAATTCTTTCGAGATTGAGATAGTTGTGTAGAAGTTCAGTGGTTATTCTATCAGAAGGTGTTCATCGGAAGCTGATTAAACAGTAGTTTTTATTTAACCAGAGATTGTCTTCCGAAGCATTGGTTGTCTTCTAAAGGGATCAGTTTCAGCAATTGTCTTCTGAAGTCAAGAAGGTTTGCGGTAGTTCTTTTTGCGAATCTTCCACTATTGAGCTTCCAATGCTAAAGTTCAGTAGTTCTGCAATCGGAAGAGAAAGTATCCAGAAGAGAAGTATCTGCGGTTTGTCAATCCGTGGTTTTATTCATTTGTTTGGTTTCAGTGGTTTTGCTTATCAGTCCTTATTTTCCAACATTGCATACTAGATCCGGTCAAGAAAGAGTCGTAGATCTATTACAAGTATCCTCCACCGGTCACGAAGAAAGCAGTTCCAGTATCCTCAAGAGTTCCAGACAATTCACTGGTGAACTTCTTATCTTGTTATTTTGATGAAAAGACTCTTGATGCTGTTATCCTCAGGAATAACGATCACATAAATGATATTGACATGATTCTGGATCCGATGGAACTTTTGAAGTTTGGAAAAGAAGACATGATGAAGCTTCACGAGTCACCTATCAGAGTCTATGGTGACTAGGATGAAGAAGCAAAACCCTTCACCAGGGTTGTTGCCTTTGCAATGGAAATGAAACTATATCCAGGTGCAGGTCCTCACTCAGTTGCACTTCCCGTCGGTTGACTTCATCAATCTAGGGGGAGTTTGTAGAGCCCAATCAAAGACGAAGACTAACAAACTCAACATGTGATGAGCTGAAGACCTGATTTTGACATTTTCGTGTAGTTCCATTTTCGTGTGCTTAGATTTTCGAGTACTCAAACCAATTTTTGTTTATAGGGTTCAGTTGTAACATCACTGTATTTCAGGTTGTCCGTACATATGTACGATTGTACTGTTACGACCTGATGTATTAATTATTAATGATTATGGATTATTGACTGTTATTATCACTGGTATATATATTGAGAACATATTAATATTATATGCGTAAACCATAGGAAATTTTGTTGAAACACAACTAAATAGAACCAGAGATTTTATTGCAGTTGAAATCTCAGATTATGGATTTTGGTTTGGAATGGAAAGGAATTAGGAGGTTGTTTTTTTGTTGCTAAACATAGTCAAGGACATATGGTCATGGTTTATCGAAATAGCGGTGGGACGGTGTTGGGGAGGTTGCGATCTACCCCTGCATATGACCTATACATATGCATATTTCGGTCTATCATGAATGAATCAGTGATATGGTTTAGTGGGTTTTGGATTGGGATTTTAATATTAAAGATGATAAAATAATGACAATGATATTGAAAATACGCGATGGTGAGGTTACAAACATAACTTAAACACGAATATTAATTTAGAAATATTAACTTGATAATGTATTCGTGTGTGTGACGATTAACATGAATATAATTATTAAGAATAATATTCTGAAACGATATTACATAAATCTTAAATCGAATCGAAATACGATGCGAGCGTCGGATTCGAAAAGGTGACGATCTTTACGAAAACGTACGTAGGTAACGCGTTTTGACGAGATAACGAAATAATATCTAACGATATTAAATTAATAAATGAAAATTAAAAACATTTATTAGGAATCACAACCTAAAATGAATGTGAATAAATTGTTTATTTAAATAAAGAATGTAATGAAAGTATTTATGAAACAACAATAGTTAAATAAAATCTTTTTAATAAAACGAAATATAACTCTCTAAAACACGTTGTATTTTTATTATGTTTTACGGGAAAACCGAGTTTATCTTATGTGTTAACGCGAACTAAACGAGACAGATCACGCGGTATTAAAATGATGTATAAGGGAGATGAAAGACTTCATCTTTTTCATTTCTCAAGCTTCTACTCTCTTTGTAGCTTCAAATTTTCGTCACCCACATTGCCCTCTAACGTCTCTCTAGCTTTTCTTGCTCATCTCTCAACGGAATTTCAAGATCTTGGTGTCCACGCATTCGTGTGATCGAATGGAACAAGAAAGTACGAAGAAATCTCACATTTTGTCAATATTTTGAGGTACATCTGAAGTTTTATTTCGGTTTTACTAAACAAACTTAATGTGTATTTGGTTACCATTTTTAAAGAAGATTAGCGTTTTATTCTTGATAGAACTCCCTAACCCATGAATTCATACAAAATTCTAAGTTGTTTCACCTATGTATAGATTATGTGGGTTCCCATGCACACCCTAGATGTATTCCATGCATGTATGTTCCTTATATCCTATGATTTTGTCGAGAACCGATTCCCATCAACCTCTTATCAGCGAACCTATGTGTTCCAGGTAGGGTTCGGCTACATCAAAACTCCCATGAACCTCCAAGGTTCGGCCAGGCTAACTCACAAGTCCTATGGTTCGTCCCATGGTTCGCATGATCCGAAGTTCGGCCTCCAAGGTTCAGGGGTTAAAGGTTGTCACACAAAGGTTCTTGAGTCCTAGAGTTTGTTCACCTAAGGGTTCGGTTGAATGAGCCTGGTTCAGCCAAGTGTTCCCTAGGTTCGCATCTAAGAAGGTTCGTTCCAACTAGGTGAGGGTTCGGCCAGCTTGGATGGTTCGGCTGGAAGGTATAGGGTTCGTGAGTTTGCATGATCATAGTTCGGCCATGCAAGGTTCGTTTCGCTGGTTGGTTCGTCTGACATGTTAGTTGAGACAACAGGTTCGGCTGCAGGGTTGCTCAGGTTCGGTGCAGGCGTGGTCACAGGTTTGTTGCAGAGAGAGGGTTCGGCTAGGGTTCCTAAATAGGTTCGGCCGCCTCTTTCTTGCTTCTAACAGGTTCGGCAGATCATTCCCACCCACGAACCTTTATCAGCACCTCTCCCATCGAGTTCAACCTGTTCCAACTCATTCCTAAGTTTGCCTAACGTGCAATACACCCCCATCTAAGTGTTTCAAGTGTATATTATCGATTTTCCTAGCAAAACTTACATGAGCTCGTGAAAACCCTATCAAACCGAATTTAAATTAGATATTTACCTTAGATTTCGTGGATGAATGTTAACAATGCTTGTACTTCTGAAATCTTCAAGATGAGGGATCGTAATGACACCAAATTTGATCGAATCCGGCTTGAAACAAATGAAATATTTTAGAGAGAAGGTGGAGAACAATTCTTTAGAGAGAGAAGGGTGTAGAACATGAATGGGAAAAGAGAGAGGGTGGAATGGGTTGGTTGTCACATTTAATGCCACATTAAATGTGGGAACAATATCCGGTCGTTTGGTCTCGTTCGGTTTCGCGTAAAATACCGGTTCGCGTAGTTTTCGCGACGAAATTACGCGGTTTGTAAAATTAGAATTCACTTAATTATTCTAGGTTGTGATTCCTAATAAATTAACTAATATCTTCTGTTTATTTTAATTTTAAATATTAATTTACTGTTTAAATCGAAATGTACAATCGTCGCGCGTATTCGTTCGAATCGTCACTCGTACGAACACGGCGATAACTATACGTTTCAATCTTGTTTTCTAATTATAGAATATCATTCAGAACGTTAAAATTTCAGATATATTCGTACAGATCGTCACCTATACGAACAACCCGTCAATTTAGCATTCACATAACGATATTCGTGTGTTTTGTTCTGTAATGCCTCACTTACGTTTATTATAACTCCTACTCAAATAATCACATAATAGTTCTGTATTGCCAGACAATTATCTGCCACAAGCACCATTGTTCTGAACTGTGTTTCTGTTAAATGTTTCTGAATTTGTTCTATGATCACACATAATGACAATGATAAATGATATGAATAATGAAACATACTGAAATGTATATGATTCGTACCTGTTTACTGTTGATATGCTGTAGAGATCACTGCTCCGGTGGCGATTCCGGCACTGACGTTACAGTCTCCCCTTGTTAGAGAAATTTCGTCCCGAAATTTAAGAGTTGTTATCGTGTACAGCTTCCTCTTCAAGCAGTTGGGGATACTTTAACTTCATGTGATCTTCACGTTCCCAAGTGAACTCGGGTCCACGTCTTGAATTCCATCGAACCTTTACAATCAGAATACGGCTTCGCCTCAGTTGTTTAACCTTGCGATCCATAATCTCCAAAGGTTCTTCAATGAAGTGTAACTGTTCATCTACTTGAATTTCTTCAATCGGAATGACGAGAGACTCGTCAGCAAGGCATTTCTTTAGGTTCTAGACGTGAAACACGTCATGCACCCCACTGAGTTCATCTGGTAATCTCTGTCGATAAGCTACAGGACCAATACGCTCGATGATCTCGAACGGTCCCACGTATCGGGGTGCTAATTTGCCTTTCGTTCCAAAACGTACAACGCCTTTCCATGGGGATACCTTCAACATTACACGATCTCCCACTTGGAATTCCAACGGCTTGCGCCGTTTGTCGACGTAGCTCTTTTGTCTGCTCCTTGTTGCTTGTAGTCTTCTTTGAATCTGAGCTATCTTGTCAGTGGTTTCTTGGATAAGTTCTGGTCCAGTTATTCGGTTGTCTCCAATTTCTGTCCAACAGATCGGTGATCGACATTTCCGGCCATAAAGAGCCTCGAATGGTGCACATCCGATACTGCTGTGGTAACTGTTATTGTAGGAGAACTCAATCAGTGGCAAATGGGAATCCCTACTCCCACCGAAATCCAACACACAGTTTCTTAACATGTCCTCTAGAGTTTGAATAGTACGTTCGCTTTGACCATCCGTTTGTGGGTGGTAAGCTGTACTCAGATTTAACTGTGTCCCTAGAGATTTCTGCAGTGATTGCCAGAACCTAGATGTGAATCTGCTGTCTCGATCAAAGATAATAGACAATGGCACACCGTGGCGTACCACTATCTCATTTATGTATAATCTTGCCAATTTATCCATGGTGATAGTCTCACGCATAGGCAAGAAGTGAGCAGATTTTGTTAAACGATCAATGATCACCCAAATTGTGTCATGACCACTGGAAGTGCGAGGTAGCTTGGTAATGAAATCCATAGCTATTTGTTCCCACTTCCAGAGCGGAATCTCAGGCTGTTCCAATAGACCAGACGGTCTCTGGTGTTCCGCCTTTACCTTTGCACACGTCAGATACTGACCGACATACTCGGCTATGTCTTTCTTCATCCACGGCCACCAATAAAATCCACGCAAGTCTTGATACATTTTATCAGCGCCTGGGTGAACGGAGTATTTAGTCTAGTGTGCTTCATCGAAGATAAGTTTTCTCAATGCGTCTACCGCCGAAATCCATATACGTTCCCGGTAATAGATCATTCCATCAGGCTTCGTGTCGAACTGTTTCTCTGCTCCGCAATCAAGTTCCTTCTTCAGATTACCTCGGTATAATGCTTCTTGTTGTGCTTGGATAATCTTGTCACTTAAACTGGTCTGCACGGTTATCCCCATTGCTCTAACACGTAGGGGTTTGACCCGTTCCTTCCGGCTCAAGGCATCAGCTACGACATTCGCCTTTCCCGGATGGTACTTAATTACACAATCATAGTCGTTCAGAAGTTCAACCCAACGGCGTTGTCGCATGTTGAGCTCCTTCTGATCAAAGATGTGCTGCAGACTCTTGTGATCAGTGAATATGGTACACTTGGTGCCATATAAGTAATGTCTCCAAATCTTCAAGGCGAAGATTACTGCTCCCAGTTCAAGATCATGAGTAGTGTAGTTCTTCTCATGAACCATTAACTGTCTTGATGCATAGGCTATAACCTTGTCCCGTTGCATTAACACGCAACCGAGTCCCTGATGAGAAGCATCACAGTACACAACAAAGTCATCACAGCCCTCTGGGAGAGATAGGATTGGAGCATCACATAGTTTCTGTTTCAATGTCTGAAAAGCATCTTCCTGTTTCTGCTCCCAGACAAACGGTTCACTTTTCTGGGTTAACTTAGTGAGTGGTAGAGCTATCTTAGAAAAATTCGAGATGAACCTTCTATAACAACCTGCCAATCCCAGAAAAGACCGTATCTCCGTCGGTGTCTTCGGAGTGTCCCAATTCCTTATCGCCTCGATCTTGGCAGGATCTACATGAATTCCATCGCTGTTGACTACATGACCCATAAATTGAACTTCTCTTAGCCAGAATTCACACTTAGAGAATTTAGCATAGAGTTGCTCTTTCTTCAACAGCTCCAAGATCTTTTTAAGGTGCTGCTCATGTTCTGTTTTGGTCTTGGAATAAATCAGTATGTCATCAATAAAGGCAATGACAAACTGATCCAAGTACGGCTTGCACACTCGGTTCATGAGGTCCATGAAAACCGCAGGTGCATTTGTCAATCCGAAGGGCATCACCAAAAATTCATAGTGCCCATATCTGGTTCGGAAGGCCGTTTTCGGTATGTCTTCATCTTGAACTCTCAGCTGATGATATCCAGACCGCAAGTCAATCTTTGAGAAATATTGAGCTCCTTGCAGTTGGTCAAACAAATCATCAATCCTCGGTAATGGATACCGATTCTTGATGGTTAGTTTGTTCAGCTCTCTGTAATCTATGCACATTCTGAACGATACGTCTTTCTTCTTCACGAATAAGACCGGAGCTCCCCAAGGTGAGTAGCTCGGCCTGATAAAACCCTTGTCAAGTAGCTCCTGTAACTGATTAGACAATTCCTGCATCTCGGAAGGTGCTAAACTGTAAGGAGATTTAGCAACTGGGGTTGCTCCAGGAATTAAGTCAATACGAAACTCTACCGGTCCTACAGGTGGCAAGCCTGGTATGTCTTCAGGAAATACTTCAGGATATTCTTTCACCACAGGTACATCTTGAATCCTTTTCTTGTCCTTCTCCTTTTCTACCACATGAGCCAAAAATGCAACGCACCTCTTCTGTAAACACTTACGCGCTTTTATACACGAAATGATTTTGACATTTCGTTTCGCTTGATCCCCTTTAACTTCCAACACGCGATCACTCGGCAAGGGAATACGAAGTAGATTTTCAGAACAAATGACTTCTACTCGATTTGAGGAAAGCCAATCCATTCCAACAATGATATCAAAACTACCTAACTCCATCGGTATCAAATCGATGGTGAATGTATGACCATTAAGTGTCAATGGGCAATTTCTATAAACTGTACTGACTGTAATCTGTTTCCCGTTAGCTACTTCTATAATGTAAGGGGAGTCTAACTGTTCCTCTATAGAATCTAGTTGGCATGCAAAGTCGGTAGAGATAAAACTCTGATCCGCACCAGTATCAAATAGAACAGATGCATAAAAGTCATGTAAGAGAAACGTACCAGTGACCACATTTGGATCCTGGCGTGCAGCTGGTGCTCCAATGGCAAAGGCTCGTCCACGGGGTACTTGAACTGCTGGTTGTGCCTTCTTCGGGCAGTTCTTCGCAAAGTGGCCTTGTTCGCCACAGTTATAGCATCCACCATGGTTCTGATTAGCGGGTGGAGGGAGAGCCAAAGCAGCATTGTTGACTGCTTGGTTAGGTGTCATCCGACAGTACTGGACCTAATGGCCCTTTCTTCCACATCCCGTGCATTGCTTGCATGGATTGTCAGCAGGGTGATGATACTGACACTTGGCACACAGAGGAAACGTGCCTGTGTAAGGTTTGTGGTTTGGGTTCTGTGGTGCTGCTGTAACTTGTTGAAGAGGTGTGGCCACCGTGTAGTTCTTGATGGTCTTCTGCTTCTTCTTCTGATGGTGGTGGGGTTTCTTGGAAGACTCAGCTTTGTTCTTACTGGGTTCAGCCTCCTTCTTTGGAACTCCAGAGGCTACCATGAGGTCAGTGAGTTTCCCAGACAATCTCACTGCAGATTCAACAGTAGTAGGGTTGGCTGAAACAACCATGCCCTGAATGCAGGCGGGGAGTCCACCCACATATCTGTCTATTCTTTTCTCCAGAGTTGGTACCATATCAGGTACCAAGGCAACTAGCTCGTGGTAGCGAGTAGTATAGCCCATGTGATCAGCCCCCTTCATTACATGGTTGGATAGTTCAACCTCCAACTTCTGCAGCTCATTCTTGGGGCGGAATTCTGTTCACAGCAGTGCCTTGAAGTCTTCACATGGCATTGCCATAGCTTCCTCTCTTCCTCGGGCGTTGATCTGACCGTTCCACCAGGTCAGAGCCCGTTTGTTGAATGTTCCCGCTGAGTAACGGACCCTGTGGTGTTCGGGGCAGCTGCAAAGATCCAATGTTGCCTCGATCTTCTCAATCCATTGGATTAATCCAACGGCACCTTCAGACCCACTAAAGCTGGGTGGTTTACATCCTACAAAGGACTTGTAGGAGTAATGAGATGAATCTCCAGTATTTCCACTGGCTTCTCCTGATGTGTTGCCAGTGTTGAGGATTTCATTACGAAGACGAAGGAACATCTCCGGTATAGCTTCTTTCATCTGACTTGTCATCTGGCTACTCAGTAACGTCACCAGAGCTATAGTAGCAGGATCCAGAATCGGTGTTGTGCCCGAACTAGATGCTTGGTTCATCAACGGAGGAGGGGGAGGAGGAGGTGGAGGAGGTGGTGAATCATTTGGTGACGGTGTGGAGGAGTGTGGAGCCAAGTCTTGTGGTGGTAGAGGTAACAAGGGAGGCTGTCTTCTCGGCGGCATTCTGATCATAACCAATAAAGTTATTGGTTAGTGCATTGATCAAATATAGAAGGCAGTATGCAAGTAACTCCTAAGTCCTGTTTTCTCTATATGCAGGGTCCCTAGGTTATAGTCTAGGCCAAAACGTTTAAATAAGTGACCTATATTTCTCTATAACCATGGCTCTGATACTAATCTGTCACACCCCGAGCCGGCAGGGTTGGATCGGAGTCCCCGTCGGGCGGAAGGTTCTCGGGGCGCGATATCGTGAGTGATAATCGAAGGTGATCAGATTGTTTACATTACACATGATATAAATGAGAAACGCTAATTAGAATAGAATTACAAAGTTAAATTACATCCGAGTCGTTCATAATTTAACAATGTAAATCTATCATAAACATCATAAAATGACTATCTTGTAACTACACAAGATGTACAAAATAATTTTATAATGATGTCTTCCAAAAATATGCAGGTCCAAAAATACTAAGTCTTCTAATTGAAGTCCTAGTCCAAAAGCATAAGCTTCCTAGTTGACCTGTTCGTCACCTGAGAAGTCATGCAAAAATAAAATCAACACATGGTTGGTGAGTTCATGTAATTTTTAGTAATTGAAAATGATTTGAAAACCTCCTTTGGTAAAGACCCTAACCTCATTAACACCACATGTAATATCCACATCGGTATACTTATATATAGGGCATATGTAAGGGACAAGCCCTAGCCAACATCCCACCACATACTAATATACATATGACACTGTTGTTAATGATAATTAAGCATTTTTACCCTTAACACAACCCAGAAGTTCTTCTGTTTGTTGTTCCTGTAATTACAATCATTTGAAATCCATATTGATTTCATAAGTTCATCACACAATATGATCAACCACAGTAATTGTATAAACAGTTATAAATGCTTAGTTAAATAAATAAATAAACATTTAATAAAATCTAAGTCCTAATGATTGGGGCCTTTGGTCATACTCGAGTAGACTAGTCTGTCAATCAAGGTACTTAGTAGTTAGGGAATCTGCAAATATCCTCAAACATATGACCTACAAATCAAACGGTCTAGCTAGGACTTCTTGAAATGTAGGGTTTTTGTTTCGTCTGTTTTGGCATATGTTATCTCTGATATTTTCCAGGCTTTCCCTTGAAAATGATTTATTGATTCGTCTGATTTTGTTACAAGATGTACTTGATTCGTTGATCGTAGAATACTAGATTCATTGATCAAATGTACACTTGATTCATAGTTCAACAAACACTTGATTTGTAGAACATTGAATATTGTCTTTGCAAAGATTGTTTCGTTTGATTCGTTGAAATCCCACACTTGCTTCGTCAAAATGTTTGATTTGATTCATTGAACTCCGACACTTGTTTTGTCAAAATGTTTGATTTGATTCATTTAACTCCCACACTTGTTTTGTCAAAATGTTTGATTTGATTCATTGAACTCCCACACTTGTTTTGTCAAAATGTTTGATTTGATTCATTGAACTCCCACACTTGTTTTGTCAAAATGTTTGATTTGATTCATTTAACTCCCACACTTGTTTTGTCAAAATGTTTGATTTGATTCTTTTGAAAGGTTTTGATCTGTTTGAAACGTTTTAGTTTAACCCGATTATTCACTTAATTTATAAGTAAATCAGTTAGTAAACCTGCATAAAACCTTTCTAGACATGATATAGGATAACATTCATATATGTAAACATATAGAATTAAAAGCATTTAAGTAAACAATTTAATAAACAGTTTACGCATGCTTCTCAGCCCCGCGTTTTAAAACAAAAATGTTAGAAAAGGGGCAATGAACTCACCTGTGCTGCTATGTAAATGATCTACACAAAATGTGCGCTCTTGTTTGTAGTTAGGTTTCTTCAGTTCCCGAATTATTTTAATAGAATTCGAATACAATAAGTACGCGTGTTAGTCGTTGTGCCTAAAGTTGGGTCTTGTTGTGTGTGCACTAAGTGTCTTAGTACTAAATGTATCTAGAATATAATCTAACTTAGTTACACTTTTTAATGATCCCAAATCCCATAGTTTAGTGATAATAACTTACTTTTAATATTTTACAAAATTTGGGCAGAGTCTCCTCTGTATTTAGTTCAAAACCAGACAGTGACCTTGTCTATTTTACAACAAAATCCCAATCAATGATATTTCAACAACTTTTATAATTACATAAACTTAAAGGAAACCAATAACATTTATAATTTACATTTCAATGTAAATAAAATTTTAGAAAAGTATTAGATTAAGTTTTAATAAATTCACAACGTCTTCATATTAATTAAACGTCATTACTTGAGTCTAAAGAAACATTTGATGTGTGTTGGGCTAATTCAGCCCCATTGGGCCCTCTACGGCCCAATTGAATATCTTTGATTTCCAAATGCTTACACAATTTGAACTTTTGATTCTCACTATTATGCAAGAATATTAGCCGTTTGTTTAGCCATCTTATGTTCCTTAACAACTCATGTTGAATTGTTATCGTATGTTAAGGATTATCTTATTATAGAACTCCCTAACCCATGAATTCATGCAAAATTCTAAGTTGTTTCACCTATGTATAGATTACGTGGGTTCCCATGCACACCCTAGATGTATTTGCATGCATGTATGTTCCTTATATCCTATGATTTTGTCGAGAACCGATTCCCATCAGCCTCTTATCAGCGAACCTATGTGTTCCAGGTAGGGTTCGGCTACATCAAAACTCCCACGAACCTTCAAGGTTCGGCCAGGCTAACTCGCAAGTCCTATGGTTCGTCCCATGGTTCGCATGATCCGAAGTTCGGCCTCCAAGGTTCAGGGGTTAAAGGTTCGTCACACAAAGGTTCTTGAGTCCTAGAGTTAGTTCACCTAAGGGTTCGGTTGAATGAGCCTGGTTAGGCCAAGTGTTCCCGAGGTTCGCATCTAAGAAGGTTCGTTCCAACTAGGTGAGGGTTCGGCCAGCTTGGATGGTTTGGCTGGAAGGTATAGGGTTCGTGAGTTTGCATGATCATAGTTCGGCCATGCAAGGTTCGTTTCGCTGGTTGGTTCGTCTGACATGTTAGTTGAGACAACAGGTTCGGCTGCAGGGTTGCTCAGGTTCGGTGCAGGCGTGGTCACAGGTTCGTTGCAGAGAGAGGGTTCGGCTATGGTTCCTAAATAGGTTCGGCTGCCTCCTTCTTGCTTCTAACAGGTTCGGCAGATCATTCCCACCCACGAACCTTTATCAGCGCCTCTCCCATCGAGTTCAACCTGTTCCAACTCATTCCTAAGTTTGCCTAACGTGCAATACACCCCCATCTAAGTGTTTCAAGTGTATATTATCGATTTTCCTAGCAAAACTTACATGAGCTCGTGAAAACCCTATCAAACCAAATTTAAATTAGATATATACCTTAGATTTCGTGGATGAATGTTCACAATGCTTGTACTTCTGAAATCTTCAAGATGAGGGGATCGTAATGACACCAAATTTGATCGAATCCGGCTTGAAACGAATGAAATATTCTAGAGAGAAGGTGGAGAACAATTCTTTAGAGAGAGAAGGGTGTAGAACATGAATGGGAAAAGAGAGAGGGTGGAATGGGTTGGTTGTCACATTTATTGCCACATTAAATGTGGGAACAATACCCTGTCGTTTGGTCTCGTTTGGTTTCGCGTAAAATACCGGTTCGCGTAGTTTTCGCGACGAAATGACGCGGTTTTTAAAATTAGAAATCACTTAATTATTCTAGGTTGTGATTCCTAATAAATTAACTAATATCTTCTGTTTATTTTAATTTAAAATATTAATTTACTGTTTAAATCGAAATGTACAATCGTCGCGGTATTCGTTCGAATCGTCACTCGTACGAACACGGCGATAACTATACCTTTCAATCTTGTTTTCTAATTATAGAATATCATTCAGAACGTTAAACTTTCAGATATATTCATACAGATCGTCACCTATACGAATAACCTGTCAATTTAGCATTCACATAACGATATTCGTGTGTTTTGTTCTGTAATGCCTCACTTACGTTTATACGTATAACTCCTACTCAAATAATCACATAATAGTTATGTATTGCCAGACAATTATCTGACGCAAGAACCATTGTTCTGAACTGTGTTTCTGTTAAATGTTTCTGAATTTGTTCTATGATCACATAGAATGACAATGATAAATGATATGAATAATGAAACATACTGAAATGTATATGATTCGTACCTGTTTACTGTTCATAAGCTGTAGGATCACTGCTCCGGTGGCGGTTCCGGCACTGATGTTACAGAAGCCATGTCAAATCCAAACTTAAATTCCTTGTTCAAGTTAATGTCTTTACCAGTCCTTTTCACAAACTCCTTAGCTCTCCTGACAGCACTTGCTAAAGCCCACATGATGTCAATCCTTTCCATGTCATTTGGATCTATTTGAGAGTTGTCATCATTTTTCAGATAAGGATTTCCAATCTGTCCTGCTACCAGTCCGTCATAAGAACTAACCAAAGTGGACAAAAGACCCATATGCTCTTTAGCAATTTCAACAGTAATTTTATCATAATTCTCTGTCTTCAGGCTTGTGACAGGTTGATGATGTTCCTTTCGAGAGCTGGATGATGATGATGACTGACTAAAATGAATCTGATTAGAAGATGGAGCTTCATTCGTCTAAGAAACAATGGCTGTTTTTAAAGGAGCATGAGAAGATGATTTCTCAACAGTCGGAGTAGAATAATACAGTGAGGGGTCCTGGACTTGAGCTACTCTCTTTGCCTTCCACTTGTTCTCTATTTCTTGCTCTTTCAGCTTCTGAATGAAATCATTTATGTCCATATGTGCCATCATCTCATTTTGCGTAAGAACCATCAAAAATGACTCCCACTTTGGAGGTAGAGAATCTGCCAAACACTGAATCTTTTCCTGAGTAGTTGTCTTGATTTCATGATTAAATAATTCACTCAAAAGATGATAGAATCTGGCAATCAAATCTTCCAAGGATTCATTTCCAACATACATAAAACTGTTGAACTCCTTCCTCAAAGCCTTTGACTTGATGTTCTTCAAAGCATCATTACCCTCATACCGCTGCTGCAAAGCATCCCACAAATACTTAGAAGATGTAAACTGTCTGAACTGATAGAAAATATCAGTAGCAATAGATTGAGATAGAATAGCATAAGCTTTCTTCTCATAATCATATATCTTCCTCTATGGCTCAGTCATCCGTGTGACTAGCATAGGAGTTCCATCTTCATTGAGAGGCCTCAGATAACCTCCTTCAATCATCATCCATAAGTTAGTATCCACCCCATTGATGTGAATCTCAAATCTGTACTTCCAGTGTGGATAATCATCTAAGGATAGCAACTTGAGAGCTTTGTTGGAGTTTCCCGTCTCAGTCTCAGTCAACAGTAAAGTCTGAATGCGATGATTCTGATTAGCCATCAATGCTAAATCCTCCATTTAATCAAGAACAACAAGATACAACACTTAGAAAACTTTTCAGACTGATGGTCGAATGAGGATGCTTGGGGCGAATGTCGGGGCCCGAATGAACTGATTCTGGCGAATGTGAAGTTGAGTATGACTATTGGGCGAATGAAGCTATTCGGCGAATGAAGGATCGAATGAGGCTATTCGCCGAATGAATAGGACCAATGGAGCTATTCGGCGAATGAGGGTGATTCGGCCAAACTTATTCGGCCGCCATACTCATTCGGCCGATCTGAGGGTTTTAGCGACTAAAATCGCGATAACTTTTGATTTTGACCAGATCTATGCACCAAAATTGGTACAGAACTCCATGACAATGTTACTAACCAATTGGGATAAAGACTTTGACAAATACACCACAAAAATCAACTGATTTTGAATGAAATAGTAACTTAGGGATCAAGAAAATTAGGGTTTTGCAAAACTCGAGCCAACAATCTGAGATTAAGTGATTTTGAATGGAAATCGAGTAGAATCAGCAGCCAACGCTCTGATACCACTTTGTAGGACCTATTTGGAGCTAAGAAACAATCTGATACCAAGAGATATCTACTCGACAGCCTCTGGAATAGTGCGGAATCCTATTCCAGGGTTTTCCAATCGAAACCAACAGCAACCGTGGTGATCCGAATGCGTAGGAAGGACATGTGAGTGAGAATCGAACACCATGGGTTGAGAATCGAACTTGGACGAACAATGGCCGCTCAGATCTTCTAGGGTTTGACACTATGTGCTCTGGGAAGAAGGAGGGCTTTCAGAAGTTGGGTTTGAAATGATTTCAACTTGTATTTATAGACTGTAGTCATTCGGCGGAATGAGTGGCCGAAGCAGCTCATTCGGCGACTGACTAAGTCGAATGGAAAAGTTAGTAGAATGAGTCATTTGGCGAATGACTCATTCGCTCGCCTATGTCATTCGCTATGGCGTTCATTCGGTGAATGACTTCATTCGTAGAGTCATTCGCCCAAATGGTCAGACTTCATGCTCAAATATTAATTAACCAAATCAAACAACCATATAATCAATATTAAACATTAAGAACAATATATAAAGACAACTTCCATTAATATAACTTGAACTTTACAAGATGAATAGTACAAAATTGAACTAGGGACATATAGTGCATCTACACATAGTTTGTATGACTTACGTTGTAATCGGTTGTAACATGTTTCTAATCTCTTCAGAAACATGCTGCCACGCTGTCACAATGGAGATGATACAAACTCTGAAGATGCTAACGGTAATGCCAACTCCGTCATACAAGAGTTCGCAAACCTCATTTCTGGATTGGTGAATCAACTGACTCAAGCCAATCAATCTCTCAATCAGAACAGAGGTGGTGCAAACCCACCAGTTTGCACGTTCAAACACTTTAACTCCTGTAATCCACTGAAGTTTATGGGTTCTGACACAGCCGCTCGTCTACTGCAGTGGTTTGAGAGCATGGAGAATACTTTCATCAATAGTGATTGCCTTGAGAGCTTGAAGGTGCGCTATGCCACCAGTGTTTTCTAAAAGAGAGCACTGACTTGGTGGAATGGCGAGAAACGAACTCGGGGAGTTGATGCTGCCCTAGCACTGACTTGGACTGAGGTCAAGAACTTGATGACCACTGAATTATGTCCTCGCAGTGAGATGAGGAAACTAGAGACTGAGCTCTGGGAGCTCAAACAAGATAGTGGCAAGAATGTCATCTATAGTACTCAATTCCATGAGTATAGCCTGCTAGTGCCCCATCTGGTGACACCCTTGGAGAGAGTGATTGAGAAGTACATCGGCGGTCTGCCTATGCAGATCCAAGACACTGTTTAAGGAAGCAACACCAACACATTGGAGGCTGCAATCCATTTATCTGCAACATTGACAGATAACCATGTGATGGCTGGAACCCTCACAAGAAAAGGAACAAAGAAGACTGAGGTGAAGACTGTTGCAAAGGAAACAAAAACCGAAGTCAAGTCTGAGGCTGCTAGTTCTTCAAAAAGAAATAACAAGAAGAGAAAGACCAGGAACTTCGTGGTCACTACTCCTGCTGCTAAGTCTGCGCAGCAATCATCCAACAACACCACTGCCAGGAATTATGTTGGGAATACTCCTCAATGTAATACCTGCCGATATCATCACACACCTAACTTTCCATGTCGCGTCTGCAACAACTACGGCAAGTATGGCCATTTTACAAATGTCTGCCGGGGTGCACCGCAAGCATAGTGGATGCAACCAGCTCCGCTTGCACTGCCAGCTCCGCAAGTTCAACCAATACATGTCGCACCTGTTCGCCAGGTACCTCCCGCACAAACAAGAGCCTTTTATGAGTGTGGTGAGGTAGGTCACTTCAGAAACCAGTGCCCGAGACTGACGGGAAACAATCAAAGGGTGGCAAGAGGCAGAGCGTTTCAACTGAATGCTCTAGCTGCTCAAGCCAATCAGGATGTGGTCAACGGTACATTTCTGATCAACAACTCTTATGCATCTGTCTTATTTGATTCTGGTGTAGATAGGAGTTTCGTTTCATATGATTTTGAATGCATGCTTGGTAGAACACGTACATATTTAAATAAACCGTTTAACGTGGAAGTGGCTGACGGAAACACTATTGATATTGACACTGTTAGAATTGGATGTACTGTGAACTTAAGTGATCACGTTTTCCCAATTAATCTAATACCTGTGCATCTTGGTAGCTTTGATGTTATCATAGGCATGGATTGTTTAGCCACCCATAAAGCGAAGATTGTTTGTCATGAAAAATATATTCGTATTCTCTTACCTTCGGGTGAAACTTTAAGAGTTTTTGGGGAAACTTCTAGTAAAGGTCTTAAGCTGATGTCATGCACTAAAGCACACAAGTATCTTAGGAGGAAATGTATAGCATTCTTAGCACACATTGTGTAGAAGAAAGAGAAAGGAAAGAGTATTGAAGATGTTCCTGTCATCAGAGATTTTCCTGAAGTATTCCCAGACGACTTGCCGGGTCTTCCACCAGAACGTCTAGTAGAATTTCGAATTGACTTAGTACATGGTGCGAACCCAGTAGCCAAAGCTCCATACAGACTTGCGCCTTCGGAGTTGCAAGAATTGGCGAGCCAACTACAAGAACTGACTGATAAAGGATTTATTCGCCCGAGCCATTCGCCATGGGGTGCACCGGTTCTGTTTGTCAAGAAGAAGGACGGGTCATTCCGAATGTGCATCGACTACCGTGAATTAAACAAACTCACAATTAATAATCGATATCCACTGCCGCGCATCGATGATCTCTTCGATCAGCTCCAAGGCTCGGCATGGTTTTCAAAGATCGATCTTAGCTCTGGATATCATCAGTTTCGCGTACATGATGATGATATTCCCAAGACGGCTTTCAGAACAAGATATGGCCATTATGAATTTCTGGTAATGCCTTTCGGGCTTACCAATGCACCTGCAGTTTTCACGGATCTCATGAACCGTGTTTGCAGGCCATACTTGGATAAATTTGTGATTTTATTCATTGATGATATTCTGATATACACGACGAGCAAGGAAGAACACGAGCAACACCTTAAGTTGGTTTTAGAGATCTTAAGAGAGGAGCGACTGCATGCCAAATTCTCAAAATGTGAATTTTGGCTTAAGGAAGTTCACTTCTTGGGACACATAGTCAATGAAAAGGGTGTTCACGTGGATCCTGCGAAGATTGATGTGGTGAAGAATTGGAGTACACCGAAGACACCGACGGAGATTCGATCGTTTCTCGAACTTGTCGGTTACTATCGGCGGTTTATTTCGAACTTCTCCAGGATTTTTGTCCCTATCACTTCTCTGACTCAGAAGAATAAACCTTACGAGTGGGGACCAAAGCAAGAAGAGGCATTTTAGACATTAAAGCAGAAACTTTGTGATGCTCCTGTCTTAACACTGCCTGATGGAAATGATGATTTTGTGGTTTACTGTGATGCATCCAACCTAGGTCTCGGTTGTGTTCTCATGCAACGGGGAAAGGTCGTGGAATATGCATCGAGACAGTTGCAAATTCACGAGAAGAACTACACTACACACGACTTGGAACATTGTGCAGTCGTGTTTGCTTTGAAGATATGGAGACATTATCTTTATGGCCCAAAGTGTGTAGTCTTTACTGATCATAAGAGTTTACAGCATATTCTCAATCAAAAAGAGCTTAATATGAAACAACGGAGATGGGTCGAACTGTTGAACGATTATGACTGTGAAATTCGCTACCATCCTGGTAAAGCGAATGTAGTAGCATATGCGCTTAGTCGCAAAAGTCAAGTTCAGATCCATAGTGTCCGAGTGCACACTAATCTCCGTAATGATGTTCTCACAGCCCAACAACACTCATTGGCTCAAGATAACTTGAAACATGAGATGTCTTGCGGGGGCTGAGATATTATTGGCAACCAAGGATGATGGGTTGATGTATTACTTGAATCAGTTGTGGATACCGAACCGGGATGATCTTAGGGTGATGATTATGGATGAAGCTCATAAGTCTCGTTACTCAATCCATCCGGGTGCCGATAAGATGTATCAAGACCTTAGAGCCTTGTACTGGTGGCCTGGAATGAAGAAGGATATTGCTGAATATGTGTCCAAGTGCCTTAACTGCGCTAAAGTCAAGGCAGAACATCAGCGACCTTCAGAATTGTTAATACAACCAGATATACCCATGTGGAAGTGGGAGAATATCTCTATGGATTTTATTACCAAACTCCCACGAACTGCAAGCGGTAAGGATAGTATCTGGGTGATAGTTGATAGATTAACCAAGTCGACTCATTCCTTACCGATACTCGAGACGTACCCTGCACGGAAATTAGCTCGTATCTACACTGATGAGATCGTTAGCCGACATGGAATTCCGTTGAGCATAATATCGGATCGTGATGCTCGTTTCACGGCACAATTTTGGGATTCACTTCATGAAGCATTTGGAACAAGATTGGATCTTAGCACCACTTATCATCCTCAAACGAATGGCCAAATGGAGCGGACGATTCAAACATTGGAAGACATGTTGAGAGCTTGTGTCATCCACTTCGGTGGCAATTGGGATAGCCGTTTACCATTGGTTGAGTTCTCGTATAACAACAGTTATCATGTGAGTATTGGTATGGCGTCGTTTGAAGCTCTTTATGGTAGGAAATGTCGGTCGCCTCTTTTTTAGACCGTGGTCGGCGAATCGCAGATCACTGGTCCCGAGATTATTTAAGAAACGACTGACAAGATCCGCCAGATCCGTGACAATCTGTTAGCTGCACGTAGTCGACAGAAAAGCGATGCGAACAAACTAAGGAAACCTTTAGAGTTTGAAGTTGATGGTATGGTATTACTAAAAGTATCGCCCTGGAAAGGGGTGGTACGATTTGGGAAGAAGGGTAAGCTTGCTCCACCGTATTTTGGCCCTTTTAAGATCCTTGAACGGATCGGGAAGGTTGCCTATAAGTTAGAACTTCCTCCTGAACTTAGCAACGTGCACCCAACATTTCATGTGTCGAATCTAAGAAAGTGCTTAGCTGATCAAGATCTTCAGGTACCACTCAACGACATTTGCGTCGATGATACCATGCATTTTGTTGAAAAAACCAGTTGAGATAATGGATCGGGAGGTTAAAAAGCTCAAACGCAGTAGAATTCTAATTATAAAAGTCCGATGGGAATCGAAGCAGGGTCCAGAATTCACCTGGGAACGGGAAGATCAGATAAAGCTTAAGTACCCACATTTATTTACTACGGTCACTCCAAGTTGAATTTCGGGACGAAATTCCCTTAACTAGGGCAGACTGTAACATCACTGTATTTCAAGTTGTCCGTACATATTTACGATTGTACTGTTACGACCTGATGTATTAATTATTAATGATTATGGATTATTGACTGTTATTATCACTGGTATACATATTGAGAACATATTAATATTATATGCGTAAACCATGGGAAGTTTAGTTGAAACACAACTAAACAGAACCAGAGAGTTTATCGCAGTTGAAATCTCAGATTATGGATTTTGGTTTGGAACGGAATGGAATTAGGAGGGTGTGTTTTTGTTGCTAAACATAGTCAAGGACACATGGTCATAGTTTATCGAAATAGCGGTGGGACGGTGTTGGGGAGGTTGCGATCTACCCCTGCATATGCTCTATACAAATGCATATTTCGGTCTATCATGGATGTGTCAGTGATATGGTTTAGTGGGTTTTGGATTGGGATTTTAAAATTAAAGATGAAAAAATAATGAGAACGATATTGAAAATACGCGATGGTGAGGTTACGAACATAACTTAAACACGAATATTAATTCAGAAATATTAACTTGATAATGTATTCGCGTGGGTGACAATTAACACGAATATAATTATTAAGAACAATATTCTGAAACGATATTCTATAAATCGTAAATCGAATCGAAATACGATGCGAGCGTCGGATTCGAAAAGGTGGCGATCTATACGAAAACGTACGTAAGTAACGCGTTTCGACGAGATAACGAAATAATATCTAACAATATTAAATTAATAAAGGAAAATTAAAAACATTTATTAGGAATCACAACCTAAAATGAATGTGAATAAATTGTTTATTTAAATAAATAATGTAATGAAAGTATTTACGAAACAACAATAGTTAAATAAAATATTTTTAATAAAACGAAATATAATTCTCTAAACCACGTTGTATTTTAAATATGTTTTACGGGAAAACCGAGTTTATCTTATGTGTTAACGCGAACTAAACGAGACCGATCACGCGGTATTAAAATGAGGTATAAGGGAGATGAAAGACTTCATCTTTTTCATTTCTCAAGCTTCTACTCTCTCTAGTTTCAAATTTTCGTCACCCACATTGCCCTCTAACTTCTCTCTAGCTTATCTTGCTCATCTCTCAACAGAATTTCAAGATCTTGGTGTCCAGGCATTCGTGTGATCGAGAGGAACAATAAAGTACGAAGAAATCTCACATTTTGTCAATATTTCGAGGTACATCTGAAGTTTTATTTCGGTTTTACTAAACAAACTTAATGTGTATTTGGTTACCCTTTTTAAAGAAGATTAGGGTTTTATTCTTGATAAAAACGGAGCTGGGTTAGACTATGGAAGTCGTGGGAAACCTACTAGACCTAGAACGTGAGGATGATGAGGATAAAGAGCATGGCAGGTTGACGAGGCTTTAGTGGGCCGAACCTGTTGCCTCAAACAGGGCAAGACGAACCCTAGGTGTAGTATGCAGGTTGGCAAACCTGTTGCTACAACAGGGGCCAAACCCCAGCATGCCTTAGCCGAACCATCCAGTGGCCACGAACCTGGACGAACCTCCATGCAGACCACCGAACCATAGGGAGACCCGAACCTATGAAACCTTGGCCAAACCTTTAGTTGGCTGAACCTTGGGAAGGAACGAGCCGAAAGCAGCGAACCTTGCATGGCGACCCTTGCATGGCGAACCTTGTTCCAACAAGCTCAAGCTCACGAACCTTTTGGCCCACAAACCTTTATTATGGGCCGAACCCTTCAACCGGCGTACCTAGGGTGGTTTAACTTAGGGTGGGCAGTGAACCCTTGGAGACTGAACAATCTGCACATTCCGAACCTAAGATGCAAATCTTGATAGCACCGAAGCTTAGGATCCTTAGATAAATTATATGGACAGCGAACCCTTGGATAAACAAGCACCTTGGCTGAACCTCTAAGGGCTGCGAACATTGAATGGTTTTGCCGAACCTAGGCTGTATTCTGGCCTAAGGTTCGCTGATCTGTAGTTAGAAAAACCCAAGAATCTCTAAAACTAAGATTTAGATTAAACCAAGGATCAAGATCATCTATATATATATATATATACATATACCTACCTATACATGCATGGGAAATGTTAATTGTCATTTTCTTAATAAATATAAGTTTAAATCTTGAGACTTTACATGATGAATGAATTATAAGGGTCCCATTAAATTCGATTTCTTAAACTTAGATTTAACGTCATTAATTTAAACCTATCTTGACAAACTAATTAGAAGTGCATGCAAAGGTGGGTATTGGTATAGACATGACAAGGGCTAACATCCTTGAATGTATATATGAATATCGTTTATAATGTAGTGGATCATATGTGTATGTATTGATATTAATACGACTTAGGTCATACCTTGGAGTGTACATATCTATGGGAACACATATAGTTCGTCACAACTAGATATCGTCATAGAATGATTATAAACTATCAAATTTAAATTTCATTCTAAAGATAAATTACTATAAAATATTGAATAATTGTTTTGACTTCCATGAAATCAATTAAGTGAACGAGACTTATGTGCTTCGTCCAAAATCATCATCCTAAGAGCATCTCTGTTCGGTATCCACAACCGATTAAAATAATACATCAACCCGTCATCTTTAGTTTCCAATTGTAATTCAGCCCCGCAAGACATCTCATCATGTAGAGTACCATGAGCCAATGAGTTTTGTTGGGCTACCGAAACATCGTTATGGAGATTAGTGTGCACGCGGACACTATGGATTTGAACATGACTCTTGCGACTAAGCGCATCTGGTACTACATTTGCTTTACCAGGATGGTAGCGAACTTCACAATCATAATCATTTAACAGTTCAACCCATCTCCATTGTCTCATGTTGAGTTCGTTCTTGTAAAGACGTGATAGGACCGGCGATTTCACTTTGGACGGAAGGTTAGGGTTTTGACACACGACGAATGAGTAGATGATGAACAAAGTATATTGATAGAATCGAATGATTACATGATTGAATTCACATCATAAAAGAACGTAGTGTTGCCAGGGAGAGATCGAGCATGATCTCTCCCCCTCTCGTGCTCAAACCCAAGAACACACACAAAAACCTTAAACCCTAAAATCTGGAAACTGGTTTATACAGGGGCTGTAGCCCATTTGGGTGAATGGAGCCATTCGGCCTCTCATTCGGCCGAATGGACCCCTATACATTTCATCCATTCGCATATGCTCCTGCGAACGACTCAGTTTCCAACTTAACAACATACAAACACATACAAGTGATTACAAATAAGCAAATACAAATCTAATCTATTCGAACAGCAGCGGACACCCAAAATATGCACCAACACTTCTGGTTAAGTATATGCTGCAAACTCTTATGATTAGTAAAAACTACACACTTTGTGCCATAAAGATAATGTCTCCATATCTTCAAAGCAAATACGACTGCACCAACTTCCAAGTCGCGTGTAGTGTAGTTCTTCTCGTGAATCGTCAATTTTCTTGTTGCATATGCCACAACCTTTTCCCGTTGCATAAGAACACAACCGAGACCTTGATTGGATGCATCGCAATAAACCACAAAGTCATCATTTCCATCGGGCAATGTCAAGACATGAGCATCACAAAGTTTCTGCTTTAATGTGTGAAACGCCTCTTCTTGCTTCGGTCCCCACTCATAAGGCCTATTCTTTTGAGTCAAGGAAGTGAGGGGAACAGAAATCCAGGAGAAATTCGAGATAAACCACCGATAGTAACCGGCCAGTCAAAGAAAGGAACGAATCTCCGTTGGTGTCTTCGGTATACTCCAATTCTTCACCGCTTCAATCTTTGCAGGATCCACGTGAACACCATTTTCATTGACTATGTGTCCCAAGAATTGAACTTCCTTAAGCCAAAATTCACACTTAGGGAATTTGGCATACAGTTGCTCTTTCCTTAAGATCTCCAAAATCAACTTAAGGTGTTGCTCATGTTCTTCTTTTCTCTTTGAATATATCAGTATATCATCGATGAACACAATCACAAATTTATCCAAGCATGGCCTGCAAACACGGTTCATGTGATCCATGAAAACCGCAGGTGCATTAGTAAGGCCGAATGGCATTACCAGAAATTCATAATGGCCATATCTCGTTCTGAAAACTATCTTGGGAATATTGTCTTCATGTACGCGAAGTTGATGATACCGGGACCGAATTCGATCTTCGAAAACAATGCCGAGCCTTGAAGTTGATTGAAAAGATCATCGATGTGCGGCAACGGATATAGATTCTTAATCGTCAGCTTATTTAATTCGCGGTAATCGATACACATTCGAAATGACCTGTCCTTCTTCTTGACAAATAAGACCGATGCACCCCACGACGAATGGCTCAGGCGAATGAATCTCTTATCAGACAGTTCTTGCAATTGACTCGCCAATTCTTGCAACTTTGAAGGCACAAGTATATACGGAGCTTTGGAGACCGGATTTGCACCAGGTACAAGATCGATTCTAAATTCAACTTGACGCTACAGTGGAATTCCCAGCAAATCTTCTGGATATACTTTTGGAAAATCAAGTACAACTGGAACATCTAGAACGCTCTTGTCTTTCTCTTTATCTTTCACGATATGCGCGAGAAAAGCTATACACTTCTTTCTTAAACATTTCTAAGCTTTGGTACATGACATGAGTCTAAGTCCCATACTATGAGTCTCTCCAAATACTCTTAGAGTTTCTCCCAACGGTAAAGGATTACGAATGAATTTCTTAAAGCATACTATCTCCACTCTGTGAATGGCCAACCAATCCATGCCTGTGATAAAATCAAAGCTACCAAGATGCATAGGTATGAGATCTATCAGGAAAATGTGATCGTTAAGATTCACCGTATATCCAATAATAATAGTGTCAATATCAAGTAAGTTTCTGTCGGCCACCTCCACATTAAACGGTCTATCTAGTTTCGTACGTGTTCTACCAAGCACAAATTCAAACTCATATGAAACAAAACTTCTATCATCACCAGAATCAAATAATATCGAAGCATATATGTTGTTGATCATGAACGTACAATTAACAACGTCCTGATTGGCTTGAGTTGCCGGAGCATTCTGTTGAAAAGCTCTGCCTCTTGCCACCCTTTGATTATTACCCATCAGTCTTGGGCATTGATTTCTGAAGTGACCAACGTCTCCGCAATCGTAACAGGCTCTCGCCTGTGCAGGTGCTTGACAAATGGGTACAACTTGAAGTTGTTGTGCAATAGGAGCAGGTAGTGTGAGCGGTGCAGGTTGAATCCTTTGTGCTTGCAGTGCACTCCGACACACATTAGCAAAATGACCATACTTGCCGTAGTTGTTGCAGACACGACATGGCAAGTTAGGTGCATGGTGATATCTGCAGACGTTACATTAAGGAATGACCGTAACATAATTTCTGGTGTTTGAGTTGCTTGATGATTGTTGGGTAGTCTTTGCAACAGGAGTAGTAACAGCGAAACTTCTGGTTTTTCACTTCCGATTGCTGCTTTTGGACGAGTTAGCTGGTTCAGTCTTGACTTCAGTTGAAGTCTCCTTCGCAGTCGTCCTTGTGTCAATCTTCTTTGTTCCCTTCCTCGTGAGAGTACCAGCCTTCACATGATTATCTATCAAGGTTTCGGATAGGCGAATTGCAGCTTCTAGTGTGGTAGGATTGCTACCAAAGACAGTGTCTTGTATCTGCATAGGTAAACCACCTATGTACTTCTCAATTGCTCTTTCAAGTGGTGTCACCAGATGACGTACCAATAGGCTTAGCTCACGAAAGCGAGAATTTTAGATCACATTCTCACCGCTGTCTTGCTTGAGTTCCCAAAACTCAGCCTCAATTTTCCTCATCTCATTGCGAGGACAGAACTCTGTAGTCATCAGAGCTTTGACTTCAGTCCAAGTCAGTGCTAGGGCTGCATCAACTCCAAAGTTAGTGCTCTCTTTTGGAAAACACTGGTGGCATAGCACACCTTCAGATTTTTAGGACAGTCATTATTGATGAAGGTGTTCTCACTACTCTCAAACCACTGCAACAAACCAGTGGCTCCTTCAGCACCTGTGAATTTTAGCGGGTTGCAGGAGTTAAAGTGTTTGAAAGTGCAAATAGGTGGGTTTGCACCACCCCTGTTTTGGTTGAGAGTTTGATTGGCTTGATTCAGTTGTGTCACCAATCCAGTAATGAGATTTGCTAATTCATCCATGCCAGCGTTGGCGTTACTGTTGTTAGCATCCCGATTGTTGGTGTTTGTATCATCTTCGTTGTGACGGCTCGACGGCATGTTTCTGAGGATGTTAGAAACATGCTACTACCGTTTACAACAACATAAGTCATACAAACTAAGGTCAAATGAGTTCATTTTAAAAGCTAGGATTACATATACGGAACTATATTTTTCTCCTATCTGTTGTTAAACCCATAATAAAGCAATAATTTCATAATGTTATACTAAAGCATCCTATTTGGTCATAACTAATATTAACTAAGTTTTCCTAGATTCAAATATCTTCCGACCCTACACTAACACCGACAACCTCCCGACGCAGTGCAACAAGCTTATATATAGGGCATACGTAGACTAGACCGCAGTCGCATCATCTGCCGTCCCACCACCGTTGCAATGCACCACGATTAAGCCCTTGTTAGAATTTAGGGTATACGTATGTTTTACATGTATTCCCCCTCACAATCTCATCCTATGGGAGTGAAGTGTATACAAGTACTTCTGACATCTAGGTTCGTCTAAGCGTTCATATTGTCACTAAGTATCCATATCACTCATCAAGTCTATTCACCCAACGTGTCCAATAAATAAATATTTCTGTGTGTTTTTCCAAAGTGATCATCCAAATAAATTTTAATCAACATACTTTCAACCAATCAACTTTCCAACATTTCCTAATAATATCCTAAATTCCTGACACTGACGGACCCCCAATATACTGTAACGACCGGTTTTAACGGTCACGTGTATGTAAATAAATAAATGTTATTATGTTTAAAAATTGTGTTGTGATAGTAATATAATAACATTTAGGTATTGTAGTTAACTAGTAACTAACTTGATTAAGTTGGTTAAGTGGGTTAACTAGTTAAAATTCTGAGGGGCTAAACTTGCCAAATAGGCAAAATTGGTTTAAAAGAGGGGTAAGGGCTTTGACTTAAGTGTGTGTGTTTTACGTGAAGAGCAAGAGGAGAAGAAGAGAAGTTCAAGCCCTAGTTCTTGATCCATGATTCTCGTTGACTACATGGTCGAATTTCAAGATTTAAGCGTTTAGTCTTAACCCTAAGTGCTATCTAACATCTTGTAAGTGATTCTAATCTCATTCATGATGTTGGTTGAAAGTTCTTAAGATGAACAAAGTTAGGATTTAGTTTAAATCTTGAAATTGGTTGTTTAAATGGGTTAGAAACCATAAGTAGATGGGTGATCAAGTAATTAAACATCTAAATTGATTAGAAATCAATGATTATGAAAATGGGTGTTCATGGGAGGTTTTATGATGGCTGAAATTTATTTAAAAATGAGTTAGTAAGTTATGCACATAAGGTGCTTGATGAAATGCTTTAACCAACAGAGATTATATGCTGAATTGAAAGAAATTGTGTTGTTGCACTGTTGTTGAAAAATCTGTATAAAATCATAGAAAAATCATGAGAAAATGAGCCTTATATGGCTGAAAAGCTCTTTGAAAGGGCTAAAATCCATATTTTTGACATGAAAAGCTAAAACAAATTTAAGGTGGGTTAAAATGGCAATTACAGCAGCAACATGGAAAAATTCAGCAACCTGAGCAGACCTGATTTTGTAAATTGTGTATAAAATCAACCGTGTATCCGTTTGAGGCGTATTTTATATGCCTGAAAAGGTCTAAGAGTCTACTACAACCTATATTTGAACATGAAGAGCTAAAACATATTGTAAATATGTCAAAAATGTTGATTACAGCAGCAACTCAGAAAGTTGCTGCACAAAAATGAGATTTTTCAAAATCTGATAAAAATGGGAAATTGAGTATGTGTGATGTTGAACATAAATAGATGATACTAGTGGGTTATCTACATCTAAATAAATTTTTTAGAAGTATCTAACATACTTGTTCATGGATTTTGATGGGAATGATGGGTTTTGGGTAGAAATCATGTTAGAAAGCGTTGTTGGGTGGATATGGATAATAATCCATGGGTTTTATGTTAACATGCAATAAACTGATGTTAAAATTGATAAAATTTATGATCTTGGATGAATCTTGACTAAAATGGGTGATTATGGGTAATCATGAGATGATTAGGATCATAACTAGTGTAATGAACATCAGTCTTTGATGAAATGCCTAAGGGAGGCATGAAATATGATTAATTGTGATAATTGGCTAAAACATGCTAGATGTAGTAAGATAGAGTCAATTGTGTGATAAATTGACTTTGAGAAAGTCAAACGGGTCAAGTGGGTTGAACCTTATTGTATGTATGTGTGTATGTTAAGATGATTGCAATGTGTGCATAGGTGATGAAAACAAAGTTCATAGGCAAGGAAAGGAGCTTGCTTTGTAATTAGAGCTTTGGACCAAAAGTAAGTCACCTAATTGATTGAGTCACTTAATATGTTGTTAAATTGAATTTACTATGTAGTTGACCAATTGGGGATATGGGCAACAATACACAATAAGTGTGTAAATCACAATGAGTGTGATTTAAATGTCTTGAGTGACAGGTGCTCAAAAGTAATTGGGTTTACTATGTGATTGGCCCAATGGATATATGGGCATCTATACACGACGGGAGTGTAAGTCACACGGGTGTGACATTAATGTCTTAAGTAACATGTGCTGCATAGTAATTACGTTCATTAAACACAATGTGTGTGGGTTTGTTGAATTATGGTACAAATAAGTGTATAATAAGATTGTGGTGGCAATCATATTATCTACTAGTGAGTAGACTAAACTTTATAACCATGAGGGTTAATATGTGTATGTGGTATACTGAGTGCATAAACATAAATGTAAACCATAATGTGTGTGGTTAGAGTTTACGTTGAGGGTATGAAAGTGTTAGTAGACTATTGACTTATGATAGTATCTACCAATATGTTAACTTTTAAAGTCAAAGTTGTGTGTTTTGTTTAGTTATTGTTAGAATTGAAATGTGTGTGTGATTATTGACTAGATTGTGTACATGTATGGGTTGTAAGTCACTTAATTGAAATGAGTTGTGTTTGAAATGTGGCTAAATTCACAATGTGTGTGATTGTGTTAAGTGACTTTAGGTGTTCATTAGTAAATTGTGTTTTCCATATGATTGACCCATTGGACATATGGGTATTTATACACAATGGTGTGTAAGTCATTCAACTTACTAAACATTGCATATATATAGTAGAAAGTTTCTACTTGAGTGTTGAATTAAATGATTTATGCATAATTTAGTCATTGGAATTATTTGAATGGGAAAAGCCCATTGGCATATGTGTATTAAGTTCCAATATGAAGTGTTATGTTTAACTAATATATGCAACATAGTTTGCATATCAATAGCCGGATGAGCCGGTGATTGAGTAATTATACCACATGTGTGTGGATTGCCAAAGGAGTTGGTAAAATTGATCAATTAAACCACTAGAGGGTGGACAACCAAATGAGTTGGTAATAATGAGTCAAACCACTAGAGTGTGGATAACCGGATGAGTCAGGAGTTTAAATTGGTGAAACCACTAGTGTGTGGGTAATTGGATGAGCCAATAATTTGAGAATAGTGTTGTAATTAGCCAAACAGTTTTTCTAAATTCGTGTTTGGCTGTTCGGGTGGCATTCTAAGGCACTGTAACCCCTGGGAATGTTCCATAAACATGTGTTAAAGTTGTTTAGGTGGTCTTACTTATTTCTAACGAACTAATGGTGAAAAAAATGTGTGTTATGCAGGTACTTAAGTAATAAAGGCGAATGTGATTGGGAAAGGATGGCGTTGGATCGAATGAAGCTTCGAACGATACAAGTTAATATTGAAAAGACTTGTTTATTTAAATAATAGATGTGTTTGTATATATTAAACTATATAAGTGGTTTTTAAACAAGTTCGTGTTGGTTTTTGAATGTGACATGTTATAAAGGGTTGTTTATTGAGTTTTCAAACAAACCCTTCCAAAATTTTTTGATGGGACCAAATTCCACAACGTGTTTTAAGTCTAAACAAGTGTTTTTCTGATCCATGTGGGATCAGGGTGTCACAGGTTGGTATCAGAGCCTTGGTTTGAGGGATTCAAGTGTCACGGGGATGTTTGAACTCAAACCTAGTGCTCTTGAGTTGAAGAAGCTATCTATCCAAGACCCGATCACAACGTCTGAGGTACAATGTTAGTGTAAGGATGTGAAATCATGTTATCCTTGTTGTGTAAAAGTACAATGTATGTACTACGTATTAAGTGTATTTAGACACAGTGTGTGTGCTACTTGTGTTGTATTTTCAAGTACAGTGTGTGTACTGCATGGGATGTGCATAAATGTAGGGTATGTGTACTATATGTGAGTGTGTTTAAGTACAACGTGTGTATTGTATATGATGTGTGACTAAGTACAGCATGTGTGCTATATTGTAACGTCACTGTACTTTCGTCCATACATCCGTACGATTGTACTTTTACGACCTGAGATTTGTAATTATTAATGATGATGTCTGATTTGATGATTTTCACTGTTATTGGTATACATATTTAGAACACATTATTATATGCGTAAACCATGGGGAGTTTAGTTGTAACCCAACTAAACAGAACCAGAGAGTTTATCGCAACTATATTTCTACTGATTATGGATTATTGGTTAGGAATTTGAAAGGAGTTTGAGTTGGTTGTGTATGGTTTCTAAACATAGTCAAGGACACATGGTCATGGTTTATCAAAATAGCGGTGGGACGGTGGCTGGGGCAGTTGCGACTGGCCCCTACATATGCCCTATACATATGCATATTTCGGTCTATCATGGATGTGTCAGTGACTTGGGTTTAGTGGGTTTTGGATTGGGATTGATAATATTAAAGTAAATACAATAATGGAAGAATAATTGGAATAAATACGCGATGGTGAGGTTACGCTCATAACTTAAGCACGAATACTAATTCAGAAACATTAACTTAATAATGTATTCGCGTGGGTGACGATTCACACGAATATAATTATTAGGGATAATATTCTGAAACGATATTCCATAAATTGTAAATCGAATCGAAATACAATACGACCGTCGGACTCGCAAAGGTGACGATCTTTACGAAGACGTACGTAAGTAACGCGTTTCGATGAGATAATTAAATAATATCTAATGATATTGAATTAATAAACGAAAACTAAAAATATTTATTAGGAATCATAACCTAAAACGAAACCGAGCAAATCTTACTAAATTAAATAAATGATTTTCCAAAAACAAAAACGAAAACGTCTTACGAAACAAGTTTATTGGAATCATTTTATGAAGCCATGTTAGTAAAAATCATTTTATTACGACGGAACTTATTTACTTAAAGGTTTTACGTTTTAAATATATTTTTACTAGCAAAACCGAGCATTAAATTATATGTTATCGCGATAAAAAAAACGAGACCGAGCATGTGGGAAGAAACCAGGCTATAAAAGCCCATTTCTTTTTCTTCTTCCTCACTTCTTACAAGAGCTTTCTCTCTCTAAACACCAAAAACATTCACATTCTCTCTCTCTAACTTCTCTCTAGTTTTTCTCGCTCGTTTCTTGACGAAAACTCAAGATCTTGGTGTCCAGACGACCGGGTGATTAAGGAGAACAAGAAAGTACAGAGAAATCTCGTGTTTAACCAACGAATCGAGGTAAATCTTGATTTTTCATTTCGGTTTTGTCAAAGAACTTCATGTACACATGATTACCAACGTTCTAAACAATTTTAGGGATTAATGTGAGTAAATCGGTTGGGTATTAAACGTGGAAGCTATAGGCGAACCTGTTAACACTTAGGACTAGAGGTTGATGATGATGATTCAAAGGGTTCGCGGGTAAGCATGGGTCGAACGAACCATTGCAGGTTGGCGAACCTGTACGACTTGAGCTAGGGCCGAACCTTCGACCGTCAATACACCCACGAACCCATGGGGTGGCGAACCATTGGCCGACGAACCCTAGCCATGCCCCGGACCTTCTGTTGAGACCAACATGGTTGGGCCGAACCTTTGCGTCTGGGCCGAAGACTAATGGCTGCGAACCGCTTCTTATGCACGAACCATCTAGATGGCCACGAACCTAATGGGCGGGAAAACCATGCAGCGAACCATAGCTCAGTCCAGCCTTTCTAAGGGTCGAACCTTCCCTTGTAGCCTACGAACCTGTTACAGAGTCCAAACCCCACGAACCATCCGTGTTGTGCAGCCGAACTCAGTGTTTAGGCGAACCCGATGGCTGCGAACCTTGGGTGAGCATTTGCCGAACCTTCTTCTTTCTTAGTAGCCGAACCTAATGAGAAATGGATGAGGGTTCGCTGGTTGATAGGTTGGGTTAAGAGCTGTTAAAACCTAAAAATATAAACTAAACGAAGACGATGATCAAGGGGTTTTGAGTATAGAATAAACACATGCTTGCATGAATAAGCTACTAGTTGCCACCTTTGCATTAATGATATAAACTCTGAATAATGAGGTTTGAAATATAAATGTGAAATTGTTAGAATAACCTAAATAGGTTGTCATTAAACTAAAAGTGAATTGATAATTTAAATAACCAAGGTGGAATTCGATAATCATGCATGTATATAAGATGTGATACATAAGTAAAGATAATAATATGTCCTTCTTAGTATACTTATCTATGAAAAATATATGTAGGAGTTCACAAGTAACTATTATTAATAAATAATTGAAACTAACAAGTGAAATTCGCATGTTATGATGATCCTTGATAAGCCTTAGACAGTTTCGAGCTAACTTAGATTAAATACTAAGTTAAAAAGACATTAACAGATAATTGGAAACATTAAGAACACTAAATTTATTAAACGCGTTTACTTATGAATCTGAAACACAATATCATTATAGATTGTTGAGAACTTCCCACCTTGTATACGCGAGCGCGCATTCTACGAAAACACAGATTCTAAGGACTCAGGTGAGTTCTCATAACCTCCCTTTCTTTTAAACTATTTTTTTTTAACTCGGAGGTGAAACATGTATACCAATTTACACGATAACACAGGGATGATACTTATTTGCTTGTATGAGATCCATAGTTATGGATTGTCATATTCCATGAGTTGTTACTAATGACTTTGTGTCATTCGCGACGACTGCATGGATTGTCACGTGGATGTTTCCATACTCCGTGTAATCGTTGTGGTTGACTTCGGTCTTCCTCAATAATTGCATGTATTGTCAAGTGGATGTTTCCACACTCCGTGTAATCGTTGTGGTTGACTTCGGTCTTCCTCAATAATTGCATGTATTGTCACGTGGATGTTTCCACAACTCCGTGTGTCATTGTCCTTGACTTTGGTCATATAGAATGATACATGTATGGTCACTTATATAAATTGAGAATATTGATGGTTTATGTTTGGTTGAGTGAACCTATGATTTATTATTTACGATTCATTATTATATGTGGTTATGTGATTAAAATTATGTGTTGGGATTGTGTATTTGAATATTGTGTTGAATGATCACACAGATGCTCATACTTTGTAGTTAACACTTGATTTTCATATGTTTCAGGTAATGATCCTAAGTAGGTTGAGGAAGAAGAACTCACACTTTTGGACATCATCATATAGGATCTTGGACTTAGCTAAATAACTGAATTTCTGGTGATTAGAATTTAGTTAGATAGCTAAATCTCTTTTGTATTTTGATGTAACTAATTCATGATAGACATGATTTTTGTGTAATTATTTTGGTTGATTAAATGAAATATGATGATTTGATTTAGATGCCCATGAGCTTTTGAACAATCTACACATCCCTCGTGGCATCCCGGCGTTTCCGCCATCGATCGGGGTGTTACATATATGACTTGTGTTTCTCAAATAGTGCTATGTGATTGGTGTGTCTAAAATACTACTTTATGACTTGTGTGTCTTAAATACAATATGGGTATTATATGCATTGTGTGTGCTATAAGCCTGGTTCATGGCTTGTACTGTATGTGTACTGTTTGAACCGAACTTCTTGACCAAGGTTTGAGGTGAGGAATCTAAGAACATGATTATGCAATAAGTATAGTGTTAGACCTGGCCCGTCTAATAGTACACTTATGGCATGAAAATGTTGTTAGGGATATCATTTCAAACTTAGGAATAGAATGGTAGGTGTAATGTGTGATTAAACTATATTGATGAGGTTCATCCAGGGGTGGATGAAATTGATATCTCCAAGGTGCGGAGAATCTTGGTAAATGGTGTAGTAAGTTAAATGTATGAGATGAAACATACTTAATTGAGAAATAGGGTATTGCATCGGGATAAATGCAATGAAAGGGTAAATTGGTCTAACACCAGAGATACTAACATATACATGATCAAGGTGTATCGAAGGGGTGGTGGGTTAGCGGCTAGGCATATATATAAGCTTTCTTTGATACAACTTGAAAGTGTTGGTGTATAGGCTCGGATTTAGACGGGGTGAAAAGGTGATTATGTGTACACTGAATTTAAAAACAGGGAGTGTTAAAAGTCTAGTACACAAATTTGTTGTAATAATTCACATGAGTATGAAGTTAGTCGTAAATACTAAATGTAAAATTATAAAGAGGTAATTCACATACGTGTGTGGAGTGTTATTGAAACACTTGATATAGTTTGCACATAGGAGATCTATGTGGCATTGTGTTTGGGTGGAATGGCTCTTAATGTTGTGATCTTACGTAGGTAAGGATATGAGGTGAATAGCTTAAGTTGAGAATATGCAAGATATAACCCAGGATGATTCACAAGTGTCTGGACTTCCATTACTAAGGTAGGGTTTGAAGTGATTCACAAGGGTATGAATACTTGTGTTAAAAATAATAAGTTTGGATGACATACACAGGTGTAGACATCTACTTCAATTGTGAAATGATCCACAAGGGTGTGGACATGTATTCAAGTGTAAGGATAAGTGAAAAAAATCCACATTAGAGGTAATGGGGATTATATGGTGAAAGTAACTTATTAGTAAAGTTTGATGGGTAAACTTTGTAATCTATATGGTCCTTAGTTGTGTTGCTAGGGATTAATATTTGACTAAGGTACATGTGCTGTATAATCCTCTTATGTGTGGAGGTAATGTCTTGTGTGGTGCATTACCTATGATTACTAAGAGACAATAAGAGTGATTGTCATCTCAAATTGATTGAGTTCTAGTGAGAACCAAGGTAGAACACAAAGGTGTATAACAAATCTTATAAGTATATTATGTGTTAGGGACGAGTGTAATCCCTAATGGGAATTTATATATTAATAAGAATTTCCTTTAGAAAAGTGTTGTGTGTTTTCAAAATGGGAGTATATCACGATAGACCTGATTACTAAACTTCCTAAAACTAGGACGGTTTATGATACGATATGGGTCATCGTGGATAGGTTGACAAAGAGTGCTCATTTTTTTACCTATTCGTGAGTCCCATTCTTCTGAGAAAATAGCTGAAACATATGTTAGAGAAGTGGTGTCTAGGCATGGTGTGCCAGTGACAATTGTTTCTGATCGAGACACTCGATTTACTTCTCATTTCTGGAAATATTTTCAGGAAGAATTAGATACAATTTTTTTTGATAAGCACGACGTATCATACTCAGACTAATGGCCAGAGTGAAAGAACCATTCAAACGTTAGAGGATATGTTACGAGTGTGCATAATTTATTTTGGAGGTAGTTGGGATGATTATCTACCTTTAGTCGAGTTCTCATACAATAACAATTATCATTCCAGTATTGGAATGCCTTCATATGAAATGTAGTATGGATGGAAATGTTGTACTCATGTGTGTTGGGGAGAAGCTGGGCAACGAGAACTGGCGAATAAAAAGGTAGTTAAAGTAACAAATGAACGTATAGATCATATTCGAGTTCATTTGAAGAAGGGACAAGACCGTCAGAAATCTTATGCTGATAAGCATAGGAGGCCTATCGAGTTCCAGGTGGGAGACTTTGTGTTGTTAAAGTTTTTCCTTGGAAAGGTGTCATACATTTCAGAAAGCGAAGGAAATTAAGCCCACGTTTCATTGGGCCATTCAAGATTATAGCTTGAATTAGCGAGGTTGCTTATCGCCTTGAGCTACCAGACGAGTTGAGTGGAATTCATAACATATTCCACGTCTCTTATTTGAGAAAATGTTTGGCTGATGAATCAGCTTATATGCCGCTAAAAGACTTGGAAATTGATCACAAGTTGAATTATGTGGAAAAGGCGGTAGCTATATTAGATAGAAAGGTCAAACAGTTAAGAAACAAGTCATTGAACTAGGTGAAGGTTCAATGGAAGAATAGAAGGTGATCGGACACCACGTGGGAGTCAGAAGATGAAATGAGAAAGTTTTATCCTTCACTTTTTGATGTATAAACGGTTTCAGGGACGAAACCTTTGTAAGGGGAGGAGAATTTGTAACGACAGGTTTTAACGGTCACGTATATGTAAATAAATAAATAAATGTTATTATGTTTAAAAACTGTGTTGTGATAATAATATAATAACATTTGGTTATTATAGTTAACTAGTAACTAACTTGGTTAAGTGGGTTAAGTACTTAAAATTCTGAGGGGCTAAACTTGCCAAATAGGCAAAATTGATTTAAAAGAGGGGTAAGGGCTTTGACTTAAGTCAAAGTCCAGAAATGTCATTTATGTGTGTGTGTTTTACGTGAAGAGCAAAAGGAGAAGAAGAGAAGTTCAAGCCCTAGTTCTTGATCCATGATTCTCATTGACTACATAGTCAAATTTCAAGATTTAAGCCTTTTGTCTTAACCCTAAGTGCTATCTAACATCTTGTAAGTGATTCTAATCTCATTCATGATGTTGGTTGAAAGTTCTTAAGATGAACAAAGTTAGGGATTAGTTTAAATCTTGAAATTGGTTGTTTAAATGGGTTAGAAACCATAAATAGATGGGTGATCAAGTAATTAAACATCTAAATTGATTTGAAATCAATGATTATGAACATGGGTGTTCATTGGAGGTTTTATCATGGCTGAAATTTTTTGAAAAACGAGTTAGTAAGTTATGCACATAAGGTGCTTGATGAAATGCTAGAACCAAAAGAGATTATATGCTGAATTGAAAGAAATTGTGTTGCTGCACTGTTGTTGTAAAATCTGTATAAAATCATAGAAAAATCATGATAAAATGAGCCTTATATGGTTGAAAAGCTCTTTGAAAGGGCTACAATCCATGTTTTGACATAAGCTAAAAATGTGACATCCAGTACCAGATCGTCTGGCAAGTCCGTACGGAATGTGTACTTTCACTATTTAATATGTGTAAATACATGTACATGAACAATGTTTGTATTAACATAATTCAAAATACAAGAAACAGTTGTACGTATTTATATGTGAACTTAAATACTGTAAGTACAACGATCACGATAAACAATAGTTGTTGTACTTAGGTGAAAACCTAAGTACAGTTAATACAACGAATCAAGAGAAACAACAATGTTCAAGTAAATAATAAGAACAAGTCAGTTGCGATCTGATTTCCATAGATGACAGGAATCAGATGGTCGACAAATCAGTATGAAAACAATGCGAAAACAGGATGTTTAGTTGAGTCCGTCAGTGAGGAAACATAATTCAAACATAATTGCAGTGTTATTTCAGAATAATGAACTGACAGTTTGTTTGCGTGGGTGAGGATTCACACAAACATATCTGTGAGTTTAACATTCTGAAATGATGACTGCAAAGTAGAAAACAAATATCAGAAAGCAAAACCATCGTCGTGTTCGTTCGGGTAACGATTCGAACGAATACGCGCGAAGGTGACACGTTCTGACGAAACGAAAACGAAAACGACACGAACGACAATAATACAAGAAAATAAAATATTTTAATGTTTTACAATTTTGAAACTCATCAAAAATAAATAAAGAAACTATTTGAAATTAAAATTCGTAAAATTTCGCGTTACGTTCCGGAAACGTAACGAAAACGCGAACCGAGCAACAAAAACGAATCCGAACACCCTCGGGGTATAAATACCCTAAATGAGGGTATTTCCCTCATTTCCCTCTTCTTCTTCTCACTCTAGAAACCCTAATCCGGCAACCCACTCTCACTCTACCTTCTCTCCACCATAACTCACTCAAAACTCAACCAAATCACCTCATTCTTGAGCCAAATCGAAGCTACAAACGTTCTCTACACAAAAGTACAACCGATCTAAAGCAAAACTCACTAAAATCAAAGGTATGAGGCTGTGAAAGTTTCGAAAATCAGGGTTTTCGAACCTTTTGACATACTACCACCCTAGAACCGGTTATGGACTAGCTTATCTGAAACCCACGACCCCAAGTATCAGCCTAGCCTACACCCTCTTTGAAACCACCTCGATGAGGGCGGCTCTAGGTGAGCCTAGTTGTGGCCGAAGCACAAAACTCAGTTGGCCGAATGGCCTGAGGCCGAAAGGCCCATGGCCGAAGGTCCTTCTTCGTTGGTCAACCCTCCCATTCGGTCAAGCCTCTTTCCCCCTCTCATTCGACTAGGCCCATTCGTGGGTTACCTACGTTCGTCCATGCCCAGTTAGAACACACACCCCTTCGGCCGAAACAACTTCAATCAGTGGTCATCTCATTCGGCCCCAAAGAACCAGCCGGTAGCTTACCCTGGCCCAACGGCATGTGATTTGGCCCAGATTTAATTCAATTGACTCAAGGACTAATTTGGCCCATGAAACTGATTAGGCCCACTAACCCCATTTCGGCCCACAGTGACTGAATCGGCCCAACAGTAGGCCCACTCAACTCATACGGCCCAATGGTTTGGTGTGGCCCAAGGGGCTTAGTGGTTTTGCCTCGTGCCACTGATTCGGCCCACCATCTCCTACGGCCAATGGATTATTCGGCCCACATTACTAATGATATAACCTAACACATTGAGACAATAAATATTGGGTATTTATACAATTCAAATTTAATCAAGATAACAAGACAAATCTTAAACTATAAACCTAAACCCTATCTATGACTTTGGTTAATTGATACTACAAAGGTGGTAATAAATTGGATACGACTCATCATGGAACCATGATGAGTTAAACATAAAACAAGTAACACTACGTACTAATATTAGCTCAAAATAGTTAAGTTTTAGTATATTCTATAACCATTTAATCAAGGGCCGAAAGATGACCGAGACTTACGTGTGTTAGCCGACTCTAGGGCTAACACCTACACACGCTCAAGCACGAGCAACTTATACTTACAAATTGTAAACAACGTGAAATCAATACAGGATCGTCAATACACAACAAGAACAACAAAAAGAGTGCGTTCATTCCTCGTTTAAACTAAGTCAACCCCCAACAACAAGGTGAGTTCATATACCCTTTTCTAATCTTAACTGATTTTAAACTCTCGGGGCTGAGAAACATGGTTACTTTTATTTATTTAAAAGTTTCAGCTTAACATATTGCTTATACTTTGATTTAGATAATATTGTTTAACTTATTGTCGCTTCTCATTGTATGCATGCTTGTATGATCATGATATGACAGGGATAATAAAGATGAATATGATAATATAACTTCATAAATCATCAACACAACATAATAATAGTTATAAGATTATATCTTACAACGCTTAATAATTCTCGCAAGAACAGATTATCACAGGTGAACATGATGACAACAACAACAAAACACATGAATGATATGAAGATAATATATCTTCATAATATCATTCAACACTAGAGTTAACTAAGTGGAATAAGACAAGTGCTTATAACACTTAGCTTACAACTCAACACATATTACAAGAGAACATGGAACGAGGATCATCCACCACCTGAGTCGACTAAGTGTAGTAAGACCAGTTCTTACAACAGCTTAGTGATAACATGGTGACTACATGGAATAACAAGGATTGATAATCATGATAACGTAACTTCATGATAACAAAATCATTCACACAATAATTAACATAATGTAATAAGACAAGTTCTTATTTAACCTAGTTAACGACGGCAAGAACATGCAATATTGAGCACAAATAACATCGATGAACACGCAATACAATTGATTACTATTGACCTGTCTAAATTATATCGTTTCAATCATGTGCCATGTACTTAAGTTTGATCACTGTAAGCCCCTTATAAATCGCTGACCAGTTAATTTGACGTGACTAAACCGACGATAGCATAGTGGTACCATAGGTTTGAGAAACCTCTGGCTTTTAGGGTTGGTATGTTGATCCTATTGATTTATTGGCCGGTAACGTACGACCGGTGACAGGGCGACTCCAGGCAGGGTCTGGGAAGCAACACATGGTGATATTAATCTGCAGTGATATTGTAATCAATCCAGCGGGATTCTATTGACTAGTAGATTGAGAAATTGATCTTCTCTCATGTCATACTACTGTTAATAGATTTCGTTGAGGCCTACGGATACACAAGGTGGTAGAGGTAAATCGGATGCATTGTAATCTGATTACGTGAGGTTTGCAATGGATTTTAGGCTCTATGCACTACAATTGAGAACAAATATCAGATGGTTAACTAACACTTATATTATTACAGTGATTAACAGTTAACCCCTCAAGAACAGAATAATAACAAGGATCATATTAAATTAATCTAATTTCCTTAACACATTGAGGGTTTATCAATACTTCGGTTTGATAACTAAAATCCTCTTATTATATTATTCTACATATGATACAACGGGTGATGAACACAGACGGACGAGTGAAATGAAATGGATATCCATAGTTGTATGACAAGTGGAATTAAGTTCTATTAGATATGTGTTGGGATGTTGGCTAGGGCTTGGTTCCCTTACATATGCCCTATATATAATCATAGCTAATAGGATGAGATATCACTTGTGAATATAACTATGGAAAGGCCATTGTGTGAACTGGTGAATCAAACAACTTACAAACAAGTATGACATTGTGATTGTGTATGTGAACATTTCAAGGCTTTCAAATATCAAACTTGTGAACTCACCAACCTAGTGTTGACTTTGTGTAAATGCATATTTTTCTCAGGTGATGAACAGGTTTAGTCACCATATATCAAGAACCTAGCTAGTGAACTCATAGAAGACCTAGCTACATTTTGTGTGATCATATTTTGGAATGACAAAACAATGAATCATCTTTTGTAGATCTTGTATAGTTACAAGATATAAACACATTGATTCTTTTGGATAGATTTACTTGGTTAAATTATGAACGATACATTGTAATTTAACTTTGTAATTCTATTTCATGTCATGTTAGCATTTCTCATTTGATTATCATGTGCTATGTAAACAATCTGATCAATTCGATTATCACAATGATATCACGCCCCGAGAACTTTCCGCCCGACGGGAAAGTCGATCCAGCCCGCCGGCTCGGGGTGTGACAAAAAACAAACTTAAGGTGGGTTAAAATGGCAATTACAGCAGCAACATGGAAAAATACAGCAACCTGAATTGGGAAAATAAAGGTGCAGACCTGATTTTGTAAATTGTGTATAAAATCAACCGTGTATCTGTTTGAGGCGTATTTTATATGCCTGGAAAGGTCTAAGAGTCTGCTACAACCCATATTTGAACATGAAGAGCAAAAACATATTGTAAATACGTCAAAAATGCTTATTACAGCAGCAACTCAGAAAAGTTGCTGCACAAAAATGAGATTTTTCAAAATGTGATAAAAATGGGAAATTGAGTATGTGCGATTTTGAACATAAATAGATGATACTAGTGGGTTATGTACATCTAAATAAATGTTTTAGAAGTATCTAAGATACTTGTTCATGGGTTTTGATGGGCATGATGGGTTTTGGGTAGAAATCATGTTAGAAAGCGTTGTTGGGTGGATATGGATGATAATCCATGGGTTTTATGTTAACATGCAATAAATTGATGTTAAAATTGATAAAAGTTATGATCCTGGATGAATCTTGACTAAAATGGGTGATTATGGGTAATCATGAGATGATTAAGATCATAACTAGTGTAATGAACATCAGGTTTTGATGAAATGCCTAAGGGAGGCATGAAATATGATTAATTGTGATAATTGGCTAAAACTTGCTAGATGTAGTAAGATAGAGTCAATTGTGTGGTAAATTGACTTTGAGAAAGTCAAACGGGTCAAGTGGGTTGAACTTGATTGTATGTATGTGTGTATGTTAAGATGATTGCAATGTGTGCATAGGTGATGAAAACAAAGTTCATAGGTAAGGAAAGGAGCTCACTTTGTAATTAGAGCTTTGGACCAAAGGTAAGTCACCTAATTGATTGAGTCACTTAATATGTTGTTAAATTCACAAGGTGTGTGATTAAGGTAAATTGACTCTAAGTGATGGTTAGTAAATTGAATTTACTATGTGGTTGACCCATTGGGGATATGGGCAACAATACACAATGAGTGTGTAAATCACAATGAGTGTGATGTGAATGTCTTGAGTGACAGGTGCTCAAAAGTAATTGTGTTTACTATCTGATTGACCCATTGGATATATGGGCATCTATACACGACGGGCGTGTAAGTCACACGGGTGTGACATTAATGTCTTAAGTGACATGTGCTGCATAGTAATTACGTGGATTAGACACAATGTGTGTGGGTTTGTTGAATAATTGTACAAATAAGTGTATAATAAGATTGTGGTGGCTATCATATTCTCTACTAGTGAGTAGACTAAACTTAATAACCATGAGGGTTAATATGTGTATGTGGTGTAATGAGTGCATAAACATAAATGTAAACCATAATGTGTGTGGGTAGAGTTTACGTTGAGGGTATGAAAGTGTTAGTAGACTATTGACTTATGATAGTAGCTACCAGTATGTTGACTTTTAAAGTCAAAGTTGTGTGTTTTGTTTAATTATTATTATAATTGAAATGTGTGTGCGATTATTGACTAGATTGTGTATGTGTATGGGTTCTAAGTCACTTAATTGAAATGAGTTGTGTTTGAAACGTGGGTAAATTCACAATGTGTGTGATTGTGTTAAGTGACTTTAGGTGTTCATTAGCAAATATTTTCCTAACAAGTATTTTTCCAATTGGGTAGTTCCTTTATTCGTCAATACTGACATCCACCCAATGTACTGTAAATTGTATATGTATAGGGCATACGCAGAAGTCAGTCGCAACTGCTTCAGCCACCAGCCCACCACCTTTACAATACATCACGAGTATGCCCTTATCGAGTCGTCCGGGCGCAACCAATCACATAAATAATCAACAAGTAACAAATGTAAATCATATATCTATCAGGAGTTCAGTTACATGTAATAAAGATACAATCATAGAATCCTGAATATAGTAACTAGTGTACGAAATAATTCATACTAGGTTATCCTATGGTTATAGACTAGGTCAACCATTTCTAGTAACCTAATTCCCTATAACCCAAGCTCTGATACCAATCTGTAACACCCCGACCGACGGCGGAAACGTCGGGATGCCACAAGGGATGTGTAGATTGTTCACAAGCTCATGGGCATCTAAAGTATCATCACATAACAATTAATTCAAACAAAGTATTTACACAAAAATCATGTTCGTCATGATGCAGTTAAAATGATTACTCAAAAGATGTAGCTAAATGAACTAAATCCTAATCCTCCTCGATCCAGTTAATTTAGCTAAGTCCAAGATCCTATGTGATGAGTCCAAAAGATGTAGAGCTGCCATGCTCTACCTACTTCTCTTCATTCCCTGAAACATGTAGAAAATCAAGTGTCAACTACAAAGTAGTTGGTGAGTAATCGTAAGATTTTCATTCTTCAAAATATTTATGACAGTTTATAAAAATCAAAGTCTTAAGAAAAATCACATGTGAACCTGTGAGAATATTCCAACTCTGTACACATCACAAACACAACAACTCAAGCAATCCAAGTAATTCTCAAAATAATCATCCAAGTATATTCAATCAATATCAACCCAACACATCAATTAAAATACTCATCAATCACCATAATTATATCAGTATAATGTACCGCGGAGGACCTCTGTCAACTCAATCAACGGTGGGTGGAATCATCACAGAGGACCGAAGTCAACTCAATCACGACATTCCTGATATGCATAAGTGTTAATACGGTGCACTGCGGAGGACCGCAGTCAACCCAACCAACAGTGGAATCACCGAGGAGGACCGAAGTCAAGTCAACATAGAGCAATCAAGGGCTTCGTTTGTGACAATTCCTAGATCCGATCCTTTGTACTTTCGTGTTGTAGATGTCGAGGGCTTCGTTTTGACACCAAGATCTGTGAAAATGGTGAAGAAATGAATAAGAAATCTTAGTGAGAAGTTCTAGTGAGTGAAAGTTCCGAAAATTGGTTCTAGAGAGAGAGTGTGTAGGTGAAAAATGAGGGAGATGAAGAAGTCCCTCCTTTTTATACTCTGCGTTAATCCATCTTGTTCGTTTTCGCTTATTTACGCATTTAATTATTTTAATCGCTCAGTTTTCTTATAATTTATATTTTTAATTACGAACGGTTAGTAAAATGACTACGTTTTATAATCGTTTAAATAAATAAAAAGAATGATTTTGTTTAGATTAGTTTAAGGTAATAATTCCTAATAAACATTTTTAAATTCTTTTCATTAATTTAAATATCGTGAAATATTATTTCGGTTATCTCATCGAAACGCGTTACTTACGTACGAATTCGTAAAGATCGTCACCTTTTCAAATTCAACGTTCGTATTGTATTTCGATTCGATTACGATTTATGGAATATCGTTTCAGTATACTATTCCTAATAATTATATTCGTACGGATCGTCAACCACGTGAATACATTACTAAGTTAATATTTCTGAAATAATATTCGTGTTTAAATTTATATTCGTGTCATCACCATCGCGTAATTATTTTAAATAACATTTTCATTATTTTATTTATTATATTCATCAATTATAAATTCCCAATCCTCAATCCCACTAAATCATATCACTGACACATCCGTGATAGACCGAAATTAGTTTATGTATAGGGCATACATAGGAGTCGGTCGCAACCGATTCAGCCGCTATCCCACCACCATTTCGATAAACCATGACCATGTGTGTTTGACTATATTTAGTGATCAGACCAATAATCTTCAACCATCCAAACCAAAATAAATTCATTTCATTATTAGTCAGCCGCGTTAAAGTCGGTGGTTCAGTTTAGTTATATTTCAAACTAACTTCCCCATGGTTTACGCATAATAATTATATGTTCTCAGCAATGTATACCAGTGATAATACCGTAAAGTAAATCAAAAGTTAACAAATTTTCATATAAGGTTTTATCAGTACAATTTAAATATGTACGGACATACCCGAAATACAATGATGTTACAGATCTGGACCTGCAATTGATTTGCCCCAGGTAGGGTCCTCCACGGTGATTTTTTGCTGCTTAAGCATTGTTAGGAATGCTAGAACTTGGCAAGAACATATCGGTCTTCTTGTTAGTTCATCCACTAGTCAATGTCATATATATTATGTTCACATGCGCTTTACTTAAAGTATTATATATGTGTATATAAAGCCTATGTTTGCTCACCAACTACTTTTGTACTTGAAACTTTATTTTACATGTTTCAGGTAGTGAGAAGCATTCGTGGATGATAACGTACATATTTTTGTACATCGTCACATAGGAAGCCTGGACCTAGCTTAATTAAATGGATCTTTTGAAGGCTAGGATTTAGTTAATTTAACCATATCTTTTGTGTATTTGATGTAACTAATTTGTGCTTGAGACATGATTTTTGTTTAAGTAATTTTAATGATTAAATGTCATGTGATGATTCAACTTTAGTTACTCATGAGCTTATGAACAATCTGCACATCATGGCATCCCGATGGTTCACCCATCAGTCGAGGTGTTACAAGGCACCCGCCAAGACATATTGAGCTTTATGGGCGTTATCCTTGTTAGCGAAATCGCTAAGATTGAAATCGGGAAGCGAAATATGCAAACGATCCATCCGACACCCATAATCAGAGTCTATCCCATCCATACAACAATCTCGAAAGATGTGGTCCTGTAAACTCTATGATTGTGTCCTTGAGGCCACAAAAGCATACGCAAATACATCCAATGCCGAACATAAACCCAGTCCCCCCCAAAACAAGGCGGGAGTGACGCCAACCTCCGCTGAAAATCTGCAAAAAAAGGACCAATGCAAACTACAATATCCTCGATCGCCCCTTTTCAAAAACAAAAACAACTTCCCTTACATACATTGGTTGGCATGTTCTTAGACCAAATAAAGCTTTCGCAACTCCCATACATGAATGGAGCAAAATGATCTCGCATTGAGGGTTTCGCAAATGTGGGAGACAACTCATCAGCTCCACAGTACGAGAAGCCATTTTGACAGCTAAACTACTGATGAACCCAACATTTTGGCTAAGTACGCCCCCAACAAGCTTTACTCCCAACACCTGTCTCCTAATCCCGCAAGGAAATAGCCTATCATGTGCTTTCACCCTATTACACGATGACCAAAATAGTTCTATTTTCTTAATGTTAAGTTCAAGGCCCAAACAAGGCGCCACGGTCCTAATATATCCAAGGCTTTAGCTACCTTTTTAGCATTGATGCTTAAATATGGGAATGGTGTTTTGCGTCGTTTTTTTTGTTTTATTTGGGACAGTTTTTAAGAGGCTTTTTTTGGAGGGTTATTAATTTTTAGGATTTTTTGGGCGGTCTCCCTAGGTTATTTGGGGCAATTTTGTTAATTTATATAGGACTGTTATATATAATTTTGTGAGATGGTTGTAATTGTTATTTTGGATGGTTTAAATTGTTATTTTAGCCCCGTTAGGGGGGGGGTGTAACTTGTTATTTAGATTAAGTTTAACCATTGAAGGCCTCATTACAGGGGTGGGCTTTGCCTATTTATATCCATATGAATGTTATTTTGAGCTTGAAGAGATTCAAATGTTATTTTATGCATGTTGTTTATATATTTGTGTTTCTTGTAAACTATTTGATTCCTAAATGTATTTGTGTATTTGTATATTTTGCAAATTTATCTTTATGTCTTTTGGTTATTTATACAATAAATATCTTACGTATTATGTATACTGTGTTGTTATGCGTTTTGAGCTTTTTGGACGGTTTATATTAAATTTTCCCTGGCGGTTTTCAGGCTTTCTTGTGGCATGTTATAATAAATTTTTAGGGTGGTTTTATGACTTTTGGGGTGGTTCATAAACCATATAACCGCTACGTAAAATGTTCAATCGAGATTTTTTTAGACTACATGTGGGAATTTAAATGACCCAAACGAATACGAACGAGATCATTTTTGTGTTCGTTCGTTTTACAATTAACTTGTTTAGGAATAGTTCATGAACGTTTTTTTTTGAACGAAATTTTTTCTTTATTTTCGTTCATTAAGAAATTGAACTTGTAAATGAACATAAACAAACAAATATTATTTTAAAACTAAAAATTAGCATTTTCAATCTCAAATATTAAACATAATCATCTTAAAGTTAAACACATAATATAAAAATCAAAAATAAGTTTCTTTAAATAAAGCAAAAATTAAAATAAAAAATATGAATCATAATTATAATTATTTTAAACAAATATTTCAAATATATGAGTTTTAAATTATTATATGTTTAAGAAAATACAAATTTGAAATGACTAGGTTTTTATTTAAGTATTTTTGTATTAAACTAATACTAAAAATTTAAAATTATCAAACATATTTAACAAATAAACAAAATAAATTAACTTAGATGGACGTTAATGAACATAAACGAACACTTTGCCGAACGTTCACGAACACAAATGAACGAACACGACCTCTGTTCATGTTCGTTCCTTTAACTAAACGAACGGTCTTTGTTGTTCGTGATCGTTCATTTATCAAACAAATGAATATAAAAGAACTTGCCGACGAACGGTTCAAGAACTATTTGCCGAACGTTCAGTTTATTTACAATCCTAACTACATTAGGTAGGACACCTTAATTCAAAACGCTTACATATAAGACGGTAAAAACAATAAAAAAAAGTAAAGAAAAAGAAAAAAGAAAAAAGAAAAAGAAAAAAGAAACACCGACTTTGTCGAATACATATGCAGTATAATTGATACCCACATAATTTAGTTGGATAAGTACGTTTAGAAACTGGTTGTGTGGGGTCAGGGCTCGTGGGCGAGTGTGAAAATTCACGTGATATTCAGGTGGGTGCTGTAGAAGTCAATCACGAATTTGTTGAGATTTTATTGTATTCCTAAATGATGAGGATATGACGTCCAATCAGTCTTAGGGAATTATAATAAAGTCCCTCATAAAATAATATATATTTATTTATTCGTTATTTTATTTAGCGTGCCAAGTGGGCAGTTTCTTAAATTGGTGTTAGATTTTTGGAAAAATCGTCCGGTTAAGACCAGTTTTTGGTTTCAAGAGAATGAACCGTTTAATTAATCTATCCTCGTAAAAAATCGGTTATTATGTGGTTAACTGGTTCAGTTAACTAGCTCCGGTTATTATATTGGTTTCGGTTTTACTGCTTGAAAAAATAGTTATTAAATTAACCGATTATTAATAAAAATAGGTTATCAGACTTTGACCGATTAGCCGGTTCGGTTATTCCAAAATCGGTTTAGACCGGTTAACTAATTTCTAAACCCCTATTTTTACTGATCACTGGTCAAACCGGATGACATAGTAAATAATTAAAAATATCAAAAACATTTAAACTAACATAATTAATTTTCAATCAAACATAATTATGTTAAGAAAAACAAGATTTGTTTTTAATGTTTCATTTTTCGGATTTTAGTGGAAAAAACATAAATTTGGTTCGATTGTGCGACCATTTCCCATCCATTTGGTGAACCAGCTCCACAGACTGCTTCATTTGAGGTTGGGTTCAAATGCATATTTTCGACGGGTCTCCTTTCCAGTTCCCAGTTTGGCTTAGTGATCTTGTTCAGTTGCAACAACATTGACAATACAGAATTTTTCAAAATATAAACAATCTTAAATATTAAAACTTAGATTAAATAAAATTATCATTCCTTTGTAAAACTTTAAAGTGTAAAAACAATTTTTTTAAAATATAATAATAAATGAAAATGGATTATTTACAAAGGTAGTCCACACATTACTTAAGTAATTTAATTCTATAAAAGAAAAAATGAGCCATATTATTATGCTGATATGATACTCGATTACAACTACGGTTGTTTACGAGCCGAACCGAAACTCGGCTCGGATTTAAACTCACATTGGCTTGGCTCGGTTCGTTTTTTGCTCGGTTTTACATAAGAATTTTAATATTTATATTGAATTCACATCAACCAATTTCTACAATGACTCATGACTTCTACAAAGGCCAAATGCAAGAGACGTATGGCTGTGGTCAGTGACCGACCGCCGAACGACTATGGTCTGTGACCGAACGCCGTCTGGCTATGACCGCGTTAGATCTGAACTGCGTGTGGCTGAGACCAATCATCGTTTAGCTGTGAACGTGCGAGAAACGTCTGGTGTGAGGATTGTGGCTCTAACATATTTGAGAATTAGGGTTTGTGAAACAAAGAGCAAGCAGACGTGAATATGTGGAACTGAGAATTAAGAATGTGATTTATGAATAAGGGATTAAATGAGCACGTGAGTATTCAGATACATTCCGTATTTCCGTCCTCTTTTCTTTTTTATTTTTTTCTTTTTATAAATAATTCCGAAATAACAACAAAGTATAATTATTATTGAAACTAACCGTATAATTTTATATTTTAGAATATCATATTGCACAAACGAGCCGAGCAAACTAGCCGAGCAAAGAGCGAGCAACGAGTCGAGCCGGCCTTGGCTCGGTTAAAAAACGAGCTGGCTCGGTTCGGCTTGGTTGCAAACGAGCTTTACTCGAACCGAGTTTTATCCGACCTTTTTCCGAACGAGATACGAGCCGAATTCGAGTTTCGAACTTTCTGGACAACCCTAACTACAACAACACTAAAATCATGTGGAATATTAAACCACAGACAAATAAAGGCGGCAATAACTGTTATCCATTCTAAAACACTAAATCGAACCACGTTTCAAAAGCAACAATCATTCTCAAGAAATACAAACCCAACATATTCACACATTGTGTAGGACCAATTTGGAGTCCGGAAACAATCCGGTTCCTATTCAGATCTGCTCGACAGCATCTGGAATAGTGCGGAATCCTATTACAGTGTTTTCCAATCGAAACCAACAGTCCCCGTGGCAATCTGATGGTGAGAAGTGAACGTTTGGATCAAGATGGAACACCACGGGGTTAGAATCGAAGTTAGACAGGGAAGAACCGCTTAAAACCATAAGGGTATGACACTAGAGTGCTCTAGGAAGAGAGGAGGCTCGGAAAAATTAGGTTTGAATCTGTTTGAACAAGTATATATAGACTGTACTCATTCGGCCGAATGAGTGGCCGAAACAACTCATCAGCGAATGACTCAGCCGAATGACCTTGGTCAACCGAATGAGTCATGTGGATGACTCATTCGTTCGCCCTAGTCATTCGCTAGGCGTTCATTCGGCCGAATGACCTCATTCTTAGGGTCATTCGCACGAATGGGTCTATAAAACATATATAATCAAAGTTAAACGTAAACAAACACATATAAACTTGAATAAACATTAAGAACAATATAGAAAGACTGATTTCATTAATAACATAAACTTTATACATCAAAGATCATACAAAAGCTGAACTAGGGACATTTAATGCACTAGCATACTCCCCCTTGGACCTAGTTCCTCACTTTGTAGCATCTTTCATGTTTTGCAGAGCCTGTTCCATGTCTGCAACATCGAAGAAAATGTGACATCTGCACAAAGCTTTGACATCATTGTGTGACAGATTCGTCAGCCACATCAGATCAAATATACGTTCGGTATCCCACTTGTTGTCCTTGCACAACACAACGACAACCTCTGCAGTTCGCCCATCATAATACCACCATCGAAAACTGTTCAAGAAGTCTTGATGCATCTTCCTCAAAGGAATTTTCTTCGTGACTGTTGGAGGCAGCCACTTTAGGATAACTTTGTGTCTGCAGGTATCTCCACTGATTTCTGGCTGATAGTATCTTTCTAGTTATTGAGTCTTGAAGTTTATCCACCTCTTCCAATACTCATACTGAATCTGTCAAGAGAACCAAGCTGACATCCCCGAATCTCTACTATACAGCATCTTCAAACGTGCAAGTTGATTTACTTCAAATCCAGGCAGCGATTTGAATTCATGGGGGTGCTTGAAATACTGAATTCCTTGTTCTCTCTTGACAGCATAGCATTGCAGATCATGAAAGTATGCCCAGCAAAGTATTTGACCTCCGGCCTTGTATCTTTTGGTCCTATAAACATTGGTGTGTAGTTAGCATCTTTGCAACGCTATCCTTCTTCAAGATCTCCTAGTAAGCTTTCCATTCCTCTTTTCTTTGTTGAATGTCTTCTGCTAAAGACTCACTACCACTGACCTTCTCTTCAACCTTCATGTTTAGTTCCTCCTCAGTGTGTTGTCCGAAAATATCAGTAAATGTAGGTAGATCATCCTCAGCTGAAGTATACTTTACGTCCTCTTTTTCAATAATATCTTCCAAGATCACTTCATCAACATCATCAAAAGCTTCAGGTGAAGGAATATCATAAATAGGAGCTGAGATGTCATCAATGACCACCTCATCAAGATTCAACCTGAAAAGTTCAGCAATCTGCTCCATGGTCAAGCAATGAATGATCTCTCCTTCCTCCTTATCATCACGTATGAAGTAATATTTTATGTCGATGTGTTTGGTTTTCGAGTGCTGGATTGGTTTTTAGTGACAGCAATGGCATCAGTATTATCAACATAAACAGGGGTGTTAGAAAAATGTAACCCATAGTCCCTGACTTGTTGCTGTATCCAGATGATTTGTGTGCAACAACTAGCAGTAGTAATATATTCATCTTCACATGTTGAAGTATACACTGACATCTGCTTCTTGTACTGCCAAGTAACTAAACGGGTTCCAAAGAACTGACATCATGCAGATGTTGACTTGAAATCTCTTTTGCATCTGCCATAGTCTGAATCACTGTATGCAGTAAGCTCAAAGGTATCATCATTAGGATACCATAACCCCAAATCCGGAGTACCCTTAAGATAACGTAAAATCCTCTTCACAGCAATCAGATGTGATACTCTTGGTTTGGACTGATAGCGAGCACACAAGCATGTGGCTAACATGATGTATGTCCGAGAAGCAGTAAGGTACATGAGAGATCCAATCATTCATCGGTAAAGAGTGGCATCGATTAACTCCCCCTTTTCATGTAGTGTAATCCCGTGATTGACAGCTAGTGGGGTACCAGGATGTTTTGCATCCGACATAATGAACCGGCTCAGAATTTCACCAACGTATTTGGTATGATGAACGAAGATCCCTGCCTCAGATTGATCCACCTGCAATCCATGAAAATATTTCTTCTCCCCCATTGAGCTCATTTCAAACTTGTCTTTCATAACCTTGTCGAATTCCTTGAACAGACTATCATTTGTAGAACCAAAGATGATGTCGTCTACATAAAATTGCACCAACAGTAAATCACCATCCTTCTCTCGAATGAATAACGTGCAGTCAATGACACCTCTTCTGAACCTGTGACAACTAGTACCTGACCGGCCGGCAAGTCCGTACGGTATGTGTATTTTCAATAATAACTATGTGTAAATACATGATTGTGAACAATAATTGCCTTTAAAGAATTCAAAATACAAGAAACAATTGTACGTATTTTGTATAAACATTAAATACTGGAAGTACAACATGCAATTGAAACATTAGTTGTGTGTATTTAAGTGAAAACCTAAGTACAGTTAACACAACAAATCACGAGAAACAACAGAGTTCAAACAAATAGCAACAACAAGTCGGTTGCGATCTGATATCCATAGATGACAGGAATCAGATGGCCGACAAAACAATGTGAAAACAATGAGATAACAGGATGTTTAGTTGAGTCCGATAGTCAGGGAACACAAATTAAAACAATAATTCAGTGTTGTTTCAGAATAACGAACTGACAGTGTGTTTGCGTGAGTGACGATTCACACAAACATATATCTGAGTTTAACGTTCTGAAATAGTGACTGATAAGTAGAAAACAAAAGTCGGAAAGCAAAAACCATCGTCGTGTTCGTTCGAGTGACGATTCGAACGAATACGCGTGATGGCGACGCGTTCTGACGAAACGAAAACGAAACATGACACGGACGAAAATAAGTTAATAAAATAAAATAAATAACGTTTTACAATTTTGAAACTCATCGAAATAATTAAATTAACTACTTTTATCTAAAACATGTAAATTACGCGTTTAATTTCCGGAAACGCAACAAAAACGCGAACCGAGCAACCGAAACAAACCCGAATACCCTCGGGGTATAAAAACAACAAGTGAGGGTTTTTCCTCATTTATTCCATCAGCTCTCTCTCTCTAAAACGTGATTCCCGCACCCTCTCTCTCTAGAACTTCCAATCTTCAAACTCGCATATCTTGCTCGTTTCTTGACGGGTTTGGGCGTTCTTGGTGTCCACGCTTAGCTAGCAACGAGCTCTACAAGGAAGTACAACAGATCTGGAGTTTTATCCGGCCAAATCCGAGGTATAATGCTTGAAAGATTCACGAAAATAGGGTTTTCATACTACTTGTTCCACCACGAGTTCTAATCGGTCCTAGGTCTATCCCCACGATCCCTACACCCTCGAGGATACCCCTGTCACCAGATACAGTCGTGTAAACAACCTGGAAAGCTTGAGGCACGATGAAGAAGATGATAGTGAAGTTACAGGTTTGTGCGAACCTATGTGAAACGAAACTCCATGGCCGAACCTTTGGGCTAACAACCATCCCCAGACGAACCTTAGTTGGCCACGAACCCATTGGAACTGGACTCACGAACCTGATGAGGGTTAAGACAGTCGGTCGAACCCTACATGGCCAACACATGCGAGCCGAACCTTCTGTGATCAACGAGCCTTCTTAGGGGTCTCATGAAGTCGCGAACCATGCAAGAACTTCACCACTCCCGAACCTTGATGCCATGTCCGCGAACCCTGCTGTATTGGTTTGACCAAACCTTAGGCGAACCATAGCCTTTGCAACGAACCCGTGGACTTAACCGAACCTTTGACCAATTGGCGAACCCAACCATGGGATCACGAACCTTCCATGCCGAACCCCTTGCTGGGACTTTCGGGCGAACCTAGGACTCCTAGGTGAACGAACTTCCTAAAATCAGGAGATAGCCGAACCTAGGTTTAATACAAGAAGGTTCGCTGGGTATGTGCAGCCATTTAGGGAATTATCAGTCAAACAATAATAGGATGGCCCATGTAACTTCGGCCCACCTTCATTTTTGTGAACCACTTGAATAGTTTCGGCCCAAACCAAGCAATAACACACCCTATGTCACCGGCCCAAATTATATTACGCTTCGGCACAATGTCAGTTCAACCGGCCCAAGGCCCACCATCATTCGGCCCACATCAACGAGTTGGACCCAACGCTATTGGTTTAGCCCATTTACACCTAATTTGGCCCAATGACAATTTGCATGGTCCAATTGGATGTACACATACATTTGGCCCAACAACCGGCCCAATAACACCACATGGTCCACACGGATATCATTCGGCCCCCAATACTTAGTGTCGAGAGCAAACAATTAAAAGGAATATTAATGGGTAACATTCATGTGCAATTTCAATAAATTACTATAAAAAAATGGGATTTGTAATCTTGTTTTACTTCAAAAGGAAATTACAATCATTTGTGTTGAAACAATTAATGATAGTAAGTCATTGAATTCTCATAAAAGAAGCGGGTTAAAGATAAATAGAAATAATGAAGATCAAATCCTTAGTCATAAATTACAATCATACGCTACTTGTAAATTAAACTAGCTAAGTGTCAATATAGTACAATTAAAGTGAATGGGGCCGAATGAGGATCGAGACCAAGAAGTGATAACAAAGTTAGGGATAACACCTACGCACGCACAAAACCCTACAACTTATATTTATAAAGTTTCATACAACGTGAAATCAATACAGGATCGTGAAAACAAACTCAAGTTCAATCAAGAGCGTGTGCATATCTACGTTTAAGCTAAGTCAACTACTTGATACATAAGGTGAGTTCATATGCCCCTTTTCTTTAATCTTAATTGATTTTAAAATCTCGGGGCTGAGAAACATGCTTTACTTTTAATTGTTTAAAAGTTTTGCCTACATATCATTTATGCTTTGATTTAGATAATATTAAACTGTTTATTATCGTTTATCATTGTATGTATGCTTATATGATCATGTTATACATGAACAATCAGATGAATATGATAATGTAACTTCATAATTCATCAACACACAGGAATAACATAGTTGTAAGAGTTATCTCACAACAATTAGTTATTCCTACATGGACAAACATTGAGGAAATTCATACACAAACAAACAATGGGAACAATTACAGAAGAACATGATGACACAACACAACACATGAATGATTAGAAGATAAAAATATCTTCTTAATATCATTCCACGTTCTAATTGACTAAGTGTGATAAGTCAAGTACTTATAACACTTAGTTATAACTTAAAAACATACTATGTGATAGCATAGAGCATTTGGTATCCACCACCTGCGTCACTTAAGGGTAATAAGACTTGTTCTTACTACGGCTTAAGGATTACATGGTGAACATATGGATTACATTGAATGATAATCATGATAACATAACTTCATGATAACAACATCATTCACACAACGATTAACATAATGTAATAAGACAAGTTCTTATTTAACTTTGTTAATCACATGGAGAACATCCCACATGGAGACAACAACAACATCGATGTACATCATCCATCGTTACCTATGGACTAGTAGACTGAGGAATTTATTTTCTATCATGTCATATTACTAGTAACAGTTTCGATGAACGCAATGGGAACACACGGTGATAGAGGTAAATCGGAAGCATTGCAAACTGATTACGTGAGGATTGCAATGGATTCCATTTAGGCTCTATGCACTGCAAGTTGAGATCAAATGACAAACAGTTAACTAACACTTTTAATAATTAAAAGTGAAACAACAGTTAACCCACAGACAATAGAATAATACAAGGAACATATTAAGTAAATCCAATACCCTTACTACATATAATTGTTATCAATACTACGGTTTGATAACTACAACGCTATCATCATATTATTCTATACATGGTATTACAGGTGATCTACAATGAGATAAACATGTGGAAGGGGAATGGAACTCAATAGTTGTATTGCAAGTAGTGTGGAGTTCTAGTAGTGATGTGGTGGGATGTTGGCTAGGGCTTAGTTCCCTTACATATGCCCTATATATAAGCATCACTACCAGGATAATATAGTACTTGTGAATATAACTATTAAGGAGCCATTGGGAGAACAGGTGAAACAAACAACATACAAGTAACAGTATTAATATTGTGAATGTGCATGTTAATGAATCAAGGTTTTCAATTAACATATTTATGAACTCACCAACCTAGTGTTGACTTTGTTTAAATGCATGTTTTCTCAGGCGAAGAACAGGAGTAGGTACTTACATGCAAGGATTAAGCTAGTGGACTTTTAGAAGACCTAGCTTTATTTTGTGTTGCATGCTTTTGGTGACAAGAATAATGGATCATCTTTTGTATATCTTGTACAGATACAAGATATAGTTACATTGATTCTTTTGATAGACTTACTTGGTTAAATTATGAACGATACATTGTAATTTAATCTTGTAATTCTATATCATTGATGTGTTAGCATTTCTCATTTATTTATCATGTGCTATGTAAACAATTTCATCATTCGATTATCACTCACGATATCGCGCCCTGGGAACCTTCCGCCCGACGGGAAAACCCGATCCGTTCTCGCCGGCTCAGCGTGTGACAGAACCCGTTGTTCAGAAGGTGAGTGGAGAGTGTGTCGTACCACGCTCGCAGAGCTTGATGCAATCCATATAAAGCTTTGTCTAGCTTGTAGACTTGGTCACGATGCAATGGATCCTCAAACCCCGGAGGTTGATTGACATACACAGTTTTGATGATCTCACCTTGAAGGAATGCACTCTTGACATCCATTTGATAAACTTTGAATTTCTTGAAGGATGCATAGGCCAAGAAGATACGAATTGCTTCAAGACGAGCAACAGGTGCAAACACTTCATTATAGTCAAGTCCTTCATTATGTTTGAATCCTTGAACCGCCAGACGTGCTTGGTTTCGCACAACGATCCCGTGATCGTCCCTTTTGTAACGAAGAACCCATCTGGTGCCTATAAGCCTTGCACCTTTCGGTTTGTCAACAAGTTGCCAAACACCTAGTTTCTTGAATTGTAAGAGTTATTCTTGCATTGTATCAACCCACGATTCTTCTCTCAATGCTTCAGTGACAGTTCGCGGTTCAACTTAAGAGATGAAGCAAGAATGGGCACAATAGTTCACATCAGCAAAGTCAAAAATATCTGCAAGACCACCTGAAGACAACTGATTTCTTGTCTTGACCCCATTAAGCGGACTTCCAATAATGTTCTCCTGAGGATGAATGCGATTAATTCTTCCAACAAAATGAGCAGGAACCTCAACCTGTGGATCAAGGTTGTTCAGATTCAGGTCCTCAAGAAAAGGTACAATGTTGTCAACATTAGGTTCAGGGGTAGCTGGTTGAACTGGGTTATCATCTGTGTCTGAGTTGTAATCATGTATCTATATGGGAGTTGAAGTTGATGAAGGTTGCACACGTTCATCAGGTGCATTTTGTGCATCATACATCATTTGAACAGCAACATCTTCATCTGAGTAAATGGGAGGCATATTGAAAGAGTTGAAAAGGTCTGAATAATCAAACATCCCGTCTAGACCTTTTCCAGGTGGGGGCATAGAATGTCTCTGAACGTTCACGTCGTACCACTCCTCCACATTCAGAGTTGATCTATTATAGATCCTTTTATTAGGAGTGTTGTACCCAAGAAAATACCCTTCTTCCACCTTTTCATTGAACTTGCCCTGCTCATGTTTCTTAAGCATCGTGCACAGAGCACCAAAAGGTTCAAGATACTTAAAATTAGGCTTTCTATTGTGGAGCAGCTCAAAGCAAGTCTTCCCATGTCTCTTAACTATCAAAACCCGGTTCAGTGTGTAGCAAGCATTTGCAGCAGCTTCATTCTAGAACTGAACTGGAAGGGATGAGTCAGCAAGCATGGCTTGAGCAGCCTCAATCAATGTTCTGTTCTTGCGCTCAGCAACGCCAGTTATTTGCGGGACATATGGAGCACTGAATTGATGAACAATGCCACGTTCATTGCAGAAGTTCTCCATATTGTGATTCTTGAACTCTGTCCTGTTATCTGTTCTGAGCATATGGATCTTGAGCTTATAAAGTGACTCAAGTTTAGTGACCAAAACTTGAATGCACTCAAACGTTTCTGATTTGTCCTTTAGAAAGAAAACCCAAGAATATCTGGAATACTCATAAGTGATGACTAGACAGTATTGATCTCCAGCTATACTCTTGCGGTTGACTGGACCAAATAAATCCATATGGAGAGGCTCAAGAGGAACAATAATTGAATGATACTTTTTTAGCTTGTGAGATTGCTTGGTCTGCTTTCCCTTCTTGCACGAGACATACATATCATACAACGTGAATTTATTTATACTGACACCCTCAACCAAATTGTTGTGAACCAAATGGTTCATCTTGCGTAGACTCAAATGGCTCATCCTCTTATGCCAAAGAATAGAGTCTTTTTCTGTAGCTTTTGACATAAAACATGAAGCTGATGAGGATGCTATTGAAGCTGTAGTCATGTTGAGTACATAGAGTCCTGCTTACGGGGTGCAGACATCGAAATACAATCTTCAGGAATAGTGACGCCTTGCTTGAGAATGTAGCAACTAGAGTCATCAAAAAGAACTTTATACTGCTTGTCACAAATCTGTGACACAGAAAGAAGATTGTTCTCCAGTTGCTTCACATATCTGACTTTGTCAAAAGAAACTTGGCCATTAGAAAGAATACCCTCTCCTGTAATGAACTCGCCTTTGTTACTGGCAAATGCTACATAACTAACTCGAATTGCATTGACATTGGTGAGCAGCGATATATCTCCAGTCATGTGCCTTGAAGCCCCACTATCAACGATCCAAGAGCTGTTAAGAACAGCAGTTGGGGCAACCTGCACAAACATAAACAATTAGTCCAATTTGGGAACCCAAGCCTTTACAGTCTTGGGTGGACCCAATGAGTCTCGGATCCAAACATCAATCCATTTACCATCTAGGATTGCCTTGTCTAGAGTGTTTAAAACTGAAGTCTCAAAGGACTTGACTTTCCAGACTGTGTTTTTACCGAAAGAGTTTTGCAACTAAATGGATGATGGTTTTGATTGATTGACATTAAGAACCTTGGGAACATCCAAGTTCACCACATTCCCTTTACCCTTATCCAAAGGCTTAACAAGATTGGGTTGTTTGAGCTTTGCTTGAGATGATTTAAAATCATATTTGATTTGTTCGTTAAAATTATGTTTTTAACAAGAGTCTTTGCTCTAATACCACTTTGTAGGACGAATTTGGAGTCCGGAAACAATCCGGTTCCTCTGTAGATCAGCTCGACAGCATTTGGAATAGTGCAGAATCCTATTCCAGGGTTTTCCAATCAAAACCATCAGGCCCCGTGGCAATCCGAAGGTGAGAAGTGAACGTTTGGATCAAGATTGAACACCACGGGGTTTGAATCGAAGTTGGATAGGGAAGAATCGCTCAAAAACCTAAGGGTATGACACTAGAGTGCTCTGGGAAGAGAGGAGGCTCGGAAAAATTAGGTTTAATCTGTTTGAACAAGGATATATAGACTGTACTCATTCGACCGAGTGAGTGGCCGAATCAACTCATCCGGCGAATGACTCAGCCGAATGAGCTTGGTCAACCGAATGAGTCATGCGGATGACTCATTCGTTCGCCCTAGTCATTCGCTAGGCGTTCATTCGGCCGAATGACCTCATTCTTAGGGTCATTTGCACGAACGGGTCTATAAAAAATATATAATCAAAGTTAAACGTAGACAAACACATATAAACTTGAATAAACATTAAGGACAATATAGAAAGACTGATTTCATTAATAACATAAACTTTATACATCAAATATAATACAAAAGCTGAACTAGGGACATTTAATGCACTAACACAATGCTAGAAAAATTGTAGATTCAAAATAAAAAAGACATTGATGTTGGCAAAAATACACGCTTGATTTTATTGTCAAACAACAAATTGATTGTTTTAAATCACTAACAAACAAATTTCTCAAAAAACATTATTAGTTAACTATGGTTAATTATTATAATAATTACTATTGTTAGATCATTATTATTGATTTATTATTATGACAATATTGAATTTATTATTATCATTTAATTATTATGAATATTTGTCCTGTTTACAAATCTATCTATTATAATAAATCAAAGTTTCATTGGACACATGGTGCATTCTTAAAGTCTCTCAACTTTGATTTCCAGCCTCTCAACTTTGATTTCCCGTCTCTCTCTCTTATTAAATACATCTCATATTAAATAATAATATTAAATATGTTTTTTATACATTTTTTAAAATTAAGAAAAATATCTGTTAATACATTAAAAATATATTGACATTAATAAACGCATTTTTAAAAATCAATTTATTATAAAATATACAAATTTTAAAAACAATATTTTATAACAAAATGTTTAAGGAAACAAATATTAAAAAAATTAGTGTTTAAAAAATAATATAATTATTTTCATTGATAATCAACCTGTGTAACACACGGGGTACTAACCTAGTGGATATATAAAGTAATGTTGGTCCCTACCTATACAAAAAGCTATAAATGAGGATGAAAATGCAAGATACTAATGGCCGTCTAATATAATTATTTTCATTGATAATCAACCCGTCTAATACTATAATAGCATATTATCATAATTATTCTACTAAAGCAATAGCAAGAGTAACAATGATGTTTTGTCCTAGTGGTAAGATTGAAGTATAGGGGAAGTGATAGGAGACCCAGGTCCTACGTTTGATTCTTAATCCCACCCGGTTTTACCGGCCTTCCATTGTCGTGCCTATGGGCGGGTGCTTGGGTCGGTTTTTCCTTGAAAATTGGTGGCTGGTGAGCTAGGGGCTCCGTCCGTCCGGACTAGTGACCAGCTTGGGCATCCTTTAGCCATTGAGAGCCGCGTACGGAGTACCCGACAGTTAATTAAATGGTCGTTTAAAAAATATAGCCAGAGTGGACAAATGTCACCTATTTATAAACTTTAAAAAAAAATTCTCCTTTATTTCTCCTATTTAATACTAATAAACTTTTATGATGAATTAAATAATAATGATTTTAAATAATTAAATTATACAATTAAATATCAAATATATAAATTTTGTTATAAGAAAATTTCAATTATATAATATCTTAAAATATAATTTTATAACTCTTAAATTTTTATTGTTTGTAATTTATTATTTTTAAGCATTTGTCATTTATTATTTTGTCAACAGTTATTGTTATCAAACATATAAATCTACATAACAAATTGTATATAACATATTAGATTTGATCAACCATGTAATACGTGGGTTTCTAACCTAGTTTAATATAAAATAGTATTAGAGCACACATTTGCTTTCAATAAAGTTGGAACAAAAACACGTAAAGTTCTCCTAATACTATGTTAAGGATCTATGTCTCTCAGACACTTCTATATTATATCTACAAGTTTTCCTAAAAATCCTTAATCATAATCATACATCTCCATAAAGTTGTATCATGTATCATATTTGTGAAGAAGTGTTTATAGAAACTCCTTTCTAATCCACTCATCTCAGTTTAGTTTGTGTGTCTTTACCCTTCTTCTCCTTTACATTAAGGAATTCCCTCCTCCCCTAGCTAGAGTCACTGCTTGCCTACTCTTTACATGCGCAAACTAACTATTATCTTCTATACTATACTAGCCACTTCTAACCTGTTTCTAACACCTCGTTTCTTATGTTGCCTATCCTTATGTGCCCGCACATCCATATTACCATTCCCATCACTTTTACTTCCATCCTTTTATGATTTTGTTTCTTGATAGCCTAACAGTCTATTTTATATAGTATAGTTGGTGGAACTAAAATTGTATATAACATTCCTTTTAACCTAGATAGGAACGACTTAGCAGTCAGTAGTAATTTGAATGTCATTCTCATCATCACCTATCCAAGTTAGATTCAAACATAAATTATGTTTATTGTATGGTTGATTTTGAGGGAGATGATTCACCAGCAGTGTGAAAATCTATATTATTTGTATGCTATTAAATAATTATAAGGAGTATGGAATCATACTGATACGTAGCAATTGGAGGAGTTAGATGTGATAGTTAGAATATAATTGATTGATTTGAAGAGCCAATTAGATAGCCAAAAATGTGATGTGGTTGACACCATCTGAAATGTCATATTGATGACTTGTTACTACCATGATAGCAAGAGCTTCAGTCGTGGAAATAAAGATCATGTGCATAGAAGATTGAAGTGTTTGCGTATTCGACTTTAGGCTCTTAGATCAAAGAGAAGGAATAAACTCCCTCTCAAGTTAAGCATTCGTTCACTTCACTTCTTAGTAAAGTTTACTATATAAAGAATAACATAATGTAAAAGCATAAGAAATTTTGGTAAAACTCAATCCCTAAAGTTCAGAGAATGTCGGGATATAAATACCCAACATTTAGTATAGCATATACAAGAAGAATAACACAAACAACTGACAAACTATACAAACACTTAAACAAGACAAAAGGATATAACAACTGAGTAAAAGTCAACAAGAGCGGAATAAGAGAGATCCTAAGACTAGGCTTACATCATTAAAGTGCAATTTTCCACTTGAGATAGAGCCAGTCCTGATTATCCATCCCTTTGCATCGTTTCCAAAGGACACATATCCTCCATTCTTTGAAGTGAAATTATTGAGAATGGATCTGCATCCAGTCATATGCCTAGAGCCTCCACTATCCACATACCATAAATTATTCAAGTTTGAATAAGCTCTTTGCATATAGAATTGAATACAATAGGTTAGATATGGGTCTTCATTTATTTAGACAAGGAAATAAAATTTTTGGGCTTTTTATTTTATTTATGCACATTTTTCATCAGTTGTTGCATCATTTGAATCAGTTATTGCTGATTTCGACCCAACATATCAATTTGTGAGTTCACAGAAGGTGAGTTTACAGCAACTGATGAATACAGGCAGGGTTAACTGTTGGTGAATAGAAGTAAGATGGTCCCATAGTTGAAGGTTTAGGGATGGGTGCTAAGGGTGGTGGTGTATGGAAGGATGGATGTTGAGTTGGTCTTATTGGACTGGTGACCTTTGGTTTGTTTAGTTTCTTGGCCTTTTTCGCCTTGCTAGAAGGCGTCCCTATTGAGGATGAGGTTTGCTAACTCTTGAAAGCCATTGTTGGCATTACCGTTGTTAGCTTCTCCGTCAGGTGGGTTTGTAGTGTCTTTATTGTGACGACGCGGCGGCATGTTTCTGAGGAAGTTAGAAACATGTTACTACCGTTTACAACGTAAGTCATACAAACTATGGTCAAACGAGTTCATTTCAACAGTTAGGATTACATATAGGAACTACATTTTTCTCCTATCTGTCATCAAGTCATAATAAAGTAGTAATCTTCTAATATTATACTAAAGCATCCTAATTGGTTATATCTAATATTAACTAAGTATTCCTAAGTTTCAAATGTTTCCCCACCCTATACTTACACTGACAACCTCCCGATGCAGTGCAACAAGCTTATATATAGGGCATACGTAGACTTGATAGCAGTCGCATCAGCCGACGTCCCACCACCGTTGCATTGCACCACGATTATGCCCTTGTTAGAATTTAGGGTATACATATATTTCTCAAGTGTTCCACTTCACAACATTATCATATGGAGGATAATTATGGGTAAAGTGCATGCAAGTACTCCAGACATCTAAGTTCGCCTAATGTCTAAGTTCACCTCAACACTAGATTTACCTATTTCTAAGTTCGCCTAATGTCTAAGTTTACTATATGTTCAACTCATTACCAAGTGTTCATATCGTTACTAAGTGTTAGTATCATCACTACTCATTCATATTCTCATCAAGTGTCCATATTAGCAATTAAGTATTTAGTTCGTCCCTAAATGTTCGTATCATTCATTGAGTATATTCACCCAACGTGTCCAATAAATGTATTCAAAAGTGAGTATGTGTGTCCATCAAATATGATCATCCAATAAGTCAATCCAAACCAAATTCAACCAACATTCCATCAGCCATAGCTTTCCAACATTTCCTAATAATATCCTAAGTTACTGACACTGACAGACCCCTAATATACTACAAGTGGTATATGTATAGGGCGTATGTAGGGGTAGGCCGCAACCGCCCCAGCCACCGTCCCACCACCTTTGTAGTGTACTACGAGTGTGTACTTGTCTGGTGATCAAAGACCAAACAAGCAATTCCTATGCAAATAATTTCCTAAGCAAGTATTTTCCCAAACGGGTAGTTCCCTTATTCCCCAATACTGACATCCACTCGATGTACTGTAAATGGTATATGTATAGAGCATATGTAGAAGTCAGTCGCAACTGCTTCAGCCACTAGCCCACCACCTTTACAATACACCACGAGCACGACCTTATCGAGTCATCAGGGCACAATCAATCACATATATAATCAACAAGTAACATATGTAAGTCAGATATATATTAGGAGTTTAGTTAACATGTAATAAACACATAAGAATGAAATCCTGAATATAATAACTAGTGTATGAAATAGTTCATACTAGGGTATCCTACTGTTATAGACTAGGTCAACCATTTCTAGTAACGTAATTCCCTATAACCCAGGCTCTGATACCATTCTGTAACACCCTGACCGATGGCGGAAACGTCGGGATGCCACGAGGGATGTGTAGATTGTTCATAAGCTCGTGGGCATCTTAATAAATCATCACAATCAATTAATTTCCACCAAAACAATTACACAAAAATAATGTTCATCATGAGTTAGTTACATCAATTTACACAAAAGATTAGCTAAATTAACTAAACACTAGTCTTCAGTAATCCAGTTAATTTTAGCTAAGTCCAAGATCCTATGTGATGATATCCAAAATGTGAGATCATCCTACTCAACTGACTTTTCTTCATTCCCTGAAACATGTTGAAAATCAAGTGTCAACTACGAAGTAGTTGGTGAGAAATCATAAGTTTTTTTATGTTTGAAGAATGTTTACAAAATGTTTATAAAAGTTTATAGTTTTCCAAGAAAAATCCTCATGTGCACCTGCGAGACAATCCAACACTGCCAATACACAAATACAAACACAACAATCACATAATTCAAATAATCACAAATAATCAACCACGTATATTCAACCAATCACAAATCAATCAATAATCAATATTCACCATAATTATCTCAATATAAGTTACCGCGGAGGAGCTTAGTCAACTCAATCAACGGCGGAAAATCGCGGAGGACCTCAGTCAACTCAACCAACGATATTCCTAAATAGTATAAGTGTCAATACATGCACTGCGGAGGACCGCAGTCAACTCAACCAACAGTGGAATCACTGAGGAGGACCGAAGTCAACTCAACAACAGTAACTCAATCGTTACGGAGGACCTAAGTCAACCCAACTAATAATGACTCATAGAGTTATAATAATACATATCAATCCATAAATAATCAATGATAATTCATTTACATGAATATCATAATGATAAACCAGGTGTCAACCATGTGTTATCAAAATAATATTTAATATTGGTATACATGTTCCACCTTCGAGTTTAAAACAAAAAGATTTTTTAGAAGGAGGTTATGAGAACTTACCTGAATTCCTTAGATTCGGTGTTTGTAGAATGCGCGCTCACGTATGTAAAATCAAAGACACATCAACAACCTGTATTTATTTCGCGTTTCATATTCATAAGAATGTAAGTTTGATCATAATTAAGTGTCTATACGTGTTTATCTTAAATCCATAAGTATATCTTTAATTTAGTTTATTTTATCTAAGTTAAAATGATACCTATTGCTACGGAAGTTATCATCATCAAAATATGATTTAAACTTGTTGGTCTTAGTTATATAGTGGTGATAACCAAAAGTGAATCTTGTGTGCACCCTCGTAGATATGTATGATAACAAGTGATGTCCTTAATCATACACATATCTGTACATGCATGCATGCTCAATTAAAGCGACCACCATAATCCAAGTTATTAAAATCCAATTTAAGTTTAAGGAAATTATATTTAAGTTATTCTCATAAAATGTTCACATTATGTATAATTTCATAATTCAAAGCTTATGTTATTAAGAAAAGGTGGCAACTCCTAAATCCTTCATGCATGCATGGGTGAACCCAATTATCTTGTTCTTTTGTTTTCCCTTAACCCTTAGTTCAAAAGCTTAGGTTTGACGGCATTTAATCCAGCCTTAGTCTTAGGTTCGCTGCCCATCCAGCTTTACAAACACTTAGGTTCGTTCGATCTATAGATTCGGCCATCATATAGTTTGGCTAGATGCACACAAGGCTCGGCTGCTATGGGGTTCTGCCAGCATTGGTTTGGTTGTATAGGTTTCACAGGCCAAAGGTTCGTGGCTCCCAGGTTCGTCCCAATGAGGGTTCGTCCCATTGAGGTTCGTGATTTCCTGGTTCGTAGCAGCCTGGTTCGCCTCCCTGGGTTTGGCCACCATGAAGGTTTGCCGCTATTAGGGTTCGGCCCCCTTAGGTTTGCATGATAAGAGCTTCGGCTGGCACAAGGTTCGGCCCTTCCATGGTTCGGCTATCATCTGGTTCAGCAGCCATGGGTTCGTGGAGCTACTAGGGTTCGGCTAGCATTTACTCTAGGCGAACCTCTTTGGTTCGTGATGGCATAGGTTCGGCCACCTTCATCCTTACGACCCAACTGTTCATCACCTTCATCCTTGCATCCTAATCTGCGGTAGATTCGTTTCCAAGGCTTCCAAGTTGTATACACTATTTCGTTTCAGTGTTTTCAAGATGTAGTAATCGTTTAAAATATAAGAATGCAAACTGGTTGTCGTTAGTGTGAGAAACAAAAGTAAAACTCGAGATCTACCTCTAAATGTCGACCAAATGTTAGATTTCTTCGTGGGTTCTTGTTCTCCTCAATTACATGAACGTTTAGGCACCAAGATTTAGCAAAACCGTTGAGAAATGAAGGAGATATTCTAGAGAGAAGGTAGAGAGAGAGTAGGGTGACGGGAATGTGGGTTTAGAGAGAGAAAAGGTTTTGTAAAAATGAAAGAGATGAAGTGATTCATCTCTCTTATACCTCGTTTCGTTCCCGCGTGCTCGGTCTCGTTTATTTCACGTTAAAAATTATCACATTGCTCGGTTTTCTCGTAAAACATATTTTAAAACATGAAATGTTTAAATAATTAAGTTTTGTTTAACAAAATGATTTTTAATTAAACTCATTTTATGAAATAATTTCGTTTACTTTCGTTAAATTATTTATTTAATAAAACGATTTCTTCAGATCCGTCTAAGGTTGTTATTCCTAATATACGTTTTTAAATTCCTTTTCTTAATTTAATATCGTTAGATATTATTTCGGTTATCTCGTCGAAACGCGTTACTCAAGTACGTATTCGTAAAGATCGTCACCTTTTCGAATCCAACGTTCGTATCGTATTTCGATTCGATTTACGATTTATGGAATATTGTTTCAGTATATTATTCTTAATAATTATATTCGTGCGAACCGTCACCCACGTGAATACATTATTAAGTTAATATTTCTGAAATAACATTCGCGTTTAACTTATATTCGTAACCTCACCATAGCGTAATTATTTTCAATAACGCTTTCATTATTTTATTACTTTAAATATTATAATTTCCCAATCCAATCCCACTAAACCATATCACTGACACATCCTTGATAGATCGAAATAAGCTTATGTATAGGGCATATGTTGGAGTAGGTCGCAACCTATCCAGCCACCGTCCCACCACCATTTTGATAAACCATGACCTTGTGTCCTTGACTATGTTTAGTAACCAACGAATAACAAACTCATAAATCTTTGTTATTCCGAACCAAAACCTCGGATTCTCCTCACCAAATCCTCAACACTGATATAAGCGTGATAAACTGAAGATGGTTTATGTATAGGGCATACGTAGAAGTCAGTCGCAATTGCTTTAGCCGCCATCCCACCACCTCTTTGATAGACCATGATTATATCCTTACCTATCTTTGGCTTTATAATCCCATACCACTACCATTCCAAATCAACAACCCATATCATATTAATTCCATCGCGATAAACTCTCTGGTTCTGTCTAGTTATTTTCCAAACTAGATTTCCCATGGTTTACCCTCAAAATTATATGTTCTCAGTGTGTATACCAATAATAATAACATCCAATAATCCATAGTAATTATCAATTATCATATCAGGCTTTAACAATACAAACATTTATGTAATGAAGTGCCTGAAATTCAGTGATGTTACAGTCTCCCCTAGTTGAGAGAATTTCGTCCCGAAATTCAACTCGGAGTGACCGTAGTGCATAAGTGTGGGTATTTAAGCTTCATCTGATCTTCTCATTCCCAGGTGAATTCTGGACCACGCTTTGACTCCCATCGTACTTTGACAATTGGAATTCTATTGCGTTCGAGCTTTTTAACTTCCGGGTCCATTATCTCGACTGACTTTTCAACAAAGTGCATGGTATCATCGACGTGAATGTCATCGAGTGGTAGCTGAAGATCCTGATCAGCTAAGCATTTTCTTAAATTGGACACGTGAAAAGTCGGGTGTACATTGCTAAGTTCAGGAGGAAGTTCCAGCTTGTAGGCAACCTTCCCGATCTGTTCGATAATCTTAAGAGGGCCAACATAACGTGGAGCAAGCTTACCCTTCTTTTCGAATCGTACAACTCCCTTCCAAGGCAATACTTTTAGTGATACTAAATCATTAACTTCAAACTCTAAAGGTTTCCGTCGCTTATCCGCGTAACTCTTCTGTCGACTGCGAGCAGCTCACAGATTGTCGCGAATCTGGTGAATCTTGTCAGTCGTTTCTTGAATAATCTCAGGACCAGTTATCTGCGATTCGCCGACCTCGGTCCAACAAATAGGTGACCGACATTTTCTACCATAAAGAGCTTCAAACGGCACCATACCAATGCTCGCGTGATAACTGTTGTTATACGAGAATTCGACTAATGGTAAGTGGCTATCCCAATTGCCACCGAAATTGATGACACAAGCTCTTAGCATATCTTCTAATGTCTGAATCGTTCGCTCCGTCTGTCCATCCGTTTGAGGATGATATGCAGTGCTAAGATCCAATCTTGTTCCAAAAGCTTCATGAAGCGATTCCCAAAATCGTGCCATGAAACGAGCATCATGATCCGATATTATGCTTAAGGGAATTCCTTGTCGGCTGACAATCTCATCTACATAGATACGAGCAAGTTTCCGCACATGGTATGTTTCGCGTATCGGTAAGAAATGAGCCAACTTGGTTAATCGATCTATTATCACCCAAATACTATCATTACCACTTGCGATTCGTGGGAGTTTAGTAATAAAATCCATGGAAATATTCACCCACTTCGACATGGGTATTTCTGGTTGTACTAATATTCCCGAAGGTCGCTGGTGTTCTGCCTTGAATTTTGCACAGTTAAGGCACTTATCTATACACTCAACAATATCCTTCTTCATTCCAGGTCACCAGTATAAGAGTCTAAGGTCTTGATACATCTTGTCAGCACCAGGATGGATTGAGCAACGAGACTTATGAGCTTCATCTAAAATCATCATTCTAAGATCATCCTTGTTCGGTATCCACAACCGATTCAAATAGTATATCAAACCATCATCCTTAGTTTCCAATTGTAATTCGGCCCCACAAGACATCTCATCTTTTATCCTATCTTGAGCCAATGAGTATTGTTGGGCTGTGAGAACATCGTTACGAAGATTAGTGTGCACTCGGACACTATGGATTTGAACATGACTTTTGCGACTAAGCGCATCTGCTACTACATTTGCTTTACCAGGATGGTAGAGAATTTCACAGTCATAATCATTCAATAGTTCAACCCATCTCCGTTGTCTCGTATTAAGTTCTTTCTGATTGAGAATATGCTGCAAACTTTTATGATATGTAAAGACTGCACACTTAGTGCCATAAAGATAATGTCTCCATATCTTCAAAGGAAACACGACTGCACCAAGTTCCAAGTTGTGTGTAGTGTAATTTTTTTCGTGAATTTTCAACTGTCTTGATGCATATGCCACAACCTTTCCCCGTTGCATTAGAACACAACCAAGACCTAGGTTGGATGCATCACAGTAGACCACAAAATCATCATTTCCATCAGGCAGTGTCAAGATAGGAGCATCACAAAGTTTCTTCTTTAAATTCTGAAACGCTTCTTCTTGCTTTGGTCCCCACTCATAAGGCCTATTCTTTTGAGTTAAAGAAGTGAGAGGGACAACAATCCTGGAGAAGTTCGAAATAAACTACCTATAGTAACCGGCAAATCCAAGAAATGATCGAATTTTCGTTGGTGTCTTTGGTGTACTCCAATACTTTACCGCTTCATTCTTTGAAGGATCCACGTGAACACCCTTTTCATTGACTATGTGTCCTAAGAATTGAACTTCTTTAAGCCAGAATTCACACTTGGAGAATTTGGCATACAGTCGTTCTTCTCTTAAGATCTCCAAAACCAACTTAAGGTGTCGCTCGTGCTCTTCTTTGCTCTTGGAGTATATCAAAATATCATCAATAAACACAATCACAAATTTATCCAAGTATGGCCTGCAAACACGGTTCATGAGGTCCATGAAAACCGCTGGTGCGTTGGTAAGGCCGAAGGGCATTACCAGAAACTCATAATGGCCATATCTTGTTCTGAAAGTTGTCTTGGGAATATCATCCTCATGTACACGAAACTGATGATACCCAGACCTAAGATCGATCTTTCAAACCATGCCGAGCCTTGAAGTTGATTAAAAAGATCATCGATGCGTGACAGAGGATATTGATTCTTAATAGTCAGCTTGCTCAATTCGCGGTAGTCCATGCACATTCGGAATGACCCGTCCTTCTTCTTGACAAACAGTACCGGTGCACCCATGGCAATTGGCTCGGGCGAATGAATCCCTTGTCAGTCAGTTCTTTTAGTTGGCTCGCCAATTCCTGTAACTCCGAAGGCGCAAGTCTGTAAGGAGCTTTGGCGACTGGGTTCGCACCAGGTACTAAGTCGATTCGAAATTCTACTTGACTTTCTGGTGGAAGACCCGGCAAGTCATCTGGAAATACTTCAGGAAAATCTCTTATCACATGAACGTCTTCAATGCTCTTTCCATTCTCTTTTTTCTCCATGACATGTGCTAAAAACGCTATGCATTTCTTCCTAAGGTACTTATGGACTTTAGTACAAGACATTAGTCGAAGACCTTTACTAGAAGTTTCCCCAAAAACTCTTAGAGTTTTACCCGAAGGTAAGGGAATACGCATATATTTTTCATGACAAATAATTTCCGCTTTGTGGGTAGCAAACAAATCCATGCCTATGATAACATTAAAGCTACCAAGTTGCATAGGTATAAGATCAATCGGGAAAACGTGATCATTTAAGTTCACAGTACATCCAATAATAACAGTGTCAATATCAATACTATCACCATCAGCCACCTCTATGTTAAACGGTTTGTTTTTCTTAGTACGTGTTATTCCAAGCATACATTCGAAATCATGTGAAACAAAACTCCTATCAGCACAAGAATCAAATAAGACTGATGCATAGGAATTATTAATCAGAAATGTACCATTAACGACATCTTGGTTGGCTTGAGCTGCTGGAGCATTCAGTTGAAAAGCTCTGCCTCTCGCCATCCTTTGATTGTTTCCCGCCAATATCGGGCACTGGTTTCTGAAATGACCCACATCGTCGCACTCATAACAGGCTCTTGCCTGTGCAGTTACTTGGCGGATGGGTACATCTTGAAGTGGTTGTGCATGTGGAGCAGGTAGTGCAAGCGGTGCAGGTTGCATCCTTTGTGCTTGCATTGCACTCCGACAGACATTCGCAAAATGACCATACTTGCCACAGATGTTGAAGACATGACATGGCAAGTTAGGTGTGTGATGATATCTGCAAACATTACATTGAGGAACGGCCCCAACATAATTTCTGGTGTTTGAGTTGTTTGCTGATTGTTGAGTAGTCTTTGCAGCAGGAGTAGTAACAACGAAATTTCTGGTCTTTCGCTTCCTGTTGTTTCCTTTCGATGAGCTTCCTTGTTCAGTTCTGACTTCAGTTGAAACCTCCTTTGCAGTTGACTTTGTGTCAGTCCCTTCCTTGTGAGTGTTCCAGCCTTCACGCGATTATCAGTCAAAGTTGCAGACAGGCGGATTATAGCGTCCAGTTTGGTAGGGTTGCAACCAAAGATAGTGTCATGTATCTGCATGGGTAAATTACCTTTATACTTCTCAATCGCTCTCTCTAGTGGTATCACCAGATGAGGTACCAGTAGAATCTCCTCATGAAAGCGAGAATTGTAGATTACATACTCACCGATGTCTTGCTTGAGTTCCCATAAATCAGCTTCCAGTTTCCTCATCTCACTGCGAGGACAGAATTCTGTGGTCATCAGAGTTTTGACCTCAGTCCAACTCAGTGCTAAGGCTGCATCAACTCCCCTAGTTCGCTTTTCGCCATTCCACCAAGTTAGTTCTCTCTTTTGGAAAACACTGGTGGCATATCTCACCTTCAAATTCTCAGGACAGTCACTGTTGATGAAGGTGTTCTCAATACTCTCAAAAAACTGTAGCAGACCAGTGGCTCCCTCAGAACCCGTAAACTTTACCGGATTACAGGAGTTAAAGTGCTTAAATGTGCAAACTTATGGGTTTGCACCTCCCCTGTTTTGGTTGAGAGTTTGGTTGGCTTGATTCTGTTGAGTCACCAACACGACGATAAGGTTTTCTAACTCTTGAAAGCCATTGTTGGCATTACCGTTGTTAGCTTCTCCGTCATGTGGGTTTGTAGTGTCTTCGTTGTGACGGCGCGCGGCGTGTTTCTGAGGATGTTAGAAACATGTTACTACCGTTTACAACGTAAGTCATACAAACTATGGTCAAATGAGTTCATTTCAATAGTTAGGATTACATATAGGAACTATATTTTTCTCCTCTCTGTTATTAACTCATAATAAAGTAGTAATCTCCTAATATTATACTAAAGAATCCTAATTGGTCATATCTAATATCAACTAAGTGTTCCTAAGTTTCAAACATTTCCCCACCCTACTAACACTGACAACGATGCAGTGCAACAAGCTTATATATAGGGCATACGTAGACTTGACCGTAGTCGCATCAGCCACCGTCCCATTACCGGTGCATTGCACCACGATTATGCCCTTGTTAGAATTTAGGGTATACATATGTTTCTCAAGTGTTCCACTTCACAGCCTTATCCTATGGAGGATAATTATGAGTGAAGTGCATGCAAGTACTCCAGACATCTAAGTTCGCATAATGTCTAAGTTTACATCAACACTAGGTTCATCTATTTCTAAGTTCGCCTAATGTCTAAGTTTACTATATGTTCAACTCATTACCAAGTTTTCATAACGTCACTAAGTGTTAGTATCATCAGTACTCATTCATATTCTCATCAAGTGTCCATATCAGCACTTAAGTATTCAGTTCGTCCCTAAATGTTCGTATCATTTATTGAGTCTATTCACCCAACGTGTCCAATAAGTGTATTCATAAGTGTATGTGTGTCCATCAAATATGATCATCCAATAAGTCAATACAAACCAAATTCAACCAACATTCCATCAACCACAGCTTTCCAACATTTCCTAATAATATCCTAAGTTCCTGACACTGAAAGACCCCTAATATACTACAAATGGTATATGTATAGGGCATATGTAGGGGTAGGTCGCAACTGCCCCAGCCACCGTCCCACCACCTTTGTAGTGTACTACGAGTGTGTACTTGCGTGGTGATCAAAGATCAAACAAGCAATTCCTATGCAGATAACTTCCTAAGCAAGTATTTTCCCAAACGGGTAGTTCCCATATTCCCCAATATTGAAATGCACCCGATGTACTGTAAATGGTATACGTATAGGGCATATGTAGAAGTCAGTCGCAACTGCTTCAGCCACTAGCCCACCACCTTTACAACACATCACGAGCACGACCTTATCGAGTCATCAGGGCACAATCAATCACATGTATAATCAACAAGTAACATATGTAAGTCAGATATATATTAGGAGTTTAGTTGACAAGTAATAAACACATAAGAATGAAATCCTGAATATAATAACTAGTGTATGAAATAGTTCATACTAGGGTATCCTACTGTTATAGACTAGGTCAACCATTTCTAGTAACCTAATTCCCAATAACCCAGGCTCTGATACCATTCTGTAACACCCTGACCGATGGCGGAAACGTCGGGATGCCACGAGGGATGTGTAGATTGTTCATAATCTCGTGGGCATCTAAATAAATCATCACAATCAATTAATTTCCACCAAAATAATTACACAAAAATCATGTTCATCATGATTTAGTTACATCATTTACACAAAAGAAAATCAAATATCAACTACGAAGTAGTTGGTGAGAAATCATAAGTTGTTTTATGTTTCAAGAATGTTTACAAAATGTTTATAAAAGTTTATAGTTTTTGAAGAAAAATCCACATGTGCAGCTGCGAGACAATCCAACACTGCCAACACACAAATGCAAACACAACAATCACATAATTGAAATAATCACAAATAATCAACCACATATATTCAACCAATCTCAACCAATCACAAATCAATCAATAATCAATATTCACCATAATTATCTCAACATAAGTTACCGTGGAGGACCTCAGTTAACTCAATCAACGGCGGAATCATCGCGGAGGACCTCAGTCAACTCAACCAACGATATTCCTAAATAGTATAAGTGTCAATACATGCACTGCGGAGGACCACAGTCAACTCAACCAGCAGTGGAATCACTGAGGAGGACTGAAGTCAACTCAACAACAGTAACTCAATCATTACGGAGGACGTAAGTCAACCCAACCAATAATGACTCACGGAGTTATAATAATCCATATCAATCCATCAATAATCAATGATAATTCATTTATATGAATATAATAATGATAAACCAGGTGTCAACTATGTGTTATCAAAATAATATTTAAATTTGGTATACATGTTCCACCTCCGAGTTTAAAACAAAATGATTTTTTAAAAGGAGGTTATGAGAACTCACCTGAATTCCTTAGATTCAGTGTTTGTAGAAAGCGCGTTCGCGTATGTAAAATCAAAGACACTTCAACAACCTATATTTATTTCGTGTTTCGTATTCATAAGAATGTAAGTTTGATCATAATTAAGTGTCTATACGTGTTTATCTTAAATCCATAAGTATGTCATTAATTTAGTTTATTTTATCTAAGTTAAAATGATACCTCTTGCTATGGAAGTTATCATCATCAAAATATGATTTAAACATGTTGGTCATAGTTATATAGTGGTGATAACCAATAGTGAATTTTCTGTGCACCCCCGTAGATATGTATGATAACAAGTGATGTCCTTAATCATATACACATATCTATACATGCATGCATGATCAATTAAAGCGACCACCATAATCCAAGTTAGTAAAATCCAATTGAATTTTAAGGAAATTATATTTAAGTTATTCTCATAAAATGTTCACATTATGTATAATTTCATAATTCAAAGCTTATGTTATTAAGAAAAAGTGGAAACTCCTAAATCCTTCATGCATGCATGGGTGTACCCAATTATCTTGTTCTTTTGTTCAACCTTAACCCTTAGTTCAAAAACTTAGGCTCGACAACATTTAATCCAGCCTTAGTCTTAGGTTCGCTGCCTATCCAACTTTACAAACCCTTAGGTTCGTTTGATCTATAGATTCGGCCATCATATAGTTCGGCTAGATGCACACAAGGCTCGGCTGCTATGGGGTTCTGTCAGCATAGGTTTGGTTGTATAGGTTTCGCAGACCAAAGGTTCGTGGCCCCTAGGTTCGTCGCAATGAGGGTTCGTCCCATTCAGGTTCATGATTTCCTGGTTCGTAGTAGCCTGGTTCGCCTCACTGGGTTCGGCCACCATGAACGTTTTCCATAATTAGGGTTCAGCCCGCTTAGGTTTGCATGATAAGAGCTTCGCCTGGCACAAGGTTCGGCCCTTCCATGGTTCGGCTATCATTAGGTTCAGCAGCCATGGGTTCGTGGAGCTAGTAGGGTTCGACCATCATTTACTCTAGGTGAACCTCTTTGGTTCGTGATAGCATTGGTTCGGCCACCTGCATCCTTACGACCCTACTGTTCATCATCTTCATCCTTGCATCCTAATCTGTTGTAGATTTGTTTCCAAGGCTTCCAAGTTGTTTACACTATTTTGTTTCAGTGTTTTCAAGATGTAGTATTCATTTAAAATATAAGAATGCAAACCCGTTGTTGTTAGTGTGAGAAACAAAAGTAAAACTCGAGATCTACCTCTAAATGTCGACCATATGTTGAATTTCTTAGTGGGTTCTTGTTCTATTCAATCACACGAATGTTTAGGCACCAAGATCTTGCAAAACTTTTGAGAAATGAAGGAGACATTCTAGAGAGAAGGTAGGGAGAGTAGGGTGACGGGAATGTGGGTTTAGAGAGAGAAAATGTTTTGTAAAAATGAATGAGATGAAGTGATTCATCTCTCTTATACCTCGTTTCGTTCCCGCGTGCTCGGTCTCATTTATTTCGCGTTAAAAATTATCACATTGCTCGCTTTTCTTGTAAAACATATTTTAAAACAATAAATGTTTAAATAATTAAGTTTTGTTTAACAAAATGATTTTTAATTAAACTCATTATATAAAATAATTTCGTTTACTTTCGTTAAATTATTTATTTAACAAAACGATTTCTTCGGATCCGTCTAAGGTTGTAATTCCTAATAAACATTTTTAAATTCCTTTTCTTAATTTAATATCGTTAGATATTATTTCGGTTATCTCGTCGAAACGCGTTACTCACATACGTATTAGTAAAGATCGTCACCTATTCGAATCCAACGCTCGTATCGTATTTCGATTCGATTTATGATTTATGAAATATTGTTTCAGTATATTATTCTTAATAATTATATTTGAGCGAATCGTCACTCACGCGAATACATTATTAAGTTAATAATTCTGAAATAACATTCGCGTTTAACTTATATTCGTAACCTCACCATCGCGTAATTATTTTCAACAACACTTTCATTATTTTATTACTTTAAATATTCTAATTTCCCAATCCAATCCCACTAAACCATGTCACTGACACATCCATGATAGACCGAAATAAGTTTATGTATAGGGCATATGTAGGAGTAGGTCGCAATCTATCCAGCCACCGTCCCGCCACCATTTCGATAAACCATGACCATGTGTCCTTGACTATGTTTAGTAACCAACCAATAACCAACTCTTAAACCTTTGTTATTCTAAACCAAAACCTCGGATTCTCCTCACCAAATCCTCAACACTTATATAATCATGATAAACCGAAGATGGTTTATGTATAGGGCATACGTAGAAGTCAGTCGCAACTGCTTCAGCCGCCATCCCACCACCTTTTCGATAGACCATGATTATATCCTTTCCTATCTTTGGCTATACAATCCCATACCACTACCATTCCAAATCAACAACCCATATCATATTAGTTCCATCTTGATAAACTCTCTGATTCTGTCTAGTTATTTTCCAAACTAGATTTCCATGGTTTACGATCAAAATTATATGTTCTCAGTGTGTATACCAATAATAATAACATCCAATAATCCATATATCAGGCTTTAAAAATACAAACATTTATGTAATGAAGTGCCTGAAATACAGTGATGTTATAGAGATCATCCATGATAAAACACAAACTTTCTGGAGCAAGAGTAGAATCATCACTTGAGTACACAGTGGTTGTGATGCCTGTGGCGATATCAATATGTTCATCATAACTTTGATAAACATTCTCATATTTATGAGTGTGACTTACAAGAGCAGTGTTCCCTTGAACATACTCTTCTGTTGCTTTTCCATACTTTATTAATTTTCTCACTTGGTCAATCTCCCGCTTAAATGTGAGCAACTTACCATGGAGTTGGGTAAGTGTGATATTGCCAAAGTCTGGCGAGGATCTCATGACAATGAAATATGTTTCCCACTTGCCAGGTAGAGGCCTTAAGAAACGATTTAGTACAAAAATAGTTTGATATTCTTGATCTGACAGTTTTAGTTTACTTAAAAGAGAAGTGAACGTAACATCTGTGCCGGAATCGTTACCGGAAAAATAAGTTGCACTGTAGATTGCACAATAACTCAGGTACACATGACGTGAAACTATGTTTATGCTATTGATACATTACGATTAACATGAAACTATTAAACGATTGTCTTAATCTGACTGAAATCTTAGGATTTAACAGTCAGAAAACATTTCAGTCAACACAGTGATGAAACATAGATACTTGATGTGATATGATTTGGTGTAAACGTATGTGAGGTTAAATAAAACAAAGCCCTAACGGTTATTGTTCCGGAATGCTAAACCGACTGATTATTCATATAGGTGATGATCTGTACGAATGATTATGAAAGTTTAACGTTCTGAAATAATGACTTAATAGTAGAAAACAAGAATCAGGAAGCCAAACCATCGTCGTGTTCGTTCGAATGACGATTCGAACGAATACGTGCGATGGCGACGCGATCTGACGAAACGAAAACGAAAACGGATAACGAAACGAACGATCATAAATTTAAGGAAATAAAATATTTCCTATTTTATAATTTTGAAACTCATCATAAATAAAAATAAACTAAACTATTTTATTAAATCGCGAACGCATTAACGAAACGCGTATAAATCATTTAATTCGAAAGATAAATAAACGCAATGATAATTAAAATAATTTTTACAAACAAATAACCATCCAAATAGTTTAAGATAATCCTTTTATTTAAATTTATAAAATACGCGCGTAATGACCCGAATACGCGACGAAAACGTGAACCGAGCAACCGAAACGAACCCGAATACCCGCGGGGTATTTAAACACCAAATGAGGTGTTTCATCTCATTTATTTATATCTCTTTCTCTCTCTAACCCTTAAAACCGTCCATCTGTCTCCCCTTACAAGATCCAACCCTTGAATCACCATAACTTCCTCATTTGGTGACCAAATCACGTGTTCTTGGAGCCTAAACGAAGATCTCGACTTCCTCTACCTAGAAGTAGAGCTGTTTTGAAGGTTTAGCCGAACAAAATTCAAGGTATGAAGCCACAAAGTGGCTGAAAAATAGGGTTTTCGTGTTTCTTGGTTGACCTAAAACCTTTGATCGAAAACATTTCTGGCATGTTCTTTAGATGAAAGCAACCGTGTATCAGCTAGGAGGGGGATAATGGTGGTGATGAACAACAAATTCGTGGGTTACAGATGGAGACGAACCTTCTGCACGTTCACGAGTCCTCAGTGCTCAGCTGCGAACCCTCACAAGCCGAACCATGCTCTTTGACGAACCCTAGACTCAGCAGCGAACCTTTGGTTCGTCTACTACCATCAGCGAACCCATGCATCGTTCCCCGAACCTGCAACAACTCACGAACCCTAGTTGGTTCATGCCGCACCACCGAACCCTGTGGAGACGAACCCTATCATGAACGAACCTGTTTTCAGCTTCTGGCCGAACCCACTACCTAGGATAGCCGAACCTGAATCAGGCCATCATCGAACCCTTATCCAGCGAACCCATGCATGGCGAACCTAGGAGTCAAGAGAGCCGAACCATCTTTACTCGGCGAACCTTTCTAGTTGAGTCTTCTGGAACCGAACCCTCTAAAGGCAGACGAACCTTGGCTATAGGAGCCGAACCCTTGGTCGAAGAAGGTATAGGTTCGCTGGACTCCATCTCGTCCGAATCAATCGACCAAATTCTTGTACTTCCAGTCGAGATATACCAAGGCCCAATCGATCCTTTGGCCCAATTGACGAGCCACACCATTTGTTTCGGTCCATGAGCACACCACCAGTCCACCCTTTGTACGCTAGTCCCAAATTCATTTAATTCGGCCCACCTTGTTGTACGAGGCCCAACTAGAAAACCATAAAACATTTAGCTTGGCCCATGTGGCTATCTATTCGGCCCACTATCCACTAAGCAGCCCAACAGCCTTCTACGGCCCAAACAATAGTCCTCGGCCCAAATCTTATTTAGAACAACCCTTCGGCCCATATAACTTGTTTCTAAAACCATAAACGGCCCCTAACATTTGAGTTCCACGTATTGCCTAAGCCCAATTATTTGGCCCATTACACGGTTTAAACCTCTAATTGGGTTTTAACTTAAATAAACCAATCCAAGGATCATCTATATTCGGCCCAAAGTGAAATCGGCCCACATTGATCATACTTGACTCATTTCCTCTTTCGGTCCACAATAATCAAGTAAATGAAACAACACATTAACAACTTAGATTTTGATAACATGCATGGATTTGAACAAATTACTGCAAGGATTGTTGTGGTTAAGAAACCAAATCACATGAACAATACTGTGACCATATCTATGTGTCACAAGATTTTTAATAAACAAGAAGAGGCCGAAAGATGATCGAGACTTATAGTGTTAGCCAACTTTAGGGCTAACACTAACACTTACACACATACGTGTCAATTATAACTCATACTTATAAGCTACAAAACTATGAAATCAATACAGGAGCGTGAACATCAAAACAAGAGCAAACCAAGAGCACGTGCATTGTTATTTTTACTTAGTCAAACACTACGGACATAAGGTGAGTTCATTTGTCCCTTTTCAAACTTATTTGTTTTACTTCGGGACTGAGAAGCATGTTAAACATTTTCATAAAACTATTGAAATGTTTAATTCTTTAAACATAAACATGATACTTATGTTGAAACTTATGCTTGAAACTTAGTATACTTGAAAAGCAATAAACTTGAAACTTATACTTTAAACTTGAGGCTTGAAAACATATGTTGGATGCTAATGAGACTTGATGATTATGCTACAACAATATGCTTAAACTTGGTGATTGATGCTTATGGTGTAAACTAGAAGCTTAAACTATATACTTGATGCTTAAACTAAATGCTTAATGCTTATGCTATAAACTATATTCTTAAACTATATTCTTAATGCTTATGCTATAAACCATATTCTTAAACTATATTCTTAATCCTTATGCTATAAACTATACGCTTAAACTATATAGACGTGATACCTATGCTGTGAATTAACTGCTAAATCTATATGCTAATACTAAATGTTAATGCTAAATACTAATGCTACATGTTAAGGCTTCACCCAAATGCTATATGCTAATGCCACGTGCTAATGCTATAATGCAAATACTATATGCTTATCATGCTTAAATGCTCGAAATGCTTGAAGTGCTCATAATGCTATAAACTTTGAATGCTCTAAACTTGTTATGCAAAAGCAACGGTTTGGCCTCTCAGTGCTTGCCTCACCGGTTGTTAAACTTGAATGCTATAAACTTGTCATGCAAAAGAAACGGTTTGGCCTCTCAGTGCTTGCCTTATCGGTTGTTAAACTTTGAATGCAATAAACTTGTTATGCAAAAGAAACGGTTTGGCCTCTCAGTGCTTGCCTCACCGGTTGTTAAACTTGAATGCTATAAACTTGTCATGCAAAAGAAACGGTTTGGCCTCTCAGTGCTTGCCTTACCGGCTGTTAAACTTTGAATGCTATAACCTTGTTATGCAAAAGCAACGGTTTGGCCTCTCAGTTCTTGCCTCACCGGTTGTTAAACTTGAATGCTATAAACTTGTCTTGCAAAAGCAACGGTTTGTCCTCTCAGTGCTTGCCTTACCGGTTGTTAAACTTTGAATGCTATAAACTTGTTATGCAAAAGCAACGGTTTGGCCTCTCAGTGCTTTCCTTACCGGTTGTTAAACTTTGAATGCTATAACCTTGTCATGCAAAAGCAACAGTTTGGCCTCTCAGTGCTTGCCTCACCAGTTGTTAAACTTGAATGCTATAAACTTGTCATGCAAAAGCAACGGTTTGGCCTCTCCGTGCTTGCCTCACCGGTTGTTAAACAATTTAAATGCTATAAACTTGAATGCTAAAGCTATTAACTATGATAGAACATACTAAATTGGTCTCTCAGTGCTTGCCATGGGTTTTTCTACATAGTTGGGACTTGAAGGAACTGACCGTCGGCCTCTCATTGCTTGCCATAGGGTGACCTTCATAGTCATGACTTGAGGAGTAGACTGATGGCCATTCAGTGCTTGCCATACAGTGATTCCTCAATGTCCACTCATGCTATAAACTTAAACACAATGCTAAAGCTATAAACGAAATGGATGGTAGGTAAGACGCTTAATTATCATTAACAGCAATGTCTTATGCGACTTAGTATGTGGTGGGAGGGCGTCTGGGCGGGTCGTAGGCTCGACTCAGAGGTATGCCCAATATATAAGCATACCGAGTTGCATGATACAGGTGGTGTTAATGAGATTAAGGTCGTTACCTAAGGGGAAACATGAATGCTTTGGGTCAATACATAAACTTTAAACACGATGCTTGATAAACTTATATTGAGACTAATACATACGAATGCTATAGACTTGTAAACTTTGAAACAGTAAACTAAAGTCATGATGAAGAATGATTCGAATGGTAGGTAAAATGCGTAATAATCATTAATAGCAAAGTCCTATGCGACTTAGTATGTGGTGGGACGGCGTCTGGGCGGGTCGTAGGCTCGACTCAGGGGTACGCCATATATATAAGCATACCGAGTTGGATGATACAGGTGTTATTAATAAGGTTAAGGTTTTACCAAACAGGTTTGCAAAAGCTATTTCACAAATACTAAAAACTACATGAACTCACCAACCATTGTGTTGACTTTGTTTTCTTACATGTTTTCTCAGGTGACGCACAGGAATAGGTCTAAGCTTTTGGATTGCATACTAGGATGCCAGTTAGCAGACCTAGTAGACTTTTGGTGAAGCACATGTTTTGCTATGAATACGAATCACTTTTGATATCTTGTACAGATACAAGATACTAAACTTATGATTCTTTTGATAGGTTTATTTAGTTAAATTACTGAACATTGTCAAATGTAATTTAACTTTGTAATCCTAGTATAATGCTATTGTGCTTTAGTTATTCTTAACATTGATGCTATCTAAACAATCTGATCATCACGATTATTACTCACGATATCGCGCCCCGAGAACCTTCCGCCCGGCGGGGACTCCGATCCAACCCCTCCCGCTCGGGGTGTGACAGATGGGTATTAGAGCTCAAGGTTATAGAGAATAATAGGTCATTACATAAATGGTTTGGCCTAGACTATAACTTAGGGACCCACATATAGAGAACTTAAGACTTAAGCTTGCATTATGTTTTCTGCATTCGATCACTGCACTAACCAAATTCTTTTGGTTATGATCAGAATGCTGCCTAGAAAACAACCGACTCCGGTGCCTACTACACAGACTTCTGCACCACAGTCTTCGACACCTTCACCTGCAGATTCACCACCGCCACCTCCTCCTCCTCCACATAGTCCTCCTCCGAACACGACTATAGGACCAGTCTTTGATCCTGCTACTATCGCTTTGGCGACACTACTGAGTACTCAACTAAGGAATCAACTGAAGGATGTCATCCCTGAGATGATAAATCGGATTCAAGGACATGGCAATACTTCTGGCCATACTACCGGGGAAGCTAGTGGAAACACTAGTCATACTTCTGACTGCTCCTACAAATCCTTTGTAGGATGCAAACCCCCAGGCTTTACTGGAGTTGAGGGCGCTGTTGGACTAATCCAATGGCTAGAGAAAATGGAGAACACCCTGGACATTAGCAGTTGTCCAGAACATCATAAAGTTCATTCAGCAAGCGAGCTTTAACATGGTGGAACGCACAAATCAGAGCCCGAGGCAGGGATGAAGCAATGGCAATGCCATGGTCAGAATTCAAACTTCTTCAGAGGAACGAATTCTGTCCGAAACATGAACTGCAACAACTAGAGGTTGAGCTCTCGAACCATGTGATGAAGGGAGCCGATCACATGACTTTCACCACACGCTACCATGAGCTAGTAGCCTTAGTGCCAGAGATGGTGCCAACTTTGGAGAAGCTGATAGACCGATATGTAGTGGGTTTACCCTCCTGCATACAGAGTATTGTATTGGCTGCAAATCCTGCTACTTTGGAGTCAACCATTGCTCTTTCAGCTAAACTTACTGGGGTAATGGTGAAGTCTGGAGTTCTGAAAGATGACACAGGGAAATCCAAGGAAGCAGCAACAAAGAAGCCCGAACAACACCAAACGAAGAAGCAAAAGGTCGTGGGAAACTATGCGATGGCCACACCTCTAAGACAAGCCCCTGCAGTACTTGTCAACACTGCACCCAAAAGCTATGTGGGAATGCATCCTTAGTGCACACAATGCAAATTTCATCATCCTACTACGGTGTAATGCAGGCAATGCAACAATTGTGGCCGACTAGGTCACCGGACTCAACAATGTCGTGCTCCAGCCACATAAGCTACAAACAACGCCGCAGCAGCAATTCCCCTACCACAAAACACTGGCAATTATAACCATAACCATCGGGGATGCTATAACTGTGGAGAACCAGGTCATTTCTCCAGGGACTGCCCGAAAAGAGTGCAACAAGGAGCGCAAGCACCTCGTGGAAGGGCATTCATGATTGGAGCCGCTGCAGCATGCCAAGACCCGGCGATGGGTACTGGTATGTAGTATCTCCTCACTCATAAGACTTCATTTTATTTTGATACTAATATGAATAAGAGATTTATCTTATTCCTACTAGTATAATCACATGAGTATTCCATGGAACTTAGGAATTCTTTTATTTCGATAGATGTAATGTAAGAATTCTTAGTTGATGCACATAACCTATGTAGGAAACCATAGCTAACATTAAAATTGTGTAACAGCTGATGCTCATAGCGTCGGTTGGTTTGAACAATGAGGTGTTAGAGTCACACAAGGATTAAGCAAGCCATAACAATAAGACAACTATGAGCAATAGGACTAGCAAAACTTTGAGGCTATATGTAGGAAATCCCAAACGCGACCTAGAGTTTAATCTGGGAGCGTAAGGATATCACATTAAGCAAAGTTTTCCCACTGGTTACAAAGAAAGTCGTACCAATGATAACTTTTAAATTTCGGGACGAAATTTCTTTAACAAGGGGAGACTGTAACATCTGTGCCGGAATCGTTACCGGAACAGTAAGTTGCACTGTAGATTGCAGAGTAACTCACGTATACATGATGTGAAACTATGTTTATGCTATTGATACATTACAATTAACTTGAAACTATTAAACGATTGTCTGAATCTGATTGAAATCTTAGGATTTAACAGTCAGAAAACATGTCAGAAAACACAGTGATGAAACATAAATACTTGATGTGATTTGATTTGGTGTAAACGTATGTGAGGTTAAATAAAACAAAACCCTAACGGTTATTGTTCCGGAATGCAAAACCGACTAATTATTCGTATAGGTGACGATCTGTACGAATGATTATGAAAGTTTAACGTTCTGAAATAATGACTTAACAGTAGGAAACAAGAATCAGGAAGCCAAACCATCGTCGTGTTCGTTCGAATGACGATTCGAACGAATACGCGTCATTCGAACGAATACGCGCGATGGCGACGCGATCTGACGAAACGAAAACGAAAACGGATAACGAAACGAACGATCATAAATTTAAGGAAATAAAATATTTCCTATTTTACAATTTTGAAACTCATCATAAATAAAAATAAACTAAACTATTTTATTAAATCGCGAACGAATTAACGAAACGCGTATAAATCATTTAATTCGAAAGATAAATAAACGCAACGATAATTAAAATAATTTTTAGAAATAAATAACCATCCAAATAGTTTAAGATAATCCTTTTATTTAAATTTATAAAATACGCGCGTAAAGACCCGAATACGCGACGAAAACGTGAACCGAGCAACCGAAACGAACCCGAATACCCGCGTGGTATTTAAACACTAAATGAGGTGTTTCATCTTATTTATTTCAATCTCTTTCTCTCTCTAACCCTTAAAACCGTCCATCTCTCTCTCCCTACAAGATCCAACCCTTGAATCACCATAACATTCTCATTTGGTGACCAAATCGCGTGTTCATGGAGCCTAAACGAAGATCTCAACTTCCTCTACCAAGAAGTACAGCTGTTTTGAAAGTTTAGCCGGCCAAATTCAAGGTATGAAGCCACAAAGTGGCTGAATAATAGGGTTTTCATGTTTCTTGGTTGACCTAAAACCTTTGATCGATTTAGAGCCCTTGTATGTTCACCCCACACCCACGAAAACATTTCTGGCATGTTCTTTAGATGAAAGCAACCGCGTATCAGCTAGGAGCGGGATAATGGTGGTGATGAACAACAGATTCGTGGGTTACAGGTGGAGACGAACCTTCTGCACATTCACGAGTCCTCAATGCTCAGCTGCGAACCCTCACAAGCCGAACCATGCTCTTTGACGAACCCTAGACTCAGCAGCGAACCTTTGGTTCGTCTACTACCGTCAGCGAACCCATGCATCGTTCCCCGAACCTGCAACAACTCACGAACCCTAGTTGGTTCAGGATGCAACACCGAACCCTGTGGAGACGAACCCTAGCAGGAACGAACCTGTTTTCAGCTTCTGGCCGAACCCACTACCTAGGATAGTCGAACCTTAATGAGGCCATCACCGAACCCTTATCCAGCGAACCCATGCATGGCGAACCTAGGAGTCAAGAGAGCCGAACCATCTTTTCTCGGCGAACCTTTCTAGTTGAGTCTTCTGGAACCAAACCCTCTAAAGGCAGAAGAACCTTGGCTATAGGAGCCGAACCCTAGGTCGAAGAAGGTATAGGTTCGCTGGACTCCATCTCGTCCGAATCAATCGACCAAATTCTTGTACTTCCAGTCGAGATATACCAAGGCCCAATCGATCCTTTGGCCCAATTGACGAGCCACACCATTTGTTTCGGTCCATGAGCACACCACCAGTCCACCCTTTGTACACTAGTCCCAAATTCATTTAATTCGGCCCACCTTGTTGTACGAGGCCCAACTAGAAAACCATAAAACATTTAGCTTGGCCCATGTGGCTATCTATTCGGCCCACTATCCACTAAGCAGCCCAACAGCCTTCTACGGCCCAAACAATAGTCCTCGGCCCAAATCTTATTTAGAACAACCCTTCGGCCCATATAGCTTGTTTCTAAGACCATAAACGGCCCCTAACATTTGAGTTCCACGTATTGCCTAAGCCCAATTATTTGGCCCATTACACGTTTAAACCTCTAATTGGGTTTTAACTTAAATAAACCAATCCAAGGATCATCTATATTCGGCCCAAAGTGAAATCGGCCCACTGACTCATTTCCTCTTTCGGTCCACAATAAGCAAGTGAATGAAATAACACATTAACAACTTAGATTTTGATAACATGCATGGATTTGAACAAATTACTGCAAGGATTGTTATGGTTAAGAAACCAAATCACATGAATAAGAATGTGACCATATCTATGTGTCACAAGATTTTTAATAAACAAGAAGAGGCCGAAAGATGATCGAGACTTATAGTGTTAGCCAACTTTAAAGCTAAGACTAACACTTACACACATACGTATCAATTATAACTCATACTTATAAGCTACAAAACTATGAAATCAATACATGAGCATGAACATCAAAACAAGAGCAAACCAAGAGCGCGTGCATTGTTATTTTTACTTAGTCAAACACTACGGACATAAGGTGAGTTCATTTGTCCCTTTTCAAACTTATTTGTTTTACTTCAGGACTGAGAAGCATGTTAAACATTTTCATAAAACTATTGAAATGTTATTTTATGCTTTAAACATAAACATGATACTTATGTTGAAACTTATGCTTGAAACTTAGTATACTTGAAAAGCAATAAACTTGAAACTTATACTTTAAACTTGAGGATTGAAAACATATGTTGGATGCTTATGAGACTTGATGATTATGCTACAACAATATGCTTAAACTTGGTGATTGATGCTTATGTTGTAAACTAGAAGCTTAAACTATATACTTGATGCTTAAACTAAATGCTTAATGCTTATGCTATAAACTATATTCTTAAACTATATTCTTAATGCTTATGCTATAAACCATATTCTTAAACTATATTCTTAATGCTTATGCTATAAACTATACTCTTAAACTATATAGACTTGATACCTATGCTGTGAATTAACAGCTAAATCTATATGCTAATACTAAATGCTAGTGCTAAATACTAATGCTACATGCTAAGGCTTAACCCTAATGTTATATGCTAATGCCACGTGCTAATGCTACAATGCAAATACTATATGCTTATCATGCTTAAATGCTCGAAATGCTTAAAGTGCTCATAATTCTATAAACTTTGAATGCTATAAACTTGTTATGCAAAAGCAACGGTTTTGCCTCTCAGTGCTTGCCTCACCGGTTGTTAAACTTGAATGCTATAAACTTGTCATGCAAAAGCAACTATTTGGCCTCTCAGTGCTTGCCTTACCAGTTGTTAAACTTTGAATGCTATAAACTTGTTATGCAAAAGCAACGGTTTGGCCTCTCAGTGCTTGCCTTACCGGTTGTTAAACTTTGAATGCTATAACCTTGTTATGCAATAGCAACGGTTTGGCCTCTTAGTGCTTGCCTCATCGGTTGTTAAACTTGAATGCTATAAACTTGTCATGCAAAAGCAACGGTTTGGCCTCTCAGTGCTTGCCTTACTGGTTGTTAAACTTTGAATGCTATAAACTTGTTATGTAAAAGCAACGGTTTGGCCTCTCAGTGCTTGCCTTACCGGTTGTTAAACTTTGAATGCTATAACCTTGTCATGCAAAAGCAACGGTTTGTCCTCTCAGTGCTTGCCACACCGGTTGTTAAACTTGAATGCTATAAACTTGTCATGCAAAAGCAACGGTTTGGCCTCTCAGTGCTTGCCTCACCGGTTGTTAAACGATTTAAATGCTATAAACTTGAATGCTAAAGCTATTAACTATGATAGAACATACTAAATTGGTCTCTCAGTGCTTGCCATGGGTTTTTCTACACAGTTGGGACTTGAAGGAACTGACCGTCGGCCTCTCAGTGCTTGCCATAGGGTGACCTTCATAGTCATGACTTGAGGAGTAGACTGATGGCCATTCAGTGCTTGCCATACAGTGATTCCTCAATGTCCACTCATGCTATAAACATAAACACAATGCTAAAGCTATAAACGAAATGGATGGTAGGTAAGACGCTTAATTATCATTAACAGCAATGTTTTATGCGACTTAGTATGTGGTGGGACGGCGTCTGGGCGGGTCGTAGGCTCGACTCAGGGGTATGCCCTATATATAAGCATACCGAGTTTCGTGATACAGGTGGTGTTAATGAGATTAAGGTCGTTACCTAGGGGGAAACATGAATGCTTTGGGTCAATACATTAACTTTAAACACGATGCTTGATAAACTTATATTGAGACTAATACATACGAATGCTATAGACTTGTAAACTTTGAAACAGTAAACTAAAGTCATGATGAAGAATGAATCGAATGGTAGGTAAAATGCGTAATTATCATTAATAGCAATGTCTTATGCGACTTAGTATGTGGTGGGACGGCGTCTGGGCGGGTCGTAGGCTTGACTCAGGGGTATGCCCTATATATAAGCATACCGAGTTGGATGATACATGTGTTATTAATGAGGTTAAGGTTTTACCAAAGAGGTTTGCAAAAGCTATTTCACAAATACTAAAAACTACATGAACTCACCAACCATTGTGTTGACTTTGTTTTCTTACATGTTTTCTCAGGTGACGCACAGGAATAGGTCTAAGCTTTTGGATTGCATACTAGGATGCCAGTTACCAGACCTAGTAGACTTTTGGTGAAGCACATGTTTTGTTATGAATACGAATCACTTTTGATATCTTGTACAGATACAAGATAGGAAACTTATGATTCTTTTGATAGGTTTATTTAGTTAAATTACTGAACATTGTCAAATGTAATTTAACTTTGTAATCCTAGTATAATGCTATTGTGCTTTAGTTATTCTTACATTGATTCTATGTAAACAATCTGATCATCACGATTATCACTCACGATATCGCGCCCCGAGAACCTTCCGCCCGGCGGGGACTCCGATCCAACCCCGCCGGCTCGGGGTGTGACAGTGAACCTGTCAAACTGTTGGGTCAGTGACTCACCAAACTGTCAGCAGTTCCACCAAACTGCTCTTTCAAGGCATCCCATAGATCTTTAGTAGATTCATAGTGGAGGAGAATAGAGTAGATCTCATTTGGGAGTGCCATAGCTTGCTAAGCATGAGCCTTAGCATTAAGCTCCAGTTTCTGGTAATCTTCCTCGATGTAGTTTCTTGGATCTTTAGGAAGTAGGTTGCCAGTCTTAGTGCCAAAGACCATGGGTTTATGGGGTCCGAACATGACTGACCTCCAACTACCAGTATGATTGTTGGACAAGAAGTGGATCATCCTCCTTTGACATATGTTATACTAACAACGAATCAGTATATTAGGTTTTGTTGTTGATCCAGTGGTTGTGAGGATTGAGATTAAATTTTTCAGCAATGATGGTTATGAACAACAAGAGAAAATTAACAGAAGAATGGTGTCTCTAAGTTGTGCACTTGAATGATTTTAAATGTACAGTTAAAATCAAAACCAAACACCTTTAGCAGATTTTGAAAATTATGCAAAGAAAAGAAGTGAAGTATAATTTTAGAAAAAGAGAGTCTAAACAATTGAATATCAAACTGAGCTTTGATTTTCAGGGTTGATGGTTTAATCAAGAACTGAAGAATAAAGCTCTGATACCAATTGTTGGACCAGGAATTCTACTGTAACTGTATTCGACTTTAGACTCTTAGGTCAAAGAGAAGGAATAAACTCCCTCTCAATTCAAGCATTTGTTCACATCACTTCTTTGTAAAGTTAGCTATATAAAGAATAACAGAATGTAAAAGCATAAGGAATTTTGGGAAAACTCAATCCATTAAATTCAGAGAATGTTGGACTATAAATACCCAACATTTAATATAGCATAGACAAGGAGAATAAGATAAACCGCTGGCAAACTGTACAAACATTGAAACAAGACAAAAGGACATAACAACTGAGTAAAAGTCAACAACGGAATAAGAGAAATCCTAAGACTAGAGTCTTCAGTGGTTCTTCAGTCATTAGTCTTCTGTGGTTGCAATATGTTGTTTGTCCTTTCCGTGTTTCCTTATCCGCGGATGTTGTCTTCAGTTTCCGCGGTTGTCTTCCAAGAGTAAAGGGTCAGTGGTTGCAAGCCAGAGTTGGTGCTCAGTGGTTATACACTTCATCCGCGGTTGTTCTTCAACAGTTAAATGCAGATTTTCTGTGGTTGGCATTCAATGGTTGATCTATTCAGTGGTTAAGCACTTAGTTAAGGGATGTGATTGAGGCTCATCAGTCCTTATTTTTCAATAGAAAGAATGTTTCAAGGTTGAATGAAGAAGAGAAGAAGGCTTATGATATAGAAAATAATGCTTATGCTTTATTAACCATTACACTACCCAAAGAAATATGTCAATCATTCAAGACTCATAAACGTTCTGAAGCATTATGGGATCTTTTAGCCAAAAGATGTGAAGGTAGTGACCAAGTAAAGATAAGCAAGAGAACACTTCTTAAAAAGCAACTTAAAGTGTTAAAATGTCTTGAGACTGAGATATTTGATGAGCTGATTACGAGATATACTTTGCTTCTAAGCGACCTCAGTGCACTATATAGTGAGGTCCCGCTTGAAGAGCATAATAAAAAACTTTTAGACGCTCTGCCTTCTTCTTGGGAGACCTACGTGATGATTATCCGTGAGATTACTGATTTAGAGATAACATAGTTAGATGTGCTCATTTCTAAGCTCCATTCCTTTGATTTGGACATGTATAAAAAGAAAGCTGGTAGCAAATTTTCTAGTTAGAATACAAGGTTATACATGAAGACAACCATTATGCCATCTAATACTTCAGGCACTATTGCTTTATTATGTTGCACTGAAGATGGTGATGCATCTGCTGTAGTTAATGATACCACAAAAGTTTGCTTTACTTCTGCAACAGACAAAGAGAAAACATCAACTAACAGAACAAAGATGGTAAATGTAAAGATTCCTCAAGACCATCTTACAATTTTCATTCAATTGAAGAATGCTTATGATTCAGTTGTTCTCGATGACTCTCAAAGACTAACTGATGAACATATGGATCAGTTGGATCCAGATGATCTTTAGGAAATAGATATACAGTGGCAAATGGGAATGTTGACAAGGTGAGAAAGGAGGTTTCTGCAACGTACTTGCAAATATAAGATTGCTGGAAATTCTAAGAAGAAGTTTGGTTTTTCAAAACAAAAGGTTAAATGCTATAATTGTGGCAATCTGAGACACGTTGGCAGATATTGTGAACAACTACATGTTGTTAGAAACAATTCAAGATTTGAAGCATTTGGGAACAATGAAAAGTTTGATCCAAGAAAGATAGTAGTTGGATCTTCATTTGGAGCTTCAACATCAAAGATCACTATCCAAGGAAATGATAAAGCTTTTCTAGTAGAAGATCAATTTGGAGCAAACTGGTCAACTTATACAGAAGAAGTTCAGATTAATGAAGATCAACATGTTGCAGTCATGGCACATGTTGCTGATAAAAAGACGGATTCTTCATTATCAAAATTTTCTCATAACAAACCTAATTTCATAAAGTGTTGTGCTTATGCAGTCAAATTAGATATGGTTACTGAGCAAAATCAATCACTTGTTGATGATGTTAGTTTTCTTGAGGCTAATGTTATATAATATTTGTTAACTGAAAAACTTTAAAAAAGAAAATTGAAGAATATAGTTTAGATATTAGATCACTAAAGTTAAAAATGACGATCAAGAAGACATCATCAACCATGTGAGTGAAGAAAATAAAGCCAAAAGTAACAAATGTCAAGCCACATAATATTTGCGCAGTGAACAACATATATTCAAACATGTTTTGGCCAATGATGTGCCACACAAGCCAAACCATGGGATAGGTTATCATGAAGTTGCTTCTCCTATTAACCATTTCAATGGAAAATTGCCTTCTGAGTTTAATGTTATTCCTTATGTGGCCAAAAACATCTAAGAACTTAGATATAGTTTCAACTGTTAATTATAATAATTCTAGTTCTTTGAGTACTGTAGTTGGATGATAAGATCGAAACGGAAAAATGTCATAAGAAGTTTGTGATGGACACAAGATAAATGAGTGTGTTTCTGGTTCTGTTTGTAATTCTGATATTCATATTGATGTAGAACATTCTACTATTCGTGATATATATTCTTATTTTTTGCTCAATGAGGATGTTGACATTAGTGATGAATATGTCATCAAGGAATATGATTTTCCAAGACACGTATGTCTCTTCACAAAACCAGAAAACATTATCTATTATAAAATTAAAAGGGCATGATAAGATTTTATGTGATAATATTAGACCTTTGTCTTCAGTTAACCTGTCCTTGGATGAAAATGTTTTTAAGAAACCAAATGATTTTTTTTTAAATTCAGGATGGATTGAGGAAAAGGTCTGGTTAAGAAAATATAAAAAGGATTTTGTTAAAGGCTAGACTTTTAATGAAGAGACTAACAAGATGCTGAGTCAGTCTAGTTCTGAATTCATAAGTATTATAGCCTCAATGCTCATATCACAAATTTCTTATACTCAAATTTTTCACTGTTGAATTTGGTTACTCACAGTGATAAAAGTTTTTGAGACAAGTCACTCAGGTAGCAATCGATACTTAGCAGCACAGTCAGTGGAGTCTTTTTCATATTATAAGGTCCAGGTAGTAAGTCTACCAAAAGAAGTTAATCAGTCAAAGGTTAAGTACACAAAGAAGAATAGGAATGAAAAACCTACACAACCGATTAATCTAAGTGATTTTATCACTTCATCATGTTAAGCGAGTAAAGACAGAACATTCTTTTCCCATTGTGGAAAAGAAAACTGTTAAACCACATATCAAGCCTGAAACTGTTATAGGAGAAAGATTATATTTCATTGCATAGGAGAACGGGACATGTTCATTTAAGAAAAACCTTATTTTTGGTTAGAAACAACCTTTTTGAAGGTGTCTGTTCTCAATAATTTGTAATGTCTGATCACTTTAACTCCAATCAAAAGGGGAAACAACGCAGACAATCTCATAAGAAAAAAATATAAAATTCCTTTAATACTCTAGAACTGTTATATATGGATTTTTTTGGTCCCATATCAGTTAAGAGTGTTGGTGGAAAGTCTTTTTCGTTGGTAATTGCTGATTATTTTTCTATATTTTCATGGGTTTTCTTTTTAGCTTCTAAAGGGATACTCCAAAGCACTAGAAGAATCTCTTTATGAAATTAGAGAATGTATGCCAAGAAGATCAGATTTCTAAGGAGTGATAATGGAACATAATTCAAGAATCACAATTTGAAGTTGTTCTGTATTCAAAAAGGGATAACATATCAACTTAGTGCACTTTAGAGTCCTTAGCAGAATGGTCTTGCTAAACTGAAGAACAACACTTTAATTGAAACGTCTAGAACAATGCTTGTGTATTCTCATCTTTCGATTACATTCTGGGCTGAAACGGTCAATATAGCCTGTTGCACATTAAATTGCGTTCTAACAGTCAAGAAACATGCAAGACTTGCTTTCACTAATTAATGGTCGTAAACCCAATCTGAAACATCTGGAACCTTATAGGGCTACATGCACTTACCTAAAGCTAGCAACTCCCAAGTTTGAGCCAAAAATCATAGATGGTGTCTTTTTGGGATATTCTACAAACTCCCTAAACAAACGAGTTCTCAATTTGGCCACCCATGTAGTGGAAGAATCATATGAAGTTACTCTGTTCCGATTCACTGAAAGGCTAACTGGGAAAAGGGCAGATTATCTTTTTGATTAATAAGTAGTCTTTACTTGCTTTCATAAGGTTTTTCCAGCTCCTTCAGTATATCTTGTTGATTCCTTGAGTCACATATTGACTTTTGATGAAAATATTGATTGTTGATTTGTTCTGAACAGTCCTGAATCTTCTTCTCCAATATGATAGGATGAACCTACAAGTTCTTATGTTCCTGAAGTGCCTAAAGGTTCAGTTGGCTTAGAAGCCACAAACTCTTTGTAAGTAACCTTTTTAGAAGGTTTCTCCCCACCTATTTCATCTTTACGAGTTGCAAACTCTTCACATATTAAATTATTCAATGAAGCTTGTATTCCATCTAGATGATTTGGTAAGGTAGCTTCAAATGCTTTAGCTACCTCTTCCCTCACCATCACTTCCAATTCGATGAGATGTTCTTCTTCATGACCTAACCCCTCTGGGTTACGTTCCTCAGTCATTTTATGACTGAAATAGTTTAAACACATCACTAGTTTCACATATATATACTAACATATGTGCAAACTACATACTCATCCCTAACGGATTTATACACTACATATTTATGTGTCTTTATTGAATATTCACACTTTTGTTAATTACTCAATTATTTAAACTAATAATGATACAATCGTGATACTAACTAATCACATATACCCAGTTCTAACACCTTACCAAATCTTCCATATGCTAATATGAAATCATGTTCCTAAAGATACGTTCGTATCGTGTATATGTTACTAAGCTGGCCAAGCATAGCAAGATATGCACCATATACCCGTGTCCCTACGTTCACTGTTGCATACAAGTTAGGAATGTTGGTTTGTAACAAGACAATTTCCCATATCACATAACACTATACAACAATTAACAGATACATAATACCTGGTGAGTTCAGCTTTCTGATCAGATTTCGGATCGAACGGCTCTCCCCATCTATCAAGAGCTCAATGGTTTGAGTTTAAGTGTTCATGACACACTCAAATCCCTCAAACCGTTGGCTCTAATACCAACATGTGACACCCTTGTCACATTTTTTCCCCTCCGGACATATTAACACATTATTTAACAAATTACGTTTAGGTCCCAACGAAAACTTTCGTGTTTTACACATCTACAAACATACTACTTGTTAAAAAAAAGTTTAAGTATGTTTACATACTTTACACAACATTCATTTGACAAAAGTTTCACAAAAGTTTGGTTATAAAGTTTAAAACCACCATCCGAGCCTCCACGTTCGATTCATATCACCTTCATTGCTCACCTGTCACACCCCGGGCTCTCGGCGGCCCGGGCGCTGTGACCCGAATTGGTTTCATGAATAATACAGTCTTGGTCAGAGTTTATTACTCTTTTCATATGTTTCAGCGAAAGCGTTGTTTCATGAATTCAAAATTTTACGCAGCGAAAATTGTTATTTTTCAAAATTCATATATAATTCACATGCATAGATGTGAAAACCATATTTCATCGTTTCCAAATGATTCATATGCATAGGTATGAAAAACAACATTTCGTTATTTGTAATAACTTTTCATAAATAACTTTTCAAGATGTCATAAAATTGCATACGCATAGGTATGAACACCATCATTTCATATTAATGTAAACCGGATTTTCACAAACGCATAATTTCATATCATTTCATAATATTCGGTTTATACATGACTTGGAGGCATAGCTCCAATAGCTCTATGGTTTAACCACAAGATGCTATTCAACGCATCATATGCCAAGAATCTCTAATCTTGCTTTTCTTTTACATTTCATTATTACCTGATAAGTTTTTGAAAATAAAACGTCAACATAATGTTGGTGAATACAAATAACTGACTCGATATGTAAGGATAGCATGTTCGGTGTTTTAACCATAATTAATAGTGGCAATACTACACATTTAGCATGTTATTTCACTGATCGATACAACCAATGCTACCCTGGCTTGTAAAGTCACTGGTTAGGACCAACAATGGATTGCGTCTTACAATTGTTCCCTCCAGCCTACAGCCCGCCACTGGTTAGGTTTCCTGCGGAGTGCGTCTTACGTATAACTTTCCAGCCCACGCTACAAGCCACGTATGGAAATTTTACTCATATCGGATACAATTTGCAAATCGTACGTATACTAATGGCCTAAATGCTGGTCTAATAATATCCCTTTATGCGTCAAAGTTTAAACATACATGCTCATAAAAATTCATTTATAATTAAAAAACAAGTTAGGTGTATTCACCTTGATTTTTGGTTGGCTGAGTGACAACTTAGAACTTCTCAATATAATTTTGGTCAGCGTTTCTGCTTAATCTATTGTTATAACTATTTGCAAGGATGATTCCTGATGCATTTATTTTCTGTTTATAAAATAAATCATAATCAACATACTATTTGTATATATAGGGTCGGATTTTAACCCTAATAATAACCAAAAAAACTTAAATTTATGAGTAAACTAAGAAATTAAAGTTCATACCTACACATATACTTATACGTAGAGACGATTGAAATGAAATGTGAGTTTCTTCTCCTATCATGTTTATTTTCTTTTGGATGAACTAGTTTCTAAAATTATACGTATTATTTAACTGAATTTGTATGTGGATCTATTTAATGATCACGGTTATTCGAAGAAAGGATATACATCCTTTCGAATTCTAGGTGCCAATCTCCCATGTATTTTAAATTTGTGAGTTATCACAAACACTGCACACGTGCACTTTTCTTAGTTTTTTTTAATTATTATTATATTATTATAATTAATTTAGCCTAAATTTTGTTTTTCTCTTATAACTTTTAAAAGATAATGTTTTATAAATTATAAAAATACTACTGGGACCGGCTCATGTTACTCTACGTTTCGACATAAGTTTTGTTAAAAACGGACAATGTTCAATTATAATATATTTTATTAATTTTAAGCGGTCTTCTATAATAGTAACTGATCGTTCAAACAACGATGATTTTTAATAATTCTTTCATGCTACCTATTCATTTAAACGAATGCTAAAAATTTTGAACGTTTATTTCTACTATTATACTTTCGAATAATCATATATGTAAAATAAACTATTTTATATTATTAGACGACACTTTATAATTTAATTTTCTATTATTATATTTTTGAGTAATAGTATTTTAATTATAAATGGAAGTATTTTATTTATATTTTCAAAACAGGATGTTACATCCTCCCCATCTTTGTTTTATGCCCTGTTTGGGATTTCATTTAAAAATGACTTATTGACTTATTGTTTTTTCAATAAGTCAATAAGTCAATAAGTTGTTTGTCAAACCTAAAAGGACTTTTGAAAATGACTTTATATAAAAGGGTGATAAGTTGTTTTTCAAAATCTAAAAATTATAGCTTTTTCAAAATGGCTTTTAAAATTACAAATCTACCAAACTCTTTACCTTTTACCCAATAACATTAAATAGTGTCAATAAAAAAATGTCCTTTTTTTTCATTTTGAAAAAGCTAATCCAAACACATTTTTAAAAGTTTTATTTCAAAAAGTTATAAGTTAATAATCACTTTTGATAAAAAGCCTTTTAAAGTTAAATAAGCAATCCCAAACATCTCGTCCTCGAGATTATTGAAATAGATGTGGATACTAATTTTTAATTTTTTTCAATATTTTTTTTGACCACCGTTCTATTGTATTCAGGATCACGTCTTGAGTTCCATTGAATCCTAACTTACATCAACGTTATATATATATATATATATTTATATACACATATATATATATTAGTTTTTTATTTTTTTACCTTTAAGTATTATTTCTTGTCGATCTTCGATTTGAATTGGTTGTTTATTTTTTTTCGTTTACCTCAACATCTTGTAGAGGCATTAATACTAATTCGTTATCTAAGCATTTTCAAAGGTTAGAAATGTGAAACACATCGTGTAGAGATATAATCTGATTAACGTATAGTTGAGCTAATGTATCTATAGAATAGGTTTGTTTCTTTTGTAGGAAATAAGTAGACGTAGTCAGTCTACCACTAGTAATCCATATCTTATCATTCCCATGACTGGTTCGAGGAAGTTTGCTTATAACATCCAGATTTATCATTTCCCATTTTCAGAATTTTAATTAAAGTTTTGCATCATATCAGAGGTTTTCTGATGTTCTACTTTAACTTTAGAACAAGTTAAACATTCTGCAACTTACATATCTATATCTTTCTTCATGTTGATCCCCCAACAGTTTTCCCTTATTTTTTTCATTTCCTGAATGCATCATATATTTGGATCTATGAGCTCTTTTTAATATCCTTTCTCTTCAATTGCGAGTGACTAGCATTCAGATTCTTGCATCCATTCGGCGAATTCCATCGTCTCTTTTGACTAATTGTTCAAACATATCATCATATCTTTTTGTTTTAATTTTCGCAGGCTCGCCTTTTTGTCTCTTTAATCTAATTTATTAAATCAATTTGTAGTTTAATCCTTAGAGTACCTATTCTTTTTGGTTTCTTTGTCTCCTTTTGGCTTACAGAATTTGCTACCACATTGGTCTTTACTTCGTGATAGGAAATTTTACAGTCAGTCATTTAATGTATCCATCCACCTTTGTTATCGCATATTCAATTTATTAGGATTTGTATTCAAATTTTTTTATGATTGTGTACATTGTCCCTTATAGTAGAGGTCACATGTACTGCAAGTTACGTTTCGTGTGCACCCGCAACAATAATTTACCTTACAAGATTACCCTACTTCATGAACATGGCACACAAATGAGTTAATTTAGTATTTTATAGAATGAAAACTTGTCTTATCAAAGTTGTTGTGGTTTGCAATATGTTTGGTTTAATTAAACTTAATCAAGTAGATTAAAGAATTTCATCTCTTCATTAAAACCCGTAAACTTTAATTCATTTTGCAATTGCAGTAAAGCGGGTTAATTTTCGTATTCATATAACGTTTAAAGTGACAAGCTTTAACCTACTGGGTTATTAAATGTTTGTCACATCCTTCTGACCCAATATATGTTTTAAACTTCTCGGGTCAGTATAAAGCTTAAAATGAACTCCGTATAAATAATTATACATAATTTAAGTGTGAAGATCTTGGTGTCTAATTCCAAACCATGAGTTCCACAATTATTTTTATGAGTTTTTAGTTGACGTGATGCATAGCCAATCACTTTGTTTTGTTGAATCAAATTATCTTTAAGGATTTTGATAGTTTCACTTCGTTTGGGACCCATTCAAATTTTGACAGATTTTCGAGTCAATAAGGAGAGCAGAACGACTATTCGAGAGATATTATGAATATATCGACGAGAATAAATCGCCAAACGTAAGAAACTTCGTACTTCCATCAGTGATTTGGGGTTCTCCTATGTATTTATACCCTTTATTTTAGATGAATCAACTTGAATACCTTGATCATTAATAACATGCCCCAAAAATTGTATCTCTATGAGACATAAGTTACATTTAGAGATTTTCATATGCAATTTCTTGTGTCGTAGTAATTCAAGTAGGGTTATAAGATGTTTAGCATCATTTTGGGGTGTTTTTGAATAAATAAGAATATCATTAATGAATACAATGATGAATTTGTCCAGATAAGGTTTGGATATCCGGTTCATCATGTCCATAAAGGCAACTGCGACATTATTAAGTCCAAAAGACATAATAGTGAACTTATAATGTCCATACCTTGTACGTAATGTGTTTTTAGGTACATCTTCCTACTATACTTTATGTTGAGGATATCCTGATCACTTATCACTTTTAGAAAAATGACAAGCTCCTTGAAGTTGATCGAACAAATCGTCAATTTGTGGATGTGGATACTAATTCTTGATTGTCACATTTATTAGCTTCCTACAGTTAAAGCACATCCGCATCGACCCATACTTCTTAAGAAATAATATTGGAGCTCCTCAAAGTGATGAGCTAGGATGAATAAAACCTTTTTACAATAGCTCATCTACTTGTTTCTTGAGCACTTTCATTTTAGTCGATACCAATGTATAAGATGATTTAGCAAATGGATTCGTAACTAGTAACAAATTGATATTAAATCCTACTACTTGTTCTAGTGGTATCCCAAGCAATTCATATGGAAACACGTCAGGAAAATTAGATACAATATGTATGTCTTCCAGCTTCTTCTTTTCTTAATCATTACCAGTGATTGAGATTAGGTAAGCTAAACAACCTTTTTTTCAGAAACTTACTAGCTTTGATCATATAAATGATTCCAACGTGATTCGTTGACTTATCACCAATAATCTATTTTCCTCCTGTTGGAACACAGACTTCTTTGAATTTTGTATCGCACAAGATACATGCTTGGTATGTAACAATAAAAATCAATTCCGATTTCCGTATCGAAGCTTGATAGTACCATAGAAAATAGTTTCACTGGAATATCGTGTGTTAAAGAAGTGATCTTACAGTTTCCGAGAACCTCTTTTATCTTAACAAGATCATCATTAGCACTTTCTACCAGATAAGGTTTATCTAGTTTCATTAGTGGTTCATTTAGAAGCTTGCAGAATTCATAATCAATAAAGTTTTACTTTGCTCCTGAATTAAACAATACCTTAGCATAAACATTATTGATAAAAAAACGTAAAAATAATGACATCTGGCATGTATGTAGCTTATTTAGCATTAAGAACCAAAAGCTCAAGTCATCTTCTTCGCATTTGGATTAGCTCTTGTTCATGAACCACCAGCCCTGTTAATTTCACTTGTTTTGTTCAATTTAGGACTCTGTTAGCTCAACGGCCGAGTCAATGGTCCGAGGCATAACAGCCTTAACCATGTCATTAATTTCACATACCAATCCCCATATATAATAACTAATAAGGTTTGATTCTTGTGTCACAAGATATGGCATCAATTGAGTGTATTCAATGTTTTTAGAAGTGTATTCATGATGCCTAGCACCGACCATGCGATGGCTTAGGAATTTCCTATCGATCTCTTTTTTTTATTCATAAGGCAAAATTTTTGGATCACCAACTCCCAAAAACTTTCCCAAGTCATAGTAAATGCTTGGTTTCTACCTTTGGTATAAATAATGGAACTCCACCATACTAAAGCTCCGTATTTAAATGAAATCGAAGCGTACAAACTCGTATCTTCTTTGGCACATTTGCTAATAGCAAGTACTGCCTCAATCTTTTCAATCCATCTAAATGTTATGACAGCTCCTTCTGTTCCGTGAACTCAGGAGGTTTACAAAATCGAAATGTTTTATAACGTTCCATAGTTTAGGATTGTTTCAAACTAGAAACTTCTCAATTTTCATTGTTCGTTTAGATGCATTGTTTTCTTTTATTATTGTTTTCATGAGATTCGAATTTTCATTTTTTTTTGGCGATTATTGACAAAATCGCATATTGTATTCCTTTTACAACCTTCTATTGTATCTCAACTTTCTGAGTCATGGTCTAATTAATATCCGTGTGCGTTGTCTTCCACCCACTTCTTTTTTTTATACAACGTTCGCTATTATCTAGATTTCAAGACATTATCTACAAAATATAATATTTGACAAAGTCTTAAAAGTAATTCATCATAACTTAGCTCATAGGTTATCATCAGGATTCACCATGTTGTTTCAATCATTGTTAGTATTTCAAAAATAATTTTCTACATATTCCTTTGATAGGAACTTATCTTAGTTTGGTTAAAGCTTAGATACAATCATTAGTACCTATTTCGCAAAAACCAGGAGCTATGATACCATCCTGTCAAACCCCGGGCTCTCGGCGGCTCGGGCGCTGCGACCCGAATTGGTTTCATGAATATTACAGTCTCGGTCAGAGTTTATTACTCTTTTCATATGATTCAGCGGAAGCATTGTTTCATGAATTCAAAATTTTACGCAATGAAAATTTTTATTTTTCAAATTTCATAAATAATTCACATGCATAGATGTGAAAACCATATTTCATCGTTTCCAAATGATTCATACGCATAGGTATGAAAATCCACATTTCGTTATTTGTAATAACTTTTCAAAAATAACTTTTTTCAAGATTTCATAAAATTTCATAAGCAAAGGTATGAACACCATCATTTCATAATAATGTAAACCGGATTTTCAAAAACACGCAATTTCAAATCATTTTATAATATCCAGTTTATACATGACTTGGAGGCATAGCTCCAATAGCTCCATGGTCTCACCACAAGATCCTATTCAAGGCATCATAGTTCAAGAATATCTAATGTTGCCTTTCTTTTACATTACATTATTACCTGAAAAGTTCCTGAAAATAAAACGTCAACATAATGTTGGTGAATACAAATAACAGACTCGATATGTAAGCATAGCATGTTCAGTCCATTAACCATAATTAATAGTTGGAATACTACACATTTAGCAGGTTATTGCACTGATCGATACAACCACTACATACCCTGGCTTGTACTGTCACTGGTTTAGAACTATAGTGGACTGCGTCTTACGATTGTTGCCTCCAGCCCACAGCCCGTCACTGGTTAGGTTGCCTGCAGAGTGCGTCTTACGTATAACCTTCCAGCCCACGCTACCAGCCACGTATGGAAATTTCACCCATAGCAGATACAATTTGCAAATCATACGTATACTAATGGCCTAAATGCTGGTCTAATAGTATCCCTTTATGCGTCAAAGATTAAACATACATGCTCATAAAAATTCATTTATAATTCAAAAACAAGTTAGGTGTATTCACCTTGATTTTAGGTTGGCTGAATGACAACTTAGAACTTCACAATATAAATTTGGTCAGCGTTTCTGCTTAATCTATTCCTATAACTATTTGCAAGGATGATTCCTAAGGCATTTATTTACTGTTCCTAAAATAAATCATAATCAACATACTATTTATATATATAGGGTCGGATCTTAACCCTAATAATAACAAAAAAAAATTTTAATTTATGAGTAAACTAAGAAATTGAAGTTCATACCTACACATGTACTTATACGTAGAGACGATTGAAATGAAATGTGAGTTTCTTCTTCTGTCCTGTTTCTTTTATTTTGAATGAACTTGTTTCTAAAATTATACGTATTTTTTAACCGAATTTGTACGTGGATCTGTTTAATGATCATGGTTATTCGAAGAAAGGATATACATCCTTTCGAATTCTTGCTACCAATCTCCCATGTATTTTCAATTTGTGAGTTATCACGAACACTGCACACGTGCACTTTTCTTAGTTTTTTTTTAATTATTATATTATTATTATTAATTTATCATAAATTTAGTTTTTCTCTTATAACTTTTAAAGATAATGTTTTATAAAATTATAATAATACTGCTGGGACCGGCTCATTTTTATCTACGTTTCGACCTTAGTTTCGTAAAAAATGGACAATATTCAATTATAATATATTTTGTTAATTTTAAGCAGTTTCCTATAATAGTAACTGATCGTTCAAACAACGATGATTTTTAATAATTCTTTCATCCTACCTATTCGTTTAAACGAATGCTATAAATTTTGGACGTTTATTTATACTATTATATTTTCGAATAATCATATTTGTAAAATAAAGTATTTTATATTATTAGACGACACTTTATAATTTAATTTTCTATTATTATATTTTTGAGTAATAGTATTTTAATTATAAACGGAAGTATTGTATTTATATTTTCAAAACGGGATGTTACATCACCCGACTCTTTTGTACCGGTAAACACTACATTTAAAACACCATTAGTTCGTTAGAACTAAGTAAGATTCATCCCGCTATTTCCTCAAGTGTATTCCATAACACCATATGGATACACTAATAATGTCCCAAATATGATTTGGTAACATTATTCACTTTAAACACAAAACGATTTACTAACGGGTCTTTTTCACCCAAAACTCCTTAAATCTCCTATTTATATTTAAACATTATAGTTTAACACAACACATATGTGCACACAAAACTCCAATTGTGCATCATATTTTCCCAAAAGTCAAACTTAAATAATTTGACTCTTGAAATTGGATGTCTACACTCTTGTAGATCATCTTTTGTTCACACTTTTATGAATCTACTACATTAGCTTTGCAAGTCTTATGTTCACACTATTGTGAATCAAATCATGCACATAGCCAGTTTAATGTCTACACTTTTGTGGATAATTACCTTTACATTATGATGGTTGTTTACACTTTTGTAAATCAAGTCAATCATTATCACTAGTTGAATGTTCACACCCTGGTAAATCATTCAACTGCAATAACCACACTAAAGATAACCATTTATATCAAATTCAATCAAAACAACAAATCACATATACGCTATATGCGCAAATACTTGTAGTGTGGACTCACCCAATCCTACAACTACAAGTTCAACAAAATGGGTAACTTACCTCGATTTAGAGAGCTATCAACAATCTCCAATTCCTTTCCAGGTCTTCTAGAACTAGATTCACCTCTTCTTCCTATTATATATATATATATATATATATATATATATATCCACATATAACAAGATTTAATAACATGAACACACAACTTGTGTTATATATATAATCTAGTTCATTTGACCTATTTTACTATTCATACTTAATCAAAACCTCATTGAGGCTTTTTATCAAACAACTCATGTGCAGAAACTAATCTACCCATGTTCTTAGTCATATTCTGGTTATCAAAATTCCGTATTTTGTGACATCTCTCTTGACTTCAACTACCAACACCTAGTTGCAATTCACATGTATATAACTAGTTTCAATACACGTAACACCCTTAAATATTGATTCAAACTCATTAGAATCCCATTCATCACTATGTGGAATTTAGGATTCAAGTTACCACTTATACTTAACATATTTATGCCAAAATCATTAACTTTCAAATCTCAAACATTTAATCAAACATTTGAATCGGATCTATCATTCCAAAAAATGATCCAATGCCATCATAACCATGATTTAATCATCCTACAAGTTATCAAACACAATGATATGGATTGCATGATAACCAGAAATTATAACGGATCAAAACAAAGATTTCACCGTTAAAATATCGAATTCTTCGTTTCTAATTATTCCTAGCCATCATCTAGGCATTAATCAACAAGAATAATCATTGTATTATATTCAAAAACTCGATTTAATCCATACACTATCAAACCAGTAGGATAAAACAAATCGTTACCCTTTTGAACGGATTTCTGGTTGCGATATGACGATCCGGACTTGTGAAATTGATCCTTAGCTTGAAACATATGATTCTATGGTTTTAGGACTTAATTTTGGTTGCTGGAGGTTGATCAGATCGTGTTTGTGTGTGTTGGAGTTGAGAGAAACATATTAAAATCTTTCTACATGCAATCTGATCTTGAAAACTCATTTTTCAAACTACCATACCCCTCGCGTACCGCCTAGCGGGGCGATTTAGGGCTAGGCGTACTACGAGGTACTACAGAGGCCTCAAATATTTTACTTCCGCACGCATTGCCTAGAGTGGCCAACTGGGGCTAGGCGTACCGCACGGATTATCAGAGTCCTCATATATTTTGACACCTTGCAAACCGCCTAGAGTGGCTAAGTACTCCTAGGCGTACCGCGAGGGTCCCCAAATTTTGATAATTTTGTATTTTTCTCCGTTTTGCGATTCCGGAGAATCCGGAACTCCGTTTCACATACGGTTTTCACCTGTAGTTACAATTTTCCCCTTTTTTCTGAGTAATATGAATACACACATACACATGACCATTAAAACCGGTCGTTACAAATCCACAGTATGAAATTTATTATAACGAAGTCTATGCTAATGTGGCTCGAATTGAAGCCATACGATTGTTCCTTGCCTATGTCTATTACAAGAAATTTAAAATGTTTCAACTGGAGTTAGAAATGCCTTTTTATTTTGCAAGGTAAATGTCAGGATCGATAAATAAAGAAAATAACTATTGAGGACTCTTACCGAACACTAAGTGGCGGAAACAAACAGGTTCAGTTATTCAAGCAAATATAGAACAGAGATCAAATGAAAGGAGAAAATACAAATTAAATTAATCATTCATTGATCATCAATAAACAATTACGAGGAGCTAGGATCTGGAAACAGATTTCCAATAAAACAACATCACTAGAATTTCTATTTTCTCTCACTAGAACATTTCTCTCTAAGTAGTTGCACTCGCACACACTAATTCTCAACTATATTGTCGCCAAAGTCTTTATTAAATGAAGAAATAAACAAATGTCAGCTACAACAAGTTATGAAAAAATTTATCAAACTTTTTTTTTTTCAAAAAACATCACCTATGTTGGATCAAGAAGCTTTATTTCATATGGGCTAAACAATTAGATGTCAATGTTTTCTTTTCCATTTTCCCTCCTTTGTAACACCAGCTCATATTCTCATGCATCATAGAACCATGTAGTTGTTGGATATGATTCTTGATCACCATTTATTGCTTTCACTCTTTGTTTCAATCTAACCTTTATGTGTTCAATATGATCTAAGCGGTTAAAATTTATTGACAGCGAATCCATATTGCTAAAACTACACCAATCCACCGTGAGCTATAAAACAAATTTAAAACTAACCCTGACCTTGGTGTAGCAACCCACTTTCTCTTATTGTGATCACCCAGTACGAAAGACAAACGATTGTGTGAACTCAAGTTTAGAAGACTAATCTAATAGCTTCCAACCCTTGCGTCCTCAGAATTAACGATTACGTGAATTGCTAGTCTGAAATCTAAGAATAGTGATTTCACCCCCAGAAGTTCTAGTGATAACGATTGTGTGAACTTCAAGTCTGAAATCTAAGAAGAGTAATTTCAACCCTTGAAATCCTAAGTAAAGACATACTAGATTTGAATAAGTTTTTTGTTTTACAAAAATATATTCATGTTCCAAAGCTTTTTATGATTTTGAAAACCAACATGTACAAAAGCATGCATTGGACAAGGTCGTGTGCCATGACAAGTAATGACTTAGTGCCTTAGATCCAAAGTTTATCTTAAAAGTGTTTAAGTATACCAAAATAAGCCAAACATAAGTTTAGATAATGAAAACCATTTAATGAAATAAGTTCCAAAATAGTTATTCACATGTTCCATGTCACACCCCAAGCCGGCAGGCTGGATCGACTTTCCTGCTGTACGGAAAGGTCTTGAGGTGCGATATCGAGTGATAATCGGAATGATCAGATTGTTTAAGTTGCTCATGATATATAAAGGGAAAACACAAAATGAAATAGAATTACAAAGTTCAATTACATCATTATCGTTCATAATTTAACAATGTAAATCTACCAACAACATCATAAATTATTTATGTTGTATCTGCACAAGATATACAAAATAATCTATAAAATCATATTCAAAAATACGCACATCCAAAATATTAGGTCCTCTATTTTGGCATCCTAGTCAAAAACATGAACTTCTTAGCTAAACCTGTTGGCCACCTGAGATGTCATGCTAGAAAACTATCACACCCCGGGCCGGCGGGGTTGGATCGGGGGTCCCCGTCGGGCGGAAGGTTCCCGAGGCGCGATATCGTGAGTGATAATCGGGTTGATCAGATTGTTTACATAGCATCAATGTTAAGCGTTTTATCTACCATCCAATCCCGTTTCCGTTATAGTTTGAGCATTTTGTATATAAGTTTACCCCATGCACCAATAGTATCCGTGAGTTTAGCCCTTGAATTCGTTATACCTTGAATTCATTGGACCGGATAGCTCTTCCCCCTACTTCCTTTGACCCATTCATGTGTAAATGGGTCGATTATTGATTTATGGTCCCTATTAGTCGTTCGTGGGCCAAAGAGGTTCCATGGTCTAGAATGGGCCGGCTAAACATATTGAGCCTATTATTTATGTGTTTGAGCCGTAAGGATTTGGGCCAAGTTATTAAGTGGGCCGAAAGATCACTTGGATTGAAAGAAAAAGGATTGGGCCGAAGTTAATATGCTGTTGGGCCTGATGTGAATGTGTTGGGCTTGCACAGAAACGTTCAGCTGATTCGACAAATCGAAGGAGATAGCCCTCATAGCAGCGAATCTACCCCCCCCCCCCTTGCATGTGAGGTTCGGCCAACTTATGCAGAAGGTTCGCAGAACCAGGGTTCGGGAATGATGATAGGTTCGGTGCTGTCTACTGCCCAAGGTTCGCCTGATGATCAATGGTTCGTGACTGCTTCCATCTAGGTTCGCAGGGCCTAGTCTAGTAGCTTGGTTTGGCCACAAGGTTCGCTGCGTAGGGGTTCGCTCAGCCACCCAAGGTTCGTTCGGAGGTAAAGTTCGGCCATGCTAGAAAGGTTCGTGATTTGTGAAGGTTGCAGGGTTCGGCCCAAAAGATGAGGGTTCGTAGTTTCTCTGGGTTCGTGAGTCTCCCATGCAGGGTTCGTCAAGGATAAAGGGTTCGGCCGTGATGTGCCCCCCCCCCCACGAACCCTGGTTACCCTCATCACCTTCTTCGACCTGAACAGTTTAGGAGCTGGTTCTACTACTAATACAACACTACGAGCAGTCCTTCAAGATGTCGTGAGTATGTGTGTGAAACCTTTCCTCGGTTTAGGGTTTTAGGATGAACAAAGGTACGAAAACCCTAATTATCGTGACGTTTTCTTGACCATACCTTAAAATCAGTCGAGTAACCTCTCAGATCAGCTGTACTTCCTTGTAGAGGGCTTCGAGATGGTCGTTTAGGCGCAAGAATCATCGAATTTCGTCCACAAACGAAGGAGATATCGCGTTTTGAAGTTGAGATCCTAAGTGAAGATGGTGGTGACGGGTTTGAGAGAATTTGAGGAGAAAAGATGTTGAAAAATGAATTAAATGCTATCACTAAAGTTTTATATACCCCGAGGGTATTCGGGTTCGTTTTAGTTGCTCGGTTCGTAATTTCGCCGCGTATCCGGGCCGTTACGCGCGTATTCTATAAATTTAATTAAAAGGATTCTCTCAAACTATTTGGATGGTTATTTATTTTTGAAATTTATTTTAAATATTGTTTAGTTAATTTATTTGTCGAAGTTTCGTTATTTATACACGTTTCGTTAATTCGTACGCGATTTAAATAAAATGGTTTAATTTAATTTATTTTATGATGAGTTTCAAAATTGTAAAATAGGAAATATTTTATTTCCTTAAATTTATGATCGTTCGTATCGTTATTCGTTTTCGTTTCGTCAGATCACGTCGCCATTGCGCGTATTCGTTCGAATCGTCATCCGAACGAACACGTCAATGGTTTGGCTTTCTGATTCTTGTTTTCTAATGTTAAGTCATTATTTCAGAATGTTAAACTATCAGAATCATTCGTACAGATCGTCACCTGTACGAATAACACGTCGGTTTAGCATTCTGAAACGACAAATGGTTTGGTTGCTGAACGTAGTCAAGGACACATGGTCATGGTTTATCGAAATAGCGGTGGGACGGTGTAGGGGAGGTTGCGACCTACCTCTGCATATGCCCTATACATATGCATATTTCGGTCTATCATGGATGTGTCAGTGACTAGGGTTTAGTGGGTTTTGGTTTGGGAATGATAATATTATTGTAATAAATAATGGGAATTAATTACGCGATGGTGGGGTTACGAATATGATTTAAACGTGATTATTAATTCAGAAATGTTAACCTAATAAATGTATTCGTGCGGGTGACGATTCACACGAATATGATTATTAGGAATAATATTCTGAAACGATATTCGATAAATCGTAAATCGAATCGAAATACAATACGAGCGTTGGATTCGCAAAGGTGACGATCTTTACGAATACGTACGTGAGTAACGTGTTTCGACGAGATAATTAAGTAATATCAAATGATATTAAATTAATAAATGAAAACGTAAAACGTTTATTAGGAATTACAACCTAAAACGAAAACGAAAGAATTATTTTGTTTAAATAAATAATTCAACGAAAACGTTTTACGAAACAACAGTATTTAAATAAAATCATTTTAATTAGGATGAAACTTAATTATTTTAAGGTCTTATGATTTAAATATATTTTACGTTAAAAACCGAGCATTTCATTATTTATACGCGATAAAGACGAGACCCAGCACGCGGGGATTGACCGGGCTATAAAAGCCCATCTTTTTCTTCTTCTTCTTCATTTGCAAGGCTCCTCTCTCTCACTAAAACCCTAAATCCGCCACTTTCTCTCTCAAGAACTTCTCTCTAGCATATCTCTCTCGTTTATTGTTGAATTCAAGTGATTTTGGTGTCCACGCGTTCGTGTAATCAAGAGGAACAAAAGGATACCAAGAAAACCTAGCTGTTGGTCACGATTGGAAGGTAGGAGGCCATTTACTTTTCGGTTTTTGTTAAAGAACTTCATGAGTATATAGTTGTCAACTCTTAAACGATTTTAGGGTTTTGTATGGGTAAATCGGTGGGGTATGAACTATGAAAGCGTTAAGAGAAATCGTAAACACCTATGGCTCGATGGGAGTGATGATGAATAGCAACCTTCTGTGTTGTCCGAACTCAGATCGCCGCTAACCTGTTAGGTTCGTTCGGGGTTAGCCGAACCTGCTTCAGATCTGCTATGTGCGCGCAGCTCCACGAACCCTCCTGGCATCACGAACCCTGCTTGCTGTTAGACGAACCTATATGGCGCCAAAAAGAGGAGAAAGGACGAGCCTTAAGTCTGGCCACAGTCGAACCCTCCCCAAGTGAACCCTTTAGCCGAGCCTCTCCTTGGGCGAACCTTGCACTGTTTAATCATGGTGGCCGAACCTACCTTTTGCTACGAACGTAGAGTTCATTTGATTCAGCCGAACCTCAGTACCCACACGAGCTAAGGATGTCACGAACCTGAAAATCTCATACAGAGAACCTTAGTTGGCTTAACTTAGGATTTTGCATGGCCGAACATTGCTAACTTAGCCGAACCCTAATAAGGACCGAACCTTCTCTCCCTTCGGGCAAGGCTCTAGGGTTCGGTACCATGTGCCACGAACCTCATCCTTGTTGAGAGCCGAACCTAAGGAGGACTTCATTTGGTTCGTTGGTTCTAAGGTGGGGGTTACCGAACCTGAAAATTTATTAGAAAGTTAGGGAGGGGAGACTATAATAAAACATTAGATGTAAAAAACTAAAATATAATGGAACATCCACATGCATGCACGGCTCTTCACTAAGTGGTCACCTTTACGTAATAATATATGCTTCGTATTATAATGTTTTACATAATGTAAACTTCATTATAGTAAAAGACTTAGGGATAAATTCTTAAAAAAACTGAGATTTGAAGTTTTAATAACTGAAACTAAGGCGACCAAAGGAATTAGTCATGCATGTGTGCATTTATAAAAGTGTACATAAACGTGGGAGGTTCTATCCTTACACTTTATGGATGCTTTGATCATAATATCTAAAACTACTGGATATTCCAACTTAGATTATATTAAATAAATTAAGCTAATGAGATACCTGCGAATTTAAAGTAAGTACATATGATCACTTAATTAAAAGAAATTCAAGTACTTATGAACACGAAACATATCATAATTTCAGATCGTTGAGTTGATTGAGTTACATACGCGAGCGCGCATAACACGAGAACATTTATAGTAAGGACTTCAGGTGAGTTCTCATAACCTCCCTTTCTTTAAACTGTTTTGTTTTAAAAACTCGGAGGTGAAACATGTATACCAAATTAAATATTATTTTGATAACACAAGGTCAATACCTGTTTATCAATATGATATTCACATTTATAAATTATCATTATTATTGCATTGTCTCTTATATTTATATCCATGTAAATATTGTCATTGACTTCGGTCAATAACAAAGATTACATGAATTGTCACAACTCCGTGAATCATCGCCTTTAACTTCGGTTATTTGCTTTGACTTCATGTATTGTCACGTGGATGTTGTCCACTCCGTGAATCATCGCCTTTAACTTCGGTTAATTGCTTTGACTTCATGTATAGCCATGTGGTTAGCTACCACTCCATGGATCATATTTTTACCTTATGTTAATTACATAATGATCATGTATAGTCACGAACATTATTTGAGAATATTGATGTTGGGATTGGTTGATTTGTTTGTGGTTTGAATATCTATGATTGATTTAGATTATCTATTTTTGACTTTGATTAGTTATGATTGACTATGACTGATTGGATATGTGATTATGTGTTTGTGTATGTGTTTGGTTGTTGAGTTTGGAGATTTGTTGGATTATCTCATACAGGTATTCTGGTGGAATTTCTCAGAAAATCATAAGCATTTATACTCGTTTTATCTAAACCTTTTATATAACCATTTTTAAACTTAAACTTTTAAATTCAGTTTATAAAACCTTTTAAGTATAAAAACTTATGATTACTCACCAACTACTTTGTAGTTGACACTTGATTTCTTACATGTTTCAGGTGATGGAGACAAGTAGGATGAAGAGGGTGATCTCTTCTATTTTGGACATCATCATATAGGATCTTGGACTTAGCTAATTAACTAAATTTCTGGCGATTAGAGTTTAGTTAGTTTAGCTAAATCTTTTGTGTATTTGATGTATTTGATTCATGATGGACATGATTTTTGTATAAACATTTATTTGGCTTGATTGATATATGATGATATGTATTTAGATGCCCACGAGCTTTTGAACAATCTACACATCCCTCGTGGCATCCCGACGTTTCCGCCATCGGTCGGGGTGTTACAACAACTCCCGATGACAACGCCGCTTCTTCCAATGAAGACAAGGTCACCCACATCTGTAATTTACTTGACAACTTAGCTGTGGAGGAAGTACCCACTTCAAGCATCACCAAGAATCATCTTGTAGAGAACATTATTGGACCTCTTTTAGAAGGAGTTTTTACCAAGAGTAGATCTATTCCAGCTCAGACTCCCTTATCTGATGGAACTCTCAAACGCAATCAATCAGGTACAATTAATTCTTTTTTATATTCTTGCTTCGTTTTGCTGGTAGAACGCAAGAACATCAAGATAGCACTTAAGGAATCAAGCTGGGTTGAAGCGAGGCAAGAAGAACTGATGCAGATTAAGAAGCTCCAGGTGTGGAATCTAATTCCTTTGCCTAAAATGAAACTGCCAAATGGAATAAGACAAGTCCTCAAAAACAAGAGGGATGATTCAGGTGTTATCATCCAAAATAAAGCATGTTTGGTAGTCCAGGGATTCTACCAATAATAGGAGATTGACTACGAGGAGGTATTTGCACCGGTTGCGAGACTTGAGGCAATTCGTATCTTTTTGGCCTATGCATCCTACATGAACTTCACAGTTTATCTGATTGATGTCAAGAATGCTTTCCTGTATGGAAATGTCAAGGAAGAGATATACGTATGTCAACCTCCCGGGTTCGAGGATTCGCAGTATCCTGACCATGCCTGCAAGCTATACAAAGCCCTGTACGGTCTTTGTCAAGCACCTCGAGCATGGTATGTTACACTCACAGACCTTCTTCTAGCCAAAGGATACACCCGTGGAGCCATATATCAGACATTTTTTGTTCGAAAAGAAAAAGATGACTTGATTCTTGTCGAGATCTACGTGGATGATATTATTTTGAGATGAGTGCTATGGGGGAGATGACATTTTTCTTAGGTCTCCTGGCAAAGCATGATCCAAAAGGGGTGCTGATTCATCAGGGTAAGTACGTGACTGATATACTTATCAAGTTCAACATGTTGGACTCCAAGCCCGCCTCCACTCCTATGGCTGCTCGTCCTGTCTTGACTTTGGATTACGATGGTGAAGATGTTGATCAACATCTTTACAGATCGATGATTGGCTCACTGATGTGCCTCACCGCCTGCCGAATAGACATCATGTTCTCTATATGCTAGTGTGCCAGATATCAGGCGAATCGGAAGGCTTCCTATCTGATTGCTGTCAAGAGGATCTTTCGCTCCCTTGTTGGCAAACATCTTCTCGGTTTGTGGTATTTTAAGAACTTTGAGTTCAAATTATTTTCTTACTTTGACAGTGATTTTGGTGGTTGTAATTTAGATAGGAAGTCAACCACAGGTGGAGGCCTGTATCTGGGAGATCGCCTTATATCATGGCAATGCAAGGAGCAAACCACAGTTTCTTTCTCCACTGCAGAAGCTAAGTACTTCGCCGCCTCTACTTGTTTCTCTCAGGTCATCTGGATGCAACATCAGCTTCTCGATTATGGTTTGAATTTTCTTGACCCTCCAATTTACTGTGATAACGTAGCAACCCTTCAGATCGTCAAGAATCGGATACAACACTCCAAAACTAAACAGTTTGACATATGGATTCACTTTATCCGGGACTGTTTCGAACGTAAGCTTATCCATCTTCAAATGGTCCACACAGATGACAATCTTGTGGATCTTTTCACTAAACCGTTCGATACAGCTCGCTTCCACTACTTGCTTGCCTCACTCAAAGTAATAAGTTTTGATTAAAACAATTTTTGTAAATATTCTAAAATTTGTGTTTTGTTTTCTATTATTTTTATATCACAAAGTTAGGGTGAGAAACTTTACAAAAAGAACTAAAAGACTTTCAATTTTTGATTTTGTCTCTAAGTTTAGGGTAGGGGGAATTTATAAAAAATACAAAAAGATTTTGCCTTTTAAAAATTTACGAAAAACACAAAAAAGATTTTATTTGGACTGTCAGGTAAAGTGGTTCATTGGGAAGTGAAATGATTTCTGATATTCAGAAATTCACTGTCTGATTATAATTTCTTAGGAATAACAGCGTTCGATAAACATAAATCAAAAAGGAATAAAATATGTTTTCCCATAAAAGGATTAGATATGATCAGTCAAAACTTTTAAAATGAATAAGTGAGAAGTCTTGGGAAAATAAAATAAACTATACAAATGCAATAACTATTAGACTTTTTGTAAGCAAAGACCTAGATGTGTGGCGTTAAGACCAATGTGTTTGCAGATCAGTAAAATAAAAGATGCCAATGTGCACAAAGATGATAGGACTCCTTGTAGTTCTTGATTGTAATCTGATGGATCTGTTCTTTCTTTTCACATCATAAAAACTCTATCAAAAAGCTTTAACTTCGTTGAAACACAATCATGTTTTGAAACAAAATATTTTCCAAAATTGATAGGTTGCATGCAAAATTGGATCACACTTTTGATTGTCCTTAAACTTCCCATAAGGATTTTAGAAAAACCGATAGAAAATTTTTGATCATAAATCTTATAATTTTAGTATGGATAAACAAGCGGAAATCATTGGTGGGGTATAATTATTTCAAAGTTGGGTTTTTATAAGAAACTATCATAAGATGGTCAAATTTTTTATAAACATTTGATCCCACTAAATTGACCGACTTATCCTTGAACTCGTCCAAAGTTCATAAGTTTATTTTATTTTATTTAACTTTACTCATAAAATTTAAATAAAATAGTTCACGAAAATTGTATTCGAAAACAAAGAGTACACGAAGTAATGTACGCGAAGGAAGCACTTCGCTTCGCCTATATATTCTTAGTGAACTCCTCATTTCGAATACATTATTTCGTGAACTCCTTGACTCTTCTCTGTTTCAATTTTCATTTTTTAGGACCTTTTGACCATTTTACTACGGCCGTATTATAGATCCTTTGACATGAACCTAGGTATAGGTTTTGACTAAATTTTGACAAATAGAACAAAAGTTATCAAAGAAATTCAATTTCGAGTACTTTGACCCTAGAGTATAAAGTCGAATATTCCTGGCTAATAATGTTAGTCCCACTACAGGACCTAAAACTGATATCGATTAACAAATCACACGTGAGAGTGCGGAATGGTATCACGTGTGCGCAATAACAATAAAGATTAAGAACAAGATGAAGAACAATAAAAATAATCACGTTAATTGCACTCGGTTTCTCAAGAACCGACTAGTACAATACGTTTTACCCCAAGAACAGAGAAAAATAATAACTAGAAAGAACCCACCCTTAGATGACTAACTAGCCGAGTTTATATAATTCCCACACATCAATCTAGGCATCTCGGCCCATTGTACTGAAACAAACCCAAACAAAACAAACTATAGTATACTCGAGAACACCAAACCATGTCGAGAACATAAACCAAACTCGAGAACCACTAAATTATCAACAAGAAACATCAAAACTTATTTACTTCCCAACAAAATCCCCTTAGTTTTGTGTTTCCTCATCAGTCTTTTCTTTTGTAAGTTCATCAGATTCACCACACTTGATCATCAATGTAGAAGAATCTCCTTTTCCTCTAGACCACGCTTCATTCTTCACAGTGACTCTTACATAGACTACAAATTCCAGTGCATCTTCCAAGTGATCTTGATCTACTTTCATCTCTTGATTATTCAAGAATTTTATACCTTTCTCACTTAAACACATCAAATCAATTGGATCATAGAATGTATACTCAATATCCCCATGGTTAATGATCACTCCATATGTCTATTCATCAAAAGTTGTCACACCCCGAGCCGGCGGGCTGGATCGACTTTCTCTTTGGGCGGAAGGTTCTCGGGGCGCGATATCATTGTGATAATCGAAATGATCAGATTGTTTACTTGGCACACAATACGTAATGAGAAATACTAACATGAAATTTAATACATAGAATTACAAAGTTAAATTACACAGTATGTGTTCATAATTTAACTAGGTAAATCTACTCAAAAGAATCATATAGTTTCTATCTTGTATCTTCACAAGATATACAAAAGAGATTCAAAGTGTCATCAAAGGTATATGCATCCAAAAGTAAGCTATGTCTTCTAATAAGTCCTGTAGATTAAGCCCTGATGATTTGGTGACTAAACCTGTCCGTCACCTGAGCAAACCTGCATTTAAAACAACAGTCAACACGAGGTTGGTGAGTTCATAAGTTTTAGTAAAAGAAAACAAATGAAATTTGGTATTCCCAATTCATGGTATCACACACAAGTCTGGTTTTAAATTGATTTGCTTTATAACACACAAATGTCCTCTGCATAGTTACACCTACAGATAGGATATTGTCCAGTCAAGCATGCTTATATATAGGGAATACGTAGGGGACAAGCCCCATCCGACATCCCACCACACACTTGACAGAACTCAATACCACCTGTATTGTAACTACGGATATACATTTCATCTCATACATAAATCCCGAATTTAATTTTCTCCAATATTTAGAATAGAGACATAATTGTCTCTGTTATGTCATTCCTTACGGAGTAGCCCGGTCTGTAGATATCCCCCAACGTTACCTATGAGATAGAGACTTGATAGTCTCTACCGCTTATCATTACTTATTAGCCCGGCGTGTAAGATATCCCCCAACAATACCTATGATATAGAGACTTAATAGTCTCTGTAGCAGATCATTACTGATTAGCCCATAGTGTAAGATATCCCCCAACGATATCTAGAGCAAGACTTAATAGTCCCCGTGCGTGCCAGTACTGACCAACCCGGCCTGTAAGATATCCTATACATACTATCTATTTGGGGGAGACTTAATTTTCTCTATGCGTGTCACTACTGATAAATTTGAAATGCAAGATATCATCTCCATGATATCTAGAAGGATGAGACTCAAGGGTCTCGATGATTGTCATTTCTGACCAGTCCGGATTGTAAGATATCCTGTCCATGATATCTATAAGATATGCTTATGTACCTAAACCATTTCTCCCTATCATTAATTTGAATGATAGCACCTCTAGTGCCCGGTATGATCCCATTAGATTAACTAATACTATGGCGGCTGGTATTAAGATCCAACCCTACTTACATAATGTTACTATAATTGGCATACACACTTAAAGTTATAAGATAAACTCTACATAGGGTCTTATGTTAACTGTTGTTAGGTTTCTGTCATCCTATCCCAGGGAAGTGTTCTCAATTGGATTGAACACAATGTATGATCTTTAGTCATTAACATTGTTTTATAAGATCTTGTCTTATAAAACAGTGTTAGCATATGTGGGAGGTGACATCATGAAGCAATATTATCATAATGTCATCCTCGATATCACAAGTAATTGTCTCAACTGTTATCCCAATGTTATATATTCTCACTGACTTTAACACGTGTTATACGATCTTGTCTTATTACACTATGTAAGTAAATGTGTTGAATGATGTCATCATGAAATTATACTTTCATGAAGATCATTCTTGTGATCTATTGTAATTGTCTCAGTGATATCTCGTTGTCTTCCCAATGTTATAACCCAATGATATGAAACATAGTTAATAGATTGGGTCATTTAATTGATTTGATGAAATCATGAAATTATGTTACCATGATGTCATGCTTGTTCTACCCTACATGTCATTTCACACACAATAACACATAATGATAATGATATGATAATAAGATTAAACACTTATTATCTAGAGAGCATGATACTTGAATTAACGTACTAAAGATTTTTAATGAATAAAAGAGTTTAGCATGTTTCTCAGCCCCGCATTTAAAATCAAAAGATTAGAAAAGGGGGAATATGAACTCACCTTGTTGTTGTAGTGGTTGACTAAGACACACGAAATGCACGCGCTCACTGTTATCGTACTGAAGTTGTATTCACGGTCCTGTGTTTAATTAAATGTTATATGAGCGATGATCCCTTATTTGATTGTTCGTTTTGAAATCTGAGTTTGTGTAGTGAAAACGACATATTCTTGTGAATTTCATAAGAATGGGTCATGCTAATGGGTGTTGTGACAACTAGTACCTGACCGGTCGGCAAGTCCGTACGGTGTGTGTACTTTCTATAGTAACTATGTGTAAATACATGATTGTGAACAGTACTTGTATTAACAGAATTCAAAATACAAGAAACAGTTGTACGTATTTATGTGTAAACTTCAATGCAGTAAGTACAACACTCATTTGAAACAACAGTTGTTAGTATTTAGGTGAGAACCTAAGTACAAATAATACAAAGAAACACGAGAAACAACATTATTCAAACAAATAACAAGAACAAATCGGTTGGTATCTAATTTCCATAGAGGACAGGAATCAGATGGCCGACATATCAGTGTGAAAACAATGTGATAACAGGATGTTTAGTTGAGTCCGACAGTGAGGGAATACAATTTAAAACAATATTGTAGTGTCGTTTCAGAATAACGAACTGATAGTGTGTTTGCGTGGGTGACGATTCACACAAACATATATGTGAGTTTAATGTTTTGAAATTATGACTGGAAAGTAGAAAACAGAAGTCAGAAAGCCAAACCATCGATCTGTTCGTTTGAATGACGATTCTAACGAATACGCGCGATGGTGACGTGATCTGACTAAACGAAAAAGAAATACGATACGAACGAAAATAAATTAATAAAAATAAAATATTTAACATTTTACAATTTTGAAACTCATCAAAAATAATTAAAATCATTCTTTCATTCTAAAACACGTAAAAACACGTTAACTTCCGAAAAAGCGAACCGAGCAACCGAAACGAACCCGCATATCCTCGGGGTATATAAACACCAAATGAAGCTTGAAACTTCATTTCTTCCATTTGTTTCTCTCTCTAACACCACATTCCTGTCCACCTTTCTCTCACTACAAAACCCAACCTTAAATCTAGCATATCCTGATCATTTCTCAACAAAATTGGGTGATTCTTGGACCTACACGAAGCTCTTGGTGTCCACTGCATAGAAGTACAACAGATATGAGGAGTTACCAACTGAAAATCGAGGTATAATTAAAAGAAAACTACGGAAATTATGGTTTACTCAACCTCTTGTTCGACCTAGGCTTTAGACAGTTAACGACCATTTCATTCAAACCCTACTCCTTACAAAGACTACTCAACGCTTAGTACTAACCTAGAAACAGGAGGGAACAGCTCAGGTTTGATGGTATGATGATGAAGGACGATCGAGATGCAGTGTGCGTGGATAGCAGTTGAACGAACCTGCTACTGGCCGAACCTTCATTTATCACGAACCAAGGGAGGGGAGGAACCTGAGCTGGACGCACCTTATCATCACGAACCTTTCGGTAGCAGCGAACCTTTCCTCACCGAACCTCAGATCCAGCCAAACCCTCCTGGAATCATCAAGTCACAGGTCAGCATGCAAGCGAACCTGCATGGTTTGCCAAACCCTGCGATTATTTGGGTCGAACCCATCTTACTGCATCATTCGGCGAACCTATTCCTATCTTAGATGAACCTTTCAACAATTGGGAACGAACCTGTGGCGTACATGATAGCCGAACAATTGGACATCCTCAACCGAAACTTAGTGAAGTGCCGAACCATTGGAGATGAAACGAACCTTAGGGTTCGCTGGGTCCATAACCGAACCCTTAACCAGGTGGGCCTTAAATCTTCGGCCTGATTCCACCCCAAAATCACCAAACGAGTGGCAAACCACACCCTTAGGTTCCCTGGAAACCATGACTAGCATCTTCGATCGGATAAAATCCAAGCGCAAGGCCCATGTCGATTAGTCAAGCCCAACACCTAATAAATCCAAGCCTAGGCAACAGGCCCATAAGCGAGTGATCGGCCATGTGATTCTCTTTACGGCTCAAGGGGATTAATTGGCCCATAGCCTTGTTGTCTCGGCCCAATTTTAATATAATGGCCCATACACACACACCCGGCCCAAGAATAACATTCGGCCCATATAACAAACATGAGAGAGGATAAATAAATACATATTTACTACAAAGGTGGCAACCAAGTCATTAACATTTAGACACAAACCCTAACAACCATTTTATGGAATTAATTACGTCAAGTGGATTTCTAAGACACGTGTTAGGGAATCAAGACTAAACACACGACTTAATGGCCGAATGAGGACTGAGACCACAAGTGTTAGCCAATTTTAAGGCTAACACATACACGCACACAAATTACAATAATTAATACTTATGAGTCAAATACAACGTGAAATCAATACAGGATCGTGATAACAAACACAAGTGCAATCAAGAGCGCGTGCATTCTAATTTAAGCTAAGTCAACCACTACAACAACAAGGTGAGTTCATATGCCCTTTTTCTCTAATCTTAACTGATTTTAACTCTCGGGGCTGAGAAACATGCTTACTTTTATTTATTTAAAAGTTTTGCTTAACATATTGTTTATACTTTGATTTTAGATAATATTAAATTGCTTATTATCGCTTATCATTGTATGCATGCTTGTATGATCATGACATGACAGGGATAATCAGATGAACATGATAATATATCTTCTTAATTCATCAATATATTAGAATAACATAGTTATAAGATTTTATCTTACAACACCTAGTTATTCTTACATGAGCAACCGTTGGGATAATTCATACATAAACAAACATTGGAAACAATCACAGAGAAACATGATGACACAACAAAACACATTAATGATCAGAATATAATACATCTTCTTAATACCATTCAACATTATAATTAACTAAGTATGATAAGTCAAGTACTTATAATGCTTAGTTTACAACTTAAAACATACTATGCGATAGTATGGAGCATTTATCATCCACCACCTGAGTCACTTAAGGGTAGTAAGACTAGTTCTTACTACGGTTTAATGACAACATGGTGACCATATGGATTACAAGGAATGATAATCATGATAATGTAACTTCATGATAACAACATCATTCACACAATGATTAACATAATGTAATAAGATGAGATCTAATTTAACCTTGTTAATCACATTGAGAACATCCCACATTGAGAAAAAAAAACAACATCGATGTACACAATCCATCGTTACCTGTGGACTAGTAGGCTGAGGGATTTATTTTATCTCATGTCATATTATTAGTAACAGTTTCGATGAGGGCAATGGGATCAAAAAGTGGTAGAGGTAAATTGGATGCATTGAAATCTGATTACGTGAGGATTGCAATGGATCCCATTTAGGTTCTATGCACTTTAAGTTGAGAACAAAGGACAAACGGTTAACTAACACTTTTAATATTTAAAAATGAATCAACAGTTAACCCCACAAACAGTGGAATAATACAAGGAACAGATTAAGTGAATCTAAGATCCTTAATACATATAATGGTTATCAATACTTCGGTTCGATAACTACATCTCTATTATTATATTATTCTATACATGATATCACAGGTGATCAACAATGAGATGAACATGTGGAATGGAGATGGAAATCAATAGTTGTATTGCAAGTAGTGTGGTGTTCTAGTAGTGATGTGGTGGGATGTTGGCTAGGGCTTGGTTCTCTTACATATGCCCTATATACAAGCATCACTAATAAGATGATATATTACTTGTGAATTTGACTATTGAGAAGCCATTGGGAGAACGGGTGAATCAAACAACATACAAGTAACAGGACATACATTGTGATTGTGCATGTGAATGAATCAGAGTTTCCAATTAACATACTTATGAACTCACCAACCTAGTGTTGACTTTGTTTAAATGCATGCTTTCTTAGCTGACGAACATGCATAGTCACCAGGATGACAGGGACATAGCTAGTGCACTTTTAGAAGACATAGCTACTTTTGGTGTTGCATACTTTTGATTGACAATACAGCGAATAATCTTTTGTATATCTTGTATAGCGACAAGATATAAACTCATTGATTCTTTTGGGTAGATTTACTTGGTTAAATTATAAACGATACATTGTAATTTAATCCTGTAATTCTATATCATTGTCATGTTAGCATTTCTCATTTATATCTCCTGTGCTATGTAAAAAATCTGATCATTTCGATTATCAAACGATATCGTGCCCCGAGAACCTACGCCCGACAGGAAAGTCGATCCAGCCCGCCGGCTCGGGGTGTGACAGATTGGTATCAGTGCCATGGTTATAGAGAAATATAGGTCATATTACTGAAACGGTTTGGCCTAGACTATAACCTAGGGACCATCATGTGGAGATTATCTGACATAGGACTCTATTTGCATGTGTCTTCTGCATCTGATCACTGCACTAACCGATTTTCTTTCGATTTTGATCAGAATGCCGCCGAGAAGACCACCACCTGCTATACTGCCACCACCACCACAAGACTTGGCACCACGCTCATCTACACCTTCACCTACTGACTCTCCTACACAACCACCTCCTCCTCAGCCACCAACTGCACATCAGTTAGATCCTGCTACCATATCACTGGCCACTCTGCTGACCACTGGAGAAGGCAGTGGTAATACCCGCCATCATCAGGACTATTCCTACAAAAACTTTGTAGGTTGCAAGCCACCAAGCTTTAGTGGCAGTGAGGGTGCTGTAGGATTGATCCAATGGATCGAAAAGCTGGAGACAACCCTGTAGATCAGCAACTGTCCGGAACAGTATAGGGTGAAGTATACTGCGGGTTCATTTCACAAGCGAGCGTTAACTTGGTGGAACGCTCAGGTTCATACAAGAGGCAGGGATGAGGCTCTGTCAATGCCTTGGGATGACTTCAAGGCAATACTACAGGCAGAGTTTTGCCCAAGGAACGAAATCAAGATGGTTGAGACTGAGTTACTCAATCTTGTTATGATTGGTGCTGGGCATCTGGCATACACCACAAGATTTCATGAGCTACCATCATTGGCACCGGATATAGTGCCAACACTGGAAAAGAGAATTGAGCGGTATATTGGGGGATTACCGGCTTGTATGCAAGGTTTCATTCTTGCTGCTCATCCAACAACCATGGAAATGGCTGTTACTCTGTCATCAACAATGACAGATGTAATGGTTGCTTCTGGGGCACTCAAGAAAGAGGCTGATTCAGCCAAAGCTGGAGCTTCAAGGAAGTCGGATAAAAAGCCGGCTAAGAAACAGAAGGTGGGTAGAAATTTTGCTGCTACCACTCAAGCCCCAATGCTCAACCAACCACCACCATTGCAGATCAGAAAGCCATACACTGGCACTGCACCTTTGTGCAACTCATGCCAGTATCATCATCTACCAAACATCCCGTGCAAACACTGCACCAACTGTAGAAGGTTTGGTCATCTGGTAGCTCAATGCAGGAGTCTGAGGGCTCAGAACAGAAACAACAATGCAGCCACTACTACTGCTGCTGATAACAGGTCCTGCTTCACTTGTGGTGAACCTGGACACTTTTCTAGGGATTGTCCCAAGAAAGCTCAACCAAGGGCTCAAGCAGCAAGAGGACGAGCCTTTCAAATAGGAGCTGCTGATGCTCGATAGGACCCGAACGTGATCACGGGTACATTTCTCTTATCTGACTTCTATGCATCCATATTATTTCACACTGGTGCGGATCAGAGTTTTATCTCATCCGATTTTGCATGCCATCTTAATTATGTTGAGGAATTGTTAGACTCCCCTTACACTATTGAGATAGCAAACGGCAAACAGATCACAGTAGACACAATATTTAGGAATTTCCCACTAACAGTTGGCAATCACACATTTTCCATCGACTTGATACCGATGGAGCTGGGTAGTTTCGACATCATCATCGGAATGGATTGGCTATCTCTTAACCGAGTTGAGTTCATCTTTTCCGATAAACTACTACGCATTCCAGTGGAGAACAATGAGATTTTGGAGATTCGTGGATACCAAACGAAACGCAATGTCAAGATAATATCGTGCATGAAGGCTCGCAAATACCTCAGAAAACAATGTGTCGCATTCCTAGCTCACGTGATCGAAAAAGACAAGAAAGCAATCAAGATTCATGATGTACCAATTGTGAAAGACTATGCGGACGTGTTTCCAGATGACTTACCGGGACTGCCACCCGAGAGATCGGTGCAGTTTCGAATCGATTTGATTCCGGGAGCGACTCCTTTAACTAAGTCTCCTTACAGACTTGCTCCATTAGAAATGCAGTAGTTGTCCAACCAATTACAAGAGCTACTTGACAAGGGATTTATCCGACCGGTTTTTCCCCTTGGGGATCTCCGGTTCTTTTTGTTAAGAAGAAGGATGGATCTTTCAGGATGTTCATTGATTACAGAGAGCTCAACAAACTCACCATCAAGAATCGGTACCCGTTACCGAGGATTGATGATTTGTTTGATCAGTTACAGGGAGCATGGTACTTCTCAAAGATAGACCTGAGATCAGGTTATCACCAGCTCCGGATTCAAGAGGAAGACATACCCAAGACGGCCTTTCGTACCCGATACGGTCACTATGAGTTCATGATTATGCCATTCGGACTGACGAACGCACCAGCAGTGTTCCTGGATTTGATGAACCGGGTGTGCAAGCCATACTTAGATCAGTTTTTTATCATCTTTATTGATGATATACTGATTTATTCAAAGAACGAGAAGGAACACGAGCAACACCTCAGAACAGTCTTGGAACCCCTGAAAGAAGAACGACTTTCTGCCAAATTCTCCAAGTGTGAATTCTAGTTAAGAGAAGTTAAGTTCTTGGGTCACGTGATTAACAGTGATGGTATTCATCTAGATCCTGCCAAGATTGAAGCAATTAAGAACTGGGATGTGCCTACAACACCGACTGAGATTAGATCATTTCTGGGATTGGCGGGTTATTACAGGAGATTCATTTCGAATTTCTCAAAGATAGCCTTGCCTCTCACCAAACTCACACAGAAGAGTGAACCTTTTGTGTGGACACAGAAACAAGAAGAGGCATTCCAGACATTGAAACAAAAATTGTGCAATGCTCCAATCTTAACACACCCAGAAGGCAATGATGACTTTGTAGTGTATTGTGATGCTTCCTATCAGGGGCTCGGATATGTTTTGATGCAATGAGAAAAAGTCATTGCGTACGCCTCAAGACAGTTGAAGATACATGAGAAGAACTACACAACACACGATCTGGAACTACGAGCTGTTGTATTTGCCTTAAAGAATTGGAGACACTACCTGTATGGTACCAAGTGCACTATCTTCACAGATCATAAGAGTTTACAGCACATATTTGATCAGAAGGAGCTTAACATGAGACAGAGACGTTGGGTTGAGCTCCTGAATGATTACGATTGTGTGATCAAATACCATCCGGGCAAAGCCAATGTTGTTGTAGATGCTTTGAGTCGGAAGGAAAGAGTCAAACCCTTGTGCGTTCGAGCAATGGGAATGACCGTGCAAACAAGTTTGAGAGATCAAATCCTACAAGCACAACAAGAAGCAGGGGCACGAGACAATTTGAAACAAGAGCTCGACTGTGGAGCCGAGAAACATTTTGTGACAAAACAAGATGGAGTTATCTATTATCTGGATCGTGTTTGGATCCCGGCAATAGATGAACTTCGAACACTTATAATTGACGAGGCACACAAGACACGTTATTCTGTTCTTCCTGGTGCCGATAAGATGTACCAAGATCTTAAGTCATTTTATTGGTGGCCGGGTATGAAGAAAGATATTGCCATCTATGTTGCAAATTTCATCACATGTGCCAAAGTCAAAGCAGAGCACCAGAAACCTTCGGGTTTGCCGGAACAGCCAAAGATACCACAATGGAAGTGGGAACAAATAGCTATGGATTTCATTACCAAGCTTCCCCGCACTTCCAGCGGACATGATTCGATTTGGGTCATCATTGATAGATTGACCAAGTCCCCACACTTCTTACCGATCAGAGAAACTTACAAGATGGAGAAACTAGCGAAACTCTATGTTGATGAAATAGTAGTACGGCACGGTGTGCCACTGTCTATTATTTCAGACCGGGACAGTCAATTTACATCGCTGTTCTGGCAATCATTGCAATAATCCTTAGGGACAAGTGTTAACTTGAGCACCTCTTATCATCCACAAACGGATGGACAAAGCAAGCGAACTATTCAAACCCTAGAGGATATGTTGAGGACATGCATCCTAGACTTCGATGGAAGTTGGGATACACATTTACCACTTATTTTCTCCTATAACAATAGCTACCACAACAGCATTGGATGTGCTCCGTTTGAAGCACTTTATGGTAGAAAATATCGGTCTCCAATCTGTTGGACCGAAGTGGGAGATAACCGAATCACTAGGCCTGGACTTATTCAAGAAACTACTGATAAGATAGCCTAGATACAACAGAGACTACAAGCAACACGTAGCCACCAAAAGAGTTACGCAGACAAACGGCGCAAGCCTTTGGAATTCGATGTGGGTGACCGAGTCATGTTGAAAGTGTCTCCATGGAAAGGCGTGGTTCCTTTTGGGGCTAAAGGCAAGCTAGCACCAAGGTATGTCGGACCGTTTGAGATTACTCAACGCATAGGTCCTGTGGCATACATACTCAAAATCCCTAATGAGCTCAGTGGAGTACACGATGTGTTTCATGTATCAAATCTCAAGAGGTGCTTAGTAGACGAAACATTGATCATACCGTTGGAAGAGATACAAATCGATGAGCAACTACATTTAATCGAAGAACCTGTAGAGATTATGGAACGTGACGACAATAGACTGAAACGAAGCCGTATCCCTATTGTAGAGGTTCGATGGAACTACAAGCGTTGACCAGAATTTACCTGGAAGCACGAGGACAACATGAAGACAAAGTATCCCCACCTGTTCGAGAAGTAAAGCCCGACCTTTATTGTGACAAATGTACTCGATAATTAATCAGGTTGTATAACAAATTGAGTTGGACAGTGTGGGTAGATTGGGTATACAATGTGATTAATTGTCTTTACAGAAACAATGTTAATATCATATCGTATCAGCTCATGACTTGTGGTTAATCTGGAATTTGGTGTTAGTAGATCTCAAAGAAACATTCATCACATGATGCTTATTCAAATAGATGATCAACTGATTTCATTTCTAGAATCATAACTCGAAAATGAAGAGAATTAGTGGAAGCGAAATCGCGAAACGAGGCTCCGATTTCAACCATTGTAAAGAGCTCGAAAAATCGTGAACGTAGGCGAAAATCGTGCGCAAAACGTAGTTCGTATGCTCCCGAAATCGCGAAACGAAGATATAATCAAAATTTGACGAAATAGCCGCGGGGAGGTACGCCCCGGGCCACGCACCCAGTTGGGGCGGTGCGCCCGGAGGCTCCTGAGGCGGTGGAAGAGCCTAGAAATCAGATTTTTCACGCAGAAACTTAACATTTCGTTTTTTCTTTGCTTTTACTCGCTTCCAGACGTTATAACTCAAAAATTCAGCTATCATACTCCATTTTGAAGCCCTCTAATCGCGTGGATCGCACCAGGGATCGTATCTACAAGTCTAGATCGTTGTTTTACCCGCAGAAATCCGTCAGATTAGTTAACAGTTCGTTTTAACCTTCTAGCTTGATTTTTATTGATTAAATCTTGTTTTTGAACATAATGAGATAGTTAGGGTTGTTGATTATTGCCTAGATGATGGCTAGGATTGATTATAAACGAAGAACACGATGTTTAACGGGTAAATCCTTGTTTTGTTCCGTTATAATGCTCGGTTTTCATGAAACCATAACCATGATTAAAATGGTTTAAACCATTTGATTGTAACAACGATTGTGATTATCCTGATCATTTCTTGAAATGCTAGGTTAAATCCAAGTGTTTCAAACTAACGACAAGCATAAAGATAATCACTGAAATAACGATCTGATGTTTATGATAACAGTCAGATTAGTACATTGAGCATGGTTATTAAACCTATTTTAATATCACATTCTCATGTTTCATGATACCTAAATGATCAATAACAAGGATTGGCTATTCCTAAGCCAGAAATTCATCTAGGAAATCGTTAGTGAAATAATCAACAATCAACATCTATTTGATTAATCCGAAAATGTCGTGATTAATTCAGTTAGTCATAAATTGTTATAGGAACCATATAGGATTTCCTATCAGCTGAACATCAAGATCATCATCATCAGCATATAACTGTGAGATCATAGTCCCCTTCTCTTTACATTTAAATGTTTTATCAAAACTCGGGGTGGAACATGTAGATACTTTTTCAAAACATATTTTATCAACTATTGAGAAATCATATATCATTATCATTAGAAAAATCATGACAAACATTTATTAATTACCATGAAATCATATATCAGTATCATCAGGAAAATCATGGTAAACAATCATCAAATGAATATTTTATCAACTCATTAAAAACAAGCGTATCACTTGGGAACTTTGGTTATGTGGAGGCTATTTGGGCACATTCTTATGTGAATATCATTAACTTGTTATCAAGCCCTTGGTAGTACTGGTATGATCATATGCGGGAAAACAAGTATCATTTACCAGCGTTCTGGCGGGTAGCCAGACGTTAGCATTATCACGGCGTTTTGGCGGGTAGCCAGACGTTAGCATTACGGCGTTTGGCGGGTAGCTAAACGTTAGCATTTATCATTAGGTTTGATGTTTGCATGCTCAATTAGATTCAATTTCAAAGTACCTGTTTGATCACTTGTGATTACTACATCATGAAAATTTTTGTTTGAACATCATTTTGAATCAGCAAAACCTATGATTTTCACTCAACTATTCATAGTTGACTTTTATCTACATGTTTCAGGTAATCGGGAGCGTCAGTAAAGCAATCTAGGTCAGGATCAACAGCAGAAATACTTGTGACCTAGAAAGAGAACAAAAACATCGTATTGTATAATAATTATCTTATGATAAACTTGTTGTATAATATGTATATTATGTTTGTTTAAATGAACTTAATTTTATGAAACATAGTTAATCATGGGTTATTCTCCAACATTGGCACATGAACACATAGTCACGCGCCGTGGATTCCGCACGCGGCATGGGTTGTGACAGATGTGGTATCAGAGCCAAGGTTGTAGAGAATTAGGTTATCCTTAATGGATGACCTAGACTACAACTTAAGCGTCCCTTATGTGTTTATGTGATTTATTACCTGAAACTCCTCATCCTTATCTTATACATCATGCTAAATCTATTGTTTGTCGTTCTGTCTTTAGAATGGCCGACAATAATCCTAACGATGAGACAGACCGCCTGGCAGCTGTCATCACTCGACAAGTGGCGCAAGTCTTGCCAACTCTTGTTACTCAACTGAACAACTCTTATCAAAACTCTCCTAGTGGTTCTCAGTATCGTCCTACTCAGAATAATGGTGAGAATTCGAGTAACTTCACTTTTAAGCAATTCAATGATGCTAGGCCCAAAACTTTCTCTGGGATAGAAGGTGCCACTGGACTTATTCAGTGGTTTGAATCAATTGAGGATACCTTGGATTACACTAACTGTCCAGAGGATCAAAAAGTGAAAATGGCTGCAAGCGCGTTCCAACAGGGAGCCTTGACCTGGTGGAATGCTGAGAAGAGGAATAGAGGCAGGGAAGCTTCCTTAAGCATGTCTTGGACTGATTTCAAAGCTCTTTTGGTTGCACAATTTTGTCCTAAGCATGAAATGAAAAATTTGGAAGATGAACTATACAGTTTAGTTCAAGTAGGTGGAAACAATCGCACCTATACTACTCGATTTCAAGAGCTCAGTATTTTGGTACCTCACATGGTTACTCCTGAATCCCGCCAAATCGACATGTACATTGGGGGATTACCATTGCTTATCAGGAGTATGGTAATGGGTAGTAAACCAGCAACTCTGCAATCAGCAATACATCTATCTACTGCCATTACCAATGAATTTGTGAAGGGTGGTCAGCTTACTCGAACAGATGATGTTCTTCCTGTGGTTAAGGAAGAAAATAAACTAACAGAGCCACTTAAGAAGAAGCAGAAAACCAAGAAAAGCTTTGCAATATCATCAACCACGTTTGCTTCTATAAATCAAGCACCATCAGTTGTAGAGTCTACAACAAACTCCAGGAGATCATACATTGGACCCCATCCTCTATGTAACAACTGCAAGTATCATCACCCATTTGGTCGACAATGCTGGAAATGTACAAAGTGTGGGAGATATGGCCATCTGGAGAACAAGTGTCAATTCACTGGGAAAGTAGTCACTGCAGCTACATCAATGCCTGCACCAAAACCAGTTGGGCCAGCATGCTTTGAATGTGGAGCAACTGGTCATTTCAGGAACAGATGTCCTAGAATTTCTAACAACAACCAAGGTCAAAATGCTCCAGCACGCGTGTTTGCTATGAATGCTCATGAAGCACGCGAAGAAACAACGGTTGTCACAGGTACGTTCGCTATTAACGATCATTATGCTTCAGTTCTCTTTGATACTGGTGCCGACAAGAGTTTTGTCTCAACATCAATTATACATCAATTGGGTAATTCAGTAGAAGAATTAGAACCTCCGTATACCATAGAAATAGCAAACGGTAAACTTATACAAGCTCATTCTATCATTCGTGATTGTACATTGAAACTCAATGATCATGAATTCTCTATCAATTTGATCCCAATGAACTTGGGAAGCTTTGACATTATTGTGGGCATGGATTGGTTATCTCTCAATCATGCCAAAATCGTTTGTTCAAATAAGCTTGTACAAATTCCGTTACCATCTGGGGAAACATTACGAGTCTACGGAGACAAGCCTTGTCATACACTCAAGATAGTATCATGCATGAAGGCTCGAAGCTATCTTCGCAAACAATATCCTGTTTTCCTAGCACATGTTGTGGCTAAAGAATTTCCTAAGAAAAGTATTCAGGATATTTCTGTCATTCGTGATTTTCCCGAAGTATTCCCTGACGAACTACCTGGACTTCCACCAGTACGTCAAGTTGAATTCAGAATAGATCTTGTACCTGGGGCAAATCCAATTGCTAAAACACCCTATCGTCTTGCACCCTCTGGGATGCAAGAACTCTCAAGTCAGTTACAAGAACTATTAGATAAAGGTTTCATCAGACCTAGTTATTCTCCCTGGGGTGCACCAATTTTATTCGTCAAAAAGAAAGATGGATCGTTTAGAATGTGCATCGACTATCGTGAACTCAACAAATTAACTATCAAGAATCGTTATCCATTACCAAGGATCGATGATTTATTCGATCAACTTCAAGGAGCTACTTATTTCTCTAAGATTGATCTTCGATCTGGCTATCATCAACTGAGAGTTCATGATGATGACATTTCTAAAACAGCGTTCAGAACACGCTATGGACACTATGAATTTTTGGTTATGCCCTTCGGACTAACCAATGCCCCTGCGGTGTTCATGGACCTTATGAACATGGTGTGTAGACCCTATTTAGATCAATTTGTTATTGTCTTTATTGACGACATATTGATTTACTCTAAGACTGAGGAGGATCATGAAACTCATCTTAGACTGATTTTGGAACTTTTAAAGAAAGAACAACTTTACGCCAAGTTCTCGAAGTGCGTGTTTTGGCTGAAAGAAGTTCAATTTTTAGGTCATGTTGTGGACCAGCAAGGTATTCACGTGGATCCAACCAAAATTGAAGCTATCAAAGACTGGGAAACACCTAGAACTCCTACAGAAGTTCGTTCTTTCTTGGGATTAGCTGGTTATTATCGTCGATTCATTGCTAATTTCTCTAAGATTGCAGTTCCTCTTACCCTATTAACACAAAAAGATCAACCATTCATATGGGACGAAGATCAGAAACAAGCATTCCAAACACTCAAACATAAGTTATGCAACTCACCAATTCTTAGTCTACCAGAAGGTAATGACGACTTCATAGTCTATTGTGATGCTTCTAACATGGGTCTTGGTTGCGTGCTAATGCAACGAGACAAAGTTATTGCTTATGCATCACGACAACTTAAGATTCATGAAAAGAACAATACGACACATGATCTTGAGTTAGGTGCTGTAATTTTTGCTTTGAAAATTTGGAAACATTACCTTTATGGTACTAAATATGTTGTTTACACAGACCATAAAAGTCTTCAACACATCTTTGATCAAAAGGAACTTAATATGAGGCAAAGACATTGGATAGAATTACTCAATGATTACGACTGTGAAATCCGCTATCATCCAGGAAAAGCTAATGTGGTGGCAGACACGTTGAGTCCAAAAGACAGAGTTAAACCCAGAAGAGTGCGAGCATTGGAAATGACTATTCAGACTAGTCTCATACCACAAATCCGTGAAGCACAACGAGAGGCACTTACCGAAAATCATGTTTCTAACGAAGCTCTACAAGGTTTGAATCAACAATTTGAAACCAAATCAGATGGGGCATACTATTTCCTAAATCGAATATGGGTACCTTCTTTTGGCAATCTAAGGAAAGTAATTACGGACGAAGCCCATAAATTCTCAATATTCAATTCACCCAGGCGCAGACAAAATGTATCAAGACCTTCGTGAATTTTATTGGTGGCCTGGAATGAAGAAGGACATTGCTACATATGTTAGTAAATGCCTCACATGCTTACGAGTAAAAGCTGAACATCAAAGACCCTCTGGGTTACTACAGCCATTGGAGATCCCAGTATGGAAATGGGAGCAAATCTCTATGGACTTCATAACTAAGTTGCCTAAAACGCCTAGGGGTCATGATGCAATTTGGGTTATTGTTGATCGATTGACTAAGTCAGCACATTTCTTAGCCATTCGAGAAGATTACAATACGAACAGGTTAGCTAAACTTTACCTTGATGAAATTGTAAGCAGACACGGAGTGCCAATCTCAATTATCTCTGACAGAGATAGCAGATTTACTTCAAGAGTTTGGCAAACGTTTCAGAAGGCTTTAGGTTCACAACTTAATCTTAGCACAGCTTACCATCCTCAAACCGATGGCCAAACTGAACGAACCATTCAGACTTTAGAAGATATGTTAAGAAGTTGTATTATTTATTTTGGTGGTAGTTGGGATACTCATCTTCCTCTTGTTGAATTCTCTTACAACAACAGCTATCACACAAGTATCAAGTGTGCACCATTTGAAGCTTTGTATGGAAGAAAATGTAGGACTCCTGTTTGCTGGGCTGAAATAGGTGAAAGTCAATTTACAGGTCCAGAACTTATACAAGAAACAACTGATAAGATTGCTGTTATACGAGACCGAATCAAAGCTGCGCAGGATCGTCAAAATAGCTACGCTGATACTCAAAGGAAGCCTTTAGAATTCCAAATTGGTGACAAAGTTATGTTAAAAGTCTCTCCATGGAAAGGCATAGTCAGATTCGGGAAACATGGTAAACTAGCATCAAGATATGTTGGTCCTTTCAAGATCCTTGAAAGGATTGGACTAGTAGCATATCGATTGGAATTACCTTCTGAACTCAGCAATATACATGATGTATTTCATGTATGCAATCTTAAAAAGCGTTTATCAGATGAATCACAAGTCCTACCTATTGAAGAAATTCAAGTTGAAGATAAGCTTCAGTTTGTTGAAGAACCTATTGAGGTTATGGAACGAGAAGTTAAGAAATTAAAACGCAGTCGGATACCTATCGTGAAGATTAGATGGAATTCCAAGCGTGGACCTGAGTTTACTTGGGAACGTGAGGATCGCATGAAAGAGAAATATCCTCATTTGTTTTCATAAACATACAATGATAGATGAGCACAAACTGAATTTCGGGACGAAATTCCAATAACAAGGGGAGACTGTGACAACTGTACTCGAGAATTAATCAGGTTGTATAAAAAATTGAGTTGGACAGTGTGGGTAGATTGGGTATACAATGTGATTAATTGTCTTTACAGAAACAATGTTAATATCATATCGTATCAGCTCATGACTTGTAGTTAATCTGGAATTTGGTGTTAGTAGATCTCAAAGAAATATTCATCACATGATGCTTATTCAAATAGATGATCAACTGATTTCATTTCTAGAATCATAACTCGAAAATGAAGAGAATGAGTGGAAGCGAAATCGCGAAACGAGGCTCCGATTTCAAGATATACTGAATCGAATATAGCGTTAAATAATAGGTCAAATATTTTGAACTCTTTAAGTCTTGAAATTTTAACCATTGTAAAGAGCTCGAAAAATCGTGAACGTAGGCGAAAACCGTGCGCAAAACGTAGTTCGTATGCTCCCGGAATCGCGAAACGAAGATATAATCAAAATTTGACGAAATAGCCGCGGGGAGGTACGCCCCGGGCCACGCACCCAGTTGGGGCGGTGCGCCCGAAGGCTCCTGAGGCGGTGGAAGAGCCTAGAAATCAGATTTTTCACGCAGAAACTTAACATTTCGTTTTTTCTTTGCTTTTACTCGCTTCCAGACGTTATAACTCAAAAATTCAGCTATCATACTCCATTTTGAAGCCCTCTAATCGCGTGGATCGCACCAGGGATCGTATCTACAAGTCTAGATCGTTGTTTTACCCGCAGAAATCCGTCAGATTAGGTAACGGTTCGTTTTAACCTTCTAGCTTGATTTTTATTGATTAAATCTTGTTTTTGAACATAATGAGATAGTTAGGGTTGTTGATTATTGCCTAGATGATGGCTAGGATTGATTATAAACGAAGAACACGATGTTTAACGGGTAAATCCTTGTTTTGATCCGCTATAATGCTCGGTTTTCATGAAACCATAACCATGATTAAAATGGTTTAAACCATTTGATTGTAACAACGATTGTGATTATCCTGATCATTTCTTGAAATGCTAGGTTAAATCCAAGTGTTTCAAACTAACGACAAGCATAAATATAATCACTGGAATAACGATCTGATGTTTATGATAACAGTCAGATTAGTACATTGAGCATGGTTATTAAACCTATTTTAATATCACATTCTCATGTTTCATGATACCTAAATGATCAATAACAAGGATTGACTATTCCTAAGCCAGAAATTCATCTAGGAAATCGTTAGTGAAATAATCAACAATCAACATCTATTTGATTAATCCGAAAATGTCGTGATTAATTCAGTTAGTCATAAATTGTTATAGGAACCATATAGGATTTCCTATCATCTGAACATCAAGATCATCATCATCAGCATGTGAGATCATAGTCCCCTTCTCTTTACCTTTAAATGTTTTATCAACACTCGGGGTGGAACAGGTAGATACTTTTTCAAAACATATTTTATCAACTATTAAGAAATCATATATCATTATCATGAGAAAAATCATGACAAACATTTATCAATTACCATGAAATCATATATCAGTATCATCAGGAAAATCATGGTAAACAATCATCAAATGAATATTTTATCAACTCATTAAAAACAAGCGTATCACTTGGGAACTTTGGTTATGTGGAGGCTATTTGGGCACATTCTTATGTGAATATCATTAACTTGTTATCAAGCCCTTGGTAGTACTGCTATGATCATATGCGGGAAAACAAGTATCATTTACCGGCGTTCTGGCGGGTAGCCAGACGTTAGCATTATCACGGCGTTTTGGCGGGTAGCCAGACGTTAGCATTACGGCATTTGGCGGGTAGCTAAACGTTAGCATTTATCATTAGGTTTGATGTTTGCATGCTCAATTAGATTCAATTTCAAAGTACCTGTTTGATCATTTGTGATTACTACATCATGAAAATTTTTGTTTGAACATCATTTTGAATCAGCAAAACCTATTATTTTCACTCAACTATTCGTAGTTGACTTTTATCTACATGTTTCAGGTAATCGGGAGCGTCAGTAAAGCAATCTAGGTCAGGATCAACAGCAGAAATACTTGTGACCTAGAAAGAGAACAAAAACATCGTATTGTATAATAATTATCTTATGATAAACTTGTTGTATAATATGTATATTATGTTTGTTTAAATGAACTTAAATTTATGAAACATAGTTAATCATGGGTTATTCTCCAACATTGGCACATGAACACATAGTCACGCGCCATGGATTCCGCACGCGGCTTGGGTTGTGACATTTATGCTTAAATTTCGGGACGGAATTTCTTTAACAAGGGGAGACTGTGACAACTAGTACCTGACCGGCCGGCAAGTCCGTATGGATGTGTACTTTAAATAGTAACTATGTGTAAATACATGATTATGAACAGTATTTGTATTAATAGAATTCAAAATACAAGAAACAGTTGTACGTATTTATGTGTAAACTTAAATTCCGTAAGTACAACACTCATTTGTAACAATAGTTGTTAGTATTTAGGTGAGAACCTAAGTACAAATAGTACAACGAAACACGAGAAACAACAGTGTTCAAACAAATAACAAGAACAAATCTGTTGCGATCTGATATCCATAGAGGACAGGAATCAGATGGCCGACAAATCAGTGTGAAAACAATGTGATAACAGGATGTTTAGTTGAGTCCGATAGTGAGGGAATACAATTTAAAGCAATATTGCAGTGTTGTTTCAGAATAACGAACTGATAGTGTGTTTGCGTGGGTGACGATTCACAAAAACATATCTGTGAGTTTAATGTTCTAAAATGATGACTGAAAAGTATAAAACAAAAGTCAGAAAGCAAAACAATCGATGTGTTCGTTCGATTGACGATTCGAACGAATACGCGCGATAGTGACGCGATCTGACGAAACGAAAAAGAAATACGATACGAACGAAAATAAATTAATAAAAATAAAATATTTAAGATTTTACAATTTTGAAACTCATCAAAAATAATTAAAATCATTCTTTCATTCTAAAACACGTAAAAACGCGCTAAGTTCCGAAAACGCGACGAAAACGCGAACCGAGCAACCGAAACGAACCCGAATATCCCCGGGGTATATAAACACCAAATGAAGCTAGAAACTTCATTTCTTCCATTTCTCTCTCTCTCTAACACAACATTCACGTCCACCTTTCTCTCAATACAAAACCCAACCTTCTATCTGGCATATCTTGATCATTTCTCAAAGAAATTGGGTGATTCTTGGACCTACACGAAGCTCTTGGTGTCCACTACATAGAAGTACAACAGATCTGAGGAGTTACCCACTGAAAATCGAGGTTTAATCAAAAGAAAACTACGGAAATTAGGGTTTACTCAACCTCTTGTTCGACCTAGACTTTAGACGGTTAACGACCATTTCATTCAAACCCTACTCCTTACAAAGACTACTCAATGCTTAGTACTAACCTAGAAACATGAGGGAACAGCTCAGGTACGATGGTATGATGATGAAGGACAATCGAGATGCAGTGTATGTGGGTAGCAAGTGAACGAACCTGCTACTGGCCAAACCTTCATCTATCACGAACCAAGGGAGGGGACGAACCTGAGCTGGACGCACCCTATCATCACGAACCTTTCGGTAGCAGCGAACCTTTCCTCACCGAACGTCACATCCAGCCGAACCCTCCTGGAATCATGAAGTCACAGGTCGGCATGGAAGCGAACCTGCATGGTTTGCCGAACCCTACGATTATCAGGGCCGAACCCATCTTACTGCAACATTCGGCGAACCTATTCCTATCTTAGACGAACCTTTCAACAATTGGGAACGAACCTGTGGCGTACATGATAGCCGAACCATTGGACATCCTCAACCGAACCTAAGTGAAGTGCCGAACCATTGGAGATGAAACGAACCTTACGGTTCGCTGGGTCCATAACAGAACCCTTAACCAGGTGGGCCTTAAATCTTCGGCCAGATTCCACCCCAAAATCACCGAACGAGTGGCAAACCTCACCCTTAGGTTCGCTGGAAACCACTACTAGCATCTTCGATCGGATTAAATCCACGCGAAAGGCCCATGGCAATTAGTCAAGCCCAACACCTAATAAATCCTAGCCTAGGCAACAGGCCCATAAGCGAGTGATCGGCCATGTGATTCTCTTTACCGCTCAAGGGGATTAATTGGCTCATAGCCTTATTGTCTCGGCCCAATTTTAATACAAAGGCCCATACACACACACCCGGCTCAAGAATAACATTCGGCCCATATAACAAACATGAGAGAGGATTAATAAATACATATTTACTACAAAGGTGGCAACCAAGTCATTAACATTTAGACATAAACCCTAAAAACCATTTTATGGAATTAATTACGTCAAGTGGATATCGAAGACACGTGTTAGGGAATCAAGACTAAACACACGACTGAAGGGCCGAATGAGGACTGAGACCACAAGTGTTAGCTAATTTTAAGGCTAACACATACACACACACAAATTACAATAATTAATACTTATGAGTCAAATACAAAGTGAAATCCATACAGGATCGTGATAACAAACACAAGTGCAATCAAGAGCGTGTGCATTCTAATTTAAGATAAGTCAACCACTACAACAACAAGGTGAGTTCATATGCCCCTTTTCTCTAATCTTAACTGATTTTAACTATCAGTGCTGACAAACATGCTTACTTTTATTTATTTAAAAGTTTTGCTTAACATATTGTTTATATTTTGATTTTAGATAATATGAAATTGCTTATTATCGCTTATCATTGTATGCATGCTTGTATGATCATGACATGACACGGATAATCAGTTGAACATGATAATATATCTTCATAATTCATCAACACATTAGAATAACATAGTTATAAGATTTTATCTTACAACACCTAGTTATTTTTACATGAGCAACCATTGGGATAATTCATACATAAACAAACATTGGAGACAATCACAGAGAAACATGATGACACAACAAAACACATGAATGATCAGAAGATAATACATCTTCTTAATACCATTCATCATTATAATTAACTAAGTGTGATAAGTGAAGTACTTATAACGCTTAGTTTACAACTTAAAACATACTATGCGATAGTATGGAGCATTTATCATCCACCACCTGAGTCACTTAAGGGTAGTAAGACTAGTTCTTACTACGGTTTAATGACAACATGGTGACCATATGGATTACAAGGAATGATAATCATGATAATGTAACTTCATGATAACAACATCATTCACACAATGATTAACATAATATAATAAGATGAGATCTTATTTAACCTTGTTAATCACATTGAGAACATCCCACATTGAGAACAAACACCAACATCGATGTACACAATCCATCGTTACCTGTGGACTAGTAGACTGAGGGATTTATTTTCTCTCATGTCATATTATTAGTAATAGTTTCGATGAGGGCAATGGGATCACAAAGTGGTAGAGGTAAATTGGATGCATTGAAATCTAATTACGTGAGGATTGCAATGGATCCCATTTAGGTTCTATGCACTTCAAGTTGGGAACAAAGGACAAACGGTTAACTAACACTTTTAATATTTAAAAGTGAATCAACAGTTAACCCCACAAACAATGGAATAATACAAGGAACATATTAAGTAAATCTAAGATCCTTAATACATATAATTGTTATCAATACTTCGGTTTGATAACTACATCTCTATTATTATATTATTCTATACATGATATCTCAGGTGATCAACAATGAGATGAACATGTGGAATGGAGATAGAAATCAATAGTTGTATTGCATGTAGTGCGGAGTTCTAGTAGTGATGTGGTGGGATGTTGACTAGGGCTTGGTTCTCTTACATATGCCCTATATATAAGCATCACTACTAGGATGATATATTACTTGTGAATATAACTATTGAGAAGACATTGGGAGAACGGGTGAATCAAATAAGATACAAGTAACAGGACATACATTGTGATTGTGCATGTGAATGAATCAGAGTTTTCTATTAACATACTTATGAACTCACCAACCTAGTGTTGACTTTGTTTAAATGCATGTTTTCTCAGGTGATGAACAGGCATAGTCACCAGGATTACAGGGACATAGCTAGTGGACTTTTAGAAGACCTAGCTACTTTTGGTGTTGCATACTTTTGATTGACAATACAGCGAATGACCTTTTGTATATCTTGTATAGCGACAAGATATAAATCATTGATTCTTTTGGGTAGATTTACTTGGTTAAATTATGAACGATACATTGTAATTTAATCCTGGAATTCTATATCATTGTCATGTTAGCATTTCTAATTTATATCTCATGTGCTATGTAAAAAATCTGATCATTTCGATTATCAAACGATATCTTGCCCCGAGAACCTTCCGCCCGACGGGAAAGTTGATCCAGCCCGCCGACTCGGGGTGTGACAGGTGTTCACCCGAATGAGTTATTCCCTCGAATGAGTCAGTCACCCGAATGCGTCACCCGAATGGCTCATTCTCCCGGATGGTTTATTCTCCCAACTCATTCTCCCACTCATTCTCCCGGCTCATTCTTATGGGCATTCTTATGGCCATTCGCCCAAACGGGTTTTCAGCCATTGTAGAAGAATTCAAGTTTTAGTCGTATATACATCCGTTTTGAGTGGGTTTATGTGAGTAACCTCATTTAGAAGGTGTATGGGTCGAAAGAGAGATGTTTAAAACCGGTTAAAACCGTGGTTGTGTCGGGTTTGTAGAAAACCCTAAAATCCGAACCGTCTCTCTAGACACCAATAACACGAAATTTGGTGGTGATTTGCTATGGTGGAGTGTTGAAGAAGCTTAGAAAGAAAGTAGAGAGAGAGGAGAGAGAGAGAGGAGAGAGAGAGAGAGGAGAGAGAGTGGTTATGGCTGGAAAATGGAAAGGAGAAGAAGAAAATGGGTTTTTTATACCCCGGGTGTTTACCCGTGTGTTCGGTCTTGATCGTTCACGTTAAATCACGATTTCTCGTAACGTAACGTTTATTACGCATAATTTTATAAAAATAATTTAACTTAAATCTTTTTAGGTTGTGATTCCTGATAAATATTATTTTTATTTTATTTTAATTATTTTAAGGCTCGTAATCGTTTATTTTTGCCGTTTCGTCAGAAAATGTAACTTACGCGCGTTTTCGTACAGAGCGCTAACTATACGAATACGATCGTATGTTTCACTTTCCGATTTGGTTTTCTATCCGTCAGATGTCGTTCAGAACTTTAAACCCACAGATATGTTTGTGTGAATCGTCACCCACGCAAACACACTGTGAGTTTATTATTCCGAAACGATACTGAATTTCTGTTGTGTATTGTATTTCCTCACTGACGGACTCAACTAAACACACCTAATTGCAGATAATCACACTTGTTTCACCTTGTTTACTCATAGGATTATCGGCCATATTATTTCTGTTATTTGTGAAGATCAGATCTCAACCGATATGTTTTCGTTATTTGTTCTCACACTATTGTTTCACATGAATTGTTGTATTTACTGTATTTAAATTTTCACTTAAACATATACAACTGTTATTTGCTTTCTTAGTGTTGTTGTCACACAACTGTTATTCACATTGTATTTACACATAGAAAAAGGTGAAAGTACACATACCGTACTGATTGCAGCACGATCTGGTACTGGTTGTCACAAAAGCCCAGAATTTGAAACTATCCAAGAGTCCCTTAGGTAAGTCTGGAAGTATGAGTACTTTCTTAATCGATTCAGTAGCGGGCCTTTTCACTTCAAAGATATCAATATCAATTTGATTTCCAAGAGGATTTGTTTTCTTCTTTATTTTGATAGTTTTAGCAAGAGCCATATCAGAGAATCCTTTCTTGACATGCTTCTGCAATGAATTGTAGAAATTTTCTCCCCGTTTGTTCTTGCTAGCATTGAAGAATCTTTGTCTCGCCAACTACACCATGTCAGCAACTGTCAATGATTTGAACGAAGAAGGATGATCATAGTATTCAATATGCTTGGTCAACTTTCTTCTAAGACACCACATCTCCTATGTGACACCCGACAATTCTGGGTAAATTGCAACACTCATTTCACATCCATACTTGTTGCATTTCATTTAATTATGTTTAATTAGATGAGCTAAACACAAACACAAAAACAATAGCTTGGACTATTATTGTGCATTACACGTTGATTAGGATTAATCAAGCGTGCAAACACTTCGTAGACACGAACACAAATTATCGAAGATAATTCAAGGAATTATCGAAACACACACACGAGACTCACGAACGTTGGTGATCAATCAAACTTATGTGCTATTTGTATTTACGTGCTTAAATGAGCATTAGATGCTTTAGATAAACGTTAGAAATCGAATACGAGCAAAATCGTATCATCGAAATCGAAAAACAAGGAGATGGACCCGTCGCGGTACGCGACAAGTCCCTCAGCGAAGTTCTTCGCGGTACGCGAAGCAAACCGGGAGTCGAGACTCCCGAATTTCATCGCGGTACGCGATAGAAGATTTTGATCGGCCTCCGCGGTACGCGAAGGCCATGCAGATCAAAATTTCTTTATAAACAACTCCAACTCATTCCCATTCGTTTCTCTTTCATTTCTCCGAGCTCTTACACTTTATACTCGACCAAAGCTTACTGGAACCACCATCCATACCCCCTAGAAGCATTATTGAAGCTCTTCCTTGCAACCTTGGAGTGATTTGAAGCTATTGAAGCTCAAGGAGAGTTCTTGGAAGCCATCTACAAGCTAGGAGCTCATCATCAGCCACCATTTGGATTCCAGAATCTGTTCAACCACGGATTTAAGCTTCTAAGGTAGTTTCTTGTGTTTATCTATAGTTAGATCGCACATGCAATGGGTAAAAACCCACATGCAACTCCGTTTGGTTATTGTGCTAGAATGTGTTGGTGATTTGATGTATTAGATGAGTTAGATCTACTGATTTTGAAGTCTAAGATGTTAGATTTGAGTTTTGGTTTAGTCATTGGTTGATTTGATAATGTTTTGGTGCACTTGCCATAAAAGGAAACTTTTATGTTGCAAGTCTTCGATTTGTGATGATCTAGACATGTTAGACATGTCTAGATATTGTTAAATGTGTATTGAAGTGTTTAGAAACACATTGGGATATTTGATTTTGTCAAAAACTTGGTTTTATAGAAACTTACTAAAAATGGAAACTTTTATAAATCAAAAGAGGGCTTTTGATGTTTTAAAGAGTTTTGATGAACTTTGATTATTGAAACATGTTTAGAAATGATTCCTAACATATTTGGAAACCTTAATTTGTGAAAACGAGCTTTTAAACAAGTACTTACTATTTTAGGAAACTTTATTTGGGCAAAACGGCATAAATGGTGGTTTATGCGCAAACGATGTTTTTAAGTGTATAAACGTGTTTTTACAAACATACTAGAGCTATTAGTTTTATGAAATGGAATTTCATAACCACACTTTCCTAAATTGGAAACTTTCTAAAAATGGAAACTTACGTGATTAGAGTCATAGGATGCATTTGGTGTCTTATGCGCATCAAGGCACATAGACACAACAATCGTGTCACCAACGATTCGTCGAGTCAACACAAATCAAAACACACATACTCGGTTGAGCACACCGACACTTGGAGTTGTATGGAATACAACGCATCACAAAACACATACTTACACCTATATGATCATAGGTGCTTACTAGCAGGACTGCTAGCTTTCGCAGTCGCGAACATCACATAAACCGGAACTGCTTCATCAGGTGAGTTCACGGCCCCTTTTTACATTTTCTACCTTTGGGGGAGAAAACATTGCATACAACTGATTTTGATCAACATACATACTTTTGGTTTCATTTGTACATGCTAATATCGTATATACATATGTGTGGCACTCATCCACAAAACTGATAAGTCCTCATTAAACACATCTCGAACCGTTAATAGCGTGTAGCGCTTAGCGTGGTAATTCTGAATAGTACTATTTGGGCCTGACAAGCCCCACTGTTGTGCGCCGTATGGACACCCCGACTGGAGGTTGGAACAGTGCATAATTGACCAATAAACATTGCCATATCTTGTTGGATGGATATGGCGGGAGGCAGCATGTTAGCTTCGGTTTCGAACCCGCATATGATATATAAAACTACAAACAACTACTTTAACCATTTTGATGTTTACTGCTGATTCAAACCTGTGCTCTCACCAACCTTTGTGTTGACCCTTTTACTCGCATGTTTTCTCAGGTAGCTAAGGCACGCGCACAAGGATAGGATGCTAGGATGGAGTCCCATGCATCAGCTTTAGTGTCTTATATCATCGATAACATTTAACGTTTTTACTTGGTTATGTCTTGTATTGATAAACAACTTTCAATCGCTTCCGCAAACTTTAAATTTATGATGTTCTGAAAACTGTTTTAAAATAACGCTTCCGCAACTTACGAACTGTACTTGTTTGAGATTGTATAACTTCCGCAACTCTGATTTTGCAAATTGATTTATCCATGTAATTGGATGTACGTATATAACCAGACATGTAGGTCTCGCATGTTGTGTGACCGGAGACTGCGATCCTGACAATCTGCCGTCGCTCGTGCCCCAGGAAGGGACGGGATTTCTCGGGGTGCGACAGATTGGTATCAGAGACAGGTTATTGCGAATTAGGTTTGCATTTAGTGAACTTAGTCTATAACCTTTAGTCTCCACACAACACATAGTGTTTAGTATTAGTACTACTTGCATACATTACCGTACATATACACAAGACGCACATTTTGATATGGGGTCACTGTCGTAATCAACTATGCTCGCATTAGATGAGAAGGAACAGATTGTTCCTACCTCCTTCAGTATCAACACTACCGGTAGCAGTTGAGTCACCGAACCAAGCACCAACTATCACCCGAAGACAGCACGTCTGAGCCATCACAGGAGGAGCAGCCGGTACACATACGCTATATCACCGGGGCCCGAATCGAAGAGGCGACGACAAAAGCTGATCAGGGATGAAACTTAAACAAGTCCAGGGATGAAACAGGCCCTATGGCTCAACAATATTCTTGTAACCCTTTGGTACCGCTACACATACTGCTTACAAGGACCATATGAGGAGATTCCAAACTCAACTCCTTGTCACTCATAGCATATCACCGAACGAACATGGTCGCTCGAGTTAAGGAAAACTAGGGTGACCATGCGGGGGGATTTCATTACGGGTGCTAGGTGGTCATCCAGAAGCATCAATACTAACACTCACACAATCAGTGACTCAACACCAAGTGACCTGAGGAAAACACGCTCAAGCCACGTAGCTATCCTTATAGGATCTACGCAAGATCCTATAATATCATTCAACTCACGTAACTATCCCAAGTATTAGTTTCGATAGGCTATTCAGTCATACCTCATATGACTCTTGTTTGAATCTTGATGTCATGAATAAACTCCGAATCCAGTAAAACCTAATAGCTCTAAGAAGGATGAACTAGAATTCCTACGTAAGGTAAATTGACGATCATGGTGCGCAACATAATCGTGAATTTACAAGTACGCATGAATTCTGGCAAATTCTATTATGAGTCTATTTCTGGAAACACATACATTGATATTCGCTTATCCCTCACTCTGATGGTTGCAACCGAATTCAAACAACGTATCAGGATTTCAACATAACGTTCATCAAATTCCTGGCTATAGTCCGGATTACCATATATCCACGAAAACCTCATGTTGCGACTATACACTTCACATGAAGCAACGTATCAAATTTTCGATGAGGACCCCGCCAAAGATCCTAAGGAAGACCCCATGGAGGAGTCACCCGACAATGCATCATCCATACTAGACTAACCTGAGCCTGAAGGACAGTGTCTTGAGTCCATTTGACTCGGGACCTAACTTGGGCAAACGACCGAATCGAGTGGCTTAAAGAGGAACTAAGATATACAAGTACCCGACATACGGAGCTTTGTAGCATAGTCAATAAGATGAACCAGGATATAACCCAGTTGATTTCACCATTCCAGGCAGCCGAAGACCGGTTGCCATCGCTAAAGTTACAATCGAAGAGCTGGAAAAGCAAGGTCGCCAATCCAGTTCCGGAAGGATCTGACACTGGAGAGAAGGAACCAGCGGCGGATGCTGATTCTGATTCCACTATCGATAACGCCTCCGATAAATTTAGCATAGACCTGGTAGAAACAGGTTGTGACTCTGTACTTGAAAATTTTGGAGTCTTAGTGTTTGGGGTATTAAATGAATTGTAACCAGTACAACTTATTATATATCAAGACTAATATATGTTATTGAAAATTTTGTCTATGACAATCAATACATGTTTTCTTCTCATACCAATCATGTGCTACTTTAGTCATTAGATCTACACTAACGCTTATTCTCGCTATGAAGATCATGGCTGGAAGACGCGGGGAATGCGAGAACGCGGGAGGGCGTGGAAACATTAACCTCATCGCAACGAAGCTGAACGCACTAATCAGCAAACGAGTTGAGGAGGAAATCGCTGCACGCGAAGCTGCACGTAACCATGATCAACTGATTCAAGGGACAAACCCTAATCCACCCCACTGCACATTCAAAACATTCTTAGACTGCAAACCACCTTCTTTCAATGGTACGGAAGGGGCTGCCGGTCTCCTCCGATGGATTGAGAGATTGGAATCAATTTTCATCATGAGCAACTGTAGGGTTAAGGACCGCGTGAAGTACGCAACAGGAACCTTAGAGGGAACAGCCCTCACTTGGTGGGACACAAATGTTCAAACCCTAGGACGAGAAACATCTGAGGCTATACCTTGGGATGAATACAAAAGAATGATGAACCACAAATACTTCCCTCACGACAAAGTTCAGATATTGGAAACGGAATTTCGGAACCACAGGATGATTGGTTCTGAGATCGAGGCATACACTTCTCGATCTTATGAGTTGGCACACATGTGCCCAGAAATGGTGACCCCAGCCTACAAACATCTCGAAATATACATCGAGGGATTGACACCACAGGTTCGGGATATGGTACTATCCGCTGACCCCACCACCTTACGACAAGCCGTTTACTTAGCTCATGAACTGACCGATACGGCAATCAATCAAGGATTATTACCTCCACGTGGCTCAGTAATCAAAACCACCGACAACAAACGCAAATGGGATAACTCTCTAAACGAAACCCCCACTCTACAACCACCAAGACGACGTAAGGGTGCCTATGCTGGCAAAAACCCAAGGTGCAACAACTGTGATTATCATCATAAACGGGGACCGTGTGAAAGATACCGATGCCAATGGTGCGGAAAGCGAGGCCACACAACTAAAAATTGCAGGAGTGATCTGGTGGCCAAAACCCCGCAGCCTCAACCGCAGCGATACAAAGAACCAAAAGGTTGCTTCGGATGTGGAAAGCCAGGGCACTTTAAGAGGGACTGCCCCCATGTGGAAAACAATGGGGATGAAGCACCGAAAAGTTGCTTCGAATGTGGGAAGCCAGGGCACCTCAGGAAGGACTGCCCATATCTAGAGAACGACAACAATAACAGGAACAATAACGGTCCGAAGGAACGACCCCTCATAATTGGGGCTAAGGAAGCCAGAAATGATCCTAATCTTGCAACAGGTACGTATCTCTTAAACGATCATTACGCTTCTGTATTGTGTGATACTGGAACTGAGAAAAGTCTTATATTTAAGCACCTTAGCAAATACTTGTCATAACCCTAATATCTTTAGAGGTTGAATACACCGTAGAGCTAGCTGACGATAAACTGATTGCAACTAAGCACATTCTGAGAGAGTGCACTTTAGAGCTAGCAAACCATAATTTTAAGGATGACCTCATGCCGGTTACACTAGGCAGCTTTGAGATAATAGTAGGCATGGAATGGTTGCCTAAAAAAAAAAAAAAAAAAACTAAGCTAAAATCACTTGCCACAACAAGTTTGTGCGCATACCTCTCCCTAGTGGAGAAACCCTAGACATCAACCGTGAAAGAAGCGACACTCCTCCGTCCCCACGTGGAAGTAGGAACAAATCTCCATGGATTCTATTACCAAATTACCCCATACTCCTAGTGGATGCGACACTATCTGGATAATTGTGGACCGACTGACCAAGCCAGCACATCTCCCTTGCAAACAAGGGAAACAATAAAATGGGAAAAGCTAGTCAGAAGTTATGTCAAGGAAGTGGCCTCACGACATGGAGTGCCAATCTCCATTATTTCAGATCGAGACACCAGATTCACTACTAACTTCTGGAAATCATTGCAAAAGTCACTTGGCGCACGGTTGAATATGAGTACAGCATACCACCCACAAACTGATGGCCAGAACGAACGCACCATACAGAACCTCGAAGATATGCTACGAGCGTGCGTAGTAGACTTCGGCAACAGCTGGGAAACTCACCTACCGTTGGTAGAGTTTTCCTACAACAACAGTTACCACACAAGCATCAAAGCAGCACCTTTTGAGGCACTCTATGGCAGGAAATGCCGATCACCCATCTGTTGGGCGGAAGTGGGCGACAGTCAGCTCACCGGCCCGGAACTTGTACACGAAACTACGGAGAAAATCGTGCAAATCAGAAACCGCATGGCAGCAGCTCGAGATCGTCAGAAGAGCTATGCCGACAAACGCCGGAAACCTATGGAATTTCAGGTAGGAGATAAAGTCCTTTTGAAAGTTTCTCCATGGAAAGGCGTCATTCGTTTCGGTAAACAAGGCAAACTCAACCCACGGTATATTGGACCTTTCGAGATCCTGATAAGGATTGGTCCGATGGCATACCAACTCAACTTACCAGCCGAGCTCGACGGAGTTCACAACGTATTTCACGTCTCAAACTTGAAAAAGTATCTATCAGATGAGACACTTGTGATTCCACCGGATGAAATCCAGGTGGATAAACAACTACGATTCGTGGGAGAACCGGTAGAGATCACGGACCGAGAGGTCAAACGAATTAAACAGAGTCGGATTCCAATTGCCAGGCTCCGATGGAACTCGAAACGCGGACCTAAATTCGCGGGGGAACGTGAAGATCAGATGATACGCAAATATCCCCATCTTTTCAAACAAACAACGTCGAACGCCAACAACAACGGATAAATTTCGGGACGAAATTTCCTTTCAACAAGGGGATGATGTGACAACCAGAAATTTTCAAAATTTTCATTCTCAAACACTACCAACAACATCAAATTTCGGGACGAAATTTCTTTCAACAAGGGGATGATGTGACACCCGGCAATTCTGGGTAAATTGCAACACTCATTTCACATCCATACTTGTTGCATTTCATTTAATTATGTTTAATTAGATGAGCTAAACACAAACACAAAAACAATAGCTTGGACTATTATTGTGCATTACACGTTGATTAGGATTAATCAAGCGTGCAAACACTTCGTAGACACGAACACAAATTATCGAAGATAATTCAAGGAATTATCGAAACACACACACGAGACTCACGAACGTTGGTGATCAATCAAACTTATGTGCTATTTGTATTTACGTGCTTAAATGAGCATTAGATGCTTTAGATAAACGTTAGAAATCGAATACGAGCAAAATCGTATCATCGAAATCGAAAAACAAGGAGATGGACCCGTCGCGGTACGCGACAAGTCCCTCAGCGAAGTTCTTCGCGGTACGCGAAGCAAACCGGGAGTCGAGACTCCCGAATTTCATCGCGGTACGCGATAGAAGATTTTGATCGGCCTCCGCGGTACGCGAAGGCCATGCAGATCAAAATTTCTTTATAAACAACTCCAACTCATTCCCATTCGTTTCTCTTTCATTTCTCCGAGCTCTTACACTTTATACTCGACCAAAGCTTACTGGAACCACCATCCATACCCCCTAGAAGCATTATTGAAGCTCTTCCTTGCAACCTTGGAGTGATTTGAAGCTATTGAAGCTCAAGGAGAGTTCTTGGAAGCCATCTACAAGCTAGGAGCTCATCATCAGCCACCATTTGGATTCCAGAATCTGTTCAACCACGGATTTAAGCTTCTAAGGTAGTTTCTTGTGTTTATCTATAGTTAGATCGCACATGCAATGGGTAAAAACCCACATGCAACTCCGTTTGGTTATTGTGCTAGAATGTGTTGGTGATTTGATGTATTAGATGAGTTAGATCTACTGATTTTGAAGTCTAAGATGTTAGATTTGAGTTTTGGTTTAGTCATTGGTTGATTTGATAATGTTTTGGTGCACTTGCCATAAAAGGAAACTTTTATGTTGCAAGTCTTCGATTTGTGATGATCTAGACATGTTAGACATGTCTAGATATTGTTAAATGTGTATTGAAGTGTTTAGAAACACATTGGGATATTTGATTTTGTCAAAAACTTGGTTTTATAGAAACTTACTAAAAATGGAAACTTTTATAAATCAAAAGAGGGCTTTTGATGTTTTAAAGAGTTTTGATGAACTTTGATTATTGAAACATGTTTAGAAATGATTCCTAACATATTTGGAAACCTTAATTTGTGAAAACGAGCTTTTAAACAAGTACTTACTATTTTAGGAAACTTTATTTGGGCAAAACGGCATAAATGGTGGTTTATGCGCAAACGATGTTTTTAAGTGTATAAACGTGTTTTTACAAACATACTAGAGCTATTAGTTTTATGAAATGGAATTTCATAACCACACTTTCCTAAATTGGAAACTTTCTAAAAATGGAAACTTACGTGATTAGAGTCATAGGATGCATTTGGTGTCTTATGCGCATCAAGGCACATAGACACAACAATCGTGTCACCAACGATTCGTCGAGTCAACACAAATCAAAACACACATACTCGGTTGAGCACACCGACACTTGGAGTTGTATGGAATACAACGCATCACAAAACACATACTTACACCTATATGATCATAGGTGCTTACTAGCAGGACTGCTAGCTAACATCACATAAACCGGAACTGCTTCATCAGGTGAGTTCACGGCCCCTTTTTACATTTTCTACCTTTGGGGGAGAAAACATTGCATACAACTGATTTTGATCAACATACATACTTTTGGTTTCATTTGTACATGCTAATATCGTATATACATATGTGTGGCACTCATCCACAAAACTGATAAGTCCTCATTAAACACATCTCGAACCGTTAATAGCGTGTAGCGCTTAGCGTGGTAATTCTGAATAGTACTATTTGGGCCTGACAAGCCCCACTGTTGTGCGCCGTATGGACACCCCGACTGGAGGTTGGAACAGTGCATAATTGACCAATAAACATTGCCATATCTTGTTGGATGGATATGGCGGGAGGCAGCATGTTAGCTTCGGTTTCGAACCCGCATATGATATATAAAACTACAAACAACTACTTTAACCATTTTGATGTTTACTGCTGATTCAAACCTGTGCTCTCACCAACCTTTGTGTTGACCCTTTTACTCGCATGTTTTCTCAGGTAGCTAAGGCACGCGCACAAGGATAGGATGCTAGGATGGAGTCCCATGCATCAGCTTTAGTGTCTTAGATCATCGATAACATTTAACGTTTTTACTTGGTTATGTCTTGTATTGATAAACAACTTTCAATCGCTTCCGCAAACTTTAAATTTATGATGTTCTGAAAACTGTTTTAAAATAACGCTTCCGCAACTTACGAACTGTACTTGTTTGAGATTGTATAACTTCCGCAACTCTGATTTTGCAAATTGATTTATCCATGTAATTGGATGTACGTATATAACCAGACATGTAGGTCTCGCATGTTGTGTGACCGGAGACTGCGATCCTGACAATCTGCCGTCGCTCGCGCCCCAGGAAGGGACGGGATTTCTCGGGAGGAAACATATCGCGGGTGATATTGGGTTTAAAGTTAGTATAGCTAAGTCCAGGGAGCTCATGATGGTCACTGACAGAACCATTCAAGAAGCTAAAGATGCAGCTAAGTTTAAACCTACCAGGTTCATTGTTGACGTGGGAGACACTAGGTATAATTATGAAGGAGACTGATTTGGGATTGTGTGCTAGGGATATGATGAAGTGTAGGAGATGTGGTGTCTTAGAAGAAAGTTGACCAAGCATATTGAATACTATGATCATCCTTCTTCGTTCAAATCATTGACAGTTGCTGACATGGTGTAGTTGGCGAGACAAAGATTCTTCAATGCTAGCAAGAACAAACGGGGAGAAAATTTCTACAATTCATTGCAGAAGCATGTCAAGAAAGGATTCTCTGATATGGCTCTTGCTAAAACTATCAAAATAAAGAAGAAAACAAATCCTCTTGGAAATCAAATTGATATTGATATCTTTGAAGTGAAATACGAATACGATCGTATGTTTCACTTTCCGATTTGGTCTTCTATCCGTCAGATGTCGTTCAGAACTTTAAACCCACAGATATGTTTGTGTGAATCGTCACCCACGCAAACACACTGTCAGTTTATTATTCCGAAACGATACTGAATTTCTGTTTTGTATTGTATTTCCTCACTGACGGACTCAACTAAACACACCTAATTGCAGATAATCACACTTGTTTCACCTTGTTTACTCATAGGATTATCGGCCATATTATTTCTGTTATTTGTGAAGATCAGATCTCAACCGATATGTTTTCGTTATTTGTTCTCACACTATTGTTTCACATGAATTGTTGTATTTACTGTATTTAAATTTTCACTTAAACATATACAACTGTTATTTGCTTTCTTAGTGTTGTTGTCACACAACTGTTATTCACATTGTATTTACACATAGAAAAAGGTGAAAGTACACGTACCGTACTGATTGCAGCACGATCTGGTACTGGTTGTCACAAAAGCCCAGAATTTGAAACTATCCAAGAGTCCCTTAGGTAAGTCTGGAAGTATGAGTACTTTCTTAATCGATTCAGTAGCGGGCCTTTTCACTTCAAAGATATCAATATCAATTTGATTTCCAAGAGGATTTGTTTTCTTCTTTATTTTGATAGTTTTAGCAAGAGCCATATCAGAGAATCCTTTCTTGACATGCTTCTGCAATGAATTGTAGAAATTTTCTCCCCGTTTGTTCTTGCTAGCATTGAAGAATCTTTGTCTCGCCAACTACACCATGTCAGCAACTGTCAATGATTTGAACGAAGAAGGATGATCATAGTATTCAATATGCTTGGTCAACTTTCTTCTAAGACACCACATCTCCTACACTTCATCATATCCCTAGCACACAATCCCAAATCAGTCTCCTTCATAATTATACCTAGTGTCTCCCACGTCAACAATGAACCTGGTAGGTTTAAACTTAGCTGCATCTTTAGCTTCTTGAATGGTTCTGTCAGTGACCATCATGAGCTCCCTGGACTTAGCTATACTAACTTTAAACCCAATATCACCCGCGATATGTTTCCTCAACCCTTCTTCACAAATTCGAGTGAACACATCAAACTCAGCTTGACTAATTTCATGTGAGGGTTCAGAAGTAGTCGATGAACTTGATTCATCAGCAAACTCTCTTTTAAACTTATCTTGTAACTTTTACTTTAAATCTAGAACAATTGCTGATGAATGGCCCATATTATTTTCATGGTCTTTGATCGTTTTGTCCTTGAGTTCTTTGTCTGTCTTCAGCTCTTGAATCAAAAGTGTATGAGATAAATAATCTTGTTCTAACTCAAACACTCTGTTTTGCAGCTTGACAATATCAAGTGGTTCATCTTTAGGCAACACATTCTTCCCTCTATCAGTTGTAATTGCTTTCTATACAGCTATAAAAGAGTCATAATTAAGATCTTCTGTATGTGAGGAAGAGCCAGAAATTGATTCTTTAACATGTGGTGATGATTCTGTTGGTTTAGCAGTGGTGGTCTGTATCTGAGTTACTGAAACAAGTTTAGTTTCTGGTTCACAAATAACAACCCCTGGCCTTGGGTCTCTTCTTCTTCTCTTTCTTGGAACTAAATCAGCAGCAGCATCCAAAGGTGGTTCTTTATCAGTAAAAGAAGGTGTAGAAGGAGGATTTCCTACACTCCTTTTAACATGCCCAAGCAACCCCTCAAGATTTTCAGTAGTAAGCAAGTATACTTTCTCAGGAGGATCATTCTCAACCGGTAGTGTCTCCATCTCAAAATCAAAATCCATACCAGGTTCCTCTCAAGTCAAAACATCTTCATACTCGGGAAACTTAACAAAATAAATATCTTCATTAGGGGGCTTTAAACCAACAACTTCTACATCATGTTCTTCTTCAACAAAGACATTTGGGATTTCAGGTGATTCAACACCATCATCACCTTCATTCTCTACAAATTGACCAAATTTCTTTAATGGATGCAGTCCTTCAAATTTGTATTTTCCACCTCGATTCTGCATCAACAAGGGAAATGTCGATTCACTCAACAACCTCAGATCTCGAGTCACAACTCCTCTTTTTAGTCCAGAGTATCTCTCATCAAATATCGTTTGAAGAAATCTTTGATACATCATGAATCTCTCGGATTTGCTGCCATTTAGGTTGCCCTTCATCTCATTCAAAATGAATTTTGAGAAGTTGCATCCCAGTTCATTGTAAGGGCTATAAAAGCAGATGATTGTTCCTTTTTCAGCATATCAAATGTCCCCTTATTTCCACTCATGCACACTATGAAAATGTGAGCTATGTATCTCCAATAAGGAAACATAATTTTCTTTTGTAGCATACGGTAGATTCCCTCATAGCCCATTTCCGACTGCACACCTTTGATTACTCCTTTCTCAAGTGCCACCGGATCAGTAGTTTTATTAGTGAATGCCATTATTCGAGATCACAATTTCTATATCTTGAACACGAGCAACAATAGTTCCTTTACCACTATCTCCTTCTTTGTGCAACTTAGCAGACATCCAAAATTCGTCAACAAGTTTTTCATGAATGACTGGGTTCATTCTCAAAGCGTGAGATATCTTGCAAGCGTTGAACCCTTGAATTGCATATGCGAATTGTTTCTGGCTTTCAGGAGGAGGAGATAAAAACAATTCTAAGTTGTGATTATCTTTCCAAAGAATCTGCATTTGTTGTTGTGCCATTTTAACCTTCAAATTTTCAAAACACATCAACAAAATTCAAGTTAGAAGCCACTTTCTCGAATCAAAATAATAATGCATTTTGCAATTTCACTTTATCATTCTCGAGTTTAAGAATGATTTTCGAGAACAAAATTGGTTTTCAAGATCAAAATTTGTTTTGGAACTCGATCAACTCAGTTCTCGAGAACAACTAGTGTTCTCGAGTTCTTTGTTTATTTCTTGAGTTTGAGAGAAACTCAAGTCTCGACTTTTAAAGAACCTTTCTTTCGAATTTGAACAAGTTTTATACTGTTTTCGAACATTTTTACGTTTTTCCCGAATTTTAATGAGTTCTCGAATCCCTTTTCTTTTCTTTGGTTATCAGTCAGTTAAGTTTTTCAAAATTTCTTTTCTCGAGTATTATATTCTTTCTCGAGTGCTAAACTCGAGAACCCTTCATCTTCCTCAAACGAGTTCGAAATTCATTCCTAGAGAATCTCAACTTTTCAAAGCATGTTCAAAGTGATTTTAACGAGAAATTTATCATGATTTGACTTTATCACTGTAGATGCATTAAATGTCCCTAGTTCGATTTTGTATTATCCATTATGTGTAAAGTTTATGATATTAATGGAAGTTGTCTTTCTATTTTGATTCTTAATGTTTATTATTAAGTATATGTGTGTTTGATTAGGATTATCAATTTTAGGTATGATTACAGACCCATTCGGGCGAATGACTCTACTAATGAAGTCAATAAGTCATTCGCCGAATGACTCATTCGACTGACCTGTCCATTCGGCCAAGTCATTCGCCGAATGATGACAGCCTATAAATACAAGCCCAAACCTTTTCAAACCTAACCTTTTGCGAGCCCTCCTTCTTCCCAGAGCACTTTAGTGTCAAACCCTAGCAGATTTGAGTGGTTCTTACTGTCCAAGTTCGATTCTCAACCCGTGGTGTTCGATTCTCCTTCAAACGTCCATCCTACACCTTCGGATCAGCACGGTTGCTGTTGGTTTCGATTGGAAAACCTTGGAATAGGATTCCGCACTATTCCAGAGGCTGTTGAGTAGATATCCATTGGAATCGGATTGCTTCTGAGCTCTTAACTGGTCCTACAAAGTGGTATCAGAGCTTTGGCTCTTGATTCTACTCAACCCGGATTTTCTTGTTCCCGAAGTCATTGTTTCATTCAAAATCAGTAAGTTTTTGTGGTGTTTTTGTCAAAACAGTCATCCCAATTGGTTGGTAATCTTGTCATGGTGTTCTGTACCAAATTTGGAGCATAGATTTGGTCTAGATCAAGAGTCATCTCGATTTTAGTTGCTGAAAACCCAGATAGCCCGAATGAGTCTGTCGGCCGAATAGGTTTGCCCGAATCACTCTCATTTGCCGAATAGCTTCATTCGCCATCTCATTCGGCGAATAGCCCCATTCTCCATTTCATTCGGCGAATAGCTTTCTTCGCCTACTCATTCGACGAATAACCTCATTTGATCAGTTCATTCGCCAAATAGGCTCAATCGCCAGAGTCATTCGCCTGATTCTTTTAATTCGTCAGTTCAATCACATTCGGCCCTCATCATTCGGGCTGAGCATCTTCAATCGGCTCTTTGGTTGGAAATTTTTCTAAGTGTTGGACATTTTTTTTGACTCTATGGAAGACTTGGCATTGATTGCAAACCAGAACCATCGTATTCAGACATTGCTGTGGACTGAAACTGTGACAGAAAAACTCCAATAAAGATCCCAAATTGTTGTCCTTAGATGATTACCCGCACTGGAAATACAGATTTGAGATTCACATCAGTGGAGTGGACACTAACTTATGGATGATGATTGAGGGTGGTTATTTAAGGCCTCTGAAAGAAGATGGAACTCCTATGCTAGTCACACGGATGATTGAGCCACAGAGGAAGTTTTATGATTATGAGAAGAAAGTTTATGCTATCTTGTCTTAGTCCATAGCAACTGATATCTTCCATCAGTTTAGACAGTTTACATCTTCTAAGTATTTGTGGGATGCTTTGCAGCAGAGGTATGAGGGGAATGATGCACTGAAGAACATCAAGTCAAAAGCATTAAGGAAGGAATTCAACAGCTTCATGTGTGTGGGGAATGAATCATTGGATGATTTGATTACCAGATTTTACCATCTCTTGAGTGAGTTGTTCAATCATCAAGTTAAGACTACAACTCAGGAGAAGATCTAGTGCTTGGCAGATGCTTTACCTCCTAAGTGGGAGTCTTTTTTGATGGTTTTAAAGCAAAATGAGATGATGGCAAACATGGACAACAATGATTTCATCCAGAAGTTGAAAGAGTAGGAAAATGAGAACAAGTGGAAAGCAAAGAGAGTTGCTCAAGTTCAGGATCCTTCATTGTATTATTCTACTCCCACTGTAGAGAGAGCTTCTTTTCATGCACCACTGAAGACTGCTTTTGTTTCTCAAACTACTGAAGCTCCATCTTCTACTCAGATTCATTTCAGTCAGTCATCCTCCTCATCCAGCTCTCAGAAAGAACATCATGAACCTATTACCATTCTGAAGACAGAGAATTTTGATAAAGTGACTGTAGAGATTGCCAAGGAGCACATGGGTCTTTTGTCTACTCTAGTCAGCTCCTATGATGGCTTAGTAGCTGGACAGATTGGCAATCCTTATCTGACAAATGATGACTACTCTCAGATAGATCCATAAGACATGGAGAGGATTGATATCACGCGGGCTGTAGCTAGTGCTGTCAGAAGAGCTAAGGAGTTTGTGACAAGAACATGAAAAAGACATTAATCTAAACAAGGAGTCTAAGTTTGGATTTGACATGGCATCTGTTACTTCCTACAATTGTGGGGAGAAAGGTCACTTTGCAAGATAGTGCAAACAACCAAGGAAAGCTGGAAACAAGAATCCCTTTCAGCATCAGAACTCTTCTGCTGCAATTCCAGAGAGGAGACTTGTTCGTATTGACTCTCCTGCTCAGGCTAGTTCTTCAAATACAGGCAAGGTATTGATGGTGCAACAAGATGAAGGTGAAAATTGGGATTTCAGATTCAATTATGATCAAGGAGAGCATGATAAAGCATGTGTTGCTGAGATTCAGAAGTTGTATGATCAAATTGAAGAGAGCACTTCGGGAGAAGCACAGATCAGTATAGAAGAAACATCAGGTTCAGAGTCAGAAAGCATATCAGACTCAGACACTCAAGCTGATTCTGATGCTGATATTGAAGATTCAATTTCTCAATTTGCTTTGATGGTGAACTCATCTGCTACTCCTACTGCATCTTCACAGTCTGATCAGGTATCTGATGAATGTTCTTCTTCTAATTCTAGATGTTTTAATTGTGTTGATCTTGACAGCAAGGTCCTTGCTTATCAGAAACACAATGCTGACTTGATCAGTGATCTCAACCAATGTAATGAGGCAAACAAAGTTTTAAAATCTAATGAAAAATATTTTCAGGATAAAATTGAACTCTTAAACAGACACCTTCATGAGGCTGAGATTACTGTTCTAAACAAGCAAAATGCTATCACTTCTTATCTCAATACCATCTATGTGATAGAGAAAAAGTTAGCCATAGTCGAGTGTGACTATGAGACCTTAGGTCAAAAGCTCAAGAGCTATGAAAGCTCTTCATACATCATTGAGCACATGATCAGTAAGGGTACTGATCAGAAGGGTAAGGGAAAAATGAACTATCGACAATGTCCTCCACCAATCTTGAACACCTTTGTCAATTCTCCAGATGACAAAGATGTTAAAGATTTCAAAGTTAAAACTCCATTAGTAATTGATCCAATTGGGATGATTATTGATGAGGGTTCCTCTTTGTCAGAGGAATCTTTTGTGGAGGGAATTGTTGAAGATTGGGTCTCAGATTCTGAGGATGAATCTGAGGATTCATCAGATTGTGTTATTGTTCAGAATCAGCTACCAGTTGTCATGAAAGGAGACCCAATTTAATCTTCAAAAATTTATCAAGCTTTAGGCTTTGTGAAAGCTTCAAAAGAAAATGAAGCTTGTGTATCTAACAAGACTGACAATCTTGTTCCTAATGGGAAAAAGGGTTTGGTTTTAATCAGAACAAGCCTAAAACAAATGTTTTTAAACCACAAAGGCAGTCCTTTTCTGAATTAAAACATTTTCATAAAAAAGGTGACAAAGTTTGCTTTGAATGTGGTGTATCTGGACACATTGTCAAATTTTGTCCCCAATTGATGAGACAAAAAGTTGCATCACCAAGACAACAAAATAAGCATGTTGTCAAACAAGTTAAATCTGAAAAACCCAAACAACCCAAACAGGGTAAACCTTTGGACAAGGGTAAAGAAAAAGTGGTGAACTTGGATGATCACAAAGTTATTAATGTCAATCGAGCAATGTCATCATCCATTTAACTGAAAAACTATTTCAGCAAAAACACTGTCTGGAAACTCAAGTCTTCTGAGACATCAGCTTTATCCGTTCCAGAAAAGATACCACAGATGGTAAATGGATCGATGTTTGGATCCGAGACTCATTGGGTCAACCCGAGACTGTAAAGGCTTGGGTTCCCAAAATGAACAAATTGTCTGTGTTTGTGCAAGTTGCCCCAACAGCTGCTCTTAACAGCTCTTGGATCATTGTGGGGCTTCTAGGCACATGACTGGTGATATTTTGCTGCTCACCAATGTTAATTCTGTTCGACGTGGATACGTAGCATTTGCCGGTGATAAAGGCGGGTTCATAACAAGAGAGGGTATTTTGTCAAATGGCCAAGTTTCTTTCGACAAAGTCAGATATGTCAAGCAGTTGGAGAATAATCTTCTTTTAGTGTCACATATTTGTGACAAGCAGTATAAAGTTCTTTTTGATGACTCCAAATTCTACATTCTCAAGCAAGGTGTGACTATTCCTGAAGATTGGATTTTGATGTCAGCTCCTAGAAAGCAGGACTTGTATGTACTCAACATGGCCACAGCTTCAACTACGTCCTCCACAGCTTCATGTTTTATGTCAAAGGCAACTGAGAAAGATTCAATTCTTTGGCATAAGAGGATGGGTCATTTGAGTCTACGCAAGATGAATCATTTGGTACACAATACTTGGTTGAGGGGGTAAGTCTGAAGAATTTTAAGCTGTCTGATATCTGTGTTTCATGGAAGAAAGGAAAGCAGACCAAGCAGTCTCACAAGCTGAAGAAGTTTCATTCAATCACTGTTCCACTTGAGCTTCTCCACATGGATCTATTCGGTCTAGTCAATCGCCAGAATATTGCTGGAGATCAATATTGTCTAGTCATTACTGATGAGTATTCCAGATATTCTTGGGTTTTCTTTCCAAAGGAGAAATTTTAAACGTTTGAGTGCATTCTAGTGTTGGTAAACAAACTTGAATCCCTCTATAAACTCAAGATTCGTATGCTCAAAACCGACAATGGGACGGAGTTCAAGAACCACAACATGGAGAACTTTTGTAATGCACGAGGCATTGTTCAACAATTTAGTACTCTGTATGTCTCTCAAATGAATGGTGTTGCTGAGAGGAAAAATAGAACTTTGATTGAGGTTGCGAGGACGATGCTTGCTGATTCATCACTTCCAGTTCAGTTCTGGAATGAAGCTGTAGCAAACACTTGCTACACACTGAACCGGTTTTGATAGTGAAGAGACATGGGAAGACTTGCTTTGAACTGTTCACAACAGAAAACCAAATCTTAAGTATCTTGAACCTCTTGGTGCACCGTGCACGATGTTTCAGAAACATAAGCAGGGCAAGTTTAATGAGAAGGTGGAAGAAGGGAATTTTCTTGGGTACAGCACTCCTAATAATTGGGTTTACAACAGATCAACTAAGAATATGGAGGAGTGGTATCATGTTGATATTCAGAAACATTCTATGACCCCACCTGGAAAAGGCCCGGACTGGATGTTTGACTATTCAAGTCTTTTTGACTCATTCAATATGCCTCCCATGTACTCAGATGAAGATGTTGCTGTTCAAATGATGTATGATGCTCAAAATGAACCTGATGAACCAGTGCAACCTTCATCCACTTCAATTCCCACAGTATAGATAAATGATGACAGCTCAGACACAAATGAAAACTTAGTTCTGCCAGCTGCCCCCAAACCAAATATTGACAATCTTATGCCAGGAGTTGAGGACTTGAATCTGAACAATCTTGATCCACAGGTTGAAGTTCCAGCTCATCCTGTTGGAAGAATCAATCGTATTCATCCTCACGAGAACATTATTGGAAGTCCTCTTGATGGGGTTATGAAAAGAAATCAACTATCTTCTAGAGGCCTTGCTGATATTCTTGACTTTGCTGATGTAAATTATTGTGCCCATTCTTGCTTCATCTCTCCAATTGAACCACGCACAGTCACCTAAGCGTTGAGAGGAATCATGGGTTGATGCCATGCAAGAAGAACTCCTGCAATTCAAAAGGTTAGGAGTTTGGCAATTGGTTGACAAACCGAAAGGTGCAAAAGTTATTGGCACCAGATGGGTTCTTCGTTGCAAGAAAGATGATCACGACATCATTATGCGAAACAAGGCACGTCTGGTGGTTCAAGGATTCAGACAGATTGAAGGATTGGACTATAATGAAGTGTTTGTACCGGTTGCTCGACTTGAGGCAATTCATATTTTCTTGGCATATGCATCCTTCAAGAAGTTTAAAGTCTATCAAATGGATGTCAAGAGTGCATTCCCTAATGCTGTGATCAGTGAAACAGTGTATGTTAGTCAACCTCCCGGGTTTGAGGATCCATTGTATCGTGACCAAGTCTATAAGCTAGATAAGGCCTTATATGGATTACATCAAGCACCACGAGCATGGTATGAGACACTATCTACACACCTTCTGAACAACAGGTTCAGAAGAGGTGTCATTGACTGCACGCTGCTTATTCGAGAAAAGGATGGTGATATACTCTTGGTGCAAGTTTATGTGGACGACATCATCTTTGGTTCCACAAATGATAGTATGTGCAAGGAGTTTCAGAAGGTTATGAAGGAGAAGTTCGAGATGAGCTCAATGGGATAGATGAAATTTTTTCTAGGATTACTGGTGGATCAGTCTGAGGTAGGAATCTTCATTCATCAGACAAAATATGTTGGTGACATACTAAGCCGGTTCAGTATGTCGGATGCGAAACCTGCTGGTACCCCGCTAGCTGTAAATCACGGGATTACACCAGATGAAAACGGGGAGCTAATCGATGCCACTCTATACCGAGGAATGATTGGATCTCTGATGTATCTCACTGCTTCTCGGCCAGACATCATGTTCGCCACATGCTTGTGTGCTCGTTATCAATCAAAACCAAGAGTATCACATCTCATTGCTATGAAGAGGATTATGCGTTATTTGAAGGGTACTCCTGATCTTGGCCTATGGTATCCTAATGATGATAAATTTGAGCTTACTGCGTTCAGTGATTCAGATTATGGTGGATACAAGAGAGATTTCAAGTCAACTTCTATGGGTTGTCAGTTCTTTGGAACCCGGTTAGTTACCTGGCAGTGCAAGAAGCAGACGTCAGTGTCTACTTCAACTTGTGAAGCTGAATACATTGCTGCTGCTAGTTGCTGTTCTCAAATCATTTGGATACAACAGCAACTCAAGGACTATAAGTTACATTTTTCTAACACCCCTATATATGTTGATAATACTGCTGCCATAACCGTCACTATGAATCTAGTCTAGCACTCAAAAACGAAACACATCGACATAAAATATCACCTCATACGCGATTGCTTTGAAAAGAAACTAACCGCTGTTGTTAAAATTCACACCGATCATCAGAAAGCCGATATTTTAACAAAATCTTTCGATAAACCCAGATTTTTATATCTGTTATCGGCTAATGGTGTTTTTCAGAAGGATGAAGTCCTACCTTCATCTGAATCTAACAAATGATCATCTATTTTCTTAGTTAATTTTGTTTTGTTTTATTTTTCTCTGATTAAGTCTTCTTGTTATTTCATTAAATTAATCAAAAACTCAAAAATATTTTCTATTTTAGGTTTTAGGGGGAGATATAGTAGCTAATTTGAAAAACCAAAAACATCTAAAAAAATTTGAAAACTACAAAAACATTTGGAAAAGTTATAAAATTGAGAAAGTCTTCTTTGAGAAAGTAATGCATAAACCTATCATGTCCTAAAAGCTTAGGTGAATGCATAAATTGAAGACACATGAGAATTGTGAATAGATGTACTGATAGGCTGACTTTACAAAATGCATAGACAGTTTGTGATAACTTAGAAAATCTGATTTGTGGGATCTGTTTCAGAAAATCAGCTAAGTGAGAAATAGTTTATGACACAAATCAGGCATACAGCTGATATCATAGGATCTAATAAGTTTTCCAATGATTCATGAATTCAAGTCTGTATACGTGCCATATTGCTTTGTAAAGACCTAGCTGAAGCCTTCCATTCAGATGAGAATGATTGAATCAAAACAAAATAAAAGAAAATCAAGCTGGTATTAAGCTTGTGAAAAATACAAAAATAAAATAAGTTTGATTCCATACACGTGCCATATTGCTTTCTAAAGACCTAGCTGAAGCTGTCTATTTGGATAGAACAAGTCAATCGTGTCAACACAGGTCTGTATACGTGCCATATTGCTTTGTAATGACCTAGCTGAAGCCGTCCATGAGAATGTGTTGGTTATGAGAGACAAATCAAAATTAAAAAATACAAAAAGAAAATAAATTGGAAACTTATGGAATTTATGATGTTAGGTAGTAAGTTGTGCAGAGATGAGTTACAAACTAATTTTAATCTTTGTTGGTTAGATAAAATGGGTAACTTAGTCATAAAACATAAGTGATCATCAAATGAGTTTAATAATTTTGTATTGAAAAGCTTAAATTGGACAGATATAGCAGTAATTGTATCACAAGACAAATGTGTCTGAAGTGAAACATTCAGTAATGTTGATTTGATGTGAATAGTAGTATGTATTAGTTTTTCAAAAGACCTCTCACAAAAATATGTGTTTCTTTGTCTTTAGTTGCTAGTTGTATGGTTGTATTTTGTTTCAGAAAAATACAAAAAGATTTTATGTTTTCAATTTCATTTTTGATGATCATTTGTAGGTTCAGAGGTCTGTCACATCTGAATCCTAAACCAACCAGACTTATCTTCATAAATGGCATCTGTTTAACTGATCATAATGTGAAATTTTGAAATCAAGTTGTGTTTTGTGAGTGAATATTCTCATTCGGACAAATGAGTAATGAGTATAGTTCATTCGACAGAATGAATTCATTCGGCGAATGACTTATTCGGCCGAATCATTCAAGACCGAAGGAAGTCATTCGCCTGTTTCATTCGGCGAATGAGTATTGAATTTGAATTTCATTCGAACGAATGATTTTGGGGCAAAACAACTCATTCGCCAGTCTCATTCGGCGAATGACTTGTACTACTTAAGTACTTAATTCAGCCTACCTCATTCTCCCCTTTTTCATTCGCTCGCCCCTGTGTGTGTGTGTTATTCGCCCGAATTAGTCTCTCTCTTCAGTTCATCGATTTCTCATCAGTTTTCTTGATCCAGATACTGATATTTAATTTATTCATCATCTCAGGTACTGATTGATACATGATAAACGATTATTGACCATGAAATCATCAAAAACAGGACTCGTTCGAGGGTTTTAGAGTTTTTGAAATTGCCCTCTCAATAGATGATCAAAATGGACTTTAAATCACATGCCACTAGTTTTAATGCTGATATTCGGTCATTTCTGAGTGTTAAAATGTGATTTTTATGAGCTGATTTGAGTTTTTGTAAACTAGAGTTTGAATTTGAACTGTCAGCCGAATGACGCCATTCGGCGAATGGCTCATTCGGCGAATGGCTCATTCGGCGAATGGCTCATTCGGCGAATGAAGCTCATTCGGCGAATGACTCATTCGACTAATGTGCTCATTCGGCCAAATCATGTACATTCGGCCAAAAGTTTCTAAATGTTATTTCTTCTGATTTAAATCTATTGTTCAACTGAATGGATACTGACTTGTGTATTTCTCTGTTTTTCAGTATGGATGGATACAAATCAGTGACAAAGAATAACATATGTGCTCACCTGGATCTTACTACGCCGAATGCTCGACACTTCAGAGAAATTATTGCATTTTTGAGGCGTTCTAGGATTTTTGATGCTATTTCTACCATGCATGTGCCCTATCAGTCTCATCAGTAGGACTTCTGGGCATCTGCTGATATTGATTGTGAGGTTGAGCCTCATGTCGTTCGAAGGAAGGTGTTTGGACATGATGTGATTATATCTGCTGAGCACATCAGGAGAGTCTGTGGATTCCAGGATACACCAGATCAGCCATATCTGCTTGACCGCTACTTAGTTCGTGGATGTTTTATGTGGTGCAAGTACAAAGGTGATCTAGGAGCAGGGATTCTTAACAAGGCATACATGTCTCCCCAGTTCAAGTATTTGGCACACGTACTCATTCACTGCCTAGGATCTAGGAGAGGTGGATTTGATGATATGAGGGAAACGATACAGTGTGCATTCGTTGCCTTGGTGCTGAACATACCCTTCAATTTCTCAGAGATGATCTTTTCGCACATGAAGGAAAATGTGATGCTCAATGGAGACAAGAAATTTCTCATGTATCCTCGTTTCCTCCAGCAGTTGATTGACACTTAGCTACCAGATTTGCCGAAAGTCACTGCTGATATTATTCGCTTGGAGCATATGAATGACATTACTCTTAACAGAGTGATATCATACAGAGGAAAGGATAGGAAGCCTACAGTCCGTTCTTTGTTTGGCCATCTTCTGAAGCCTGATTACATAGCTCCAGTGGGTAGGAGATGGAGGCACGATGACTCAGACTCTGAGGTGGAGGATATTATTGTTCCTGATGATGGTGATGATGATGATGATGGTGGTGCAGGTGCTAGTGGTGCTGGTGCTAGTGTTGGTGTGAGCTATGTTGCTGTGAGCACAGTAGCTGTGAGTACTGTTAGTGTGAGTGCTGCGACTGATGACATCGTTACTGCTGCTGATGTTAGTATGATTGAGGCCAGTGTGATAGATGTTGGTGAAGTTGGTGTGCATATTGGTGATGGAGTTAGTATGTCTGCTGCAGATGAAGAGGATGTTGATATTGACTCATTGTTGGAGTTAGACTTTATGGCCACTACTACATCAACAGTTACTACTCCACTTGATATGACCGGTATCACATATGTTGAACACAAGGTTGGGTCAGATGACTCATAGGATAAAGGTGGTGAGGGTGCTGAGAGTTAAGACTCAGAAGACACTCCTGATGATGAGTTTGAGAGTGTATGGGTAGGAGGGAGATTGGTGAAGAGAAAGAGAAAGCGGAGCGAAGCCGAGCTTGTTGAGATTACTGATCCTTCCTTTGTTCTAGAGTTTGACATCCCTCCTCCTTAACGCACTTCTTCTGTTACAGCCACTGCAGCTGTTACTGTTGCTGCTACTCAAGCTACATCATCTCCAGCTGGCAGGAAGAAAAGAGCTAAGTTTCTCTTTCAGAGGAGGTCAGAACTGTCGACTGCTGCTACAACGACTGTTACATCAGTGGCAGCAGTCGCAGTTTTTTCACTGGCCAGGTCAAGGGTTGTTCCTACACGTACCACTGTTGCCCCTCTGACCACCTCTGTTGTTCAGGCTCCCATATACACTGCTGCATCTACTGATCCTTCCACCACACGATCTAACCTTATTATACCTACTGTTTCAGTTGTCGAGCAGCTGAGTACACTGAACAGTATGGTTCTTAGATTGATGGAAAGTAATTTGGAGCAAGAGCAAAAGAGCAGGGAGCAAGAACTTTTGATAGCCCAGCTCACACAGCGGGTAAATGATCAGGATGCCTTATTGCTCCAGGCTGCTAATCAACGAGATGATCTGAGAGCCCGCTCTGCTCAACAAGAGGAACAGCTACTGAAATACATAGATGAGCATAATCAGTTGGCTTTGACTTCCACTAATTTCAGTAACAGGATCCTATCCTTGGAAGAGGAGAACACCCGACTTGCATAACATCTTGAGAGTCTTAAGGAGGGCACCCCTAAGGATAGAAGGAACCACAGCCAACTCCGATGATTCAGATACAGAGAAAGAAGAAGAAGAAAAAGAAGACGAAGAAGAGGAAGAGGCATCTGATGAAGAGAAAGTAGATTATGAAGAGTCTGACAAGGAGGATGAATCTGATGGTGATGATCAGGATGGATCAGGGAGTGAGTCTACTGGATCTTCTGGTTCTGATGATGATGATGATGATCAAGCCCCTCCTTGTAACAGAAGTGCCGGAAACGTCACCGGAACAGTGATCTCAATAGTGATTGAAAAGTAGTCAGTTACGAACTATGTGTGTTTCAGTGTGTTTTCATATTCAGATCATGTTCGTTATCATTTTGTGTTATCAAACAGCAAGTTCAGAAACATTTAACAGAAACAAAGTTCAGAACTATGGTTCTTGAGTCTGATAATTAACTGGAAATACAGAACCATCAGGTGATTATCTGTTCGTATTTTATTATATATAAACGTATGTGAGGCCTTACAGAACGAAATAACAACGGATGTCGTATGTGAATGCTAAACCGACAGATTATTCGTATAGGTGACGATCTGTACGAATAAATCTGAAAGTTTAACGTTCTGGATGATATCCAATAATTAGAAAACAATGTTGAAAAGTATAGTTATCGTCGTGTTCGTACGGGTGACGGTTCGAACGAATACGCGCGACGACTGTACGATTCGATTTTAAACAGTTAATTAAATATTATGATATTTTAAAATAAAAAGAAGATATTTAGTTTAGTAATTAGGAATCACAATCTAAAATAATTTTATAACTTCAATTATAAAACCGAGTAGTTTCGTTACGAAAACGATGAAAAACCCACGTTCGACTCAAAATCGAGCAAAACCGAACGAACCCGGTTTGTTTGAAGCCATTTAATGAGGCATTCAAAGCCTCACCAAACCCCACCTACCAGCCTTATCCTCAATCTTGTTCACCTCACTCTCTCTCTCTACCCTCTCACTAGAACCTCAACATCTCTCAAAGATTTCTCATACATTTCTCCATGAAGTTGACCCATTTTGGTGTGTAAACAACCACCATAGCTTGTAGATCATAGAAGTACAACAGATCGAGGCTTGGATCCATCCGATTCGAGGTAAAATCGAGTGAAACTTTCGGTTTTTAGGGTTTTTGAAACCCTTTTGATCGGTCCAACCCTAAGCCGGTTTTAACCCGTTTTGAGCCATAGGAAACACATCACAACACTTTAGAATGAAGTAGGAACAGTTGATATACCATAGGATGATCTTAAATTCGATTTTGATAGTTTCGTTTGGGTGAAAACGATTGGCCGAATGGGCCTGCCCAGTTCGCCGAATAGCCCATGGATTTATTTTGTCGAATGGGCCAGATCCCTCTCAACCGAAGCAGCCACATTCGCCGGTCACCCTTTCGGTCGGACCAGTTCATACGGCTCAGCATCATTCGATCGGGCTAGAGCCATTCGCTCGGCCCAAGCCCATTTGCACACTTCCCTTCGGTACAAACCTCATTCGACCAGCCCAAGCCATTCGGCCAACCTACTTCGATACAGCCCTTATTCAGCCATGATTGTTCGGACAAGTCGATTTGGGTTGGGCTACTTATGCATGATATGTGTATGTATTGCATGCATGGAGGGTGTGTGTGTGCATCGGAAACATACTTGGGTTTCTCTACATAGTGTGAACTTAGGGTGATATATGAACCAAGCATAGAGTTTAACAAAGTAGATGTTGATGTTGTTTCATCATATGGCAATAAACTAAGGTCTTTTCTAAATGATAACAAGGAATCATGAAATTGGGATTGTAACTAAACAAGGAATTTGAGTTTTTAAGAAAACGGGTTTCTTAATCATACAACCAATTAAATACGTGTTGTTGACATCTATTAAGTTACTTCAACACACTTGGGAATTCAGTAGGGAAATCATGAGGATCGAAACAATAAACAATAAACAATAAACAACAAGCAGTTCAATTGCCCCGTGGAAGAGCTTTTGTCATAGGAGCACTAGCTGCATGCCAGGACCCGAATGTGGTCACTGGTACATTTCTCTTACATGAATTTTATGCATCTGTTCTATTTGACACTGGTGCGGATCAGAGTTTTATCTCTACCGATTTTGCATGCCAATTAGATTCTATAGAGGAATAGTTAGATTCCCCTTAAATCATAGAAGTAGCTAACGGGAAACAGATCACAGTTAGTACAGTATATAGGAACTGCCCGTTGACACTTAATGGTCATACATTCACCATCGATTTAATACCAATGGAGTTGGGTAGTTTTGGCATCATTGTCGGGATGGATTGGCTTTCTACTAACCGAGTGGAAGTCATCTTTTCTGAAAAGCTGCTTCGAGTTCCATTACCGGATGATCGTGTATTGGAAGTTAGAGGGGATCAAGCAAGACGAAGTGTCAAAATCCTTTATTGCATAAAGGCGCGTAAGTTACAGAAGCAGTGCGTAGTTTTCCTAACTCACGTCGTGGAAAAGGAGAAGAACAAGAAAAAGATACAAGACGTACCTGTAGTGAAAGAATATCCAGAAGTATTTCCTGAAGATCTACCAGGTTTGCCACATGTGCGACTGGTAGAGTTCCGAATTGACTTAGTTCCTGGAGCAACTCCTATTGCTAAATCTCCTTACATGTTAGCACCTTCAGAGATGCAGGGATTGTCAAACCAGTTACAGGAGCTACTTGATAAAGGATTCATCAGACCGAGCTACTCACCTTGGGGAGCGCCGGTCAAGTTCGTGAAGAAGAAAGGTGGATCGTTTCGAATGTGCATAGACTACCATGAACTGAACAAGCTAACCATCAAGAATCGGTATCCACTGCCGAGGGTTGATGATTTGTTTGACCAACTGCAAGGAGCTCAATACTTCTCAAAGATTGACTTGCGATCTGGATATCATCAGCTCAGAGTTAAAGATGAAGATATACCGAAGACGGCGTTCTGAACTAGATACGGGCATTACGAATTCATGGTGATGCCTTTCGGATTGACAAATGCACCAGCGGTTTTCATGGACCTCATGAACCGAGTGTGCAAACCGTATCTGGATCAGTTTGTCATGGTTTTCATTGATGACATACTGATTTACTCCCAGAGCAAAACAGAACACGAGCAACATCTCAGAAAGATCTTGGAGCTGTTGAAGAAAGGGAAACTTTATGCCAAATTCTCTAAGTGTGAATTTTGGCTACGGGAAGTTCAATTTCTAGGCCATGTAGTCAACAGCGAGGGAATACACGTAGATCCTGCCAAGATTGAAGGTATAAAGAACTGGGATACTCTGAAGACACCGACGGAGATACGGTCTTTTCTGGGATTGGCAGGTTATTATAGAAGGTTTATCTCAAACTTTTCTAAAATAGCTTTTCCTCTCATTAAGTTAACTCAGAAAAGTGAACCGTTTGTCTGGGAGCAGAAACAAGAAGATGCTTTTCAGACATTGAAACATAAATTATGTGATGCTCCAATTCTATCTCTCTAAGAAGGATGTGATGACTTTGTTGTTTATTGTGATGCCTCCCATCAGGGACTTGGTTGCGTACTGATGCAACGGGACAAAGTTATCACTTATGCATCAAGACAATTAAAGGTTCATGTGAAGAACTGCACTACTCATGATCTTGAACTGGGAGCTGTAATCTTCGCCTTGAAGATTTGGAGACATTATTTATATGGCACCAAGTGTACCATATATACTGATCACAAAAGTCTGCAACACATCTTTGATCTGAAGGAGCTCAACATGCGACAATGCCGTTGGGTTGAACTTCTAAATGATTACGATTGCGTGATCAAGTACCATCCGGGAAAGGCAAACGTAGTAGCTGATGCCTTGAGCCGGAAGGAACGGGTCAAAACCTTGCGCGTAAGAGCAATGGGAATGACTGTGCGGACGAGCTTACGAGACAAGATTATTCAAGCCCAACAAGAATCAGTTGATCGAGGAAATTTGAAGAATGAACTTGACTGTGGGGCAGAGAAACAATTTGACACTAAGTCTGATGGTGTGATCTACTACCGGGAGCGTATATGGATTCTAGCGGTAGACGAATTGAGGAAACTTATCTTCAATGAAGCACACAAGACTAAATACTCTGTTCATCCAGGCGCCGATAAAATGTACCAAGACTTGCGTGGATTTTATTGGGGGCCGGGAATGAAGAAAGACATAGCCGAGTGTATCGGTCGATGTATTACGTGTGCGAAGTTAAAGGTGGAACACCAGAGACCGTCTGGGTTACTGGAGCAGCCTGAGATTCCGCTCTAGAAGTGGGAACAAATAGCTATGGACTTCATCACCAACCTACCCCGCCCTTCTAGTGGTCATGATACGATTTGGGTAATTATTGATCGTTTGACAAAATCTGCTCACTTCTTGCCAATGCGTGAGACCTTCACGATGGATAAACTGGCAAGACTGTACATTAAGGAGATAATGGTACGCCATGGTGTGCCATTGTCCATTATTTCTGATAGAGACAGCAGATTCACATCAAGGTTCTGGCAATCATTACAGAAATCTCTAGGGACACAGTTAAATCTGAGTACAGCTTACCACCCACAAACGGATGGTCTAAGTGAACGCACGATTCAGACCCTAGAGGACATGTTGAGAACCTATGTGTTGGATTTCGGTGGGAATTGGGATTCTCATTTGCCACTGATTGAATTCTCCTACAACAGCAGTTATCACATTAGCATCGGATATGCACCATTCGAGGCTCTATATGGTCGAAAGTGTCGATCACCGATCTGTTGGACTGAAGTTGGAGACAATCAAATAACTGGGCCAGGGCTTATTCACGAGACAACCGACAAGATTGCTAAGATTCAACAAAGGTTACAAGCTACAAGGAGCAGACAAAGGAGCAGACAAAAGAGCGACGCCGTCAAACTGCGCAAGCCGTTGGAATTCCAAGTGGGAGATCGTGTTATGTTAACGGTTTCCCCATAGAAAGGTGTAGTACGTTTTGGAAAGAAAAGCACCATGATACGTGGGACCGTTCGAAATCATCGAGCGTATTGGTCCTGTGGCGTATAGACTGAGACTACCAGATGAACTCAGTGGTGTGCATAACGTGTTTCACGTCTGAAACTTCAAGAAATGCCTTGCTGAAGAGTCACTCATCATACCGATTGAAGAAATTCAAGTGGACGTTATTGAAGAACCTTTAGAGATTATGGATCGCAAGGTTAAGCAACTAAGGCGAAGCTATATTCCGATTGTAAAGGTTCGTTGGAACTCAAAGCGCGGACCCGAGTTTACTTGGGAACGTGAATTCAAATGAAGTCAAAGTATCCCCAACTGTTTACAGAGGAAGCCGTACCTGATAATGATTCTTAAATTTCGGGACGAAATTTCTCTAACAAGGGGAGACTGTAACAGCAGTGCCGAAAACGTCACCGGAACAGTGATCTCAATAGTGATTGAACAGTAGTCAGGTACGAACTATGTGTGTTTCAGTGTGTTTTCAGATTCAAATCATGTTCGTTATCATTTTGTGTTATCAAACAGCAAGTTCAGAAACATTTAACAGAAACAAAGTTCAGAACTATGGTTCTTGAGTCAGATAATTAACTGGCAATACAGAACCATCAGGTGATTATCTGTTAGGATTTTATTATGTATAAACGTATCTGAGGCCTTACAGAACGAAATAACAACGGATGTCGTATGTGAATGCTAAACCAACAGATTATTCGTATAGGTGACGATCTGTATGAATAAATTTGAAAGTTTAACGTTCTGGATGATATCCGATAATTAGAAAACAATGTTGAAAAGTATAGTTATCGCCGTGTTCGTACGGGTGACGGTTCGAACGAATACGCGCGATGACTGTACGATTCGATTTTAAAAAGTTAATTAAATATTCTGAAATTTAGAAATAAAAAGAAGATATTTAGTTAAAATCGAGTGAAACTTTCGGTTTTTAGTGTTTTTGAAACCCTTTTGATCGGTCCAACCATAAGCCGGTTTTAACCCTGTTTGAGCCATAGGAAACACATCACAACACTTTAGAATGAAGTAGGAACAGTTGATATACCAAAGGATGATCTTAAAGTCAATTTTGAGAGTTTCGTTTGGGTGAAAACGATTGGCCGAATGGGCCTGCCCAGTTCGCCGAATAGCCCAAGGATTCATTCGGCCGAATGGGCCAGATCCCTCTCAACCGAAGCAGCCACATTCGCCGATCACCCTTTCGGTCGGTCCAGTTCATACGGCTCAGCATCATTCGATCGGGCTAGAGCCATTCGCTCGGCCCAAGCCCATTCGCACACTTCCCTTCGGTACAAACCTCATTCGACCGGCCCAAGCCATTCGGCCAACCCACTTCGATATGACCCTTATTCGGCCATGATTGTTCGGATAAGTCGATTTGGGTTGGGTTGGTTATGCATGAGATGTGTATGTATTGCATGCATGGAGGGTGTGTGTGTGCATGGGAAGCATACATGGGTTTCACTACATAGTGTTAACTTAGGGTGATATATGAACCAAGTATAGAGTTTAACAAAGTAGATGTTGATGTTGTTTCATCATATGGCAATAAACTATGGTCTTTTCTAAATGATAACAAGGAATCATGAAATTGGGATTGAAACTAGACATGGAATTTGAGTTTCTAAGAAATGGGTTTCTTAATCATACAACCAATTAAATACGTGTTGTTGACATCTATTAACTTAGTTCAACACACTTGGGAATTCAGTTGGGAAATCATGAGGATCAAAACAATAAACTAAGGTTAAGTGTGTTGATGTAAGCATTGACACCTATTCCTTAGGAATTTCTTAAAGAACATATAACTAGTCGAGATGATTCACTTGAATTATCTAGTACAAGTTAATCGAAGAAGTTGATCAATAATCATTTGTAAATCAAAAGTTAGTAATTTGGGCCCAAGGGTGATCCAATAGGATTAACCCAAGCCCATTATGTGTAAATTTCAATTTTCTCAAATTAATTATGTTTTAATGAAAGAAATAAAATTGTAAACTTTATTAAATTAAACTAAATGATTTTCTAAAATAAATGTTCGATTTAAAGTGAATTAAACTAGAAACGTTTTAATTAATAATATGTTTAGCCTAGATAGAGGGAACTCTAGGAACACACTAGTAACATAGGACACTTAGTTGCACACCGAGACCAAAACCCTAGTTACATCTGTTATAAATACTTATTGTATACGAATCTTCTTAAAACAAATCAGGGACTGAAGAAACATAGTCTACAAGCAACGAGAGCACATTATCTGAACATTTTGTTTTACAAACGCGGGGCTGAGAAGCATGCGTAAATTATTTTCTTTGGATTATATTTACTTAAATTCTTTTACTTAATACATGTTTTACATGTATAATTGTTATCCTATATTCTATCTAGGTAAATTATATACAGGATTTCAAAATAAGTTATTTATTCATTATGAGTAGACACCTATTTCAAATCAAAGAACTATTTTCAAAGATCTACTTTCAAAAAAAAAACTAAAGAGCTAAACAAAGAGCTATTTTCAAAGGTTATTTCAAAGAACTAAGTACAAAGAACTATTTTTGGTGATGTGTTGTCAAAGAACTAAAGATCTATTTTCAAAGAACTAACTGTCTACTCAAAGAACTATTTGGATGCCGTGTTGTCAAAGAACTAATGATTTATTTCAAAGAACTATGTACAAAGAACTATTTTCAAGGGTCTAACTAGGAAATATCAAAGATAGCATGTGCCAATCTCAGGGTTGAAAGATGTCCTAGCTAGAGTGATCGAATATGAGACGCATGTTTGATGATATTTACAGTATTCCCTAACTGTTTTGAGGAACATCTAGGAAATGATCAAAGATAACATGTGCCAAAGAACTAAAGAACTATACGAACAATGGAAGGTCTAAAGAACTATAAAAGCCTGTATATCAAAAGATGTCCTAGCTAGACTAATTGATTATAGGTCGCATGTTTGATGAGGTTTACAGATCTCCTTTACTGCTAAGAACCATGATTGCTATTCTAGTCTACTCGAGTTGACCAAGGCCCAATCATTAGGTCTTAGATTTTATTAAATGTTTATTTATTTATTTAACTAAGCATTTATTGAATTGTTTCTATACATGCTATGGTTGTTCATGATTGTGTGATGAACTTAGGGAATCAACAGAGATTTCAAAGTGTATTTACAGGAACAAAGAACTCAAGAACTAAGAGGTTAATGATAGGGGTAAAATGCTTAATTATCATTAACAACAATGTCCTATGTTGGTTAGTATGTTGTGGGATGGCGTTTTGGTGGGTTGTAGGCTCGACCCTTTCGTATGCCCTATATATAAGCATACCGATCTGGATGATACATGTGATGTTAATGAGATTAATGTTGTTACCCGAGGGGTTAACAAATGTTGTGTGTATGTTAGAACTATGGTGGAACAGAAGTGATTGGTAGGTAAAAATGCTTAATTATCATTAACAACAATGTCATATGTGGTGGGATGTCGTCTGGGCGGGTTGTAGGCTCGACCCTTTCGTATGCCATATATATAAGCATACCGAACTGGATATTACAGGTGAAGTTAATGAGGTTAGGGTTTTTCCCGAAAAAGGGTTACAAAACTACTTTTTAAATACTAAACTATATGAACTCACCAACCATGTGTTGATTTGATCTTTTTGCATGACTTCTCAGGTGATGAACAGGTCAATTAAGAAGTTATTGCTTTTGGACTAGGACTTCAGATAGAAGACTTAGTCTTTTTGGACCTGCTTACTTTTGGAACATCATCATACAATATATTTTGTATATCTTGCGTAGATACAAGATAGAAAATTTATGATGTTGATGGTAGATTTACATTGTTAAATTATAAACGATACTGATGTAATTTAACTTTGTAATTCTATTCTATTTAGCATTTCTCATTTATATCATGTGCAATGTAAACAATCTGATCATCACGATTATCACTCACGATATCGCGCCCCGGGAACCTTCCGCCTGACGGGGAATCCGATCCATCCCCGCCTGCTCGGGGTGTGACACTCCTCCTCCTGAGATACGCACAAAGACAAAGCACGACAAAAGTGCTAAAGCTCCTTCTCCTCCTCTTGCTCGGACTGAAGAACCTACAGCTACTGGGGAAGTCGAAGCTGTGCCCTTGAGACATTGACTGGATGAGACACTTACTATGATTCTGGACGCTCAGGGCATTATACAGCACTCAGTGAGCTATTGATGTCGACGGAACTTAGCTAATAAACTAACTAAAAACCGACTCTAAAACTAGACACAAAGTAATAAATCTAGTGTGACAATTGCAGGTTTAAAGTGTGCGAGAAATTGGGAACATGGGAGAAAACCGTGCGTGAAACCGAGTTACGGATTGCCCGGAATCGAAAAACGAAGAAAAATTCTAAGTAATGGTCGAATGGACTCACCGCGGTACGCGGAGGTGGGCTTAGAATTCTCCGCGGTACGCGATGCACGATAGAAATCTGAAATCTCCGGATTTCTTCGCGGTACGCGAAGCCTTTTTGGGCTTCTGGTCGCGGTACGCGACGGATGTGGCGGTGCAGAAGTCTGATCTATTTCATCAGAATTCATGCAAGAAGAAATTATTTTCTTCTTCTTGCTTCTGTTTCGCAAACCAGACGAAGAACACACATAAACTACCATCCAATCTTCATTTTCAAGGCTTTTGAAGCTAAGGATCGCACCAGGGATTATCATAACAAGTTCTGATCGTTATTTTGAAGTCAGAAATCCGTCTGATTAGGTAATGATCCGTTTAAACCTTCTAGTTTGATTTTGATTGATTAGATCTTGATTTTGAACGTAATGACATAGTTAGGATTGTTGATTATTGCCTAGATGATGGCTAGGATTGATTATAAACAAAGAACAGGAAGTTCTAACGGTTAAATCCTTGTTTTGATCCGTTGTAATGCCCAATTTGCAGGAAATCATACTCATGATTATAATGGTTTAATCCATTTGATTATAACAATGTAGGTGATTAGTTGGATTAATCATTGAAATGCAAGGTTAAATCCAAGTGTTTCAAACTAATCACAATCATTAACATACTCGTTGGAACGATTATCTGATGTTTATGATAACAGTCAGATTAGTATGTTAAACATGGTTATTATACCTATTATGATACTACATTGTGATATCTCATAATAATTGGGTAATCAATAACAAGGATTGATCATTTCTAAGCCATTAAATTATCTAGAAACTGTTACAGTATCATAATCAACAACATTAACTATCTGGTTAATCAGAGATTATTCTGATTAATCAAGAGTGTCATCAACTTTGTATTAGGAATCTAATGCAATGTAGGTTCCTACATTATCATACATTGTATGATATAATACTAAACTAAACAATTAAACATTTAACATCGAGTTGATGATTTACTAAGCAATGTCTTTGACATTGAACGTTCAGGAAGATCTAATCAGTAAACTGGAACATAAATAACCTATTAAATATAACTAAATGCAGAATCACCCTTTACTATCAAGTCTTGTGATATTCTGCTACATTTGTATTATCAGGTGAGTTTCATACAACCCCTTTTCTTTTACTGTTTTCTTAACATCGGGGTGACTATTATGAAATCTTTATCAAACGTGTGATATGTTTAGTAACAATTGCAATACCGGCTTGCATGTGGGTGTCATGGGATTATGACTATTTTCTGTGTACAACAAAAGTCCTCAAAACTAACTGTATCTGGTTAACCCACGTGGGGCCGAATGTGTGGACAAAGATAGTACTATCGGGCTGACAACCCCATTCATGGATAGATAGCGTCTACCCTTGTGTGAATGCTTGTCACCATTCCTGGTATCGACTTGATGTAGTGAGACATTGAGTTAGAGGCACGGAGTGTAACTTCGGTTATTTTCTAGACTGGACTGTCAGAAAGGATCTGGATACGGGTCACATGATTATTCACTTATGTTAATGTGTACCATTGACTTTACTATCATATCATATTGTATCGAGTCTTATTTATGAACTCACCAGTTTTATACTGATATTTTTAAACTTTAAATCTTTTACAGGTAATCAGTACCAACGGTGAGGAAACAACTGTGCACGCACCATGTAATTAGGACTTGGGATGTAATAGAAGGAACTTAAGTTGTGAACGGATATTCAGGACATGTAATAAATAATTGTCGTGATTTGTAATTAGTGCTTTTCTTAACTATGTGTGTTATGATACCGGATCAAGTAAGTCACCCCTCACCTTCGAGACTTCGCCGCTATGCTTCCGCTACCTTTACAAATGACGTCGTCTGGTGACGCGGAGGTGGGGGTGTGACAGGGTGGTATCAGAGCCACAGGTTATAGAATTTAGGCGGACTTAGAAACCTAGATTATAACCATAGGCCCGAATAGTTACACTGAGAGCACCGAACATAGTTAACAAATATAAACACTCAAATAAATGTTGTTGTTATTTATTTATTTTACGTTACTAATACGAACTTGTATGTCAATACAGCGATGTCAGACTCAGAAAGTGATTCATTTGGCACGGAAACAAGTTCAGGATCAACACAGACAGTGCCGTCATCTCAAATGTCCCACCAGACTTTACCATCACTACCACCTACATCACCTATACCTCAGCATCTGTTAAATGCTGACTCACCAGCTATCAGGAGGGCACAAAGCCCTACACCACCACAGCAAGTACCAGTATTTACAGGGTTTGGAGGAAGGCGGGGACGAGCCCGCATCTCGACAGGTCCTGTTCCGAGAGGACCACTAGCACCTCGGGATGTACCTCATTCTATACATGAGGAAGGCGAGTCATCTCAGCAAGCTGAGATGAGAGTTCAGCTGCAACGGGTTACATTGGATCTTCAGTTATCGCGTGTTTCATTGCAGGAAACACGTGACACTCTGTGGGAAACTCGCACGGCCTATGAGAGTTTAGCTGAACATGGAGCTGTCCTGGAGGCAGGTGCCAGGGCATGGAGGGAAGTGATTGAGGGTAGACTTCAGTGGACTTTAGGTGGTATGTGTAGGAGTGGGGTAGAAAGAGTTAGGGGATGGATGGTAGGGTTAGGCAATATGAGGATGGAGCTACGACTGTTGGACGTAGCAATAGTGATGGCAGCGGTGGCCATCATTATCACATGTTTACTGTATTTATTACGGTAAAGGAATCGAATAGGCTGGACTGTACTACTCCGAGGAAGTTTTGAATTGTAAAATAGGCCTCGGACGGTTAGGTTGTAATAGTGGGTACAACTGCATTAGGATATTTTCTTGTATATGTACTAATCCTAATGTACAACTGTGACAGTTATAATAAAAGTTTTCTTTTAACATTGTATGTGCAACATTGTGTCTTTACATTATAGCCGGTGCTAACTTTTCAAGTCATATAAAAAGAAAACTTGTGCGAAAACATAACGATATCGGTGTTACATTGCGGTAAAGTAATGTAATACTAGTACATAACAAGACTCGTGGAGTCATAACAATATCGGTGTTACATTGCGGTGAAGTAATGTAATACTAGTGCGTAACAAAATTTGTGATAAGGTCATATCCATATCGGTGTTACATTATAGTGAAATAATGTAATACTAGTACATAACAAACACGTGTAGAAACATATTAATATCGGTACTACATTATAGTGAAATAATGTAATACTAGTACATATCAGTGTAGTAACATGTCTAAATCGGTGTTATTTTGGTAGACTATAAAATGATACTAGTATACGCTTGGCAAGACAAACAGACGTACTAGTATAACTGCAACTATGAACATGACTTAGTGGTGTACAATATAACTGTGAAAAACTCGAAGTAGTTATACAACATTTGTCTTTATTACGACTATGGATTCTTGTTCTGACTTTACTTTATATGTGTGTGATCAGACTATGGCCCCTAGAAGAGGTCGTTCTGCTAAAAATCCTCAAACTCAAGAATCCATTCCGGATCCACCTGTGAATGAACACAGTCTAAATGAAGCGGACGTTGCTCGTATAGCAGGTGATCAATTATCCGCTGTTCTCACGGGCATGTTGGCCCAATATCAAACAAATCGTGCTTCTGGCTCGGGTAGAGTCCAAACGGAGCCTAATGCTACAGGCGGACATGCTGAAATCCGCCATACGACTAGTACCAACACAATCAATCCGGATCCTCCACAACGAGGATGCACTTATAAGTACTTCGCTTCCTGCAATCCCCCTACTTTTACGGGGAAGGAAGGAGCGTCAGGACTTTTGAAATGGATTGAGAGCATGGAGACTAAGCTCAAGATCAGCCAGTGTTTGGCTGAACACAAAGTGTCTTATGCAGCTTGTTCACTGACAGACTCAGCATTGACCTGGTGGAATACCCAGGCAAAAACCTTGACCACGGCTGTTGTGGATGCTATGACTTGGGACGAATTTAAAACTATGATTCTGTCAGAATATTGTCCCATCACTGAAATCCAAAAGCTCCAAGAGGAATTTTGGAACCATTCTATGATCGGTGCTGATTGTTTGAAATATACCGATCGATTTCACGAATTAACATGTCTGCTGCCAAACATGTTTCCAACTGAGCAGGCTTTGATAGAAAAATATATCAAAGGTCTGGTACCTCAAATCAAGGGAATGGTCACGGCAGCTGAACCACGTACTTTGAAACATGCTATCACCTTAACCACCAGGCTTACTGATGTGGCAGTAAGAAGTGGTACCTTGACAATGAAAGGTGAGTCAAGCAGCAGTCTGGTAACCACTACCCCCAGCAGTGTTAAAGGGGTGAAACGGAAATGGGTTGGGAAAGGCAAACCAGGAGCTCCGGTGGAACCCAGCCGGAATGTGCAAATGGCAAAGGGATACATTGCCACAACTTTGGAGAGAAAAGCCTATGTAGGGCAAGCACCTAAATGTCCTAAATGCCCATTTCATCATGTGGGACCCTGCCCTGTTTGTAACAATTGTAACAAGGTCGGGCATTTCTCCAAATATTGCAATCTCCCTGTTCGCCGATCAAACCAAGGAACTCAACAACAACAACCACAACAAATCAACCGGTCGTGCTTCAGATGTGGAAGCCCGGATCACTTCATGAAAAACTGCCCTACCAACAACACCAATCAGGGCAATGAAGCAAGAGGAAGAGCCTTCCAGATAGGGGCGGAAGAGGCTCGACGTGATAACAACACCGTTACCGGTACGTTTCTTCTTAACAATCACTATGTATCTGTTCTTTTTGACACCGGAGCGGACAAAAGTTTTGTTTCCTCTGATTTTGCTTCACTACTCGGATTGGCCGTTGATAACCTAACAAACCCTTACATCATTGAACTTGCTAATGGCAAGTCAATTATGACTAACAATGTGATTCAAGGGTGTTTATTGAATCTAAACGATCATCTTTTTAATATTGATCTTCTTCCTATTGAATTGGGAAGCTTTGATGTTGTTATTGGTATGGACTGGCTTTCAGAAAATCGAGTGGAAGTCATATGTCAAAATAAGATGATTCGTATTTCATTACCAAATGGTGATACACTTATGATACAAGGTGAAAGAGCTGGCAGGAAACTGAGTATCATATCATGTATGCAAGCTCGAAAGTGCTTAAGAAAGGGCTGTCAAGCCTTTTTAGCCTACGTGACTGAAAACAAACCACATCAAAAACGTATTGAAGACATTCCTGTAGTTCGAGAATATCCTGAAGTTTTTCCTGACGATATATCAGGATTACCCCCAGTAAGACAAGTTGAGTTTCGTATTGACTTAGTACCAGGAGCAGCACCTATAGCTAAAGCTCCTTACCGATTGGCTCCATCGGAAATGCAAGAACTATCGAGTCAATTACAGGAACTTTTAGACAAAGGTTTCATTAGACCGAGTTACTCACCTTGGGGCGCACCTATCCTTTTTGTGAAAAAGAAGGACGGTACTCTCAGGATGTGTATCGACTATCGGGAACTCAATAAATTGACAATCAAGAATCGTTATCCATTACCCCGTATAGATGATCTATTCGATCAATTGCAAGGTGCTATCTATTTTTCAAAAATCGATCTCAGATCTGGATATCATCAACTACGAATCCATGATGATGATGTTTCTAAAACAGCTTTTCGAACTCGATACGGGCATTATGAGTTTTTAGTGATGCCCTTCGGACTGACTAATGCGCCTGCAGTGTTTATGGATCTGATGAATCGTGTGTGTAGACCTTACTTGGATAAATTCGTGATTGTTTTTATTGATGACATTCTCATTTACTCCCGCAGCCAACAAGAACATATGCAACACTTAAAACTGATCTTGGAACTTTTAGCACATGAAAAACTTTATGCCAAATTTTCCAAATGTGAGTTCTGGTTACGGGAAGTCCAGTTTCTTGGGCATGTAGTAAATGAAAATGGTATACAAGTGGATCCCAGCAAGATTGAAGCGGTAAAGCAATGGGAGACACCGAAAACCCCAACAGAGATTCGTCAATTCTTAGGGTTAGCAGGCTATTACAGAAGATTCATCAAGAACTTTTCAAAAATAGCCTTGCCTTTAACTACTCTAACCCAGAAAGATCAAAAGTTCATATGGGACTCTCAACAGGAGGAGGCATTCAAACTGTTGAAGCACAAACTCTGCAATGCACCTATTCTGGCACTACCAGAAGGCACAGAGAATTTCATAGTCTTCTGTGATGCCTCACGTCAAGGACTCGGGTGTGTGCTGATGCAGAACAACAAGGTGATTGCCTATGCTTCTCGGCAGCTAAAAGTGCACGAGAAGAATTACACCACTCATGATCTAGAACTTGGTGCAGTAGTGTTTGCACTCAAGATATGGAGACATTACTTGTACGGGACAAAGTGTACGGTCTATACAGATCACAAAAGTCTTCAACACATTCTAGATCAGAAAATGCTAAATATGCGACAAAGGCGATGGGTGGAACTTCTGAACGACTATGACTGCGAAATCCGTTACCACCCAGGTAAAGCAAATGTCGTAGCCGATGCTTTAAGTCGCAAAGAGAGAGTCAAACCCATACGTGTGAAAGCGCTGGAAATGACGATTCAAACTAGTCTAAACCCTCAAATACGTGAAACTCAACGGCAGGCCTTGCAAACAACAAATTACACCGATGAGAAATTACGAGGGTTAGATAAACAACTTAAAACCAAAACGGATGGAATATTATATTTTAAAAACCGAGCATGGATCCCAGTACTTGGTAATATCAGACCAATTATCTTGGACGAAGCTCACAAATCCAAATATTCTATTCATCCAGGTGCTGACAAGATGTATAAAGATCTCAAAGACTTCTACTGGTGGCCTGGTATGAAGAAACAAATAGCAGAATATGTGAATAAATGCTTAACGTGCCTTAAGGTTAAGGCAGAACATCAAAGACCATCTGGGCTATTGCAACAACCAGAAATCCCTATGTGGAAATGGGAACAAATTTCCATGGATTTCATCACTAAATTACCCAGAACGGCGTATAACCATGATGCTATTTGGGTCATCGTAGATCGCCTTACCAAATCAGCACATTTCTTACCAATTCGGGAAGACTATTCCATGGACCGTTTAGCTAAACTTTACATCAACGAAATTGTAATGCGACATGGAGTGCCAATCTCTATTATTTCTGATAGAGATAGTCGATTTATGTCACGTTTTTGGCAAACTCTTCAACATGCCTTGGGTACGCAGATCAACATGAGCACAGCTTATCATCCACAAACGGATGGGCAGACTGAACGTACAAATCAAACATTAGAAGACATGCTTCGAAGCTGTGTAATTGATTTTGGAGGTAGCTGGGATACTCATCTGCCATTGGTTGAATTTTCTTATAATAACAGCTATCATACTAGTATCCAATGTGCTCCATTTGAAGCTTTGTACGGGCGCAAATGTCGATCTCCTGTGTGTTGGTCAGAAGTAGGGGAAAGTCAGATTATTGGCCCGGAACTGATCCAGGAAACGACTGATAAGATCGCGCTCATTCAGGAACGAATTAAAGCAGCATGCGATCGACAGAAGAGTTATGCTGATAATCGACGTAGACCACTCGAATTCCAGATTGGTGATAAAGTGATGCTAAAAGTCTCTCCCTGGAAAGGTATTTTCAGATTCGGAAAACGAGGAAAACTCTCACCAAGATTTGTAGGACCATTTACAATTCTTGAAAGGATTGGAATGGTAGCATACAGATTAGAGTTACCCTCAGAACTTAGTAACATACATGATGTGTTTCATGTCTCGAATCTGAAAAAGTGCCTATTGGACGAGTCACTAGTTATACCTCTTGATGAGATACATCTTGCCGAAAACCTACAGTTCACGGAAGAACCAGTCGAAATAATGGATCGAGATGAAAAGACCCTCAAACGAAGTCGAATACCAATTGTAAAAGTCAAATGGAATTCTAAACGAGGGCCAGAGTACACTTGGGAACGTGAAGATCGCATGAAACAGAAGTATCCTCATTTGTTTACATAGACGATCAAACTGTAGAAGTTAAAGCAAATTTCGGGACGAAATTTCTGTAACAGGAGGAGACTGTGACAATTGCAGGTTTAAAGTGTGCGAGAAATTGGGAACATGGGAGAAAACCGTGCGTGAAACCGAGTTACGGATTGCCCGGAATCGAAAAACGAAGAAAAATTCTAAGTAATGGTCGAATGGACTCACCGCGGTACGCGGAGGTGGGCTTAGAATTCTCCGCGGTACGCGATGCACGATAGAAATCTGAAATCTCCGGATTTCTTCGCGGTACGCGAAGCCTTTTTGGGCTTCTGGTCGCGGTACGCGACGGATGTGGCGGTGCAGAAGTCTGATCTATTTCATCAGAATTCATGCAAGAAGAAATTATTTTCTTCTTCTTGCTTCTGTTTCGCAAACCAGACGAAGAACACACATAAACTACCATCCAATCTTCATTTTCAAGGCTTTTGAAGCTAAGGATCGCACCAGGGATTATCATAACAAGTTCTGATCGTTATTTTGAAGTCAGAAATCCGTCTGATTAGGTAATGATCCGTTTAAACCTTCTAGTTTGATTTTGATTGATTAGATCTTGATTTTGAACGTAATGACATAGTTAGGATTGTTGATTATTGCCTAGATGATGGCTAGGATTGATTATAAACAAAGAACAGGAAGTTCTAACGGTTAAATCCTTGTTTTGATCCGTTGTAATGCCCAATTTGCAGGAAATCATACTCATGATTATAATGGTTTAATCCATTTGATTATAACAATGTAGGTGATTAGTTGGATTAATCATTGAAATGCAAGGTTAAATCCAAGTGTTTCAAACTAATCACAATCATTAACATACTCGTTGGAACGATTATCTGATGTTTATGATAACAGTCAGATTAGTATGTTAAACATGGTTATTATACCTATTATGATACTACATTGTGATATCTCATAATAATTGGGTAATCAATAACAAGGATTGATCATTTCTAAGCCATTAAATTATCTAGAAACTGTTACAGTATCATAATCAACAACATTAACTATCTGGTTAATCAGAGATTATTCTGATTAATCAAGAGTGTCATCAACTTTGTATTAGGAATCTAATGCAATGTAGGTTCCTACATTATCATACATTGTATGATATAATACTAAACTAAACAATTAAACATTTAACATCGAGTTGATGATTTACTAAGCAATGTCTTTGACATTGAACGTTCAGGAAGATCTAATCAGTAAACTGGAACATAAATAACCTATTAAATATAACTAAATGCAGAATCACCCTTTACTATCAAGTCTTGTGATATTCTGCTACATTTGTATTATCAGGTGAGTTTCATACAACCCCTTTTCTTTTACTGTTTTCTTAACATCGGGGTGACTATTATGAAATCTTTATCAAACGTGTGATATGTTTAGTAACAATTGCAATACCGGCTTGCATGTGGGTGTCATGGGATTATGACTATTTTCTGTGTACAACAAAAGTCCTCAAAACTAACTGTATCTGGTTAACCCACGTGGGGCCGAATGTGTGGACAAAGATAGTACTATCGGGCTGACAACCCCATTCATGGATAGATAGCGTCTACCCTTGTGTGAATGCTTGTCACCATTCCTGGTATCGACTTGATGTAGTGAGACATTGAGTTAGAGGCACGGAGTGTAACTTCGGTTATTTTCTAGACTGGACTGTCAGAAAGGATCTGGATACGGGTCACATGATTATTCACTTATGTTAATGTGTACCATTGACTTTACTATCATATCATATTGTATCGAGTCTTATTTATGAACTCACCAGTTTTATACTGATATTTTTAAACTTTAAATCTTTTACAGGTAATCAGTACCAACGGTGAGGAAACAACTGTGCACGCACCATGTAATTAGGACTTGGGATGTAATAGAAGGAACTTAAGTTGTGAACGGATATTCAGGACATGTAATAAATAATTGTCGTGATTTGTAATTAGTGCTTTTCTTAACTATGTGTGTTATGATACCGGATCAAGTAAGTCACCCCTCACCTTCGAGACTTCGCCGCTATGCTTCCGCTACCTTTACAAATGACGTCGTCTGGTGACGCGGAGGTGGGGGTGTGACATCTAGACTCTCTAAAACCTAAGCTACCGACAGGCAAGTGTACCTATCGTATGCAGCAAGACAAAAGTAAGTCCAGATATCGAACCCACAGACTTCTACAGACTGTACTAACTAGACTCAAAGACTTATCTATACAAAATTTTTACTTAAATAAAATAATAATAAGGAAGGGGGGTTTTACTACCAAAACTAAGGATAACTTAATAAACATTTAGAATAAAAACAAACGAGCAACCAAAGACTAGATCAGAGGAGAAAAGAAGCACTACCTAGGCTTGAATCATATACATGCTTAACAAGGTTCTATCAGGGATGGAACTAATGTTATACCGGGATCTTTAAATACTAAACTCCAAGGAAAAATAGAGCACCCTCAACCCTTCTCAAGGATAGTCAACTAAGGATCCTAAAAGCCGTTAAACCACCGGTTAAATGGATTCCCCTCACAGGTCATCCAACTACTTATTAAGTATCCGCTAGATTATCTACCTCACAGCACGATAATCTCAAAACATATAAGAAATAACTGTTAAACAATCTACCTCACGGCACGAAAGTCACAGTTCACTTAAATGCTAGGGATAACTTGGGTTTTCCTATTGGACTCGATAAACATGATTTGATAGACATACTAGAAAGATCTTCTCACAAAGGCTCTAACTAGAAATCCAACATCCAAGACTTATCGACAACTTCTCACCTCACGGCTATTGAAGCAAGTTGCACATCTTAACTGTTTAAATCTTGATAAGACATTCCTATGAATCACTCGGACTAAGCAACTAATCCACTAATCAAAAACACACAGTAATTGATTCTAGCATGCACCTATTTTGCGACAGACAATCGCCAAGACACATGAGGAACATAATATCAATCATTCAACCATAAAAGATACACATACACATCCAATATTCAAAACCAAATCTTTAAATCATAAATCCATCACATCAAAATGTTCCAACACCGAAATTAAACCAAAATCAAACATGCATAATCATCTAACCTAGATAGTTCTAAGAGTTTAGCCAATAAACATCATATGTAAACAATCCATAATCTGTTTAAAGTAAATGAAAAACATAGGAATCAAATAAAAACAAAGAAACCGAATAAACCGAATGATGAACAACCGATGTCTTCGATCCTAAGCCTTGATTCTTCAATCTTTTGCTTCCCAAATCTCCAAACTCACTTCTTGGTCGCCTCTGCCGTCTCTCCTATGCCCAGATCCAATTCCCCTCGCCTCAAGCCGTTTCAAAATCCTTAAACTCGAAATTCTGAGATTTTAACCCTGTCGCGCTACGCGACAGGTACCTGATAACCCTTCGCGCTACGCGACGCAACCCATTACCCGACAAAATAGTCGGGTCAAACCCGCAATCATTAAACAAGGGTAAAATTGTAATTTCCACCTGTCGCGCTACGCGACAGGGTTTCAAGTGTGTGTCGCGATACGCGACAAGGGTATTTCTCCATAATTAATCTTCTTGTGTCTTGGATTTGTTCTCGACTAACCGGGAGCTCGTTTTCTTGATCTTTAGCATCAATTTCACATGTTTATGACCTGCAAGCATTTAATTACAGAATTGTGAAGAACCAACTAAATTCGACTCTAAACTAAATAAAACTGCACAGAAACTAACAAAAATAAAATGGAAAAACGGATGTGTTTTACAACACATCAGCTATGACAAAGAGGAGGGGGAGATCATTCATTGTTAATCTAAGGAGCATATCGCTGAGCTATTCAGGTTAAATCCTGATGAGGTTGTGATCCATGACACCTCATCTCCAGTTGTTGATGAGCCGTCTCCAGAAATTTTTGATGATGTAGATGAAGTCATTTTGAAAGACATAACTGAAGAGGAATATCCAAAGTATACATCGGCTAAAGATGAACTACCAACTTTCACTAATTTGTTTCATCAAGCTACTGAAGAAATGTTGAGCAGATACTTGGAAGAACAAGTTGTTAGTAGTAAGTCTGCAGCTGATGATCTTCAACAAAGGAAAGAAGAATGGAAAGCTTACTGGGAAGCTTTGAAAAAGGAGAGCAATGTGAAGATGCCAGCTACACACACCAACCTGTATAGGACCAAAGGCTATAAAGTTGGAGGTCAGATTCTTAGATGGGCATACTTTCACGATTTGGGATGCTATGCGGTGAAGAGAGAAAGGGGAATTGATTACTTCAAGCATCCACGTGACTTCAAGACGCTGCCAGGATTCGAAGTCAATCAACTTGCACGCTTGAAGATGTTATATAATGATGGCTCAGGAATGTCAGCTTGGTTCTCCAAACAGCTACAATATGTGTACATGAAGAGGTGGGTGAAATTCAGGCCTCAGCAACCTAAAAGATATTATTTGCCAGAAATAGATAGAGATACCCGGAAGTATAAGGTTATCCTGAAGTGGCTTCCTCCTAAAGTCATGAAGAAGATTCCGTTAAGGAAGATGCGTCAAGACTTTATAGAGGGCTTCCGATGGTGGTATCATGACAGGCGTACTGGAGAAGCTGTGATAGTGATGTGCAAAGAGAAGAAGTGGGAGACCGAACGTATTTTTGATACAATGTGGTTGACCAATCTGTCTCGCAATGATGTCAAGACTTTGTACTTTCATCAGATGTTTTTCGATGTTGCTGACATAGAGCAAGCCATGCAGTTCATGAGAGTCATTCGTATCTGTATGGTATTCAGAATACATGCTGGTGCAGATTGGAAAGCTATCTCTGACAAGCACTTCAAGAAAGACACTTCCAAAGATTGAACTAGGTCCAAAGGGGAGTTTGTAGATGCTTTAAATGACCCTAGTTCGATTTTGTACTATCCATTATCTATAAAGTTTATGATATTAATGGAAGTTGTCTTTCTATGTTGAATCTTAAAGTTTATTATTAAGTATATGTGTGTTTGATTAGGATTATCAATGTTTAGGTATGATTACAGACCAATTCGGGCGAATGACTCTACTAATGAAGTCATTCGCCAAATGAACGCCCTAGCGAATGACTAAGTCAAGCGAATGAGTCATTCGCAGAATGACTCATTCGACTGACCTATCCATTCGGCCAAGTCATTCGCCGAATGAGTTCCTTCCGCCACTCATTCAGCCGAATGATGACAACCTATAAATACAAGTCCTAACCTTTTCAAACCTAACCTTTTCTGAGCCCTCCTACTTCCCAGAGCACTTTAGTGTCAAACCCTAGAAGATTTGAACGGTTATTAATGTTCAAGTTCGATTCTCAACCCGTGGTGTTTGATTCTCATTCAAACGTCCATCCTACACCTTCGGATCACCACGGTTGCTGTTGGTTTCGATTGGAAAACCCTGAAATAGGATTCCGCACTATTCCAGAGGCTGTTGAGTAAATATCCATTGGAATCAGATTGTTTTCGAGCTCCTAATTGGTCCTACAATCCCTTAATTTTAACAGTTAATTTTGATTCAAACAACCAAAATCAACACCACTAAAATCCAGAAGGGGTTTTTTCCTTTCTCGTCGAACCTGCAATCATACCTTAGCAAACGATCAAATCTTGTAATAATGAAGAAGAAAATGGACATTAATCAACTATGCAGAACTCGAAAACATGATAGGTGATGTCAAAAACACAATGAACTCGATTCAAAACTCAAAAACGTTGTTATTGAGTTCGAAAATGGCTGTGAAAGCTTTTGAAACCCAAAAATTTTATGTAAACCCTTATTAATTCCTTTGTTTTAACCGCCCAAGTCTTTAACAACCCATGTCCATTATCCGGCCCATAAACTCAAAACATTGAACGGGAATGATCAAGTCAAATTAGCTTATTTATTTTGTGATCAAATTGTTCTCAAGTCAGTCAAAAACTCTTTTCAATACCAACCCTTATGAACCCAATATCATGATTGCCGGTATATTGTCCGTTTAAACCCAAACTTAAAACCTTTTTCGCTTTTCTATTTGTGCATGTTTATCATGTTTTGGTACCTTAAGTGTATTATGAGCGAAAGAATTCCTGCTTCAAATTCAACATGCATCCGATGCTGATTATATGTCTGAGAATTTAGAGACAGAGAGAGAGTAAGAATGGATCATAGATTTTAATATACAAGGCTTACTAGATAGCCCAACCCCTTACAGCCTTAACCCATAAAGACAAGAAGTATCTCTGGACTGAAAAACAGGAAGCTGCACTCCAACTTCTCAAGCAGAAGCTCTGTAGTGCATCTATCCTATCTCTTCCTGATGGAACGGACGACTTCGTAGTTTATTGCGATGCCTCAATACAAGGACTCGCTGGTGCTGATGTAGCGAGAGAAGGTGATCGCATATGCTTCTCGACAACTGAAAGTCCACGAGAAAAACTACACCACCCACGACTTAGAACTTGAAACCGTGGTATTTTCACTCAAGATCTGTAGACACTACCTGTATGGTACAAAGTGTACGATATACACTGATCACAAGAGTCTCCAACACATATTCGAGCAGAAGGAACTGAACATGCGACAACGTCGCTGGCTCAAACTCCTGAACAATTATGAGTGTGCTATCAAGTATCACCCAGGGAAGGCCAACGTTGTGGCCGATGCCCTGAGTCGGAAAAATACTTCGAAACCCAAGAGGGTACGAGCTTTACAGCTTACCATCCATCCCAATCTCCCTGAACAAATACGCAGTGCCCAGGTGGAGGCACTTAAAGCAGAAAATCTAGCGGCAGAATCACTGAGGGGAATGGGGCAACAACTTGAAGTAAAAGCCGATGGATTACATTATTTCATGGAACGTGTGTGGGTTCCACATCACGGAAACCTACGAGACCTTATGATGGACGAGGCTTACAAAACTCAGTATTCCATTCACCCTGGATCTGATAAGATGTATCATGATCTGAAGATACTTTACTCGTGGCCACACATGAAAGCCGACATCGCCACCTACGTGGGCAAGTGCTTGACTTGTGCCAAAGTCAAGGTCGAGTACCAGAAACCCTCTGGATTACTCACACAACCTGAGATCCCCATGTGGAAATGGGAACAAATATCCATGGATTTCATCACCAAATTACCCCGTACTCCTAGTGGATGTGACACTATATGGGTAATTGTGGACCGACTGACTAAGTCAGCACATTTCCTTGCAATCAAGGAAAATGACAAGATGGAAAAGCTAGCCAAAATCTATGTCAAGGAAGTGGTCTCGCGACATGGAGTGCCAATCTCCATCATTTCTGACCGAGACGCTCGATTCACTTCAAACTTTTGGAAATCACTACAAAAGTCGCTTGGCACGCGGTTGGATATGAGTACGGCATACCACCCACAAACTGATGGCCAGAGCGAGCGCACGATACAAACACTTTAAGACATGCTATGAGCATGCGTAGTGGACTTCGGAAATAGCTGGGAAACTCAGCTACCATTGGTGGAGTTCTCCTACAACAACAGCTACCACACCAGCATCAAGGCAGCTCCTTTGAGGCACTCTATGGTAGGAAATGCCGATCCCCTATCTGTTGGGCAGACATGGGCGACAGTCAGCTCACTGGCCCGGAACTTGTACATGAAACAACGGAGAAAATCGTACAAATCATAAACCGCATGGCAGCAGCTCGTGATCGTCAAAAGAGCTATGCCGACAAACGCCAAAAGCCTCTGGAATTTCAGGTAGGAGATAAGGTCCTTCTGAAAGTTTCGCCATGGAAAGGCGTCATTCGTTTTGGCAAACAAGGCAAACTGAACCCATGGTATATTGGACCTTTCGAGATCCTGAAAAGGATTGGTCCGGTGGCATACCAACTCAACTTACCAGCCGAACTCGACGGAGTTCACAACATGTTTCGTGTCTCAAACTTGAAAAAGTGTCTATCTGACGAAACACTTATAGTTCTACTAGATGAGATCCAGGTGGATGAACAACTAAGGTTTCTGGAAGAACCGGTAGAGATCATGGACCGAGAGGTCAAACAACTCAAGCAAAGTAAGATCCCGATTGTCAAAGTCCGATGGAACTTGAAACGCTGACCTGAATTCACGTGGGAACGTGAAGATCAGATGATGCGCAAATATCCCCATCTCTTCAAACAGTCAACGTCGAACGCCGACAACAACGAATAAATTTCGAGACAAAATTTCGTTTCAACAAGGGGATGATGTGACAATCGGAAAAATTTTGCTTCTCAAACACTTTTGCTTCTCAAACACTACCAACAACAACCAAATTTTGGGACGAATTTCTTTCAACAAGGGGATGATGTGACACCCGGCAATTTCAGGTAAATTGCAACTCTTACATTCTTTACATTTAACATTCATACTTGTTGCGTTTCATTTAATTATGTGAATTAGATGAGTTGAGCACACGCAACTGCGAAACGATAGTTCGAGGAATTATCGAATCGTACATTGCACATTGGTTTTGGAAACCAAGTGTGACAAACACAAACTATCAAAGATAATTCGGGGAATTATCGAAACACACACACGAGTCTCACGAACGTTGGTGATCAATCAAACTTATGTGCTATTATATGATTATGTGCTAAACATGTGTTACATGTTTAGGATAAATGTTAGGAATCGAGTACGAGCGAAATCGAATCATCGAAATCGAAAAACAAGGAAATGGACCCGTCGCGGTATGCGACAACCCCATCGCGAAAGGGCTTGCTCTACGCGAAGCAAACCGGGAGTCGAGACTCCCGAATCCCATCGCGATACGCGAAGATAAATTTTGATCGGCCTTCGCGGTACGCGAAGGCCATGCAGATCAAATTTCTTTTAAAAACCAACTCCCCTCATTCTCAATCGGTTTCTCTCCGACTTCTTTGAACTCTCTCATCCATTCTCGACTAAAAGCTTTTGAAATCATCACCCAAACCCTCTGGATCAACATAGGAGCTATCTATATGCATTCCTTGATGATTTGACGTCATTGGAGCCTTAGAAGCATGGAGGAGAAGACAAGGAGCTTGGAACGACCAACAAACCAGTAGTGTATCATCATCAAGAGCTGTTCAAGCTTGAATCTGTAGCTCTAAGGTAGTTTTAAACGTTTTCCTAGTGTTAGATCGTACATGCAATGGGTAAAAACCCACATGCAACTCCATATGGTTATTGTGCTCAAATTTGTTGGTGCTTTGATATGTTATTGTTATGGATTTACTGATTATAGTTTAGAAATGTTAGGATTGAGTATTGGTTAAGTTAGGATTGATTTGGTGATGATTTGGGCAAACTTGCCATAAAAGGAAACTTTTATGTGCAAGTCTTGAATTGGTAATGATCTAGACATGTTAGACATGTCTAAATGTTGTTAAATGCATATTGGAGTGTTTAGAAACACATTTGGATGTTTGATTTTGTCAAAAACTTGGTTTTGTATAAACTTTCTATTTATAGAAACTTTTAAAAATAAAAATAGGGCCTTTGATGTTTTAAAACGTTTTGATGAACTTTGAGCATTGGAATATGTTTAGAAATGATTTCTAACATATTTGGAAACCTTGATTTATGAAAACGAGCTTTTAAACAAGTACTTACTATTTTAGGAAACTTTATTTTGGTAAAACGGCATAAATGGTGATTTATGCGCAAGCGACATGTTTTAAGAGTTTAAACGTGTTTTACAATCATATTAATAGTATTAACCTTATGAAATGGGATTTCATAACCACACTTTCCTAAATTGGAAACCATCTAAAAATGGTAACTTGTGCGATTAGGGTCATAGAATGCATTATGGGGTCTTATGTGCATCAAGGCACATAAACACAACAATCGTGTCACCAACGATTCGTCGAGTCTCACTAGTCAACACGCACGCACTCGGTTGAGCACACCGACACTTGGAGTTGTATGGGATACAACGTACCACAAAACACATACTCACACCTGTATGGTTATAGGTGCATACTAGCAGGTGCTAGCTTTCACAGACGCGAACGCACTCACAACCGGAACTACTCTATCAGGTGAGTTCACGGCCCCTTTTACTTTTTAAACCTTTGGGGGAGAAAACATTGTATGATAAATTTTTTTATGAACAACTCATTTTATTTGCATATGGACATGCTCTATCACTATATGTATATGTGTGGACCACATCACAACTGAAAGTCCTCGCGATACTCCACGAACCGTTAGTAGCGCGTAGCGCCTAGCGTGGTAATCTTGAATAGTACTATTTGGGCCTGACAAGCCCCACCCATCGTGCCTGGGAGGCCAACCCGACTGTAGGTCGGAATGGGTGCAATATTGACCAACACTTTGCCATTGTCTTATGATGGACATGGCGGGAGGTACAACTGTCAGCTTCGGTACGACCCTGCATATAATATAATTGTATTGACTAGCTATCAATCGATACTGCATTGTAATGATATGTAAATCACAACTGTTACTCTAAACATTGGATGTTTATTGCTTATATAAAACATGTGCTCTCACCAACCTTTGTGTTGACCTTTTACTCGCATGTTTTCTCAGGTAGCTAAGGCACGCGCACAAGGATTAGGATGTTAGGCTGGAGTCGCATGCATCTGCTTATGTGTCTTAGACTATTAAACATTTGTTAACATTTTGTTATGTTACTTATTGTATTGTTAAACAACTTAAATCATTTCCACAAACTAATACCCTATTTCGTTTTGAAAACTGTTTAATCTTATGCTTCCGCAATTTATAATTACAACAATGTTTTGATAACCTAAACTTTTACTTCTGCAACTCTGATTTTACTAAACTGTTTTATCCAGGTTATTGGATGTACGTATGCAATCAGACATGTAGGTCTTGCAACGTTGTGTACCGGAGACTGCGATCCTGACAGTCTGTCGCTCGCGCCCTGGATGGGACAGGACTTTTCGGGGTGCGACATTCGAGTACTCCCTTTTTGCATGTTTTCCGTGTACGCATCTTTTGGTCATACAACATCTCAGAAATTCATCTAAGACCATGGGAAACTAGTTATAGGTTTCCATAGGTTGTTACCAACCCACTGGAACCTCAAAGTTCCGAACTTTATGCATAAAGGTGTGAGCTTTATGCATAAGTTCACTTTTGACTACAATCCTAACTTTTGAATAAAAATCCTAACTTTTATACATAAACCACTTACTTTTAGTTAGATGATCACTCCTGTAAATTCTCGTGCGTTCCTTCTTCTACTTGAGCGATTTATAGCCGATCTTTGATGTTCTTGAGCTCCAACTTCGAGTACTCGAGAGAAACTGTGTTTCAACCAAAGGTATGCACATTTCCCGAGGCACTCATATATATATAGGGGTGTACCCGAACTTGGTGTTCTCGGATTGGACTGTACTCGAAGTCTTGTGTACACGAAAACTGGTGTACTCGAAATCTCACTAATTTCGAGTACACGATCCTTAAACTTCACTTTGGTTATTTTTTGTCTATTTTCCTACAAGTTACTTATTCGTCACACGTACGTAGAATTCAAATAACTTTTATTAGAAAATTGGGGTGTTACAACTTTTAAAAAAATAAAACTAAGTAATTTTAAAATTTTCTAATGTATATGTTTTAATATAAATTTTAAGTAAAGTTAATTTTACTGTGTTAAAGAAGAATAAGTAAACTTTAATTAAATTAACATTCATTAACTACATTACGTAAAAATGATAACACATAGTTGAAATAAAAATTAAAATGTGATTTATTATTAATCATCAAATTTATTGTAACGTATTTTGATGACATTTTGTATTAACCAATGATAAAATGTTTTATTCAACCTGTGTAAAACATCAGTTTAGTTAAACTATGCATTTTGCATATTTTTTAGTCACGTAACTTTATGTTATTAGATATGCATATATAATATATTATTTTTTCAACTTGTGTAATTCACAGGATTTAAACCTACTTATATATATAGATACACAAGTTTATATATACATATATAGATATAGACACACGTGTAACACCCCGATCGATGGCGGAAACATCGGGGTGGCACGAAGTGTAGATTGTTCATAGCTTAGGGTATAAAGATGTAAATAATAATAAATAATCATTCAATGCAATTAAATCAAGCATTCATTACAAAGTCAAATAAATTCAAACTTAGCTATTACATCATTTCAAATTCAAATACATAATTTAAACAAATAAAACTAAATCCAAGTCCATATGAATGCTAGTTTCCATTTCCACCTGAAACATGTTAAAATCAAGTGTCAACTAAAAGAGTTGGTGAGTTTCATATGTTTTTAACACTCACACCAAAAGGTTCAATAAAAATGTTATAGATAATGTCTTATGTGAGCTCTAAGCATAATGAACATAGTTAAAATGAACTAGCAAATAAACCAGGTCAACAAATGCTAACAAATGATGTTTGACGTATGTTTAGCTTCACTAAAATGCTTAAATAGTAAACTATCACTGCAGGCGTACAACACGTTTAAATTCTGAATGTGACAACCGGAAAATTTTTGTTTCTCAAACACTACCAACAACAACCAAATTTCGGGACGAAATTTCTTTCAACAAGGGGATGATGTGACACCCGGCAATTTCAGGTAAATTGAGACTCTTACATTCTTTACATTTCACATTCATACTTGTTGCATTTCATTTAATTATGTTTAATTAGATGAGCTGAACACAAACAACTACGAAACGATAGTTCAAGGAACTATCGAATCGTACATTGCATTGCACATTGGTTTTGGAAACCAAGTGTGGCAAACACAACACTAACACAAAACAATAATTCGGGGAATTATTGAATTGTGCATGACACGTTGATTAGGATTAATCAAGCGTGCAAACACTTCGTAAGACACGAACACAAACTATCGAAGATAATTCGAGGAATTATCGAAACACACACACGAGTCTCACGAACGTTGGTGATCAATCAAACTTATATATTATTAGATGATTATGTGCTAAACATGCATTAGATGCTTTGGATAAACGTTAGGAATCGAGTACGAGCGAAATCGTATCATCGTAATCGAAAAACATGAAATTTGACCGGTCGCGGTACGCGACAGCCCCATCGCGAAAGGCTTCGCGGTACGTGAAGAAAACCGGGATTTGAAACTCCCGAATTCCATCGTGGTACGCGATAAGAACTTTTGATCGGCCTTCGCGGTACGCGAAGGCCATGCAGATCGAAAAATTCTATAAAATCAACCCCAAACGCATTTCAATAGTTTTCTTCACACTTCTTCCGACTTTCCAGTCATATGCTCGACCAAAAACCTCTGTAATCAACATCTAAACTCCCTAGAATCACTTTGGAAGCTAGTCCTTGGTGTTGGAAGCCTTTGGAGATCGAGGAGAGTGTCGAGATCCGTCAAGAAACTCGAAACGACCATCAAGCCAGTAACTAGCCATCATCAGAAGCTGTTTTTGCTGGGATTTGTAGCTCTAAGGTAGTTTTAAACGTTTTCCTAGTGTTAGATCGTACATGCAACTCCATACGGTTATTGTGCACAAATTTGTTGGTGATTTGTTGTGTAGATGTTATAGATTTACTGATTTCAATGTATTAGAATGTTAAGTTGAGTTTTGTTGAGTTATTGGTTGATTTGATGATGTATTGGTACAATTGCCGTAAAAGGAAACTTTTATGTTGCAAGTCTTGGATTTGTGATGATCTAGACATGTTAGACATGTCTAGATGTTGTTAAATGTATATTGGAGTGATTAGAAACACATTGGGGTATTTGATTTTGTCAAAAACATGGTTTTGTATAAACTTACTATAAAAGGAAACTTTTAAAAATCAAAAGAGGGCTTTTGATGTTTTAAGGCATTTTGATGAACTTTAAGTATTGGGACATGCTTAAAAATGATTTCTAAGCATATTGGAAACTTCGATTTGTGAAAACGAGCTTTTAAACAAATACTTACTATTTTAGGAAACTTTATTTGGGTAAAACGACACAAATGGTGATTTATGCGCAAGCGACATGTTTTAAGAGCTTAAACGTGTTTTACAATCATATTAGGAGTTATTAACTTGATGAAATGGGATTTCATAACCACACCTTCCTAAATTGGAAACTTTCCAAAGATGGTAACTTATGTGATTAGAGTCAAAGGATGCATTTTGGGGTCTTATGTGCATTAAGGCACATAAACACTGTTAGTGCATTTTCTGTGTGAAAGCTGCATTTAATGTGTGAACCTGGCTCGTTGTATATGAAATCATAGTCTGTTGAATATGATTAAGGGTTCGGCTAAAGATCCAAGAAGATTTTGCTATGATTGATGTCTAAAAGGTTTGGTGGTCACATGGTTTAAGGTTTGGCAAAACCTACAGGTTTGGCAAAACCTACAGGTTTGGCAAACCTTTTGGCAAGCTATTGGCAAACCTTTGGCAAAACTTTTGAAACCTATATATAGGTAGACTTGGAAGACTTGGAGATCTAGAGCTCACAATTCACACACACAAAGTCAAGTTGTCTCTCAAGCTCAAGATCAAGACTCTCTTCATCTTTGTTTCTTTTGATCGTTCAAGTGTTGTATTTTCACGTTTATTGTTTGTAAACACTTGGATATTAATGAAGAATTCAGATTAATGATATATTATATTGTCATTGTTGATTCAAATCTAGTTGTAAACGGATTCCGCACGTTTATGATCGAATCATAGAATTTCGTGATCGATTCTTCAAATCTACAGTGGTATCAGAGCGTTAGGCTCGATTCTACGACTATTTGGACATCAATCTCAAGTAATTTGATCAGAAAATTCATCATCTTGGAGGTGTTCTTGAAGTTCTTCACGTTTCTGTCAACAAAAAGCCAGATCTACGAAAAATTATCAAGTTTTTGCAAGTTTTGATCCGATAGAAAGATGCGCCTCGAAAAAACGAAGATTTTGACTACTCATAGGCCTTCTAACTCCAAAAAATGAACATTTTAGAGCCATTTTAGTGATTTGCAGATCTGTTCGTGCGATCTGCCGAACCTTTGACGAACCTAAGAGCCGAACCTACATAGGTTCGTGAGAAATAGGTTCGTGGAAACCTCTAGGTTCGCCAAAAACGTCATAGGTTCGCCAAAAACGTCATAGGTTCGCCAAAAACCTTCCTAGGTTCGCCAAAACCTTCCTAGGTTCGCCAAAACCTTCATAGGTTCGTGAAAAACCTCAAAAGGTTCGTGAAAACCTCAAAAGGTTCGTGAAAAGGTTTGGGAGAACCTCCAATAGGTTTGTTCGAAGAGTTTTGGAAGAAATATACCATTTTAAAAGTTCAAGTAAACCTTGTTTACCAATTTTTGGCCTTCCGGATCATTTGGGATAGGTTTCAAGACCTAATTCGGACGTCAAGACGAGGTTTGAACTGTTTTGTTTTGACAGGTTAAATATTCAAGTTCTGAACATAAAAGTTAAATATGACTTACAAGAACTGGAATGTGGAATGGTTGGCTAACAATGGACTTGTGTTGGACAATTTGGATAATTATCCAAACTGGAGATCCATATTCAAAACGTTTATTACCAAAGCGGATGACAATTACCAGAAGTTATTGTACCAACAATACAAGACACAATGTCTGAAATCAAATGATAATTTTGGGACATCAAAAACTGAATAAAGATCAAATGTCTGAATTTAATCAAGAAAGAGAATTGTGTGACATGCTTTCGGTGATCATTTCTGAAGATATTAAAAAGACTGATTTTGACCAAATGCCACATTCATGTGCAAAGTGGAGTTTGTTACAACTTGCATACAACAATCATGTTGCGAAAAAGATCAATGATGCTTATGATCGTCTTTTACCACGTATGCAAGAATTGAAATATTTTCAGTTTGATATCACTGATGGGCAAATAGTTGAGAAGTTTACGCAATTTTTACCATATCGATGGAGTGATTTTGTTGAAAGAATGAAGGAAACAGAAGTTATTCATCATGTCAAATTAATCAACTTCAAAAATGTGGTTGATAAAATGGAATCGGAGATAAGGAGAACCGGAAAATGGATTGTGAAAATTGTTGATTTCTCGTGGATTGATGAACAAAGAAACATGTTAAAGGCAAGTATGAGTGCTGAGAAAGAAAAAGAAGATGTTGATGAAGGAAAGGAAGATGATCTGAAAACTGAAGATTGTATTGAGACAAGTGTGAATTTAAGGATGGAAGCAACTGATGAAGAGAAGAGTGAGGATTTTTCAATGTCAGAATCTGATAAAACAATTGAACCTGAAATGTCTGAAGATAGCAAACAGATGAATGAAGTTATAGATAAGAGATGTAATGTAACTGAAGATACACACATTCTTGATGATTCTGATATCAAAAGTGAGATGAAGAAGTCTGAAGATGATGTTTTGAAGTCAAAGGATGAAAGTTCAAGTGTTGAAGTGGTGTCAACAGAGGATGAGAGTGTTTATGAGGATGCCTATGATGATTTGTCTAAAACAAATACCATCATTAGTGAAGATCATTGTCATACCATTTCAGATAAAGAGGTAAGTTCAGGTACGTTTTCTAAACTCTCATGCTCTGAATGTTTAAATCTTGAGGGAAAAATTTGGAGTTTGGAGGAAGAAAACATGAATTTGAAATGTGACTTATCAAACTGCAATAAAGCATACATGGATTTAAAATCAAATGAAAAGTTTTTTTCAAAGCAGATTGCAGATTTGAAGTTATAGGTTCAAATGTTGACTGATGATTTGTCAAAGTCAAATGCCAATGAAAGTGTTTCTAAACAAAAACTTGACATTTTGAGCAAAGTAAATATTGAATTGACAAATGCAGTAAATAAAATTAAAATCAAAATGGACAAGGCAAAAAGGGACTTTGACAGAATCATGCACAAATTGGAGAATCATCATGATTCTATAATTTTTTCAAGTCCTCTTATTGAGAAATCAAGTGATAGTGAAATTTCAATAGATAACACTCTCAATAAGGGAAAGTCTCCAATTTGTGCTTATGCCAATTTTTCTCCTATCATTGAAGATTGTACTTTTGAGGAATATGATGAGGAGACATTGTACAGATGTGGGTTGATGGATGTACATAAGAATTATGATGATTCTCACAATAATATCTTTGATGATGTAAAATCATGTGTTTCAAACTCTGCATCATCATCAAAAAAGAAAGTTTCTTTCAAAACCCCATTGGTTGGAATTAAAAAGTTTTCAAAGAATGAAAATATGAATTTTTCAAAACAAAATGGTTTTTCAAGTTCAAAACCTAAACGTCAAATTCAATCAAAATGGGTTGTGAAATCATCATGTGCATCAAACAGAGTGAAATCAAAGTGTGATTCTACAAAGTCTTGGAACAAAGACAAGATTTCACTCAGTCCAACAAGATGTGAAAAGTTGAACTTTGAGTCTCTCACATCAAGTGATAAGAAGTCACATTTGACTCATATGGGTTCAACAAGTAATCAAAGATTGGTTGATGGTTCACCAGTGGTAAATCACCAAAACCATAGGTTTGTACAAAACTATTCTCCTAGGTTTGTGGAGAGGAGAATATGTTTTGAGTGTGGAACAAGAGGGCATATCATTGCTAATTGTCCTTATCTGTGTGAGTTACAAGGACAAGTTAGTAATGCCAAGTCTTGTGTCACAATGGTTTCAAAGTTCATTCCTAAAAGACATAAAATGCCAAATCAAAACAAGGAAGAACTTGTGAAAGACTCGGATGAAGAAAAGTTGAAACTTTCAAAACCTTTGATGACTAATTTGGAGTTTAACAACAATGTGGTGATTCAAGATAAGTATTATCTTAAGAATGCACTTGAACAGGAACAGTTGTGGATACCAAAAACAAACAAAGTTTCAAAGGAAACTTCATTAGTTTCAACTGGAAAATGGATTAAATTTCGGTATATGGATTTTCATGGAAAACTCAAGACCTCGAAGGCTTGGGTGACTAAAGATATCTAATGGTTTGTGAGTGTGTGCAGGAGGATTTCAAGAGGACCTATCAATTGGAGGAGAGCTCATTGATAGTGAAACTTCCTGGCGTGTATTTGGTAAAATCGTTCTAATTCTTTAACTGTCATATTATTCTGGAGAACTTGACAGGTTTGGAATTACATTGTCATATTTTCTTGATGTTTTCAAGTCACTTTGAACATAATGTTTCACAAAGATGGTAAATCATATCGATTGTCAATATGATCTCATGTTTGGATCTTTCTCATCAAAAACATATTTATTTTTTAGTTAGAATACATATTTTGTAGGATTCTAGGATATACAATTTTGCAATTCATAGCTTTAGGGGGAGTTTATTCAAATCATTGAAAAAATTAATAAAAATTTTCTTCTATTTTCTTTTAGACTATCCGATGTGACTTACTAATTCTTTGTAAACACTATAATTGATTTACTGTTAATAAGTGACAAAGAGAAATTGGAATTGTGATGAGGCATCTAGTATGATCACATGTTAAGCAAAAGATTTAGTTTTGATTATGTATCAACTGATGCAGGTGATAAGAGTGATGAAGATCTGTGTGTTGAAGATATCACTGCAGTCCTCAGCAAGTGAATCTTGAAAAAGAAAGACATAAGATGGGGAGAGAGAGAGAGAGAATGAAATTAAGATTGAGAGGGTGAAGTAGAAACAAAGAGACTGATGTATTTTCTGTGTGAAAATATAACAGCTACAACTGAAGGGAAGTATGCTGATAGCAACGTTGTAGGGGAGTATGTTGATGCATATATGTTCCCCGATGCACAAAATGTTTGAGCATATACAACAGCAAGGTTCAAGGAGGAGTATGTTAGTTCATTTTCTGTGAGAAAGCTACATTTAATGTGTGAACCTGGCTTGTTGTATATGAAATCATAGTCTGTTGAATATGATTAAGGGTTCGGCTAAAGATCTAAGAAGGTTTGGCTATGATTGATGTCTAAAAGGTTTGGTGGTCACATGGTTTAAGGTTTGCCAAACCTATTGGCAAACCTTTGGCAAACCTTTTGAAACCTATATATAGGTAGACTTGGAAGACTTGGAGATCTAGAGCTCACAATTCACACACACAAAGTCAAATTCTCTCTCAAGCTCAAGATCAAGACTCTCTTCATCTTTGTTTCTTTTGATCGTTCAAGTGTTGTATTTTCACGTTTATTGTTTGTAAACACTTGGATATCAATGAAGAATTTAGATTAATGATATATTACATTGTCATTGTTGATTCAAATCTAGTTGTAAACGGATTCCGCACGTTTATGATCGAATCGTAGAATTTTGCGATCGATTCTTCAAATCTACAAACACAAAAATCGTGTCACCAACGATTCATCGAGTCTCACTAGTTAACACACACACACACACTCGGTTGAGCACACCGACACTTGGAGTTGTATGGGATACAACTCAACACATAACACATACTCACACCTATATGGTTATAGGTTCCTACTAGCAGGATTGCTAGCATTCGCAGACGCGAACACATTCACCGGGAGAGCTGTAACAGGTGAGTTCACGGCCCCTTTTTACATTTTCTACCTTTGGGGGAGAAAACATTGCATACAACAGTTTTTGAACAACATACACACTTTTGGTTTCTTTTGTACATGCTAATATCGTATATGCATATGTGTGGCAATCATCCACAAAACAAATAAGTCCTCATTAAACACACCTCGAACCGTTAATAGCACGTTGCGCTTAGCATGGTAATTCTGAATAGTACTATTTGGGCCTGACAAGCCCCACTGTTGTGAGCCGTATGGCCACCCCGACTGGAGGTCGGAACAGTGCATAATTGACCAAACACCATTTGCCATATCTTGGATGGGTATGGCGGGAGGCAGCATATTAGCTTCGGTTGCAAACCCGCATATGGTATAACACATATTGATTAGCTATCAATTGTTATTGCATTGTATTGAAAAGTAGACCTGCAACATTTACTTTAAACATTTTGATGTTTACTGCTGATTACAACCTGTGCTCTCACCAACCTTTGTGTTGACCTTTTACTCGCATGTTTTCTCAGGTAACTAAGGCACGCGCACAAGGAATAGGATGCTAGGCTGGAGTCGCATGCATCTATTTAAGTGTCTTAGTCTATTAAACATTGTTATCATTTACTGTGTGTGAGGCCCCGAAACCAGGCACCTCACCGAGGTTGTTTTCATCATAACACATAGCTCTTAAACTGAAAACTTTCATAATCATGCAGCGGAAATGTAAACATAGTTTGATAAACAGAAATCAAGAAAGTGTCTGTATCAAAAACATATCGAATTGCCAAAACCAACGGATCGTCTGAGTTGATGCCCGAGCTCCATGCCTTCCCTTATCATAACTTTAACCTGACATACATACTAAATCAAGTCAGCTTACGCTGGTGAGTTCTAGTTTTCACAAAATATCATAAACATTTTGTTAAGTTAGAACATGATTAACATAAAAACATCATTTCGTTTACATAACCCAAAATGTTGACACATAAACACCATAATCATCATCATCATACAACCACTGTAACAGTGGGCTTATGCCGGCACAAGGCATCATAACCGTTGATATGTCCTGCCGAAGTGTTCTACAGATCCATACTTACCCAGTAGCAAGTACTGGAGCAACCATTCTTACCCCATACGAATACGGGAGCAACGCCATACTTACCCCGTAACGAGTACGGGAGCAACCATACTTTCCCCATACGAATACGGGAGCAACCATACTTACCCCATACGAATATGGGAGCAACGTCATACTTACCCCGTAACGAGTACGGGAGCAACCATACTTACCCAGTAACAATTACTGGAGCAAACATACTTACCCCATACGAATATGGGAGCAACCATCTTAACATGATACATTAGCACCATATCATCATTCAGCATAACATCGTAACATTATCCTAATAACATAGGATTTCTCATAACAGGCTATGCTAGTATCATATCATCATAACATCCTGGCATCATACACATGTCATGCTAGCAACACATCATCATATCATTCATCATGGCATCATAAACACATTATGCTAGCAAATATTTGTCATAGCATCATACTTTCATCATAGCCAGCCTAGGATTTCATTATAACATAACATCTGTAATTATCGTCATAGCATGTTATCATTCATTTTATCATCATAACATACTAACATGCATTCATCATACGTAGCATACTTTCATGCATAATTCATGCTAACACATAAACACGCACACATAGTTAGGGCATATCATCATTCATTCATCATCATCATAAGGACATAACATCATAGACATAACAATAAGCATGTATGCCAGCCCAAAGCATTAAACATAAAATAGGGCGTCTAGAACTCACCTGATAATGGCTCCTTGTCTTCTTAACCGAACTCCTTAGTTAAGACTTGGGAACTTGCATTATTACATCGTCTCATCACATACCATTCTTAGACTTAGGATATATCCTAAGTCCTCCTAGTCAACTAGTCCCCATTATAAGCTCAAGCATTCGAAATACTCGAGGTTCGTTAAGCATCCCATACTCGAAACCCATGTACACGAAACACCCAAAGTGCACGAAACCTTGTGTACTCGAACATTCATGTGTAATCGAACTAGGGTACACGAAAGCACTGTATTCGAAACTGGTGTACTCGAAATGCTTTACTCGAATTCTACCTGCTCGAAATGATACATTTTCGTGTACTCATCTTTTCACCATAAACCATCTCCGAAATTCATCTAAGATCATGGGGATCTAGTCTTGGGTTCGTTATGTTGTTACCAACACATTAGAACCACAAAGTTTCGAACTTTATGCATAAGGGTGTGAGCTTTATGCATAAGTTCGCTTTTTCATAAAAATCCTAACTTTCTAGTTTAGAACACTTACTTTAAAGTAGATGAGCACTCTTGTAGATCCTCGTGTGTTTCCTCTTCCGTTTGGTTGATTAAAAGCTCGATCTTGAAGTTCTGGAATTCTACTTCGTGTACTCGGGAGACAATGCGTTCTAGGCAAAGGTTCGCACAATTCCCAAGGCACCACTATTTATAGGCAAGGGCTGGTACTCGAAATCTTGAGTACACGAATTCTGGCGTACTCGAAAACGGGTGTACTCGAAATTTTACCAGTTTTGAGTACACGATCTGTAATCCTCACTTTGGTTATTTTTCGTCGATCTTCCTACAAGTTACTTATTCGTTACTCGTACTTAGGATCCAAATAACTTGTATTAGAAAATTTGGGGTGTTACAAGTCTCCCCTCCTTACAATAGGTTTCGTCCAGAAACCTGCCTTGTTACACATCGAACAAATGAGGATATAGCCCCCTCATTTCATCTTCCGTCTCCCATGTCGTGTCTGAACCCTTCCGATGCTTCCACTGAACCTTGACTTGACGAACTGTTTTATTCCATAATTGCTTTTCCTTCGTATCCACAATGGCAACTGGTTCTTCAATGTAGTTCAGTCGGTCATCTACCTCAATGTCATCCAAAGGAACATGTGCTAGCTCGTCTGCCAAACACTTCCTAAGATGTGACACGTGGAAGGTAGGATGAATCCCGTTCAGCTCCTCTGGTAGGTCCAACCGATACGCGACTTTCCCTACCCTTGTCTTTATCTGAAACGGTCTGATGCACCTCGGACTCAACTTGCCTCGATTTCTGAATTGAATGATTCCCTTCCATGGTGATACTTTCAGCAACACTCGATCGCAAACATCAAACTCGATCGGTCTCCGGCGCTTGTAAGCGTAAGACTTTTGGCGATCTTGTGCAGCTTTCATTCGTGCTTTTATCACCCGTAACTTTTCTGCCATATCAGTTACTACAGTTTTATTCCCCATCTCTTTCTGTCCAACTTCACCCCAGCATACCGGGGTTCTACATCGTCTTCCGTACAACGCCTCGTATGGGGCATTCCGATACTAGAGTGATAGCTGTTATTGTACGAAAACTCCACCAATGGCAAGTGATCATCCCAGCTTCCTCCAAAATCGATAATGCACGGCCTCAGCATATCCTCCAACGTTTGAATAGTCCTTTCCGACTGTCCATCCGTTTGGGGGTGATAGGCGGTACTGATGTTCAATCTCGTTCCCATAGCATCATGAAACTGCTTCCAGAATCTGGAAGTAAACCTCGTATCCCAATCTGACACAATGGAGACAGGAACTCCATGTCGAGTCACAACCTCTTTTACGAACAACTCTAAAAACCTTTCGGACGTATACGTTTCCCAGATAGGAAGAAAGTGTGCACTCTTTGTCAGTCGGTCCACAATCACCCAAATGGTATCATGTCGTTTAGCTGTCCTCGGTAGCTTGGTGATGAAATCTTCATCACATTAAACTTCATGCCCGGCCACCAATAATCCTGTCGAAGATCTTGGTACATCTTCGTCGCACCGGGGTGCACTGAATAACATGACTTGTGGGCTTTATCTAAAATTCTCGCTCGAATGTCCCCATTTCTGGGCACCCACATCCGACCGAATCGTATCTTTATCCCATGGTCGTTGTCTTCCAAGTTCTTGACTTGTCCGAAGACATATTCAAAACCCACATTCTCTTCTTTCAATCCCTCCTGTTGCGCCTTCTTGAGCTCATTTAGAAAGTCTGGCGTTATCACCAAACTATACGATTTTACTCGTATGGCAGGATGATCAGTTTTGCGACTCAGAACATCCGCCACCACATTGGCCTTTCCCGGGTGATATAGAATATCACAATCATAATCCTTTAGCAGCTCAAGCCATCGTCTCTGCCTCATGTTCAAATCCTTTTGCTCAAAGAAGTACTTCAAGCTATTGTGGTCGGTATAGATGGTACTCCTTACTCCATACAAGTAGTGCCTCCATATTTTCAATGCAAACACCACTGCAGCGAGTTCAAGATCGTGGGTTGGGTAGTTAGCCTCATGAATCTTTAGCTGGCGCGAAGCATAAGCTATCACCCTTCTCCTTTGCATCAGTACACATCCCAACCCTTGTCGTGACGCATCGGCATACACAACAAGATCATCATTTCCATCCGGCAGTGCTAGAACAGGAGCTTGGGTAAGTTTCTCCTTTAGCACTGAAAACGCTAGTTCTTGGTTTGGACCCCCTTCGTACTTTACGTCTTTCTTCGTGAGCTTCGTCAGTGGCGTCGCTATCTTGGAGAAGTCCTGAATAAATTTTCGATAATAGCCAGCTAAACCAAGAAAACTGCGTACTTCAGTCGGTGACTTCGGAGGGCTCCATTTCATAATCGTTTCAACTTTAGCTGGATCTACCATAATGCCTTCTGGGTTCACCACGTGCCCCAGAAACTGTACCTCTCGTAACCAGAAAGCGCATTTGGAGAATTTAGCATAAAGTTTCTCTTTCCTCAGGATCTCCAATACCTCACGTATGTGGCAAGCATGGTCTCCCTCGTTCTTTGAATAAATCAAAATATCATCAATAAACACTATCACCGATCGGTCCAGCATCGGTCGACATACTCTGTTCATCAAATCCATAAATGCTGCGGGAGCATTCGTCAATCCAAACGACATAACGAGAAACTCGTAATGTCCATAACGCATACGGAAAGCAGTCTTTGGATTATCCTGCTCTCAAACTTTCAACTGATGGTAACCGGATCCGAGATCTATCTTTGAGAACCAGCTTGCACCTTGCAATTGATCGAACAAGTCATCAATTCTAGGTAGAGGATACCTGTTCTTTACGGTCAACTTATTCAGTTATCGATACACATACGCATACTTCCATCTTTCTTCTTAACGAACGACACCGGTGCTCCCCACGGAGAGACATTCAGTCGTATAAAACCTTTATCAAGGAGTTCTTGTAGCTGGGTCATCATTTCCTTCATCTCGATTGGAGCTAAACGGTAAGGTGCTTTGGCAACGTGTTGTGCCCCCGGCACTAAGTCGATCTGGAACTCAATTTCCCGTTTGGGTGGTAATCCAGGCAATTCCTCACGAAACACCCAAAGTACACGAAACCTTGTGTACTCGAACATTCATGTGTAATCGAACTAGGGTACACGAATGCACTGTATTCGAAACTGGTGTACTCGAAATGCTCTACTCGAATTCTACCTGCTCGAAATGATACATTTTCGTGTACTCATCTTTTCACCATAAACCATGTAAGATCATGGGGATCGAGTCTTGGGTTCCTTATGTTGTTACCAACAAATTAGAACCACAAAGTTTCGAACTTTATGCATAAAGGTGTGAGCTTTATGCATAAGTTCGCGTTTTCATAAAAATCCTAACTTTCTAGTTTAGAACACTTACTTGAAAGTAGATGAGCACTCTTGTAGATCCTTGTGTATTTCCTCTTCCATTTGGTTGATTAAAAGCTCGATCTTGAAGTTCTGGGATTCTACTTCGTGTACTCGGGAGACAATGCGTTCTAGCCAAAGGTTCGCACAATTCCCAAGGCACCACTATTTATAGGCAAGGGCTGGTACTCGAAATCTAGAGTACACGAATTCTGGCGTACTCGAAAACTGGTGTACTCGAAATCTTACCAGTTTCGAGTACACGATCTGTAATCCTCACTTTGGTTATTTTTCGTCAATCTTCCTACAAGTTACTTATTCATTACTCGTACGTAGGTTCCAAATAACTTGTATTAAAAAATTTGGGGTGTTACATTGTGTTACTTATGTTATGTTAAACACCTTTAATCGCTTCCACAACTTTTTTTACTCATCATTCTGAAAGCTGTTTTAAGTTAACGCTTCCGCTATTTATGAATGTTAAATCTGTTTTGATAACCTACACTTACTTCCGCAACTCTGATTTTACAAACTATTTTATCCAAGGAATTGGATGTACGTATACAACCAGACATGTAGGTCTCGCAAGTTGTGTGACCGGAGACTGCGATCCCGACAATCTATTGTTGCCCGCGCCCCAGAATGGACGGGATTTCTCGGGGTGCGTCACTGAAGTCCCATACCGTTGCCCCCGTGCCAAATCATTATACTAATGCTTACAAGAGCATGGGATATAAATCCGACAGTCAAATCCACAATTTAAAATATTTTGATGACCTGAAATGTTATGCGGTCAAACGGGAAAGGGGGATACACAACTTTCATTATCCACACGACTTAAAGATGTTGCCGGGCTTCGAAATTAATCAATTGGCTCGTATGAGGATGATGTACTGCGAGACATCTGGATAGTCTTCCTGGTTTCAAAGACAATTGCAATTTGAGTCTAGAAAGCGGTGGATAAATTTACAACCAAATTCACAAATTTCTTTAAGATCTTAATAGCTCTTTAACATGAACCTCCTAGATCTTTCATTATGTGATGGGTATGCAATGTAATCTTGATGACTAATCATTATTTTATGATTTTCCATTATTCAGAGTGCATTATTCCTTGTTACAACTATTATTAAACATAAAAAATATGTTAGATTGCAACGCGTTCCAAACCTTACACAAATTTACTATGAAATTAACAAATTTCCTTAATTAAGTAACTTTCCATCAATGACAAACTTCAGTCTTCCTTGAGAGATGCCCCACTTAGCTCCCATGGATTAGGGTTTTCTCCCCTTCTAAATGTTTCTAGCTATGACATTTAGCTTAGTCTTGATCAAATGTGTACTTCACATCTTTCAACTCTTACAAATACACAATTAGACTTCTTTTTCGGTATTTAAGAAAATAAAAGTGAATAATTAATAAGAATTTGATAACATTATTTAACTTAAGTCGTCTCTATAGCTACTCGGAATTGACAAAAGTCTTGACGAGATAAATATAGCCCAAGCTCGAGATCATATTATGCTTAGTTAATAAACGAGCTTGAGTCCATGCTTCACGTATTAACAAGAGCAGCATGTGAGCATAAATGAATATTTTTCAATAATTTTTTATTAAGTTGTGAAATATCTAGTAATATATAAGTACTATTACATATGCAATTACATCAAAATACTACACATTATGTTATATATAAAAAATAGAATTACAAACATATTTAAAAGTAATTATTATTATGTATAAATAACCGAAATAAATAATAAACGGGCGAACCCAAGCTAAACTCGAGTTTGAAAGTTTCTCACAAATCCTACTTGAACATTGAATAGAAAATTTAAAATGAGTAAAACTCGATCTTAAACTTTATTAGGTGAAAAGTAGTCTAGACCTTTAGGCTACCTTGTTGATACCTTGTGAATATTAACTTTTAAAAAGTTGTTACAAAATCTGCTAATACTACTAAATAAAAATAATAATGCACAATTGCCTCATTCTAGGCCGCCTAAATTTTTCCTTTCCCACTTCTCTTTACTCTTTAATTATCTATATTTAATATTTAGTTCAGAATTAGGAATTAAGGATAATAAATTATAATCAGTATAACAATTTACATGTTATTAATTAATTGTATTTAAAATGAATTTAATTTTGAAACTTTAAAATAATCTTATTCTTTTTATTTAACTGGTTATATTTAATTCTTTAAGTATCTTCAAGTTAAAATTATATTTCTTAAAATATTTAAAAATAAAAGATTAGTGATACTAATTGTTTTGATGAGTTATTTTAAGTATTTTTAAACATTTAAGATGATTCGATGATTTGAAAAATAAAAATACACTACTGTTAAAAAAATAAAAGTAAGTAATTTTAAAATTTTCTAATGTATATGTTTTAATATAAATTTTAAGTAAAGTTAATTTTACTGTGTTAAAGAAGAATAAGTAAACTTTAATTAAATTAACATTCATTAACTACATTACGTAAAAATGATAACACATAGTTGAAATAAAAATTAAAACGTGATTTATTATTAATCATGAAATTTATTGTAACGTATTTTGATGACATTTTGTATTAACCAATGATAAAATGTTTTATTCAACCTGTGTAAAACATCAGTTTAGTTAAACTAAGCATTTTGCATATTTTTTTAGTCACATAACGTTATGTTGCTAGATATGCATATATAATATATAATTTTTTCAGCATGTGTAATTCACAGGATTTAAACCTGCTTATATATATAGATACACAAGTTTATATATACATATATATCTATAGACACACGTGTAACACCCCGACTGATGGCGGAAATATCGGGGTGACATGAATTGTAGATTGTTCATAGCTTAGGGTATAAAGATGTAAATAATAATAAATAATCATTCAATGCAATTAAGTCAATCATTCATTACAAAGTCAAATAAATTCAAACTTAGCTATTACATCGTTTCAAATTCAAATACATAATTTAAACAAATAAAACTGAATCCAAGTCCATATGAATGCTAGTTTCCATTTCCACCTTAAACATGTTAAAATTAAGTGTCAACTTAAAGAGTTGTTGAGTTTCATATGTTTTTAACACTCATACTAAAAGGTTCAATAAAAATGTTATAGATAATGTCTTATGTGAGCTCTAAGCATAATGAACATAGTTAAAATGAACTAGCAAATAAACCAAGTCAACAAATGTTAACAAATGATGTTTGACCTATGTTTAGCATCACTAAAATGCTTAAATAGTAAACTATCACCGCGGACGTACAACAAGTTTAAATTCTGAAGTCCCATATCGTTGCCCCCATGCCAAATCCTTATACTAATGTTTACAAGAGCATGGGATATAAATCCGACGGTTAAATCCACAGTTTAGAATATTTTGTTGACCTGAAATGTTATGTGGTCAAAAAGGAATGGGGGATACACTACTTTCATTATCCACGCGACTTAAAGACGTTGTCGGGCTTCGAAGTTAATCAATTGGCTCGTCTGAGGATGATGTACTGCGAGACATCTGGATAGTCATCTTGGTTTCAAAGACAATTGCAATTTGAGTCTAGAAAGCGGTGGATGAATTCACAATCAAATTCACAAATTTCTTTAAGATCTTAATAGCTCTTTAACATGAACCTAGATCTTTCATTATGTGATGGGTATGCAATGTAATCTTGATGACTAATCATTATTTTTTGATTTTCCATTATTTTAATAGTATTAAGAGTGCATTATTCCTTGTTATAACTATTATTAAACATAAAAAATATGTTAGACTGCAACGCGTTCCAAAACTTACACAAATTTACTATGAAATTCACAAATTTCTTTAATTAAGTAACTTTCCATCAATGACAAACTTCAGTCTTCCTTGAGAGATGCCCCACTTAGCTCCCATGGATTAGGGATTTCTCCCCTTCTAAATGTTTCTAGCTATGACATTTAGCTAAGTCTTGATCAAATGAGTACTTCACATCTTTCAACTCTTACAAATACACAATTAGACTTCTTTTTCGGTATTTAAGCAAATAAAAGTGAATAATTAATAAGAATTTTATAACATTATTTAACTTAAGTCGTCTCTATAGCTACTCGGAATTGACAAAAGTCTTGACGAGATAAATATAGCCTAAGCTTGAGATCCTATTATGCTTAGTTAATAAACGAGCTTGAGTCCATGCTTCACATATTAACAAGAGCAGCATGTGAGCATAAATGAATATTTTTCAATAATTTTTTATTAAGTTGTGAAATATCTAGTAATATATAAGTACTATTACATATGCAATTACATCAAAATACTACACATTATGTTATATATAAAAAATAGAATTACAAACATATTTAAAAGTAATTATTATTATGTATAAATAACCGAAATAAATAATAAACGGGCGAACCCAAGCTAAACTCGAGTTTGAAAGTTTCTCACAAATCCTACTTGAACATTGAATAGAAAATTTAAAATGAGTAAAACTCGAACTTAAACTTTATTAGGTGAAAAGTAGTCTAGATCTTTAGGCTACCTTGTTGATACCTTGTGAATATTAACTTTTAAAAAGTTGTTACAAAATCTGCTAATACTACTAAATAAAAATAATAATGCACAATTGTCCTCATTCTAGGCCGCCTAAATTTTTCCTTTCCCACTTCTCTTTACTATTTAATTATCTATATTTAATATTTAGTTAAGAATTAGGAATTAAGGATAAAATTATAATAAGTATAACAATTTACATGTTATTAATTAATTGTATTTAAAATGAATTTAATTTTGAAACTTTAAAATAATCTTATTCTTTTTATTTAACAGGTTATATTTAATTCTTTAAGTATCATCAAGTTAAAATTATATTTCTTAAAATATTTAAAAATAAAAGATTAGTGATACTAATTGATTTGATGAGCTATTTTAAATATTTTTAAACATTTAAGATGATTCGATGATTTGAAAAATAAAAATACACTACTTTTAAAAAAATAAAAGTAAGTAATTTTAAAATTTTCTAATGTATATGTTTTAATATAAATTTTAAGTAAAGTTAATTTTAGTGTGCTAAAGAAGAATAAGTAAACTTTAATTAAATTAACATTCATTAACTTCATTACGTGAAAATGATAACACATAGTTGAAATAAAAATTAAAATGTGATTTATTATTCATCATGAAATTTATTGTAACGTATTTTGATGGCATTTTGTATTAACCAATTATACAATCTTTTATTCAACCTGTGTAAAACATCAGTTTAGTTAACCTATGCATTTTGCATATTTTTTTACACCCATAACTTTATGTTACTAGATATGCATATATAATATATTGTTTTTTCAGCTTGTGTAATTCACAGGATTTAAACCTACTTATATATATATATAGATACTCTATAGACATATATATCTATAGACACACGTGTATCACCCCGACCGATGGCGGAAACATCGGGGTGACACGAAGTGTATATTGTTCATAGCTTAGGGTATAAAGATGTAAATAATAATAAATAATCATTCAATGCAATTAAATCAATCATTCATTACAAAGCCAAATAAGTTCAAACTTAGCTATTGCATCGTTTCAAATTCAAATACATAATTTAAACAAATAAAACTAAATCCATGTCCATATGAATGCTAGTTTCCATTTCCACCTGTAATATGTTAAAATCAAGTGTTAACTAAAAGAGTTGGTGAGTTTCATATGTTTTTAACACTCACACCAAAAGGTTTAATAAAAATGTTATAGATAATGTCTTATGTGAGCTCTAAGCATAATGAACATAGTTAAAATGAACTAGCAAATAAACCAGGTCAACAAATGTTAACAAATGATGTTTGACCTATGTTTAGCTTCACTAAAATGCTTAAATAGTAAACTATCACTGCGGGCATACAACAAGTTTAAATTCTGAAGTCCCATATCGTCGCCCCCGTGACAAATCCTTATAATAATGTTTACAAGAGCCTGAGATATAAATCCGACGGTCAAATCCACAATTTAGAAAATTTTGATGACTTGAAATGTTATGCGGTCAAACGCGAAAGGGGGATGCACTACTTTCATTATCCACACGACTTAAAGACGTTGCCAGGCTTCGAAGTTAATCAATTGGCTCGTCTGAGGATGATGTACTACGAGACATCTGGATAGTCTTCCTGGTTTCAAAGACAATTGCAATTTGAGTCTAGAAAGCGGTGGATAAATTTACAATCAAATTCACAAATTTCTTTAAGATCTTAATAGCTCTTTAACATGAACGTCCTAGATCTTTCATTATGTGATGGGTATGCAATGTAATCTTGATGAGTAATCATTATTTTCTGATTTTCCATTATTTTAATAGTATTAAGAGTGCATTATTCCTTGTTACAACTATTATTAAACATAAAAAATATGTTATATTGTAATGCGTTCCAAAACTTACACAAATTTACTATGAAATTCACAAATTTCTTTAATTAAGTAACTTTCCATCAATGACAAACTTCAGTCTTCCTTGAGAGATGCCCCACTTAGCTCCCATAGATTAGGGATTTCTCCTCTTCTAAATGTTTCTAGCTATGACATTTAGCTTAGTCTTGATCAAGTAAGAACTTCACGTCTTTCAACTCTTACAAATACGCAATTAGACTTCTTTTTCGGTATTTAAGCAAATAAAAGTATAGAATTAATAAGAATTTGAAAACATTATATAACTTAAGTCGTTTCTTTAGCTACTCGGAATTGACAAAAGTCTTGACGAGATAAATATAGTCCAAGCTCGAGATCATATTATGCTTAGTTAATAAACGAGCTTGAGTCCATGCTTCACATATTAACAAGAGCAGCATGTGAGCATAAATGAATATTTTTCAATAATTTTTAATTAAGTTGTGAAATATCTAGTAATATATAAGTACTATTACATATGCAATTACATCAAAATACTACACATTAAGTTATAAATAAAAAATAGAATTACAACCATATTTAAAAGTAATTATTATTATGTATAAATAAACGAAATAAATAATAAACGGGCGAACCCAAGCTAAACTCGAGTTTGAAAGTTTCTCACAAATCATCTTGAACATTGAATATAAAATTTAAAATGAGTAAAACTCGAACTTAAACTTTATTAGGTGAAAAGTATAGTAGACCTTTAGGCTACCTTGTAGATACCTTGTGAATATGAACTTTTAAAAAGTTGTTACAAAATATGCTAATACTACTAAATAAAAATAATAATGCACAATTGTCCTCATTCTAGGCCGCCTAAATTTTTCCTTTCCCACTTCTCTCTACTCTTTAATTATCTATATTTAATATTTAGTTAAGAATTAGGAATTAAGGATAATAAACTATAATCAGTATAACAATTTACATGTTATTAATTAATTGTATTTAAAATGAATTTAATTTTGAAACTTTAAAATAATCTTATTCTTTTTATTTAACAGGTTATATTTAATTCTTTAAGTATCATCAAGTTAAAATTATATTTCTTAAAATATTAAAAAATAAAAGATTAGTGATACTAATTGTTTTGATGAGTTATTTTAAATAATTTTAAACGTTTAAGATGATTCGATGATTTGAAAAATAAAAATACACTACTTTTAAAAAAATAAAAGTAAGTAATTTTAAAATTTTCTAATGTATATGTATTAATATAAATTTGAAGTAAAATTAATTTTACTGTGCTAAAGAAGAATAAGTAAACTTTAATTACATTAACATTCATTAACTACATTACCTAAAAATGATAACACATAGTTGAAATAAAAATTAAAATGTGATTTATTATTAATCATGAAATTTGTTGTAATGTATTTTGATGACATTTTGTATTAACCAGTGATAAAATGTTCTATTCAACCTGTGTAAAACATCAGTTTAGTTAAACTATGCATTTTGCATTTTTTTTAATCACATAACTTTATGTTACTAGATATGCATATATAATATATAATTTTTTCAGCTTGTGTAATTCACAGGATTTAAACTTGCTTATATATATAGATACACAAGTTTATATATACATATATATCTATAGACACACGTGTAACACCCCGACTGATGGCGGAAATATCGGGGTGACACGACTTGTAGATTGTTCATAACTTAGGGTATAAAGATGTAAATAATAATAAATAATCATTCAATGCAATTAAATCAATCATTCATTACAACGTCAAATAAATTCAAACTTAGCTATTACATCGTTTCAAATTCAAATACATAATTTAAACAAATAAAACAGAATCCAACTCTGTATGAATGGTAGGTTCCATTTTCACCTGAAACATGTTAAAATCAAGTGTCAACTAAAAGAGTTGGTGAGTTTCTTATGTTTTTAACACTCACACCAAAAGGTTCAATAAAAATGTTATAGATAATGTCTTACGTGTGCTCTAAGCATAATGAACATAGTTAAAATGAACTAGCAACTAAACCAGGTCAACAAATGCTAACAAATGATGTTTGACCTATGTTTAGTATCACTAAAATGCTTAAATAGTAAACTATCACCGCGGGCGTATACCAAGTTTAAATTCTGAACTCCCATATCGTTGCCCCCATGCCAAATCCTTATACTAATGTTTACAAGAGCATGGGATATAAATCCGACGGTTAAATCCACAATTTAGAATATTTTGATGACCTCAAATGTTATGCGGTCAAACGGGAAAGGCGGGCACACTACTTTCATTATCCACACGACTTAAAGACGTTGCCGGGCTTCGAAGTTAATCAATTGGCTCGTCTGAGGATGATGTACTGCGAGACATCTGGATAGTTATCTTGGTTTCAAAGACAATTGTAATTTGAGTCTAGAAAGCGGTGGATAAATTTACAATCAAATTTACAAATTTCCTTCAGATCTTAATAGCTCTTTAACATGAACCTCCTAGATCTTTCATTATGTGATGGGTATGCAATGTAATCTTGATGACTAATCATTATTTTTTGATTTTCCATTATTTTAATGGTATTAAGAGTGCATTATTCCTTGTTACAACTATTATTAAACATAAAAAATATGTTAGATTGCAACGCGTTCCAAAATTTACACAAATTTACTATGAAATTAACAAATTTCTTTAATTAAGTAACTTTCCATCAATGACAAACTTCAGTCTTCCTTGAGAGATGCCCCACTTAGCTCCCATGGATTAGGGATTTCTCCCCTTCTAAATGTTTCTAGCTATGACATTTAGCTTAGTCTTGATCAAATGAGTACTTCACATCTTTCAACTCTTACAAATACACAATTAGACTTCTTTTTCGGTATTTAAGCAAATAAAAGTGAATGATTAATAAGAATTTGATAACATTATTTAACTTAAGTCGTCTCTTTAGCTACTCGGAATTGACAAAAGTCTTGACGAGATAAATATAGCCCAAGCTCGAGATCGTATTATGCTTTAGTTAATAAACGAGCTTGAGTCCATGCTTCACATATTAACAAGAGCAGCATGTGAGCATAAATGAATATTTTTCAATAATTTTTTATTAAGTTGTGAAATTTCTAGTAATATATAAGTACTATTAATTATGCAATTACCTCAAAATACTGCACATTATGTTATATATAAAAAATAGAATTTGAAACATATTTAAAAGTAATTATTATTATGTATAAATAACCGAAATAAATAGTAAACGGGCGAACCCAAGCTAAACTCGAGTTTGAAAGTTTCTCACAAATCCTACTTGAACATTGAATAGAAAACTTAAAATGAGTAAAACTCGAACTTAAACTATATTAGGTGAAAAGTAGTCTAGACCTTTAGGCTACCTTGTTGATACCTTGTGAATATTAACTTTTAAAAAGTTGTTCCAAAATCTGCTAATACTACTAAATGAAAATAATAATGCACAATTGTCATCATTCTAGGCCGGCTAAATTTTTTCTTTCCCACTTCTCTCAACTCTTTAATTATCTATATTTAATACTTAGTTAAGAATTAGGAATTAAGGATATAAATTATAATAAGTATAACAATTTACATGTTATTAATTAATTGTATTTAAAACGAATTTAATTTTGAAACTTTAAAATAATCTTATTCTTTTTATTTAACAGGTTATATTTAATTCTTTAAGTATCATCAAGTTAAAATTATATTTCTTAAAATATTTAAAAATAAAAGATTAGTGATACTAATTGTTTTGATGAGTTATTTTAAATATTTTTAAACATTTAAGATGATTCGATGATTTGAAAAATAAAAATACACTACTTTTTAAAAAATAAAAGTAAGTAATTTTAAAATTTTGTAATGTATATGTTTTAATATAAATTTTAAGTAAAGTTAATTTTAGTGTGTTAAAGAAGAATAAGTAAACTTTAATTAAATTAACATTCATTAACTTCATTACGTAAAAATGATAACACATAGTTGAAATAAAAATTAAAATGTGATTTATTAATAATCATCAAATTTATTGTAACGTATTTTGATGACATTTTGTATTAACCAATTATACAATCTTTTATTCAACCTGTGTAAAACATCAATTTAGTTAAACTACGCAATTTGCATATTCTTTTACACACATAACTTTATGTTACTAGATATGCATATATAATATATTATTTTTTCAGCTTGTGTAATTCACAGGATTTAAACCTACTTATATATATAGATACACAAGTTTATAAATACATATATATCTATAGACACACGTGTAACACCCCGACCGATGGCGGAAACATCGGGGTGATACGAAGTGTAGATTGCTCATAGCTTAGGGTATAAAGATGTAAATAATAATAAATAATCATTCAATGCAATTAAATCAATGATTCATTACAAAGTCAAATAAATTCAAACTTAGCTATTACATCGTTTCAAATTCGAATACATAATTTAAACAAATAAAACTAAATCCAAGTGCATATGAATGCTAGTTTCCATTTCCACCTAAAACATGTTAAAATCAAGTGTCAACTCAAAGAGTTGGTTAGTTTCATATGTTTTTAACACTCACACCAAAAGGTTCAATAAAAATATTATAGATAATGTCTTATGTGAGCTCTAAGCATAATGAACATAGTTAAAATGAACTAGCAAGTAAAGCAGGTCAACAAATATTAACAAATGATGTTTGACCTATGTTTAGCATCACTAAAATGCTTAAATAGTAAACTATCACCGCGGGCGTACAACAAGTTTAGATTCTGAAGTCCCATATCGTTGCCCCCATGCCAAATCCTTATACTAATGTTTACAAGGGCATGGGATATAAATCCGACCGTCAAATCCACAATTTAGAATATTTTGATGACATGAAATGTTATGCGGCCAAACAGGAAAGTGGATACACTACTTTCATTATCCACACGACTTAAAGACGTTGCCGGGCATCGAAGTTAATCAATTGGCTCGTCTGAGGATGATGTACTGCGAGACATCTGGATAGTCTTCCTAGTTTCAAAGACAATTGCAATTTGAGTCTAGAAAGCGGTGGATAAATTTACAATCATATTCACAAATTTCTTTAAGATCTTAATAGCTCTTTAACATGAACCTCCTAGATCTTTCATTATGTGATGGGTATGCAATGTAATCTTGATGACTAATCATTATTTTATGATTTTCCATTATTTTAATAGTATTAAAAGTGCATTATTCCTTGTTACAACTATTATTAAACATAAAAAATATGTTAGATTGCAACACGTTCCAAAACTAACACACATTTACTATGAAATTCACAAATTTCTTTAATTAAGTAACTTTCCATCAATGACAAACTTCAGTCTTCCTTGAGAGATGCCCCACTTAGCTCCAATGGATTAGGGATTTCTCCCCTTCTAAATGTTTCTAGCAATGACATTTAGCTTAGTCTTAATCAAGTGATGTGATAACCAAAAAATTTTTGTTTCTCAAACACTCTTGCTTCTCAAACACTACCAACAACAACCAAATTTTGGGACGAAATTTCTTTCAACAAGGGGATGATGTGACACCCGGCAATTTCAGGTAAATTGCGACTCTTACATTCTTTACATTTCACAATCATACTTGTTACATTTCATTTAATTATGTTTAATTAGATGAGTCAAACACGCACAACTACGAAACGATAGTTCGAGGAACTATCGAATCGTACATTGCACATTGGTTTTGGAAACCAAGTGTGGCAAACACAAACACAAACACAATTGGATTGTGCAAATACATGTTGATTATGGTTAATCAAGCATGCGAACAGTTCGTAGCAACGAACCCAAACTATCGAAGATAATTCGAAGAATTATCAAAACACACACACGAGTCTCACGAACGTTGGTGATCAAACCTATGTGCTATTATATGATTTTGTGCTAAACATGCGTTAGATGTTTAGGATAAGCGTTAGAATTCGAGTACGAGCGAAATTGAATCATCGAAGTCGAAGAACAAGAAAATGGACCTGTCGCGGTACGCGACAACCCATCGTGAAAGGCTCCGCGGTACGCGAAGCAAACCGGGAGTTGGGACTCCCGAATTCCATCGCGATACGCGAAAAAGGATTTTGATTGGCCTCCGCGGTACGCGAAGGCCATGTAGATCATAATTTCCTTTATATTCAACCCCATCTCATTTCCACTCGGTTCCCTTGAATTTTACCCGAGTTTTTACATCCATTCTCGACCAAAAACACTGAAAACCAACCCTCCAAGCTTCTGGAATTGTCAGTTGGATCATCTTGGAGCATCTTGAAGCCATTGGAGCCTTAGAAGTTTGGAAGAAAAGACAAGGAACTTGGAACGACCACCAAACCAGTGGTGTGGCACCATCAGGACCTGTTCGAGCTTGAATCTGTAGCTCTAAGGTAGTTTTCCATGATTGCTTATGGTTAGATCGTACATGCAATGGGTAAAAACCCACATGCAACTCCTTACTATTATTGTGCTCAAATTTGTTGGTGATTTGTTGTGTAGATGTTATAGATTTACTGATTTTAAAGTATTAGCATATTAGATTTGAGTTTGTTGAGTTATTGATTGATTTGGTGATGATTTGGGCAAACTTGCCATAACAGGAAACTTTTATGTTCAAGTCTTGGATTGGTAATGATCTAGACATGTTAGACATGTCTAGATGTCGTTAAATGCATATTGGGGTGTTTATAAACACATTTGGATGTTTGATTTTGTTAAAAAAAACTTGGTTTTGTACAAACTTGCTATTTATGGAAACTTTTAAGAATCAAAAGAGGGCTTTTGATGTTTTAAAACGTTTTGATGAACTTTGAGCATTGGATTATGCTTAGAAATAATTTTAACATATTTGGAAACCTTGATTTGTGAAAACGAGTTTTAAAACGAATACTTTCCAAATAAGGAAACTTTATTTGGGCAAAACGGCATAAACGGTGATTTATGCGCAAACGACATATTTTAAAGGTGTAGACATGTTTTACAAACACATTAGAAGCGTTAACTTTATGAAAGGGATTTCATAATCACATTTTCCTAAATTGGAAACTTTCTAAAAATGGCAACTTGTATGATTGGAGTCATAGGATGCATGTAAGTGTCCTACTTGTGCTTATGACAAATTGGATGGTTGTGAGGCCCCGAAACCGAGCACCTCACAGAGGTTGGTTTTCAACATAACACATAGCTCTTAAACTGAAAACTTTCATAATCATGCAGCGGAAATGTAAAGATAGTTTGATAAACAGAAATCAAGAAAGTGTCTGTATCAAAAACATATCGAATTGCCAAAACCAACGGATCGTCTGAGTTGATGCTTGAGCTCCATGCCTTCCCTTATCATAACTTTAACCTAACATACATGCTAAATCAAGTCAGCTTACGCTGGTGAGTTCTAGTTTTCATAAAACATCATAAACATTTTGTTAAGTTAGAACATGATTAACATAACAACATCATTTCGTTCACATAACCCAAAACATTGTCCCATAAACACCATAATCCACATCATCATACAACCACTGTAATAGTGGGCTTATGCCGGCACAAGGCTCCATAACCGTTGATCTGCCCTACCGAAACGTTCTACAGATCCATACTTACCCAGTAGCAAGTACTGGAGCAACCATTCTTACCCCATACGAATACAGGAGCAACGCCATACTTACCCCGTAACGAGTACGGGAGCAACCATACTTTCCCCATACGAATACGAGAGCAACCATAGTTACCCCATACGAATATGGGAGCAACGTCATACTTACCCCGTAACGAGTACGGGAGCAACCATACTTACCCAGTAACAATTACTGGAGCAAACATACCTACCCCATACGAATATGGGAGCAACCATCGTAACATGATACATTAGCACCATATCATCATTCAGCATAACATCGTAACCTTATCCTAATAACATAGGATTTCTCATAACAGGCTATGCTAGTATCATATCATCATAACATCCTGGCATCATACACATGTCATGCTAGCATATATTCGTCATAGCATCATACTTTCATCATAGCCTGCCTAGGATTTCATTATAACATAACATCTCTAATTATCTTCATAGCATGTTATCATTCAGTTTATCGTCATAACATATTAACATGCATTCATAATACTTAGCATACTTTCATGCATAATTCATGCTAACACATAAACATGCACACATAGTCAGGGCATATCATCATTCATTCATCATCATCATAAGCACATAACATCATAGACATAACAATAAGCATTTATGCCAGCCCAAAACATTAAACATAAAATAGGGCATCTAGAACTCACCTGATAATGGCTCCTTGTCTTCTTAACCGAACTCCTTAGTTAAGACTTGGGAACCTACAATATTACATCGTCTCATCACATACCATTCTTAGACTTAGGATATATCCTAAGTCCTCATAGTCAACTAGTCCCCATTATAAGCTCAAGTTCTTGAACCATAGCTAAGTATTCGAAATACTCGAGGTTCGTTAAGCATCCCATACTCGAAACCCATGTACACGAAACACCCAAAGTACACGAAACCTTGTGTACTCGAACATTCATGTGTAATCAAACTAGGGTACACGAAAGCACTGTATTCGAAACTGGTGTACTCGAAATGCTCTACTCGAATTCTACCTGCTCGAAATGATACATTTTTGTGTACTCATCTTTTCGCCATAAACCATCTCCGAAATTCATCTAAGATCATGGGGATCTAGTCTTGGGTTCCTTATGTTGTTACCAACACATTAGAACCACAAAGTTTCAAACTTTATGCATAAAGGTGTGAGCTTTATGCATAAGTTCGCTTTTTCATAAAAATCCTAACTTTCTAGTTTAGAACACTTACTTGAAAGTAGATGAGCACTCTTGTAGATCCTCGTGTGTTTTCCTCTTCCGTTTGGTTGATTAAAAGCTCGATCTTCAAGTTCTGGGATTCTACTTCGTGTACTCGGGAGACAATGCGTTCTAGCCAAAGGTTCGCACAATTCCCAAGGCACCACTATTTATAGACAAGGGCTGGTACTCGAAATCTTGAGTACACGAATTCTGGCGTACTCGAAAACTGGTGTACTCGAAATCTTACCAGTTTCGAGTACACGATCTGTAATCCTCACTTTGGTTATCTTACAAGTTACTTATTCGTTGCTTGTACGTAGGATCCAAATAACTTGAATTAGAAAATTTGGGGTGTTACACGTCGAACAGATGAGGATACAGCCCCCTCATTTCATCTTCCGTCTCCCATGTCGTGTCTGAACCCTTCCGATGCTTCCACTGAACCTTGACTTGACGAACTCTTTTATTCCGTAATTGCTTTTCCTTCGTATCCACAATGGCAACTGCTTCTTCAATGTAGTTCAGTCGGTCATCTACCTCAATGTCATCCAAAGGAACATGTGCTAGCTCGTCTGCCAAACACTTCCTAAGATGTGACACGTGGAAGGTAGGATGAATCCCGTTCAGCTCCTCTGGTAGATCCAACCGATACGCGACTTTCCCTACCCTTGCCTTTATCTGAAACGGTCTGATCTACCTCAGACTCAACTTGCCTCGCTTTCTGAATCGAATGATTCCCTTCCATGGTGATACTTTCAGCAACACTCGATCGCCAACATAAAAGTCGATCGGTCTCCGGCGCTTGTTAGCGTAAGACTTTTGGCGATCTTGTGCAGCTTTCATTCGTGCTTTTATCACCCGTAACTTTTCTGCCATATCAGTTACTGCAGTTTTATTCCCCATCTCTTTCTGTCCAACTTCACCCCCGCATACCGGGGTTCTACATCGTCTTCCGTACAACGCCTCGTATGGGGGCATTCCGATACTAGAGTGATAGCTGTTATTGTACGAAAACTCCACCAATGGCAAGTGATCATCCCTGCTTCCTCCAAAATTGTAACATCAGTGCCGGACGCGTGCCGGAACAGTGATCGCAACAGTAACTTGTACAGTAACTCAGGTACACATTGCGTGAAACTATGTTTATTCTATTGACACATTGTGCTTAACATGAAACTATTATACGATTGTCTGAATCTGACTGAAACCTTAGGGTTTAATAGTGAGAAACATGTCAGACAACACAGTGTTGAGACATAGATATTTGATTTGATACTATTGTGTCTAAGCGTATGTGAGGTGAAACAAAAACAAAACCATAACGGTTATTGTTACGGAATGCTAAACCAACGAATTGTTCGTATAGGTGACGATCTGTACGAATGATTCTGAGAGTTTAACGTTCTGAAATAATGACTGAACAGTAGAAAACAAGAATCAGAAAGCCAAACCATCGACGTGTTTGTTCGGATGACGATTCGAACGAATACGCGCGATGGCGACGCGTTCTGACGAAACGAAAACGAACACGAAACAAACGATCATAACTTTAAGGAAATAAAATATTCCCTATTTTACAATTTTGAAACTCATCATAGGTAAATTAAAGTAAACTATTTTATTAAATCGCGAATGAATTAACGAAACGCGTAAAATATATGATTCGATAAATAAATTAAAGAATACGATATTTAAAATAATTTATAATGATAATTTCATCCTAACTATCCTAAATTAATTCTTTTTATTTAAATTACGGAAAACGCGCGTAATGTGCCGGATACGCGACGAAATTACAAACCGAGTAACCGAAACGAGCCCGAATACCCCCGGGGTATATAAGCCTTGAAAGAGGTTATTCTTCTCATTTCTGACAAACCCTCTATCTCTCTACACTCTCTCTCCCATTTACTTCCTCTCACTAGAAATCACCACCATTTCCAAACTTTGAAGCTCCATATCTCACACGTTTCTTAACGAAATCGGGTGATCCTTGGACCTACACGAAGCTCTTGAAGGTCTCTATCAAGAAGTACAACAGATCTGGAGGTTTAACCGGCCATTTTTGAGGCATTGATGAAAGAAAACTCACGAAAGTAGGGTTTCTTTACCTATTTGTTGGATCTAATCAATATCCGGCTCAAAAGTTGGATTCCAAACACAACCCACATGTATGATAAACAACCTGCTTGCAACCCTAGCTAGTTAATCGCCTTGCAACAACTTGGAGCTGGATGAGAATGGCGAGGATGAACAGGTTCGTGACCTGTAGAAAAACCAAACAAGTTGGCCGAACCTTGCAAGGGTGGCCGAACCCTCACCTTTGCGGCCGAACCCAGGAGCTCCCTCTTCCACGAACCCATGCATTCTCACGAACCATCACCATGTTCCCGAACCTTATGGGACCAGCGAACGCTAGTGGACCACGACCCTAGCTTCACTGCCGAACCTATGAATGGCCATGCACACGAACCCTAGGCAGGCGAACCTTTGGGCTACCCGCACCCCGAACCTTGGTGCTATTTGGTGAACCATAAACGAATCTGTCCCCTCAACAGCCGAACCATTTCGTTTAGGGGCGAACCTTTAGTTATACCGAACCTAAGGGTTAAGAAGCTGCATGTCACGAACCTTCTTCCATTAGGACCGAACCCTAACAAGGGTTCGCTGCCATTATAAACTGCCCCGTCGATTGATATAAGCCAACCTTCTTGACCGTGTGGATGCAGTAGCCAATACTCGATGATAATTGGGCTACCCTTTTGTTTTTCTGCCGCCCAACCTCACGTGACACTTGGCCCAAACCCATTTTCTTTCGGCCCACTATTGTTTCGACAATGGGATCTTTTGGCCCATGACGCTTATAAGGCCCAAGTGATATTGAATTTCGGCCTAGTAGAATTAGAACCTGGCCCAGTTCGGCCCATCATAATCATATTTGATCCATGTGTATTGATTTGGCCCAACATAAACTCCCCCGCCCAAATACATTTAGCCGGCCCAACCTATCATTGCACAAGCCCAACATTTAGATTAATTTATAGTTGGCCCAATAGTTGGCCCATGGCCACTATTCGGCCCACATGGATTATACTTGATCCAATTTCTCTTTTGGCCCATCATAATCAAATAAAAGACATAACACATTGACAAATCGAATTTGGTTAAAATGCATGGAATTTGAACAATTTACTACAAGGGTTGTTATGGATTAAGAAACCAAAGCACATGAGTAGGAATGTGATATTATTTACGTGTCATTACATTCTTTAATAAACAAAAAGGGGCCGAAAGACGATCGAGACTCATAGTATTAGCCAACTTTAGGGCTAACATTAACACTTACACACATACGTATCAATTATAATTCATATTTATAAGTACAAACACTATTAAATCAATACAGGAACGTGAACATCATACCAACTGCAAACAAAGAGAGCGTGCATTCTTATTCTACTTAGTCAATCACTACGGACATAAGGTGAGTTCGTTTGTCCCTTTTCAAACTTATTTGTTTTATTTCGGGACTGAGAAGCATGTTATACATTTTCATAAAACTATTGAAATGTTATTTAATGCTTTAAACATAAACATGATACTTATGTTGAGACTTAAGTTAGAACTTAGAATACTTTGAAAAGCAATAGACTTGAAACTTATACTTTAAACTTGAGGCTTGAAACCATATGTTGGATGCTTATGAGACTTGATGCTTAAAAATGTGATTAGATGTTTGTGAGAACTATATGCTTAAACATGAGACTTGATGCAAACCTATGGAATTCATGATGAAACTATGTGTGGACACTTGAAACTATATGCTTGAAACTACTACATGCGCATGAAACATTGTGCATGTATCTAATCATAGGTTACGTAATTGCTAAATGACTGCTAGTGCAGAGCTTGTACCTATGGATTGAGATACATGTAAAACTAAACCGTAACGAGGCTAAGCATTTACCTATATAAGAGACATGTTATTGCTAAACGACTGCTAGTGCAGAGCTTTTGTCTGCTTATATGAGGTATGTAATTGCTAAACTTAACCATAACGAGGCTAAGCTATTATCTATATAAGAGACATGTAATTGCTAAACGACTGCTAGTGTAGAGCTTTTGTCTGCTTATATGAGATATGTAATTGTTGGATTACTTGTGTATGCATGGCTTCTGTCTATGTATGAGATACGTAATTGCTAAACAACTGCTAGTGCAGAGCTTGTATCTTGTATAGGAGACACGTAATTGCTAAACTAAGCTTAACTAATTCATGAGATACGTAATTGCTAAACGACTGCTAGTGCAGAGCTTGTATCTATCCGTGAGCTACGTAATTGCTAAACGACTGCTAGTGCAGAGCTTGTACTCACGCATGAGATTAGGGACAACTAAACTATGTGCGTGTGAAACTATGATACTTGATAAACATACTTTGAAACTAACACTTGTGAACACTATAGACTTGTAAACTTTGAAACAGAAAACAAAAGCTTTGATGAGGAATGGGTTGATTGGTAGGTAAAATGCTTAATTATTATTAACAACAGTGTCATATCCGGATTAGTATGTGGTGGGATGGCGTCTGGGAGGGTCGTAGGCTCGACCCAGGGGTATGCCCTATATATAAGCATACCGATTTGGATATTACATGTGGAGTTAATAAGATTAAGGTTTTACTGAAAGAGGTTTGATAAAACTATTTTTAAACTTATAAACTTTATGAACTCACCAACCATTGTGTTGACTTTATGTTCTTACATGCATTCTCAGGTGAAGAACATGTACAAGCTAAGGGTTCAGGATTGCATACTAGGCTGCCCAGATAGAGGACCTAGTAGACTTTTGGGAAGCACATCTTCTGTTGATGATACACATTACTTTTGATATCTTGTACATATACAAGAAATAAACATTTGATTCTTTTGTTAGGTTTACTTAGTTAAATTGCAGAACATTAATATTGTAATATAACTTTGTAATCCTACTTATTACTTGATTGTGCTTTAGTTATTCTTAAAACATTGATGCTATGTAAACAATCTGATCATCTTGATTATCACCCACGATATATCGCGCCCCGGGAACCTTCCGCCCGACGGGGACTCCGATCCAACCCCGCCGGCTCGGGGTGTGACAAATTGGTATTAGAGCCCAAGGTTATAGAGAATAATAGGTCATTTACTTAAACAGTTTGGCCTAAACTATAACTTAGGGACCCTCATATAGATAACATAAGATTTAAGATTGCATTGTGTCTTGTACGTTCAGTCTGTATGCTAACCAATTTTCTTTCGGGAAGAAGCAGAATGACACTAAGAAGACAACCACCCCCTCCTCCACAACAAGATGGAGACCCAGCGGTTGATGCACTCGCAACTCTGATCACTGGACAGTTGATGACGATTCTCCCTGGAATCATCGCTCAAGTCATGAACGGTGACGAGAACACACGATGCTACCCGAAGACAGTTACGGGAACTAAAGGAGTTGTACAAGGAGAGACAAGCAAGAAGCGAAAACGGTGTCGTCCTAAGAAATCAAGAGACCCTGAAATCTACACCGAGGCCATTCCCCTTCGCCAAATGGCCGTTGATCCCGAATCAGAAGGTCGTAAGCGTTATGCTGGAAAAGCTCCCCTTTGCACTAACTGTCACTATCATCACCGTGCTGAGATCCCATTTAAACAATGCACCCATTGTAGTGAGACGGACCATTGGGACCATCAATGCATATCTTTGATGAAATTAAAGTGCAAACAGAAGACTGGAAAATTCTCTTTATGTGCCACATGCAGTCTTCACCATGCTAAGAATAAACTGTGCAAACATTGCCTGAATTGCGGGAGAAAGGGACACTGGAGTCGTGATTGTAATAATCCACCGATTCATAACCAGAACCCTGGAAACACTACATATCCCCTTCCTCGACACAACAAGGATTGCTATGTGTGCGGATTGTCCGAACACATTGCACGAGATTGCCCCGTCATGGTATGTTCAGCAAATCTTGTACATTCTGAGGAAATGGATGCATTACCAACTTTTGATGCAAGTTTGGGATGGTATGACCCCACAGGTATGCAAACTTCATCATATTACATTAAATCACTTATTGGTATGCTAATTTGGGATGTATATTCTGTTGTGATCTTAGAAACAATAAATTTAAGGTAACCATAAGCCACTCGGTGTCAACAAGGTAATCAGAATAGTAACCTAAGGGAGCCTTAGAACAAATAACATTAAATGATTAAATAAAGATAGAGTAATTCGTAAGTGCAGTTTAACTACTGTAAATAGGAAGAGTACCTTATCTAATTAGAATACTAAAAGCTGAAAGGATTCAAAATGCCAAAACTAGAAAGTAGACTTTTACTTACCACCTAGGCTTCATAGAACTTGAATTACTTGACTTAGAGAACTTTGGCTCTAGAATGTTAAGAAAGGATGAATGCCCAAAACTATACGGGAATCATAGCTAAACTAGATACGTAGACCAGGAGAACCAACTTAGAGTACAAGACGAAAACATACCCAAGACGGTGTTTCGTACCAAATACGGGTATTACGAGTTTATGGTGATGCCTTTTGGGTTGACGAATGCACCCGCGGTCTTCATGGATCTCATGAACCGTGTGTGTAAGCCGTACTTAGATCAATTTGTTATTGTTTTCATTGATGACATATTGATCTATTCCAAGAGCAAAGCAGAACATGAGCAACACCTTAGAACGATCTTGGAACTGTTAAAGGAAGAGAAACTCTATGCCAAATTCTCCAAGTGTGAATTTTGGTTAAAAGAGGTTCAATTCCTAGGCCATGTTGTTAACAGTGAGGAAATACATGTTGATCCTGCCAAGATCGAGGCAATAAAAGATTGGGACACTCCGAAGACACCGACGGAGATACGTTCTTTTCTAGGTTTAGCAGGCTATTACAGAAGATTCATCTCTAACTTTTCTAAGATAGCCCTGCCACTCACGAAGCTAACACAGAAAATCGACCTGTTTATTTGGGAACAAAAGCAAGATGAAGCTTTTCAAACTTTGAAACAAAAGCTATGTGATGCTCCGATCTTATCTCTCCCAGACGGTTGTGATGACTTTGTTGTGTATTGTGATGCATCCCATCAGGGACATGGCTGTGTACTTATGCAGCGAGACAAGGTTATTGCGTATGCGTCGAGACAACTGAAAATTCATGAGAAGAACTACACTACTCATGATTTGGAACCGGGAGATGTGATAATTGCCTTAAAGATTTGGAGGCATTACTTATATGACACCAAGTGTACCATATTTACTGACCACAAAAGTCTGCAACACATATTTGATCAGAAGGAACTCAACATGCGACAGCAATGTTGTGTGGAGCTTCTGAATGATTACGACTGTGTTATCAAGTACCATCCCGGTAAGGCAAACGTTGTAGCTGATGCCTTGAGCCAGAAGGAATGTGTCAAACCCTTGCGCGTCAGAGCAATGGGAATGACTGTGCACACAAGCTTACACGACCACATTATACAAGCACAACAGGAGGTTATTGAACGTGAAAACTTGAAGAAGAACTCGATTGCGATGTGGAGAAACATTTGGAAACAAAACCCGATGGACTTGTTTACTTCAAGGATCGTGTATGGATTCCTGCAGTAGATGGGTTAAGGAAACTTATATTCGATGAAGCACACAAGACCAAGTACTCTGTGCATCCCGGTGCTGATAAAATGTACCAAGACTTACGTGCATATTATTGGTGGCCGGGTATGAAGAAAGACATAGCCGAGTACGTTAGTCGATGCCTTACGTGTGCCACGGTGAAGGCGGAACACCAAAAACCATCAGGTTTACTGGAACAGCCTGAAATTCCACTTTGGAAGTGAGAACAAATAGCTATCGATTTTATTACCAGGCTACCCCGCACTTCCAGTGGACATGACACTATATAGGTTATCGTTGATCGATTAACCAAATCTGCTCATTTCTTGCCGATGCGAGAAACTTACATGATGGATAAACTAGCGAAGCTTAACATCAATGAGATAGTGGTACGCCATGTTGTGCCATTGTCTATCATTTCAGATCGAGATAGCAGATTCACATCAAGGTTTAGGCAGTCATTGCAGAAATCTCTGGGGACGCAATTAAACTTGAGTACAGCTTATAATCCACAAACGGATGGTCAAAGTGAACGTACTATACAAACCCTAGAGGATATGTTTAGAACTTTTGTTCTAGACTTTGGTGGTAATTGGGATTCTCATTTGCCACTAATCGAGTTCTCCTACAATAACAGTTATCACAGCAGTATCGGTTGTGCCCCATTCAAGGCTCTTTATGGTCGGAAATGTCGATCACCGATCTGTTGGTCGGAAGTGGGAGACCGTGTCATGTTGAAGGTATCCCCATGGAAAGGTGTAGTTTGTTTTGCGAAGAAAGGAAAACTAACACCACGATACGTGGGACCGTTCGAAATCATCGAACGTATTGGTCCTGTGGCTTACAGGTTAAGCTTACCAGATGAACTTAGTGGTGTACATGACGTGTTTCACGTCTCAAACTTGAAGAAATGCCTTGCTGATGAAACTCTTATCATACCAGTTGAAGAAATTCAATTAGATGAACACTTACGTTTTGTTGAAGAACCTTTAGAGATTATGGATCGCAAAGTTAACAAACTGAGGCGAAGCCTAAGGTTCGTTGGAATTCAAGGCGCGGACTCGAGTTTACTTGGGAACGTGAAGATCACATGAAGAATAAGTATCCCCAGCTCTTTACAGAGGAAGCCGTACCGAATAACGAGTCTTAAATTTCGGGACGAAATTTCTCCAACAAGGGGAGACTGTAACATCAGTGCCGGACGCGTGCCGGAACAGTGATCGCAACAGTAACTTGTACAGTAACTCAGGTACACATTGCGTGAAACTATGTTTATTCTATTGACACATTGTGCTTAACATGAAACTATTATACGATTGTCTGAATCTGACAGAAACCTTAGGGTTTAACAGTGAGAAACATGTCAGACAACAGAGTATTGAGACATAGATATTTGACTTGATACTATTGTGTATAAGCGTATGTGAGGTGAAACAAAAACAAAACCATAACGGTTATTGTTATGGAATGCTAAACCAACGAATTGTTCGTATAGGTGACGTTCTGTACGAATTATTCTGATAGTTTAACGTTCTGAAATAATGACTGAACAGTAGAAAACAAGAATCAGAAAGCCAAACCATCGACGTGTTTGTTCGGATGACGATTCGAACGAATACGCGCGATGGCGACGCGTTCTGACGAAACGAAAACGAACACGAAACAAACGATCATAACTTTAAGGAAATAAAATATTCCCTATTTTACAATTTTGAAACTCATCATAGGTAAATTAAAGTAAACTATTTTATTAAATCGCGAATGAATTAACGAAACGCGTAAAATATATGATTCGATAAATAAATTAAAGAATATGATATTTAAAATAATTTATAATGATAATTTCATCCTAAGTATCCTAAATTAATTCTTTTTATTTAAATTACGGAAAACGCGCGTAATGTGCCGGATACGCGACGAAATTACAAACCGAGTAACCGAAACGAACCCGAATACCCCCGGGGTATATAAGCCTTGAAAGAGGTTATTCTTCTCATTTATGACAAACCCTCTCTCTCTACACTCTCTCCCGTTTTCTTTCTCTCACTAGAAATCACCACCATTTCCAAATTTTGAAGCTCCATATCACACACGTTTCTTAACGAAATCGGGTGATCCTTGGACCTACACGAAGCTCTAGAAGGTCTCTATCAAGAAGTACAACAGATCTGGAGGTTTAACCGGCCATTTTCGAGGTATTGATGAAAGAAAACTCACGAAAGTAGGGTTTCTTTACCTATTTGTTCAATCTAATCAATATCCGGCTCAAAAGTTGGATTCCAAACACAACCCACATGTATGATAAACAATCTGCTTGCAACCCTAGCCAGTTAATCGCCTTGCAACAACTTGGAGCTGGATGAGAATGGCGAGGATGAAAAGGTTCGTGACCTGTAGACAAACAAAACAAGTTGGCCGAACCTTGCAAGGGTGGCCGAACCCTCACCTTTGCGGCCGAACCCAGGAGCTCCCTCTTCCACGAACCCATGCATTCTCAAGAACCATCACCATGTTCCCGAATGTTAAGGGACCCGCGAACCCTAGTGGACCACGACCCTAGCTTCACTGCCAAACCTATGAATGGCCATGCACACGAACCCTAGGCAGGCGAACTGTCACACCCCAAGCCGGCGGGGTTGGATCGAAGTCCCTGTCGGGCGGAAGGTTCTCGGGGCGCGATATCGTGAGTGATAATCGTGATGATCTGATTGTTTACATAGCATAAATGTTCAGAATAACTAAAGCACAATAGCATCAAACTAGGATTACAAAGTTAAGTTACAGTTGATCATGTTCAGTAATTTAACTAAATAAACCTATCAGAAGAATCAAATGTATCTATCTTGTATCTGTACAAGATATCAAAAGTGATTTGCTTTTGTAACAAAATCTATGCTTTCCAAAAGTCTACTAGGTCCTCTATGAGAGTATCCTAGTATGCATTCCTGAAGTTTGATCCTATTCCTGTGCATCACCTGAGAAAGCAAGTAAGAAAACAAAGTCAACACAATGGTTGGTGAGATCATGTAGTTTTAGTACTTGTAAAATAGCTTTTGCAAACATCTTCTGCAAAACCTTAACTTCATTAACACCACTGTATTATCCAACTCAGTATGCTTATATATAGGGCATACCCCTGAGTCGAGCCTACGACCCGCCCAGACGCCATCCCACCACATACTAAGTTGCATAGGACATTGCTATTAATGATAATTAAGCATTTTACCTACCATTCGATTCATTCTTCATCATAGCTTTAGTTTACTGTTTCAAAGTTTACAAGTCTATAGCATTTATATGTATTAGCTTCAATATTAGTTTAACAAACATTGTGTATAAAAGTTTATAATATTGACCCAAAAGCATTCATGCATCCCCTCGGTAACAACCTTAATCTCATTAACACCACTGTATTATCCAACTCAGTATGCTTATATATAGGGCATACCTTGAGTCGAGCCTACGACCCGCCCAGACGCCGTCCCACCACATACTAAGTCGCATAGGACACTGTTGTTAATGATATTTAAGTGTCTTACCTACCCTCTATTTCGTTTATAGCTTTAGCATTATGTTTTAGTTTATAGCATGAGTGAACATTGAGGAATCACTGTATGGCAAGCACTGAGAGACCATCAGTCTACTCCTGAAGTCCCGACTATGAAGGTCACCCTATGGCAAGCACTGAGAGACCATAATAGGTGCCTTCTAGTCCCGAACGTGAAGAACACCTGAAGGCAAGCACTGAGAGACCAACTGTTGTTCTTCAAGTCCTGACTAGGAAGAACACCTGAAGGCAAGCACTGAGAGACCAACTATTGTTCTTCCATAGCCAATAGTTTTAGCATTCAAATAGTTTCACAACCGGTAAGGCAAGCACTGAGAGACCGAACCGTTGTTTTAGCATGGCAAGCATATGAGCATACAAAGTTTATAGCATGAGTGAACATTGAGGAATCACTGTATGGCAAGCACTGAGAGACCATCAGTCTACTGCTCAAGTCCCGACTATGAAGGTCACCCTATGGCAAGGACTAAGAGACCATAATAGGTGCCTTCTAGTCCCGAACGTGAAGAACACCTGAAGGCAAGCACTAAGAGACCAACTATTGTTCTTCAAGTCTTGACTAGGAAGAACTCTTGAAGGCAAGCACTAAGAGACCAACTATTGTTCTTCCATAGTCAATAGCTTTAGCATTTAACTTTATAGCATTCAAATAGCTTTACAACCGGTAAGGCAAGCACTTAAAGCATTTCGAGCATTCAAGCATAGTAAGCATATAGTATCAACACATAGCTTTAGCACTTAGCATGTAGCATTGGTGTTTAGCATTAGCTTGTAGCATTGTAGCATGAGTGTTTAGCATTAGTGTGTAGCATTAGCATGTAGCATTAGTGTTTAGCATTAGCATGTAGCATTAGTGTTAAGCATTAGCATGTAGCATTGGTGTTAAGCATTAGCATGTAGCATTGTAGCATTTGTGTTAAGCATTAGCATGTAGCATTAGTGTTTAGCATTAGTATGTAGTATTAGTGTTAAGCATTAGCATGTAACATTGTAGCATTTATGTTAAGCATTAGCATGTACCATTAGTATTTAGCATTAGTATACAGTATTAGTGTTAAGCATTAGCATGTAACATTGTAGCATTTATGTTAAGCATTAGCATGTAGCATTAGTGTTTAGCATTAGCATATTGTATTAGTGTTAAGCATTGGCATGTAACATTGTAGCATTTCGTATAAGTGTTCAAGCTTTAGTATCAAGTACGTAGTTTAAGCATATAGTTTAGAGCATAAACATCAAGCGTATGGTTTAAGCATAGAGTTTATAACATAAGCATTAAGCATCTAGTTTAAGCTTCAAGTTTGTAGCATAAGCATCAAGAATTTGTGTAAATGCATTTTTATAAATCATTTAAACATTGGTTTAAAATGTATAACATGCTTCTCAGTCCCGAAGTAAAATCAAAATATTTAGAAAAAGGGACAAATGAACTCACCTTGTTGTTGTAGTGGTTGACTAAGACTCAAGAATGCACGCGCTCGTTGTAGTATTTGTTGTTATGTTCACGGTCCTGTGTTGAATTCACGTTGTTGTCCTTATAAGTATAAGTTGTATGTAATTGAGGGTTTCTATGTGTTAGCCCTAAAGTTCGCTAACACTCGCAAGTCTCGGTCATCATTTCCTTATGGTGGTATATGCTAATACTTAACCAAATAAGTTAAGTTAGCATATCTTGTGTTTAATGCTCTGTGTTTTACTTAGCATAACTCATATTGTGTTTTGAAGGTTTGAACTCAATTTAGTTCCTAAGTTTGAAACGTAGAGATTTAGGTTATGGTTTAGGACTACTTAACTCCTCATAAAAGAGTTTGAATCAATATTTCTCTAGTTACCATGTCACCATTGAACTCCATAAAAGTGATTATTAGATGTTAGGTATAAATGTTAATAAAAGTTGCCACCTTTGTAGTAAAAGCCATAATTCTATGCATGTTAGTGATAAATGCGTGTTCGTTTAAACCATTGATCTTGTGGGCCGAACTAGTCTCATGGGCAAACTAATTGTATGGGCTGAAACAGCCCTAATGGCCCGAAACAGTGTGATCATGGGCCGGCCTAAGTAATTTCCTGGAGTCATGGTTTTAAGCCGAAGAGACCTAGCCCCCAGCCGAATGAAGGAGGCTGCGGCTAATGGTGATGGGCCAAACAGTGAGTGTGGCCTGACTAATGGTTGCTGGGCTAACTCCCTAGGCCAATAAGTTGTGTGGACCTACTGTTGGGCCGAAGAGCTAGGTTGGGCCGTATGAGGGCTGCTGGCCGTATGTGGTTGTGTTCCATTGAAGATGTGTACCTAACAAAGTTGATTGGCCGAATGAGTTGGTCGACTAGGGTTATCATCGAATGAAATTGGCTGTGAAAAGAGTTCTTGGCCCAAAGGGGGTTGATTGTCGAATGAGGTTCAAGCCGTATGAATGGTGGTCGAATGAGGAAGTTGGCGAATATCTCCCAGCCGAATGTTGTTCAGATTGAAGCCATGTGGGTGAACGGGGTGCCCGACCGAATGGCTCCATGTAGGCGAAGGAGACTCCACCGAATGAACCAGGCGGCTAGCTCCTTCATTCGGCCGACACAACCCTTCATTCGGCCCTAGGCCTTTCGCCGAGCTGTGTGGCTCTTCATTCGGTCGTAGTAGGTGCCCAGCATAGAATCGCCTCCCTCCAAAGGATCAAGGTCATTTTCGAAGTTGGAATAGGTTAACCTGGTTCTTGTGGTTACAGAAGTAGAATAGGAGGGTGGCTAACCGATTAGGGTTGGTGTTCAACAATGGGTTTGAAAACCCAAATTTCGTGACTTTTGCAGGTTCATACCTCGATTTTCAGTGTGTTCTACTCCAGATCGTTTGTACTTTCGTGTAGAGGAGATCAATACCTTCGCGTAAGTTCAAGAATGGCTCGATTTCATTGAGAGATGAGTGAGATATGAGTGTTTGAAGTTTGAAAATGGTGGTTGGGGGTGAAAACCGGGATTAGGGTTTTGAATGTGGGAGAAGAAGAGAGAATGAGGAGAAATGCCCTCATTTAGGGTATTTATACCCCGAGGGTGTTCGGCTTCGTTTTCGTTGTTCGGTTCGCGTTTTCGTTGCGTCTTCGGAACGTAACGCGTAGTTTTACGCTTCCAAAACAAAATGGATTATTTTAGGATGTTTAAAATACAACTATTGTCAGAAATCGTTTTAAATATCATTGCATTAATTTATTTATCGAATTATATTATTTTTACGCGTTTAGTTAATTTGTTCGCGATTTCTTAAAATAGTTTTGTTTAATCTCATTTATGATGAGTTTCAAAATTGTAAAACAGAAAATACTATATTTTCTTAAATTTATTATCGTTCGTGTCGTTTTCGTTTTCGTTTCGTCAGAAAACGTCACTTACGCGCGTTTTCGTACAGAGCGCTAACTGTACGAACATGATCGTACGTTTCACTTTCTGATTTTGTTTTCTACTTTTCAGTCATCGTTTCAGATCGTTAAACTATCAGATCTATTCGTACAGATCGACACCTATACGGATAGTTCGTCCGTTTAGCATTCTGCAACTGTTATGGTTTTGTTCTGTTTATCCTCACATACGTTTAAACCTAATAATACAAAATCAAACATGTTTGCATCTGTTCATGATTGTCTGATGTGTTTCTGATTGTTTAAACCATAAGGTTTAAATCAGAATTTCAGAAACATTGTGTAATAGTTTATGTTTAGCATCGAATGTAATTAGCTTCTAAATATGTTTCCTTGATTGTATCTGAGTTACTGTACAAATTACTGTACCGATTACTGTTCCGGTAACGATTCCGGCACAGATGTTACAGTCTCCCTTGTTGAAGAAATTTCGTCCCGAAATTTAAAAGTCATTATCGGTCACACTTTCTTTGTAACAAATGGGGGAAGACTTTATTTGGCGTAACGTCTCTACGTTCCCAAATGAACTCTGGGTTGCTTTTGGAATTCCCACCAAGTTTAGTAGTTGAAATACGGTTTCATTCAGTGCTTGACTTCACATTTCCGTAGTTCCTATTGATTTGTCTATGAAATGCCTGTGTAGGCCTTTCACATCACCTCAATCAGTTTGATCAAGAGTTAATCAGCCAATGATTTCTTGTGATCTCTCCTCTAAGTCGCATCATGCTTAGGTCTATCTCATTTATACCATCTGGTCCCACGTATAACGAGTCTTTTATGTTGACTTAATCATCATGAGTCAGATGTATCTTGTTTTCGTCTCTCGATGTCATTGCCTTAAGTATGATTCGTCAAGTATTGCCTCAGAGTTTTGCTCATCTTATTGCTTTACATAATCTTTGCATAATTTTATCATCTTATTATTCAAAACTAATTGATGTTATGAGCATCAATTGTTACACCACTTTAATGTTAGCTGTGGTTTCCTAAGTATGTTGTATACATTAACTAAGGATTCCTTCATGGTTTCTACCACCTGACAGAATTTTCTAGGCTTCCATGAAATACCTACGTGGTTATGCTAATAGGAACAAGATAAATTCCTGGTGCATACTAGTATCAAAATGAAACAAGCACTTATGGGTTAAAGCATATCACATACCAGTACCCATCTTTGGCATATCTTGTCTCATATTCGCAACTGATTTTCCCGGTAGACTTATTTAGTTTAACCATGATTTCAGCATTGTATTAATATTCATCCTTTCCTTAACATCCTAGAACCGAAGTTCTCCAAATTAAGTAACTCGAGTTCTATAAGGTCTAGTGAAAAGTGACAGCTTACACACTAGTTTTAGCATTTTGACTTTCTACGGCTTTTAATGTTCTAAATAGATAAGGTCCTCTTTCTAATTGTAGTAGTTAAACTATAATCAAGAATTACCCCATCTTTATTTGATCATTTAACGCTTATTCGACCTAAGGATTCCTTAGGTTACTATTCCGATTTATTGTTTCTAACATCACAACAGTTCATGTATTTCTAGTTTATACATCAATAAATAATTCATTGTAACTTAATGAAGTTTGCATACCTATGGAGTCATCGGACTCCGGGTGATCTCCAGGATCTGGTAAAGCAAGTAATTCCTCAGTGATTGCTGGATCAGCTGAAGGCATCCTCCTAGGGCAGTTCCTAGCGAAATGTCTGAGCATTCCGCACGTGTAGCAGTTGTGGTTATGTTGAGAGGAAGTAGAGGTACTTGCTCTTTGTTCTTATTTCCTAGTGGAAATAAACCGACATTGTTGGATCCAGTGTCCGTATTTCCCACAATTCAGACAGTGTCTACAAGGTTTCTTCTCATCATGGTGAAAACCACATTCGGCACATTTAGGTAATGTACCAAAATATTGACGGGGAATATGGGTCATGGGCGTTCTGCATTGTTGCATCCAGTGGCCTGTTTTCCCACAACTTGTGCACTGCACACATGGGAGTTCAGCTCGATGATAATTACGACAAACTGGGCAGTGAGGGGTTTTTCCCTCGCATTGGGCACTCATCCCTGAAATCGGACCAGGCAGGATTTGACTGATGGGTGTAGCGTCATTGTAGTTCACAGTTCTCTTTCGCCTTTTTGGAGTACGTCGTTTAGGTTTGTTGCTGGTTTCTCCTTCCTCTGGTTCCTTCTTCTTTTCTGCAAGGAGTGGAAAGTTCCTAGCAAACTCCTCACTGTTCTGAATCCGGGTGATGATTCCAGGAAAGACCGCTACCAACTCTTCAGTTATCAGAGTGGCGAGTGCATCAACTGCTGAGTCCATCTCCTGTGAAGGAGGAGGCGGTGATGGTTGTCTTCTTGGTGACATTCTGCTTACACCCAAAAGAATATCGGTTAACAAAATGATCCAATGAAGAAGACACAATGCAAGCTTAAATCCAATGTTCTCTATATGAAGGGTCCCAAAGTTATAGTCTAGGCCAAACCGTTAAAGTATATGACCTATTATTCTCTCACACCCCGAGCCGGCGGGGTTGGATTGAAGTCCCCGTCGGGCGGAAGGTTCTCGGGGCGCGATATCGTGAGTGATAATCGTGATGATCAGATTGGTTACATAGCATCAATGTTAAGAATAACTAAAGCACAATAGCATCAAACTAGGATTACAAAGTTAAATTACAGTTGACCATGTTCAGTAATTTAACTAAATAAACCTATCAGAAGAATCAAATGTATCTATCTTGTATCTGTACAAGATATCAAAAGTGATTTGCTTTTGTAACAAAATCTGTGCTTTCCAAAAGTCTACTAGGTCCTCTATCAGAGTATCCTAGTATGCATTCCTGAAGTCTGATCATATTCATGTGCATCACCTGAGAAAGCATGTAAGAAAACAAAGTAAACACAATGGTTGGTGAGTTCATGTAGTTTTAGTACTTGTAAAATAGCTTTTGCAAACCTCTTCGGTAAAACCTTAACTTCATTAACACCACTGTATTATCCAACTCAGTATGCTTATATATATGGCATACCCCTGAGTCGAGCCTACGACCCGCCCAGACGCCATCCCACCACATACTAAGTTGCATAGTACATTGCTATTAATGATAATTAAGCATTTTACCTACCATTCGATTCATTCTTCATCATAGCTTTAGTTTACTGTTTCAAAGTTTACAAGTCTATAGCATTTGTATGTATTAGCTTCAATATTAGTTTAACAAACATCGTGTATTAAAGTTTATAATATTGACCCAAAAGCATTCATGCATCCCCTAGGTAACAACCTTAATCTCATTAACACCACTGTATTATCCAACTCAGTATGCTTATATATAGGGCATACCCCTGAGTCGAGCCTACGACCCCTCAGACGCCGTCCCACCACATACTAAGTCGCATAGGACAGTGTTGTTAATGATAATTAAGTGTCTTACCTACCCTCTATTTCGTTTATAGCTTTAGCATTATGTTTTAGTTTATAGCATGAGTGAACATTGAGGAATCACTGTATGGCAAGCACTGAGAGACCATCAGTCTACTCCTCAAGTCCCGACTATGAAGGTCACCCTATGGCAAGCACTGAGAGACCATAATAGGTGCCTTCTAGTCCCGAACGTGAAGAACACCTGAAGTCAAGCACGGAGAGAACAATTGTTGTTCTTCAAGTCCTGACTAGGAAGAACACCTGAAGGCAAGCACTGAGAGACCAACTATTGTTCTTCCATAGCCAATAGTTTTAGCATTCAAATAGTTTCACAACCGGTAAGGCAAGCACTGAGAGACCGAACCGTTGTTTTAGCATGGCAAGCATATGAGCATACAAATTTTATAACATGAGTGAACATTGAGGAATCACTGTATGGCAAGCACTGAGAGACCATTAGTCTACTCCTCAAGTCCCGACTATGAAGGTCACCCTATGGCAAGCACTGAGAGACCATAATAGGTGCCTTCTAGTCCCGAACGTGAAGAACACCTGAAGGCAAGCACTGAGAGACCAACTATTGTTCTTCAAGTCCTGACTAGGAAGAACACCTGAAGGCAAGCACTGAGAGACCAACTATTGTTCTTCCATAGTCAATAGCTTTAGCATTTAAGTTTATAGCATTCAAATAGCTTTACAACCGGTAAGGCAAGCACTTAAAGCATTTCGAGCATTTAAGCATAGTAAGCATATAGTATCAACACATAGCGTTAGCACTTAGCATGTAGCATTAGTGTTTAGCATTAGCTTGTAGCATTGTAGCATGAGTGTTTAGCATTAGTGTGTAGCATTAGCATGTAGCATTAGTGTTTAGCATTAGCATGTAGCATTGGTGTTAAGCATTAGCATGTTGCATTGGTGTTAAGCATTAGCATGTAGCATTGGTGTTGAGCATTAGCATGTAGCATTGTAGCATTTGTGTTAAGCATTAGCATGTAGCATTAGTGTTTAGCATTAGTATGTAGTATTAGTGTTAAGCATTAGCATGTAACATTGTAGCATTTATGTTAAGCATTAGCATGTAGCATTAGTGTTTAGCATTAGTATGTAGTATTAGTGTTAAGCATTAGCCTGTAACATTGTAGCATTTATGTTAAGCATTAGCATGTAGCATCAGTGATTAGCATTAGTGTGTAGTATTAGTGTTAAGCATTGGCATGTAACATTGTAGCATTTAGTATAAGTGTTCAAGCTTTAGTATCGAGTACGTAGTTTAAGCATATAGTTTATAGCATAACCATCAAGCATATGGGTTAAGCATAGAGTTTATAACATAAGCATTAAGCATCTAGTTTAAGCTTCAAGTTTGTGGTATAAGCATCAAGAATTTGTGTAAAAGCATTTTTATAAATCATTTAAACATTGGTTTAAAATGTATAACATGCTTCTCAGTCCCGAAGTAAAATCAACATATTTAGAAAAAGGGACAAATGAACTAACCTTGTTGTTGTAGCGGTTGACTAAGACTCAAGAATGCACGCGCTCGTTGTAGTATTTGTTGTTATGTTCACGGTCCTGTGTTGAATTCACATTGTTGTCCTTATAAGTATAAGTTGTATGTAATTGAGGGTTTGTATGTGTTAGCCCTAAAGTTCGCTAACACTCGCAAGTCTCGGTCATCATTTCCTTATGGTGGTGTATGCAATTACTTAACCAAATAAGTTAAGTTAGCATATCTTGTATTTAATGCTATGTGTTTTACTTAGCATAACTCATATTGTGTTTTGTAGGTTTGAACTCAATTTAGTTCCAAAGTTTGAAACGTAGAGATTTAGGTTATAGTTTAGGACTACTTAACTCCTCATAAAAGAGTTTGAATCAATATTTGTCTAGTTACCATGTCACCACTGAACTCCATGAAAGTGATTATTAGATGTTAGGTATAAATGTTAATAAAAGTTGCCACCTTTGTAGTAAAAGCCATAATTCTATGCATGTTAGTGATAAATGCGTGTTCGTTTAAACCATTGATCTTGTGGGCCGAATTAGTCTTATGGGCCAACTAATTGTATGGGCTGAAACAGTCCCAATGGGCCGAAACAGTGTGATCCTGGGCCGGCCTAAGTAATTTCCTGGACTCATGGTTTTAAGCCGAAGATACCAAGCCCCCAGCCGAATGAAGGAGGTTGCGGCTAATGGTGATGTGCCAAACAGTGAGTGTGGGCCGACTAATGGTTGCTGGGCTAACTCCCTGGGCCAATAAGTTGTGTGGACCTACTGTTGGGCCGAAGAGCCAAGTTGGGCCGTATGAGGGCTGCTGGCCGTATGTGGTTGTGTTCGATTGAAGCTGTGGGCGTAACAAAGTTGATTGGCCGAATGAGTTGGTCGACTAGGGTTATCATTGAATGAACTTGGCTGTGAAAAGAGTTCTTGGCCCAAAGGGGGTTGATTGTCAAATGAGGTTCAAGCCGTATGAATGGTGGTCGAATGAGGGAGTTGGCAAATATGTCCCAACCGAATGTTATTCAGATTGAAGCCATGTGGGCGAATGGGGTGCCCGACCGAATAGCTCCATGTAGGCGAAGGAGACTCCACCGAATGAACCAGGCGGCTAGCTCCTTCATTCGGCCGACACAGCCCTTCATTCGGCCCTAGGCCTTTCGCCGAGTTGTGTGGCTCTTCATTCGGTCGTAGTAGGTGCCAAGCATAGAATCGCCTCCCTCCAAAGGATCAAGGTCATTTTCGAAGTTGGAATAGGTTAACCCTGGTTCTTGTGGTTACAGAAGTAGAATATGAGGCTGGCTAACCGATTAGGGTTGGTGTTCAACAATGGGTTTGAAAACCCTAATTTCGTGACTTTTGCAGGTTCATACCTCGATTTTCAGTGTGTTCTACTCCAGATCGTTTGTACTTTCGTGTAGAGAAGATCAATACCTTCGTGTAGGTTCAAGAATGGCTCGATTTCGTTGAGAGATGAGTGAGATACGAGTGTTTGAAGTTTGAAAATGGTGGTTGGGGGTGAAAACCGGGATTAGGGTTTTGAATGTGGGAGAAGAAGAGAGAATGAGGAGAAAGGCCCTCATTTAGGGTATTTATACCCCGAGGGTGTTCGGCTTCGTTTTCGTTGTTCGGTTCGCGTTTTCGTTGCGTCTTCGGAACGTAACGCGTAGTTTTACGCTTCTAAAATAAAATGGATTATTTTAGGATGTTTAAAATACAACTATTGTTAGAAATCGTTTTAAATATCGTTGCATTAATTTATTTATCGAATTATATTATTTTTACGCGTTTAGTTAATTTGTTCGCGAATTCTTAAAATAGTTTTGTTTAATCTCATTTATGATGAGTTTCAGAATTGTAAAACAGAAAATACTATACTTTCTTAAATTTATTATCGTTCGTGTCGTTTTCGTTTTCGTTTCGTCAGAAAACGTCACTTACGCGCGTTTTCGTACAGAGCGCTAACTGTACGAACACGATCGTAAGTTTCAGTTTCTGATTTTGTTTTCTAGTTTTCAGTCATCGTTTCAGATCGTTAAACTATCAGATCTATTCGTACAGATCGTCACCTATACGGATAGTTCGTCCGTTTAGCATTCCGCAACAACAACTGTTATGGTTTTGTTCTGTTTATCCTCACATACGTTTAAACCTAATAATACAAAATCAAACATGTTTGCATCTGTTCATGATTGTCTGATGTGTTTCTGACTGTTTAAACCATAAGGTTTAAATCAGAATTTCAGAAACATCGTGTAATAGTTTATGTTTAGCATCGAATGTAATTAGCTTCTAAATATGTTTCCTTGATTGTATCTGAGTTACTGTACAAGTTACTGTACTGATTACTGCTCCGGTAACGATTCCGGCGCAGATGTTACACGAACCTTTGGGCTACCCCCACCCCGAACCTTGGTGCTATTCGGCGAACCATAAACGAATCTGTCCCCTCAACAGCCGAACCATTTCGTTTAGGGGCGAACCTTTAGTTATACCGAACCTAAGGGTTAAGAAGCTGCATGTCACGAGCCTTCTTCCATTAGGACCGAACCCTCACTGCCATTAAAAACTGCCCCGTCGATTGATATAAGCCAACCTTCTTGACCGTGTGGATCCATTAGCCAATACTCGATGATAATTGGGCCACCCTTTTGTTTTTCTGCCGCCCAACCTCACGTGACACTTGGCCCAAACCCATTTTCTTTCGGCCCACTATTGTTTGGACAATGGGATCTTTTGGCCCACGACGCTTATATGGCCCAAGTGATATTGAATTTTGGCCCAGTAGAATTAGAACCTGGCCCAGTTCGGCCCATCATAATCATATTCGATCCATGTGTATTGATTTGGCCCAACATAAACTCCCCAGCCCAAATACATTTAGCCGGCCCAACCTATCATTGCACAAGCCCAACATTTAGATTAATTTATAGTTGGCCCAATAGTTGGCCCATGGCCACTATTCGGCCCACATGGATTATACTTGATCCAATTTCTCTTTCGGCCCATCATAATCAAATAAAAGACATAACACATTGACAAATCGAATTTGGTTAAAATGCATGGAATTTGAACAATTTACTACAAGGGTTATTATGGATTAAGAAACCAAAGCACATGAGCAGGAATGTGATATTATTTATGTGTCATTACATTCTTTAATAAACAAAAAGGGGTCGAAAGACGATCGAGACTCATAGTATTAGCCAACTTCAGGGCTAACATTAACACTTACACACATACGTATCAATTATAATTCATATTTATAAGTACAAACACTATTAAATCAATACAGGAACGTGAACATCATACCTAGTGCAAACAAAGAGAGCGTGCATTCTTATTCTACTTAGTCAATCACTACGGACATAAGGTGAGTTCATTTGTCCCTTTTCAAACTTATTTGTTTTACTTCGGGACTGAGAAGCATGTTAAACATTTTCATAAAACTATTGAAATGTTATTTAATGCTTTAAACATAAACATGATACTTATGTTGAGACTTATGCTGGAACTTAGAATACTTTGAAAAGCAATAGACTTGAAACTTATACTTTAAATTTGAGGCTTGAAACCATATGTTGGATGCTTATGAGACTTGATGCTTAAACATGCGATTAGATGTTTGTGAAAACTATATGCTTAAACATGAGACTTGATGCAAACCTATGGAATTCATGATGAAACTATGTGTGGACACTTGAAACTATATGCTTGAAACTACTACATGCACATGAAACATTGTGCATGTATCTAATCATAGGTTACGTAATTGCTAAACGACTGCTAGTGCAGAGCTTGTACCTATGGATTGAGATACATGTAAAACTAAACCGTAACGAGGCTAAGCTATTACCTTTATAAGAGACATGTAATTGCTAAACGACTGCTAGTGCAGAGCTTTTGTCTGCTTATATGAGGTATGTAACTGCTAAACTTAACCATAACGAGGCTAAGCTATTATTTATATAAGAGACATGTAATTGCTAAACGACTGCTAGTGAAGAGCTTTTATCTGCTTATATGAGATATGTAATTGTTGGATTACTTGTGTATGCATGGCTTGTGTCTATGTATGAGATACTTCATTGGTAAACGACTGCTAGTGCAGAGCTTGTATCTTGTATAGGAGACACGTAATTGCTAAACTAAGCTTAACTAATTCATGAGATACGTAATTGCTAAACGACTGCTAGTATAGAGCTTGTATCTATCCGTGAGCTACGTAATTGCTAAACGACTGCTAGTGCAGAGCTTGTACTCACGTATGATATTAGGGACAGCTAAACTATGTGCATGTGAAACTATGATACTTGATAAACATACTTTGAAACTTACACTTGTGAACACTATAGACTTGTAAACTTTGAAACAGAAAACAAAAGCTTTGATGAGGAATGTGTTGATTGGTAGGTAAAATGCTTAATTATTATTAACAACAGTGTCATATCCGGATTAGTATGTGGTGGGATGGCGTCTGGGCGGGTCGTAGGCTCGACCCAGGGGTATGCCCTATATATAAGCATATTGATTTGGATATTACATGTGAAGTTAATAAGATTAGGTTTTACCGAAAGAGGTTTGTTAAAACTATATTTAAACTTATAAACTTTATGAACTCACCAACCATTGTGTTGACTTTGTTTTCTTACATGCATTCTCAGGTGAAGAACAGGTATAAGCTAAGGGTTCAGGATTGCATACTTGGCAGCCCAGATAGAGGACCTAGTAGACTTTTGGGAAGCACATCTTTTGTTGATGATACACATTACTTTTGATATCTTGTACATATACAAGATATAAACAATTGATTCTTTTATTAGGTTTACTTAGTTAAATTGCAGAACATTGATATTGTAATTTAACTTTGTAATCCTAGTTATTACTTGATTGTGCTTTAGTTATTCTTAAAACATTGATGCTATGTAAACAATCTGATCATCTTGATTAGCACCCACGATATCGCGCCCCGGGAACCTTCCGCCCGACGGGGACTCCGATCCAACCCCGCCGGCTCGGGGTGTGACAAAAATCAATAATGCGCGCCCTCAGCATATCCTCCAACATTTGAATAGTCCTTTCCGACTGTCCATCCGTTTGGGGGTGATAGGCGGTACTGATGTTCAGTCTCGTTGCCATAGCATCGTGAAACTGCTTCCAGAATCTGGAAGTAAACCTCGTATCCCGATCTGACACAATGGAGACAGGAACTCCATGTCGAGTCACAAACTCTTTTACGAACAACTCAGACAACCTTTCGGACGTATACGTTTCCCTGATAGGAAGAAAGTGTGTACTCTTTGTCAGTCGGTCCACAATCACCCAAATGGTATCATGTCGTTTAGCTGTCGTCGGTAGCTTGGTGATGAAATCCGTGGTGATGTGTTCCCATTTCCATTCCGGTACCTCAAGAGGTTGCACATATTCGTAGGGCTTCTGATGTTCAGCCTTCACTTGCGCACAAGTAAGGCACCTGTTCACATACTACATCACATTAAACTTCATGCCCGGCCACCAATAATCCTGTCGAAGATCTTGGTACATCTTCGTCGCACCGGGGTGCACTGAATAACGTGACTTGTGGGCTTCATCTAAAATTCTCGCTCGAATATCCCCATTTCTGGGCACCCACATCCGACCGAATCGTATCTTTATCCCATGGTCGTTGTCTTCCAAGTTCTTGACTTGTCCGAAGACACGTTCAAAACCCACATTCTCTTCTCTCAATCCCTCCTGTTGCGCCTGCTTGAGCTCATTCAGAAAGTCTTGCGTTATCACCAAACTATACAATTTTACTTGTATGGCAGGATGATCAGTCTTGCGACTCAGAGCATCCGCCACCACATTGGCCTTTCCCGGGTGATATAGAATATCACAATCATAATCCTTTAGCAGCTCAAGCCATCGTCTTTGCCTCATGTTGAAATCCTTTTGCTCAAAGAAGTACTTCAAGCTCTTGTGGTCGGTGTAGATGGTACTCCTTACTCCATACAAGTAGTGCCTCCATATTTTCAATGCAAACACCACTGCAGTGAGTTCAAGATCGTGGGTTGGGTAGTTAGCCTCATGAATCTTTAGCTGGCGTGAAGCATAAGCTATCACCCTACCCCTTTGCATCAATACGCATCCCAACGCTTGTCGTGACGTATCAGCATACACAACAAGATCATCATTTCCATCCGGCAATGCTAGAACAGGAGCTTGGGTAAGTTTCTCCTTTAGCATTGAAAACGCTAGTTCATGGTTTGGACCCCCTTCGTACTTTACGTCTTTCTTCGTGAGCTTCGTCAGTGGCGTCTCTATCTTGGAGAAGTCCTGAATAAATCTCCGATAATAGCTAGCTAAACCAAGAAAACTGCGTACTTCAGTCGGTGACTTCGGAGGGCTCCATTCCATAATCGTTTCAACTTTAGCTGGATCTACCATAATGCCTTCTGGGTTCACCACGTGCCCCAGAAACTGTACCTCTCGTAACCAGAAAGCGTATTTGGAGAATTTAGCATAAAGTTTCTCTTTCCTCAGGATCTCCAATACCTCACGTATGTGGCAAGCATGGTCTCCCTCGTTCTTTGAATAAATCAAAATATCATCAATAAACACTATCACCGATTGGTCCAGCATCGGTCGACATACTCTGTTCATCAATCCATAAATGTTGCGGGAGCATTCATCAATCCAAACGACATAACGAGAAACTCGTAATGTCTATAACGCTTACGGAACGCAGTCTTTGGAATATCCTGCTCTCGAACTTTCAACTGATGGTAACCGGATCCGAGATCTATCTTTGAGAACCAGCTTGCACATTGCAATTGATAGAACAAGTCATCAATTCTAGGTAGAGGATACACGTTCTTTACAGTCAACTTATTCAGTTCCCTGTAATCGATACACATACGCATACTTCCATCTTTCTTCACATATTAACAAGAGCAGCATGTGAGCATAAATGAATATTTTTCAATAATTTTTAATTATGTTGTGAAATATCTAGTAATATATAAGTACTCTTACATATGCAATTACATCAAGATACTACACATTATGTTATATATAAAAAATAGAATTACAAACATATTTAAAAGAAATTATTATTATGTATAAATAAACGAAATAAATAATAAACGGACGAACCCAAGCTAAACTCGAGTTTGAAAGTTTCTCACAAATCCTACTAGAACATTGAATATAAAATTTAAAATGAGTAAAACTTGAACTTAAACTTTATTAGGTGAAAAGTAGTGTAGACCTTTAGGATACCTTGTTGATACCTTATAAATATTAACTTTTAAAAAAATGTTACAAAATCTACTAATACTACTAAATAAAAATAATAATGCACAATTGTCATCATTATAGGCCGCCTAAATTTTTCCTTTCCCACTTCTCTCTACTCTTTAATTATCTATATTTAATATTTAATTAAGAATTAGGAATTAAGGATAATAAATTATAATAAGTATAACAATTTACATGTTATTAATTAATTGTATTTAAATAAAAATGTTATAGAAAATGTCTTATGTTTTTAACAAACAAAACTAAATCCAAGTCCATATGAATACTAGTTTCCATTTCCACCTGAAACATGTTAAAATCAACTGTCAACTCAAAGAGTTGGTGAGTTTCATATGTTTTTAACACTCACACAAAAAGTGTTGGACTAAAAGAACCAATGAGCCTGATCAGAAAAATCTCTAAGTCTCACAGCACTTATAACAACTGAAGAAGAACACAACGGCTGACAGAAGATACAAGATCTGAAGTGATATACAACAGCTGAAGTGTAAGTCATCAGATGTTGTAGTGTGTAGTTTAGTCTTCAGTAGTTTTCTTTCAGTTCTTGTAAAAGTCTGATGAGTAGTTTACTCATCAGATGTTTTAGTTTATTACTTCAGTAGTTTTAATACTTCAGTAGTTGTAAGAGAATGTCTTCAGATGTTGTAGACATTCTCAGTAGTTTAGTTATTTCAGTTGTTTTGTTTTGTCTGTTAGGTGTCAACATCATGTGACATCATCAGACGTCACTGTCTATATATAAGGGCAGTTGACAATTTTGTAATGTAATGAAGTTAGTGAATTGAATGAAATATTCCTTTTGCAGAAACTCTCTCTCTATAACAAACTTATTCGTTTACTGTTTGATTGAATTTTGTTCTTGCTATGATTGTGCTAATTCAACTTTGAATTCCGCTGCTATACTTTATTATTGAATCAATTGAGAACATCTGATCCTACAAAAAGTATCAGAGCTGGTTAATCATTGATCGATTAAACAATTGATCTCTGAAACTGCTCAAATTTGTTCTCTAATTGATCGAATTAGCTGATTAAGTAAGGATTTGTTATAGATTGAAATTTTCTGTTAGCTTCTGTTGATTTGTCCTTCAATATTAATTTGTTTTGAATCAATTGATCGAAATTTGCATTAGTTTGTGTCAAATTGCTTGAATCTGTGATCATGACAACTCCAAACAATGATCCGCACAATACAGGCTCCGCAACCAAGCCTCCGATGCTTGTGCGGAGTGAGTACAACATTTGGCAACGTAGAATGCTACATCACCTGTCGATTAACAGCGCAGGATGTTGGAAATCTGTAGTGCATGGTCCATATAAACCCACGATCACTGATCCTGAAACTAAGATCATGATTCCGAAACCGCCTGATATGTATTCGGATGAGGATATCAAAATGTTTGAAATTGATGCGAAAACTCATGGTATTCTGGCCATGGCTCTGCCTAATGAGATTTATTCAGGCTTGATGCATCATGATACTGCTCATGATCTCTGGGTTGCACTGAAAGAACAATTTGGTGGAACCGATGAGGTTTTAGCAAATACTAGAGAAATCCTTGCTCAGCAGTATGAGACATTTTCTCACAGAAAGGGTGAATCATTGACTCAACAATTTGAGCGGTTCTCATGTTTAATTTCTGAGTTGAAAATGGTTAAGCAAGAATATACTAATAGTCAGATGAATAACAGATTTCTCAGATCACTGCCTGAGAGATGGGACACATACACAATTGTCCTACGCTCTAATGCTAATCTGGAAAATCTATCTCTCACCCAATTACATGGGAAACTCTTAACTTTTGAGAGAGAGGTAGAACAGAAGAGAAAACTGTCTTCATCTGGAAAACTTGCTGATGATTTTGTTCCTGGTAACACTGCTTTGATAGGTCAGGAGTCAGAGTTTAATGGGTCTGAATGTTCTTATGATGAACATATTGATTTTTCTACTAACAATTCTGAACATGCTTTTGTGGGAGTTGATGGTAATGCAGGAAATTATGGTGATAACTTGTGTTTTGTGATGGATGATTTGAAAGGAATTCCGGATGATGATCTAGAGGAGATGGACATTTTGAGTCAAATGGCATTAATCAACATCAGATCACAAAAGTTCTATAAACGAACAGGAAGAAAGTTCCCTGGATTATCTGGCAAAACCAAAGTTGGATTTGACAAAGGGAAGCTGAGGTGCCATAAGTGTCACAGACTTGGTCACTTTGCTAGGGAGTGCAAATCTACTGGTTCTAACTCTGCTGCACCTTTTGTGACTTTTCCAAGCAACAACACATCAAGCAAAGGACCACAATCTTCTGGTACTAGTCAACAACAATTCTATCCAGCTCACTTTGCTCCACAAAATCCTATGCCATATCCATATCCTTGTTTTTACATGCCTCAACCTACACACACTCCAGCATTAATTCCTTCACAATCACCTGCTCTTCCTGATCCCAGCAAATCTCAAACCAATCAACAGTCTCAACAACAACAGCATCAGAGTTTCTTTACTCCTGGAGTAGTTGATTGGAGTAGCCTACCTGATGACTTATCTGACTTCAACATGCAGCCTTACTCTGAAAATGGTCCACATGGTGGAGACAATCCTTTTGGGAATCTTGCATTGATGGCTATTGAGTCAACTGACACCTCAAGTTCAACTTCTTCAACATCACATGTATCATCTGAATCCAAAGCTAAGTTGTGTTCAGAGTCTTGTGTTTCAGCATTTGCTTCCATTAGAGAAATCAATGTTGAGTTAATCAATGAGAAGTTGGATTTAGAAAGGGTCATGACTAAGAATAAAACTGACTTTGAGAAAGTTTTGAATGAAAAAGAGTCTGAAATTTATAAACTCAAGTGTCAATTGTCTGATGAAAAGGCTAGGGTGGAAGTCATGCTTGTAAAACACAATGATCTGAAACAAACACTTGCAGCAACCCAAGTAGAATGTGCAAAATGGGTTGAATCTTGCAAGGGGTTTGAATTGCTGTTAAACAAGCAAACATCATCAAATGTGAAGTTTGGCATTGGATACAATCACACTGCTCCTCCAACTGATTATACACCAAAAAATCTTAACTGTGAGTCTGAAGGGGACAGTGTATACCAATCCACCAAATCTTCAGAAAAGTCTGATGCTAAAGAATCATTTGAAAGTGATTCTAGTGCATGCAAATCTGAGTCTGAAACTCTGGATATTGAAACTTATTCTTATTCTCTTGGATGTACAAATGTTATCCAGGATGAAACATGTCAGGATAGTGTTTTAATTGAAATTGATCCTGATGAAAATGTTTCAAATGACTTAAATTTAAAATTGGTTAAGTCAGATGGGCATGGCACTGGAGAGAAAGATGCACGGCTTCTGATAAGTCAGAATCACTCATCAGTAGTTGTAGAAAAAGCTGATAGTACAACTACTGATAAGTGGAAAAGTGTTGATAGACAAGTGCTGAAGAATAACTCTTCAGAGGTTGTCAACACATCAGCTGTTGTCAATTTGTCTACAAATACTGATGTTCCAAATGTACTGAAGAACAAAAACTCAGTATCTAAGTCATCAGTACTTGTAGATAATCACAAGGGAAAGCAAAAGAGGATGCCTTGTGAAATTTGTAGGCTGTTTAATCATTCCACTGATGAATGCTGGTACAGAAAAGGTTCTAAATTCAACAAAATAAAGCATAAAAACAAAAACATACTCAAAATGAAAACTGAATTTAGTTCCAAGTTTGTACCAGAATCATCAGTAGTTTCAAAATCTGGAAAAACCTCACAAGGAAATGAATCAAGTACCTCCAAGAAAGGTAAAGGGGTTGTTCCAGATTCAAAGAAACAACACTTGAAAAATTCTTCATCAGTTAAAGAAACTAAGGTGTTAAAACCCAAAAATCCAAAGTCAGGTCAGAATGTGTCTAATGAAATCAAAATCTTGACACAAAATCATATTCAACTGATGTTAATGATGCAACAATTGCTAGGAAGAGTTAATCTAGCAAAGGCATCTGTTGTCTCATTTCAGAAGAAGAAACCAAAAACCAAAGTCACGGTTAAATCTTCTGATAAGAATGATTCAAGTGTTGCTTCAACTGAAACTGCTCATTTTATTTCTTCATGTGTTGACAGACCCAAAACCAAATTGGTTTGGGTCCCAAAGTCTAACTGAGTGTGTTGGTGTATGCAGGGTCCTTCAGCATGCCAAAATAGCATCTGGTATGTTGACAGTGGAGGATCCATGCATATGACTGGGAGCAGATCTCTCCTTCATAATTATCTTACAGGAAGGAAGGGATTTGTATCCTTTGGAAATGATGCTAAGGGTTACATTATAGGGAAAGGTATGGTAACAAATGGTGAGATTAGGTTTGATGATGTAAATCATGTTGAGAATCTTAAGTATAATCTTTTGAGTGTTAGTCAAATGTGTGATAAGGGTCATATTTCTCTTTTCACCAAGCAAGATTGTAGGATTTTATCTTCTGATGTGTTGCCTCTGATTGGCAAAGTTTTAGATGAGTATACACTCCTTAAGGCTAACAGAGTAGGAAAGGTATATGCCTTTGATTTATCAAAGAAAATCTCTGTTAAAGGTCATCCTTGTTTATTCTCTAATGCCTCTTTCAAGGAATCAAATCTGTGGCATAGAAGATTAGGTCATGTGAACATCAAAAACATGAATCAATTGGTGAAACATGGTTTGGTTAGAGGTCTTCCTTTAAAGGATTTTAGCTGTGATGAGAATTGTACTGCCTGCTTGAAAGGAAAGCAACACAAAGTCTCTTTTCCTCCAATTGGAGATTCAAAATCCACTGGTTGCCTGCAACTACTGCACATGGATTTGTTTGGTCCAGTGCAGATAATGTCTATGGCAAAGAAGAAGTACTGTCTAGTTATTGTTGATGATTATTCAAGGTTTGTCTGGACTTTCTTCTTACACTCAAAAGGTGAGGCTGCCAAGGCTATTATGGCTTTTGTGTTGTTTGCTGAAAAGCAATATTCCATTCCTGTCAAGTGTGTAAGGAGTGATAATGGCACAGAATTTAGAAATCACATTTTGGATGAATTTTATCTGTCAAAGGGAATTCAGAGGCAGTACAGTATTCCCAGAACTCCTGAACAAAATGGAGTTGTAGAAAGGAAAAATAGGACTTTGATTGAAGCTGCCAGAACAATGCTTGCTGATTCTGGGTTACCACTGACATTCTGGGCAGAAGCTGTTAATACAGCTTGCTATGTGCAAAACAGAGTTTTGGTGAATCAAAGATGGTTGAAGACTCCATATGAAATACTTCACTCTTTAACTCCTTTGATTTCCTTCTTTAGAGCTTTTGGGTGTCCATGTTATATCCTTAACACCAAAGATCAACTCACAAAGTTTGATTCAAAAGTTGATGCATGATATTTTGTTGGCTACTCTTCAACTTGCAAGGCTTATAGAGTGTTCAATTGTAGAACAAAGATTGTTGAAGAAACTCTTCATGTTAAATTCAATGAATGTCCCAAAGATTCCATTCCTCAAAATCCTGCTGAGATGTTTGATCTTAACATCTTGCAACATGAGTTTCCAGTTGAAAATATTGGTGTAGAAGATGAGGCTCTTCCAGCAGATCCACCAAAAGCTTCTACAGAAACAACACAAGGCATTCCAGATGATGAAGATGAAAGTACTCATCTGTTCAGATTTAGTGATAATCTGCCAGTGTCTGCTAAATCTGATGCTCCTCCTGCTCCAGTTGCTCCTCCAAATACAAATGCTGATGAAATTCTGGATTCTTCCACATCATTTGAAATTCCTGCTGCTGTATTTCATGAATCTTCTTCAACTGCAGCATCTGTTCCTCCAGCAAACACTTGCACTGATCTTATTCCATATCAAGAACTGAAGGATCATCCATTATCTCAAGTTCTTGGTGATATTTCTGCTGGTGTTTCCACAAGAAGTCAATTATCCAACTTTTGTCTTTATGCTCTATTTGTCAGTCAACAAGAGCCAAAGAACTATCACATAGCACTTAGAGACATTGGCTGGGTGGAAGCAATGCAGTTGGAGTTGTTGCAGTTCCAGAAGCAACAAGTTTGGGAGCTGGTTTCTCTACCTCCAGGTAAGTGTGCAATAGGCACTAAATGGGTGTTTAGGAATAAAACTGATGAAAATGGTCAAATAGTTAAGAACAAGGCCAGACTAGTTGTACAGGGGTTCTCTCAGGAAGAAGGTATTGATTATGATGAGACCTTTGCCCCTGTAGCTAGACTGGAAGCCATTAGATTGTTTTTAGCATATGCTGCCTTACACAAATTAAAAGTTTTTCAAATGGATGTCAAAAGTGCTTTCTTATATGGTAAAATAAAAGAGGAAGTGTATGTGTGTCAACCACCAGGTTTTGAGGACAATAAACATCCTGATTGGGTGTACAAGCTTGATAAAGCTCTTTATGGGCTGAAACAAGCACCTAGAGCCTGGTATGACACTCTATCCACTTTTCTTCTTAAAAATAATTTCACTAGAGGCTCCATTGATAAAACTAGGACAACATAAGCTTCTTGTTCAAATTTATGTTGATGACATCATTTTTGCTTCATCTGATCCAAAGTTGTGTGCTGAGTTTACTGAGTTAATGACCAAACATTTTGAAATGAGTGCCATGGGGGAATTACCGTTTTTCTTGGGTCTTCAAATCAAACAAAGTACTGATGGCATTTTCATTCATCAAGCCAAATACACAAAAGATTTGTTAAAGAAATTTGATTTGCAAAACTGTAAACCATGTTCAAACCCCATGAGCAGCACCACACAACTTGATGCAGATTTGAAAGGTAAATCAGTTGACTCTTTATAGATGTATGATTGGGTCCTTGATGTATCTAACAGCATCTAGGCCAGACATTATGTTTGCTACATGTGTTTGTGCTAGATTTCAGGCTACACCTAAAGAATCTCACTTAATTGCTGTGAAAAGAATTTTCAGATACTTGCAGGGCACTCAATCTCTGGGAATTTGGTACTCCAATGGGCATTCCTGCAAGCTGGTTGCTTTCTCTGATAGTGACTATGCAGGATGCAAACTTACCAGAAAATCAACCTCTGGTGGTTGTCAGTTTTTGGGAAACTGTCTGGTTTCTTGGCAAAGTAAGAAACAAACATCTGTGGCCACTTCCACTGCTGAAGCCGAATACATTGCTGCTGCAAGTTGTACTTCACAAATTCTCTGGCTTCAGACTCAACTCTTGGATTATGGCATCAAAGAGTCTAAGACACCATTGTTAATGGACAGTGCCTCAGCTCTTTGTATTGTCAAGAATCCAGTACAGCATTCTAGGACCAAACATATTGAGATCAGACATCATTTTATAAGAGATTGTTTTGAAAAGGGGCTGATTGATCCAAAGTTTGTTCCTAGTGCTGATGAGCTTGCAGACATCTTTACTAAGCCTTTAGACACCTCAACTTTTCAAAATTTAGTTCTAAGGCTTGGTATGCTGCAACTTGAATAGGTTGGTTTTTCATCAAATAAATTTTAATTTCTTTTCAAAAACCCAAAAATATATTCAATTTTTCTTTTCAAATAAATTTTTTTTTACCTTGAAACGTTTTGATATTTTCAGTAAATACTGATACATATCAAAAGTACTGATTCAAGGAAAGATATGACCTTTTCTAATACTCTAAGTTACAAGTACTGATGAGTATTGATCCACTAAGTACTGAAGGTCAAACATTGTTTACAAGTTCTGATGAACACATTGTTCACAAGTTCTGATGAACAAAATTTCCACAAAGTTCTGATGAACAAATTGTTTACAAGTTCTGATGAACACATTGTTCACAAGTTCTGATGAACAAAATTTCCACAAAGTCTGATGAACAACTGATGAAAACAACTGCTGAACAAAACTGTCGACAACACCTGATGAGTAATTTTACTCTTCAGTTGTTTTAACTTCTGTTGTTTTCTCTATTTAACTCAACCTTCTTCAGTTGTTTCATTATCACTTTCTCAGAACTTTTCATCTTTTTCAAAAACCTATTTTCCCTCTCCAGTCTTTGCATCCATGGCGTCCGTAACCTTGAAACCGCGTCATAACTCCATTGCCTATCTGACCAAATCCTCCTTCTGGTCAAAGTTTGATGAAGCTGTGGATTTGATGAATGCTTCTCAATTCAAAACTGCTTTTCTCATCAATCCAACACTATATGTCGACTCTATTCATCAATTCTGGATGAATGTGGAACTGATCAATGTTGGCACAGGAGTAATCTCTCTTCGATCCACTGTCAATGGTCATAACGTGCACATAAGCCCAGCTGAACTGAGGGAGGTTCTTCAGCTTGATGATGCTAATCTGGTCACTCAATTTCCTAAGAGCGCAACTGACCTCTGTTTTACAAGTCATGAATACCAGGGTGACTTGAGTGACTCAACACTTTTCAAGAAGCACTTCAATGACCCAGAGCGCCTGATATTTCATATGATCAACATATGCTTGGCTCCGAAGTCTTCTTCATGGGACCAAATGTCTTCCAGGTGGCAACATGTATTGTATTCAATCCTTGAATCTCAAAAATTAAATTTTTCTCAAATCCTGTTTTCTGAATTAACTGAACATGCTGCTAAGCCTGTTTCTTCTAGATGGCTACTCTATCCACGTTTTATCATGGCCATCATAGAGAAACAACTTCAGCAAAATGGCCTTGTTGGTCAGGGGATCTCTGCTCCAGCAGTTTTGTTGGAAGTATATTCCCGACACAACTCTAACCTTACTCTAAAAGAGGCTGCCCGAAAGCTAAAACCCCAGCATAGGGAACCCACAGCCTCCTCTTCCAAATCAAAATCTAAGGTCCCCACCAAATCCAAATCCACAAAGCCCAAAAAGGCTGCTCAGGGAAATGAGTCCCCTGAGTCTGCCCATGCCTCACCAAGGCATGACATGGCCACTGGGAGTAGTCAACCAGTGGTCCATCAGACTCTACCAGCTCAAACTGCCCAGGTTTCCTCTCAACAGGATCCTGGAGCAACCATTGTAGGGGCAGACACATCTCTAGAACCTCTTTCATTTGAAAAGGTTTCTATTGAACAGCACCAATCTCCCCGGGTGCACTCTCTTTCAAAGCCAATTCCTATGGAAACCACCCCAAATAGCCCCACTTTTGTTACTGAAAACATCCTGGATCAGTTGAACACTCCTATCCCCTCCCAGACACCTATCACTACTGGGATTAGCTCCAACATTGAGGGGGAGGATCAAAGTGTCTCTGATAACCCACAGGATTATGACTACCACATCAGATCTCCTAGTGTGGAAAGAGAGATTCTGATATCTGACAAGGCTGCTACTTCATCACCTCCATCATTTGGAGTGATTGATAGTGGTACCATTGCTAAGACCTTGTCAGAGGCAACAACTGATGAAGGGGTTACCCCTGAGGTTGGAAGTCCCCATAACCAAGAAAAAGGGGCACCTGATCATGTTGAGCCACACTCAACTCAGGTAGATCCTGATATTCTCAGGAGGTCAGATGATTTAGCTAAGGCTACTGATGACCAAAGAACACTTGCTGAGGTTCTAAAGCAGAATCAACTCCTTGAGGCTGAGGTATGTAGACTCAATGAGCTACTCACCAAAATGTCCAAGGACAAAAGTCCATCTTCCCCAATTACCCCACAGATGGCACCTTCTCATCCTGAAGGTCACCCAAACACTTCCACCACTACTTCAAAATTTGACAAGCCTCCAGCCACTGCTTCAGGCACTAATCCTTTGGGTTCTAGCCCCCCAGAGGCATTAGCTGCTGCCCTTCTAAATGTCATCCCTCTCATCACTCCTTTACTGAAAACCATCATTGCCCAAGCCCTTGATGAGAGGCTACCCTCCAAATCTCAAATTAAGCAGATCGTAGATGATGCTGTGACTGCCAGACTTACAAATCTTCATACTCCTTCTTCCCCTGCAGCCAAAAAGGGGGAGTTAGGAACAGAGTCAGTCACAACTTCAGCTTCCAAAAGGCAAAGGTCTGAAGATGAAAATGAAAATATTGGTTCTGAAAGATCTCCAGATATTCAAATTACATACAAGAGACAGAAGAAGAATAAACCTGCTGAGATTGCCAACAGGGCTAAGGAGGAGGTTGAACATGTAAATGTTGAAGGTGTGGAAAAGGCAGATAAAGAATATTGTGATAAAGAAGTTGAGGTAAGCATTGAGAAGGCAAGTGCAGAACAAGTTACAATCTCTGATTTACAAGAAACTGAACAAGAAGAAATGCAAGAACAAGAAGATCAAACTCAGAGGGGTGAGGTTGAGAAACCTATTGAAAGTGATGAGGTAGGAGCTCCTCTCAAGAAAAGAAGGCTACTGAGAATTCAAGAAGAGGAAGATTCTGATGAGGAAGACAGGCTTCCTATCTCTACTGTAATTAAAACAAATGTTCAAAAGCCTGAATCATCAACAACTGGGTTAAATCTGGCCATTCAAAAGAAGAAAGTAGCTTTACCTGCCAAATATGTGCCTGAGAAGCCACTGGTGTTTGGACAACATCCAAAGCTCACACCAGAATCTCAAATGTTGGCAGTAAAAGTTAAGCTGGAAGAGGAAGAGAACCAGAAACAGCATGATGAGCAAATCTTAAAGATGGTTGACAAGGAATATCCTCAGACATCAACCATTATTGCAATGAAGAAAGAAGCTCAAAGGTTGTATGCTCTGAGGTTCACCTATCAGTATAGGAAGGAACAGATTAGAATGTGGCCTGATCCAAGAATCATTCACAGGATACACAAGAGAGAGGCTCCAGCATCTTATGCCAGAAGAATCAGAAGGGTCTTAAGTGCTGACATTATGCTAGGGTCAGTACTTGATCCTTGGGAGATAATCAATGACTTCAAGAGTGTGTACAACTCTGGCTCAAAAGCTCCAAAGTTTATAGAAAACAAAATGATCAAGAAAGGCTTGGTATATAGGAAACTTGAAAATGTTCAACAAAATGAGCTTTCTCTGTTTTTGGAAGGGAAGCATCCTGATGAGTTTGTATACAGAGAGATTACTAGAGTTGAGCTGAATGATGGGACAATGGCCAGGTACTTGTCTGAGTATTATGGACCTGAGTCTTTCTTTGAAGGTGAACCTGAGAGGCTGACTCCAGAAGAGAAGGTAATACTGCTTGAGGCATATGTCAGGGAGTCCTTCAGGTTAGTATATGATCAATAGCTTTAATGAGAGGGGTTAATGCTCATAGTCCATTTCCCCAATGGAGTTCCCTCTCATATTTTGCTTGTTAGATTTTTTGGAAGCTGTTGATCATCAGGCATACACTTTAACTGGTCATTTTGATACTGATCTCAAAGAAAAAGACTTATCTTTCAGCCTGAGAGTAAATAAGTGAGACCATAAATAAATTAGAGGTTTTTGGCTGCATTGGTTCAGGGGGAGTTTGTTGGACTAAAAGAACCAATGAGCCTGATCAGAAAAATCTCTAAGTCTCACAGCACTTATAACAACTGAAGAAGAACACAACGGCTGACAGAAGATACAAGATCTGAAGTGATATACAACAGCTGAAGTGTAAGTCATCAGATGTTGTAGTGTGTAGTTTAGTCTTCAGTAGTTTTCTTTCAGTTCTTGTAAAAGTCTGATGAGTAGTTTACTCATCAGATGTTTTAGTTTATTACTTCAGTAGTTTTAATACTTCAGTAGTTGTAAGAGAATGTCTTCAGATGTTGTAGACATTCTCAGTAGTTTAGTTATTTCAGTTGTTTTGTTTTGTCTGTTAGGTGTCAACATCATGTGACATCATCAGACGTCACTGTCTATATATAAGGGCAGTTGACAATTTTGTAATGTAATGAAGTTAGTGAATTGAATGAAATATTCCTTTTGCAGAAACTCTCTCTCTATAACAAACTTATTCGTTTACTGTTTGATTGAATTTTGTTCTTGCTATGATTGTGCTAATTCAACTTTGAATTCCGCTGCTATACTTTATTATTGAATCAATTGAGAACATCTGATCCTACAAAAAGGTTCAATAAAAATGTTATAGAAAATGTCTTATGTGAGCTTTAAGCATAATGAACATAGTCAAAATGAACTAGCACATAAAACATGTCAACAAATGTTAACAAATGATGTTTGACCTATGTTTAGCATCACTAAAATGCTTAAATAGTAAACTATCACCGCGGGCGTACAACAAGTTTAGATTTTGAAGTCCCATATCGTTGCCCCCATGCCAAATCCTTATACTAATGTTTACAAGAGCATGGGATATAAATCCGACGGTCAAATCCATAATTTAGAATATTTTGATGACCTGAAATGTTATGCGGTCAAACAGGAAAGGGGGATACACTAATTTCAATATCCACACGACTTAAAGACGTTGCCGGGCTTCGAAGTTAATCAATTGGGTCGTCTGACGATGATGTACTGCGTGACATCTGGATAGCCTTCCTGGTTTCAAAGACAATTGCAATTTGAGTCCAGAAAGCGGTGGATAAATTTACAATCAAATTAACAAATTTCTTTAAGATCTTAATAGCTCTTTAACATGAGCCTCCTAGATCTTTCATTATGTGATGGGTATGCAATGTAATCTTGATGACTAATCATTATTTTATGATTTTCCATTATTTTAAAAGTATTAAGAGTGCATTATTCCTTGTTACAACTATTATTAAACATAAAAAATATGTTAGATTGTAACGCGTTCCAAAACTTACACAAATTTACTATGAAATTCACAAATTTCTTTAATTAAGTAACTTTCCATTAATGAAAAACTTCAGTCTTCCTTGAGAGATGCCCCACTTAGCTCCCATGGATTAGGGATTTCTCCCCTTCTAAATGTTTCTAGCTATGACATTTAGCTTAGTCTTGATCAAGTGAGTACTTCACATCTTTCAACTCTTAAAAATACACAATTAGACTTGTTTTTCGGTATTTAAGCAAATAAAAGTGAATAATTAATAAGAATTTGATAACATTATATAACTTAAGTCGTCTCTTTAGCTGCTCGGAATTGACAAATGTCTTGACGAGATAAATATAGCCCAAGCTCGAGATCATACTATGCTTAGTTAATAAACGAGCTTGAGTCCATGCTTCACATATTAACAAGAGCAGCATGTGAGCATAAATGAATATTTTTCAATTATTTTTAATTAAATTGTGAAATATCTAGTATTATATAAGTACTATTACATATGCAATTACATCAAAATACTACACATTATGTTATATATTAAAAATAGAATTACAAACATATTTAAAAGTAATTATTATTATGTATAAATAAACGAAATAAATAATAAACGGACGAACCCAAGCTAAACTCGAGTTTGAAAGTTTCTCACAAATCCTACTATAACATTGAATATAAAATTTAAAATGAGTAAAACTCGAACTTAAACTTTATTAGGTGAAAAGTAGTGTAAACCTTTAGGCTACCTTCTTGATACCTTGTGAATATTAACTTTTAAAAAGTTGTTACAAAATCTACTAATACTACTAAATAAAAATAATAATGCACAATTGTCATCATTCTAGGCCGCCTAAATTTTTCCTTTCCCACTTCTCTCTACTCTTTAATTATCTATATTTAATATTTAATTAAGAATTAGGAATTAAGGATAATAAATTATAATAAGTATAACAATTTACATGTTATTAATTAATTGTGTTTAAAATGAATTTCATTTTGAAACTTTAAAATAATCTTATTCTTTTTATTTAACAGGTTATATTTAATTCTTTAAGTATCATCAAGTTAAAATTATATTTCTTAAAATATTTATAAATAAAAGATTAGTGATACTGATTGTTTTGATGAGTTATTTTAAATATTTTTAAACGTTTAAGATGATTTGATGATTTGAAAAATAAAAATACACTACTTTTAAAAAAATAAAAGTAAGTAATTTTCAAATTTTCAAATGTATATGTTTTAATATAAATTTTAAGTAAAGTTAATTTTAGTGTGTTAAAGAAGAATAAGTAAACTTTAATTAAATTAACATTCATTAACTTCATTACGTAAAAATGATAACACATAGTTGAAATAAAAATTAAAATGTGATTTATTATTAATCATCAAATTTATTGTAACGTATTTTGATGACATTTTGTATTAACCAATTATATAATCTTTTATTCAACCTGTGGAAAACATCAGTTTAGTTAAAATATGTAGATTTGAAGAATCGATCACGAAATCCTACGATTCGATCATAAACGTGCGGAATCCGTTTACAACTAGATTTGAATCAACATTGACAATGTAATAGATCATGAATATGAATTCTTCATTTATATCCAAGTGTTTACAAACAACAAACGTGAAAATACAACACTTGATTGATCGAAAGAAGCTAAGATGAATAGAGTCTTGATCTTGAGCTTGAGAGAGAATTTGACTTTGTGTGCGTGAATTGTAAGCTCTAGATCTTCAAGTCCACCACCTTTACTCTATATATAGGTTTCCAAATGCAAAGGTTCGGCCCTTGTAAACTTTCACAAACCTTCAATGTAGACGAACCATAGGTAAGGTTCGTCTATGTTACCCTTTCACGAACCTCTATCTACACGAACCTTTGATAGGGTTCGTGAACTTGTGACAGCCGAACCTTAGAATATGTAAGTGCCGAACCTACTTAGATCATTAAGTTTGCCAGACAAACCAATTGGTTTGTTGGACTAACCTAGCCAAACTCTAGCCGAACCCTTTGTGTCTTGATCTTCTAATCATATACAACAAACTACGATTTCATATACAACAAGCCAGATTCACACATTAAATGCATATTTCACACAGAAAATGCGCTAACATACTCCCCCTTGAACCTTGCTGTTGTATATGCTCAAACATTTTGTGCATCGGCGAACATATATGCATCAACATACTCCCCTACAACCTTGTTATCATCATACTTTCCTTCAGTTGTAGTTTTATATTTTCACACAGAAAATACATCAGTCTTTTTGTTACCACTTCACCCTCTCAATCTTAATCTCATTCTCTCTCTCTCCATCTTATTTCTTTCTTTTTCAAGATTCACCTGCTGAGGACTGCAGTGACATCTTCAACACACAGATCTTCATCACGCTTATCACCTGCATTAGTTGACACATAATAAAAACTAGATGCCTCATCACATTTCCAATTTCTCTTCGTCACTTATTAACAGTAAATCAAATGAATTAGTAAATCACATCGGATAGTCGAAAAAAATAGAAGAACATTTTTATGAATTTTTCAATGATTTGAATAAACTCCCCCTAAAGCTATGTATTTCAAAATTGTATATCCTAAAATCCTACAAAATTTGTATTCTAACTAAAAATAAATATGTTTTTGATGAGATAGATCCAAACATGAGATCATATTGTAATCATACCTCAGCATTACTTGTTGATTATTAATGAATTTATTTGTTCGATGCACAAGCCTAGGACGATTGCCAGTATATTGATCCACTTTAAGTCTTATCACTTGTTGTGAATTGTGATTAATGAAAACCAATCACAAGACTTTGTGTTCCCCGTTCACTTGAACACATCCCCGCTTTGTGAAACATCAACCAACATCGATGCCACTGTAAATTATAAGTTCAAATTCTTGCTTAGTTTGATCATGCAAAAATAAAGCAGAATATCTTTTGTGAAATAACAAAGTGTAAAATAAAACAGAATGTTCAAAATCTGGTAACAAGATCGATACTTCCGTATGCGCAGATGAAACCAGGATATTGAACCAAAAAATAACTTAAGTTTAAAACCTAGCAATCAGATTGATACTTCCGTATACACATAGAATGCCCAAGTTTTAAACAAAAACAAGAAAATAAAAACAGAATGTCCAAAACATAGCAATCAGGTCGATACGTAAGTATACGCAGAGAATGTCCATGTTTTGAACGAAAATAAAAGAAAAATGAACTCAGAATTTCTTTTGAAAAAGAAACACATGATCAAACTAATATATGTACTAATACAATTAGCAATCACTGAGGCAAATGGCCACGCACTCAGGACAAAGATCGAACACTGTGTTCTAAGTAATGTGTCCCACAAAGAATGATTATGGCATTAGTATACAGAAATCACAACAAATTGAAAGACCTACCAACATATATATACTGAGTGCATCGTGATCGCTTTGTATTTGATCTTGTTTGAACCAAGTAAACTTCAGAATATTACAATGTACAATCATATCTCAAAGGTCGGATCAATTTCTCAATTTTCTAATTTATATTGTTTTTTGATTTTTTTTAAATTTTACTTCCCCTAAAATGCTAAAAATGAAAATCTTTTTGATTTTTAGAATTTTATAAGTACATAGAAAAATCAAAATTCCCGGAAAATTGACAATCGATATGATTTACCATCTTTGTGAAACATTATGTTCAAAGTGACTTGAAAACATCAAGAAAATATGACAATGTAATTCCAAACCTGTCAAGTTCTCCAGAATAATATGACAGTTAAAGAATTAGAACGATTTTACCAAATACACGCCAGGAAGTTCCACTATCAATGAGCTCTCCTCCAATTGATAGGTCCTCTTGAAATCCTCCTGCACACACTCACAAACCATTAGATATCTTTAGTCACCCAAGCCTTCGAGGTCTTGATTTTTCCATCAAAATCCATATACCGAAATTTAATCCATTTTCCAGTTGAAACTAAAGAAGTTTCCTTTGAAACTTTGTTTGTTTTTGGTATCCACAACTGTTCCTGTTCAAGTGCATTCTTAAGATAATACTTATCTTGAATCACCACATTGTTGTTAAAAATCAAATTAGTAGTTAAGGGTTTTGAAAGTTTCATCTCTTCATCCAAGACTTTCACAAGTTCTTCCTTGTTTTTATTTGGCATTTTATGTTTTTTAGGAATGAACTTTGAAACCTCTGTGACACAAGACTTTGCATTACTAAAATGTCCTTGTAACTCACACAGATAAGGACAATTAGCAATGATATGCCCTCTTGTACCACACTCAAAACATATTCTCCTCTCCACAAACCTAGGAGAATAGTTTTGCACCAACCTATGGTTTTGGTGATTTGTCAGTGGTGAACCATAAACTAGTCTTTGATTCCTTGTTGAACCAATATGAGTCAAATGTGACAACTTACCACTTGACTTGGGAAACTCAAAGTTCAACTTTTCACATCTTATGGGACTTAGTGAAATCTTGTCTTTGATCCAAGACTTTGACGTATCACACTTTGATTCCACTTTATTTGATGCACATGATGATTTCACAACCCATTTTGATTGAATTTGACTTTTAGGTTTGTAACTTGAAAAACCATTTTGTTTTGAAAAATTCATATTTTCATTCTTTGAAAACTTTTTTATTTCAACCAATGGCGTTTTAAAAGAAACTTTCTTTTTGGATGATGATGCAGAGTTTGAAACACATGATTTTACATCATCAAAGATATTATTGTGAGAATCATCATAATCCTTATGTACATCCATCAACCCACATCTGTACAATGTCTCCTCATCATATTCCTCAAAAGTACAATCTTCAATGATCATAGGAATGTTGTTATCAGCACAAATTGGAGACTTTCCCTTAAGATTTAAACATTTAGAGCATGAGAGTTTAGAAAACATACCTGAACTTACCTCTTTATCTGAAATGGTATGACAATGATCTTCACTAATGATGGTATTTGTTTCAGACAAATCATCAGAGGCATCCTCATAAACACTCTCATCCTCTGTTGACACCACTTCAACACTTGAAGTTTCATCCTTTGACTTCAAAACATCATCTTCAGACTTCTTCATCTCACTTTTGATATCAGAATCATCAAGAATGTGTGTATCTTCAGTTACATTACATCTCTTATCTATAACTTCATTCATCTGTTTGCTATCTTCATACATTTCAGGTTCAATTGTTTTATCAGATTCTGACATTGAAAAATCCTCACCCTTCTCTTCATCAGTTGCTTCCATCCTTAAATTCACACTTGTCTCAATACATTCTTCAGTTTTCTAATCATCTTCCTTTCCTTCATCAACATCTTCTTTTTCTTTCTCAGCACTCATACTTGCCTTTAACATGTTTTTTTGTTCATCAATCCACGAGAAATCAACAATTTTCACAATCCATTTTCCGGTTCTCCTTATCTCCGATTCCATTTTATCAACCACATCTTTGAAGTTCATTAATTTGACATGATGAATAACTTGTGTTTCCTTCATTCTTTCAACAAAATCACTCCATCGATATGGTAAAAATTGCGTAACCTTCTCAACTATTTGCCCATCAGTGATATCAAACTGAAAATATTTCAATTCTTGCATAAGTGGTAAAAGACGATCATAAGCATCATTGATCTTCTTCGCAACATGATTGTTGTATGCAAGTTGTAACAAACTCCACTTTGCACATGAATGTGGCATTTGTTCAAAATCAGTCTTTTTAATATCTTCAGAAATGATCACCGAAAGCAAGTCACACAATTCTCTTTCTTGATAAAATTCAGACATTTGATTTTCATTCAGTTCTGATGTCCCAAAATTATCATTTGATTTCAGACATGGTTTCTTGTATTGTTGGTACAATAACTTCTGGTAATTGTCATCCGCTTTGGTAATAAACGTTTCGAATGTGGATCTCCAGTTCGGATAATTATCCAAATTGTCCACCACAACTCCATTGTTAGCCAACCATTCCACATTCCAGTTCTTGTAAGTCATATTTAACTTTTATGTTCAGAACTTGAAAATTTAACCTCTCAAAACAAAACAGCTCAAACCTCGTCTTAATGTCCGAATTAGGTCTTGAAACCTATCCCAAATGATCCGGAAGGCCCAAAATAGGTAAACAAGGTTTACTTGAACTTTTAAAATGGTATATTTCTTGCAAAACTCTTCGAACAAACCTATTGGAGGTTCTCCCAAACCTTTTCACGAACCTTTTGAGGTTTTCACGAACCTTTTGAGGTTTTTCACGAACTTATTGAGGTTTTGGCGAACCTATGAAGGTTTTGGCGAACCTAGGAAGGTTTTGGCGAACCTAGGAAGGTTTTTGGCGAACCTATGACGTTTTTGGCAAACCTATGACGTTTTTAGCGAACCTAGAGGTTCCCACGAACCTATTTCTCACAAACCTATGTAGGTTCGGCTCTTAGGTTCGTCAAAGGTTCGGCAGATCGCACGAACAGATCTGCAAATCACTAAAATGGCTCTAGAATCTTCATTTTTTGGATTTAGAAGGCCTATGAGTAGTCAAAATCTTCGTTTTTTCGAGGTGCATCTTTCTATTGGATCAAAACATGCAAAAACTTTATAATTTTTCGTAGATCTGGCTTTTTGTTGACAAAAACGTGAAGAACTTCAAGAACACCTCCAAGATGATGAATTTTCTGATCAAATTACTTGAGATTGATGTCCAAATAGTCATAGAATCGAGCCTAACGCTCTGATACCACTGCTGGTTTGGTGGTCACATGGTTTAAACATAACTTTATGTTACTAGATATGCATATATAATATATTATTTTTTCAGCTTGTGTAATTCACAGGATTTAAACATGCTTATATATATACATACACAAGTTTATATATACATATATATCTATTGACTCACGTGTAACACCTCGACAAATACACAATTAGACTTGCTTTTCGGTATTTAAGCAAATAAAAGTGAATAATTAATTAGAATTTGATAACATTATATAACTTAAGTCGTCTCTTTAGCTAGTCGGAATTGACAAAAGTCTTGACGAGATAAATATAGCCCAAGCTCGAGATCATATTATGCTTAGTTAGTAAACGAGCTTGAGTCCATGCTTCACATATTAACAAGAGCAGCATGTGAGCATAAATGAATATTTTTCAATAATTTTTAATTAAGTTGTGAAATATCTAGTAATATATAAGTACTATTACATATGCAATTACATCAAAATACTACACATTATGTTATATATAAAAAATAGAATTACAAACATATTTAAAAGTAATTATTATTATGTATAAATAAACGAAATAAATAATAAACGGACGAACCCAAGCTAAACTCGAGTTTGAAAGTTTCTCACAAATCCTACTTGAACATTGAATATAAAATTTAAAATGAGTAAAACTCGAACTTAAACTTTATTAGGTGAAAAGTAGTGTAGACCCTTAGGCTACCTTGTTGATACCTTGTGAATATTAACTGTTGAAAAGTTGTTACAAAATCTGCTAATACTACAAAATAAAAATAATAATGCACAATTGTCATCATTCTAGGCCGCCTAAATTTTTCCTTTCCAATTCTCTCTACTCTTTAATTATCTATATTTAATATTTAATTAAGAATTAGGAATTAAAGATAATAAATTATAATAAGTATAACAATTTACATGTTATTAATTAATTGTATTTCAAATGAATTTAATTTTGAAACTTTAAAATAATCTTATTCTTTTTATTTAACAGGTTATATTTAATTCTTTAAGTATCATCAAGTTAAAATTATATTTCTTAAAATATTTATAAATGAAAGATTAGTGACACTAATTGTTTTGATGAGTTATTTTAAATATTTTTAAACATTTAAGATGATTCGATGATTTGAAAAATAAAAATACACTACTTTTAAAAAAATAAAAGTAAGTAATTTTAAAATTTCCTAATGTATATGTTTTAATATAAATTTTAAGTAAAGTTAATTTTAGTGTGTTAAAGAAGAAGAAGTAAACTTTAATTAAATTAACATTCATTAACTACATTACGTAAAAATGATAACACATAGTTGAAATAAAAATTAAAATGTGATTTATTATTAATCATCAAATATATTGTAACGTATTTTGATGACATTTTGTATTAACCAATTATATAATCTTTTATTCAACCTGTGTAAAACATCAGTTTAGTTAAACTATGCATTTTGCATATTTTTTTAGTCACATAACTTTATGTTACTCGATTTGCATATATAATATATTATTTTTTCAGCTTGTGTAATTCACAGGATTTAAACCTGCTTATATATATAGATACACAAGTTTATATATACATATATATCTATTGACGCATGTCACACCCCGAGTCGGCGGGGTTGGATCGGAGTCCCCGTCGGGCGGAAGGTTCCCGGGGCGCGATATCGGGAATGATAATGGTGATGATCAGATCGTTTACATCGGATCAATGTTCAGAATTCTAAAGCACAATAAGATTAAACTAAAATTTACAGAGTTAAATTACAATATCAATGTTTGATAATTTAACCAAGTAAACATATCAAAATGAATCCTAAGTTCACTATCTTGTATTCGTACAAGATATCAAAAATGATTCACAATAATCAACAAAAGATGTGCTTTCCAAAACTACTAGGTCCTCTAACTGAGCATCCTAGCATGCATTCCAAAGTCTTAGCTTAATCATGTACATTACATGAGAAAACATGCAAGAAAACAAAGTCAACACAATGGTTGGTGAGTTCATATGATTTTGGTATTTGAAAAATAGCTTTGCAAACCTTTTAGGTAAAACCTTAACCTCCTTAACAACACATGTATCATCCAACTCGGTATGCTTATATATGGGGCATACCCCTGAGTTGTCTCACCCCCACCTCTCGTCATCTTTTGATGAGGTCACTGAAATGGTTGCGGAAGCATAGCGGTGATGTCTCAGAGATAAGGGGGTGACTTACTTGATCCGATATCACAAGCACACAGATTAACTTAAAAGAAATACATTACAAGGGTGTCGCAATCACAACCAATATTACATTATATAATCTAACTTTATTACATTTATTTAATTACAAGTGTTTAAAGTGCTGCCTCATCGGTTGGTCACTGTCTTCCTGCAAAAAAAGATTTAAACTTGAAACGTCAGCACAAAGCTGGTGAGATCATACAGTTCAAGTTCCACAATATGATATGATATGTAATTATAAGTTCTCAAAATGTTCTGTTCAAGATAACCATGGGACCCGTATCTAGTTCCTTTCGGACTGTTCTGTTCTTTTTCTATAAAGATACTACCCGTCGGTAAACATGTTAATATCTATCACAACACATTAAGAAGTTCTGGAAATAGATAACAAACATTTACACCAAGGGGAGTTGCAACCTCCCGGCAAATGGGTTGTCAGCCAATAGCACTATCAATGTTTTCCGTTCGGCCCCACACGGGTTTACTAGATACAGTTAAGTAATGAGGGCTTTCAAGTTCTGTGATAAAGTTCTGTTCTCAGGCAAAATCCCATGAAATCTACAAGTTCTCAACAATCACATGAATTCACTCAGATCACAATGATACATATCATATAGTTCCGAAAAGTATTACAGCGCTACCCCGATGTTATAAAAGAGTAAAAAGAAAAAGGGTTGTACGAAACTCACCTGATAATATAAAGGTAGCAGAGTATCTCCCAAACTGATAATAAAGGGGTGATTCTGCATTTATTTATATTTAATGAGTTATTTAGGTTTTAATTCACTGATTAGACCTTTCTGAACGTTCAATGTCAAAGACATTGCTTTGCAAGTCATCAAACCGATATTAAGTATTTAATTGATTAATTTTGATGTTGTATCATACAATGTATGATAATGTAGGAATATACATTGAATTAGATTCCTAATACAAGGTTGATGACACTTTTGATTAATCAGAGTAATCTAAGATTAACCAAATAGTTAATGTTGTTGATTATAATGCTAAAACAGTTTCTAGATGGTTTAATGGCTTAGGAATGATTAATCCTTGTTATTGGTTACCCAAATATCATGAAATATCACAATGTAGTATCAGTGTAGGTTTAACAATCATGTTTAACATACTAATCTGACTGTTATCATAAACATCAGATAATCGTTCCAATGAGTATGTTAATGATCGTGATTAGTTTGAAACACTTGGATTTAACCTTGCATTTCAAAGATTAATCAAACTAATCACCTACATTGTCATAATCAAATTGTTTAAATCATTATAATCATGGATATGATTTCATGCAAACCGGGCATTACAACGGATCAAAACAAGGATATAACCGTTAAAACTCCGTGTTCTTTGTTTATAACCAATCCTAGCCATCATCTAGGCAATAATCAACAATCCTAACTATGTCATTACGTTCAAAATCAAGATCTAATCAATCATTATCAAACTATAAGGTTAAAACGAATCATTACCTACACAAACGGATTTCTGCGGTTAAAACAACGATCGTAACCCGTAGATATGATCCCTGGTATGATTGGTGACTTCTGGTGGCCTCAAGATGCTGTTTGGATACTGATTTGGTTGTGTTTTTCGTCTGAAGTCGAAGGGAGTTCGAGATTATAAAAATATAAACTTTCTGCATGAAATCTGATGAAGAAGATCAATTCATTCCACCGCCTCACCCGTCGCGTACCGCGACGAGGAGCCAAAAATGGCTTCGCGTACCGCAAAGAAATCCGGGAATCTCAGATATTTTTCATGCATCGCGTACAGCGGAGGACCCTCATCCTAGCCTTCGCGTACCGCGACGAGTCCAGGAGTTCAATACTTAGAAATTTTTCTTCGTTTTTCGATTCCGGGCAATCCAGGACTCCGTTTTGCACACGGTTTTATCCCACGTTCATCATTTCTCGAATACTATCGATCTGTAATAATTTCAATCGTCAAATCAACGCGGATTTCTAGAACGACCAAATGTGATCCCGTCACCAATGACGTAATTCTCAACTGCAATTATCATAGTCTCCTCCTGTTAGAGAAATTTCGTCCCGAAAGTTAGAGAAGACTTACATAATGACAATCGTTTATGAGAATAGATGTGGATATTTTTCTTTCATTTGATCTTCACGTTCCAACGTATACTCGGGTCCACGCTGCGAGTTCCATTGAACTTTAACGATTGGTATGCGGCTACGTTTCAACACTTTCATTTCTCGATCCATTACCTCTACTGGTTCTTCACTGAACTGAAGTTTTTCATCAATATGAATCTCTTCTAGAGGTACGATTAATGATTCATCAGTTAGGCACTTCTTTAGATTGGATACATGAAAAACATCATGAATGTTACTGAGTTCAAGGTAATTCAAGCCTGTAAGCTACTGATCCGATTCGTTCAAGAATTTTGAATGGCCCTACGAATCTTGGTGAAAGCTTACCTCTTTTCCCAAATCTGAAAATGCCTTTCCAGGGTGATACTTTCAACATTACTCAATCACCTATTTGGAATTCTAACGGTCTACGACGATTATCAGCATAACTCTTTTGGCGATCGCGAGCAGCTTTAATTTGTTCTTGAATGAGTGCGATCTTATCGGTTGTTTCTTGAATGAATTCTGGGCCTATGATTTGACTCTCACCTACCTCTGACCAACAGAGAGGTGATCTACACTTGCGTCCATAAAGTGCTTCGAATGGAGCGCATTGAATACTGGTATGGTAGTTGTTATTGTATGAAAATTCAACAAGTGGAAGATGAATATCCCAGCTACCTCCAAAATCAATCACACAGCTTATGAGCATGTCTACAAGAGTTTGATTTGTTCGTTCAGTCTGCCTGTCGGTTTGTGGATGATAAGCTATGCTCATATTGAGTTGTGTGCCCAACGCATTCTGAAGAGTTTGCAAAAATCGTGACATAAATCGACTATCTCTGTCAGAAATGATAGAGATGGGTACTCCATGTCGAGATATAATCTCATTAACATAGAGTTTAGCAAGTCGATCCATAGAAAAATCTTCTCAGATGGGTAAGAAATGCGCAGATTTAGTAAGGCGATCAACAATAACCCATATAGAGTCATGATTACGTGATGTTCTGGGTAATTTAGTGATGAAATCCATAGAGATCTGATCCCATTTCCACATGGGAATCTCAGGTTGTTGCAATAACCCAGAAGGTCGTTGATGTTCAGCCTTAACTTTGAGACATGTTAGACATTGATCCACATATTCGGCTATATGTTTCTTCATTCCAGGCCACCAGTAAAAATCTTTAAGATCTTTATACATTTTATCAGCACCTGGATGAATAGAATACCTGGATTTGTGCGCCTCATCCATGATAATTGTTCGGTAGTTACCGAATAAAGGAACCCAAATTCGGCTTTTGAAATACAGCACTCCGTCAGCTTTCGTTTCGAGTTTCTTGTCTAATCCCCTCAGTCCTTCAGCACTATAGTTCGTTGCTTGTAAAGCTTGCTGCTGAGCTTCTTTAATCTGAGGAATTAGACTAGTCTGAATAGTCTTTCCCAACGCTTTTACACGTAAGGGTTTGACTCGTTCCTTGCGACTCAAGGCATCGGCTACGACATTCGCTTTACGTGGATGATAACGAATTTCACAGCATAGTCATTTAAAAGTTCTACCCACCGCCTCTGTCGCATGTTCAACATTTTCTGATCTTGAATGAGTTGAAGACTTTTATGATCAGTGTATATAATACACTTGGTTCCGTATAGATAGTGTCTCCAAATCTTTAGTGCAAACACCACTGCACCATGTTCTAGATCATGAGTGGTATAGTTCTTCTCATGTACTTTCAGTTGTCGAGAAGCGTAAGCAATTACCTTATCATTCTACATTAAAACACACGCAAGACCTTGACGAGAAGCATCACAGTACACTGTGAAATTATCAGTACCTTCTGGTAATGCCAAGATAGGTGCATTGTAGAATTTGTGTTTCAACAGTTGGAATGCCTCCTCCTGTTGGGAATCCCATATAAACGGTTGATTTTTCTGTGTCAATGTGGTCAGTGGCAAGGCTATCTTTAGAAAGTTCTTGATGAATCGTCGATAGTAACCTGCCAGTCCCAAGAATTGACGTATTTCAGTAGGAGTTCGTGGTGTCTCCTATTGTTTTACAGCTTGAATCTTACTGGGATCCACTTGAATACCGTTCTCATTCACAACATGCCCAAGAAATTGAACTTCCCGTAACCAGAACTCACACTTGGAAAATTTAGCATATAATTTCTCATGTGCCAAAAGTTCTAAGATTAGTTTCAAGTGTTGAGCATGTTCTTGTTGGTTCCAAGAATAAATAAGAATATCATCAATAAACACAATCACAAATTTATCCAGATAAGGTCTACACACTCGATTCATCAGATCCATGAAAATTGCAGGTGCATTGGTTAAACCAAACAGCATTACTAAAAATTCATAATGCCCGTATCGAGTTCTAAAAGCAGTTTTAGGAATGTCATTATCATGAACACGTAACTAACGATATCCAGATCTTAAATCGATTTTTGAAAAGTAAGTAGCACCTTGCAATTGATCAAACAGATCATCAATACGAGGTAGTGGATAACGGTTCTTGATTGTCAGTTTATTGAGTTCCCGGTAGTCAATAGACATCCTGAATGAACCATCCTTCTTTTTCACAAAAATAATTGGTGCTCCCCAGGGTGAGAAACTAGGTCTAATAAAACCTTTATCTAGAAGTTCCAGTAATTGACCAGAAAGCTCTTGCATTTCTGATGGCGCAAGACGATACGGGGTTTTAGCAACAGGTGCTGCACCCTGAATCAAGTCAATACGAAATTCAACTTGTCTCACTAGGGTAATCCTGATATGTCCTCAGGAAATACTTCAGGAAAATCCTTGAGTATTGGAATATCTTTGATTTGTTTAAGTGGAGAATTGTGCTCAGTCACGTGTGCCAGGAAAGCATAACATCCTTTCCTTAAGAATTTTTGAGCTCGCATACAAGAAATGATACCAAGTTTTCTACCAGCTTGTTCTCCTTGAACTATTAGTCTATTGCCATCAGATAATGGAATACGGATCATCTTGTTTTGACAGACAACTTCCGCTTGGTTATCAGAAAACCAATCCATGCCAACAACGACATCAAAGCTCCCAAGCTCAATAGGAAGTAAATTGATATTGAAAAGATGATCATTCAAATTCAAGGAACATCCTTGAATTACACTGTTAGTTTTGATTAACTTGCCATTAGAAAGTTCAATGACATAAGGAGTTTCTAGATCTATCGTAGGCAATGAAAGTAATGATGCAAATTCAGGAGACATAAAACTCTTATATGCCCCTGTATCAAACAGAACTGATGCGTAAAGGTTATTAAGAAGAAACGTACCGGTGACAATATTTGCATCATGTCTCGCCTCAGTTGCACCAATCTGAAAAGCTCTCCCCTAGCTTCATTTCCTTGATTGGTGTTGTTGTTCGGGCAGTTCCTCATAAGATGGTCAGGACTTCCACACTTGAAGCATGACCGGTTGTTTTGAGTGGTTTGTCGTGGTGCTTGGTTTGGTGATTGAGCTGGAAAGTTGCAATATTTAGCATAGTGTCCCACTCGGTTACAGTTCAGGCAAACAGGACACGGTCCTGTGTGATGGAATGGACACTTATTGCATTTGGGCGCCTGCCCAGTATAAGTTTTCCTCTCAGAAACAGTTGCACCATAGTTCTTCACGATTGGCTTGCCCTGGCTAGTCTCAGACGGAGCCTTAGTTTTGGTTTTGCCAAACCACTTTCGTTTAGTACCTTTAGAAACATTAGAGGTACCGATATCATTACGGCTCACCGCCGTCTGAGTTTTCAAGGACAGAGTACCACTCCTTACCGCCTCATTGGTAAGCTTGGTGGTCAAAAGAATTGTATGTTTCAGGGTTGTAGGTTCAGCTGCAGTCACCATTCCACGAATCTGGGGAATCAAACCCTTAATGTACTTCTCGACCAAAGCTGCTTCCGTAGGAAACATATCGGGAAGTAAGCAAGTAAGTTCATGAAACCGATCGGTATAAGCTAAACAATCAGCACCGATCATCGAATGATTCCAGAATTCCTCCTGGAGTTTTTGGATTTCAGTAATTGGGCAGTATTCTGATCTAATCAGAAGTTTAAAATCGTTCCATCTCATCGAGTCGACTGTAACTGTGCCCAAAGTCTTAGCCTGGGTATTCCACCAGGTTAAAGCTGAATCTTTCAAAGAACAGGCAGCATAAGACACCTTATGCTCCTCCAAACACTGACTGATTTTGAGTTTAGTTTCCATCTCCTCAATCCACCTTAAAAGACCAGCCGCTCCTTCTTTGCCTGTAAAAGTAGGAGGGTTGCAGGAAGCAAAATACTTATAACTACATCCCTGTCGTGGTGGATCAGGAGCAGTTGTAGTTGTACCGGTGGTTTGATGAGTTGCGGTGTGTCCACCAGTGACATTTTGTTCTACATGACCCCCACCAGAATGCGAAGTATTGTGTTGCTGGTGTGACATTACGATACCAGCGGCTGATAGATGTTCTTTCATTATTCGTGCTATCATTTGTTCATTCAATATTGATCCACTGGGAGCTGTTGGTGGAACCGTGTTCTGGTTTTGGTCAACGGGTGGAACAGTGTTCATTTCCAGAATAACATGCGGATCCGGATTCGATTGTACGTTCATCAGCGGAACTTGTTCCGACATAGGGTTAGCATTATTCCTGCCAGCTCTCTTGGTTGGGCGACCTCGTTTTGGAGCCATCGTTCTGCTCACATGCAGACAAACTCAGGTCAGTTCAAGAACAATAATCAAATAACCCTTGTTCAATCACATAAATTCAATTATATTCAGTTACATTGAAATTTATATTGAAGTGTGATTATAAAAGCAAAGTATAAGTATATTGACATCGTTCAGATACTTTCTTAATACACATAGATCACACAGATGTTCATAGTTATACACAGTCCTGTTAATTCAAAAACATGTTAAAATATTTCACAGCTCACAGTATTGTGATATAAATATGTTATTACCCATGTTTCTGATATATTAACATTCAGGACATTGATAAGTTCTCTCATTGATATGTTCTCACGTTGATATATTCTCACGGTGATAAGTTATCACAATTATATGTTGTCACATTGATATGTTCTCACACAGAATTGTTCACACAGTTCTATGATACGTTGCCACACAGGCAATAGATATGTTCTCACAGTGATATGATACATTGCCACACTGGCAATAGATATGTTCTCGTTCACATATGTTCTCACACAGAATTGTTCACACAGTTCTATGATACGTTGCCACACAGGCAATAGATATGTTCTCATAGTGATATGATACATTGCCACACTGGCAATAGATATGTTCTCGTTCAAATATGTTCTCACAGACATGTTCTTATAGATATGTTCTCACAGATATGTTCTCACAGATATGTTCTCACAGACATGTTCTTACAGATATGTTCTCACTGATATGATTATAGTTCACATATTACAATTGTAACTCATTGCACAGACAGATACACAAAGTAACCATTTTATTAACTATATCATAAAGTTTTGATACAACCAAGCGTTACTATTACATCCATACAGATCACAACCTATCCGCCAATGGTATATACAATGAGAAATCCCAAAAATGAAAGATGTCCGATCAGACCTACCGTAAGAAGTACGTATGCAGGCTAGCACAATAGCTATAGTAGCCAACACTATAGCTAAACATAAGAGTCTAGCCTCGATGCTCATCATCCCGAGCATCCAATTCCACCCCTGCAGTCTTTCCCTCCAGACTGCAATTTGCTGCCAAAATGCAGCAACCAACGCCTGTCTCCACGTCCTATTCAGTCGCTCCTCAACAGTCGTTCTCCACGCCTGAGTATCAATACCCATCAGATTCACCTGCTCCATCAAAGTCAGGTGTGAAGTGAGAATCTCCAACACGGTAGCATGGGTATCCTTGAGGGTAGTCTGATGCTGGTGCAGGTCCTGTCTCAGGCCCTGCAGGTCATGAGAGACCTGCTGCAGCTCGGCTTGGTGGGAGGATTCTCCCACCTCATGAATAGTCGGTGGCTCGTCCCATGGAGCCATCTGATGTCGTGGGGGCAACCCCGTGGTCTTGCGGGCCTGTCCCCGCATCCTCCTAAGTCCATCCAAAGTAGGGATTCTCAGTGGGGACTGAATATGCCGTCCCTCCGCTGCTATATCAGCATGAGGCTGTGAGTGTCCGTGTGATGCGGACTGTGCTGGTGGTGGTGGTAATGGTGATGGTGGTGGTGGAGTAGGAGATCTAGGAGCCGATGGTGTGCGTGGTACTGCTGGTGTCGCCTAAGAGGCTGCAGACGAAACCTCATCAGGATCGGAGTCTGGTCCTACACTAGAACTTGGGGTGTCATCCAGTACAACATAAGGAAATCTCTGATAAATATATCTCTCTCCTTGGTCGGCCATCGCTGTACAATCAAAATCTCTAATAAGTATCATGAAATAAATATTAAATAACAATATTTAATATGAACATGATATGATGCTTCTTCCTATCTCAAAACAACTACTTGTCCTTATAGTTATTTATGTTCTGCTTGAATTAAATCAAACTAGAACGCACACGTGTTGCAAATTTCAGTTATGCTGGCCACTCATAACTGAAATTCGTACGACCTGATTATTCTGGCTTAATTCAAAACAAGTTTTGTTCATTTGTTATGTTCGGTGCTCTCTGTGTCACTATACGAGCCTATTGTTATAGTCTAGGTTTCTAAGTCAACCTAATTCTCTATAACCTGTGGCTCTGATACCACCCTGTCACACCCCCACCTCTCGTCACCTGTTGATGAGGTCACTGAAATTGTTGCGGAAGCATAGTGGTGATGTCTTAGAGATAAGGGGGTGACATACTTGATCCGATATCACAAGCACACAGATTAACTTAAAAGAAATATATTACAAGGGTGTCGCAATAACAACCAATATTACATTATATAATCTAAGTTTATTACATTTATTTAATTACAAGTGTTTAAAGTGCTGCCTCACCGGCTGGTCACTGTCTTCCTGCAAAAAAAGATTTAAATTTGAAACGTCAGCACAAAGCTGGTGAGATCATACAGTTCAAATTCCACAATATGATATGATATGTAATTATAAGTTCTCAAAATGTTATGTTCAAGATAACCATGGGACCCGTATCTAGTTCCTTTCGGACTAATCTGTTCTTGTTCTATAAAGATACTACCCGTCGGTAAACATGTTAATGTCTATCACAACACATTAAGAAGTTCTGGAAACAGATAACAAACATTTACACCAAGGGGAGTTGCAAGCTCCCGGCAAATGGGTTGTCAGCCAATAGTACTATCAATGTTTTCTGTTCGGCCCCACACGGGTTCACTAGATACAGTTCAGTAATGAGGGTTTTCAAGTTCTGTGATAAAGTTCTGTTCTCAGGCAAAATCCCATGAAATCCACAAGTTCTCAACAATCACATGAAATCACTCAGACAACAGTGATACATATCATATAGTTCCGAAAAGTTTTACAGCACTACCCCGATGTTTATAAAAGAGTAAAAAGAAAAAGGGTTCTACGAAACTCACCTGATAATATAAAGGTAGCAGAGTATCTCCCAAACTGATAATAAATGGGTGATTCTGCATTTATTTATATTTGATGAGTTATTTAGGTTTTAATTCACTGATTAGACCTTTCTGAACGTTCAATGTCAAAGACATTGCTTTGCAAGTCATTAAACCGATATTAAGTATTTAATTGATTAATTTTGATGTTGTATCATACAATGTATGATAATGTAGGAATATACATTGAATTAGATTCCTAATACAAGGTTGATGACTCTCTTGATTAATCAGAATAATCTAAGATTAACCAAAAAGTTAATGTTGTTGATTATAATGCTAAAACATTTTATAGATGGTTTAATGGCTTAGGAATGATTAATCCTTGTTATTGGTTACCCAAATATCATGAAATATCACAATGTAGTATTAGAGTAGTTTAACAATCATGTTTAACATACTAATCTGACTGTCATCATAAACATCAGATAATCGTTCCAATGAGTATGTTAATGATCGTGATTAGTTTGAAACACTTGGATTTAACCTTGCGTTTCAAAGATTAATCAAATTAATTACCTACATTGTCATAATCAAATGGTTTAAATCATTATAATCATGGATATGATTTCATGCAAACCGGGCATTACAACAGATCAAAACAAGGATTTAACCCGTTAAAACATCGTGTTCTTTGTTTATAATCAATCCTAGCTATCATCTAGGCAATAATCAACAATCCTAACTATGTCATTACGTTCAAAATCAAGATCTAATCAATCATTATCAAACTAGAAGGTTAAAACGAATCATTACCTAAACAAACGGATTTCTGCGGTTAAAACAACGATCAGAACTCGTAGATATGATCTAGGGTATGATTGGTGACTTCTGGTGGCCTCAAGATGGTGTTTGGATGCTGATTTGGTTGTGTTTTTCGTCTGAAGTCGAAGAGAGTTCGAGATGATAAAAATATAAACTTTCTGCATGAAATCTGATGAAGAAGATCAATTCATTCAACCGCCTCACCCGTTGCGTACCGCGACGAGGAGCCAAAAAGGGCTTCGCGTACCGCGAAGAAATCCGGGAATCTCAGATATTTGTCATGCATCGCGTACCACGGAGGACCCTCATCCTATCCTTCGCGTACCGCGATGAGTCCAGGAGTTCAATACTTAGAAGTTTTTCTTCGTTTTTCGATTCCGGGCAATCCAGGACTTCGTTTTGCACACGGGTTTCGCCCACGTTCATCATTTCTCGCATACTATCGATCCGTAATAATTTCAATCGTCAAATCAACGCGGATTTCTAGAACGACCAAATGTGATCCCGTCACCAATGACGTAATTCTCAACTGCAATTATTACATGAGTCGAGCCTACGACCCGCTCAGACGCCGTCCCACCATATACTAAGTCACATAGGATGTTGTTGTTAATGATAACTAAGCATTTTACCTACCATTTGATTCCAACATAGATTCAAGCATTATGTTTATAAGTTCATGCTATCAACCCAAAATGTTCATGTTTCCCCTACGTAACAACCTTAATCTCATTAACACCACCTTTATCATCTAGCTCGGTATGCATATATATAGGGCATATCCCTGAGTCAAGCCTACGACCCGCTCAGACGCCGTCCCACCACATACTATGCCGCATAGGACATTGATCTTAATGATAATTAAGCGTCTTACCTAACACCCACTTCTATGTTAAAAGACTTGATTTCCATAATTTGAAATAAAGCTGATTTCCTGGGTTCACCATGTCTTCATGATTTCCCAAAAGCAATTATAGAAATATAATGTTAAATGTTTAGTTAAATAAATAAATAAACATTTACATACAACTAAGACTTGATGATTGGGCCTTATTTGACTCAATCAATTAGACTTAGTTGTTGGTGGTTGTCCAAGTTGTACCCTCTCACACGTGGCCCATATCAGGCATGACCCACAAAGAGTCTACCTGTATGCGTCGGGCTTTCATGATTTGCCCATATCAGCTTGACCCTTTGGCCTACTGTATGCGTCGGGACTTTAAGGATATCCTTTGATTATGATCTTCTTTGATTCTCATGATTTCATTTGATAGTTTAAGTTATGCCCATCTAGCTTGACTACAAGAGTCTACTACTGTGAGGGACTTTCCGAGTGTTACACGTGGTCTCGATTTACATACAACTGACAACTCACCTTACTTTAGGTATTAATGATTTCGTTAGATCATAATAATTTCATTATTTCAATGATTCACACACGGTTATGATTCCCTTTATTTCCTTGATTTTGATCTTTACCATTCCATGATTTCACAATGATTATAGATTCATGAGTAGGATCCTGAGTTTATTGATCACACACTGGATTAGATTTCATTGCATTTGATATTTAGCTTTGGTTCTTTTGATTTCACTTTGAATTTAGATTCTGAAATTTGAACTCAATGGACTAACGGTTTATTTAGAATTTAGAATTAAGGTATTACTCATAAGAGTAATTTAATTAACTTGCTTAATTAACTTGATAGTTAATTTAGCCTAGGATTTACCTAGACAGGAGTCTAGGTGTATAACCAAGCATATACATAAAGTATTTAAGAAGTAAAAGCATTTAAGTAAACAATTTAATTAAAATAGTTTACGCATGCTTCTCAGCCCCGCGATTGAAAACAAAAATGTTTAGAAAAGGGGCAATGAACTCACCTGTGTTGCTATGCCAATGAACCACAAAATATATACGCGCTCTTTGATTGATGTCTATGTATCTTTAGCACCTGAGTTGTTTTAAGATAATTCGGATACAATAAGTATTTATAATAGACGCATCTAGGGTTTGGTCTCGGTGTGCAACTAAGTGTCATATGATACTAATGTGTTTCTAAGATTCTATCTAATTAATCTAACATATTTTCCGTAAGTAAACCCCTTTATCCCATAATTAATCATTACCAAATCCTAGATGAGTAGGGTTTATTTTAATTACATTACAAGTCTTTAATTAAACATTTTTAAGTTAACTTATTTCGTTTGCACATTTATTTAGAAATCATTTAATTTAATTTAATAAGGTATATAATTCAATTTCTTTTATTAAAAACAGACTTAATTTAAAAAAATGAACTTACACCTGATGGGCTTGGGTCAAGCCCATTGAGTCAACATTAGGCCCATTAGTAGTCTTTGATGGCTCAATGTTTCTTGATTAACTAGACTCGGATAATTTTCAAAAATCATCTATTTTAATTTGAAAGAACTTAGTATTTAATTTCTTTCTTTTATTAAAAATATAATCAATTCAAATAAAGAATGTTTAACATGTGATGGACTTAGGTTAAGCCCATTGGGCCAATCTCAGGCCCATTCATTAGTCTTGGATTTCCGAATGATTTCTTGCTTGATTCTTTGTGAAATCCATCATATATAACTCGAGTGAATCATTTATTTTGGTTACAAATTCTTTTGAAATATCCTAGGGTTTTAGATGTTAATAATTAAATCAACACTCGAACCTTAGATTATCGTTTTGATCCACATGATTTTTATAATGAATTCCCGATGTGTTAAATTTAACCAATGGATGTTAACACCCATATTTAGTAGTTTGTAGGCCATAGAACCCATTTCTTTAGAAAACCCTAATTATCCATGCATACACACACACACACACCATGCATGCATGAGGTGTGTGTACCTAACCCGTCCATGCACCCTATGTTATCGCCATGCATACCATGCGTCCAAAGTTCTTGATCATGATTGATAATTCTAACCCAACCCCTAACCGAAGGAGCCCTAACCGAAAAAACTTGGCCGAATAAGGGTGAAGGCCGAATGTGGTTCGGGAGAGAGAATGGCCGATCGAATGACTCAAGCTGCGTGTAGCTTAACCCGAATGGCTTCAGCCGACCGAAAGAATGTATGAGCCGACTGAGGGCTTAGCCGAATGGGGAATGGTCGAATGGTCATGACCCGCGAGTGAGGGGTACATGACCGAAAGGCTGACGATCGAATAGGCCTCATACGACCATGGGCCATTCGGCGAATAGGGTTGGGCCGAAAGAGTATTGGGCGAAGGAGGGTTCATTCCCAACTAGATCCATTCGGCCGAATGTGGTTAGGCTCATTCGACGAGCTGTACTTGGCCATTCGGCCACTCGGATTCCCAACCAAATGCAGCCATGGTTTTCAAGGAAATCGGCCATGGGTTCGAAGGGGATTGGTTCCTACGTCATTCTAAGGTGTAATAGAGTGATCCTAAGTGTCAGAGTGGCCAAAAACCGGTTCTAATGGCTGGCGACTATGAGGGTTTTCAAACCCTTAAAACCGAACTTAAAATCGATTTTTACCTCAAATAAGTCGGATAAAAGCTTAGATCGGTTGTACTTCTATGATCTACGAGTGGTGGTGGTTGTTTTGACACCAAGATGGCTTGATTTCGTGAAGAAATGAGGAAGAAATCTTAGAGAGAGAGTGGGAAGTTCTAGAGAGAGAGTTCCGGGTTTTTGTTTTTAGAGAGAGAGAGTGAAGAGGGTGAATGAGGAAGAAGACTCATTCCGGGTATTTATACCCCGGGTGAGTTCGGGTTCGTTTCGGTTGCTCGGTTTCACGTAAAAGTGTCGGTTTCGTTTCGTTTCGTTCTCGTAACGAAACGTCTCGGTTTTAAAATAAAGTTAATAAAATTATTTTAGGTTGTGATTACTAATAAATTAACTAAATATCTTCTGTTTATTTTAAACTTACGAAAATATTTAATTTACTGTTTAATAATCGAATAGTACAGTCGTCGCGCGTATTCGTTAGAATCGTCACCCGTACGAACACTGCGATAACTATACTCTTCAATATGGTTTTCTAATTAACGGATATCATTCAGAACGTTAAACTTTCAGATGTATTCTTACAGATCGTAGATTTAGCATTCACATAACGACATCCGTTTTGTTTTGTTCTATAAAGCCTCACATATGTTTATACATAATAAAATCCTAACAAATAATCACATGATGGTTCTGTATTGCCAGGTAATTATCTGATTGATGAACCATGTTTCTGCGTTTTGTTTCTGAGCAAATTCTGAAACTGTGCTATGATAACATAAAGTGATAATGATATATGAACAACAACTGGTATGTGTGTACTTGGTTTACTGTTCATTTTACTGTACCGAGCACTTTTCCGGTGACGTTTCCGGCACTGATGTTACAGTCTACCCTTGTTAGAGAAATTTCGTCCCGAAATTTAAGAATAATTATCTTGTACGACTTTCTCTGTAAACAGTTGGGGATTACCTAAACTTCATATGATCTTCGCATTTCCCAAGTAAGCTTGGGTTTGCGCCTTGAATTCCAATGAGACTTAGCAATCAGAGTACAGCTTCGCCTTAGTTGTTTAACTTAGCGAGGCATACTCTTCGAAGATTCTTAGATAAAGTATAAATGTTCGTCCAATCGAATTTCTTCAATTGATATGACGAGCGCTTAGTCAGTACGACATTTATTCAAGCTCGAGACGTGAAACACGTCAAGCACACCACCGAAATCCTCGGGTGATCTCAGTCTATATGACACAGGACTAATACGTTCGATGATCTCGAACGATCCCGGATAGCGTGGTGCTTATTTGTCCTTTTTATTCCAAAATGGACTACACCTTTCCTTATGATACCTTTAGCTTGATACGATTTCCCGCTCAAAATGTCAACGGCTTGCGTTATTCATTGGTTTAACTATTCTGTCTGATCCTTGCTATCTGTAGCCTTTGTTAAATCTAAGCCATCTTGTCAATAGTTTCTCTACTAAGCTCTGGTTTAGTTGTTCGATTATCTCCTATCTCAGTCCAACAACTCGATGACCGACATTTCCGGTCTTAATGAGCCTTGAATGGTGTGCATTGAATGCTACTATTATGACTGTTGTTGCAGGAGAATTTGATCAGGGAGAACTAAGAGTCCCAATTTCCACCGAAATTTGACACACAGGTTCTCAACATATCCTCTAGGGTCTGTGTCGTGCTTTAGCTTCGACCGTCCGTTGATGGATGGTGAACTATACTCGGATTTAAGTACATCACTAGAGGTTTATGCGATGTTTGTCAGAACCTTAACGTGAATTCGCTGTCTCTATCCAAAATGATAGACAATGATACACTGTGATGTACCACTATCTCGTTACTGTATAATTTGTCAGTTTATCTATCATGAAGGTCTCCCACCTTAACAAGAAATGGGTAGATTTTGTCAATCGATCATTGATAACCCATAGGGTATCATGACCACTGGAAGTGCGAGGTAGCTTGGTATGGAAATCCATAGCTTTTTGTTCCCACTTCCAGAGCGAAATCTCAGACTGTTCCAGTAACCCTGACTGTTTCTGGTGTTCCGCCTTTACCCTTGCACACGTAAGACATCGGCCGTCACATTCGGCTATGTTTTTCTTCATTCCCGACCACCAATAAAATCTCTGTAACTCTAGGTATATTTTATCGGTGCCTGGATGCACTGATTATTAGATTCTTTGTGCTTTTTTGGGAATAAGTTTTCTCGGTTCATCAACCGGAGGAAATCTACCCACTATTTTGATAGTAGGTATTCCATTCGGTTTCGTTTCACGTTATCTTTCTGCTCTACCCTCTAACACACTCCATAAAGTTTTCATGTGTGGCTCTCGCGATTCTATGTCTTGATCGTCAGATCGAGATCCTTGAGTCACACTTGGTGAATCCTTAGGTTATTCGATATAACTGTATACATACTTCACCATCTGTTTAATCTATTCTCAGCTTTGAAAGTGTACATTATACATCTGGAAGGTCTACCGAAAATATGGTAGTCCTATAAGGATAAAGGTAATGATTTACCTTTTAAGTAATCCTATACCCATCTGCGAGATGATGTATATTTACCTTACTTCTACCCAAAAGTCAAGTGACTTACGGAAACCCATCGTAACTGTTGCTCCAACTGTTACTTATTCTCATCCTAATTTCACAATTGAAGAATTTAACATAGAGTTGTTCTTCCTTTAACAGCTCCAGAATATCCCTGAGATGTCATTCGCGTTCTGTCGTGCTACTAGAATAAATCAGTATGACATCCCTAATGACAATGACAAACTAATCTAGATACGGTTTGCACACTCGGTTCATGAGGTCCACAAAAACCATGGGTGCATTTTTCTATCCGAAAGGCATCATCGTAACTTAGAATGCCCATATTTAATTCAGAATATTATCTTTGGCGTATCTTCATCTTGCACTCACAACTGATTTCCCTTGATCTACTTATCTAGTTTAGATAAGAACCCAACACAGTTCTAACATTCATCCTTTCCTAACATTCCTTAAACCGGAGTTCTCAACTTGAGTAATTCAAAATTCTAAGAGCTCTAGATAGAAAGTGAAAGTTTACACACTAATTTTGACATTTTGAATTCCTATGGCTTTTAGTGTCTATTCAACTAAGGTCCTCTTCCTAAATACAAAATTTAAACTGTAATTAAGAATTTCCCTATCTCTATTTAATCATTTAACGCTTACTTAACCTAAAGGTTCTTTCAGTTATCATTCCGATTATCTTTTTGGCATTGACTTTGCTTACAGCTATTTTAAATTTATTGTTTCTAAAACTACAACAGACTATGCATTTCAAATTAGCACACCAATAAATGATTTAATGTATCATGCTGAAATTTGCATACCTATGGGATCATCCAACTCCAAATCTGCATCAGAAGCTGGTAAAGTAACCGTTCCCTCAGAACGTGTAGGACCTGTTGAAGATATCCTCACGGGGCAGACTCGTGCAACGTGTTCGGACAGTCCGCACACATAGCAATCCTTGTTGTGACGAGGAAGGGATATGTAGTGTTTCTAGGATTCTGGTTATGAGTTGGGGGATTATTACAATCACGACTCCAGTGCCCTTTCTTCCCGCAATTTAGGCAATGTTTGCATAGTTTATTCTTAGCATGGTGCAGACCGCACGTGGCACATAAAGGAAATTTGTCAGCACTCTTTTTGCATTTCAATTCCATCAAAGATTTGCATTAATGATCCCAATGGTTCATCTTACCACAATGGGTGCATTGCTTGCATGAGATTTCAGCACAGTGGTGATAGTGACAGCTAGCGCAAAAGGGGGCTTTTCCAGCATAACGCTTACGACCCTCTGACTCAGGAGCAACGGCCATTTGGCGAAGGGGAACGGCCTCAGTGTAGATTACAGGATCTCTTGATTTCTTAGGACGACACCGTTTTCGCTTCTTGCTTGTTTCTCCTTTCTCCGGTTCCTTCTTCTCCGTAGAGATTTGTGAGAAGTTCATAGCAAACTCTTCACTGTTCCGGATCCGGGTGATGATTCCAGGGAGAACCGCCATCAACTCTTCAGTTATCAGAGTTGCGAGTGAATCAACTGCTGGGTCCATCTCCTGTGAAGGAGGAGGCGGTGATGGTTGTCTTCTTGGTGACATTCTAATCATAACCAATAGGGTATTGGTTAGTGCAATGATCGAATGCAGGATACACAATGCAAGTAAATTCCTAATTCCTATGTTCTCTACATGCAGGGTCCCTAAGTTATAGTCTAGGCCAAACCGTTTTATGTAAATGACCTATTATTCTCTATAACCTTGAGCTCTGATACCAATCTGTCACACCCCGAGCCGGCGGGGTTGGATCGGAGTCCCCGTCGGGTGGAAGGTTCCCGGGGCGCGATATCAGGAATGATAATCGTGATGATCAGATTGTTTACATCGCATCAATATTAAGAATACTAAAGCACAATAACATTAAACTAAAATTTACAGAGTTCAATTACAATATCAATGTTTGATAATTTAACCATGTAAATATATCAAAATGAATCCTAAGTTCACTATCTTGTATTCGTACAATATATCAAAAATGATTCATAATGATCAACAAAAGATGTGCTATTTAAAGCAACTAGGTCCTCTAACTGAGCATCCTAGCATGCATTCCAAAGTCTTAGCTTAATCATGTACATTACCTGAGAAAACATGCAAGAAAACAAAGTCAACACAATGGTTGGTGAGTTCATATGATTTTGGTATTTGAAAAATAGCTTTGCAAACCTTTTAGGTAAAACCTTGACCTCATTAACAACACATGTATCATCCAACTCGGTATGCTTATATATAGGGCATACCCCTCAGTCGAGCCTACGACCCGCCCAGACGCCGTCCCTGTAACACCAGTGCCGGCAACGTCACCGGAATAGTGATCGGTACAGTAAAATGAACAGTAAACCAAGTACACATACAAGTTGTTGTTCATACATCGTTATCACTTTATGTTATCATAGCACAGTTTCAGAATTTACTCAAAAACGAAACTCAGACACATGGTTCATCAGTCAAATAATTATCTGGCAATACAAAACCATCATGTGATTATTTGTTAGGATTTTATTATGTATAAACGTATGTGAGGCTTTACAGAACAAAACAAAACGGATGTCATTATGTGAATCCTAAATCGACGGATTATTCGTATAGGTGACGATCTGTACGAATACATCTGAAAGTTTAACGTTCTGAATGATATCCGATAATTAGAAAACCATATTGAAAAGTATAGTTATCGCAGTGTTCGTACGGGTGACAATTCGAATGAATACGCGCGACGATTGTACTATTCGATTATTAAACAGTAAATTAAATATTTTCGTAAATTTAAAATAAACAGAAGATACTTAGTTAATTTATTAGGAATCACAATCTAAAATAATTTTATTAACTTTATTTTAAAACCGAGATGTTTCGTTACGAGAACGAAACGAAACCGAAAATTTTACGCGAAACCGAGCAACCGAAACGAACCCAAACTCACCCGGGGTATAAATAATCCAAATGAGTCATCTTTTTCATTTAACCTCTTCACTCTCTCTCTAAACCCATTTTTCTGGAACTTTCTCTCTCTATAAGTTTCAAACTTCAAATCCAAAGATCTCACTCAATACTTGATGAAATCTTGCAATCTTGGTGCCAAATCGAAGCTCTCATCTTCCTTTACACAAAAGTACAAGGGATCTGCCCCGAAAACCCATAGAAACGAGGTAATGATGCGATTTTTGTTCGGTTTTAAGGGTTTGAAAACCCTAGTTTCAGCCACCCTTGTAACCGGTTTACACACCTCTTTAGCTCTTAGAATTTGCACACAAATATGTCTAGGATGCTTAGGAACAAACCTTCTCATCCAACCTAGCTGATTTATGAGAAACCATGGCTGCCTTGGTGATGGAACTCGGCAGGCCGAATGGCTACCTCTTCAGTTCGCCGAATGGGCCTGGAACCTTTCGGCCGACTGGCCAAGGGACTGAAGGAACCATCCCTCATTCAGTCGGCCTAAGCCTGGTTCGGTCAAGGGTTCATTCACCCCGTCCTTCATTCGGTCGGCCCTTCAGTCGGGATTTGCCTCATTCAATCAAGCCTCTATTCAACAGACCACTCTCACATTCGGCCAAAGCCTTGACCGTATGAGTCACACTCGGCCCAAAGCCCATTCGCACCACTCCCTTATTCAGTTCAAGTCACATTCGCCAGGGCCAACCCACATTCGTTCGGTCAAAAGCTTCATGTAACCAAACTCTTTGGCTAGAACTCATTCGAAATGGCGAGGCTTAAATCGGGTTGGTTTGGTTATGCATGGAGTATACCTTGTATGTGAGTGCATGCATGGAGTCAAATTCAAGTTAATAAAGGCATTATTAGGGTTTTCTCAACATGAAACTAACCTAAAATTTTTATAAAGTTGGTAAGCTTGCAAGCTTTCTATGCTAAGGATTTATAACACTACATTGGGACCAAAACATGGGAGGAGTTATAAAGGATCAAGCAATGAAATCGGGTTTGAAGTGTTGATTAAATTGTTAGCACACAAACTTTAGGAAAATCCATAAAGACATGTGACTAACCTAGATGATTTATCTAAATTATCTAGGCTTAGTTAATCAAAACATTGATAAGAAATCACTTGGAAATCAAAGACTAATGAGTGGGCCTGAGGTTGGTCCAATGGGTTTAACTTAAGCGCATCATGTTAATTATACTTTTCTTAAAACAAATTATGTCTTTAATAAAGGAAATTTAAATTATAAGCTTTGTTAAAATTAAATTAAAAGACTTACAAAATAAATGTGTAATTAAAATAAATGATTTTGACTTAGAGTTTAACTTAAAATAAATTAACTTAAAAATGTTTAATTAAAGATTTGTAATGTAATTAGAATAAACCCTACTCATCTAGGGTTTATTAATGAATAATCTTGAAACATGGGAGACTTATGGGTAATATGTTAGATTAACTAGATAGAATCTTAGAAACACATTAGTATCATAGGACACTTAGTTGCACACCGAGACCAAAACCCTAGACGCGTCTATTATAAATACTCATCGCATTCGAATTCTCTTAAAATAACTCAGGTGCTAAAGATACATAGGCAACAATCAAAGAGCGCGCATATCTTTTGTGGTTCATTGGCACAGCAACACATGTGAGTTCATTGCCCCTTTTTCTAAACATTTTGTTTTCAAACGCGGGGCTGAGAAGCATGCGTAAACTGTTTTAATTAAATGGTTTACTTAAATGCTTTTACTTCTTATATACTTTATATATGCTTGTTTATACACCTAGACTCCTGTCTAGGTAAATTTCATGCTAAATTAACTATCAAGTTAATTAAGCAAGTTAATTAAATTACTTTTATGAGTAATACCTTAATTCTAAAAATAAACCCTTAGTCCATCGAGTTCAAATTTCAGAATCTAAATTCAAAGTGAAATCAAAAGAACAAAAGCTAAAGATCAAATGCAATGGAATCTAATCCAGTGTGTGATCAGTAAACTCAGGATCCTAATCATGAATTTAAAATCATTGTGAAATCATGGAAATTCTAAAGATCAATTCAAAAGAACTCAAGGAATCAAGGAAATCATAAATGTGTGTGAATCATTGAATACTGAAAACATTAAGATTTAATGAAATCATTTATACTTGAGTTAAGGTGGATGTCAGTTGTATAGAAATCACGATCACGTGTAACACACATAAAGTCCCGTCACAGTAGTAGACTCTTGTAGTCAAGCTATATGGGCAATCACGTGAACGATCAAATGAAATCAATATCAAAAATCAAGAAAATCAAGGACGATCAAGCACCAAAGGATATCCTTAAAGTCCCGACGTATACAGTAGGCCAGAGGGTCAAGCTGGTATGGGCAAAACATTAAAATCCCGGTCAGTTCAGGTATACTCCTTGTGAGTTATGCCTGGCATGGGTCACGTGTGAGAGGGTATAACTTGGACAACCACCAACAACTAAGTCTAATTGATTGAGTCAAATAAGGCCCAATTTTCATGTCTTAGTTGTATGTTAATGTTTATTTATTTAATTAATTAAACATTTAAAATTTTATTTCTATAATTGCTTTTGGGAAATCATGAAGACATGGTGAACCCAGGAAATCAGTTTTATTTCAAATTATGGAAATCAAGCCTTTTAACATAGAAGTGAGTGTTAGGTAAGATGATTAATTATCATTAAGATCAATGTCCTATGTGGCTTAGTATGTGGTGGGACGGCGTCTGAGCTGGTCGTAGGCTCGACTCAGGGGTATGCCCTATATCATGAGATTAAGGTTGTTACCTAGGGGGAAGCATAAACATTTTTGGGTTGATATCATAAATGGTTAAACAGAGTGCTTAAGATCTCAGACGATCATAGAAGGGAATGTTAGGTAAAATGCTTAATTTTCATTAACAAGAATGTCCTATGTGACTTAGTATGTGGTGGGACGGCGTCTGGGCGGGTCGTAGGCTCGACTCTGGGGTATGCCCTATATATAAGCATACCGAGTTGGATGATACATGTGTTGATAATGAGGTTAAGGTTTTACCTAAAAGGTTTACAAAACTATTTTCAAATACCAAAATCATATGAACTCACCAACCATTGTGTTGACTTTGTTTTATTTTCATGCTTTCTCAGGTGATGTACAGGATTAAGCTAGTGATTTGGATTGCATGATAGGATGCTCAGTTAAAGGACCTAGTAGTTTTGGAAAGCTAATCTTTTGTTGATCATTGTGAATCGTTTTTGAGATCTTGTACTAATGCAAGATAGTGAACTTATGATTCATTTTGAAATGTTTACTTGGTTAAATTATCAGACTTGAATATTGTAATTTAACTTGGTAGATTTTAGTTAAATGTTCTTGTGCTTTAGATATTCTTAACATTGACGCTATGTAAACAATATGATCATCACAATTATCATCCACGATATCGCACCTCGGGAACTTTCCGCCCGACGGGGACTCCGATCCAACCCCGCCGGCTCGGGGTGTGACAGATTGGTATCAGAGCTCAAGGTTATAGAGAATAATAGGTCTTTTACTTAAAACGGTTTGGCCTACACTATAACTTAGGGACCCTTCATGTAGAGAACATAGGAATTAGGAATTTACTTGCATTGTGTCTTTTGCATTCGATCATTGCGCTAACCAATGTTCTATTGGTTGTGATCAGAATGTCACCAAAAAGACAACCATCACCGCCTCTCCCTTCGCAGGAGATGGACTCAGCAGTTGAGGCACTTGCAACCCTGATCACTGAACAGTTGGTGGCGGTTCTTCCCGGAATCATCACCCGGATAAGGAACAGTGAGGAGTTTGCTAGGAACTTCTCACTACTGTCTGCAGAGAAGAAGGAACCTGAAGAAGGAGAAACCAGCAAGAAACCTAAACGTCATTCTGCAAAAAGACGAAAGAGAACTACGAACTACACTGAAGCTGTACCTATCAGTCAAATTCTGCCAGATTTGACTACAGGAGTCAGTGCTCACCATGAGGGAAAAACCCCTCTTTGTTCAGCATGTCACTACTATCATCGGGCTGGACTTCCACGTGTACGATGCACAAGCTGTGGGAAGGCAGGTGTCACACCCCTGCGCCGCGTGCGGAATCCACGGCGCGGTGACGTATGATCAGTTGAATCATGCACAAGTGTTGAATAAGAACAACCACAATGGATTACTATGTTTCATAATGTTAAGACAATTGTTCAGTTACAGACAAATATCTACCAAAATAAAGACAACTACAGACCCAAAATATAGTTTACAAAATAAGACTCCAAACAAGACAATTAAACATTTAGGATTTAGTGAGTTTCTATTCCATCCTAGCATGTTTCTTCATCTTGTTCTATCTTAGAATGGTATCCTTAGTTGTCCCTGAGATTGTCTTAAACCTGATTACCTGAAACACGTGAAAAGTAACTGTCAACTACAGACGTAGTTGGTGAGAACAATAGGTTTAAGCATTTGTAAACATGAGTATATGATATAAGACATAGGTAAGTTAAAGCATCATAAGATTCACACGGATGAGCTGCAACCCAAACTATCATCAAGTAAGAAAATGAGTGTAAACAGTCCAATCACTGTTTGCACATGAGTCAACATATAATATCAAGTCCCAAACCACGTTTGGAGTTAGATAATATGTCAACAGTTTTGAATAAACCATATGTAACCGAAATCTGCAGTTAGTTTATAAAACAGATTTAAAAACTAACTGCAGCAATCGGCCTGCCCCAATGTATGTGTCCGCTTTCCCTTGTTGTGATCACCCAGTACTAACGCTAATGAATATGATACTTGATGGGTTTATAAGTTTGTTTACAACAATGGACACCATGTTTTCTGAATCTTACTTTAACCGGATGTGTTAATGTCTTATTGAAAACCTGGATTTAACTCCACGAGTTGAATCCTTTGTTTATGTAACATGAAATGAATCTCTTGATTTGAATACCATGATGTGAACAACTTGACTTGAATACCATGTTTTGAACCAATGAATTTGAATACCATGTTTTGAACCAATGAATTTGAATACCATGATGTGATGACCTTGTGTAATAACAAGGTTTATAACAAAAGGGTTTGTAAAATCCTCTAAAAGAACATTTGAGTAAAACTGTTATAAAACATTTCAAGAAAACATTATAAAATCCTTTGTAGTAATAAGGGTTTAATAGTAAATAATTCCTTTTAAACGGTTGACAATTTCCTTAAACATTTGATGAATCCCTTGGATTCGTAAGATGAACCTGAAATGTTTATGACTTACACATAACTTGTATAATGAGACAAGATTGAAATAGCGGTTTTAATCACGTGTTCCACCCCAAAACAGTTGTAAAACAGTAAAAGAGGGGCTAGAGTTCTCACCTGTCTGCAGTAGACTCTGAACTTAAACAGATAGCAAATAGCAAACAAGACTTCTAACTGTCTCCTATAACATTGTAATCATACATAAGATATAGGATTTATAATTGTATAGACTTTGATTCATTGATTGACTTGCGTTCTCATGTTTAAGATTGTTGTGAAATCTTGAATGTTATGTTTTGAATCCTTAGATTGATCATGGGTCCAAGAAACTTATGAAATGTTCTTTGATGCATAATTCTTATGCATAAATGATATTTGTTTAAGAATTTTGATAGCCATAGATTACCATTTGTTGTGAAAAGATGTTCAATGTTTTCAAGTCTTGTGATTGTGATTTGATCTCACCATTTAAGTTATAAACTTAAACCCAATGAGATCGAATTACAATTTACTTTGAGTAATGGCCTATGATAGGCCTTAAGCCCAATAATTCATGGTAGCTAAATCAAAGTTCCATGGCCTTTTTAGGTTCACAATTTGGCCAATTAATTGTGATGTTAGCCCAATCAACATGTAATTAACCCTTGTAACAATTCCAAGCTCATGTCAACCCACTAAAATCTTAGTGGACCAATGGAATTTGAGGGGGCCTAAGGATTCAAGTTGACCAACAAGTGTGAACTAAATCTATGTAACGATCCAAGGCGTTATCGGACTAATTGAGAGTCTAATGGGCCAACATAACTCCCTTGGGCTTACCTCACACTTATGGGCCTATTACTAACGCGTTTGGACCAAGTAAATTGGAGTTGGGCCGAAGAGAAGGGAGGCTGCCATTTTGGGCAGCGAACCCTCTTGGGTTTAGCCTAAGGTTCGCCCCTAACCAAGGGTTCGGTGATGATAAGATGTGCAACGGTTCGGCCAAAGTATCCCACGTGGTTCGGTTAAAATGAAGCCATGCAGGTTCGTAGATCATCAGGGTTCGGCCAATGAACCGATGAGGGTTCGGTGATAGCAGGGTGGTTCGCTGCTAGTGCTGACTGGACAAGGGTTCGCTGGGGTTCGGCTTGGGCAGGTGGGTTCGTGACCAGAAGCATCAAAAGGGTTCGGTTGGTCATGCCATGAACCATGCAGGGTTCGTGGTTCATTCGCAGCTTATGCATGGCGACAAGGGTTCGTTTCCTATGATCCAGCATGAAGGGTTCGTTGGAGATGCCCATGCCCACGAAGGTTCGACCGAAAGGCATGTGATGGTTCGTGAGGGTGAGCTGGTTCGGCAAAAGGGCTCGTGACCCCTTAGGGTTCGCTGATAACCCCACGAACCATGCAGGCTCGTGTACTCCTCTGAAGGGTTCGGCTTCTAATCCTCGACGAACCTGTAACCTGGATCGTCTTCATCATCAAGCTACTTGATTCTAGACCACGATCTAAGCCTGTACAACTTCGAGGGAGGTTGCTAGGTGTGCGAAACTAAGAATGGTGATGAAACATCCGGCCGATTATCGGTTTTTAAACAAAACTCACAACAACTTATGAAAACCCTATTTCCCGAATCTTTCCAAGGCTCATACCTCGTTTTTGGCTGGATGGATCTGAGATATTCTTGTACTTTCGTGTAGAGTTTGTCGAGAGCTTCGCGTGGACACCAAGAATGTCGAAATCCGTCGAGAAATAAGCGAGTTACGAACGTTTAAAGATCGGTTTTTAGAGAGAGAGAGGGTTTGCGAAATTTCTAGAGAGAGAGAGGGTTTGGCTGATAATAAATGAAGGAAGTGGCCTTCTTTAGGGCTTTTATAGTCCGGGTAGTGTTCGGGTCCGTTTCGGTCGCTCGGTTCGCGTTTCCGGAACGTAACGCGTATTTTACGCGGTTTTAAAATAAAAGAGTTGTTAAACTCATTTAAATGATGAGTTTCAAAATTGTAAAAATATAAAATAATTAATATAATTATTTTTACTCTTCGTGTGTTGTCGGATCGTTAAACATTCACAATTTACGTGTATACCCGCAATCGCGTACGTTTTCCGATCATATTAAAATATTTAAAGTCGTTTAATCGTAATTATAAGTTCAACATTCGTATTATTATGGATCGTCACCCATAACTATACTCAGTCTCGCTTACAGATTACGATCTTGGTTGAATTTATTAAATGTTATACTATTCGTCTCAACACTACGCACTAACACTAACCTGTTACACCGAACGCAGTATATGTATAGGGCTCACTCTCGCTGCCCACCACTGTTTCGATATAACAAGTTACTGTTCTTGCTTAGTGAAATCGACTGTAAATAGATAATACATACTTGTTCTCTGATTACTAAGATCCTGTAACACACAAGCACACATTATGAACATACGAATCACATTGATGAATTGAACCATGAATAGACACTGTTCTAACACTGTTTACAACTACATGACTATATGCACAAATGTTACAGTCTCCCCTAGTTAAGGGAATTTCGTCCCGAAATTAACTAGCCGAAGATACTGTAAAAAGATGAGGGTACTTAAGCTTCATCTGGTCTTCACGTTCCCAGGTGAACTCAGCACCGCGTTTGCCCTCCCATCGCACTTTCACGATCGGGATACGGCTGCGTTTAAGTTTCTTGACCCCCTGATCCATGATCTCAACTGGACGTTCAATGAATTGCATGTTGTTCTGAATCTGAATGTCTTCCAGTGGAATCTGAACATCATGATCCGCTAAGCATTTCTTAAGATTTGATACATGAAAAGTATCATGAACATTGCTTAGCTCCACTGGAAGTTTGAGTTTGTAGGCTACGGGACCAATCCGTTCCAGGATCTCAAAAGGTCCAACGTACCTTGGTGCAAGTTTCCCTTTCTTCCCGAATCGGACAACGCCTTTCCAGGGAGAAACTTTGAGTAAGACTCGGTCACCGACTTGGAACTCAAGCGGTTTCCGACGTCGATCAGCATAACTCTTCTGCCGATCTCGTGCGGCCTTAAGCCGTGACTGAATGATTGTGATTTTGTCCGATGTTTCCTGAATGAGTTCGGGTCCTACGACCTGTGAGTCACCAATCTCGGTCCAACAGACCGGTGATCGGCACTTTCTACCATATAGAGCTTCGAATGGTGCACATTGAATGCTCGTATGATAGCTATTGTTATATGAAAACTCAATGAGTGGTAGATGAGTGTCCCAACTTCCACCGAAGTCAATGACACAAGAACGAAGCATGTCCTCAAGTGTTTGGATAGTCCTCTCGCTTTGGCCGTCGGTTTGGGGATGATACGCCGTGCTAAGATTAACACGCGTTCCCAAAGCCTTTTGCAATGATTGCCAAAAGCGAGAAGTGAAACGACTATCACGATCAGATATGATTGATGTTGGAGTACCATGACGTGCAATGATTTCGTTGATGTACAATGTGGATAACTTCTCCATCTTGTAATCCTCTCGGATAGGGAGAAAATGAGCAGATTTGGTGAGTCGATCAACGATCACCCAAATCGAATCGAAACCTCGCGGAGTTCTCGGCAACTTGGTTATGAAATCCATGGAAATTTGCTCCCATTTCCATTGAGGAATTTCAGGTTGCTGCAGAAGTCCCGAAGGTTTTTGATGTTCTGCTTTGACCTTTGAACATGTAAGACATTTTCCCACGTACAGTGCTATGTCTTTCTTCATCCCCGGCCACCAGTAAGATATCCTCAAGTCTTGATACATCTTGTCGGCTCCAGGATGAACTGAGTATCGCGACTTATGAGCCTCATCACAGATGAGCATGCGCAATTCTTCAGACTTTGGAATCCACATGCGGCCATTGAGATATAACAACCCATCTGATCGAGGTTCTAGTTTCTTCTCAATGCCACAATCCAAGTCTGTTTTGAGTTGATTATCTGTTACTACTTGTTGTTGTGCAATACGAATCAAGTCTTTCAAGTTCGGTAGTGTGTTGATCTCCATGGCTCTAACACGAATTGGTTTGACTGGTTCCTTGCGACTAAGAGCATCCGCCACCACATTGGCTTTACCCGGATGGTAACGAATCTCACAGTCGTAATCAGTTAGAAGCTCAACCCAACGTCGTTGTCTCATGTTGAGTTCTTTCTGATTGAGAATGTGTTGAAGGCTCTTGTGGTCTGTATAGATGACACATTTAGTACCATAAAGGTAGTGTCTCCAAATCTTCAATGCAAAGACCACAGCCCCTAACTCAAGGTCATGAGTAGTGTAATTCTTCTCGTGAACCTTAAGTTGTCTTGAAGCATAAGCAATGACCTTGTCCCGTTGCATAAGTAAACAACCGAGACCAAGGTTTGAAGCATCACAGTAGACAATGAAATCATCACTGCCTTCTGGAAGACTAAGGATGGGGGAATTGCATAACTTCTGTTTAAGAAGTTGAAATGCATCTTCTTGTTTCTGTCCCCATATAAAAGCTTGACTTTTCTGAGTCAATGTAGTGAGTGGCAAGGCTATCTTAGAGAAGTTTGCAATGAATCTTCTATAATAACCTGCCAAACCCAGAAATGAACGAATCTCTGTTGGAGTAGATGGAGTAGTCCAGTTCTTAATCGCCTCAATCTTGGCTGGATCTACATGAATTCCATCTTTGTTTATGACATGTCCTAAGAAGTGAACCTCCTTCAGCCAAAATTCACACTTTGAGAATTTAGCATAAAGTTGTTCCTCTCTTAGTAGTTCCAAGACTTTCTTCAAATGATCCTCATGTTCTCGTTCTGACTTGGAATAAATCAGTATATCATCAATAAAGACGATAACAAACTGATCCAAGTAAGGCCTACAGACTCGATTCATCAGGTCCATGAACACTGCGGGTGCATTGGTCAGCCCAAATGGCATAACCACAAACTCATAGTGTCCATATCTAGTCCTAAATGCCGTCTTTGGTATATCCTCATCATTTACTCTTAACTGATGATACCCGGATCGCAGATCAATCTTAGAGAAGCAAGTTGCTCCCTGTAATTGATCAAACAGATCATCGATCCTGGGCAGAGGATATCTATTCTTGATTGTCAACTTGTTCAACTCACGATAGTCGATGCACATACGAAATGAACCGTCTTTCTTTTTGACAAAGAGAACCGGAGCTCCCCATGGAGAGAAACTCGGTCTTATGAAACCTTTGTCTAAAAGTTCTTGAAGCTGACTAGACAGTTCTTGCATCTCAGACGGTGCTAATCGATATGGTGACTTCGCCACTGGGTTTGCTCCAGGGACGAGATCAATTCTAAACTCCACTTGTCGGACTGGTGGTAGTCCAGGCAAGTCTTCTGGAAATACGTCTGGGTAGTCTTTGATAACCGGTACGTCTCCAACTGCTTTCTTGTCAGGTTTCTTTTCCACCACGTGAGCTAAGAATGCATAATATTTCTTCTTCAGATACTTCCTCGCCTTGATGCACGATACAATCTTCAATTCGCGGCAGGGTTTCTCACCGTAGACTATCATCGTTTCGCCGGACGGTAAGGGAATTCGAATAAGCTTTTCAGAACATACGATTTCAGCATTATTCTTAGATAACCAATCCATTCCTACCACTACTTCAAAGCTTCCGAGGGTCATAGGAATAAGATCGATGGAAAAGAGATGGTCATTTAGTCTTAGCTCACAAGCATAAATGATGGAATCTACAACTATAATCTTACCATTCGCTACTTCTACAGTATAGGGAGCAGTAAGTGTGGATAGTTGCATATTAAGCAAAGAAACAGTATGTGCAGAGATAAAGCTTTTATCAGCACCAGTATCGAATATGATAGAAACATAGTGATCATTGATAAGAAATGTACCCGTGATGACTGCTGGATCCTCACGTGCTTCAGCAGTTCCAATCACAAAAGCACGAGCGGCAGCAGTATTGTTGTTGAGTTTCGGACACTGATTTCTGAAGTGTCCCTCTGCCCCACAATTGTAACAAGCTCTTCCACCTGTAGCAGCAGAAGTTGTGGCAGCAGTTGTTGCAGCAATAAGGTGAGCAGATCGACAAGTCGCTGCAAAGTGTCCCATACGCCCACACTTGTGACACTTCTTGCATGGAGTATTGGGCAGATGATGGTACTGGCATTTGGTGCAGAGTGGAAACGAGCCAGTGTACTGCTTTCTGACATTAGCGGGTTGTGGCATAGCAGTGAGGGGAGTAGCATGAGTAGGTGCAGCCGCAGTCAACGCTGCAAAGTTCTTGATTGTCTTCTGTTTCTTCTTCTTGTGGTGATGCTGTTCAGGCTTCTTGCCTTCTTCAATCTGTGCTCTTTTGAATCCCTTTCGGGTGAGCACTCCAGATTTCACATACTCCTCAGTAAGAGTAGCACCAAGTTGAATTGCCGCCTCTAGAGTAGTAGGGTTATTACCCATGACAGTTCCTCTAACAACCAGAGGCAACCCTTCAATGTATTTCTCTATCCTGCGGGATAGAGGAGTAACCAGATGGGGCACCAGAATGCACAACTCATGGAATCGAGTTGTATACTTTGCGTTCTCTCCACTGTCTTGCACCAGATTCCACATCTCCACCTCCAGTTTCTTCAGTTCATGACGTGGACAAAACTTTTCCACGAGTAAGTTCTTGAATCCGTCCCATGGTAAAGCTAGAGCAACTTCACGTCCTCTGGTGTTCTTCTCAGAATTCCACCAGGTGAGTGCTCCCTTATGAAAAGCACTTGAGGCCATTTTGACCTTCAGATTTTCAGGGCATCCTGTGAAGTCGAGAATATCTTCGATGCTTTCCAGCCACTGCAGTAGGCCGGTAGCTCCTTCGGTACCAGAGTACTTAGGAGGCTTAGCATCGTTGAACTGCTTGAAAGTAAAGTTAGCAGTTCCAGCGTTTGTGGCATTTGAGTTGTGTGCAGAATCACCGGTACTTCCCCGAAGGTTCTGGGTAATATCAGTGACCATGCCCGGGATCACATCCCTCATGTGAACAGCGATAGCTCGAGCAATCTTGTTGATTTCATCATCATTACCGCTTGTCGAACCCCCAGCATTTGGGTCTCGTCGAGGAGGCATTCTACGAATAGAAGCCACAAGCGGGTCAGTAATGAGAATGGATACAATTGAATTTTCATGATAAGGTCAGTAATATATCCATACTACTAGTATTATCATTCAATTGTAATATGATCCAGTACACGTATAAGTTATCAACTTATTTGTATACTTATCATGTGAATATGTACGATGTCTCATGATCTCTCCACCAAACCTACACACTGACACTTTCCCGATATACCGAAAATAGCTTATATATAGGGCTCACTCTCGCTGCCCACCACCGTTTCGGTATACCACGATCATGCCCTTGCTAGCATTTGGCAACACGTTTGTACTGATTTCCATGTGTTTTCCATTGATTAAGAATCTCATGATCTTTGAGCAACTTGAACTATGATTGATTCCATGATTGAACTATGATTATGTTATGCGTGCACCTTCTAACAATCGTTAACATGTAGAACTAAATCATACGTGTGTTCTACACTTTCCCGTTAACCTATGTTAGCAAGTACTAATGATGTAATCACTTAAGAGTTTCACTTAAGGTTTACATTTATGATATGTTCACAACTTGGTTGATTCACCATAATGTCTGGTTCATCCAAGTTTGAATTTTCATTATGATCTGATTCACCAATGATTGTTTCCCAAGTGATTGTATCCCATGTGTTTTGACTAATGTTCCATGTGTCCAGTTGATCCCGAATCCTCACTCCAAATACAAACGCCGGATTCCCCCTAACATACTGAAGTAAGCTTATATATAGGGTAAGCTCTCACCGACCCACCACTTACCTCAACACGTCAGCGTTAATCCGTCGTCTATATTTGGGGCTAAGATTCCAACTGTTGATTGATTATGATTGTCTCATGATTTCTCTTGTTCCTGTGATTATGTTTATGATTGTGTAAACCATGGTCCTTAATTTACTAGAAACTAAGACCTTAGGTTTATGTATATGTGTCCTAGGTTAATCAACCTAGTTTCCCAATACTTACAGTACTGAGCATAATGATTTCCTGTGAGAACTTCAACTAAAGAATACTGTTACACAGATTCTAAGTTATAAAGTTCCTATGATAATGAACACCTGATAATGATAACAATGACAAGGATTTCAAATCTAAGTTCTAAATTAATAGACCTCAACCTTTGAATTCCTATAGTGATATGACAAGGATCTCAAATCCAAGTTCTAAGTTAATAGATCTTGACCTTTGAATCCTATAATGAATATGACAAGGATCTCAAATCCAAGTTCTAAATTAATAGATCTTGACCTTTGAATCCTATACTGAATATGACAAGGATCTCAAATCCAAGTTCTAAATTAATAGATCTTGACCTTTGAATCCTATAATGAATATGACAAGAATCTCAAATCCAAGTTCTAAATTAATAGATCTTGACCTTTGAATCCTATAATGATCTCTGTGTGAGAATTTCAGATCAAGGATACTAAGAATATAGATCCTTGCCTCTGAAATCCTTAAATGCATATGTGTGAGAATTTAATCCGGTTTCTAAAATTATAGAATTCCGGTTCAAATTCTTTGACTCGATGTCTAATCTTAGAAAAATGTCCCTAAGATCTTTCAAGCTTATTGTAGACTTAATGCTCACTTAAGTTACTTAGATCCTAAGTATCCTCAAGCCTATAGCACTTAGTCCTATTGGGTAGCTTAGGTTATAGTCTAGGTCATTAAACATTGGGTTTTTCCTAGTTCTCTACAACCTTGGCTCTGATACCAACCTGTCACACCCCTGCGCCGCGTGCGGAATCCACGGCGCGGTGACGTATGATCAGTTGAATCATGCACAAGTGTTGAATAAGAACAACCACAATGGATTACTATGTTTCATAATGTTAAGACAATTGTTCAGTTACAGACAAATATCTACCAAAATAAAGACAACTACAGACCCAAAATATAGTTTACAAAATAAGACTCCAAACAAGACAATTAAACATTTAGGATTTAGTGAGTTTCTATTCCATCCTAGCATGTTTCTTCATCTTGTTCTATCTTAGAATGGTATCCTTAGTTGTCCCTGAGATTGTCTTAAACCTGATTACCTGAAACACGTGAAAAGTAACTGTCAACTACAGACGTAGTTGGTGAGAACAATAGGTTTAAGCATTTGTAAACATGAGTATATGATATAAGACATAGGTAAGTTAAAGCATCATAAGATTCACACGGATGAGCTGCAACCCAAACTATCATCAAGTAAGAAAATGAGTGTAAACAGTCCAATCACTGTTTGCACATGAGTCAACATATAATATCAAGTCCCAAACCACGTTTGGAGTTAGATAATATGTCAACAGTTTTGAATAAACCATATGTAACCGAAATCTGCAGTTAGTTTATAAAACAGATTTAAAAACTAACTGCAGCAATCGGCCTGCCCCAATGTATGTGTCCGCTTTCCCTTGTTGTGATCACCCAGTACTAACGCTAATGAATATGATACTTGATGGGTTTATAAGTTTGTTTACAACAATGGACACCATGTTTTCTGAATCTTACTTTAACCGGATGTGTTAATGTCTTATTGAAAACCTGGATTTAACTCCACGAGTTGAATCCTTTGTTTATGTAACATGAAATGAATCTCTTGATTTGAATACCATGATGTGAACAACTTGACTTGAATACCATGTTTTGAACCAATGAATTTGAATACCATGTTTTGAACCAATGAATTTGAATACCATGATGTGATGACCTTGTGTAATAACAAGGTTTATAACAAAAGGGTTTGTAAAATCCTCTAAAAGAACATTTGAGTAAAACTGTTATAAAACATTTCAAGAAAACATTATAAAATCCTTTGTAGTAATAAGGGTTTAATAGTAAATAATTCCTTTTAAACGGTTGACAATTTCCTTAAACATTTGATGAATCCCTTGGATTCGTAAGATGAACCTGAAATGTTTATGACTTACACATAACTTGTATAATGAGACAAGATTGAAATAGCGGTTTTAATCACGTGTTCCACCCCAAAACAGTTGTAAAACAGTAAAAGAGGGGCTAGAGTTCTCACCTGTCTGCAGTAGACTCTGAACTTAAACAGATAGCAAATAGCAAACAAGACTTCTAACTGTCTCCTATAACATTGTAATCATACATAAGATATAGGATTTATAATTGTATAGACTTTGATTCATTGATTGACTTGCGTTCTCATGTTTAAGATTGTTGTGAAATCTTGAATGTTATGTTTTGAATCCTTAGATTGATCATGGGTCCAAGAAACTTATGAAATGTTCTTTGATGCATAATTCTTATGCATAAATGATATTTGTTTAAGAATTTTGATAGCCATAGATTACCATTTGTTGTGAAAAGATGTTCAATGTTTTCAAGTCTTGTGATTGTGATTTGATCTCACCATTTAAGTTATAAACTTAAACCCAATGAGATCGAATTACAATTTACTTTGAGTAATGGCCTATGATAGGCCTTAAGCCCAATAATTCATGGTAGCTAAATCAAAGTTCCATGGCCTTTTTAGGTTCACAATTTGGCCAATTAATTGTGATGTTAGCCCAATCAACATGTAATTAACCCTTGTAACAATTCCAAGCTCATGTCAACCCACTAAAATCTTAGTGGACCAATGGAATTTGAGGGGGCCTAAGGATTCAAGTTGACCAACAAGTGTGAACTAAATCTATGTAACGATCCAAGGCGTTATCGGACTAATTGAGAGTCTAATGGGCCAACATAACTCCCTTGGGCTTACCTCACACTTATGGGCCTATTACTAACGCGTTTGGACCAAGTAAATTGGAGTTGGGCCGAAGAGAAGGGAGGCTGCCATTTTGGGCAGCGAACCCTCTTGGGTTTAGCCTAAGGTTCGCCCCTAACCAAGGGTTCGGTGATGATAAGATGTGCAAGGGTTCGGCCAAAGTATCCCACGTGGTTCGGTTAAAATGAAGCCATGCAGGTTCGTAGATCATCAGGGTTCGGCCAATGAACCGATGAGGGTTCGGTGATAGCAGGGTGGTTCGCTGCTAGTGCTGACTGGACAAGGGTTCGCTGGGGTTCGGCTTGGGCAGGTGGGTTCGTGACTAGAAGCATCAAAAGGGTTCGGTTGGTCATGCCACGAACCATGCAGGGTTCGTGGTTCATTCGCAGCTTATGCATGGCGACAAGGGTTCGTTTCCTATGATCCAGCATGAAGGGTTCGTTGGAGATGCCCATGCCCACGAAGGTTCGACCGAAAGGCATGTGATGGTTCGTGAGGGTGAGCTGGTTCGGCAAAAGGGCTCGTGACCCCTTAGGGTTCGCTGATAACCCCACGAACCATGCAGGCTCGTGTACTCCTCTGAAGGGTTCGGCTTCTAATCCTCGACGAACCTGTAACCTGGATCGTCTTCATCATCAAGCTACTTGATTCTAGACCACGATCTAAGCCTGTACAACTTCGAGGGAGGTTGCTAGGTGTGCGAAACTAAGAATGGTGATGAAACATCCGGCCGATTATCGGTTTTTAAACAAAACTCACAACAACTTATGAAAACCCTATTTCCCGAATCTTTCCAAGGCTCATACCTCGTTTTTGGCTGGATGGATCTGAGATATTCTTGTACTTTCGTGTAGAGTTTGTCGAGAGCTTCGCGTGGACACCAAGAATGTCGAAATCCGTCGAGAAATAAGCGAGTTACGAACGTTTAAAGATCGGTTTTTAGAGAGAGAGAGGGTTTGCGAAATTTCTAGAGAGAGAGAGGGTTTGGCTGATAATAAATGAAGGAAGTGGCCTTCTTTAGGGCTTTTATAGTCCGGGTAGTGTTCGGGTCCGTTTCGGTCGCTCGGTTCGCGTTTCCGGAACGTAACGCGTATTTTACGCGGTTTTAAAATAAAAGAGTTGTTAAACTCATTTAAATGATGAGTTTCAAAATTGTAAAAATATAAAATAATTAATATAATTATTTTTACTCTTCGTGTGTTGTCGGATCGTTAAACATTCACAATTTACGTGTATACCCGCAATCGCGTACGTTTTCCGATCATATTAAAATGTTTAAAGTCGTTTAATCGTAATTATAAGTTCAACATTCGTATTATTATGGATCGTCACCCATAACTATACTCAGTCTCGCTTACAGATTACGATCTTGGTTGAATTTATTAAATGTTATACTATTCGTCTCAACACTACGCACTAACACTAACCTGTTACACCGAACGCAGTATATGTATAGGGCTCACTCTCGCTGCCCACCACTGTTTCGATATAACAAGTTACTGTTCTTGCTTAGTGAAATCGACTGTAAATAGATAATACATACTTGTTCTCTGATTACTAAGATCCTGTAACACACAAGCACACATTATGAACATACGAATCACATTGATGAACTGAACCATGAATAGACACTGTTCTAACACTGTTTACAACTACATGACTATATGCACAAATGTTACAGCAGGTCATTGGATGCAACAATGCAGGACACCGATTACCCCTATTCCCCATCAATATGTTGGCATATTCCCTAAATGTGCCAGATGTGGTTTCCACCACGATGAGAAGAAACCTTGTAGGCACCGTCTGAATTGTGGAAAATACGGACACTGGATTCAACAGTGCCGGTTTATTTCCACTAGAAAACAGGAACAAAAAGCGAGCACCTCTACTTCCTCTCAACATAACAACAACTGCTACACGTGCGGAATGCACGGGCATTTCGCAAGGGACTTCCCTAGGAAAATGCCTTCAGCAGACCCAGCAGTCACCGAGGAACTACTCACTTTACCAGCTCCTGGGGAACACTCGGAGTCTGATGACCCCATAGGGTATGCAAATTTCAGCTTGATACATTAAATTATTTATTGGCGTAATAATTAGAACTGCATAGTATGTTGTAATTTTAGAAACAATAAATGTAAGATAGCCGTAAACAAAGTCAGTGCCAAAAAGATAATCGGAATGATAACTGAAGGAACCTTTAGGTTAAGTAAGCGTTAAATGATTAAATAGAGATAGGGAAATTCTTGATTACAGTTTAAATACTGTGTTTAGGAAGAGCACCTTATTTAAATAGAACACAAAAAGCTCTAGGAATTCAAAATGTCATAGTTAGTGTGTAAACTTTCATTTTCTATCTAGACCTCCTAGAATTTTGAGTTAATTAAGTTGAGAACACGGTTCAAGGATGATAGGAAAGGATAAATGTTAGAACTGTGCTGGATTCTTATCTAAATTTGATAAGTATATCAGGGGAAATCAGTTGAGAATACCAGATGAAGATACGCCAGGGACAATATTCCGAATGAAATATGGGCATTCCAAGTTACGGTGATGCCTTTCGGATAGAAGAATGCACCCATGGTTTTCATGGACTTCATGAACCGAGTGTACAAACTGTATTTAGACCGGTTTGTCATTTTCGTTAGGAAGGACAAACTAAATTATTCTAAAAGCAAGACTTAACACGAATGACATCTCAAGAAGATTCTGGAGCTATTAAAGAAATAGAAATCCTGTGATAAATTCTCCAATTGAAAGGTAGGCTAAGGATAGGAACGATTGCAACGACAGTTGAAATAAGCCTCATAAGATTACATGATCTTTGGGTAGGAGTAAGGTAAGTATGCATCACTTCAGAGGTGTGTATAGGATTACTTAAAAGATAAATCATTTTCTTTATCTTAATGGATCTGCCGTATTTTATGGTAGACCTCCCCGACTTATAGAGTACTCTTTTAAAGACGAGAATAGATTAAACAGATGGTGAAGTAGGTATACGGTTGTATCAAATAACCTAAGGATTCACCATGTGCAACTCAAGGGTCTTGATCTGACGATCAAGACCTAGAGTTGTGAGAGCCACCTATAAAAACTTTAAGGAATGTGTCAGATTGTAGAACAGAAAGACAGTTTGAGATAAACCGGATGAAATACCTACTACCAAAATAGTGGGTGAATTCCGGCGGTAGAGAAATCAAGAAGACTTATTCTTGAGAAGGCACACGAGCCAGATAATCAGTGCATCCGGGCGCCGATAAAATGTACAGAGACTTACAGAGATTTTATTGATGGCCGAGAATGAAGAAAGACATAGCTGAATATGTCGGCAGGTGTCTTACGTGTGCAAGGGTAAAGGCGGAACACCAGAAACCGTCAGGGTTACTGGAACCGTCTGAAATTCCTCTCTGGAAGTGGGAACAAACAGCTATGGATGTCGAAACCAAGCTACCTCGCGCTTCCATGGGTCATAGTGCTCTTTGAGTCACCAATGACCAATTGACAGAAATCTATCCATTTCTTGCTAACACAGGAAAACTTCGCGATAGGTAAACTGACGGATTATACAACAACGAGATAGTAGGACGTCATGGGGTACCATTGTCTAACATTTTAGATAGAGAAAGCTAATTCACATGAAGGATTTTATTATGTATAAACGTATGTGAGGTGGATGTCAGTTGTATAGAAATCAAGATCACGTGTAACACACATAAAGTCTAGTCACAGAAGTAGACTCTTGTAGTCAACCTACATGGGCAATCACGTGAAAGATCAAATGAAATCAATATCAAAAATCAAGAGAATCAAGGACGATCAAGCACCAAAGGATATCCTTAAAGTCCCGATGCATACAGTAGGCCAGAGGGTCAAGCTGATATGGGCAAAACATTAAAATCCCGGTCAGTTCAGGTATACTCCTTGTGAGTTATGCCTGGCATGGGTCACGTATGAGAGGATACAACTTGGACAACCACCAACAACTAAGTCTAATTGATTGAGTCAAATAAGGCCCAATCATCATGTCTTAGTTGTATGTTAATGTTTATTTATTTATTTAATTAAACATTTAACATTTTATTTCTATAATTGCTTTTGGAAAATCATGAAGACATGGTGAACCCAGGAAATCAGTTTTATTTCAAATTATGGAAATCAAGCCTTTTAACATAGAAGTGAGTGTTTCGTAAGACGCTTAATTATCATTAAGATCAATGTCATATGCGGCTTAGTATGTGGTGGGACGGCGTCTGAGCGGGTCGTAGGCTCGACTCAGGGGTATGCCCTATATAGAAGCATACTGAGCTGGATAATACAGGCGATGTTAATGAGATTAAGGTTGTTACCTAGGGGGAAACATAAACATTTTTGGGTTGATATCAAAAACGGTTAAACAGAGTGCTTTAGATCTCAGACGATCATAGAAGGGAATGGTAGGTCAAATGCTTTATTATCATTAACAACAATGTCCTATGTGACTTAGTATGTGGTGGGACGGCGCTGGGCGGGTCGTAGGCTCGACTCAGGGGTATGCCCTATATATAAGCATACGGAGTTGGATGATACATGTGTTGATAATGAGGTTAAGGTTTTACCTAAAAGGTTTACAAAACTATTTTCAAATACCAAAATCATATGAACTCACTAACCATTGTGTTGACTTTGTTTTATTTTCATGCTTTCTCAGGTGATGTACAGCATTAAGCTAGTGATTTGGATTGCATGCTAGGATGCTTAGTTAGAGGACCTAGTAGTTTTGGAAAGCACATCTTTTGTTGATCATCGTGAATCATTTTTGAGATCTTGTACTAATGCAAGATAGTGAACTTATGATTCATTTTGAAATGTTTACTTGGTTAAGTTATCAGACATGAATATTGTAATTTAATTTGGTAGATTTGAGTTAAATGTTCTTGTGCTTTAGATATTCTTAACATTGACGCAATGTAAACAATCTGATCATCACGATTATCATCCACGATATCGCACCTCGGGAACTTTCCGCGCGACGGGGACTCCGATCCAACCCCGCCGGCTCGGGGTGTGACAGTCCCACCACATACTAAGTCACATAGGACATTGTTGTTAATGATAACTAAGCATTTTACCTACCATTCGATTCCAACATAGGTTCAAGCATTATGTTTATAAGTTTATGCTATCAACCCAAAATGTTCATGTTTCCCCTAGGTTACAACCTTTATCTCATTAACACCACCTGTATCATCCAGCTCGGTATGCTTATATATAGGGCATACCCCTGAGTCGAGCCTACGACCTGCTCAAACGCCGTCCCACCACATACTAAGCCGCATAGGACATTGATCTTAATGATAATTAAGCGTCTTACCTAACACCCACTTCTATGTTAAAAGACTTGATTTCCATAATTTGAAATAAAGCTGATTTCTTGGGTTCACCATGTCTTCATGATTTCCCAAAAGCAATTATAGAAATATAATGTTAAATTTTTAATTAAATAAATAAATAAACATTTACATACAACTAAGACATGATGATTGGGCCTTATTTGACTCAATCAATTAGACTTAGTTGTTGGTGGTTGTCCAAGTTGTACCCTCTCACATGTGGCCCATATCAGGCATGACCCACAAAGAGTCTACCTGTATGCGTCGGGACTTTCATGATTTGCCCATATCAGCTTGACCCTTTGGCCTACTGTATGCATCGGGACTTTAAGGATATCCCTTGATTCTGATCTTCTTTGATTCACATGATTTCATTTGATAGTTTAAGTTATGCCCATGTAGCTTGACTACAAGAGTCTACTACTGTGAGGGGACTTCCGTGTGTTACATGTGGTCTCGATTTACATACAACTGACAACTCACCTTACTTTAGGTATTAATGATTTCATTAGATCATAATGATTTCATTATTTCAATGATTCTCACACGGTTATGATTCCCTTGATTTCCTTGATTTTGATCTTTAGCATTCCATGATTTCACAATGATTATAGATTCATGAGTAGGATCCTGAGTTTATTGATCACACACTGGATTAGATTTCATTGCACTTGATCTTTAGCTTTGGTTCTTTTGATTTCACTTTGAATTTAGATTCTGAAATTTGAACTCGATGGACTAGGGGTTTATTTAGAGTTTAGAATTAAGGTATTACTCATAAGAGTAATTTAATTAACTTGCTTAATTAACTTGATAGTTAATTTAGCCTAGGATTTACCTAGACAGGAGTCTAGGTGTATAAACAAGCATATATATAAAGTATTTAAGAAGTAAAAGCATTTAAGTAAACAATTTAATTAAAACAGTTTACGCATGCTTCTCAGCCCCGCGTTTGAAAACAAAAATGTTTAGAAAAGGGGCAATGAACTCACATGTGTTGCTGTGCCAATGAACCACAAAAGATATGCGGCTCTTTGATTGTTGTCTATGTATCTTTAGCACCTGAGTCGTTTTAAGATAATTCGGATACAATAAGTATTTATAATAGACGCATCTAAGGTTTGGTCTCGGTGTGCAACTAAGTGTCCTATGATACTAATGTGTTTCTAAGATTCTATCTAATTAATCTAACATATTTTCCGTAAGTAAACCCCTTTATCCCATAATTAATCATTACCAAATCCTAGATGAGTAGGGTTTATTTTAATTACATTACAAGTCTTTAATTAAACATTTTTAAGTTAACTTATTTCATTTGCACATTTATTTAGAAATCATTTAATTTAATTTAATAAGGTTTATAATTTAATTTCTTTTATTAAAAACAGACTTAATTTAAAAAAATGAACTTACACCTAATGGGCTTGGGTCAAGCCCATTCAGTCAACATTGGGCCCATTAGTAGTCTTTGATGGCTCAATGTTTCTTGATTAACTCCTTGATTAACTAGACTCGGATAATTTTCAAAAATCATCTATTTTAATTTGAAAGAACTTAGTATTTAATTTCTTTCTTTTATTAAAAATATAATCAGTTCAAATAAAGAATGTTTAACATGTGATGGACTTAGGTTAAGCCCATTGGGCCAATCTCAGGCCCATTCATTAGTCTTGGATTTCCGAATGATTTCTTGCTTGATTCTTTGTTAAATCCATCATAGATAACTTGAGTGAATCATCTAATTTGGTTACAAATTCTTTTGAAATATCCTAGGGTTTTAGATGTTAATAATTAAATCAACACTCGAACCTTAGATTATCGTTTTGTTCCACATGATTTTTACAATGAATTCCCGATGTGTTAAATTTAACCAATGGATGTTAACACCCATATTTAGTAGTTTGTAGGCCATAGAACCCATTTCTTTAGAAAACCCTAATTATCCATGCATACACACACACACACACACCATGCATGCATGAGGTGTGTGTACCTAACCTGTCCATGCACCCTATGTAATCCCCATGCATACCATGCGTCCAGAGTTCTTGATCATGATTGATAGTTCTAACCCAACCCCTAACCGAAGGAGGCATAACCGAAACAACTTGTCCGAATAAGGGTGAAGGCCGAATGTGGTTCGGGAGAGAGAATGGCCGATCGAATGACTCAAGCTGCATGTAGCTTAACCCGAATGGCTTCAGCCGACCGAAAGAATATATGGGCCGATTGAGGGCTTAGCCGAATGGGGAATGGTCGAATGGTCATGACCCGCGAGTGAGGGGTACACGACCGAAAGGCTGCCAATCGAATAGGCCTCATACAACCATGGGACATTCGGCGAATAGGGTTGGGCCGAAAGAGTATTGGGCGAAGGGGGGTTCATTCCCAACTAGATCCATTCGGCCGAATGGGGTTAGGCTCATTCGACGAGCTGTACTTGGCCATTCGTCCACTCGGATTCCCAACCAAATACAGCCATGGTTTTCAAGGAAATCGGCCATGGGTTCGAAGGGGATTGGTTCCTACGTCATTCTAAGATGTAATAGAGTGATTTCTAAGTGTCGGAGTGGCCAAAAACCGGTTCTAATGGCAGGCGACTATGAGGGTTTTCAAACCCTAAAAACCGAACTTAATATCGATTTTTACCTCAAATCAGTCAGATAAAAGCTTAGATCGGTTGTACTTCTATGATCTACGAGTGGTGGTGGTTGTTTTGACACCAAGATGGCTTGATTTCGTGAAGAAATGAGGAAGAAATCTTAGAGAGAGAGTGGGAAATTCTATAGAGAGAGAGTTCCGGGTTTTTGTTTTTAGAGAGAGAGAGTGAAGAGGGTGAATGAGGAAGGAGACTCATTCCGGGTATTTATACCCCGGGTGAGTTCGGGTTCGTTTCGGTTGCTCGGTTTCACGTAAAAGTGTCGGTTTCGTTTCGTTCTCGTAACGAAACGTCTCGGTTTTAAAATAAAGTTAATAAAATTATTTTAGGTTGTGATTCCTAATAAATTAAGTAAATATCTTCTGTTTATTTTAAATTTTCGAAAATATTTAATTTACTGTTTAATAATCGAATAGTACAGTCGTCGCGCGTATTCGTTCGAATCGTCACCCGTATGAACACTGCGATAACTATACTCTTCAATATGGTTTTCTAATTATCGGATATCATTCAGAACGTTAAACTTTCAGATGTATTCGTACAGATCGTCACCTATACGAATAATCCGTCGATTTAGCATTCACCTCACGACATCCGTTTTGTTTTGTTCTGTAAAGCCTCACATACGTTTATACATAATAAAATCCTAACAAATAATCACATGATGGTTTTGTATTGCCAGGTAATTATCTGACTCATGAACCATGTTTTTGCGTTTCGTTTCTGAGTAAATTCTGAAACTGTGCTATGATAACATAAAGTGATAATGATATATGAACAACAACTGGTATGTGTACTTGGTTTACTGTTCATTTTACTTTACCGATCACTGTTCCTGTGACGTTTCCGGCACTGATGTTACAACGCACGTGTAACACCCCGACCGATGGCGGAAACATCGGGGTGACATGAAGTGTAGATTGTTCATAGCTTAGGGTATAAGGATGTAAATAATAATAAATAATCATTCAATGCAATTAAATCAATCATTCATTACAAAGTCAAATAAATTCAAACTTAGCTATTACATGGTTTCAAATTCAAATACATAATTTAAACAAATAAAACTAAATGCAAGTCCATATGATTGCTAGTTTCTATTTCCACCTGAAACATGTTAAAATCAACTGTCAACTCAAAGAGTTGGTGAGTTTCATATGTTTTTAACACTCACACCAAAAGGTTCAATAAAAATGTTATGGATAATGTCTTATGTGAGCTCTAAGCAGAACGAACATAGTCAAAATGAACTAGCAAGTAAAGCAGGTCAACAAATGTTAACAAATGATGATTGACCTATGTTTAGCATCACTAAAATGCTTAAATAGTAAACTATCACCGCAGGCGTACAACAAGTTTAGATTCTGATGTCCCATATCGTTGCCCCCATGCCAAATCCTTATACTAATGTTTACAAGAGGATGGGATATAAATCCGACGGTCAAATCCACAATTTAGAATATTTTGATGACCTGAAATGTTATGCGGTCAAACGGGAAAGGGGGATATACTACTTTCATTATCCACACGACTTAAAGACGTTGCCGGGCTTCGAAGTTAATCAATTGGCTCGTCTGAGGATGATGTACTGCGAGACATCTGGATAGTCTTCCTGGTTTCAAAGACAATTGCAATTTGATTCTAGAAAGCGGTGGATAAATTTACAATCAAATTCACAAATATCTTTAAGATCTTAATAGCTCTTTAACATTAGCCTACTAGATCTTTCATTATGTGATGGGTATGCAATGTAATCTTGATGACTAATCCTTATTTTATGATTTTCCATTATTTTAATAGTATTAAGAGCGCATTATTCCTTGTTACACCTATTATTAAACGTAAAATATATGTTATATTGTAACGCGTTCCAAAACTTACACAAATTTACTACAAAATTCACAAATTTATTTAATTAAGTAGCTTTCCATTAATGACAAACTTCATTCTTCCTTGAGAGATGCCCCACTTAGCTCCCATGGATTAGGGATTTTCCCCTTATAAATGTTTCTAGCTATGACGTTTAGCTTAGTCTTGATCAAGTGAGTACTTCACATCTTTCAACTCTTACAAATACACAATTAGACTTGTTTTTCGGTATTTAAGCAAATAAAAGTGAATAATTAATAAGAATTTGATAACATTATATACCTTAAGTCGTCTCTTTAGCTACTCGGAATTGACAAAAGTCTTGACGAGATAAATATAGCCCAAGCTCGAGATCATATTATGCTTAGTTATTCAACGAGCTTGAGTCCACGCTTCACATATTAACAAGAGCAGCATGTGAGCATAAATGAATATGTTTCAACAATTTTTAATTAAGTTGTGAAATATCTAATAATATATAAGTACTATTACATATGCAGTTACATCAAAATACTACACATTATGTTATATATAAAAAATAAAATTACAAACATATTTAAAAGTAATTATTATTATGTATAAATAAACGAAATAAATAATAAACGGACGAACCCACGCTAAATTCGAGTTTGAAAGTTTCTAACAAATCCTACTTGAACATTGAATATAAAATTTAAAAAGAGTTAAACTCGAACTTAAACTTTATTAGGTGAAAAGTAGTGTAGACCTTTAGGCTACCTTGTTGATACCTAGTGAATACTAACTTTTAAAAATTTGTTACAAAATCAGCTAATACTACTAAATAAAAATAATAATGCACAATTGTCATCATTCTAGGGCACCTAAATTTTTCCTTTCGCACTTCTCTCTACTCTTTAATTATCTATATTTAATATTTAATTAAGAATTAGGAATTAAGGATAATAAATTATAATAAGTATAACAATTTACATGTTATTAATTAATTGTATTTAAAATGAATTTAATTTTGAAACTTTAAAATAATCTTATTCTTTTTATTTAACAGGTTATATTTAATTCTTTAAGTATCATCAAGTTAAAATTATATTTCTTAAAATATTTATAAATATTTATTAGTGATACTAATTGTTTTGATGAGTTATTTTAAATATTTTTAAACATTTAAGATGATTCCATGATTTGAAAAAAAAAATACACTACTTTAAAAAAAATAAAAGTAAGTAATTTAAAAATTTTCTAATGTATATGTTTTAATATAAATTTTAAGAAAAGTTAATTTTAGTGTGTTAAAGAAGAATAAGTAAACTTTAATTAAATTAACATTCATTAACTTCATTACGTAAAAATGATAACACATAGTTGAAATAAAAATTAAAAATGTGATTTATTATTAATCATCAAATTTATTGTAACGTATTTTGATGACATTTTGTATTAACCAATTATATAATATTTTACTCAACCTGTGGAAAACATCAGTTTAGTTAAACTATGCATTTTGCATATTTTTTTAGTCACATAACTTTATGTTAGTAGATATGCATATATAATATATTATTTTTTCAGCTTGTGTAATTCACAGGATTTAAACATACTTATATATGTAGATACACAAGTTTATATATACATATATATCTATTGACTCACGTGTAACACCCCGACCGATGGCGGAAACATCGGGGTGACATGAAGTGTAGATTGTTCATAGCTTAGGGTATAAGGATGTAAACAATAATAAATAATCATTCAACGCAATTAAATCAATCATTCATTACAAAGTCAAATAAATTCAACCTTAGCAATTACATCGTTTCAAATTCAAATACATAATTTAAACAAATAAACTAAATCCAACTCCATATGAATGCTAGTTTCCATTTCCACCTGAAACATGTTAGAATCAAGTGTCAACTAAAAGAGTTGGTGAGTTTCATATGTTTTTAACACTCACACCAATTCAAAAAAAATGTTATAGATAATGTCTTATGTGACCTCTAAGCATAATGAACATAGTCAAAATGAACTAGCAAGTAAAGCAGGTCAACAAATGTTAACAAATGATGTTTGACCTATGTTTAGCATCACTAAAATGCTTAAATAGTAAAATATCTCCGCGGGCGTAAAACAAGTTTAGATTCTGAAGTCCCATATCGTTGCCCCATGCCAAATCCTTATACTAATGTTTACAAGAGCATGGGATATAAATCCGACGGTCAAATCCACAATTTAGAATATTTTTATGACCTGAAATGTTATGCGGTCAAACGGGAAAGGGGGATATACTACTTTCATTATCCACACGACTTAAAGACGTTGCCGGGCTTCGAAGTTAATCAATTGGCTCGTCTGAGGATGATGTACTGCGAGACATCTGGATAGTCTTCCTGGTTTCAAAGACAATTGCAATTTGAGTCTACAAAGTGGTGGATAAATTTACAATCAAATTCACAAATTTCTTTAAGATCTTAATAGCTCTTTAACATGAGCCTCCTAGATCTTTCATTATGTGATGGGTATGCAATGTAATCTTGATGACTAATCCTTATTTTATGATTTTCCATTATTTTAATAGTATTAAGAGCGCATTATTCCTTGTTACAACTATAATTAAACATAAAAAATATGTTAGATTGTAACGCGTTCCAAAACTTACACAAATTTACTATGAAATTCACAAATTTATTTAATTAAGTAACTTTCCATTAATGACAAACTTCAGTCTTCCTTGAGAGATGCCCCACTTAGCTCCCATGGATTAGGGATTTCTCCCCTTCTAAATGTTTCTAGCTATGACGTTTGGCTTAGTCCTGATCAAGTGAGTACTTCACATCTTTCAACTCTTACAAATACACAATTAGACTTGTTTTTCGGTATTTAAGCAAATAGAAGTGAATAATTAATAAGAATTTGATAACATTATATAACTTAAGTCGTCTCTTTAGCTACTCGGAATTGACAAAAGTCTTGATGAGATAAATATAGCCCAAGCTCGAGATCATATTATGCTTAGTTAATCAACGAGCTTGAGTCCATGCTTCACATACTAACAAGAGCAGCATGTGAGCATAAATGAATATTTTTCAATAATTTTTAATAAAGTTGTGAGATATCTAATAATATATAAGTACTATTACATATGCAATTACATCAAAATACTACACATTATGTTGTGTATAAAAAATAGAATTGCAAACATATTTAAAAGTAATTATTATTATGTATAAATAAATGGAATAAATAATAAATGGACGAACCCAAGCTAAACTCGAGTTTGAAAGTTTCTCACAAATCCTACTTGAACATTGAATATAAAATTTAAAAAGAGTAAAACTCGAATTTAAACTTTATTAGGTGAAAAGTAGTGTAGACCTTTAGGCTACCTTGTTGATACCTTGTGAATATTAACTTTTAAAAAGTTGTTACAAAATATGCTAATACTACTAAATAAAAATAATAATGCACAATTGTCATCATTCTAGGCCGCCTAAATTTTTCCTTTCCCACTTCTCTATACTCTTTAATTATCTATATTTAATATTTAATTAAGAATTAGGAATTAAGGATAATAAATTATAATAAGTATAACAATTTACATGTTATTAATTAATTGTATTTAAAATAAATTTAATTTTGAAACTTTAAAATAATCTTATTCTCTTTATTTAACAGGTTATATTTAATTCTTTAAGTATCATCAAGTTAAAATTATATTTCTTAAAATATTTATAAATAAAAGATTAGTGATACTAATTGTTTTGATGAGTTATTTTAAATATTTTTAAACATTTAAGATGATTCGATGATTTGAAAAACAAAAATACACTACTTTTAAAAAAATAAAAGTAAGTAATTTTAAAATTTTCTAATGTATATGTTTTAATATAAATTTGAAGTAAAGTTAATTTTAGTGTGTTAAAGAAGAATAAGTAAACTTTAATTAAATTAACATTCATTAACTTCATTAAGTAAAAATGATAACACATAGTTGAAATAAAAATTAAAAATGTGATTTATTATTAATCATCAAATTTATTGTAACGTATTTTGATGACATTTTGTATTAACCAATTATATAATCTTTTATTCAACCTGTGGAAAACATCAGTTTAGTTAAACTATGCATTTTTCATATTTTTTTAGTCACATAACTTTATGTTACCAGATATGCATATATAATATATTATTTTTTCAGCTTGTGTAATTCACAGGATTTAAACCTGCTTTAATATATAGATACACAAGTTTATATATACATATATATCTATTGACTCACGTGTAACACCCCGACCGATGGCGGAAACTTCGGGGTGACATGAAGTGTAGATTGTTCATATCTTAGGGTATAAGGATGTAAATAATAATAAATAATCATTCAATGCAATTAAATCAATCATTCATTTCAAAGTCAAATAAATTCAAACTTAGCTATTACATCGTTTCAAATTCAAATACATAATTTAAACAAATAAAACTAAATCCAAGTCCACATGAATGCTAGTTTCCATTTCCACCTGAAACATGTTAAAAACAAGTGTCAACTCAAAGAGTTGGTGAGTTTCATATGTTTTTAACACTCAGACCGAAAGGTTCAAGAAAAATGTTATAAATAATGTCTTATGTGAGCTCTAAGCATAATGAACATAGTCAAAATGAACTAGAAAGTAAAGCAGGTCAACAAATGCTAACAAATGATGATTGTCCAATGTTTAGCATCACTAAACTGTTTAAACAGTAAACTATCACCGCGGGCGTACGACAAGTTTAGATTCTGAAGTCCCATATCGTTGCCCCCATGCCAAATCCTTATACTAAGGTTTACAAGAGCATGGGATATAAATCCGACGGTCAAATCCACAATTTAGAATATTTTGATGACCTGAAATGTTATGCGGTCAAACGGGAAAGGGGGATATATTACTTTCATTATCCACACGACTTAAAGACGTTGCCGGGCTTCGAAGTTAAACAATTGGCTTGTCTGAGGATGATGTGTTGCGAGACATCTGGATAGTCTTCCTGGTATCAAAGAGAATTGCAATTTGAGTCTGGAAAGCGGTGGATAAATTTACAATCAAATTCACAAATTTTTTTAAGATTTTAATTGCTCTTTAACATGAGCCTCCTAGATCTTTCATTATTTGATGGGTATGCAATGTAATCTTGATGACTAATCCTTATTTTATGATTTTCCATTATTTTAATAGTATTAAGAGCGCATTATTCCTTGTTACAACTATAATTAAACATAAAAAATATGTTAGATTGTAACGCGTTCCAAAACTTACACAAATTTACTATGAAATTCACAAATTTCTTTAATTAAGTAACTTTCCACTAATGACAAACTTCAGTCTTCCTTGAGAGATGCCCCACTTAGCTCCCATGGATTAGGGATTTCTCCCCTTCTAAATGTTTCTGGCTATGACGTTTAGCTTAGTCCTGATCAAGTGAGTACTTCACATCTTTCAACTCTTACAAATACACAATTAGACTTGTTTTTCGATATTTAAGCAAATAAAAGTGAATAATTAATAAGAATTTGATAACATTATATAACTTAAGTCGTCTCTTTAGCTACACGGAATTGACAAAAGTCTTGATGAGATAAATATAGCCCAAGCTCGGGATCATATTATGCTTAGTTAATCAACGAGCTTGAGTCCATGCTTCACATACTAACAAGAGCAGCATGTGAGCATAAATGAATATTTTTCAATAATTTTTAATTAAGTTGTGAAATATCTAATAATATATAAGTACTATTACATATGCAATTACATCAAAATACTACACATTATGTTATGTATAAAAAAAAATTGCAAACATATTTAAAAGTAATTATTATTATGTATAAATAAACGGAATAAATAATAAATGGACGAACCCAAGCTAAACTCGAGTTTGAAAGTTTCTCACAAATCCTACTTGAACATTGAATATAAAATTTAAAAAGAGTAAACTCGAATTTAAACTTTATTAGGTGAAAAGTAGTGTAGACCTTTAGGCTACCTTGTTGATACCTTGTGAATATTAACTTTTGAAAAGTTGTTACAAAATATGCTAATACTACTAAATAAAAATAATAATGCACAATTGTCATCATTCTAGGCCGCCTAAATGTTTCCTTTCCCACTTCTCTATACTCTTTAATTATCTATATTTAATATTTAATTAAGAATTAGGAATTAAGGATAATAAATTATAATAAGTATAACAATTTACATGTTATTAATTAATTGTATTTAAAATAAATTTAATTTTGAAACTTTAAAATAATCTTATTCTCTTTATTTAACAGGTTATATTTAATTCTTTAAGTATCATCAAGTTAAAATTATATTTCTTAAAATTTTTATAAATAAAAGATTAGTGATACTAATTGTTTTGATGAGTTATTTTAAATATTTTTAAACATTTAAGATGATTCGATGATTTGAAAAACAAAAATACACTACTTTTAAAAAAATAAAAGTAAGTAATTTTAAAATTTTCTAATGTATATGTTTTAATATAAATTTGAAGTAAAGTTAATTTTAGTGTGTTAAAGAAGAATAAGTAAACTTTAATTAAATTAACATTCATTAACTTCATTACGTAAAAATGATAACACATAGTTGAAATAAAAATTAAAAATGTGATTTATTATTAATCATCAAATTTATTGTAACGTATTTTGATGACATTTTGTATTAACCAATTATATAATCTTTTATTCAACCTGTGGAAAATATCAGTTTAGTTAAACTATGCATTTTTCATATTTTTTTAGTCACATAACTTTATGTTACCAGATATGCATATATAATATATTATTTTTTCAGCTTGTGTAATTCACAGGATTTAAACCTGCTTTAATATATAGATACACAAGTTTATATATACATATATATCTATTGACTCACGTGTAACACCCCGACCGATGGCGGAAACTTCGGGGTGACATGAAGTGTAGATTGTTCATATCTTAGGGTATAAGGATGTAAATAATAATAAATAATCATTCAATGCAATTAAATCAATCATTCATTACAAAGTCAAATAAATTCAAACTTAGCTATTACATCGTTTCAAATTCAAATACATAATTTAAACAAATAAAACTAAATCCAAGTCCACATGAATGCTAGTTTCCATTTCCACCTGAAACATGTTAAAAACAAGTGTCAACTCAAAGAGTTGGTGAGTTTCATATGTTTTTAACACTCAGACCGAAAGGTTCAAGAAAAATGTTATAAATAATGTCTTATGTGAGCTCAAAGCATAATGAACATAGTCAAAATGAACTAGAAAGTAAAGCAGGTCAACAAATGTTAACAAATGATGATTGTCCAATGTTTAGCATCACTAAACTGTTTAAACAGTAAACTATCACCGCGGGCGTACAACAAGTTTAGATTCTGAAGTCCCATATCGTTGCCCCCATGCCAAATCCTTATACTAAGGTTTACAAGAGCATGGGATATAAATCCGACGGTCAAATCCACAATTTAGAATATTTTGATGACCTGAAATGTTATGCGGTCAAACGGGAAAGGGGGATATATTACTTTCATTATCCACACGACTTAAAGACGTTGCCGGGCTTCGAAGTTAAACAATTGGCTTGTCTGAGGATGATGTATTGCGAGACATCTGGATAGTCTTCCTGGTTTCAAAGACAATTGCAATTTGAGTCTAGAAAGCGGTGGACAAATTTACAATCAAATTCACAAATTTTTTAAGATTTTAATTGCTCTTTAACATGAGCCTCCTAGATCTTTCATTATGTGATGGGTATGCAATGTAATCTTGATGACTAATCCTTATTTTATGATTTTCCATTATTTTAATAGTATTAAGAGCGCATTATTCCTTGTTACAACTATAATTAAACATAAAAAATATGTTAGATTGTAACGCGTTCCAAAACTTACACAAATTTACTATGAAATTCACAAATTTCTTTAATTAAGTAACTTTCCACTAATGACAAACTTCAGTCTTCCTTGAGAGATGCCCCACTTAGCTCCCATGGATTAGGGATTTCTCCCCTTCTAAATGTTTCTAGCTATGACGTTTAGCTTAGTCCTGATCAAGTGAGTACTTCACATCTTTCAACTCTTACAAATACACAATTAGACTTGTTTTTCGGTATTTAAGCAAATAAAAGTGAATAATTAATAAGAATTTGATAACATTATATAACTTAAGTCGTCTCTTTAGCTACTCGGAATTGACAAAAGTCTTGATGAGATAAATATAGCCCAAGCTCGAGATCATATTATGCTTAGTTAATCAACGAGCTTGAGTCCATGCTTCACATACTAACAAGAGCAGCATGTGAGCATAAATGAATATTTTTCAATAATTTTTAATTAAGTTGTGAAATATCTAATAATATATAAGTACTATTACATATGCAATTACATCAAAATACTACACATTATGTTATGTATAAAAAATAGAACTGCAAACATATTTAAAAGTAATTATTATTATGTATAAATAAACGGAATAAATAATAAATGGACGAACCCAAGCTAAACTCGAGTTTGAAAGTTTCTCACAAATCCTACTTGAACATTGAATATAAAATTTAAAAAGAGTAAAACTCGAATTTAAACTTTATTAGGTGAAAAGTAGTGTAGACCTTTAGGCTACCTTGTTGATACCTTGTGAATATTAACTTTTAAAAAGTTGTTACAAAATATGCTAATACTACTAAATAAAAATAATAATGCACAATTGTCATCATTCTAGGCCGCCTAAATTTTTCCTTTCCCACTTCTCTATACTCTTTAATTATCTATATTTAATATTTAATTAAGAATTAGGAATTAAGGATAATAAATTATAATAAGTATAACAATTTACATGTTATTAATTAATTGTATTTAAAATAAATTTAATTTTGAAACTTTAAAATAATCTTATTCTCTTTATTTAACAGGTTATATTTAATTCTTTAAGTATCATCAAGTTAAAATTATATTTCTTAAAATTTTATAAATAAAAGATTAGTGATACTAATTGTTTTGATGAGTTATTTTAAATATTTTTAAACATTTAAGATGATTCGATGATTTGAAAAACAAAAATACACTACTTTTAAAAAAATAAAAGTAAGTAATTTTAAAATTTTCTAATGTATATGTTTTAATATAAATTTGAAGTAAAGTTAATTTTAGTGTGTTAAAGAAGAATAAGTAAACTTTAATTAAATTAACATTCATTAACTTCATTACGTAAAAATGATAACACATAGTTGAAATAAAAATTAAAAATGTGATTTATTATTAATCATCAAATTTATTGTAACGTATTTTGATGACATTTTGTATTAACCAATTATATAATCTTTTATTCAACCTGTGGAAAATATCAGTTTAGTTAAACTATGCATTTTTCATATTTTTTTAGTCACATAACTTTATGTTACCAGATATGCATATATAATATATTATTTTTTCAGCTTGTGTAATTCACAGGATTTAAACCTGCTTTAATATATAGATACACAAGTTTATATATACATATATATCTATTGACTCACGTGTAACACCCCGACCGATGGCGGAAACTTCGGGGTGACATGAAGTGTAGATTGTTCATATCTTAGGGTATAAGGATGTAAATAATAATAAATAATCATTCAATGCAATTAAATCAATCATTCATTACAAAGTCAAATAAATTCAAACTTAGCTATTACATCGTTTCAAATTCAAATACATAATTTAAACAAATAAAACTAAATCCAAGTCCACATGAATGCTAGTTTCCATTTCCACCTGAAACATGTTAAAAACAAGTGTCAACTCAAAGAGTTGGTGAGTTTCATATGTTTTTAACACTCAGACCGAAAGGTTCAAGAAAAATGTTATAAATAATGTCTTATGTGAGCTCTAAGCATAATGAACATAGTCAAAATGAACTAGAAAGTAAAGCAGGTCAACAAATGCTAACAAATGATGATTGTCCAATGTTTAGCATCACTAAACTGTTTAAACAGTAAACTATCACCGCGGGCGTACAACAAGTTTAGATTCTGAAGTCCCATATCGTTGCCCCCATGCCAAATCCTTATACTAAGGTTTACAAGAGCATGGGATATAAATCCGACGGTCAAATCCACAATTTAGAATATTTTGATGACCTGAAATGTTATGCGGTCAAACGGGAAAGGGGGATATATTACTTTCATTATCCACACGACTTAAAGACGTTGCCGGGCTTCGAAGTTAAACAATTGGCTTGTCTGAGGATGATGTATTGCGAGACATCTGGATAGTCTTCCTGGTTTCAAAGACAATTGCAATTTGAGTCTAGAAAGCGGTGGATAAATTTACAATCAAATTCACAAATTTTTTAAGATTTTAATTGCTCTTTAACATGAGCCTCCTAGATCTTTCATTATGTGATGGGTATGCAATGTAATCTTGATGACTAATCCTTATTTTATGATTTTCCATTATTTTAATAGTATTAAGAGCGCATTATTCCTTGTTACAACTATAATTAAACATAAAAAATATGTTAGATTGTAACGCGTTCCAAAACTTACACAAATTTACTATGAAATTCACAAATTTCTTTAATTAAGTAACTTTCCACTAATGACAAACTTCAGTCTTCCTTGAGAGATGCCCCACTTAGCTCCCATGGATTAGGGATTTCTCCCCTTCTAAATGTTTCTAGCTATGACGTTTAGCTTAGTCCTGATCAAGTGAGTACTTCACATCTTTCAACTCTTACAAATACACAATTAGACTTGTTTTTCGGTATTTAAGCAAATAAAAGTGAATAATTAATAAGAATTTGATAACATTATATAACTTAAGTCGTCTCTTTAGCTACTCGGAATTGACAAAAGTCTTGATGAGATAAATATAGCCCAAGCTCGAGATCATATTATGCTTAGTTAATCAACGAGCTTGAGTCCATGCTTCACATACTAACAAGAGCAGCATGTGAGCATAAATGAATATTTTTCAATAATTTTTAATTAAGTTGTGAAATATCTAATAATATATAAGTACTATTACATATGCAATTACATCAAAATACTACACATTATGTTATGTATAAAAAATAGAACTGCAAACATATTTAAAAGTAATTATTATTATGTATAAATAAACGGAATAAATAATAAATGGACGAACCCAAGCTAAACTCGAGTTTGAAAGTTTCTCACAAATCCTACTTGAACATTGAATATAAAATTTAAAAAGAGTAAAACTCGAATTTAAACTTTATTAGGTGAAAAGTAGTGTAGACCTTTAGGCTACCTTGTTGATACCTTGTGAATATTAACTTTTAAAAAGTTGTTACAAAATATGCTAATACTACTAAATAAAAATAATAATGCACAATTGTCATCATTCTAGGCCGCCTAAATTTTTCCTTTCCCACTTCTCTATACTCTTTAATTATCTATATTTAATATTTAATTAAGAATTAGGAATTAAGGATAATAAATTATAATAAGTATAACAATTTACATGTTATTAATTAATTGTATTTAAAATAAATTTAATTTTGAAACTTTAAAATAATCTTATTCTCTTTATTTAACAGGTTATATTTAATTCTTTAAGTATCATCAAGTTAAAATTATATTTCTTAAAATTTTTATAAATAAAAGATTAGTGATACTAATTGTTTTGATGAGTTATTTTAAATATTTTTAAACATTTAAGATGATTCGATGATTTGAAAAACAAAAATACACTACTTTTAAAAAAATAAAAGTAAGTAATTTTAAAATTTTCTAATGTATATGTTTTAATATAAATTTGAAGTAAAGTTAATTTTAGTGTGTTAAAGAAGAATAAGTAAACTTTAATTAAATTAACATTCATTAACTTCATTACGTAAAAATGATAACACATAGTTGAAATAAAAATTAAAAATGTGATTTATTATTAATCATCAAATTTATTGTAACGTATTTTGATGACATTTTGTATTAACCAATTATATAATCTTTTATTCAACCTGTGGAAAACATCAGTTTAGTTAAACTATGCATTTTTCATATTTTTTTAGTCACATAACTTTATGTTACCAGATATGCATATATAATATATTATTTTTTCAGCTTGTGTAATTCACAGGATTTAAACCTGCTTTAATATATAGATACACAAGTTTATATATACATATATATCTATTGACTCACGTGTAACACCCCGACCGATGGCGGAAACTTCGGGGTGACATGAAGTGTAGATTGTTCATATCTTAGGGTATAAGGATGTAAATAATAATAAATAATCATTCAATGCAATTAAATCAATCATTCATTACAAAGTCAAATAAATTCAAACTTAGCTATTACATCGTTTCAAATTCAAATACATAATTTAAACAAATAAAACTAAATCCAAGTCCACATGAATGCTAGTTTCCATTTCCACCTGAAACATGTTAAAAACAAGTGTCAACTCAAAGAGTTTGTGAGTTTCATATGTTTTTAACACTCAGACCGAAAGGTTCAAGAAAAATGTTATAAATAATGTCTTATGTGAGCTCTAAGCATAACGAACATAGTCAAAATGAACTAGAAAGTAAAGCAGGTCAACAAATGCTAACAAATGATGATTGTCCAATGTTTAGCATCACTAAACTGTTTAAACAGTAAACTATCACCGCGGGCGTACAACAAGTTTAGATTCTGAAGTCCCATATCGTTGCCCCCATGCCAAATCCTTATACTAAGGTTTACAAGAGCATGGGATATAAATCCGACGGTCAAATCCACAATTTAGAATATTTTGATGACCTGAAATGTTATGCGGTCAAACGGGAAAGGGGGATATATTACTTTCATTATCCACACGACTTAAAGACGTTGCCGGGCTTCGAAGTTAAACAATTGGCTTGTCTGAGGATGATGTATTGCGAGACATCTGGATAGTCTTCCTGGTTTCAAAGACAATTGCAATTTGAGTCTAGAAAGCGGTGGATAAATTTACAATCAAATTCACAAATTTTTTTAAGATTTTAATTGCTCTTTAACATGAGCCTCCTAGATCTTTCATTATGTGATGGGTATGCAATGTAATCTTGATGACTAATCCTTATTTTATGATTTTCCATTATTTTAATAGTATTAAGAGCGCATTATTCCTTGTTACAACTATAATTAAACATAAAAAATATGTTAGATTGTAACGCGTTCCAAAACTTACACAAATTTACTATGAAATTCACAAATTTCTTTAATTAAGTAACTTTCCACTAATGACAAACTTCAGTCTTCCTTGAGAGATGCCCCACTTAGCTCCCATGGATTAGGGATTTCTCCCCTTCTAAATGTTTCTAGCTATGACGTTTAGCTTAGTCCTGATCAAGTGAGTACTTCACATCTTTCAACTCTTACAAATACACAATTAGACTTGTTTTTCGGTATTTAAGCAAATAAAAGTGAATAATTAATAAGAATTTGATAACATTATATAACTTAAGTCGTCTCTTTAGCTACTCGGAATTGACAAAAGTCTTGATGAGATAAATATAGCCCAAGCTCGAGATCATATTATGCTTAGTTAATCAACGAGCTTGAGTCCATGCTTCACATACTAACAAGAGCAGCATGTGAGCATAAATGAATATTTTTCAATAATTTTTAATTAAGTTGTGAAATATCTAATAATATATAAGTACTATTACATATGCAATTACATCAAAATACTACACATTATGTTATGTATAAAAAATAGAACTGCAAACATATTTAAAAGTAATTATTATTATGTATAAATAAACGGAATAAATAATAAATGGACGAACCCAAGCTAAACTCGAGTTTGAAAGTTTCTCACAAATCCTACTTGAACATTGAATATAAAATTTAAAAAGAGTAAAACTCGAATTTAAACTTTATTAGGTGAAAAGTAGTGTAGACCTTTAGGCTACCTTGTTGATACCTTGTGAATATTAACTTTTAAAAAGTTGTTACAAAATATGCTAATACTACTAAATAAAAATAATAATGCACAGTTGTCATCATTCTAGGCCGCCTAAATTTTTCCTTTCCCACTTCTCTATACTCTTTAATTATCTATATTTAATATTTAATTAAGAATTAGGAATTAAGGATAATAAATTATAATAAGTATAACAATTTACATGTTATTAATTAATTGTATTTAAAATAAATTTAATTTTGAAACTTTAAAATAATCTTATTCTCTTTATTTAGCAGGTTATATTTAATTCTTTAAGTATCATCAAGTTAAAATTATATTTCTTAAAATTTTTATAAATAAAAGATTAGTGATACGAATTGTTTTGATGAGTTATTTTAAATATTTTTAAACATTTAAGATGATTCGATGATTTGAAAAACAAAAATACACTACTTTTAAAAAAATAAAAGTAAGTAATTTTAAAATTTTCTAATGTATATGTTTTAATATAAATTTGAAGTAAAGTTAATTTTAGTGTGTTAAAGAAGAATAAGTAAACTTTAATTAAATTAACATTCATTAACTTCATTACGTAAAAATGATAACACATAGTTGAAATAAAAATTAAAAATGTGATTTATTATTAATCATCAAATTTATTGTAACGTATTTTGATGACATTTTGTATTAACCAATTATATAATCTTTTATTCAACCTGTGGAAAACATCAGTTTAGTTAAACTATGCATTTTTCATATTTTTTTAGTCACATAACTTTATGTTACCAGATATGCATATATAATATATTATTTTTTCAGCTTGTGTAATTCACAGGATTTAAACCTGCTTTAATATATAGATACACAAGTTTATATATACATATATATCTATTGACTCACGTGTAACACCCCGACCGATGGCGGAAACTTCGGGGTGACATGAAGTGTAGATTGTTCATATCTTAGGGTATAAGGATGTAAATAATAATAAATAATCATTCAATGCAATTAAATCAATCATTCATTACAAAGTCAAATAAATTCAAACTTAGCTATTACATCGTTTCAAATTCAAATACATAATTTAAACAAATAAAACTAAATCCAAGTCCACATGAATGCTAGTTTCCATTTCCACCTGAAACATGTTAAAAACAAGTGTCAACTCAAAGAGTTTGTGAGTTTCATATGTTTTTAACACTCAGACCGAAAGGTTCAAGAAAAATGTTATAAATAATGTCTTATGTGAGCTCTAAGCATAACGAACATAGTCAAAATGAACTAGAAAGTAAAGCAGGTCAACAAATGCTAACAAATGATGATTGTCCAATGTTTAGCATCACTAAACTGTTTAAACAGTAAACTATCACCTCGGGCGTACAACAAGTTTAGATTCTGAAGTCCCATATCGTTGCCCCGATGCCAAATCCTTATACTAAGGTTTACAAGAGCATGGGATATAAATCCGACGGTCAAATCCACAATTTAGAATATTTTGATGACCTGAAATGTTATGCGGTCAAACGGGAAAGGGGGATATACTACTTTCATTATCCACACGACTTAAAGACGTTGCCGGGCTTCGAAGTTAAATAATTGGCTTGTCTGAGGATGATGTACTGCGAGACATCGGGATAGTCTTCCTGGTTTCAAAGACAATTGCAATTTGAGTCTAGAAAGCGGTGGATAAATTTACAATCAAATTCACAAATTTCTTTAAGATCTTAATAGCTCTTTAACATGAGCCTCCTAGATCTTTCATTATGTGATGGGTATGCAATGTAATCTTGATGACTAATCATTATTTTATAATTTTCCATTATTTTAATAGTATTAAGAGAGCATTATTCCTCGTTACAACTTTTATTAAACATAAAAAATATGTTAGATTGTAACGCGTTCCAAAACTTACACAAATTTACTATGAAATTCACAAATTTCTTTAATTAAGTAACTTTCCATCAATGACAAACTTCAGTCTACTTGAGAGATGCCCCACTTAGCTCCCATGGATTAGGGATTTCTCCCCTTCTAAATGTTTCTGGCTATGGCGTTTACCTTAGTCCTGATCAAGTGAGTACTTCACATCTTTCAACTCTTACAAATACACAATTAGACTTGTTTTTCGGTATTTAAGCAAATAAAAGTGAATAATTAATAAGAATTTGATAACATTATATAACTTAAGTCGTCTCTTTAGCTACTCGGAATTGATAAAACTCTTGACGAGATAAATATAGCCCATGCTCGAGATCATATTATGCTTAGTTAATAAACGAGCTTGAGTCCATGCTTCACATACTAACAAGAGCAGCATGTGAGCATAAATGAATATTTTTCAATAATTTTTAATTAAGTTGTGAAATATCTAATAATATATAAGTACTATTACATATGCAATTACATCAAAATACTACACATTATGTTATGTATAAAAAATAGAATTACAAACATATTTAAAAGTAATTATTATTATGTATAAATAACCGGAATAAATAATAAATGGACGAACCCAAGCTAAACTCGAGTTTGAAAGTTTCTCACAAATCCTACTTGAACATTGAATAAAAAATTTAAAAAGAGTAAAACTCGAATTTAAACTTTATTAGGTGAAAAGTAGTGTAGACCTTTAGGCTACCTTGTTGATACCTTGTGAATATTAACTTTTAAAAAGTTGTTACAAAATATGCTAATACTACTAAATAAAAATAATAATGCACAATTGTCATCATTCTAGGCCGCCTAAATTTTTCCTTTCCCACTTCTCTATACTCTTTAATTATCTATATTTAATATTTAATTAAGAATTAGGAATTAAGGATAATAAATTATAATAAGTATAACAATTTACATGTTATTAATTAATTGTATTTAAAATAAATTTAATTTTGAAACTTTAAAATAATCTTATTCTCTTTATTTAACAGGTTATATTTAATTCTTTAAGTATCATCAAGTTAAAATTATATTTCTTAAAATATTTATAAATAAAAGATTAGTGATACTAATTGTTTTGATGAGTTATTTTAAATATTTTTAAACATTTAAGATGATTCGATGATTTGAAAAACAAAAATACACTACTTTTAAAAAAATAAAAGTAAGTAATTTTAAAATTTTCTAATGTATATGTTTTAATATAAATTTGAAGTAAAGTTAATTTTAGTGTGTTAAAGAAGAATAAGTAAACTTTAATTAAATTAACATTCATTAACTTCATTACGTAAAAATGATAACACATAGTTGAAATAAAAATTAAAAATGTGATTTATTATTAATCATCAAATTTATTGTAACGTATTTTGATGACATTTTGTATTAACCAATTATATAATCTTTTATTCAACCTGTGGAAAACATCAGTTTAGTTAAACTATGCATTTTTCATATTTTTTTAGTCACATAACTTTATGTTACCAGATATGCATATATAATATATTATTTTTTCAGCTTGTGTAATTCACAGGATTTAAACCTGCTTTAATATATAGATACACAAGTTTATATATACATATATATCTATTGACTCACGTGTAACACCCCGACCGATGGCGGAAACATCGGGGTGACATGAAGTGTAGATTGTTCATATCTTAGGGTATAAGGATGTAAATAATAATAAATAATCATTCAATGCAATTAAATCAATCATTCATTACAAAGTCAAATAAATTCAAACTTAGCTATTACATCGTTTCAAATTCAAATACATAATTTAAACAAATAAAACTAAATCCAAGTCCATATGAATGCTAGTTTCCATTTCCACCTGAAACATGTTAAAATCAAGTGTCAACTCAAAGAGTTGGTGAGTTTCATATGTTTTTAATACTCACACCAAAAGGGTCAATAACAATGTTATAGATAATGTCTTATGTGAGCTCTAAGCATAATGAGCATAGTCAAAATGAACTAACAAGTAAAGTAGGTCAACAAATGTTAACAAATGATGTTTGACCTATGTTTAGCATCACAAAAATGCTTAAATAGTAAACTATCACTGCGGGCGTACAACAAGTTTAGATTCTGAAGTCCCATATCGTTGCCACCATGCCAAATCCTTATACTAATGTTTACAAGAGCATGGGATATAAATCCGACGGTCAAATCCACAATTTAGAATATTTTGATGACCTGAAATGTTATGTGGTCAAACGGGAAAGGGGGAAACACTAGTTTCATTATCCACATGACTTAAAGACGTTGCCGGGCTTCGAATTTAATCAATTGGCTCGTCTGAGGATGATGTACTGCGAGACATCTGGATAGTCTTCCTGGTTTCAAAGACAATTGCAATTTGAGTCTAGAAAGCGGTGGATAAATTTACAGTCAAATTCACAAGTTTCATTATGATCTTAATAGCTCTTTAACATGAACCTCCTAGATCTTTCTTTATGTGATGGGTATGCAATGTAATCTTGATGACTAATCATTATTTTACGATTTTCCATTATTTTAATAGTATTATGTGTGCATTATTCCTTGTTACAACTATTATTAAAAATAAAAACTATGTAAGATTGTAACGCGTTCCAAAACTTACACAAATTTACTATGAAATTCACAAATTTCTTTAATTAAGTAACTTTTCATCAATGACAAACTTCAGTCTTCCTTGAGAGATGCCCCACTTAGCTCCCATGGATTAGGGATTTCTCCCCTTCTAAGTGTTTCTAGCTATGACATTTAGCTTAGTCTTGATCAAGTGAGTACTTCACATCTTTCGACTCTTACGAATACACAATTAGCCTTGTTTTTCGGTATTTAAGCAAATAAAAGTGAATAATTAATAAGAATTTGATAACATTATATAACTTAAGTCGTCTCTTTAGCTACTCGGAATTGACAAAAGTCTTGACGAGATAAATAGAGCCCAAGCTCGAGATCATATTATGCTTAGTTAATAAACAAGCTTGAATCCATGCTTCACATATTAACAAGAGCGGCATGTGAGCATAAATGAATATTTTTCAATAATTGTTAATTAAGTTGTGAAATGTCTAGTAATATATAAGTACTATTACATATGCAATTACATCAAAATACTACACATTATGTTATATATAAAAAATAGAATTACAAACATATTTAAAAGTAATTATTATTATGTATAAATAAACGAAATAAATAATAAACGGACGAACCCAAGCTAAACTCGAGTTTGAAAGTTTCTCACAAATCCTACTTGATAATTGAATATAAAATTTAAAATGAGTAAAACTCGAACTTAAACTTTATTAGGTGAAAAGTAGTGTAGACCTTTAGGCTACCTTATTGATACCATGTGAATATTAACTTTTAAAAAGTTGTTACCAAATCTGCTAATACTACTAAATAAAAATAATAATGCACAATTGTCATCATTCTAGGCCGCCTAAAATTTTCCTTTCCCACTTCTCTCTACTCTTTAATTATCTATATTTAATATTTAATTAAGAATTAGGAATTAAGGATAATAAATTATAATAAGTATAACAATTTACATGTTATTAATTAATTGTATTTAAAATGAATTTAATTTTGAAACTTTAAAATAATCTTATTCTTTTTATTTAACAGGTTATATTTAATTCTTTAAGTATCATCAAGTTAAAATTATATTTCTTAAAATATTTATAAATATTTATTAGTGATACTAATTGTTTTGATGAGTTATTTTAAATATTTTTAAACATTTAAGATGATTCCATGATTTGAAAAATAAAAATACACTACTTTTAAAAAAATGAAAGTAAGTAATTTTAAAATTTTCTAATGTATATGTTTTAATATAAATTTTAAGAAAAGTTAATTTTAGTGTGTTAAAGAAGAATAAGTAAACTTTAGTTAAATTAACATTCATTAACTTCATTACGTAAAAATGATAACACATAGTTGAAATAAAAATTAAAAATGTGATTTATTATTGATCATCAAATTTATTGTAACGTATTTTGATGACATCTTGTATTAACCGGTTATATAATCTTTTATTCAACCTGTGGAAAACATCAGTTTAGTTAAACAATGCATTTTGCATATTTTTTTAGTCACATAAGTTTATGTTACTACATATGCATATATAATATATTATTTTTTCATCTTGTGTAATTCAAAGGATTTAAACCTGCTTATATATATAGATACACAAGTTTATATATACATATATATCTATTGACTCACGTGTAACACCTCGACCGATGGTGGAAACATTGGGGTGACATGAAGTGTAGATTGTTCATAGCTTAGGGTATAAGGATGTAAATAATAATAAATAATCATTCAATGCAATTAAATCAATAATTCATTACAAAGTCAAATAAATTCAAACTTAGCTATTACATCGTTTCAAATTCAAATACATAATTTAAACAAATAAAACTAAATCCAAGTCCATATGAATGCTAGTTTCCATTTTCACCTGAAACATGTTAAAATCAAGTGTCAACTCAAAGAGTTGGTGAGTTTCATATGTTTTTAACACTAACACCAAAAGGTGCAATAAAAATGTTATAGATAATGTCTTATGTGAGCTATAAGCATAATGAACATAGTCAAAATGAACTAGCAAGTAAAGCAGCTCAACAAATGTTAACAAATGATGTTTGACCTATGTTTAGTATCACTAAAGTGCTTAAATAGTAAACTATCACCGCGGGCATACAACAAGTTTAGATTCCGAAGTCCCATATCGTTGCCCCCATGCCAAATCCTTATACTAATGTTTACAAGAGCATGGGATATAAATCCGACGCTCAAATCCACAATTTAGAATATTTTGATGACCTGAAATGTTATGCGGTCAAACGGGAAAGGGGGAAAGACTACTTTCATTATTCACACGACTTAAGGACGTTGCCGGGCTTCGAAGTTAATCAATTGGCTCGTCTGAGGATGATGTACTGCGAGACATCTCGATAGTCTTCCTGGTTTCAAAGACAATTGCAATTTGAGTCTAGAAAGCGGTGGATAAATTTACAATAAAATTCACAAATTTCTTTATGATCTTAATAGCTCTTTAACATGAACCTCCTAGATCTTTTATTATGTGATGGGTATGTAGTGTAATCTTGATGACTAATCATTATTTTATGATTTTCCATTATTTTAATAGCATTAAGAGTACATTATTCCTTGTTACAAATATTATTAAACATAAAAAATATGTTAGATTGTAACGCGTTCCAAAACTTACACAAATTTACTTTGAAATTCACAAATTTCTTTAATTAAGTAACTTTCCATCAATGACAAACTTCTGTCTTCCTTGAGAGATGCCCCATTTAGCTCCCATGGATTAGGGATTTCTCCCCTTCTAAGTGTTTCTAGCTATGACATTTAGCTTAGTCCTGATCAAGTGAGTACTTTACATCTTTCAACTCTTACAAATACACAATTAGACTTGTTTTTCGGTATTTAAGCAAATAAAAGTGAATAATTAATAAGAATTTGATAACATTATATAACTTAAGTCGTCTCTTTAGCTACTCGGAATTGACAAAAGTATTGACGAGATAAATATAGCCCAAGCTCGAGATCATATTATGCTTAGTTAATAAACGAGCTTGAGTCCATGCTTCACATATTAACAAGAGCACCATGTGAGCATAAATGAATATTTTTCAATAATTTTTAATTAAGTTGTGAAATATGTAGTAATATGTAAGTACTATTACATATGCAATTACATCAAAATACTACACATTATGTTATATATAAAAAATAGAATTACAAATATATTTAAAAGTAATTATTATTATGTATAAATAAACGAAATAAATAATAAACGGATGAACCCAAGCTAAAATTGAGTTTGAAAGTTTCTCACAAATCCTACTTGAACATTGAATATGTGAGGCCCCGAAACCGGGCACCTCACAGAGGTTGGTTTCGTCATAACACATAGCTCTTAAACCAAAAACTTTCATAATCATGCAGCGGAAATGTAAACATAGTTTGATAAACAGAAATCAATAACATGTCTGTATCAAAATCATATCGGATTGCCAAAGCCAACGAAGTCTCTATCTTGATGCCCCGAGCTCCATACCTTCTTTCTCCTTAGCCTTAACCTGACATACATGCTAAATCAAGTCAGCTTACGCTGGTGAGTTCTAGTTTTCGTAAAACAACATTAAACATACATATCATAAACACCATTTCATACACATAGTCCATAACCTTAGCACATATCATCATTTCCATCATCGTCATACGTTCCACTGTCACCATACGAACAGTGGGCTTATGCCGGCACAAGGCTCCATGTTTATAGTCCGATCGACTCTTACCATGTTTATAGTCCGATCGACTCTTACCATGTTTATAGCCCGATCGGCTCTTACCATGTTTATAGCCCGATCGGCTCCGTGTTTATAGCCCGGTCGGCTCCATGTTTATACTCCGGTCGACTCTCTTGTTTATAGTCCGGTCGACTGCATGTTTATAGTCCGGTCGACTCTCATGTTTATAGCCCGGTCGGCTCCCTGTTTATAGTCCGATCGACTCCCCTGTTTATAGTCCGGTCGACTCCATGTTTATAGCCCGATCGGCTGTCCATATCCTGATACGATCAGGTCATCATTCATATTCACCCAGTACAAGTACCAGAGCATCATCATTCACACATACCCTATAGCACGTATAGGGACATCATTCATTCATCATACATTATAACATTATTCATCGGGTTAATCATGGCATCTTAGGCATGTCATACTAGCCTCATTTCATCATACCATCATAACATACTAGCATCATTTCATCATACCATCATAACATACTAGCATCATTTCATCATACCATCATAACATATTAGCATCGTTATCATATCATAACATCATGGTATCATACTATCATCCTAGCCACCTAGGATCTTGTCATATCCCTATAACTATTCTCATAGTTATCGTCATGAAGCATGTGATCCTAAAGTCATCATCATATCATATGCTGGCATCATTATCATGTCATGTTATTCATAACCCATTTATCATGCATTCATCATACTTAGCATACTTTCATGCATACACCATGCTAACACATAAACATGCATACATAGTCAGGGCATATCATCATTCATTCATCATCATCACAAGCACATAACATCATAGACATAACAATAAGCATGTATGTCAACCCAAAACATCAAACATAAAAGAGGGCGTCTAGAACTCACCTGATAGTAGACTCCTGTTTTCCTTAGCCGAACTCCTTAGCTAGGACTCAAGAAACCTACATCACTACATTATCTTATCACATTCCATTCGTAGACTTAGAATTTATTCTAAGTCCTTATAGTCAACTAGTTCCCCCTCATAACTACAAGTCCTCGGACCCGGATAGTATTCGAATTACCTGCAGTTCACGAACTACTTCAGTACCCGAAATCCCTGTATTCGAAACACTAGAGTACACGAAATAACCTTGGTACACGAAATGGCCCTTGTACTCGAAATGCCATGTACACGAAGTACTCTTGTATTCGAAATAGTCATGTACTCGAAATAACAATATATTTTCGAATACCCTCTATACCTGATTTCGTGTACTCATCATTTCATCATTAAACATCTCAGAAATTCATCTAAGACTTTGGGGAGCTAGTTCTAGTTTCCTTAGGTTGTTACCAACGTATTGGAACCTCAAAGTTACGAACTTTATGCATAAAGGTGTGAGCTTTATTCATAAGTTCACTCTTTGTTTAACCATCCTAACTTTTGCATAAAAATCCTAGCTTTTGGTTTGGAACACTTACTTGAAGCTAGATGATCACTCCTGTAGATTCTCGTTCGTTTCCCCTTCCGTTTGGTCAATTAAAAGCTCGATCCTTGAAATTCTGGGACTACATTTCGTGTACTCGAGAGATTGTGCTTCTAGCCAAAGGTTGTCACATTTCCCAAGGCACTCCTATTTATAGGCAGTGTCCTTGTACTGGAAATATGGTGTACACGAATTCTGAAATTTCGAGTACACGATTTCTAAGCTTCACTTGGTTATTTTCCGTCCCTTTTCTAGCAAGTTAGTTGTTTGTTACGCATTCGTAAGTTCAAGTAACTTGTATTAGGAAATTTGGGATGTTACAAGTCTCCCCTCCTTACAATAGGTTTCGTCCCGAAACCTGCCTCGTTACGCATCGAACAAATGAGGAAACAACTTCCTCATTTCGTCTTCCAATTCCCACGTCGTGTCTGAACCCTTCCGATGCTTCCACTGAACTCTTACATGACGAACCGTTTTATTCCGTAGCTGCTTTTCCTTCGTGTCCACAATGGTAACTGGTTCTTCAATGTAGTTCAGTCGATTATCTACCTCAATGTCATCCAAAGGAACATGCGCCTGTTCGTCTGCCAAGCACTTCCTAAGATGTGATACGTGGAAGGTAGGATGAATCCCGTTCAGCTCCTCTGGTAGGTCCAGTCGATACGCGACTTTCCCTACCCTTGCTTTTATCGGAAACGGTTTGATGTACCTCGGACTCAACTTGCCTCGCTTTCTGAATCGAATGATTCCCTTCCATGGTGATACTTTCAGCAACACTCGATCGCCAACATCAAACTCGATCGGTCTTCGGCGCTTGTCAGCGTAAGACTTTTGGCGATCTTGTGCAGCTTTCATTCGAGCTTTTAACACCCGTAGCTTTTCTGCCATTTCAATCACGGCAGCCTTGTTTCCCATTTCTTTCTGTCCAACTTCACCCCAGCATACCGGGGTTCTACATCGCCTTCCGTACAACGCCTCATACGAGGGCATTCCGATGCTGGAGTGGTAGCTGTTGTTATAAGAAAACTCCACCAATGGCAAGTGGTCATCCCAGCTCCCTCCAAAATCGATAATGCCTGCCCTAAGCATATCGTCCAACGTTTGGATAGTCCTTTCTGACTGTCCATCAGTCTGAGGGTGGTAGGCGGTACTGATATTTAACCTCGTTCCCATGGCATCATGAAACTGCATCCAGAATCTGGAAGTAAACCTCGTATCCCGATCTGACACAATAGAGACAGGAACTCCGTGTCTAGTCACAATCTCTTTCACGAACAACTCAGACAACCTTTCGGATGTATACGTTTCCCTGATAGGGAGGAAGTGTGCACTCTTCATCAGTCGGTCCACAATCACCCATATGGTATCATGCCGCTTAGCTGTCTTTGGTAGCTTGGTGATGAAATCCATGGTGATGTGTTCCCATTTCCATTCCGGTACCTCTAGAGGTTGCACATACCCGTAGGGCTTCTGATGTTCAGCCTTCACTTGCGCACAAGTAAGGCACCTGTTCACATACTGCATCACGTTAAACTTCATGCCCGGCCACCAATAATCTTTCCGAAGGTCTTGATACATCTTTGTCGCACCGGGATGCACAGAATAACGTGACTTGTGGGCTTCATCTAAAATCCTCGACCGAATGTCCCCATTTCTGGGTACCCACATCCGACCGAATCGTATCTTTATCCCATGGTCATTGTCTTCCAAGTTCTTGGCTTGTCCAAAGACACGTTCAAAACCCACATTTTCTTCTTTCAACCCCTCCTGTTGCGCCTGTTTGAGCTCGTTCAAAAAGTCTTGAGTTATTACCAAACTATACGATTTTACCCGTATGGCAGGATGATCAGTCTTGCGACTCAGAGCATCCGCCACCACATTGGCCTTTCCCGGGTGATATAGAATATCACAATCATAATCCTTTAGCAGCTCAATCCATCGTCTCTGCCTCATGTTCAAATCTTTTTGCTTGAAGAAATACTTGAAGCTCTTGTGGTCGGTATAGATGGTACTCCGTACTCCATACAAGTAGTGTCTCCATATTTTCAATGCAAACACCACTGCAGCGAGTTCAAGATCGTGGGTCGGGTAGTTAGCCTCATGAATCTTTAGCTGGCACGAAGCATAAGCTATCACCCTTCCCCTTTGCATCAGTACGCATCCCAACCCTTGTCGCGATGCATCGGCATACACAACAAGATCATCATTTCCATCCGGCAGTGCTAGAACAGGAGCTTGGGTAAGTTTCTCGTTTAGCACTGAAAACGCTTGTTCTTGGTTCGGGCCCCATTCGTACTTTACATCTTTCTTCGTGAGCTTCGTCAGCGGCGTCGCTATCTTGGAGAAGTCTTGAATAAATCTCCGATAGTAACTGGCCAAACCAAGAAAACTGCGTACTTCCGTAGGTGACTTCGGAGGGCTCCATTTCATAACCGTTTCAACTTTAGCTGGATCTACCATAATGCCGTCTGGGTTCACCACGTGCCCCAGAAACTGTACCTCTCGTAACCAGAAAGCGCATTTGGAGAATTTAGCATAAAGTTTCTCTTTCCTTAGGATCTCCAATACCTCACGTACGTGGCAAGCATGGTCTCCCTCGTTCTTTGAATAAATCAAAATATCATCAATAAACACTATCATCGATCGGTCCAGCATCGGTCGACATACTTTGTTCATCAAATCCATAAATGCTGCGGGAGCATTCGTCAATCCAAACGACATAACGAGAAACTCGTAATGTCCATAACGCGTACGGAAAGCAGTCTTTGGAATATCCTGCTCTCGAACTTTCAACTGATGGTAACCGGATCGAAGATCTATCTTTGAGAACCAGCTTGCACCTTGCAATTGATCGAACAAGTCATCAATTCTAGGTAGAGGATACCTGTTCTTTACGGTCAACTTATTCAGTTCCCTGTAATCGATACACATATGCATACTTCTATCTTTCTTCTTAACGAACAGCACCGGTGCTCCCCATGGAGAGACACTCGGTCGTATAAAACCTTTATCAAGGAGTTCTTGTAGCTGGGTCATCATTTCCTTCATCTCGTTCGGAGCTAAACGGTACGGTGATCTGGCAACGGGTTGTGCCCCCGGCACTAAGTCGATCTGGAACTCAATTTCCCGTTCGGGTGGTAATCCAGGCAATTCCTCAGGGAATACATCAGGGAAGTTACACACCACGGGAACATCATCAATCGTCCTCTTATCCATACGTTCCTCAATCACGTAGGCCAAGTAGGGTACACACCCTCGCCTCATCATAACATCAGCCTTGATCATCGAAATGATCTTAGGCGCATACATCGCTTTATCACCATGAACCGTCACGAAGCTCCCATCCATCGCACGTAAACATATCATCTTTCGTCGACATACAATGTTAGTCTCATATTTGGCTAACCAGTCCATACCCAAAACCACATCGAATCCTCCTAAGGTAATAAGAAACAATCGTACTGGGAACCTATGACCTCCTATCTCAACATAACAATCATCAATAGCCTCAGTCACCCTGGTCATCTTACCATTTGCCGTCTCTACATCAAATACCCGATCTATCTTCTTAACCTTCCCAGATAACCCATCACAGAAAGTAGAAGATACAAAACTCATACTGGCACCAGAATCAAACAATACAGAAGCAGGAATATTGTTGATAGAAAAGGTACCTGTGACCACATCAGGGTCCTCAATCGCATCATCCTTCGTCATCGTAAAGGCTCGTGCTTTAGCCTTCTACTTCTCCTTTCCTTTCTCTTCTTTCTTACCCGAGCCCGAAGCATCGGCCCGTGGTTGCCTGCAATCTTTGGACAGATGTCCAACTCCATTACAGTTATAGCATCGAATCGTACCGGGACAGTTGGCTGAAAAGTGCCCCACCTTTCCACATCTGAAACATAAGTACGGCCCAAAATGGCCCTTACCACACTTGCTACATAGCCCAGCATCTTCCCGTTTCACCTTCTTGCCTGAAAACTTTCGTTGGTCTGTTCGACCCCTCTTAGTCCCGGAGGACTCTTTCACCTTTGCTTCTTCTTTGGCTAGTTCGGCTGACATAACATCATCCCAAACTATGCCGCTGAGCTCCATAGTGGAATCATAAGTCTTGGGAGCATTTACCTTCACATGAATCCGAACCTTGGGAGGCAAACCCTCCATGTACAACTTCACCCTGCGTTCCTCGGTAGAAACCAAGTGAGGAACCTGTCTAGCCATCTCATTAAACCTCGACGTGTACTGGCGGTGGTTCAAACTTCCAGCTTTCAAAACCAGAAACTCCCTTTCAACCTTATCTAGCTCATTCTTGGGACAGAACTGCTTAGTGACCAGTTCCTTTAGATCGTCCCAAGTCATCTTCTCCATATCAGCTGCAGCTTTGGACTGCTTAATGGTGTTCCACCAATGAAGTCCCTCCTCGACAAAAGAGTGAGCTGCGAACTTAACAGCTTGGTCGACTCGGCATTCACTGATGGAGATAACACCCTCCATCGCGGATACCCAGTGGCAGGTGGCCACAGCATCCTTCTTACCATCGAAGGTCGGTGGGTTACATCCCTTGAAGGACTTGTAGTCACAGCCCTTCAATTTCCCCGCCATAGAGTCACCACTCTTTGTCTCGATGATCACAACTTCTTCATCTCCCTTGGAGCTTTCCTTGGTTCCTTCAGACTTGTCCTTTAGAGCATCCTTTAGTGCCTTAGCAATCAAGGCTGGTAGCTTCTCATCCATTATCTTGCAGACCTCATCAGAAATAGCCTTCACCACGATAGGCTCAAGAGTGAACTCTTCTTCATTCTCTGGTTGCTCGTTATGCTCGTGGTCGTCTTCATTGACACGCTCTTCATTCTCGACATGTGGTTCTTCATGTTCCTGTGGTTTCTTTCACGGTCTACCCTTTTGTCCAGCCATCTAACTATCTATAGGATGCAACAATTGATGAGTCAGTACAGGAATCAGTTTAGCACAAAATAAGCTTTGTAAATCGTTAATGACGTTGATCAGGTGTTATTAACCATTTACCCAACTCATAAGCTCTAAACGTTTCCCATCCCATCTTCTCAATGTGCATGATACTAACTACTTACATAACCTTACATCTAACCCTTCACTCATACATAAACATTCGGCTCGTGGCATCCGTTCATCCGTGGTTGGCAATCCGCATCAATTAATCTCATTCTCAGTTTAAGTCTTAGCATTTGGGATGCCAAGATCTCTCAAACTATGGCTCTGATACCAACTTGTGAGGCCCCGAAACCGGGCACCTCACAGAGGTTGGTTTCGTCATAACACATAGTTTTTAAAGCAAAAACTTTCATAATCATGCAGCGGAAATGTAAACATAGTTTGATAAACAGAAATCAATAACATGTCTGTATCAAAATCATATCGTATTGCCAAAGCCAACGAAGTCTCTATCTTGATGCCCCGAGCTCCATACCTTCTTTCTCCTTAGCCTTAACCTGACATACATGCTAAATCAAGTCAGCTTACGCTGGTGAGTTCTAGTTTTCGTAAAACAACATTAAACATACATATCATAAACACCATTTCATACACATAGTCCATAACCTTAGCACATATCATCATTTCCATCATCGTCATACGTTACACTGTCACCATACGAACAATGGGCTTATGCCGGCACAAGGCTCCATGTTTATAGTCCGATCGACTCTTACCATGTTTATAGTCCGATCGACTCTTACCATGTTTATAGCCCGATCGGCTCTTACCATGTTTATAGCCCGATCGGCTCCGTGTTTATAGCCCGGTCGGCTCCATGTTTATAGTCCGATCGACTCTCTTGTTTATAGTCCGGTCGACTCCATGTTTATAGTCCGGTCGACTCTCATGTATATAGCCCGGTCGGCTCCCTGTTTATAGTCCGATCGACTCCCCTGTTTATAGTCTGGTCGACTCCATGTTTATAGCCCGATCGGCTGTCCATATCCTGATACGATCAGGTCATCATTCATATTCACCCAGTACAAGTACCGGAGCATCATCATTCACACATACCCTATAGCACGTATAGGGACATCATTCATTCATCATACATTATACACTAGCATCATATCGTCATTCATCATAATCCTCATACATTTCATGCTAGCATTATAACATTATTCATCGGGTTAATCATGGCATCTTAGGCATGTCATACTAGCCTCATTTCATCATACCATCATAACATACTAGCATCATTTCATCATACCATCATAACATATTAGCATCGTTATCATATCATAACATCATGGTATCATACTATCATCCTAGCCACCTAGGATCTTGTCATATCCCTATAACTATTCTCATAGTTATCGTCATGAAGCATGTGATCCTAAAGTCATCATCATATCATATGTTGGCATCATTATCATGTCATGTTATTCATAACCCATTTATCATGCATTCATCATACTTAGCATACTTTCATGCATACACCATGCTAACACATAAACATGCATACATAGTCAGGGCATATCATCATTCATTCATCATCATCACAAGCACATAACATCATAGACATAACAAAAAGCATGTATGTCAACCCAAAACATCAAACATAAAAGAGGGCGTCTAGAACTCACCTGACAGTAGACTCCTGTTTTCCTTAGCCGAACTCCTTAGCTAGGACTCAAGAAACCTACATCATTACATTAGACTTAGAATTTATTCTAAGTCCTTATAGTCAACTAGTTCCCCCTCATAACTACAAGTCCTCGGACCCGGATAGTATTCGAATTACCTGGAGTTCACGAACTACTTCAGTACCCGAAATCCCTGTATTCGAAACACTAGAGTACACGAAATAACCTTGGTACACGAAATGGCCCTTGTACTCGAAATGCCATGTACACGAAGTACTCTTGTATTCGAAATAGTCATGTACTTGAAATAACAATATATTTTCGAATACCCTCTATACCTGATTTCGTGTACTCATCATTTCGTCATTAAATATCTCAGAAATTCATCTAAGACTTTGGGGAGCTAGTTCTAGTTTCCTTAGGTTGTTACCAACGTATTGGAACCTCAAAGTTACGAACTTTATGCATAAAGGTGTGAGCTTTATGCATAAGTTCACTCTTTGTTTAACCATCCTAACTTTTGCATAAAAATCCTAGCTTTTGGTTTGGAACACTTACTTGAAGCTAGATGATCACTCCTGTAGATTCTCGTTCGTTTCCCCTTCCGTTTGGTCAATTAAAAGCTCGATCCTTGAAGTTCCGGGACTCCACTTCGTGTACTCGAGAGATTGTGCTTCCAGCCAAAGGTTGTCACATATCCCAAGCCACTCCTATTTATAGGCAGTGTCCTTGTACTCGAAATATGGTGTACACGAATTCTGGTGTACACGAATTCTGAAATTTCGAGTACACGATTTCTAAGCTTCACTTGGTTATTTTCCGTCCCTTTTCTAGCAAGTTAGTTGTTTGTTACGCATTCGTAAGTTCAAGTAACTTGTATTAGGAAATTTGGGATGTTACAGAATAGAAAATTTAAAATGAGTAAAACTCGAACTTAAACTTTATTTGGTGAAAGGTAGTGTTGACCTTTAGGCTACCTTGTTGATACCTTGTGAATATTAACTTTTAAAAAGTTGTTACAAAATCTGCTAATACTACTAAATAAAAATAATAATGCACAATTGTCATCATTCTAGGCTGCCTAAATTTTTCCTTTCGCACATCTCTTTACTCTTTAATTATCTATATTTAATATTTAGTTAAGAATTAGGAATTAAGGATAATAAATTATAACAAGTCTAACAATTTACATGTTATTAGTTAATTGTATTTAAAATGAATTTAATTTTGAAACTTTAAAATAATTTTATTCTTTTTATTTAACAGGTTATATTTAATTCTTTAAGTATCATCAAGTTAAAATTATATTTCTTAAAATATTTAAAAATAAAAGATTAGTGATACTAATTGTTTCGATGAGTTATTTTAAATATTTTTAAACATTTAAGATGATTCCATGATTTGAAAAATAAAAATACACTACTTTTAAAAAAATAAAAGTAAGTAATTTTAAAATTTTCTAATGTATATGTTTTAATATAAATTTTAAGTAAAGTTAATTTTAGTTTGTTAAAGAAGAATAAGTAAACTTTAATTAAATTAACATTCATTAACTTCATTACGTAAAAATGATAACATATAGTTGAAATAAAAATTAAAATGTGATTTATTATTAATCATCAAATTTATTGTAACGTATTTTGATGACATTTTGTATTAACCAATTATATAATCTTTTATTCAACCTGTGTAAAACATCAGTTTAGTTAAACTATGCATTTTGCATATTTTTTTAGTCACATAACTTTGTGTTACTAGATATGCATATACAGTATATTATTTTTTCAGCTTGTGTAATTCACAGGATTTAAACATGCTTATATATATAGATACACAAGTTTATATACACATATATATCTATAGACACACGTGTAACACCCCGACCGATGGCGGAAACATCGGGGTGACACGAAGAGTAGATTGTTCATAGCTTAGGGTATAAAGATGTAAATAATAATAAATAATCATTCAATGCAATTAAATCAATCATACATTACAAAGTAAAGTAAATTCAAACTTAGCTATTACATCGTTTCAAATTCAAATACATAATTTAAACGAATAAAACTAAATCCAAGTCCATATGAATTCTAGTTTCCATTTCCACCTCAAACATGTTAAAATCAAGTGTCAACTCAAAGAGTTGATGAGTTTCATATGTTTTTAACACTCATACCAAAAGGTTCAATAAAAATGTTATAGATAATGTCTTATGTGAGCTCTAAGCATAATGAACATAGTCAAAATGAACTAGCAAGTAAAGCAGGTCAATAAATGTTAACAAATGATGTTTGACCTATATTTAGCATCACTAAAATGCTTAAATAGTAAACTATCACCGCGGGCGTACAACAAGTTTAAATTTTGAAGTCCCATATCGTTGCCCCCATGCTAAATCCTTATACTAATGTTTACAAGAGCATGGGATATAAATCTGACTGTCAAATCAACCATTTAGAATATTTTGATGACCTGAAATGTTATGTGGTCAAACGGGAAAGGGGGATACACTACTTTCATTATCCACCCGACTTAAAGACGTTGCAATTTGAGTCAAGAAAGCGGTGGATAAATTTACAATCAAATTCACAAATTTCTTTAAGATCTTAATAGCTCTTTAACATGAACCTCCTAGATCTTTCATTATGTGATGGGTATGCAATGTAATCTTGATGACTAATCATTATTTTATAATTTCCATTATTTTAATAGTATTAAGACTGCATTATTCCTTGTTACAACTACTAGTAAACATAAAAAATATGTTAGATTGTAACGCGTTCCAAAATTTACACAAATTTACTATGAAATTCACAAATTTCTTTAATTAACTTTTCATCATTGACAAACTTCAGTCTTCCTTGAAATACGCCCCACTTAGCTCCCATGGATTAGGGATTTCTCCCCTTCTAAATGTTTCTAGCTATGACATTTAGCTTAGTCTTGATCAAGTGAGTACTTCACATCTTTCAACTCTTACAAATACACAATTAGACTTCTTTTTCGGATAAAAGTGAATAATTAATAAGAATTTGATAACATTATATAACTTAAGTCGTCTCTTTAGCTTCTCGGAATTGACAAAAGTCTTGACGAGATAAATATTGCCCAAGCTCGAGATCATATTATGCTTAGTTAATAAGCGAGCTTGAGTCCATGCTTCACATATTAACAAGAGCAGCATGTGAGCATAAATGAATATTTTTAAATAATTTTTAATTAAGTTGTGAAATATCTAGTAATATATAAGTACTATTACATATGCAATTACATCAAAATACTACACATTATGTCATATATAAAAAAATAGAATTACAAACATATTTAAAAGTAATTATTATTATGTATAAATAAACGAAATAAATAATAAACGGGTGAACCCAAGCTAAACTCGAGTTTGAAAGTTTCTCACAAATCCTACTTGAAAATTGAATATAAAATTTAAAATGAGTAAAACTCGAACTTAAACTTTATTAGGTGAAAAGTAGTGTAGACCTTTAGGCTACCTTGTTGATACCTTGTGAATATTAACTTTTAAAAAGTTGTTACAAAATCTGCTAATACTATTAAATAAAAATAATAATGCACAATTGTCATCATTATAGGCCGCCTAAATTTTTGCTTTCCCACTTCTCTCTGCTCTTTAATTATCTATATTTAGTATTTAGTTAAGAATTAGGAATTAAGGATAATAAATTATAATAAGTATAACAATTTACATGTTATTAATTAATTGTATTTAAAATGTGTTTAATTTTAAAACTTTAAAATAATCTTATTCTTTTTATTTAACATGTTATATTTAATTTTTTAAGTATCATCAAGTTAAAATTATATTTCTTAAAATATTTAATAATAAAAGATTAGTGATACTAATTGTTTTGATGAGTTATTTTAAATATTTTTAAACATTTAAGATGATTCGATGATTTGAAAAATAAAAATACACTACTTTTAAAAAAATAAAAGTAAGTAATTTTAAAATTTTCTAATGTATTTGTATTAATATAAATTTGAAGTAAAGTTAATTTTAGTGTGTTAAAGAAGAATAAATAAACTTTAATTAAATTAACATTCTTAACTACATTACGTAAAAATGATAACACGTAGTTGAAATAAAAATTATAGTGTTATTTATTATTAATCATCAAATTTATTGTAACATATTTTGATGACATTTTGTATTAACCAATTATATAATGTTTTATTCAACCTGTGTAAAACATCAGTTTAATTAAACTATGCATTTGGCATATTTTATTAGTCCCATAACTTTATGTTACTCGATATGCATATATAATATATTATTTTTTAAGCTTGTGTAATTCACAGGATTTAAACCTACTTGTATATATAGATTCACAAGTTTATATATACATATATATCTATAGACACACGTGTAACACCCCGACCGATGGCGGAAACATCGGGATGACACGAAGTGTAGATTGTTCATAGCTTATGGTATAAAGATGTAAATAATAATAAATAATGATTTAATGCAATTAAATCAATCATTCATTACAAAGTCAAATAAATTCAAACTTAGCTATTACATCGTTTAAAATTCAGATACATAATTTAAACAAATAAAACTAAATCCAAGTCCATATGAATGCTAGTTTCCATTTCCTCCTTGTAGGACCAATTTGGAGCTCTGAAACAATCCGATTCCAATGGATATCTACTCGACAGCCTTGAGAATAGTGCAGAATCCTATTCCATGGTTTTCCAGTCGAAACTAATAGCAACAGTGGTGATCCGACGGCGTTGGAAGGACATCTGATCGAGAATCGAACACCACGGGTTGAGAATCGAACTTCGACGTGCAATGGCCACTGTAATCTCCTAGGTTTTTGACTCTGTGTTTTCCGAGAAGAAGGAGGGCTCAAAAGTTAGGTTTGAAACAGATTTTGTTGGTATTTATAGACTGTTGTCATTCGGCCGAATGAGAGGCCGAAACAACTCATTTGGCGATGAGAAGCCGAAGCAACTCATTCGGCGAATGACAAAGTTGAATGGACAAGTCATTCGACGAATGACTCATTCTTTGCCTATGTCATTCTCTAGTTTGTTCATTCGGCGAATGGCTTCATACTGAGAGCCATTCGCCCGAATGTGTCTGAAAAACATATAACATCAACTTTAAACATAATCAAAAACTTATAATCAATAATAAACATTAAGAACAATATAGAAAGACAACTTCCATTAATATAATAAACTTTATACATTAAGAACAGTATAAAATAGAACTAGGGACATTTAATGCATCTACAAACTCCCCCTTGGACCTAGTTCATCCTTTGGAAGTATCTTTCTTGAAATATTTGTCGGTGATAGCTTTCAAGTCTGATCCTGCATGAATCCCCATAAGCATACTGATCCTGGTTACCCTCATGAATTGCAATGCTTGCTCCATATCTTGAACATCAAAGAAAATCTGATGAAAATAAAGAATCTTGATATCGCTGCGTGACAAGTTTGTCAACCACATCGGATCAAAAATACGTTCAGTCTCCCATTTCTTCTCTTTGCACATAACAATCACGGCTTCTCTAGTACGCCCGTCGTAGTACCACCATCAGAAGCCCTCGATAAAGTCTTGACGCATCTTCCTTAACGGAATCTTCTTCATGACTTTCGGAGGAAGCCACTTCAGGATAACCTTATGCTTCCGGGTATCTCCATCTATTTCTGGCAAGTAATATCGTTCAGGTTGCTGAGGCCTGAAGTTCACCCACCTCTTTCTATACTCGTACTGGATTTCTCTGGAGAACCAAGCTGACATCCTTGAGCCATCATTGTATAACATCTTCAAGCGCGCAATCTGATTGACTTCAAATCCTGGCAGCGTCTTGAAGTCATGTGGATGTTTGAAGTAATAAACTCCCCTTTCTCTTTTTACTGCGTAGCATCCTAAGTCATGAAAGTATGCCCAGCTCAGAATCCGACCTCTAGCTTTATAGCCTTTGGTCCTGTAGACTTTTGTGTGTGTAGCTGGCATCTTTACATTGCTTTCCTTCTTTAGGATCTCCTAGTACGCTTTCCATTCTTCTTTTCTCTGTTTGATGTCATCAGCTGCAGTCTTACTACTCTCAACTTGTTTATCTAAGTATCGGCTCAGCATTTCTTCAGTAGGTTGATCAAACAAATCAGTAAAAGTTGGTAGCTCGTCTTCAGCCGATGCATACTTTGGATATTCTTCCTCTATTATGTCCTCCAGAATGACTTCATCAATGTCATCAAAAGTTTCTAGAGATGGCTCATCATCAACCGGAGCTGAGGTATCATCGATCACAACCTCGTCAAGATTTAACCTGAACAGCTCGGCGATCTTCTCCTTTGATAAACAGTGAATGATCTCTCCTTCCTCTTTATCGTAGCTCACTGAGTGCTGTATAATGCCCTGAGCATCAAGAATCATAGTAAGTGTCTCATCCAGTTGACGTCTCAGTGGCACAGCTTCGACTTCCTCAGCGGCTGTAGGTTCTTTAGTCTGAGCAGGAGGAGGAGAAGGAGCTTTAGCACCCTTATCGTGCTTTGTCTTTGTACAAATCTCTGGGGAAGGAGGGGCTTGGTCATCATCATCATCATCATCAGAATCAGAACTTGAAGATCCAGTAAACCCACTCCCAGATCCATCCTGATCATCACCATCCGAGTCATCATCTTTCTCTGACTCCTCATAGTCAACTTTATCCTCATCAGATTCCTCTTCCTCTTCTTAATCATCTTCTTCTTCTTCTTCTTCTTCTTTCTATGAATCTGAATCATCGGAGTGAGTAGCAGACCCCTCTATCTTTGGAGTGCCCTCCTTAAGACTCTCAATCTGTTCTGAAAGTCGGGCGTTTTCCTATTCCAAGGATAAGATCCTGTTACTGAAAGAAGTGGCAGTCAAAGGCAACTGATTATGCTCATCAATGTACTTCAGGAGCTGTTCTTCTTGTTGAGCAGAGCAGGCTCTTAAATCAGCTCGTTGATCAGCAGCCTGGAGCAACAAGGCATCCTAATCGTTCACCTGCTGAGTGAGCTGGGAAATCAACAAATCCTACTCCTTGCTCTTCTTCTCCTGTTCCAGGTTCCTTTCCATCAATTTAAGAACCATACTGTTCAGTGTGCTCAGCTGCTCGACAACTGAAACAGTAGGTATGATAAGATCATATCGTGTGATGAAAGGACCTGTAGATGCAGTAGTGTATATGGGAGCCTGAACAACAGAGGTGGTCATAGGGGCAACAGTGGTACGTTTCGGAATAGCCCTTGACCTGGTCAGTGAAGAAACTGTGAATGCTGCTACTGATGAAACAGTCGTTGTAGCAGCAGAAGACAGTTATGACCTCCTCTGGAAAAGGAACCTAGCCCTTTTCCTCTTCCCAGCTGGAGATGATGTGGCCTGAGTAGCTGCAACAGAAACAGTTGCAGTGGCTGTAGCAGAGGAACACGGAAGAGGTGAGATATCGAACTCAGGAATAAAGGTAGGATCTGTGATCTCATCAAGCTCTGCCTCACTTCTTTTCCTCTTCCTCTTCACCAACCTCCCACCTATCCACACACTCTGAAACTCATCATCAGGAGTATCTTCCAAGCCTGAGCTCTCAGCACCCTTATTACCAGCCTCACCACCTTCATCACCTGAGTCATCTGACTCATCCCTGTCTTCAGCAGATGTGGTGCATGTCATATCAAGTGGAGTAGTAACTGTGGAAACAATGGCTGTAGAAGTAGCCATAAAGTCTAATTCCAACAATGAGTCAATATCAACATCCTCTTCATCTGCAGCAGACAAACCAACTCCATTACCAACACTCACACCAACTCCACCAACATCCATCACACTGGCCTCAATCATACTAACAACATCAGTAGCAATGATGCCATCAGCAGCAGCACTCACAATAACATCACTCACAGCTACAGTGCTCACAGCAACAGTGCTCTCTACAACTGAGTTCATACCAACACTAGCACCAGCAACACTACCTCCTGCACCATCACCATCATCACCACCATCATCAGGAACAATAATATCCTCCACCTCAGAATCCGAGTCATTGTGCCTCCATCTCCTACCTACTGGAGCTATGTAATCAGGCCTCCCAAGATGGCCGAACAAAGACCGTATTGTAGGCTTCCTCTCCTTTCCTCTGTATGGCATCACTCTGTTGAGAGTAATGTCATTCATGTGCTCCAAGCGAATAACGCCAGCATTGATCTTCGGCAAATCTGGTAACTAAGCATCGATCAACTGCTGGAGGAACCGAGGATACATACGGAACTTCTTATCTCCCTTTAGTGCCACATTCTCCTTCATATGCATGAAGATCATCTCTAAGAAATTGAAGGGCCTGTTCAGCACCAGGGCAACGAATGCACACTGTATCGTCTCCTTCATATCATCAAATCCGCCTCTCCTGGATCCCAGGCAGTGAATGAGTACGTGTGCCAAAACTTGAACTGGGGAGACATATATGCCTTGTTGAGAATCCTTGCTCCTAGATCACCTTCGTACTTGCACCGCATGAAACATCCACGAACTAAATAGCGGTCAAGCAGATATGGCAGATCTTGGTGTATCCTGGAATCCACAGACTCTCTTGATGTGCTCAGTAGATATAATCACATCATGTCCAAGCACCTTCACTCAAATGACAGGAGGCTTAACCTCATACTCAATATCAGCAGATGCCCAAAAGTCCTGCTGATGAGAGTGATAAGGCACATGCATGGTAGAAATAGCAGCAAATATCCTGGAGCGCCTAAAAAATGTGATAATCTATGTGATGTGTCGAGCATTCGGCTTAGTAAGATCTAGGGGAGCACATATGTTGTTCTTGGTCACTGACTTGTATCCAGCCATACTGAAAGACATAGAAATACACATGTTAGTAGAATTTAGTTGCTCAATAGAATCAAATCAGAACAATTAACAAATAGATCATTTTGGCCGAATGTAGTTGATTTGGCCGAATGACCATTGGTCGAATGAGTATATTGACCGAACGAGTCATTCGTCGAATGAGTCGTTCTTCAAATGAGCTTCATTCACCGAATGAATCATTCTGTCGAATGAATTTCATTAGTTGAATGAGTCATTCGCCGAAAGAGCTTCATTCGCCGAATGAGCCATTCGCCGAAAGGCGTCATTCGATTGAATGTTGGGATTCAAACACCAGTTGACAAAAATTCCAATCAGTTCATAAAAATCACATATTCATGCTCAGAAATGACCGAATAGCAACACTAAAACTAGTCTCATGTGATTTAAAGTCCATTATGATCATCTATTAAGAGGGCGATTTCAAAAACCCTAAAACCCTCGAACCAGAGTCATTCGGGCTATCTAGGTTTTCAGCAACTTATTCGGCCGCCAGAGTCATTCGGGCTATCTAGGTTTTCAGCAACTAATATCGCGATAAATCTTGATTTAGACCAAATCTATGCACCAAATTTGATACAGAACACCATGACAATATTACTAACTAATTGGGATGACTGTTTTGACAAAAACACCACAAAAACTTACCGATTTTGAATGAAACAGAGACTTGGGGAACAAGAAAATCAGGGTTTTGCAAGTTACGAAAATCCAGTCTGATTATTGTGAAAGGAAATCGAGTACAAGAGCCAAAGCTCTGATACCACTCTGTAGGACCAATTTGGAGCTCGGAAACAATCCGGTTCCAATGGATATCTACTCGACAGCCTCTGGAATAGTGCAGAATCCTATTCCAGGGTTTTCCAATCGAAACCAACAGCAACCGTGGTGATCCGAAGGTGTAGGAAGGACGTTTGATCTAGAATCAAACACCACGGGTTGAGAATCGAACTTGGACGTGCAATGGCCGCTCTAATCTCCTAGGGTTTTGACTCTGTGTTTACCGGGAAGAAGGAGGTCTCAAAAGTTAGGTTTGAAACATATTTGGTTGGTATTTATAGACTTTTGTCATTCGGCGAAATGAGAGGCTGAAGCAACTCATTCGGTGAATGAGACGCCGATGCAACTCATTCGCCGAATGACAGAGTCGAACGGACAAGTCATTCGAATGAGTCCTTCAGCGAATGACTCATTCGTTTGCCTATGTCATTTTCTAGTTTGTTCATTCGGCGAATGGCTTCATACTTAGAGCCATTTGCCCGAATGTGTCTGAAAAACATATAACCTCAACTTTAAACATAATCAAACACTTATAATCAATAATAAACATTAAGAACAATACAGAAAGACAACTTCCATTAATAAAATAAACTTTATACATTAAGAACAGTACAAAATAGAACTAGGGACATTTAATGCATCTACACACCTGAAACATGTTAAAATCAAGTGTCAACTCAAAGAGTTGGTGAGTTTCATATGTTTTTAACACTCACACCAAAAGGTTCAATAAAAATGTTATAGATAATGTCTTATGTGAACTCTAAGCATAATGAACATAGTCAAAATGAACTAGCATGTAAAGCAGGTCAAAAAATGTTAACAAATGATGTTTGAACTATGTTTAGCATCACTAAAATGTTTAAATAGTAAATTATCACCGCGGGCCTCCCCGAAGGGTAATTCAAACAACAGTGGGATGGTCGGTCTAATAGATCTATCATAGTCACTAAAATGGATGGGATCAATGCCTATGCTTAGCTAAAGTTCACTAACTATAAGGCCATTAGCTAAGTTCAAATGTAAATGTAATAAATAAGTTGCATGTTTCACCCCTAAATCAAAAACCGTAAAAGAGGGGCTATGAAGACTCACTTAGTGTGTGAGGTAGTCTTTGAAATGGCTTGTCGAGTATAGTTCAAATATGTCCAACAAATTCAAAGCCCACCTAATTAATTCATTAGGCATATGTTAACATAACTATGTGTCACACCCCAAGCCGGCGGGTTGGATCGATTTCCCCGTCGGGCAGAAGGTTCCCGAGGCGCGATATCGTGGGTGATATTCGTGATGATCAGATTGCTCATATTGCACATGATATAAATGAGAAATGCTAAATAGAATAGAATTACAAAGTTAAATTACATCAGTTTTTGTTCATAATTTAACAATGTAAATCTACCATCAACATCATAAATTCTCTATCTTGTATCTGCACAAGATATACAAAATAAAATGTATAATGATGTTCCAAAAGTATGCAGGTCCAAAAATACTAGGTCTTCTATCAGGAATCCTAGCCCAAAAGCATTAGCTTCTTAATTGACCTGTTCGTCACCTGAGAAGTCATGCAAAAATAAAGTCAACACATGGTTGGTGAGTTCATATAGTTTTGTATTTGAACAAAAATAGTTTTGCAAACCCTCTTTCGGTAACAACCCTAATCTCATTAACATCACCTGTATCATACGACTCGGTATGCTTATATATAAGGCATACGAAAGGGTCGAGCCTACAACCCGCCCAGACGCCATCCCGCCACATACTAAGCCACATAGGACATTGCTGTTAATGATAATTAGGCATTTTACCTACCCTTTTGATTCCATCTTCAATATAGATTCTAAACATGCACGTAAGACATTTGATAACCCTTGGGTAACAACCTTAACCTCATTAACATCACCTGCAATATCCAATTCGGTATGCTTATATATAGGGCATACGAAAGGGTCGAGCCTACAACCCGTCCAGACGCCATCCCACCACATACTAAACTGCATATGGCATTGTTATTAATGATTGTTAAGCATTTTACCCACACCGTTAACACATAAGTTCTGCAGTTCTTTGAATCCTGTAACTATACAAAGCTGAAATCTCAATTGATTCCTTAAGTTCATCATTCAATCATGATCAACCATGACATTTGTAGAAACGGTTAATAAATGCTTAGATAAGTAAATAAATAAACATTTAAATAAAATCTAAGACTTAATGATTGGGCTTTGGTCATACTCGAGTAGACTAGTTTAGCAATCTAAGTTCTTAGTTGTGGAAGGAAATCTGTAACATCATCAAGCATGCGACATATACTTAATCAGCCTAGCTAGGACATCTTTTAAGATATAGGATTTTATTGACCGTTATTGACCGTTCTTGACCGTTATTTACCGTTCACATGCTATCTTTGACTATTTCTCAAAGATTCCTTTGAAAATAGACCGTTGATATAGACCGTTCAAAATAATCCGTTGAAAATAGACCGTTGAAAATAGACCGTTGGAAATAGACCGTTGAACAAGTATACATTAAATGGATCAATTATCTACTTATGATAAGTGGATAATCCTTTGTGAAACCTGAAATAAGTTTTCCTAGTCATAATCTAGGTTAACAATTTTACACACCAATGTATGTTAAATAAAAGCATTTAAGTAAATATATTTCAAGAAAAATATTTACGCATGCTTCTCAGCCCCGCGTTTGAAAACAAAATGTTTAGAAAAGTGGCAATGAACTCACATGTGTTGCTGTGCAAATGAATTATCACAAAAATGCGCACTCTTTACTTGTGGTTTATGTATCTTCAGTACCTGAGTTGTTTTAAAAAGGATTCAAATACGATAAGTATTTATAATAGACGCATCTAAGGTTTCGGTCTCGGTGTGCAACTATGTGTCCTATGTTACTAGTGTGTTTCTAAGATTTCATCTCACTAATCTATCTTATTTCCCGGTAGTAATCCTTATCCTCCGATTAATTATAACAAATCTCAGATTAAAGCATCTTTAAGTTATTATATTTTAAATTAAAGATTTAGAAAACATCATTTATTTTAATTTAATAGAATTTATAAGTAAATTTTCCTTTATTGATAACATAATTAATTTAAGAAAGGTGAAGTTTTACACATGATGGGCTTGGTTAAGCCCATTGGGCCAAGTTCGGGCCCAACATTAGACTTTGATCTCCCCATGACTCCTTGGTCGATTTCCGTGTACATCCCACCTTAAATAGTTCAACTGAATCACCTAGGGTGGTTACACGTTCTTTTAGAAATGTTTAGGTATTAGGTATTAATGGTTAAATCGACACCATAACCTTGAACCTTGATCCTTGATTCGCAATGGATTCCCATAAGTGTTTAACTCTATTGATATCAACACACCCGTTTAGTTTATGATATGACTTATGAATACCCTTGTTAGTGAAAACCCTACCTAGAGTTTCCTTAAATGATTCCTTGTAGGTTAGACTAACCCCGCATAAAAGAACCCATGATCGGACTCCCATGATCCTTAGGATAACATTAGTTTGCTAAATATGATAGATTTATCGTGCACACACACAAGGATTTTGATTTCGTGCATGCACACACATGTTTCCCATGGATGCACACACATTTGGTCAACTCCCATGCATGCAAGCTCATCACTCAGTCCCATGCGCAAACAACTCAAACCGAACCAGGTTGGATCGAACGACTATAGGCCGTGCAAGCTTGGGCCGAATTAGTTGGCTTGAGTATGGGCTTGGACGAATGGGTTTGGCCGATCAAATGAAGGAGTGGCTGAATAGGAGGAAGCCGAAGGAGGTTGGCCGAAAGAGGAACCGGCCGACTGGCTTGGGATGCCGACCAAATAACAACTGGCCGAAGGAGTTGGGCCGACTGAAGGAGTATGGGTTAGCCGAATGTGTGCTTCAGTGGTGTGACATTCGGCGAATGAAGGTGTGGTTCAGCTAAGGCCATTAGACCGGAGGGGGTGCCATACGGCCAAGGGCCATTCGGCCTAACTGGTTGTGGCCATTCGGCCTGTCGAGCACCAGCACTTGCAGCCATGCCGCTTCGATCAAACGGCTATCCCATGGTGTACAACAAGTTCCTAACTCATCCTAAGTGTATATTATGGTGATTTCCTAAGGTTTTTGAGGAGGTTAGCTGGGTTTTGTGAAGGGTGCGAATCTAGGGTTTTCAAACCCTTAAAACCGAACCAAAACATGAATCTTACCTCAAATCGGCTGGATAAAAGTCTAGATCTGTTGTACTCTCACGATCTACAAGTTACAAGGGTCGTTTTGACACCAAAATGGGTCGATTTGGTTAAGAAACAAGGATTCTAGGGCTTGAACTTTTAGAGAGAGAAAGTAGAGAGAGAAAGGGCCGGTTTTAGAGAGATTGAGGAGATAGGTGGGTGTTTGAATATCGCATTCAATGCCATTTAATGGCTTGTTTTGTTCTGGTGCATTCGGGTCCGTTCGGTTCAGCTCGGTTTCGCGTAAAATCGTCGGTTTGCGTTCGTTTTCGTAACGAAACTTTTTCGGTTTAAAATAAGATTTATACAATTATTTTAGGTGGTTGTTCCTAGTAAATTAACTAAATATCTTCTATTTATTTTAAATTTACGAAAATATTTAATTTGTTGTTTAAAATCGAATCATACGGTCTTCGCGCGTATTGGTTCGAATCGTCACCCGTACGAACACGGCGAAAACTATACTTTTCAATATAGTTTTCTAATTATCGGATATCATTCAGAACGTTAAACTTTCAGATTTATTCGTACAGATCGTCACCTATACGAATAATCCGTCAATTTAGCATTCACGTAACAACATCCGTGTGGTTTTATTCTGTAAAGCCTCACATACGTTTATACATAATAAAATCCTAACAGATAATCACATGATGTTTCTGTATTGCTAGATAATTATCTGACTGATGAACCATAGTTCTGAACTTGTTTTTTGAATTTATTCTGGTTTTCATCTTTGATAACACAAAATCATAATGATACTTTGTTATAAATCTAACAAACAATGAAATACATGTAGTTCGTGCCTTATTACTGTTCAAGTTACTGTAGAGATCACTGTTCCGGTTACGTTTCTGCCACTAATGTTACACTATGTCTTTCTATGGATTTTTCTAAATTAAAAATGGATCAACGGGTTCGATTTGTTTTGAATAAACACAAATAAATTTGTTATGATTTGATTGAAAATAGTAATGGTGTTATAAAATGTTTAAATTACAAATATTGATTTAAAGTATTTATTTAAAAGTTTAGAATTTAATTAGTGTATGTTTAAACAAAAATTATCAAAGTTCTTGTTTCACTAATTATTAAATAACTATTAAAATAATTTTATAAATCAATTATTAAAATTATTAATTTCTCATAAAATATAAGAAAATAACTTATTTAGATGTCAACTTATAATTTTTTCAAGTTTATGATTAATTCATAAAAATTAATCACATATTATGATTAAAACATATGTAAATATTATGTTTATAACATTTATTAATTTCTTATAAAACTTTTTAAGTTATTTTATCATTACTAGTATGTAAATGAATAAATAAGTAAGAATAAATAAATAAATAAATAAATAAATAAATAAATGAGATAAAGAGTTATAATTATTAAACATCTATTTAAAAATTAATTAAATAACATTTTTATTTTTTTTATAATGAATAGATTATTTTTTTTACAGAATATTATTATATTTAAAAAAAATATTTTCTATGAAATTGGATTTTTAAAATAGGTTTTAAATAAAAAAATGGAGCAAAAACGGGTTTTTAAACCGATTATAAGGTTCGAACCCGCGACCCTTCCGGGGGAATAACATGGTGCTACTAGTTGATCTGAAGCTCTGCTTGCGACATAACTCCAGAAATAATAGTTTTAACATATATCTTGTTTGAATCCCCAAATCAGATTTGACAAGAAGAATAATAAACGAGCCCTAGTTCTTATTTCAATCGAATTTGTCCTTTTATGAATCTGATTGATGTCAACATCATGGGGTTTTTTGTTTGGGGATTAAAGACGAGCACAATGATGTACGAATTTCTAACCTTTATTTGCTATCTTCGTGATTTCGATCAAGGGAGGATGAAACGAGCGGCCGAAGGTTTTATGATCTCGAATCGCGATTTCTTTAACTTGTGTGTTGATCTTTTAGTCACAGATAGTTTCGTGGGTGTTAAAGGATTGTTTTGGTCGAATAGATTGAGTTTTTATACACGTTATGTACGATTTATGTCACACCCCGAGCCGACGGGATTGGATCGAAGCCCCCGTCGAGCGGAAGGTTCTCGGGGCGCGATATAGTGAGTGATAATCGTGATGATCAGATTGTTTACATAGCATCAATGTTAAGAATATCTAAAGCACAGTGACATTTAACTAAAATTTACAAAGTTAAATTAAAATTGTCAACCTTTGATAATTTAACCAAGTAATTCTAACAAATGAATCATAAGTCTACTATCTTGTAACCGTACAAGATATCGAAGTGATTCACAGTAGTCAACAAAATATGTGTTTCCCAAAACTACTAGGTCCTCTAACTGGCATTCTGGCATACATTCCTGAAAACTTAGCTTAACCCTGTCCATCACCTGAGAGCATGAAATAAAACAAAGTCAACACAATGGTTGGTGAGTTCATATAGTTTAGTATTTGAAAAATAGCTTTGAAAACCTTCTCGGTAAAACCTTAACCTCATTAACAACACTTGTATCATCCAACTCGGTATTCTTATATATAGGGCATACCCCTGAGTCGAGCCTACGACTCGCCCAGACGCCGTCCCACCACATACTAAGTTACATAGGACATTGTTGTTAATGATAATTAAGCATTTTACCTACCATTCGATTCCAACATAGATTCAAGCATCATGTTTATAAGTTTATGATATCAACCCAAAAGTGTTCATGTTTCCCCTAGGTAACAACCTTAATCTCATTAACACCACCTGTATCATCCAACTCGGTATGCTTATATATAGGGCATACCCCTGAGTCGAGCCTACAACCCGCCCAGACGCCGTCCCACCACATACTAAGTCACATAGGACATTGATCTTAATGATAATTAAGCGTCTTACCTAACACCCACTTCTATGTTAAAAGTGGATTTCCACAATTTGAAATAACTCTAATTTCTTGGGTCCACCATGTCTTCATGCTTTCCCAAAAGAAATTACAGAAATATAATGTTAAATGTTTAATTAAATAAATAAATAAACATTTACATACAACTAAGACATGATGATTGGGCCTTATTTGACTCAATCAATTAGACTTAATTGTTGGTGGTTGTCCAAGTTGTACCCTCTCACACGTGACCCATATCAGGCATAACTCACAAGGAGTATACCTGAGCGTGCCGGGATTTTAATGATGCCCATATCAGCTTGACCCAATGGTCTACTGTACATGAAGGGACTTTACGGATATCCTTTGATTCTTGATCTCTTTGATTCTCTTGAATTTGATTTTGATTTCATTTGATAGTTCACGTTATTGCCCATATAGCTTGACTACAAGAGTCTACTATTTATGCCGGAACTTTATGTGTGTTACACGTGGTCTTGATTTCTATACAACTGACATCCACCTTAACTCAAGTATTAATGATTTCATTAGATTTTAATGATTTCATTATTTCAATGATTCACACACAGTTATGATTTCCTTGAGTCTCTTGATTTTGATCTTTAGATTTCCATGATTTCACAACAACTATAGATTTATGAGTAGGATCCTTAGTTTACTGATCACACACTGGATTTGATTTCCATTGCTTTTGATCTTTAGCTTTTGTTCTTTTAATTTCACTTTGAATTTAGATTATGGAATTTGAATTTGATGGAATAAGGGTTTGTTTAGAGTTTAGAATTAAGGTATTACTCATGAGAGTAATTAATGTTAGTTAATTATGAATAGCAATTTCCTAGACAGGAGTCTAGGAGTATAAACAAACATATATATATAAAGCAATTCATAATAAATATAAGCATTTACGTAAAACAATTTTAATAAAACAGTTTACGCATGCTTCTCAGCCCCGCGTTTCAAAACAAAATGTTTAGAAAAGGGGCAATGAACTCACCTGTGTTGCTCTGTAAATGATCTACCACAAAATGCGCGCTCGTTCTGATACTTAGGTTTCTTCAGTTCCTGAGTTGTTTTAAAGAATTCGAATGCGATAGTATACGTATTAGTCGTCGTATCTAAGGTTTGGTCTCGGTGTGCAACTAAATGTCCTAAACTATTAGTGTGCTTCTAAGACTTAATCTTCTAGTTTAAGTTAGATACCCACTTATAAACCCAATTCCATAATTAATTACAACATGTCATGGTTACTATGTTTTTAATTAATTTCATTTTAAGTTAAACATAATTTTAGAAAATCATTTAATTAAATCTAACAAATTTATAAACCATTTTATTTTATTAAAACATCATTACTTGAGTTAAAATACACATTTACATGTGATGGGCTCAATGTTAACCCATTGGGCCCAACTCGGCCCATTGCTAGTCTTTGATAGTCCAATGACTATAATTCACTTTCTTTGAATAATCCAACATAGATAACTCAATCATCATGTTAATTATCTACATTAGGACTTCTCCTAAGATTAGGGTTAATAATTTAAATGACTACTACACTCTTTATGCCTTCATTTTGATCCACATGAGTCCATAAAATTCTCAAGTGCTAAACCATTTCAATTAATGCTTACAACTTATATTATGTTTGTGTGGTTTAAGAAAACCTTTGTTGTAATAAGATAACTAACCCATGATTATCTTAATTTCCCCTTATCGTTAGGATGATCTTACTAGACTTCCCATGCACTCACACTAATATCCCTATGTATGTACACGTATATGTATTCTCATGCACTCATCACCCTAAGATTACCATTTTGTTGTCAATTGCTAAGGTTCTCGCACATAGGATCAGCGAACCTTTATGTGCAAAGTAGGTTCGGCTAACTCCAAGATGAACACAAGGTTCGCTGCTATCTGAGAGAGGGTTCGGCTGGGAAGAAAACCCTAGGTTCGTCTAAATATTCATAGTTAAGGTTCGGTCCCGATGGTTTGGTCTCATGCAGGTTTTGTATCATAAGGTTCGCTAGTTCATGGGAGAGCCTAGGTTCACTGTTCAATGTGGATTCACAGCCACGCATAAGGGTCCGTGGCAATGGGTTCATCTACCACGAGGTTCGGCTGGAGAGGGTTCGCCCCTAATTAAGGTTCGGTTGTCCTGTGTTCGCTGCTTTATGGTTCGTCAGCCGAAGGTTCGCCCAATCCTTGGAGGTTCGGCCATGTGTACTGGTTCGGCTAGGGTAACAGAGGTTCGGTACTGGTACTAGGGTTCGTTGTCAGGGCTGGTCGGTTGTGGCAACAGGTCCGTTGCAGGTCACAGGGTTTGTGACTCAGACATGCAGGTTCGTGGCTCAGGGTTCGCCCATTGTGCCCCTAGGTTCGCTTAGCTGAATTCGTTGTGGAGAAGGTTCGGCTACCTGCTTCTGGTTCACGAACCTGTGTTATAACCTTCTTCAACACCTTTAACCTAATTCAATTTGTTCAAACTAGCTTCCTAGTCATCTACATTGATTTATCTAAGGGCATCTGAGGTATTAGATCGGTTAGGAACACCATAAGGTATAATATTCGAGATTACACACACAAAACCGAATTTAAACTAGATCTTTACCTCAAAATCGGTGAAATAAGGCTTGAATAACTTGTACTTCCTTGATCTACTTGACTTGGTGATCGTTTTGACTCCAAAAACCCGTGAATCCGTTGAGAAACAAGGAAGAAATCGTAGAGAGATGTTGAGAGAATTCTAGAGAGAGAGAGAAACGTTTTTAGTGAGAGAGAGGAGATAGGTGAGTGGTGGTTGGGCATTAAATGGCCCTCTTTAATGCTTCAAGACACCCGGTGATTTAGCCTCGTTCGGTTTCGCGTAATTTACCGTTTCTCGTGATTTTCGTCATGAAACGACACGGTTTATAATTTAAGATTTCTTAATCTATTTTAAGTGGTTATTCCTAGTAAATTAACTAATATATTTTCTTTATTTTAAATTTTCAAGATATTAATTTATTGTTTAAATTGAATCGTACGGTTGTAGCGCGTATTCGTTTGAATCGTCACTCGTACGAACACGACGATAACTATACTTTTCAATATTGTTTTCTATTTATCGGATATCATTCAGAACGTTAAACTTTCGAATTTATTTGTACAGATCGTCACCTATACGAATAATCTGTCAATTTAGCATTCACGTAACAACATCCGTGTTGTTTTGTTCTGTAAAGCCTCACATACGTTTATACATAATAAAATCCTAACAAATAATCATATGATGGTTCTGTAATGTCAGATAATTATCTGACTGATGAACCATGTTTTCTGAGTTTTGTTTCTCTGAAATGATTATGAATTTACTGTTGGATTCATGAAATGATAACAGGATATGATATGAATATGAATATACACTGAAATGCATAAAAGTTGTACCTGATTACTATTCATGTTGCTGTAGCGATCACTGTTCCGGTACGATTCCGGTACTGATGTTACAGTCTCCCTTGTTAGAGAAATTTCGTCCCGAAATTTAAGAGTTGTTATCGGGCACAGCTTCCTCCTCATACAGTTGGGGATACGTTGAATTCATGTGATCTTCACGTTCCCAAGTAAACTCAGGTCCGCTCCTTGAGTTCCATCGAACCTTTACGATAGGAATACGGCTTCGCCTGGGGTGTTTAACTTTGCGATCCATAATCTCTAAAGGTTCCTCAATAAAGTGTAGCTGTTCCTCCACTTTAATTTCTTCCATTGGAATAACAAGTGATTCATCGACAAGGCATTTCTTTAACTTTGAGACGTGAAACACGTCATGCACCCACTGAGTTCATCTGGTAATCTCAGTCTGTATGAGACAGGACCAAGTTTGTCACACCCCCAAATTCCCACTCGTGGTGTCATTCCACGTGGGTGTGACGAGGCCAGAATCACAGCTCAAGGTCATATAGAACACCTCTGTATATGTTTACAAATCCCATGTTTGACACATACACATAACAAAACGGTTTGCAGCGGAAAAGTAATTCATAGCAGCGGAAAATAAATATGTTTGATACATACAACGGAAATATAAATTGTTAAAAAAATTTTTTTTTAATACATAGTTGAAATAAAATTGTTTTCAAAACAAAATCAAAAATGCATGATGGCCCTAATCCTCATTCTCTTAGAGGTGCATTCCTGAATGTCCGTCATCTTCTCAGTTACCTGAGAATACAAGTTAGAAAAAGCGTCAACACAATGGTTGGTGAGTTCACAGGTTTTGATATACATATAGTAATAGAAAGTGTGTCATGCTGTTTATCAAATGTTAGTACCGAGCCCTAGGCTCCAAGTGTCAGTGCGTCACTACCGAACTAGACCTGTTTGTACTTGCCTCCACTGTGTCTCGTACACACAGTAAATTAGGTCAGAGTTTGCACGGGTTATGACACCCAGTCAACATTGTGCCCCGTGGGGTTGGTCATACCCTAATGGATCCATCCAAATCTACCACGTTGTTCGTACATTAACGGTAAGACTTTGTGAGGAATTGCTACGAGTTCAACACTTAATATTTGTCCAATAAACCAGCATACACAATAAATATGTTTGTAATAGCATAGTGTTTGACTCGATGTAACTAGTATTCTCCCCCTATTTAAAAGCGTTTGAAAAGAGTAAAGAGGGGCCGTAAACTCACCTTAGTGAAGTAATCGAATGTAAGCGTAAGCTCCTGAAGCGTCAAGTAGTGTAGTCAGTCACCGGAAACCTATATCGTTTACCGTACGTGAGTTTGTGTAAGTGACCGTGCTAGTGTTCGTGTTAGTGCTCGTGTTTGTGCTCAACAACCCTCGGTTGTTCATGTTTGTCCGTGTCGGTCCACATTGACCGTGTTTGACCGTGTTGGTCCACACTGACCGTGTTTGACTGTGTTGGTCCATAATGACCGTGCTTGACCGTGTCAAGTCAACGACCCGTTGGTGAACAGTGTGACGGCTGTGAATCGTGTGGCCATTGTGCACGTGCTCGTCGTGTGAAAATGCGCATGTCGCGTCTTTGGACAACTTACTATTTATAGTAAGTTTCTAATTATGGAAAGTTCACAAAGCATATCGATTTTATGGTTCTAGCATGCTCATTAGTCCTAGGTGATCATGTTAACACATAGCACATCATCATACAAGGTCACATAAGTCGTTTATAACATGTTAGCACACAAAAGTTTCCTAAAATGGAAGGTTTCCATTTTTAGTATACGTGATATCGGAAACCATCTAACTTAGCATCTAATCATCATATTACAAAATTTTAAACCATTTAGCATGCTCAAATCATACAACATGTTTACAAATCGGTTTTTGTAAAAATAAAGTTACTAAAAATGGTAACTTTGTAGTTTTAGCATTAAGATAACCATTTAAGCATTCCTAAACCATTCTTATGTCACAAATCATTATAATAACCAATCTAACATCATTTAAACATGTCAAGATAACCTAACTCATCACTTAGCAACATTTCATCAATAAAAGTTACTAAATATAGTAACTATGTCAAAATGCCCATAAACATTATCAAAATCACCTTCTAACCTTATCATCATCCTAATAACATCTAAACAACAATCCATGAACATGCATGTCACCAAATATCATTCACATTCACATTTCATAAGTAAAAAGTTACTATTAATGGCAAGTTTCATCAAAAATCATAATTTTGGCCATTTCAACATCATCCAATCATGTGAAGATCTTCTAATATCATTTATAAACACATTTACAACTACAAGATCACTCCATGAGTCATGGATCATACATGCATGTACTCATAATGCCATAAATCATTATTTTAAGCTTAGGAACATATGTACAACAACTTGGATCATCACAAATCAACATTACAACATCATAGATCATCATGAAATACATCTAAATCATCAAACCCAGATCCTAACCTCGTGCATGTGCACTATAGGTGCTTGCATGTGAGTATAAAGCCTTGCATGTGTGTGTAATGGTGGTTTTAAGCCACAAGATATGTAGAGACTACCTTTAAAGCTCCAAGAACTTCTGGATTGATGCTAAATCAACCTTCTAATCTCCTGGACAGCTTGTTCTCAACAGTAACGAAGTGATGGTGGTGAATTCGAGCTCCAAAGGTAGATGTCAAGCCTTCTAACCTTCACCTCCAAGCTTTCAAGAGTGTATCAATGGCTTCCAGAGGATTGATAATGATTTACAGGTGAAAGAGACGAGTTTAGATGGTCTGGGACTCGAGAAATACAGAATAGGGTGGCTGGAAATGATGGTGTCTTGGTTTTATAAAGATTTGGCGTGCCGGGCTCGTCGCGAACCGTAGAGAAGGTTCAAAAAGTGCTTCGCGTAGCGCCAAGAAATCCGGGAGTCAACTCCTCGCGATGTCTGTCGCGTACGGCGACAATGCCACCTGTTGGGCCATCGCGTACCGCGATGGGCCCCTGAAGAGCCCAATAAGCCCTTTTTAATGGATTTGATCCGTTCGTCGTTTTCATGCTTCCGAACCATCGTTTGGCCTCGTTTGAACTTCCAAGTTCAATGTGTGAGTGTTTCGTGAGGTTTCGAGTGTTGTGCTACACAATGTGTTAGACGTTCACCAACGTTCGTGTGTTTTGATAGGTGTGTGCTGTTCGCCGATAGTTTCATGAATTATCCAGTTGTGTGTCAGAGTTCGTACTGTCGTGGCACGTGTCACACTAAATTAAACTAATTCTAGTGCCACGTGTACATAAAGCATTTAAATAAACATTTAAATAAATAACAAGCAGACCTGGAATTTACGGGGTGTCACATCCTCCCCTTGTTAGAAAGAATTTCGTCCCAAAATTCAACTCGTGTTGTCAGTGTTTGTCTGTTCCGCGAACAGGTGTGGGTACTTTTGTTTCATCTGGTCTTCATGTTCCCACGTGAATTCCGGTCCTCGTCGCGAATTCCATTGCACTTTCACTATCGGTATTTTGCTGAGTTTGAGCTTCTTGGTTTCCCGGTCCATAATCTCTACTGGTTCCTCAACGAAGTTCAATTGCTCGTCGATCTGAATTTCCTCGAGAGAAATAACAAGTGTCTCATCAGACAGGCACTTTTTGAGATTCGAGATGTGAAATACGTTGTGCACGCTACTCAGCTTGTCTGGCAATTTTAGCTCGTAGGCCACAGGGCCTATTCGTTTAGAAATCTCGAAAGGTCCAATGTAACGAGGGTTTAGTTTGCCTCGTTTGCCAAACCGTATGACTCACTTCCAGGGCGAGAAGTTGAGTAACACTCTGTCTCCCACTTGGAATTCCAACGGTTTTTGTCGCTTGTCAGCGTAACTTTTCTGTCTGTCCCGAGCTATTGGCATCCGTTTTCATATTTGCACGATTTTCTCCGTCGTTTCGTGCACAAGCTCTGGGCCGGTCAGTTGGCTGTCCCCAACTTCCGCCCAGCAGATGGGTGATCGACACTTACGCCCGTAAAGTGCCTCAAATGGTGCAGCTTGTATGCTCGTGTGGTAGCTGTTGTTGTACGGAAACTCACCTAACGGTAGCTGAGTCTCCCAGCTACTTCCAAAGTCGATAACACATGCCCGGAGCATGTCCTCCAGTGTCTGTGTGGTTCGCTCACTCTGTCCGTCCGTCTGCGGGTGGTAAGCGGTACTCATGTCCAATCTCGTCCCCAAAGCCTTATGCAAAGACTTCCAGAAATGCGACATGAATCGACTGTCGCGGTCAGATATGATCGAGATTGGCACTCCATGTCGAGTGACCATTTCCTTCAGATAAATCCGAGTGAGTTTGTCTAGTTTGTCAGTCTCTTTGATAGGTTGAAAATGGGCAGACTTCGTCAGTCGGTCTACGATAACCCAGATGGTATCGCATCCACTTGCCGTCTTAGGCAGTTTAGTTATGAAGTCCATGGAAATATGCTCCCACTTCCACATCGGTAGTTCCATTAAGTAGTAAGCTCCTTTACTTTCATCTGTTTATCCATACCACGCATGGCTTCGAGGGTGAGATTTTCAGTTTTCAGAGCTTCCTGTTGTGCGATTCGAATCTGATTTGGTAGTTCAGAATGAATCGTGAGTTGTAGGGCACGTACGCGTTTGGTTGTTTCCTTCCGACTCAACGCGTCAGCCACTACGTTTGATTTACCGGGATGGTACTTGATGGCGCAATCATAATCGCCGATGAGTTCGACCCATCTTCGTTGCCTCATGTTTAGCTCCTTCTTGTCGAAGATGTGTTGTAGGCTTTTATGATCGGTAAAGATAGTGCATTTCGTGCCATACAAGTAGTGTCTCCAGATCTTCAAAGCGAATACCACAGCTCCCAATTCAAGGTCATGAGTCGTGTAGTTCTTCTCATGCACCTTCAGTTGTCGTGAAGCGTATGCTATCACCTTCTCGCGTTGCATCAATACGCAACCGAGTCCTTGATCCGAGGCGTCGCAATACACCACGAAATCATCGCATCCGTCTGGCAGGGATAGGATAGGTGCAGTACATAGTTTCTGCTTCAACAAGTTGAAAGCAGTTTCCTGTTTGTCGCCCCAATCGAACTTCTTATCCTTATGGGTCAGGGATGTCAGTGATTGGGCAATCTTTGAGAACCCCTCAATAAATCTCCTGTAGTACCCGGCCAGTCCTAGGAATTGTCGCACCTCAGTTGAAGTCTTAGGTGCTTCCCAGTTCTTGATGACTTAAATCTTGGCAGGGTCTATGTGTATCCCTTGTTCGTTAACCACATGTCCAAGAAATTGGACTTCGCGAATCCAAAAGTCGCACTTTGAGAACTTCGCGTATAGTTGCTCTTTCTTCAGTAATTCCAAGACTAGCCTCAGGTGTTCAGCATGTTCTTCCCGATTCTTTGAATAAATCAGAATGTCGTCAATGAACACTATTACGAATTTGTCAAGGTAAGGTTTGCACACTCTATTCATGAGGTCCATGAATACAGCTAGTGCATTGGTCAGTCCAAGGGCATAACCAAAATTCGTAGTGTCCGTATCGAGTTCTGAAGGCTGTCTTAGGAATATCATTCTCTTGTATCCTTAGTTGATGGTAACCGGATCTTAAATCAATCTTAGAATAGTAGCTTGACCCGTGCAACTGGTCAAACATATCTTTTATTCGTGGCAATGGGTATCGATTCTTGATTGTCACCTTATTCAGCTCTCTACATTCAATGCACATACGGAATGATCCGTCTTTCTTCTTTACAAACAAGACCGGTGCTCCCAAAGGCGAGAAGCTCGGTCTGATAAATCCCTTGTCTAACAGTTCCTGCAACTTGTTAGACAGTTCCTGCATCTCCGTTGGCGCTAGTCGGTATGGAGCTTTGGCAATCGGTGCGGCTCCTGGTGTGAGGTCTATCTGAAACTCGACTTGCCTTGTCGGGGGTAGTCCAGGTAGATCCTCGAGAAACACTTCGGGAAAATTGCGGACTAAAGTGATGTCCTCAATCTTCCTCTCCTTCTCCGGTTGTTCTGCGATGAGGGCTAGTATAGCAGTGTATCCCTTTTGTATGTACTTGTTGGCCTTCATGCATGACATAATATTCAGAGGTACTCCCAGTCTTTCTCCCTTAATCGAGATCAGTTCTCCGTTCTGCAACGTCACGCGTACGATCTTCTCGTTGTATACAATCTCGGCTTGGTTAGCGGATAACCAATCCATTCCCACGACCACATCGAAGCTCCCGAGAGTTACCGGCATCAAATCGATTACGAGGTCGTGATCCGCCAACACTATGACGCATCCTCGGAAGATGTGTTGTGTCTCAATCAGCTTACCGTCGGCTAACTCTACGGTATACTTATAGTCTAGTGGTGTTGGGGTGATATCTAGTAATTTACTAAACTCACTAGATATAAAGCTTCTATCGGCGCCGGTATCAAATAATATACTAGCATAGACATTATTTAAAAGGAACGTACCGGTTACGATGTTAGGATCATCCTTGGCTTCCCCTGAGCCAATCACAAAAGCTCGACCCTTGGCCGCTCCATCTCCGGCCTTCTTCAGCTGAGGGCAGTCCCTCCTCATGTGTCCTGGCTTTCCACATTCATAACACCCCTTGAGAGTGCTTTGATTGTTGTTGTTGTTGTTGTTCTGGTTGTAGTTGGGGTTGTGATTGTTGTTCCTGGGGAATTTGGACCTGCAATCTCTGGTCATGTGGCCATGTCTTCCACAACGCAAGCATCGGTATCGCTCGCATTGACCAGAGTGGTGGTAAGAACATTTGTTGCACAGAGGGTATTTTCCTTGGTACACACCCTTCCCCTTATCATCGGGTTGGGTGGCAGTGAATGCTCTGGCAGGTGCAGATCGTTGTTGTTGTTGGGGTTGATGAGATTGGTGGTGGCTGGGTTCCCACTTCCTCTTCTGGCTTTCTTGAGGCTTCAGGTGTTCGCCTCGCTTGGGTAGCTTGCCCTGAGCTACAGCTTGGTCAGTTAGTTTGTGGGCTAATCGGATCAACGGTTGGATGGTGGTGAGGTCAGATGCAGTCACCATACTTTGGATACGTTCGGGCAGTCCACTGATGAACTGCTCGATCTTCTTGTATTCCGGCGTCACCATCGCCGGGCATAGCTTGCATAGTTCATGAAATCGAGGGCAGTACTGCTCGATTTCAGAGCCCACCATCTTCAGCACCCAGAATTCATCTTCCAGTTTCCTATTTTCATCACGAGGACAATACTCCTCTTGTAGCAGTCGGGTGAAGTCAGTCCAGCTCATGGAATTAGCACAATCTAATCCCAATGGTTGAACATGGGTATTCAACCATGTGAGGGCTGGTCCCTCCAGTGTACCGGTTGCGAATTTCACCCGGTTTTCTTCAGCACATTCGCACATGGCGAACACAGAATCCACTTTCTCCACCCAGCGGAGCATTCCGACTGCTCCTTCGGTGCCCTTGAATTTGTGCGGGTGGCAGTTCAGGAAGGACTTGAAGGAACATCCCTTCCCGTTGTTGCCGTTTGACCCTGTTTGTCTGAAACTAGTGTCGTGTGTTAGTATCGTGGTAGCTACACTATGTTAGTCACGTTAGGCAAGTGTTAGTACCGTTGTGGTTTCCACTAGTTTCGCAATGTTGGCGACTTGCTTCATAGTCGGCAATCGCCTTGTTGACCCGTCGGTCAACCATCATTTTGATAACAGTGGCATCCAGTGTCCGCCTAGCAGGACGCGCGTACGGTCCTCTTCCCGCCATGTATCTTTCTATACATAAGGGATAGAGTATTAGTTAGCACATGTTAGAGGGTTAGCCAATGTCATGTCAGATGTCATATCAAGTGTTATGTTAGATGTTATGTCAGCAATCAACCATAATCAGATCATACGATAAAAAAATCAAAATACCATTCTCATTAATATAAGGTTTGAAGTACAACGATTTTTCAAAAGATAATAGTAACATAAGTTTGTACGAGCACATCCCGCTCGTTTAGGCAATATAAAAGAAAACATAACATAAAATAAACAGTACAACTAGTCCGTATCTATGGTGACATGTGATATGTCGCTATCAGAATCCCCACCAGCATCATCCTCCTCTGGATCCTCGTTGGGATCCTCGTCAAAATCTCCCTCGTCGAGATCCTCGGCCTCGAACTGCGGTTCGTCCTCGGGCGGTGGTTCAACTATGAACTGCTCGGCCCACGCGTTAAGCATGGCATCGCTAGCTTGAACCATCGCCTGAGTCTCCTCGTTGGCGACCGGATTCTCCATGATACGTCCGTCATGCTCCTGCAGGATATCCACCATTTTTCCGTGCTGACTCATTAGCTGGGACACCTGGAGACGTAAGGTCTCCACCTACGCTTCTAGCCTGTCATTATGCCTTTCAAAGCGGTCGTTCTTGTCTCGAAGAACGCGGACCTCGTCCGATAGCTCCCCGTTCCTCCAGATCTCCCGTCGTGTGCAAGCCACATGAGCTGCGAAGGCCTGCTCCAGTGGCACCCCAAGCGGCGGTAGTCGATGTCCAGGCGAGGTATCGCCGGGATAACGGTATGGAGGTACCCGCTCCCCGATAATCCACTCCTGTATCATCGTGGGAAGCCATCACCAATGCCGTGCTCGTGCTGTGTGTCGAGCTCGTCTATCCATCTCTGTGTCGACCTGTCCTACGATATCGTCGACTCGTCGTCGACTCTCCGTAATCAAGTCGTCGGTCGCCGGGCGCCTACCCGGGTTCCTGCTGGTGTCTTCGTTGTTGGCCATTCCTGTAACTCGCAAGTTAGTAAACAACAGTTTAACATAAGCAATAATATCATCAATGTGCCAGCTCTATGTGTAGTGTCTAAAGTTGAGCAATGGCTATAGTCTAAGTTTACTACATGCAAACCTAGTTCTCTATAACCAAGTCTCTGATACCAGTCTGTCACACCCCCAAATTCCCACTCGTGGTGTCATTCCACGTGGGTGTGACGTGGCCAGAATCACAGCTTAAGGTCATATAGAACACCTCTATATGCTTTTACAAATCCCATGTTTGACACATACACATAACAAAACGGTTTGCAGCGGAAAAGTAATTAATAGCAGCGGAAAATAAATATGTTCGATACATACAGCGGAAATATAAATTGTTAAACACACATTGTTTAATACATAGTTGAAATAAAATTGTTTTCAAAACAAAATCAGAAATGCATGATGGCCCTAATGCTCATTCTCATAGAGGTGCTTTCCTGAATGTCCGTCATCTTCTCAGTTACCTGAGAATACAAGTTAGAAAAAGCGTCAACACATTGGTTGGTGAGTTCACAAGTTTTGATATACATATAGTAATAGAAAGTGTGTCATGCTGTTTATCAAATGTTAGTACCGAGCCCTAGGCTCCAAGTGTCAGTGCGTCACTACCGAACTAGACCTGTTTGTACTTGCCTCCACTGTGTCTCGTACACACAGTAAATTAGGTCAGAGTTTGCACGGGTTATGACACCCAGTCAACATTGTGCCCCGTGGGGTTGGTCATACCCAAATGGATCCATCCAAATCTACCACGTTGTTCGTACATTAACGGTAAGACTTTGTGAGGACTTGCTACGTGTTCAACACTTAATGTTTGTCCAATAAACCAGCATACACAATAAATATGTTTGTAACAGCATAGTGTTTGACTCGATGTAACTAGTATTCTCCCCCTATTTAAAAGCGTTTGAAAAGAGTAAAGAGGGGCCGTAAACTCACCTTAGTGAAGTAATAGAATGTAACCGTAAGCTCTTGAAGCGTCAAGTAGTGTAGTCGGTCACCGGCAACCTATATCGTTTACCGTACGTGCGTTTGTGTAAGTGACCGCGCTAGTGTTCGTGTTAGTGCTCGTGTTTGTGCTCAACAACCCTCGGTTGTTCATGTTTGTCCGTGTCGGTCCACATTGACCGTGTTTGACCGTGTTGGTCCATATTGACCGTGTTTGACTGTGTTGGTCCATATTGACCGTGTTTGACCGTGTCAAGTCAACGACCCGTTGGTGAACAGTGTGACGGCTGTGAATCGTGTGGCCATTGTGCACGTGCTCGTCGTGTGAAAATGCGCATGTCGCGTCTTTGGACAACTTACTATTTATAGTAAGTTTCTAATTATGGAAAGTTCACAAAGGATATCGATTTTATGGTTGTAGCATGCTCATTAGTCCTAGGTGATCATGTTAACACATAGCACATCATCATACAAGGTCACATAAGTCGTTTATAACATGTTAGCACACAAAAGTTTCCTAAAATGGGAGGTTTCCATTTTTAGTATACGTGATATCGGAAACCATCTAACTTAGCATCTAATCTTCATATTACAAAATTTTAAACCATTTAGCATGCTCAAATCATACAACATGTTTACAAATCGGTTTTTGTAAAAATAAAGTTACTAAAAATGGTAACTTTGTAGTTTTAGCATTAAGATAACCATTTAAGCATTCCTAAACCATTCTTATGTCACAAATCATTATAATAACCAATCTAACATCATTTAAACATGTCAAGATAACCTAACTCATCACTTAGCAACATTTCATCAATAAAAGTTACTAAATATAGTAACTATGTCAAAATGCCCATAAACATTATCAAAATCACCTTCTAACCTTATCATCATCCTAATAACATCTAAACAACAATCCATGAACATGCATGTCACCAAATATCATTCACATTCACATTTCATAAGTAAAAAGTTACTATTAATGGCAAGTTTCATCAAAAATCATAATTTTGGCCATTTCAACATCATCCAATCATGTGAAGATCTTCTAATATCATTTATAAACACATTTACAACTACAAGATCACTCCATGAGTCATGGATCATACATGCATGTACTCATAATGCCATAAATCATTATTTTAAGCTTAGGAACATATGTACAACAACTTGGATCATCACAAATCAACATTACAACATCATAGATCATCATGAAATACATCTAAATCATCAAATCTAGATCCTAACCTCGTGCATGTGCACTATAGGTGCTTGCATGTGAGTATAAAGCCTTGCATGTGTGTGTAATGGTGGTTTTAAGCCACAAGAGATGTAGAGACTACCTTTAAAGCTCCTAGAACTTCTGGATTGATGCTAAATCAACCTTCTAATCTCCTGGACAGCTTGTTCTCAACAGTAACGAAGTGATGGTTTTGAATTCGAGCTCCAAAGGTAGATGTCAAGACTTCTAACCTTCACCTCCAAGCTTTCAAGAGTGTATCAATGGCTTCCAGAGGCTTGATAATGATTTACAGGTGAAAGAGACGAGTTTAGATGGTCTGGGACTCGAGAAATACAGAATAGGGTGGCTGGAAATGATGGTGTCTTGGTTTTATAAAGATTTGGCGTGCTGGGCTCGTCGCGAACCATAGAGAAGGTTCAAAAAGTGCTTCGCGTAGCGCCAAGAAATCCGGGAGTCAACTCCTCGCGACGTCTGTCGCGTATCGCGACAATGCCACCTGTTGGGCCATCGCGTACCGCGATGGGCCCCTGAAGAGCCCAATAAGCCCTTTTTAATGGATTTGATCCGTTCGTCGTCGTTTTCATGCTTCCGAACCATCGTTTGGCCTCGTTTGAACTTCCAAGTTCAATGTGTGAGTGTTTCGTGAGGTTTCGAGTGTTGTGCTACACAATGTGTTAGGCGTTCACCAACGTTCGTGTGTTTTGACACGTGTGTGCTGTTCGCCGATAATTTCATGAATTATCCAGTTGTGTGTCAGTGTTCGTACTGTCGTGGCACGTGTCACACTAAATTAAACTAATTCTAGTGCCACGTGTACATAAAGCATTTAAATAAACATTTAAATAAATAATAAGCAGACCTGGAATTTACGGGGTGTCACATCCTCCCCTTGTTAGAAAGAATTTCGTCCCGAAATTCAACTCGTGTTGTCAGTGTTTGTCTGTTCCGCGAACAGGTGTGGGTACTTTTGTTTCATCTGGTCTTCACGTTCCCACGTGAATTCCGGTCCTCGTCGCGAATTCCATCGCACTTTCACTATCGGTATTTTGCTGAGTTTGAGCTTCTTGGTTTCCCGGTCCATAATCTCTACTGGTTCCTCAACGAAGTTCAATTGCTCGTCGATCTGAATTTCCTCGAGAGAAATAACAAGTGTCTCATCAGACAGGCACTTTTTGAGATTCGAGATGTGAAATACGTTGTGCACGCTACTCAGCTTGTCTGGCAATTTTAGCTCGTAGGCCACAGGGCCTATTCGTTTAGAAATCTCGAAAGGTCCAATGTAACGAGGGTTTAGTTTGCCACGTTTGCCAAACCGTATGACTCACTTCCAGGGCGAGACCTTGAGTAACACTCTGTCTCCCACTTGGAATTCCAACGGTTTTTGTCGCTTGTCAGCGTAACTTTTCTGTCTGTCCCGAGCTACTGGCATCCGTTTTCATATTTACACGATTTTCTCCATCGTTTCGTGCATAGGCTCTGGGCCGGTCAGTTGGCTGTCCCCAACTTCCGCCCAGCAGATGGGTGATCGACACTTACGCCCGTAAAGTGCCTCGAATGGTGCAGCTTGTATGCTCGTGTGGTAGCTGTTGTTGTACGGAAACTCAACTAACGGTAGATGAGTCTCCCAGCTACTTCCAAAGTCGATAACACATGCCCGGAGCATGTCCTCCAGTGTCTGTATGGTTCGCTCACTCTGTCCGTCCGTCTGCGGGTGGTAAGCGGTACTCATGTCCAATCTCGTCCCCAAAGCCTTATGCAAAGACTTCCAGAAATGCGACGTGAATCGACTGTCGCGGTCAGATATGATCGAGATTGGCACTCCATGTTGAGTGACCACTTCCTTCAGATAAATCCGAGTGAGTTTGTCTAGTTTGTCAGTCTCTTTGATAGGTTGAAAATGGGCAGACTTCGTCAGTCGGTCTACGCTAACCCAGATGGTATCGCATCCACTTGCCGTCTTAGGCAGTTTAGTTATGAAGTCCATGGAAATCTGCTCCCACTTCCACATCGGTAGTTCCGGTTGTTGAAGTAACCCTGATGGCTTTTGGTACTCAACCTTGACCTTTGAGCGCGTTAGGCACTTACTCACGTAGGTTGCTATCTCAGCTTTCATGTTTGGCCACCAGTAGGTTGTCTTTAGATCGTGATACATCTTGTTTGAGCCCGGATGTACGGAATACCGGCTCTTGTGAGCTTCGTCCATCACTACTTCTCTTAGTCCCCCGTAGTGTGGAATCCAAATTCGATCCATTAAGTAGTAAGCTCCTTTACTTTCATCTGTTTATCCATACCACGCATGGCTTCGAGGGTGAGATTTTCAGTTTTCAGAGCTTCCTGTTGTGCGATTCGAATCTGATTTGGTAGTTCAGAATGAATCGTGAGTTGTAGGGCACGTACGCGTTTGGTTGTTTCCTTCCGACTCAACGCGTCAGCCACTACGTTTGATTTACCGGGATGGTACTTGATGGCGCAATCATAATCGCCGATGAGTTCGACCCATCTTCGTTGCCTCATGTTTAGCTCCTTCTTGTCGAAGATGTGTTGTAGGCTTTTATGATCGGTAAAGATAGTGCATTTCGTGCCATACAAGTAGTGTCTCCAGATCTTCAAAGCGAATACCACAGCTCCCAATTCAAGGTCATGAGTCGTGTAGTTCTTCTCATGCACCTTCAGTTGTCGTGAAGCGTATGCTATCACCTTCTCGTGTTGCATCAATACGCAACCGAGTCCTTGATCCGAGGCGTCGCAATACACCACGAAATCATCGCATCCGTCTGGCAGGGATAGGATATGTGCAGTACATAGTTTCTGCTTCAACAAGTTGAAAGCAGTTTCCTGTTTGTCGCCCCAATCGAACTTCTTATCCTTATGGGTCAGGGATGTCAGTGATTGGGCAATCTTTGAGAACCCCTCAATAAATCTCCTGTAGTACCCGGCCAGTCCTAGGAATTGTCGCACCTCAGTTGAAGTCTTAGGTGCTTCCCAGTTCTTGATGACTTAAATCTTGGCAGGGTCTATGTGTATCCCTTGTTCGTTAACCACATGTCCAAGAAATTGGACTTCGCGAATCCAAAAGTCGCACTTTGAGAACTTCGCGTATAGTTGCTCTTTCTTCAGTAATTCCAAGACTAGCCTCAGGTGTTCAGCATGTTCTTCCCGATTCTTTGAATAAATCAGAATGTCGTCAATGAACACTATTACGAATTTGTCAAGGTAAGGTTTGCACACTCTATTCATGAGGTCCATGAATACAGCTGGTGCATTGGTCAGTCCAAAGGGCATAACCAAAATTCGTAGTGTCCGTATCGAGTTCTGAAGGCTGTCTTAGGAATATCATACTCTTGTATCCTTAGTTGATGGTAACCGGATCTTAAATCAATCTTAGAATAGTAGCTTGACCCGTGCAACTGGTCAAACATATCTTTTATTCGTGGCAATGGGTATCGATTCTTGATTGTCACCTTATTCAGCTCTCTACATTCAATGCACATACGGAATGATCCGTCTTTCTTCTTTACAAACAAGACCGGTGCTCCCAAAGGCGAGAAGCTCGGTCTGATAAATCCCTTGTCTAACAGTTCCTGCAACTTGTTAGACAGTTCCTGCATCTCCGTTGGCGCTAGTCGGTATGGAGCTTTGGCAATCGGTGCGGCTCCTGGTGTGAGGTCTATCTGAAACTCGACTTGCCTTGTCGGGGGTAGTCCAGGTAGATCCTCGAGAAACACTTCGGGAAAATTGCGGACTAAAGTGATGTCCTCAATCTTCCTCTCCTTCTCCGGTTGTTCTGCGATGAGGGCTAGTATAGCAGCGTATCCCTTTTGTATGTACTTGTTGGCCTTCATGCATGACATAATATTCAGAGGTACTCCCAGTCTTTCTCCCTTAATCGAGATCTGTTCTCGGTTCTGCAACGTCACGCGTACGATCTTCTCGTTGTATACAATCTCGGCTTGGTTAGCGGATAACCAATCCATTCCCACGACCACATCGAAGCTCCCGAGAGTTACCGGCATCAAATCGATTACGAGTTCGTGATCCGCCAACACTATGACGCATCCTCAGAAGATGTGTTGTGTCTCAATCAGCTTACCGTCGGCTAACTCTACGGTATACTTATAGTCTAGTGGTGTTGGGGTGATATCTATTAATTTACTAAACTCACTAGATATAAAGCTTCTATCGGCGCCGGTATCAAATAATATACTAGCATAGACATTATTTAAAAGGAACGTACCGGTTACGATGTTAGGATCATCCTTGGCTTCCCCTGAGCCAATCACAAAAGTTCGACCCTTGGCCACTCCATCTCCGGCCTTCTTCAGCTGAGGGCAGTCCCTCCTCATGTGTCCTGGCTTTCCACATTCATAACACCCCTTGAGAGTGTTTTGATTGTTGTTGTTGTTGTTCTGGTTGTAGTTGGGGTTGTGATTGTTGGTGCTGGGGAATTTGGACCTGCAATCTCTGGTCATGTGGCCATGTCTTCCACAACGCAAGCATCGGTATCGCTCGCATTGACCAGAGTGGTGGTAAGAACATTTGTTGCACAGAGGGTATTTTCCTTGGTACACACCCTTCCCCTTATCATCGGGTTGGGTGGCAGTGAATGCTCTGGCAGGTGCAGATCGTTGTTGTTGTTGGGGTTGATTAGATTGGTGGTGGCTGGGTTCCCACTTCCTCTTCTGGCTTTCTTGAGGCTTCAGGTGTTGGCCTCGCTTGGGTAGCTTGCCCTGAGCTACAGCTTGGTCAGTTAGTTTGTGGGCTAATCGGATCAACGGTTGGATGGTGGTGAGGTCAGATGCAGTCACCATACTTTGGATATGTTCGGGCAGTCCACTGATGAACTGCTCGATCTTCTTGTATTCCGGCGTCACCATCGCCGGGCATAGCTTGCATAGTTCATGAAATCGAGGGCAGTACTGCTCGATTTCAGAGCCCACCATCTTCAGCACCCAGAATTCATCTTCCAGTTTCCTATTTTCATCACGAGGACAATACTCCTCTTGTAGCAGTCGGGTGAAGTCAGTCCAGCTCATGGAATTAGCACAATCTAATCCCAATGTTTGAACATGGGTATTCAACCATGTGAGGGCTGGTCCCTCCAGTGTACCGGTTGCGAATGTCACCCGGTTTTATTCAGCACAGTCGCACATGGCGAACACAGAATACACTTTCTCCACCCAGCGGAGCATTCTGACTGCTCCTTCGGTGCCCTTGAATTTGTGCGGGTGGCAGTTCAGGAAGGACTTGAAGGAACATCCCTTCCCGTTGTTGCCGTTTGACCCTGTTTGTCAGAAACTAGTGTCATGTGTTAGTATCGTGTTAGCTACACTATGTTAGTCACGTTAGGCAAGTGTTAGTACCGTTGTGGTTTCCACTAGTTTCGCTATGTTGGCGACTTGCTTCATAGTCGGCAATCACCTTGTTGACCCGTCGGTCAACCATCATTTTGATAACAGTGGCATCCAGTGTCCGCCTAGCAGGACGCGCGTACGGTCCTCTTCCCGCCATGTATCTTTCTATACATAAGGGATAGAATATTAGTTAGCACATGTTAGAGGGTTAGCCAATGTCATGTCAGATGTCATATCAAGTGTTATGTTAGATGTTATGTCAGCAATCAACCATAATCAGATCATACGATAAAAAAATCAAAATACCATTCTCATTAATATAAGGTTTGAAGTACAGCGATTTTTCAAAAGATAATAGTAACATAAGTTTGTACGAGCACATCCTGCTCGTTTAGGCAATATAAAAGAAAACATAACATAAAATAAACAGTACAACTAGTCCGTATCTATGGTGACATGTGATATGTCGCTATCAGAATCCCCACCAGCATCTTCCTCCTATAGATCCTCGTTGGGATCCTCGTCAAAATCTCCCTCGTCGAGATCCTCGGCCTCGAACTGCGGTTCGTCCTCGGGCGGTGGTTCAACTATGAACTGCTCGGCCCACGCGCTTATCTTGGCATCGCTAGCTTGAACCATCGCCTGAGTCTCCTCGTTGGCGACCGGATTCTCCGTGATACGTCCGTCATGTTCCTGCAGGATATCCACCATTTGTCCGTGCTGACTCATCAGCTGGGACACCTGGAGACGTAAGGTCTCAACCTACGCTTATAGCCTGTCATTATGCCTTTCAAAGCGGTCGTTCTTGTCTCGAAGAACGCGGACCTCGTCCGATAGCTCCCCGTTCCTCCAGATCTCCCGTCGTGTGCAAGCCACATGAGCTGCGAAGGCCTGCTCCAGTGGCACCCCAAGCGGCGGTAGTCGATGTCCAGGCGAGGTATCGCCGGGATAACGGTATGGAGGTACCCGCTCCCCGATAATCCACTCCTGTATCATCGTGGGAAGCCATCCCCAATGCCGTGCTCGTGCTGTGTGTCGAGCTCGTCTATCCATCTCTGTGTCGACCTGTCCTACGATATCGTCGACTCGTCGTCGACTCTCCGTAATCAAGTCGTCGGTCGCCGGGCGCCTACCCGGGTTCCTGCTGGTGTCTTGGTTGTTGGCCATTCCTGTAAATCGCAAGATAGTAAACAACAGTTTAACATAAGCAATAATATCATCAATGTGCCAGCTCTATGTGTAGTGTCTAAAGTTGAGCAATGGCTATAGTCTAAGTTTACTACATGCAAACCTAGTTCTCTATAACCAAGGCTCTGATACCAGTCTGTCACACCCCCAAATTCCCACTCGTGGTGTCATTCCACGTGGGTGTGACGTGGCCAGAATCACAGCTTAAGGTCATATAGAACACCTCTATATGCTTTTACAAATCTCATGTTTGACACATACACATAACAAAACGGTTTGCAGCGGAAAAGTAATTCATAGCAGCGGAAAATAAATATGTTTGATACATACAGCGGAAATATAAATTGTTAAACACACATTGTTTAATACATAGTTGAAATAAAATTGTTTTCAAAACAAAATCAGAAATGCATGATGGCCCTAATGCTCATTCTCATAGAGGTGCTTTCCTGAATGTCCGTCATCTTCTTAGTTACCTGAGAATACAAGTTAGAAAAAGCGTCAACACAATGGTTGGTGAGTTCACAAGTTTTGATATACATATAGTAATAGAAAGTGTGTCATGCTGTTTATCAAATGTTAGTACCGAGCCCTAGGCTCCAAGTGTCAGTGCGTCACTACCGAACTAGACCTGTTTGTACTTGCCTCCACTGTGTCTCGTACACACAGTAAATTAGGTCAGAGTTTGCACGGGTTATGACTCCCAGTCAACATTGTGCCCCGTGGGGTTGGTCATACCCAAATGGATCCATCCAAATCTACCACGTTGTTCGTACATTAACGGTAAGACTTTGTGAGGACTTGCTACGTGTTCAACACTTAATGTTTGTCCAATAAACCAGCATACACAATAAATATGTTTGTAACAGCATAGTGTTTGACTCGATGTAACTAGTATTCTCCCCCTATTTAAAAGCGTTTGAAAAGAGTAAAGAGGGGCCGTAAACTCACCTTAGTGAAGTAATAGAATGTAAGCGTAAGCTCCTGAAGCGTCAAGTAGTGTAGTCGGTCACCAGCAACATATATCGTTTACCGTACGTGAGTTTGTGTAAGTGACCGTGCTAGTGTTCGTGTTAGTGCTCGTGTTTGTGCTCAACAACCCTCGGTTGTTCATGTTTGTCCGTGTAGGTCCACATTGACCGTGTTTGACCGTGTTGGTCCATATTGACCGTGTTTGACTGTGTTGGTCCATAATGACCGTGTTTGACCATGTCAAGTCAACGACCCGTTGGTGAACCGTGTGACGGTTGTGAATCGTGTAGCCATTGTGCACGTGCTCGTCGTGTGCAAAAGGCGCATGTTGCGTCTTTGGACAACTTACTATTTATAGTAAGTTTCCATTTATGGAAAGTTCACAAAGCATATCGATTTTATGGTTCTAGCATGCTCATTAGTCCTAGGTGATCATGTTAACACATAGCACATCATCATACAAGGTCACATAAGTCGTTTATAACATGTTAGCACACAAAAGTTTCCTAAAATGGAAGGTTTCCATTTTTAGTATACGTGATATCGGAAACCATCTAACTTAGCATCTAATCATCATATTACAACATTTTAAACCATTTAGCATGCTCAAATCATACAACATGTTTACAAATCGGTTTTTGTAAAAATAAAGTTACTAAAAATGGTAACTTTGTAGTTTTAGCATAAAGATAACCATTTAAGCATTCCTAAACCATTCTTATGTCACAAATCATTATAATAACCAATCTAACATCATTTAAGCATGTCAACATAACCTAACTCATCACTTAGCAATATTTCATCAATAAAAGTTACTAAATATAGTAACTATGTCAAAATGCCCATAAATATTATCAAAATCACCTTCTAACCTTATCATCATCCTAATAACATCTAAACAACAATCCATGAACATGCATGACACCAAATATCATTCACATTCACATTTCATAAGTAAAAATTTACTATTAATGGCAAGTTTCATCAAAAATCATAATTTTGGCCATTTCAACATCATCCAATCATGTGAAGATCTTCTAATATCATTTATAAACACATTTACAACTACAAGATCACTCCATGAGTCATGGATCATACATGCATGTACTCATAATGCCATAAATCATTATTTTAAGCTTAGGAACATATGTACAACAACTTGGATCATCACAAATCGACATTACAACATCATAGATCATCATGAAATACATCTAAATCATCAAACCCAGATCCTAACCTCGTGCATGTGCACTGTAGGTGCTTGCATGTGAGTATAAAGCCTTGAATGTGTGTGTAATGGTGGTTTTAAGCCACAAGAGATGTAGAGACTACCTTTAAAGCTCCTAGAACTTCTAGATTGATGCTAAATCAACCTTCTAAACTCCTGGACTACTTGTTCTCAACAGTAACGAAGTGATGGTGGTGGATTCGAGCTCCAAAGGTAGATGTCAAGCCTTCTAACCTTCACCTCCAAGCTTTCAAGAGTGTATCAATGGCTTCCAGAGGCTTTATAATGATTTACGGGTGAAAGAGACGAGTTTAGATTGTCTGGGACTCGAGAAATACAGAATAGGGTGGCTGGAAATGATGGTGTCTTGGTTTTATAAAGATTTGGCGTGCTGGGCTCATCGTGTACCGCGGAGAAGGTTCAAAAAGTGCTTCGCGTAGCGCGAAGAAATCCGGGAGTCAACTCCTCGTGATGTCTGTCGCGTACCGCGACAATGCCACCTGTTGGGCCATCGCGTACCGCGATGGGCCCCTGAAGAGCCCATTAAGCCCTTTTTAATGGATTTGATCTGTTCGTCGTCGTTTGAACTTCCAAGTTCAATGTGTGAGTGTTTCGTGAGGTTTCGAGTGTTGTGCTACACAATGTGTTAGACGGTCACCAACGTTCGTGTGTTTTGACAGATGTGTGCTGTTTGCCGATAATTCCATGAATTATCCAGTTATGTGTCAGTGTTCGTACTTTCGTGCCACGTTTCTCACTAAATTAAACTAATTCTAGTGCCACGTGTACATAAAGCTTTTAAATAAACATTTAAATAAATAAGAAGTTGACCTGGAATTTACGGGGTGTCACAAGCTTCAAGACTCGGCATGGTTTTCAAAGATTGATCTTAGGTCTGGGTATAATCAACTTCGTGTACACGATGATGATATTCCCAAGACAGCTTTCAGAACAAGATATGGACATTATGAATTCCTGGTAATGCCTTTCGGCCTTACCAATGCATCTGCGGTTTTCACGGACCTCATGAACCTTGTTTGCAGGCCATACTTGGACAAATTTGTGATTGTATTCATTGATGATATCCTAATATATTCTAAAAGCAAAGCAGAACACGAGCAACACCTTAAGTTGATGTTGAAGGTCTTGAGAAAAGAACAATTGTATGCCAAATTCTCTAAATGTGAATTTTGGCTTAAGGAGGTTCAGTTCTTGGGACACATAGTCAATGAGAATGGTGTTCACGTGGATCCTGCAAAGATTGATGCGGTGAAGAATTGGAGTACACCGAAGACACCGACGGAGATTCGATCGTTTCTTGGACTTGCTGGTTACTATCGGCGGTTTATTTCGAATTTCTCCAGGATTGCTGTCCCTCTCACTTCTTTGACTAAGAAGAATAAGCCGTACGAGTGGGGACCAAAGCAAGAAGAGGCGTTTCAGACTTTGAAGCAGAAACTCTGTGATGCTCCTGTCTTGACACTGCCTGATGGAAATGATGATTTTGTGGTCTATTGTGATGCATCCAACCTAGGTCTCGGCTGTGTTCTCATGCAACGGGGAAAGGTTTTGGCATATGCATCAAGGCAGCTAAAGATTCATGAGAAGAACTACACTACACACGACTTAGAACTTGGTGCAGTCGTGTTTGCCTTGAAGATATGGAGACATTATCTTTATGGCACTAAGTGTGTAGTGTTCACTGATCATAAAAGCTTACAACATATTCTCAATCAGAAAGAACTTAATATGAGACAACGGAGATGCGTTGAACTGTTGAACGATTATGACTACGGAATTCGCGACCATCCTGGTAAAGCGAATGTAGTAGCAGATGCGCTTAGTCGCAAAAGTCAAGTTCAGATTCATAGTGTCCGAGTGCACACTAATCTCCGTAATGATGTTCTCACAGCTCAACAACACTCATTAGCTCAAGATAATTTGAAAAATGAGATGTCTTGCGAGGCTGAAATTTTATTGGAAACTAAGGATGATGGTTTGATGTATTATTTGAATCGGTTGTGGATACCGAACAGAGGTGATCTTAGGATGATGATTATGGATGAAGCTCATAAGTCTCGTTATTCAATCCATCCTGGTTCTGATAAGATGTATCAAGACCTTAGGGACTTGTACCGGTGGCCTAGAATGAAGAAGGATATTGCTGAGTATGTGTCTAAGTGCCTTAACTGTGCCAAAGTCAAGGCAGAACACCAGCGACCTTCAGGATTGTTATTACAACCAGAAATACCGATGTGGAAGTGGGAGAATATCTCTATGGATTTCATTACTAAACTTCCATGAACCGCAAATGGCAAGGATAGTATTTGGGTGATAGTTGATAGATTAACCAAGTCGGCTCATTTCTTACCGATACGCGATACCCTGTGCGGAAGTTAGCTCGTATCTACATTGATGAGATCGTTAGCCGACATGGTATTCCCTTAAGCAAAATATCGGATCGTGATGCTCGTTTCACGGCACGATTTTGGGAATCACTTCATGAAGCTTTTGGAACAAGATTGGATCTTAGCACTGCTTATCATCCTCAAATGGATGGTCAAACGGAGCGGACGATTCAAACTTTGGAAGACATGTTGAGAGCTTGTGTCATCGATTTCGGTGGCAATTGGGATAGCCATCTACCATTGGTCGAGTTCTCGTATAACAACAGTTATCACGCGAGCATTGGTATGGCAGCCATTTGAAGCTCTGTATGGCAGAAAATGTCGGTCACCTATTTGTTGGACCGATGTCGGTGAGTCGCAAATCACTGGTCCCGAGATTATACAGGAGACGACTGACAAGATTCGCCAGATCCGCGACAATCTGTTAGCTGCTCGCAGTCGACAGAAGAGCTACGCGGATAAACGAAGGAAACCTTTAGAGTTTGAAGTTGATGATATGGTATTACTCAAAGTATCGCCTTGGAAAGGCGTTGTGAGATTTGGGAAGAAGGGTAAGCTTGCTCCACGTTATGTTGGCCCTTTTAAGATCCTTGAACGGATTGGGAAGGTTGCCTACAAGTTGGAACTTCCTCCTGAACTTAGTAATGTGCCCCTGACGTTTCACGTGTCCAACTTAAGGAAGTGCTTAGCTGATCAGGATCTTCAGGTACCACTCGATGACATTCGCGTCGATGATACCATGCATTTTGTTGAAAAACCGGTGGAGATAATGGATCGTGAGGTTAAAAAGCTCAAACGCAGTAGAATTCCAATTGTCAAAGTACGTTGGGAATCGAAGCGGGGTCCAGAATTCACTTGGGAGCGGGAAGATCAGATGAAGCATAAGTACCCACATTTAATTACTACAGTTACTCCAAGTTGAATATCCGGACGAAATTCCCATAACTAGGGGAGACTGTAACATCACTGTACTTCCGGTCGTCCGTACATCCGTACGATTGTACTGTTACGATCTGAGATTTTATTATTAATGATGAATTATTATTTGATGATTATCACTGTTAATGGTATACATTGAGAATACATTATTCTATGCATAAACCATGGTAAGTTTAGTTGAAACCCAATTAAACAAAACCAGAGAGTTAATGCAGTTACATTTCACGGATTATGGAATTTGGATTTGAATGGAATTGAGGGTTGTTGTTACTGGTTGGTTGCTAACATAGTCAAGGAAACCTGGTCATGGTTTATCGAAATAGCGGTGGGACGGTGTAGGGGAGGTTGCGATCTACCTCTGCATATGCCCTATACATATGCATATTTCGGTCTATCATGGATGTGTCAGTGACTTGGGTTTAGCGGGTTTTGGATAGGGAATTATAATATTCAAGATAATTAAATAATGAAAGTATAATTGCAATTAATTATGCGATGGTGAGGTTACGAACATACTTTAAACGCGAATATTAATTCAGAAATATTAACTTAATAATGTGTTCGCGTGGGTGACGATTCACACGAATATAATTATTAAGAATAATATTCTGAAACAATATTCCATAATTAATAAACCAAATCGAAATACGATACAAGCGTTGGATTCGCAAAGGTGATGATCTTTGCGAATACGTACGTAAGTAACGCGTTTCGATGAGATAATTAAATAATATTTAACGATGTTAAATTTATAAAATAATGAACTAAAAATATCTATTAGAAATCACAACTTAAATTAAATCGGTATGAATTGATTATTTAAATAAATAATTAAAGAATGATGAAACGGAACTATTTTACGAAACCATTTTATTTGAAATTGTATTATGAGACAATATTAATTAAAATCATGTTATTAAAATAGAATGTATTTTTTCTTAAATGGTTATTGTTCTAAATATAAAATACGAGAAAAACGGTGCACTTGTTATACTTTATCGCGATATAAACTAGACCGGACATGCGGGAAGGATACGCGATATATGAAAGAAGAATCCACCTTCTTTTTCATTTTCTCATCTCTCCCTCTCTCTCTAAAACACCCATTCACGCCCAAGCTTTCTCTCTCTAACTTCTCTCTAGCCTGGTGTTTTCGTTTCTCAACGGATTTAAGTGATCTTGGTGTCCACGCGTTCGTGTGATCGAGAGGAACAAGGGCATACAAAGAAATCCTGCTTTTAGCCGACGATTCGAGGTAAATCTGCTGTTTTCTTTCGGTTTTTACTACGAACTTAATGGGTTCGGGTTTTGAACATTAGATCAAGATTTGGGTTTTATTTTATGATTAACCGAGTTGTTGTGAACTTGGGAAGCCCTAGATGGCTGCTGGTGTTGAGCGTGGCTGCTGGATCATGAACCACATGTTGGCGAACCTGTGTTGTTCTTGGCCAAACCCTTCAGCCGTCGCCCACAAAACTCACGAACCTAAACATGCAGAAACCCTATAGCCTCAGGAACCCACTAGGGACGAACCCTGCTAGGTGAACCCACAAGCTCAACGAAACCTAACACATGCCACGAACCTGCATGGACCGAACCTTACAAACCGGCGAACCCTAGCCGAGCCATAAGGGGCCGAACCTTATGAATTGCGAACCTGGATAGCAATGCATCACGAACCTTCCTCGTTACTTTAGGCTGAACCTATAGCAACACATGCAGCGAACCTATTCCATGAAGCCACGAACCTCTTATTCCTTGTTTGGCCGAACCTTGCATCATACCTAGCCGGACCCTGGGAAAACCTTTGTGAATGAACATGGGGACGAACCTAGGGTTAGCCGAACCCTAGGAGATGATGAACCCACCACATGGGAGACGAACCTTGGGCTGCTGAACAAAAGGTTCGCTAACCCAAGGGTTAAATCCCATATTCTTTCGCGGACGAACCTTAAACGATGAACTAAGATCAAGGGGGAATAGAAGAACATATGTACACATATAACCATGCATGCATGATCATACTAAGTATGGAACTTGTGGGATAATTAACTTGAGTAGAAATTTTATTTAATTAAATTAAAGTGTTACCAAGTTAAACCTTGGTGGTTAGTATGATTGATCATGCATGTATGTTTAAGTATGAAAGAGATTAGGGTTATCATCTCTACATATATATATATATATGTGTGTGTGTGTGTGTGTATATATATATATATGGGTGTATACTTGGGGGAACAAAACTTGTTGTCCTTAGGTAATGATGAGAGAACTAACAAGTCTAAATTATAAGCGCATGATGATTGATTATAAAATATTAGTGGAATTATTTTAACTTGGATGCAACAAACTAAGTTAATGACACAACTAATAAATGGAAGAATACACGTTGTAATAATCAATCGAAATGAAATGTATATGCTTATAAATTTGAACGCATGTAAAATATAGGTTGATTGAGTTACTTTTGATTTCACAATACGCGAGCGCGCATCATACTAAAACACTGATTCTAAGGACTCAGGTGAGTTCTCATAACCTCCCTTTCTTTTAAACTGTTTTGTTTTAAAACTTGGAGGTGAAACATGTATACCAATTTTATAAATATTATTTTGATAACACATGGATGATACCTGTTTATCAATATGATATTCACATTATGGAATTATCATTATTTATGGATTATCACTTATTATCATGTATCTGTGTAAACATTGTCATTGACTTCGGTCAATAATAAAGATTACATGTAGTGCCACTTGGATTATCACAACTCTGTGAAACATTGCTTTTGACTTTGGTTAATTGCAATGGTTTCATGTATTGTCACGTGGATAGCTTCCACTCCATGGACCATGTTCTTAACTTATGTTAATTACATAATGTCCATGTATAGTCACGGATATTATTTGAGAATATTGATGTTGAGATTGGTTGAATGGTTATGTGTTTGATTATCTATTATTGGCTATGATTATCTCTGATTGTCTATGACTGAATTGATATGTGATTATATGTTTGTTTATTGTTTGATTGATTGTGTTGGGATATGTATTGGATTGTCACACAGGTACTCTTGTGGATTCCCTCAGAAAGACCATAAGTTCTTATACTCATTTTATCTAAACTTTTTATAAAATCTTTTTAGAATACAAACTTTTATACTCATTTTATAAAACATTTTTAAAGTATAAAAACTTAGGATTACTCACCAACTACTTAGTAGTTGACACTTGATTTCCTTACATGTTTCAGGTGATAAAGCTAAGTAGGTTGGGGAAGAAGAATTCTCACTTTTGGACATCATAACATAGCATCTTGGACTTAGCTAATTAACTAAAATTTTGGCGATTAGAGTTTAGTTAGTTTAGCTAATTCTTTTGTGTAATTGATGTATTTAATTCATGATGAACATGATTTTTGTGTAAACATTTATTTGGTTTGATTGATATGTGATGGTATGTATTTTGATGCCCACGAGCTTTTGAACAATCTACACATCCCTCGTGACATCCCGACGTTTCCGCCATCGGTCGGGGTGTTACACAAGTCATCACTTGGAACTTGATGAAGATCATCCATGGTAAAGCACATATGATCAGAAATAGGAGACTGGTCATCACAAGAGAAGAAGAAGTGATGCCAGTAGTTATGTCTATGTATTCATCATAACCCTGATCATTTGTCTCAGAGTTATGACTAAGAAGAGTTGTGTTCCCTTGAACATACTCTTCAGATGATTTACCAGACTTTATTAATTTTCGTTTCTGGTCAACCTCTCGCTCAAAGGTGAGCAACTTACCATGGAGTTGGGTAAGTGAGAGTTTACCAAACTCTGGAGAAGATCTCATGACAATGGAATAAGTTTCACATTTTTCAGCCAGATATCTCAAGATGCGATTCAGAACAAAGACAGGGGGAACACTTGACCAGCTAGTTTTAACTCACTTAAGAGAGAAGTGAATCGTTCAAACTGCTGAGCCAGTGACTCATTATTTAGTTGGGAGAATGTCTCGTATTGTTGAGCTAATATATCCCTGGTATTAGCCACAACATGTTCGGTACCACCGTATTGCTCTTTTTGAGCATCCCACAAGTCTTTAGCAGACTCGTGGTGAAGAAAACCAGAGTATATTTCATTCGAAAGGGCCTTTGCATCAAGCTCTATCTTCTGGTAGTCTTATTCGGTGAAATTCCGAGGATCTTTCGGGACATGGTCTCCAGTATCCGTGTCCAGGACCGTTGGTTTATGCAGTCCGAACATGACAGACTTCCAACATCCTATATGGTTATTGGACAGGAAGTGTAACATCCGTCTCTGCCAAATGCTATATTGGTGCCTAACCAAGATTGGTAGCTTTGTCGCAGAACCGATGTTATGAGGGTCTAGGGTGAATTTTTCTGCAATTGTTCACAAATAGTTATGAGAAAATCAACAAGTGATGAGTTCTCAAAGTGATATGTTAGAATGATTTTTGAACACATTTTAGTTCAAAAACCAAACTCTAGCAGATTAAAAAACATAGAAAGATAGAAGAGACAGAACACATAAAACCAAACAACAAGATATCAGTGAGAGCTTTGAGTTTTAGTCTTGATGGTTAAACTAAGACTAAGGACAAGGCTCTGATACCAATTGTTGAACTACAGAAACCTTGAGGAGTAGCTGTTTCACTAGGAACAAGGCTTTAGACACTTAGTCAAAGCTTTGGTTTTAGCTCCCTCTAAAGTTTTGCACAATATTATTTTCGTTGTTTAGTTTTCTTGCTTTGAAAGAGAGAAGAGAACTGATAGAAAGCACAATGAATTTTGGGGAAAGTAATTCCAATTATTCATAGAATGTTGGGACATAAATGCCCAAACATTCTGAGATACATGACAAGAAATAATAAGACAAATAGCTGATACTGTTACAGACACTGAATCAACAGACTAGCACAAATACAATGTCAACAATAACAGAAACAAGAGTTTTCAGGAGTCTTCAGGTGTTCCGAGGTTGAAGTAGTAGTGCTGAGGTTCAGTGATTATTCTTTTGGAAGATGATCATTGGAAGCTGATTAATCAATCAGTTATTTCGGAATAGGAGATTGTCTTCCAAGTCATTTGACTTCTTCCGATGCAATGGTTGTCTTCCGAAGATGTCAAGATCAGCTAGTGTCTTCTGAGGTAGATAAGTTCAGCGGCAACTCTTTTTGACGAATCTTCTGTTGTTGATCTTCTGATGCTGAAGCAGTTCTTCAGTCGGAAGAGTAGTATCCGCGACTTGTCATCCCGCGGTTTATTCAATTTTCTGGCTATCAGTGGTTTTGCTCATCAGTCCTTATTTTCAACATATTGGTTATAAAGAAGTTGAGCCTCCTTTTAACCATTACTATTCTAGCATGCCAAGATTCAACAACTCTGTTGATGACTCAGTCTCAAAGTCATATCTTTGACTTCAATTCTCAATTTGTCTTGACGTGCTAGTCTCTCTAACAGTTGATCCTGAAATGAAAACTATGAACTGTTCTGATAATTCCGAGATGTGTGCAGAAAATGTATGTCATTGAAGACAGGGTGTTGAGCAAGTGGAAATAAGTGCTAGGAAGAGCACAAATTCTCCTTTTCTATAAAACAATTAAAAAACTTCTGTTTCTAAATTTAACAATGGTGGCAATTTTCAAACTATTTTTGTTAATCATAGTGAACTGATTCATGATTTCAAGACTAAGATTTTAAAACCCAATGGTGATATTAAAAGTAACTTAAGTTTGAAAACAAATTGTTAGTACACATTTGTAATTGTTTGCTATTCAAAAGTTGTATTTATTTTGAGTTTATAGAAGGTTCGGCTATAGGTTTGTCAGAGGTTCGTTTGGCCCACGAACCTAGGCAGGTTCGACGAACCTATTGAATTGATAGGTTCAGCGAACCTATAACCTAGAGAAGGTTCGGGGAACCTTTAGGTTTGTCAACCACGGTTCGCCTGGCGAATCTAAGGGTTCGCCCAGCGAACCTTAGGGTTCGGCTACCAGATAAGGTTCGCTGTTCTGTTTGTATAAATAGAAGGCTTGTCTGTTTTTCAGTAGAACTTTTGACAGAATTTAGCAAACCTTCTGAGATTTTCTCTGTGTGAGATCTGTGTATTTCTGAGTGAAGTCTTGTAATCATTTGTTGATATATACAAGATTGATTATTGAATTGCTTGTGTTTTTTGATTTTCTGCATATTAACTATGGATTCTGCACGTAGTTGATAGTTAGTAGGCCTTCGTATTCGATCCTAATTGGAATTCAACCAAACCAACAGTGGTATCAGAGCGTTTGGTTGAGGTTCTACACTTCAATTTCAAAGAATTCAAGCAATTGAAGATTTGAAGATCATGATGGCCATAATTTTTATTTTCTTGACCGATTGATTGGTGTTTGAGGCTGAGTTTATCATCATTTGTTGTTGAATTACAACAATTGAAGATTTGGAAGTGTTTTGGTGAAGTTTTGGAAGGATTTTCTGAAGTTTTGGAAGGTTTCCCACTCAAAATTTTCAAATTTTGCGCTACAGGCTCGTCCCACGAACCTGTGACTTGCTGAACAGAAAGGTTCGCTGTTAGAAGCTTTTTCAGAGGGTTCGTTAGTGGTTTGGACAAGGTTCGGCAAAGGTTCGACCAAGGTTCGTCAAAGGTTCTGTCAAGGTTCGGCAAGGATTGGGTGATAGTTCGCCTAAGGTTCGCTGGTTACTGTTCATAGTTCGTCTAAGGTTCGGGTGCAAGATTTGTTAAAGGTTCGTTTTTGTTGGAAGGTTGGTGAGATATAGTTCGGCTGAGGGTTTGCTTGAACTGTAGGTTCGTCTAGTTTCGAGGTTCGCCTAAAATCAAGGTTCGCTGCTCAAAAGGTTCGGTTGGTTATCTGAAGGTTTGCCTGTTTGGAGGTTCGCTTGAGAACAAGGTTCGCTGATCAAAAGATTAGTTTTTGTCTGGAGGTTTGGCTGAGGTTCGTTTGAGGTTCGGCTAGTGTATTTCTTGAAAAGGTTCGCTGCTTAAAATCAGAAAAACATGTCAGAGATGTATGTTGCTATGGCCAGTCAGAACTCCAAATTTCAGAGCATTTTAATCAGTGAGACTGAAGTGGGCAGTGCTAATAAAGTGCCAAAGCTATTGGATTTATCTGATTATGATAACTGGAAAGGACGTTTTGAAACTCATCTAAATGGCACAGATACAAACTTATGGGAAAAAATCTTATCTCCTTATGAAAGACCAAGGGTGGTTGGTACTGATATGTATCAACTATTGGAAAGACTGGATGTAGATGAAAGGAAAAAGTATGACTCGGAGAAAAAGGCTTATTGGTTATTGAGTCAGGCCATTCCAAATCAAATTTTGCATCAGTTTGATGAACACAAGACCGCTTACAGTCTTTGGAATGCATTAAAGGCTAGAGTTAAAGGCAACACCAATCTGAAAAAAGATGAAGGCTACAGACATCAGAAAAGAGTTTGAGAACTTTAACATCATTGGAAATGAGACTTTAGATGCCTTAATCACCAGATACAGACACTTGTTGACTGAAGTAAGGAAATATGGCATTGAGTACTCAGAAGATGAAAAGATTGATTGTTTAGCTGATGCATTACCAGATAAATGGAACTCCTTGGTGCTCATATTGAGAGAGAATCTACCTGGGTTGACATTTGTAGAGTTCATTTAGAAACTTGAGGAACAAGAAATGAAGGACAAAAGGAAAGCGAGGCGAGTAAATGTCACACAAGATCCTTCTTTGTATGGTGGTTCTGTTGCTACACCACCTGCATCCTCTGCCAAGATACAGACTGCTTTCGTGTCTAGAACTTCTGAAACTACTCAGAGTCCTTCGATGTCTACTAGTTCTAGTTCACATTGTCCTATCAATGAAAAGAAGTCTGAATCTACACCACCTCCAGTACAGCTTAACACTACTAATTTGGGAAAAGTGACAGTTGAAGCAGTTAAAGACCATATGTCTATTTGGTCGTGTGTAGTGAGTGCTTATGATGAACAGGTGGCTGGAAGAATTGGCAATGCAAATCTGACGTTTGAAGATTATGCACAAATTGATGAGGATGAGATGGAACTGATAGATACTCAGCGGGCTTTGGCGAGTGTTATTCGCAGAATTAATAGATATGAGAAGAAGACCGGGAATAAATTCACCTTTGACCGAAATACAAAATTTGGATTCAATCCAAAATCTACACGGTGTTATAATTGTGGTGAACTTGGTCATTTTGCAAGAGAATGAAAGAATCCAAAGAAGCAGGGAAATTTGAATCCATTCAAGCCTAAGGAAGATTATCAGAAAAAGAAAGAGAAATATGAAAAATTATCTTCTAAAGCCCTTGTAAGTCAAGCTGGTGAGGGCTATGACTGGGGCAAACAATATGATGATCTTATGGGTGCTTTCATGGCTTCATTGGAAGAAGAATCTATCAAAGGAAAGGAGAAGGTTGATGAAGTGAATGAGGTACATAATGATCTGCTTGAGATGATTGATAGACTGAAAGAGATGAACTCTCAGTTAACTTCTGATATGAGAGTATGCATAGAAGCCAATAAAAAGTTGATTTCAAAAGAAAAGGCATTTGACAAAAAGATAACTGATCTTGCTAAAGAAAACGAAGATTTGAAAATAAAGGTTTTACAAAATAATCATGTTGTTTCTGTGCATCTGGATTCAGTTCAGAAGTTGAAAGTAGAGTTATCAGCTGCAAAATCTGAAGCTGAGTTGAACAAAGCCAAGCATGAAAACTACCAGAATTCAGCATATGTCATTGATTACTTTGCGGCTATGCAAAGATCTTCGCGTGATACTTCAGGTATTGGTTTTCATGCTGTGCCAAATCCTCAAAGTTATGTATCAAGACCACAATTTGATCCAGAATTGGAAGTTAATCCAGTTTCCTTAAAGGAAAGTGTGTCTGATCAAGTGTCTGAGGATATGGAAAGTTCATCATCTCATGAGAGTGAATTTGTTGATAATGATGCTCCTATCATCGAGGACGTCACTGATTTAGAATATCCAGATGATATTCTAAGAATGATTGGTCATCAACAAGCTAATAATGTTGAGAAGATGAGTCCAGTTTTTCAGAAACCAAAATCTGAAGTAAAATCAGTTGGGAAAACAGTGGCTAAACAAAAGCTTTTTTCCAAATCAAATATAAAAGTCAAGACTAATTCTACTATAAAGCCAATTGTGTTTGTTGAGTCTTCAACTACACAAAAAGGAAAGTGAAGCAAAGTTTTTCAAAAACAAGAGAAATTTGCTAAAAAGATTGACAAGAAGTTTGTCAAAGTTGTTGACAAGGTTAATCAAAGTGGGGTTGGAAACAAGGGCAAATCACAGATTTCTCAAAAGAATGTCAAGACAAAAGCCACGGATTAGAAAAATAAGGTTTTATCTACATTTGTAGCATCCAAATCTTTGGGTTCATCTAAGAGGTGTGATGAATTAAAACCAAAGACTGTATCATCAAGAAATGCTACAGATGTGGGAAAGTGGGTCATGTCATTGCTGACTGTGATTTGAACACTTGCAACAGATTTCATACTTTTACTTCACAAGAAACACGACAGTGTTTCACTTGTGGAGGAAAAGGACACATATCAGCAAATTGTCCAAATCACAAGATCAAGAAGAAAACTTCTGTTAATGACAGTCATCTGATCCATTCTAGTGGGAGTCCTAGGAGGGTAAAGCCTAGTGAAGAGGAGATGAGAATACTCAGGAAATTTGATCCTGATTGTGTCTGGGTAAAGGAGGAAAAGTTTCATAAAAGAAAATCTTTTAATAACCAACAAAAGGTTAAAAGTGTTTTGAAAAAGACATCACCATCTGATGATGAATTTTATGACAATTTTTCTCCTAAAAGATTTTCAAAACAAAATGTTAATTCTAATTCTTTTTGGAAATCCAAACACAGGTCAGACAATAGATTTTTTGTGAGGAAGGATGAATACTTGGAAGATGGGTCTTCAAGTAGTTCATCGAGATCGAATGGCAGGAGGCTGTTCGGGGAGACTCAACGCCAGAATGGCGGGAGTCATCCCTTTTGGTAGTGATAAAATTTTATTTTAATTTATGGTGCAGGTGGCATTCACGGGCCATATCAACAGTCGATGGATTGTTGATAGTGGATACTCACGGCACATGACAGGAGAGTTAGGATTGCTGAAAGATTTCAGGGAGATAAAAGGATGTTATGTTAACTTTGCAGGTTACAAAGGTGGTCAGATTACCGGGAGTGGTAGTTTGACTAATGGTAAAGTTTCCTTTGATAACGTGAATTACTGTAAGGAGTTAACTAACAATCTTTTGAGTGTATCACAGATTAGTGCTAAAGGTTATCAGGTGTTGTTTGATGATAAGAAATGCTATGTGCTCAAACAAGGAATTAAGATTCCAGATGACTGGATTTTGATGACTGCTGACAGGTGTAATGATATGTATGTTTTGGACATGGCTAATGCGTAGACGGTAAACAAGGTTGAGATGTGTCTGGTTTCGAAAGCCACGGAGCAGGATACTCGATCTTGGCACAGACGAATGGGTCACGTACACATCAGAAAGATGGATCATCTTGTACACAATCACTTGGTTGATGGTGTATCGGTTAAACATTTCAAATTACCTGATGTGTGTGTTTCCTGTAAAATGGGTAAACAGAAAAGGAGGTCACATAAGTCCAAAACAGTGTTTTCTATTGATAAACCATTGGAACTACTTCACATGGATCTGTTTGGACCCATTAATGTGAAGAGTATCGGTGGTGAATCATATTGTTTTGTTGTGACCGATGATTTTTCTAGATTTTCATGGGTAATGTTCTTAAAGTTTAAATCTGAAACTTATGAAAATTTTGTTTTGTAGGTAAACAGATTGGAGACTTTGTACAAGTTGAGGGTTAGGCGTGTTCGATTAGAGAATGGGACAGAATTCAAGAATCAGAACATGGAAGCATTTTGTGATTCAAAGGGCATTCAGCAGCAATTCAGTGCACCGTATGAACCACAGATGAACGGTGTAGCTGAAAGAAAGAATCGTACATTGATAGAGTCTGCTAGAACTATGCTCGCTGATTCAAAGCTACCCATTACTTTCCGGAGTGAAGCCGTAGCGACCGCCTGTTTTACTCTCAATCGTTTGCTGATTGTCAAACGATATAATAAGACTTGCTACGAACTTCTTCAAAATCGAAAACCGAATTTGGAACACTTGGAACCTTTCGGGGCTCCTTGTACTATGCTTAAGAAAGATGCTAAATTCAACTCTAAGGTTGAAGAAGGTTTCTTTCTTGGGTACAGTCAACCCAACAAACGTGTGTTTAACAAACGTACGGGTGCTGTGGAACTCTGGTATAATGTGGACGTTCAAAGACATACACCTATACCTGAAGGCAAAGGTCCAAATTGGTTATTCACTGATGATGAAATTTCCTTGCAGATGTTATATGACCAACAAAATTCTGAAGATCAAGGAGTTTCTCACCAGATTGAAGATAATCATCCAACAGAGGAAGGCGCTTCTGAAGTAGTTAATGATGACTGGTCATCGGAGGATGATCAGGATGTTTTTGAAGATGCAGTTTCTCAAGATCAAGATGAAGATCAGAATATCACAAATCTTGATCATGGTGTTGGAATTCCGCAAGTGCCAGTGTCTAGAGTCCATGTGAATCACCCTGTGGAGCAGATTATTGGAGATCCGTCTGTTGGAGTACAGACAAGAAGGCAAGTTACAAACGAGGAGAGTTTATACGTTGAGCTGGAGCGAAATCATGGGACTCAAGAGTTATGGATGCATTCTGCATTTGTTTCTCAGATTGAGCCTAAATCTGTAACTGAAGCTTTGCGTGAGCCTGCCTGGGTGGAGGCCACGCAAGAGGACCTAAATTAGTTTCAGAAATTGGGAGTATGGCATTTAGTGGATTTTCCAAAGGGTGAGAAGAAGATAGGCACCAGATGGGTGTTAAGGTGTAAGAGAGATAACAGAGGCGTGATTGTTCGGAACAAGGCACGTTTAGTTGTTCAAGGATTCAAACAAATCGAATGGATTGATTATGACGAAGTATTTGCACCAGTGGCGCGATTAGAAGCAATAAGACTATTTCTGGCTTTTGCTGCCCATAAGAAGTTTAAGGTGTTTCAATTGGATGTTAAGTCTGCATTCCTCTATGGATCTTTGAAGGAGACAATGTATGTTTGTCAGCCACCGGGCTTTGAGGATCCTATCCACCGGGATCAGGTATACCTCCTTGACAAAGCACTGTACGGTCTTCATCAGGCTTCTCGAGCTTGGTATGAGACCCTCTTGACTCACCTTATTGAACACGGATTCAATAGGGGTCAGATTGACAAGACTCTGTTTTATCGGGAAAAGGGCAAGGACATTCTCCTTGTTCAGATCTATGTAGATGACATCATCTTTCGGTCTACTAATGAACAGTTATGTTTGGAATTTAAAGAGGTTATGATTGAGAAGTTCGAGATGAGTGCCATATCAGACATTAAGTCCTTTTTGGGATTACAAATTGATCAGACTGATGAAGGAATCTTCATTCATCAGACAAAATACATTCAAGTCATGTTAAAACGTTTTAGCATGCTTGATTGTAAATCCATTTCCATGCCCATTCAGCCCAATCACGGGATTGAGCCTGATATTAAGGGGGAGCTAATTGATGCTACGTTATACCGTGGAATGATCAGGAGCTTGATGTATTTGACTGCCTCACGACCGGATATTGTATTCGCTACAAGTATCTGTGCTCGCTATCAATCTAAGCCTAAAGTTTCTCATCTGATTGCAGTCAAGAGGATTCTTCGTTATCTGAAGGGTACACTAGACACCGGTCTGTGGTATCCTAAGGGTGATAACTTTTCCTTCCATGCTTATAGTGATTCTGATTATGGAGAATGTAAGACTGATGTCAAATCTACAACTGGAGGTGCTCAGTTTTTGGGGGAAAGGTTAGTCTCATGGCAGTGTAAGAAGCAGACATGTGTTGCTACATCTACATGTGAAGCTGAATATGTAGCAGCTGCCAGTTGTTGTTCCCAAGTATTGTGGATACAACAACAGATGAGAGACTATGGATTGAATTTTCAAACTACCCCGATTCATGTTGATAACGAGGCTGCTATTGCTATCACGAAGAATCCAGTGTATCATTCACGTTCTAAACACATTGATATTCGGTTTCATTTCATACGATTGATGTGGTGAAGATACACAAAAATGAGCAAAGGGCAGACCTTCTCACCAAGGCCTTTGAGAAACAACATTTTGAGTATCTACTCAAATTAAATGGGATCCGGGTCATGCGTGAGGTAATCAACTCAATTTCCTTCGTAGTCAAATTTATTGAATTAACATTAGATATTTAATTTTTTCTTCTTTTTTGTTTTAGTTTTTAAGGGGAGAAAATTTGTGAAAAATACAAAAACATTTGAAAAACCAAAAACACAAAAACATTAAAAAATTAAAAATCTGAGAAATTGATTTGACCTAGTGAGAAATGATAGTACATTATTTGCAATTGGAAACATATCTGTATGTATTATAAAAATTAAAAATAATTACAAGTACTATGTATGATGTGGAAGTAGGTTTATAACTTAGTTAGGATAAGTTTAAACAAAGTTTTGATTATACTTTATAAGAAACAAATGCTTAGAATACAGTACTTAGTTTTGTCCTGAAAGAGTGGTAATTTTTCTGACAAAATGTTTCTTGAACAAAAAGTCAAAGTACTAATTTGATCATGTGTTTAATTTTTAAAAGAAATTCTGATTTTGTTTTTCTTGTATTTTAGTTTAAAGCTGGAACATTCTTTGCGTATACTTACGTATCGACCTGAGTGTTATAGCTTTAAACGATTCAAATTTGTTTTCTTGGTTCTGATTAAGATTTGGACAATCTATGCGTATATGAAAATATCGAACTGATTGTTAAAAGCTTAATCTTAAATTATTGTTTAGTTCATTTTTTTGGATCATTTGAGCATACGTACTACCTTGATTCCAAGATTTTGAACAAATTCAAATTGTTTTCTATTTTGTTATTTTCAAAAAGAAATTATGCTTTATTTTTGCATGATCAGACTGGTTAAAATTGAAATAATAAGTGTTAAGAACATTTATGTTTGATTAGTTATTCACAAATCGGGGATGTGTTCAAGCAAATGGATTATTATAAAGTGTTTTGATAATCTTGTTTAAACTGATTTCTTGACTAAGTAATTAAACTTAAAAGGATAAATATAATGACAATCATCTTGGACTTGTAATTTGAAATTAAATCTATTAATTAATACAAACAGATGAGTTGAAAATTGTAAAATAATATGATCTCATGTCTGAATCTTTCTCAAACAAAAAGATTTTAATTTTCTTAGTGTAGTTAGTTTTGTTAAATTTGTAGTTTAATTGTTCTGAAAAACTAAAAAATTACAAAAACATTTTATTTTTGTCTGATGTTAAATCAATAATTTTTTGATTATTTGTTTGACTTTGGAACAATTAAACATGAATTTGTTTTGAAATTCAAAGAAAAATCAAAATTTTAAAAGGTTCGTCTGTTGAAGGTTAGTTGAGAAGGTTCGCTGGTTAGGTTCGCTGGCTAGGTTCGTTAGCTAGGTTCGCTGGATAGGTTCGTTAGCTAGGTTTGCTGGCTAGGTTCGCTGACTAGGTTCGTTTGAAAAGCTCGTGTGAAATGGTTTGCTAAAATGGTTCACAGGAAAGGTTCGTGTGTAATGGTTCGCAGAAAAGGTTCGTTGAAAAGGATCGTCAGAAAAGGTTCGTGAGTATAAATACAGGGTTCGGGATAAGGGTTCGTCACTTTCATCTGATTTCACTTTCGCGAACCTGCAATATCTGATTTTTTTGAATTTCAATTTAGGGCATCCCAAAACTTTTCGTTGATCTCTTTAGACTCAGAATCTTTTGCTGATCATTTCTAGGTAGAAATTATTAAAGTTGACCTACTAATTTGAGAGATCTGAGAGATTTTAGGATTTTAGGTCGAATATGTAAATTTGAACTAAAACTAATTAATTTCTAAATTCTGGACAAACTGCTTTTGTTAATGTTGTTCATCGGTGTGTTTCGAACCTGGGTATATGATTTTTATCATCAAATTCAAAGTTTTTAAAATTTGATTTGAAAATTGGAAAAGGTTCGTCGAACCTTGAGGGTTCGTCTGAATCTGATAGGTTTGTGGCGAACCTATGTATTTCAAAAGAACCAAACCTTTTGTTGGTCAAGGTTCGTTTGACCAAAAGGGTTTGTTCGTTTCAAGGTTCGTTCATTCTGAGGTTCGTTCATTCTGAGGTTCGTTCATTCTGAGGTTCGTTCATCAGAAGGTTCATCCATAATAAGGTTCGTTCATCAAAGGGTTCGTTCAAAAGGTTTGTCTGATTATCAGGTTCGTCTAACTTAGGTTCGCTTAGCATTAGGTTCGCCTCAGGGAATAGGTTCGCTGGTTTTTATACTTAGAAATTTTTTTAATTTTGTTAATTTTTGATTAATTTTTGTTTCTAATTGTTTTTATTTCTGATTGTAGAAATGGCGAACTTAACCTTTGGAGACAAACATAATGTTTGTGCATACCTTGATCCTACTACACGGAATGGCCAAGACTTTCGACCGATGATCGAGTTTCTTCGACGATCGAGAATTTATTATGCCATCTCCAACTCATGTCGGGTATATAGATCACATATTCAGAGTTTCTGGGAATTGGCTCGAGTTATTTCTGTGGATGATACATATGTTATAGATGCGAATGTGCTAGGGCAAGCAATTCGTATCTCTGAAGCTGATATTAGGAGGGTTCTGCAATTTGGAGGAGAACCTGATGGTGTGACTCTCATTCCAGAGAGGTGTATCAAAGGATGTTTTCTACGGATTCGATATTTAGGAGCTTACAACTCTATATCTGTGAAGAAGGGCAAGCTACCTCTGCAGTACAAGTTTTTAGCACTCGTATGTACTTTTGATGAGCTCAGAGATCTGATGAGATCGGCCATGGTTGCACTTATATTGAACAAACCGTTCAATTTTTCCGAGATGATTTTTAGATATACGTCTGACAACATCACGAAGGCTAAGGATAGATTTTATATGTATCCTAGATTCGTGCAAATGTTTATTGATGAGAGGTTGCCTGAGGGGCAGTTACCAAGAGAAGTTGGAGATTTGCTGAAGCTCAAACACATGACAGATTCCAGTTTGGGTCAGGTCAGGGTGTACCAAAGAAGTGGTGATGCAATTCTGGAGAAAGAATTGATTGGACACTGTGCCAGGGCAAATTATGTTGCTCCTGATGATAATGCATGGAGGCATGCTGACTCTGGGTCAGATAGTGAAGAGTTTGTAGCTGATGATCAAGCACAACCACCTCCACCTCCTCCAAGACAACAAGTTAGGAAAGCTACAGGTCAATCTTCCAGGTCTACACCTATAGCTCAATCATCTCAGGAACCGAGCTCATAGGAGCCGGTTGATATTGATATTTCTGCACAACAAACAGATGTTGTTGTTGATGATGATGGTGAAGAATCTTCTGATACTGAATCAGAGTATGAGATGGTTCAAGAAGGGAACCAGATGGTCAGGAGGATGAAGAAGAAATTTGTTAAACAAGCTGAGGATGCAAGGGAAGAAAGAGTTGATCCTAGCTTTGCAGTAGAAGAGCCTGAGTCATCTAGGCCCAAGAGGAAGAAAAGGATGGCCAAAGGAGGGCCTTATAAGAAGAAAGCTAAGACTACTGAGACTGACGTGTCTTCATCAGTTATGGCTACTACAGTTTCTGTTTCTGTTTCTCCATTTATTTCTTCTTCAGTTCAGGCATCTACTATTCCTGTGTCTACTTTACAAACTCCTGAGTTTGTAAATGTAGCTACTTTTATGCCAGCTTTTACAGATTCTACCACTGTGGCTACTTCAGTGCAAGACACTCAATTTCATCAAACTTCTACATCTAAAGATGATTTATTTTCAAGTATGGATGGCTTAGGTGATATCAACTAATTGTTGATTATGATGATACTTATCTCAAGATAATATTATCTTTGCTATCCAAAGAGTTTGAAAGTTATAGAAAGGAAAAGGAACAAAATGTTGCTGATAAACCTTCTTCTTCCACTACTGAATTGGATGAATTAAAAGCTCAGATGTCTTTAATGATCAAGTGGAGAGAAGAAGAACTTATTGAGAAGAAGAAGATGCAAGATAAGATTTCTAATATGGAATTTTTTATCAAGCTTCAATCTGAAGATATTGTTGAGTTAAAGAATGAAAACACTGACTTGAGATTCAAGATGAAAGCTTTAGAAGAAAAGATTTCAAAGACTGATGTTTCAGGTTCAAGCTCAAGAGTTGAGAAGGTTGTGGTGGATGTAGATGTTGATGATAAAGAGAAAGTTGAAGAGGAGAAAGAAGAAGTTGAAGAGGAAGAAGAAGAAGAGCTTGATTATGGTGATACTGATGTGGATGAACGTCCTGATGATCATAAATTTGGAGGTGATGATGGGACTGGTGGTGGTGAGTGTGGAGTTGATGGGAATTCTGGTGCTTTGGATTCTGTTTTAGGGGCTATAGTGATATATACTCCTTCAAATATTTCAACAGAGGCAGTTCCAATTTGTTCTGTATCTTCAGATAGGGCGAAGGATTGTACTTTTGTTGAATTTGAAGATTTAGATGAAATAGAACATCCTAAGACTGTTCTTGATTACTCTCTGCCTACTTTTCTTGATTTGTTTAAACTGAATTCTAATATAGATTTGCAGAGAAAGATTTTTGAGATTCAAGTGGATCAAGAGATAGAAGAAGGAGAGATTGTTGGTGAATATTCAGTTCAAGATTTTCAAGACTTCTTTGAGAATGATGATGAGTTGATCTTTGATTTTGAAGAAGATGAAGATATGGATGTGTCTGATTATGAAAAAGATGTCGTTGATGAAGAGTTGTTGAATCTGAATACTATGAAGAAAATGTTTGAAGCTGGAAGTTTTTCTTGATCAACATTGGATCCGATTAGAGAAAAGACTTACATGGATTTCTGGAATGAATTTGAAGGAGAGAAAAAGTATATTATTGATAATCTACATGTATTCAAGATAATGACTGAAGTTCTAGTAGACAAAGATCAAGAAAACCAGGCTAGACAATCCAAGAAGTTCAAGATTGGATCTAAGTCCAAAATGATTGGAAGGATTGTTAGTTATGGTTATTTTCATAACATTTCAGGAAGTTTGTCAGACAAGGGATGCTATGTTGTGAAAAGAACTGATGGATACCAGTATTTTGGGAAAGCTTCTGATCTGATGAGTCTACCATCGTTTGAATGTATGAGTTTGGCAAGAATGAAGATGATTAAGCCAATTCAAACTAGACATAATGAAGTTTTTGAAAGATTGCTAAATAAAGAAGCCAGAACTGGTTGGAGTTTATTATCGCCACAATTCAGAGAAAGATTTCATGATTATGTGAAGCCTACATTTTTCAAAAGACCAAGACTCCGAAAGATTGAACAGAACTGGAATCCTTACTTTAAGTTTTGGTTCTATGATGAGAGAACATCAGAAGGCGTGATACTGCTGAAGCAAAATGATAATTGGAGGGTGATCAGGATGCTTGATCCTATTTGGATTGTGAACTGTTCAAAGGATGATATTGCTTTACTTGACACTGCAAAGATCTATGCAGATGATGGATATCATGATTTTGGAGTGAGCTTTAAAGACATGGCAATTCAATATCAAACCATTGCAAGAATGTGTTATACATTGGGTATTCATTCTGGATGTAATTGGGAAGATGTGAATTACCTTTATCATGAATTGATGAAAGTGCAGAAGGCAAGAGATGAAAGGGATGCTAAGGTTGAAGCTGAAAGATGTGCAAAGATACGACGTTCGGTTGTTATACGAGCGATGGATAACATTGTTAGTGAAGAGATTGGAGAATCCAGCGGAGACAAAGACAAAGAAGATGACAAAGCTGAAGACAAAGAATGAAGAGTTTTGATAGCAAACATTAAGGGCGAGTTTGTTAGTGCACATTTGTAATTGTTTGCTAGTTAAAAGTTGTATTTATTTTGAGTTTATAGAAGGTTCGGCTATAGGTTTGTCATAGGTTCGTTTGGCCCACGAACCTAGGCAGGTTCGGCGAACCTATTGAATTGATAGGTTCGGCGAACCTATAACCTAGAGAAGGTTCGGCGAACCTTAGGTTTGTCAACCAGGGTTCGCCTGGCGAATCTAAGGGTTCGCCCAGCGAACCTTAGGGTTCGGCTGGCGAACCTAAGGGTTCGGCTACCAGATAAGGTTCGCTGGTCTGTTTGTATAAATAGAAGGTTTGTCTGTTTTTTGGTAGAACTTTTGACATAATTTAGCAAACCTTCTGAGATTTTCTCTGTGTGAGATCTGTGTATTTCTGAGTGAAGTCTTGTTATCATTTGTTGATATATACAAGATTGATTATTGAATTGCTTGTGTTCTTTGATTTTCTACATATTAACTATGGATTCCGCACGTAGTTGATAGTTTGTAGGCCTTCGTATTCGATCCTGATTGGAATTCAACCAAACCAACACAAACGTTGAACACTAAAAGGGAAAAGAAAGAAAACTTCATGACACAATCACTGAAGAGACATGTTCAAGTTTAAATCCAAGCTATGAACCTTTTGTTCCAAATAAGTATTTGGAACAAATCCCTACAAATTCATTTCCTTATTCAAGTGATTGTGAGGTAAAACCATTTGACCTCAATGAATATCATCAAAAGGTATGTGTTATGCTTGCGGGAAGCTAGGATACACTGCTAGACATTGTCTGTAAAGACCTACTGAATTCTTTTAAGGAAAGTATCAGAAGGTCACACTTAAGGCTAGTACAATCATGAAACAAAGTTGGTTGAAAAACCATACAAGCCTAAGGTAAATAAAAGAAATAAACCTTAGAATCGGTATTTTGCCCAACCTAACAAGATAAAACAAAGAAATTTTCAGCAAAATCACAATGTTTTTTCAAAACCAAAAGAACAAAGAAAATTCTAGAGCAAAATACATAACTATTTGGAAAGAAAAATCAGCACATCAGATAGTTGATTCTGACTAGTTGAAAAACAAAGTTGGACCTTTCAACTAAAATGCAAATGTACCTAAGCATATTATGACTTGGGTACCTTTGACTAATTAAGGGTTTTAACATTATACATGGCCTACAAAAAAAGATTAAAAATGTATGGTATGTAGACAGTGGTTGCTCCAGACATATGATAGGGGAATTTTAACAACTACATATGGTATGTAGACAGTGGTTGCTCTAGACATATGATAGGGGAATTTTAACAACTACATGAAATGACACCTTTCAATGGGGGATATGTTTCCTTTGCTGGTGACAAGAGAGGAATGATAAGCAAGAAGGGTACCATTACAAATGGTACACTAAGTCTTGAATATGTGTATTATGTGGAAGAACTAAACCAGAGCTTGTTGAGTGTATCTCAAATTTGTGACAAAAGTTTCTCAACTTACTTCACCAACAAGGAATGTCTGATTTTGAACCATGGGTTTGTTATCCTAGAAAAGAAAATACTGATGAGAACTCCAAGAATCAACAATACATACATCATCAATAAGAACTTTGACTCCTTCACCAAAAATACGTCTATTTTCCAAGGCTTCAGAAAGTGATTGCCTATTATGGCATCATCGATTAGGACATGTAAATTTTAGGAACTTGAATCGACTAGGAAAAGAAGTTCATGTTATTGGGTTACATTCAAGAGATTTCTCTTCTATCAAGAAGTGTATCTCATGTGCTAAGGGAAAGCAGCACAAAAGACCTCATAAGCCCAAACTGTTCAACTCAATATCTTCCATATTGTAACTTCTGCACATGGACTTATTTGGCCCAATCAATGTCATGTGCATAGGGAGAAAGCCATATTGTCTTGTCATGCCTGATGATTTCTCTCTACTAACTTGGGTCTTTCTAGAGAAGATGTGGAATAACATCTCTATCGATCCATGCTTGTCTCACTTATGTATCTCACGGCCAACCAACCTGACATCATTTTCTCAGTGTGTCAATGCACAGGATATCAAGCAAATCCCAAAGAATCTCATATGATAGATGTAAAGAGAATTTTCAGCTACATAGCCAACAAACCTCCCCTTGATCTATGGTATCCTAAAAATTCTGAATTTAATATTTAGGTTTTTTCTGATAGTGATTTTGGTGATTGCAGCTTAGACAGGAAGTCAACAACTGTTGGATTTCTATACTTAGGAGATCGTCTTGTCTCATGGCAATGCAAGAATCAAACCACTATGTCCACTTCCGCTTTAGAGGATAAGTATGTCGCTGCCTCAAGTTACGCTCTCAAGTAATCTTGATGCAACATCAGCTACTGGACTATGGTTCTGATTTTCTTGACTCTCCTATTTTCTGTGATAATGGGGATGCACTTTAGATAGTCAAAAATTCGGTACAACACTTCAAAACTAAACACATTGCCATATGGATTCAGTTTATCCGTTGTTTTGAACATAACCTAATTCACTTAGAAAAGATCCACACTAATGACAATCTTGCGGACCTTTTCACAAAACCATTTGACATGGCTCGCTTCCACCATTTGCTTGCATCACTCAAACTGATCAGTTTTGATTGAATCTTTTTGTACATATGTTATTTTAAATTTGTGTGTGTTTTTAATGTTATCACAAATTTAGGAGGAGAAAAATACAAAAAAAAATTATTTTATCAAGAAAAATACAAAAAGATTTTTTTTTAATTTAATTCAGAAATATACAAAAAGATTTTCTTTCATTGAATTATGAAAAATACAAAAATATTTTGCTTTATTTAATTAAGAAAAAGACATAAAAGATTATGTTCCATTTAATTCTGAAAAATACAAAAATATTTTGTTTATTAAATTAAGAAAATACAAAAAGATTTTAATTAGAAAATCATGTAAAGTGGATCAATGGGAAGTGAATAATTTATCTTGTTTAAAATTTGTTTATCTTAAAACAATATCTTAATATATAATTTGAATTATTAATTTATGTAGGCATATCTTCCATTAAAGAAAATAAATATGATCAAATCTTAATCAGATAATTAAATAAATTAACAAGAATTATAGTAAAAATCAGATAAGTTTGTGTAATGCAAATCCTATTTGACTTTTTGTCAAAGCCTTTTAACTAAAGCCATATTATATTTTAATAGACATTAAATAGATTCTGAACAGAATTGAAAATTTTCCAGGTTTTGTGAAAAAAAAAGAAGGAAAAATATTTACTGAATTATCTTTTTTTCCTGCATAAGCAAAAACCTAGATGTGTGACATTAATACCAATGTGTATGTAGATCATCGTAAAAAAAGATGGAATATTTGCACATAGAAGATAAAACTGCTTCTTGTTCTTGATTTTAATATAGTAAAATAACCAATTCTTTCTCTTCTCATCTAAAACTCTCTCAAAATATGTTCAGTGTTTGTTAGAACATAATTAAATTTTAGAAAAGGTTTTTTCACAAGAATGATTGGTTGCATATCATACCCAGACAATGTATTTGATCACAATTTAATTGTCTGAATATCGAAAGATAAGCTGAGGTTTAGTTAACTATAATAATCTAAAAAAATTGTAAAATGCGAAATTTGTTTTGAGATAAATGAATTTTCGAAGGCGGTTTGATCACACAAAATTGAACTAACTTAACTTTTTGGCTTTCTCAAAATTTTATTTTATTTTATTCTTTTTTATTTTATTTCATTTTATTACAAAAAAGTTAGAGAGTTATTCAAAATTCAAAATATCTAGAAATAACAAAGTACTCGAAATATGAAGTACTCGAAATTAAAAGATCACGAAGTAAGAAGTACTCGAACTGGAGAACTTTCGACAGTCTATAAATACTTCGAGCATGTCCCATTTCGACATATTTCCCTTTCGTATACTCCATAGCACTTTTGAGACTTAGTCCATTATTTCGAGAGCTTTGCAAAATTTCATTCCGACAAGTTGATAGATAGCACATAGACGACCAAAGGTGTGGATTTTGAACAAATTTGGACTAGTAAATTGTAATAAAACTATGTTTTCATAAATTTGAATACTTTTGGTTCGTAAACTTCTATAAAAAGAAAAATTCTTCTTAACCACTTCAAATTGAAAATAATTCTTTCAGTATGTCGAACATTTTTAAATTCCGATCAAAACCATATAAAAATCGTTTCCAGAGGAGAAAACTTGAGATGTTTCTAAGAAAAATAATGTTCACAAAAATTTGATGTCCAAAACTTCTGAAGTTTGATTACTTTCAAGTTCGGTTACTTTTGTTTTCGAGTAATTCAAAACTTTCGAGTTCTTCGGTTTTCGAATACTATCATATTCGAATGCTTCTGAATCTTCGAATACCATCACTTTCAATTACTTCTGATTTTTCGAAAACTCTTTTAGTTTCGTGAACTTGCTATCTTTCGAAAAATTTAAAGATTTCGAGAACTTCATATCTTCGAAAACATGAACTGACTTAGTACGGTTTCATGTTTTTCTTGACAGATGGCAAAACTAAGATTTGTACCAGATCACAACCACTACCTTTCTTGGTGATCCACCTGCCAAGCATGTTATGTTCAAGACAATGGTTCATTTTTCAGATCCTATCTCGTATCAACTCTGCAATCATGGAGTCTCCTACAAGCTGCTCAACATTCATTCATGACTTCTGGAACTCAGTTAAGGACGATTAAGACTCAAAAGGAAACATATGTCCTATTGGAAAGGTTCAAGGACTACTGATGATGATATCTGAAGAAATTTTCAGGGATTGTTTACAATTAGGAGACAAAGCTTCTGATCCGACTAAACTAGCCGATTAGGTGACCGAAGCTACCCTGCAAAGGATGGGGTATGAGACAAGCTACCCACCTACTGAAAAGAAGCCTCTACATCCATACTGGAGGTAGCTGGAACAAGTAGTCTCCAAGTGCATTTCTGGAAGGAAATGAGGATATGATGTTCTGAACTCCACATTAGTTATTGTATGGTGGCACATATTATGGTAGCTTACTAAAACTTCTATCACATGATCTTTAAGGATATGTATGACAACATCAGGGGAAAGAGAAAAGAGTATTTATTAGCTTTCCCACATTTCATCTATATCAATATCAACAAGAGACATCAAAATCTGGTCCTTACAGTTGGGATGCTTGTGTAGAAGAAGATGACCATTGACATTTTATTGTATATGGTCATGAATAAAAAGGGAAAGAAACTTTGTGTTGGAAACAGGCCTCTAGTGAAGTTCGGAATATTATTTGCTGATTTGGATGATAATATTAACGATCCAGTAACCCTGACTGCCTTTGTTGCTGAAGAGCATGATCAAGCAGCCCACAGAGAAGTAGATGATGCCACTTCTTCCTAATCTTCATCTGAGGAACACGAGCTTGTCCTTGTCAATCCTCTTGAAAGGGAAAGAGGGAGAGAAAAGTCACTGTAGCTCTTAAGCCCTCCATAGCTGATGACACTGATGATAATTATAATCCATCACCTCATTCTACACCAAAGAAATGACTGAAGATGGTGTTGAGGCGTTCAAGGGATCTGAGAATCAAGAATAAACATGCCTCACAACCTCATGTTCCACCACATCAAACCTCCTAAGCCACCCAAACCAGCCAAATACCACCAAAAACCTTTCAAACCCACCAAAACCTCAATCACACACAAAACACTATCTCCTATCAATCCTATATCACCACCCCAATCACCAAATCCTATTCACTTTTAGGACCCTCCTTCTCCCTCCAAGGCCAAAATCGTTAAGAGAAAGGGTCTAATGGGATCATCATCTGAACATGTTCCAGAATACTAGTTTGTCGATATGGGTCTCCTTTAAACTCGAGTCTTCTTGATTTCGTTGATGATCTCCCTATCGAATTTCGCTCGCAATGGTTTTCTTGCTAAGGAAGGATGTTCTTAAGGTTTTCAAAAAACACCCAAGACATAATTTAAACATTCAAATAGAAAACCTTTATTAATCAGAGAATCTCAAGAACTAAATACCCGACAGATAGAGTGGGTGATGTCACCATGATAGTAGCATCTAAAAGAAAACATACAACCATGGAATACAAAATCACAAGCAATAAATAAAGTAAAATACATAAAAATGAATTACATCATTTACAGTAATGGAATAAAAACTAAACTATAGTATTCAGTGGTTCTTCAGTCTTTAGTCTTCCACAGTTGTCTTCTGTTCTTGTTCTTACATTGTTATATTCTTCAAAGCTTGTTCCGTAGTTAATGATATGGGGTTATTCTTCCATGAGGCTCTGTGGTTGGGGGTTTTCAGGGGTTATCCTCCATGGTTGGGGGTTAAGGGTTTATTCTCCGTGGTTCGGGGTTGAGGGCTTATTTGTCTGTGGTTAAGGGATCAAGGGTGGTTTTCCATGGTAAAGGGTTAAGAGGCTGTTTGTCTGTGGTTAAGCGTTCAGGAGTTGTTATCAGTGGTTGACGGAACAATTTTATTTAAAATTTTATTTACAATGGTTACGGTTAAGGGTTTATTTACAGAGGTTAAGGGGAAAAGGTTTATTTATAGGGGACAAAGCTTATGGCTCATCACTCATTATTTTCCAACATTCAACCTATAGACTAATGAAGCCAAAACCACTCATTGATTTAACATTTCTACTTTACTTGTTTTCTCAAGTCCAATAGGAATTCCTGAACCTTGCCATTTGGCTCTATATCCTCTAAACTTGCAGTTAGAAATCTTCCGAGGTCTTAATACGGTAGATCCATAAATGTATACAAAAAATGTAAGTAGTTTTCGATTCATCGTATCTCTATTTCACAATTAAGTTCTTCTTCTCCACAAAATACCAACTCTTGATCCCGAACTTGAATCGACATATAGATTGTTGTGATTGAGATTGTGGAGTTGGCAGTTCCTTATATGAACATTGAACTTTTTTGGAGGAGGAGGAGGCACCTTGGAGGGAGGCATGTACAAAATTGTTGGCATTATAGTTTTGGTTTTCGTTGTTTATTTTATTCCTGGCAGGGCTTACTTGTCAGGCTCATATGCATAAAGGATATCAGGTATATCTACCTCCTATATATAGATAAATAATCTATAACTCTTGCCCATTTGTTCCTATAATTGATCACAAGTAGAAACTCCCACATATCCACCATGCATCAGGTGATCAATTATGTTATAGGTGGTGACTTCCTTGCTTTCTCTTATTGTTGAGGCTTGAAGAGGAGCAAGAACAGGAGAGGCTTGGGCAGACTAACGAAATAATTTAGAGTTCTCCTTATTTGCTTTCTTGAATTTGGATAAGTCATCATAGAGGATCATGTCACTCCTATTCATGATGACATTCTTTGTTCCCAATTATTTTGTATCAAAATATGCTTTACCCTTCTCCTCTTTTCAACTTCCTTCTTCTTCTTCCTTTCAGAAGATTTTTTTCCTTGAAAACACGGCACATGCTTCCTTTTGAGATGGGTAAGTTTCATTCTTTTGTTGATCAAACAAATTAATTTGATCTTGGTAAGATTCCAATAGCTCCTCTTTTGTCAGCCTTTTGGCTTCAAGATCAGCTAGCATCTTTTTCTCTCTCTCATTCTCTTCACTTATTTCTTCGGTGGTGGGATATGTATTTTTGGAGAAAATGTTTTCTTGCTAGGAGAAGATTTTAATGTTTTGTAAAAACTCTCGGTTAAAAATATGAAATATAGTATTTAATTTGGTGGAGAGAAATGGGTCTAACACATCTCAAAAGCAAATGGCTTAATGGTTGGGAACTTTGGAAGCATGGGAAGTCTGTGGGTGACGTTCAGGTGAAGGTTCCTGCTTTGTGTTGGATTGGGTGTCCAAGTCTTTCTCATTAAATACTTTTGTGACCAACTCAGTGATTTTGGCCACATTACCATTATGATTATATATATATATGTAGGTCTTTAAGCGGATAATGCTCTCAGCTTGACACGAAAACAAGCAGCAACAATGTACTATTGAGTGTGAAATCCAAAGTAGAAGAGAAATCAAGTATTTTTTCACAAATAAAGTGAAGAACTTTACATGGTGTAATGAATACGTCTACATACACTACCTCAGGATCTGAACCTAGAAAAGTATACAATATGAAACCAAAAGTACACAAACCAAAAGTTCACGAAGCGAAAGTATTCAAACAAGTACTTTCCCATTCGAGTACTGTAACAAGTAAGTCTCTGATTTTGTCAGTCTTCTGTTGATCTGCGCCTTACAAACTCCCCCTAGATTGATGAAATCAATCCAACTTCAATGTCTTATAGAAAGGATCTATTTCCAGCATATAGGTTGTGGGTGATTGCTAGAGCCACCTCTTTCGTGAAAGGTGTTGCTTCTCGGTTGAATCCGTGTACGACCTTTACTGGATTCTAAAATAGAACTTTCGTGTAAATTCTTCCAAACTTCCGCCAGTCATCGGATCCAAAATGAACATATCTTATAATTATCTCACAATGATTGCTCCATATGTACCTTCATCAAAATACCAAAACTGGAAGTCCTTCAACGTGTCATTAGGAACTCTCGCATGCGTAGGAACTGACTTCTCAGTCTTGGGTGGAGGATATTTCACATCAATCCATGGTCCTTTCTTCACAGGATCCAAAATGTGCTTGTTCTTAAATATCTTTCCCTTGACTTGCTTCATAACTAGAAAGTCTTTCTCACATTTATATTTCAAAAACTTGGCAAATAGATCAGCTTGATTCACTTTGTTAACGTTGTTGAAAATAACTTTGTTCATGTTCCTGAGATTAATACCTGGTACAGAACATAGATCTTGAGGCCTCTTGAAGTAACCGAGCTTTCCACTGTATCAGTTTAGCACGTAGAACTACTTCTCATTATCAAAACTCTAGCTAAAGATCGAGAACGGTCGTTGCAGATGGTATAAACATCCTTTGAGCTAGTAGTGTAAAGAAATTCAGGATCCTCAACATCTTCAACCTGATCTGTAGACATCCAAGTCTGTTGTACTGATTTTGGTTAAGGCTTCCAATCTTTCTTTTTCTCAAACCAGCTGTCTATTACTTCATCAAAGCCCATGAGATCATCTCCTAGACGAGTGACGTATTTGTGAGAATACAAATAGTCTAGATAAGGGTCTTTGGTAACTTTCCCAAGTATTATTTCTTCTAATCATCCTCCTTTGATTGACCTAGGGATGAGGATGGTATCTGTTCCTTTTCTTATTCTATGATGGCATCAAAAATGGAATCCATGCTCACGCCATTAAACATATCATCAAAGCCAGCCTCAGCGAAATCATTAGTAAGACCTTCAAAGCTGAAGTTGTTAGGAAGATCTTCAAGAAATGATTTTTCAAAGTCCTCAATTTCTTTCGTTCCACTTCCCGAGGCACCATTGCATTTATCATCTCAATCTTTGTTGTCATCTTCTTTATATTTCATGTTACTCTCATCTCCCTTCTTCTCATCATCACCATCATCATCACCATCATATTTTTCATCTTCACTATCTTCCTTTTATTTATCTTCTTTTTCTTTCTCTTTAACTTGGGAATTCTTTGATTTCTTCAAATCTTGAACTTCTTTCAGTAAGTACAAGATATTCCTTTGCATTTCCTACAGTTGTCCGTATTTTATCTGATTATCCATTCTCTAGTTCCTCATCTCCAGATCCTTCTTTGCAGAGTCTTGTTCAAGCAGAAACTTTCTGGTTTGAAGGAGATCTAGGTCAATAGGCTCATATTCAAGCACATAAGTTGATGATGTTACCGTAAGGGCCTTTCCCTTATCTTTCCATTCCTTAGAGGTAGAAGGAGGATGGGAGACATGAAAAGGAATTGGTGACTGGGGAGGTAATATTTTCAGGATTGATAATTACGGAAACAATTGTTCAAGGATTTTATCAAACACTGAGTGGCGGAAACAAACAGGTTCAGCTCCGATCAAGCAAATACATAACAGAGATCAGATGAAAAGACAAAATACATATTAAATTCATCATTCATTGATTATCAATAAAAAATTACAAGTAGCTAGGATAAGGAAACATCAGTAAATTTCTATTTTCTCTCTCTAAGCATTTGTGCTCACACACTAAATTTCAAATTTGTTTTTACCCTAAATCTAATACATCATTTTCTATTTATAGACATCACGGCCCATGAGTCATCATATGGACAATGCCAAGAATACAATGTAATTAAACAGGGCTATGCTGTAAAAAAAATAATCTTGTTATCATCTGAGGTGTCACTCTTTGTCTACAGCAGCAACAACCTTGTTAGCATCATCAAATTGTAGTTAGGAAAGAAACTCCATGTCTTGAAAGTGCACAGTGAACATTTGCAGACAACATATTTCTTATTCCTAAAGTTCAATAAGTAAATTGATTTAGCTTTCATTCGCATCAGCTTCATACTCAGAGAGCTTGTCTACGACTCCGTTAACACAAACGATTCATCGTTACAAAGGTTGCAAAGATCTGAGTGTGCACAAGTTGAACATTCATAAATGTTCCAACTCTGCAACAATTGTTCATTCGTAAATAATGTAAGTGTGCACAAGTTGAACATTCGTAGATGTTCCAACTGTTCAATAGTTGTTCATTCGCAAATGATCTGAGTGTTCACAAGTTAAGCATTCGTAAATGTTGCAACTGTGCAACAGTTATTCATTCCGAAATGATCTGTGTGTATACAAGTTGAACATTTGTAAATGTTCCAACTGTGCAATACTTCTTCATTCGCAAATGATCTTAGTGTGCACAAGTTAAACATTCGTAAATGTTCTAACTGTGCAACACTTGCTCATTTACAAATGTTGGCATCTGTAAATATGTTACCTTTGTTGCAAGATATTTTCTGTAGTGATTGTTATCTGTTCAATGATAAACTTGTTCACATGTTCTATATTTAACATATAAATCTGTCTATATCATATAATGCACAAGTTAATAAGAAGGAATTAACTATGATATTATCTAAGTTAATTTTGAAAATAGCATCTATCCTTTTATACACCTAACATATATAGGCTTTATAGGAGATGGTGGTTTTGAGGGTTAAATTGGTTTGGATGGTGGTGTGACTTGGTTTTTTTAGAAGATGGTGGCTTTAGTGTTGTTTGGATGGGTTTAGGGGGCAATTGGTTGGATGGTGGTTGTGTGGTTGGGCCTTCTTTATTCTATGATCCCTTGAGCGCCTAGAGACCATCTTTAACCTCTTCTTGGGAGCAGCATATGGAGAAGGAACATAATCTTCATCCTTTTCATGAGCTGTGGATGGCTCAGGAGCCTCAGAAGCTTTTCTCTTTCGAAATCTTTCCTTCTCAAGAGGATTCATCGATATAGGCTCATGTTCTTCAGCTGAGGATGATGAAGAGTTTGAAGAAACTGCATCATCAACTTTTGTTTGCTGAGCCTAAGGTACATCAAGTTCTTCAGCTACAAAAGTTGTCAGATTGAATGGATCATCATTATCAACGTCTAAATCTGAGAATAGTCTCCTAAACTTATCAAGTGGCTTGTCTCCAACAAGTACTCTCTTTCATTTCTTGTTCATCACCATATACGAAAAGATGTTGAATGTCATCTTTTTCTAAACAAACAACCCTATAGTAGGAACAAGGTGATGCCTCTTGTTTATGATGATTTGTATGAAACATGGAAATTCCAAGAACCTCTCCTTCCTCCTCCCTTTGATGTTATCATACATGTCTTTAAAAACCATTCAAAAGAAGTTGAAATCCATTCCAAGAGTTAGTGAAAGTACATAGGAACTCATGGTTGGGTTCCACACATTATAGCCTCCTTTCCTCTCGAACAAGCACTGAGTAACCACGTGCACCAAGTACATCCAATAAGGGTAAAGGAGTGTGACAACTAGTACCTGACCGTCCGGCAAATCCGTACGGTGTATGACTACTTACACCTAAACTATGTGTGAACACTATGTGATGAACAGTATGTGATAACAATTCAGTGGAAACAATTAACAGTTGTATACATTTTGATGAGAATTGAAATATAAATATGCAACAATACCAAGGGAATAACAGTTGTGTGACAACAGCACTAAGAAAAAAATAACAGTTGTATGTGTTTAAGTGAAAATTTAAATATAGTAAATACAACAAATCATGTGAAACAATAGTGTGAGAACAAATAACGAAAACGTTTCGATCTGATATTCACGAATAACAGAAATCAAATGGCCGATAATTCGATGAGTAAACAAGGTGAAACAAATGCGATTATTTTCAATCAGGTGTGTTTAGTTGAGTCCGTTAGTGAGGAAAATCATTGGAAAACAGAAATTCAGTATCGTTTCGGAATAATAAACTGACAGCGTGTTTGCGTGGGTGACGATTCACACAAACATATCTGTTGGTTTAACATTCTGAACGAAATCTGGCGAATAGAAAACCAAATTAGAAAGTGGAACGTATGGTCGTATTCGTACAGTTAGCGCTCTTTACGAAAACGCGCGTAAGTTACGTTTTCTGACGAAACGACGAAAACAAACGATTACGAATGTTAAAATAATTAAAATAAAATAAAAATAATATTTTTTAAAAAATTATCACCTAAAAAAAAGAATTCTATAAAGATATTTTAGTAAAGTTACACGTAATTAACTTTACGTAACGAAATAAGGAGGTTTAACGGTCTGGTCGCGAACGAAACAGTAAAAATAAGTAAAATATAATATTTTACGTTTTACAATTTTGAAACTCATCAAAAGTAATCCAAGAATTCTAAATTACGGTTTAAAATGCTTAATTCCGTAATTGTAATAACGCGCGCGTAAAAATATGCGAAAACGACACCGAGCGAAACCGAACATGCGGGTAAACATCCGGGGTATAAAACCCCATTTTTCTTCCCCTCCTTGCCATTTTCCAGCCACTATCTCTCTCTCCTCTCGAGATCTCATCCCTCTCTCTCTACTCTCTCTCTAAGCTTCATCCACACTCCACCATAGCAAACCACCACCAAATTTCGTGTTCTTGGTGTCTAAACGTCCCTCTCAACGAGTAGAACAAGGAAGTACAGAAGATCTAACCCAAAACGAGCTCGGTTGGAAGAAATTCTAGAGAGAAGGTTCGGATTTTAGGGTTTTCTACAAACCCGACAAATATCGAAGTTTAACTGGTTTAAAACATCTCTTTTTCGACCCATACACCTTCTAAACGACTTTACTCACATAAACCCACTCAAAACGACTATATATACGACTATAACTCGAAGTCGTCTTCTCCCATGGCTGAAAACCCGTTCGGGCTAATAGCCGGGAGAATGAGCCGGGAGAATGATTTGGGAGAATGAGTCGGGAGAATAAGTCCGGAGAATCAGTCGGGAGAATGAGCCATTCGGGTGACTGATTCGGGCGAATGACTCATTCGGGCAAAGGACTCATTCGAGCGAAGGACTCATTCGGGTGACGGACTCATTTGGGTGAACACTCATTAGCATGAGCCATCCTTATGAAAATCACAAGAATGAGTCATTTTCACTACACCAACTCAATTAACAACTCTGATTTCAAAAAGAACAATCAAATGTGGGATAATAACTCAAATAACATTTAATCAAACACATGACTGGGAATACAACATCAATATGACAACAGTGAGCGCATGCATTCCTTGAGTCTTAGTCAACCACTTCAGCTACAAGGTGAGTTCATATGCCCCTTTTCTAATCTTTTGATTTTAACTTCGGGGCTGAGAAACATGGTAACTCTTTATTTATTTAAAAGTTTTAGTATATTAATTCAAATATCAAATAATAATGATTTTATCTTATTATCATTTTATTATCATATCATTATCATTACGTGTGCTTGTGTGTGAAATAACATGTAAAACATAATAGGAATAATATCATGATTACATAATTTCATGATACTATCTCATCAAAATGAACGACACAATGCATCAAGGCTAGTTCTCACAACGAGCTTATAACACTGAGACAACAAGAATGATAATCATGAAAACGTAACTTCATGATGATAATATCATTCACCACATTTATTAACACTGTGAGACAACCTAGGGACAATCACTAGAAATATCGATGTTGATAATCATGATAACATGATTTCAAGATATCACCCCTCACATATACTAACATTGTACGATAAGATGAGATCTTATGCATCAATGTTAAAGACTAGAGATCATAGCATTGTGTTCATTTTATTTTGATTATAACAATACAACATATCCAGGATGATGTCACGATAACATAATTTCCTGATATCATCCAATCACTGAAATAACATAAGTGAATTAAGATTTTATCTATGGCACTTCGTTATTTATAACGAGATAACAATGTGATAACATGAAACAAACACCAATGAGAACATGAATGATGATCATGTCTACATGACTTCATGACATCATTCACCACCTGAACTAACTAAGTGTAGTAAGACTAGTTCTTAAAACACCTTGGTTACAACTGGGTGAAGGTTATTGGATAATAAGAATGATAATCATGGTAACGTAACTTCATGATAACAACATCATTCACACAATTGTTAACATCGTATAACAAGCCAAGTTCTTATAACACCTTGTTAAAGACTCAGAGAACGCATAACATTGAGAACAGATGACACAGAGATGATGACTATGGAATGAGGAACACAAGAACTCTTTTGATTTTTAACCAGCCTATTCCAACTCTATCATTGCTGATACGGGTGATAAGAGTAGATAGTGTCTGCTAATTATTGCACCACTTCTATTCTGTGGACCGGTAGACTGAGAGACTGATCTCTCTCGAGTCACAGGCTGGTGGTAGATAGTTGTGAGTTCTCGGAAAAACTAATGAATCTAGATTTAATTGAGGACATTGTGGTTTGACTTTGTGGTGGCTGCAATGTGGTCAATTAAATCCTGATCACCAAGGGGAATATGACTACGTGTCGGAGTTACTCTCGCTTCCTAACCAGAGGTGAGTAAAAGTAAGTCAAAGAGTATACCACCATTCATAACTGTGGTAATCCATCATTCATAAATGTGGTAATCCACCATTCATAACTGTGGATATCAATACTCTTCACAACATAGAAGTAATACCACCGTTCATAACTGTCGTAATCCACCATTCACAACTGTTGATAAGATTACTCTCTACAACGTAAAAGTACAGGCCACCATTCATAACTGTGGTAGTCCACCATTCATAATTGTGGAGAAATGTACTAATTGTATATCTAATATGCAAGATTAAAAGCAGGGTAATGAAATGGATATCCATAGTTGTATTGTGAGTGGTTTTGAACTTGTCAAGCATGTTGTGGGATGGCGTCTGGGCGGGTTGTAGGCTCGACCCTTTCGTATACCCTATATATAATCATGCTTGATCGAGTAAAACACTATTTGTAAGTATGACTATGGAGAGGACATTGGGTGAAACGGATAGGACATGAATACATATGGGTAGTACAACAAATGGGTTGAACACATGTGAGAAAGAAATGGATATCCATTGTTGTATTACAAGTGGTGTCGAACTCTGTTGAGCATGTGGTGGGATGGCGTATGGGTGGGTTGTAGGCTCGACCCTTTCGTATGGCCTATATATAAGCATGCTTAGTAGGATGAAACATTACTTGTACCTATAACTATGTAGAGGCCGTTGTGCGAGACAGATGAATCAAACATTAACAAGACTCTTGTATGACATTGTGATTGTGAATGTAACAAATCCATGTGTGACAATCCGACTTTTCACACTAACCTTGTTAACGGGAGTTGGTGCTATCACAGGCCCAATAAGGCAAATCAAGGCCCAATAAGACCAATGAAGGTCCAACAGGCCCAACAAGGCCAATGAAGGCCCAACAAGGCCAATGAAGGCCCAGTAAAGCCAAAGAAGATCCAGTGAGGTCAAGGAAGACCCAACAAGAGAAATCAGGCTCAATAAAGTCTATGAAGGCCCAATAAGACAAATGTAGGTCCAAGAAGCTAAGGTGGGCCCAATAAAGCAAGAGTAGGTCCAGTGAGATTTAGGAAGCCCAATTACAAAAATTCAAAGCCCAAGATAGGCTCAACTATATTCTGTGAGACCAAGTGGACAGAATGTAGGCCCAATTGGCCCAATTAGGTAAACTTAGGCCAAAAGTAGTTAAATTAATAGGATTTGTGACAATTTGGGATTTCGGTTCAACTTTATTAACCGAAATGTTATCTAATGGAGCTAAATCATACTTAAAAGATTGGGATTTAGTCTCAATATGCTCTAATTACAAAACCTAGACTTGTAATTAGTTTAAAAGTTCAATTTTGACTTTAAAGGTCAAAATTCGTGTATGTAGCATAGTAGAAATTCGAATTGGGCAATGCTAAGGGCTGAAACCGAAAATTAATTATCATAAATCATTTCAATAATGATTATTAAGGATAATTAGACGTTATTAGTTCCTTTAAACAGTCGAATTTAATGTGTAGTAACAAGAAGGTTGTAACCGTTCGAATTGGAGATCGAATTCATATAAACCGGTTATAATCCATTCGATTAACCTCTAAAGCACATAAGTCGGCATCTTTAGAAGAGATTACAAGCAACAATTCGATCAGTGAAGCTTCAGTTCGAAGGATTTGATCGCGAGTGAGCCGAATATAGGGCTTGGAGTGAACTACATCAATTGGATAGCAAATCAAGTAAGCAATCACTGAAAAACTTTCTAATAAGGCCGACTAAGTATAAGCATATCATAATTTCAGTTTATAACAACGGATTAGTCGATTTTTGATAGTTAGGGTTCTTACAATAAACGAATTGGGGGTTTCGATCGGGATGGATGTTAATATGAAATTAAACTACACCAATAGTTTCAGAGGGGTTCGATTTAACTAAAACATGTATCAATTTCATTAAATTACAACGATTCGATGGATTTCAATTCTAGGGTTCCTTATGTATAACGAATTTGGGGATTTCTATACAAATGGGTTTAAGAATCGAATTCAATAGCATGGGTAGGTTCAGAGAGTTCCGATTAAGGGTAGTGTTATAGAAATTTCATCAGAAGATATCGAATTGAATGATTTTGGATTAGGGTTCTTCGGTTAAAAATGAAGTTGGGGAATTCGAACTAGATGACTGGGATAATCAAAATTTATAGCACAGAAAGATTAGAAATACTATGTTAGAGGAAAACCCTAAGAATTTAAGAACGGTTGATCATGAATTTAATCGATTTGATTAGAAATGGATAAATTTATGTTCGGATGTTTATACATTCGATTACCGAGTTATACTGGTTAATTTTCAAATTGAATCTTGGTATAAAGTCGTTTAAGTAATTAGAAACATAACCCCATGATTACAAGCTTGATTAAAACCGTATTGGGGCTCAATTGGATCCATGTTGTTTCGGCTATGATTAAACAAAAGGAAATAGGGCCGGTTGGGCTTAAAAGAAGTAAGGGCCATGATCCATCAATAAAAACTGACTAGAGCAGATGGTAGGATGGGTGTGTGTGGAGTTGAGGGTCGCGGGTTCGAGTCCCGGCCCAACCAATTTTTGGATTTGAAAAACTAATTTAGTGTTTTAACCATAACTCTTTCGTTTCAAGTCCGATTTGATCCGTTCAAGTTGCGTTGGAACCGTAACGAGAATACGAACGTGTTGAAATGATAAAATCCATATTTTAATCCGAACACGAAATCGCGTATAACTACGTTTAATTAAATAAAATCAAATGTGATTTTATTTAAACGATTTCAATGACATGCGTACTTCCGTATGCATAATTCTCACACTTTAACATACGTGTGTTGACACGTATGTGATTTCAAGCACAAAACGATTATTCGAATAACAATAGGTTATTGTTTAAATCACAGATTCTTCGTAGAGGATTTCTACGCAAGTTCACACGTGTTTAATCATTCTACTATTATCAAAGGTGCGTACACGGCCCCTTTCTTATTTTAAACTGTTTTGGGGGAGAAAACATGTGCAACAAACTGATTTTTAGATACATATCACTTGTATGAGTTATCTGTTTACATTATGTGAAAACATATCAACTTGAAAGTCCTTACACACCTCGAACCGTTTAGTTTGCTGTAATGCAAAGCGTGGTAGTTGGAAATAGATCTATTAGGTTTGACAAACCTCACCTGGTAGATGGGATCTACGCAGGTGTTTGACTGACCAAACACAATTTTTACTATTGTTGTGATAGACAATAGTGGCAAGGCGAAAACATGCTATAGCATGGCAACTAGTCAGCTTCGGTGTCGAACACGTATGTAAATAGTTTATATGACTAGCTATCATGACTGTGCAATTGTGATTATGTTATCTACAAACTTGTTATTCAAACTGCTGTTTTGAACTCTATGATTACTTAAAACATGTGTTATGCACCAACCTTTGTGTTGACTTGATTTGCATGTTTTCTCAGGACGCTAAGGCGCGCGTAACAGCTGGCATGGACTAGGAAGATAGAGTCTCATGCATTATAAACATTTTGAACATTTGAATTTGAATATTTCAGTATTTTGATTTGTAATGTTTTACTTATCAACAGTTTATTGGTTTTGATTCAAAACGCTTCCGCAACTTTTTGTAAACTCTGAACATTATGTTTTTAAAGACCAACGTATGTTTTGAATTTCATATAGAGGTCTTCGCTATGTCTAATGATCTGAGATCCTGGTTTGTTACATTCCCAAACGGTATGATTCCGTTAGTTGAAATTGGGGGTGTGACAGATTGGTATCGGAGACATTGGTTATAGCGAACTAGGTTTGCATTTGTAGGCCTAGACTATGACTGTTAGACATTAGACACACACACATACTGCATAGAAATTACATATGACATTATGTAATTGACTTGCTTACGTATTCCATGGCACTGCACTTACATATGATATTATGTAACAGGCATGGCTTCATCATCAGTTCCTTATGTTATCATTGATGATTCCGAGGACGAGGAGCCGATAGTTCCGGCACCACCATCATCACCACCACCACCTATTCCATCACCTCCACCGTATGGGATGGATGACTCAGATCCAGACGAGGATCCAGAGGAGGATCCAGAGGAGGATCCAGATGAGGATCCAGTTGAGGACCCGGATGAGGATCCGGAGGAGGCACCATGGGTGAATACTCAGGGACTCTATGCTGCAGGACCATCTACACATCCACCACCCGTACTGGATGCTCCTGAGCCTAAGAGGCGAAGGACGGACGCGGAGGAGATCGCCAAGTTGCGCGAGGACTTGGATGAGACAGAAGATAAGCTCATACAGAGATCCCAGGATTTATGGGATGCCATTGAGAGGCAAGATGAACTTGCCCATCTAGTACATGACATGCGGGATGAGATGGTGAACATGATTGGTCGCCTAGAGGAGTCAGAGAACCGAGCCGAGATCTTGGAGGGCAGGATTGAAGCTTTGGAGGATTTAGTGGTAGTTGAGAATGAGGAACAGGATGAGGATGAGGATGAGGAGGAGGAACCAGCACCAGTTGCTGAGTCCGATCCTGAATCCACTGTTGAGGACGATTGATTCTCTTTCTTTTATTTCTGTTTTGTTTAAACTTATTAGGAACGGGTTGTGTTCCTACATTGGTAGTTTGAAATTTTGTATTTCATTTCAAAAAAAAAAGTATTGTACTCAAAGAAAGTTTCTATTTATGGAAGAATTATTGTTTGTTTCCAACAACTGTGTTGATTATATTACATGTTGTGTTTGTTGTTTTACTTACACATGTTACATTGGATTTTGACTTCGTGCTAACACTTCTTATAAATAGGAAACTAATGGCTGAGGGAAACGTACATATGACTGTTGCTGAGCTCAACGAGCTAATTAACAACAGAGTCGCAGAGGCTATTGCACAGTATGCTCAGACACACAACACAGGGCCACAGGGTCCAGCTGGGGGAGTGATTAACCCACAAGTTTGCACGTTCAAGATGTTCTTGGACTGCAAACCTCACAATTTCAAAGGGTCGGAGGGGGCCATAGGACTACTCCGATGGATTGAAAAGGCGGAGTCTGTATTTGAAATGTGCAACTGCCCTGAGGATAGCAAGGTGAAATTTGCTACTGGAACATTAGAGGGTCCAGCACTGACTTGGTGGAACTCCAATGTTCAGACTCTAGGGTTGGGAGAAGCAAATGCGTTGACCTGGAACAACTTCAAAACTTTGCTACAAGAGGAGTATTGTCCTCGTAGTGAAATGCAGAAGTTGGAGGAGGAGTATTGGCACCTCAAGATGGAGGGGTCAAATATTGAGGAATATACGACCAGATCACATGAGTTGGCCAGACTGCTACCACATATGGCTACTCCAGTCAGTAAGTGGATCGAAAGGTACATTGGAGGACTAGTGCCTCAGATTCAGGGGATGGTTACTTCCGCAAATCCCACCACCATCCAACAAGCTGTTCGTCTCGCGCATCGGCTTACTGATCAGGCAGTGTTACAGGGAACCCTGCCTAAGAGAACATCTGCTACCAAGGTAGGAGATCACAAGAGGAAGTGGGAAAATAACAACTTCAAGGGTAACAACCAACAGCAGAACAGGAAGCAGGACTCAAACAAGTCCTATCATAATTCCAATAGTGGTCAGCAATCATCATCATCGGGGGGCTATATTGGTAAGCACCCCAAGTGCAACAGGTGTGGTTATCATCATGCGGGTAACCAGTGTGACAAAGCAAAGTGCCAGAGGTGTGGCAAGATTGGGCATGCGGCTAAAGATTGTCGCGGAGAACTACAGAACAACAACAACCAGAACAATAACCAGAACACCGCTCAGAAAGGTTGTTTTGAGTGCGGCAAGATGGGGCATTTCAAGAAAGATTGCCCACAACTTAAGAAAGGCGGGGACAACAATGGTAATGGTAATGGAGGTGGCAACGGTAATGGAAATGGCACCAACAATAACAACAACAACGGTGCTAGAGGCAGGGCGTTCGTGATTGGAGGACGTCAAGCGCGGGAGGATCCCAACATTGTTACGGGTACGTTCCTCTTAAATAATCACTATGCCTCTATGTTATTTGACACCGGTGCCGATCGGAGCTTTGTATCTAGTTCACTTGTTAAGTTGCTAAATGTTAGTCCCACTGCCTTAGATAATCCCTACACTGTGGAATTAGCTGATGGTAAGTTGATTATAGTAGAAAACATTTATAAGGGATGTATCCTTGATTTGATGGGTCAGACATTAGAGATTGATTTGATGCCTATTTCCTTAGGCAGTTTTGATGTAGTCATTGGCATGGACTGGTTGTCCAAAAACCAGGCTGAAATAGTATGCCATGAAAAGATTGTTCGTATACCTCTTACAAACGGAGAGACACTGTATGTACAAGGTGAGAAGATCAGTACGCCACTGCGTCTCATATCTTGTATGAAGGCACACAAATGTCTACGTAAGGGTCATACGGTAGTTATAGCACTTATAACTGAAAAGCCAGTAGCTGAGAAGAAGCTTGAAGATATACTAATAGTTTGTGAGTTTCCGGAGGTATTTCCAGAAGACTTGCCGGGATTACCGCCTATCAGACAGGTGGAATTTCGAATCGATCTTACACCAGACGCAGCACCGATAGTTAGGGCGCCTTATCGACTTGCACCGTCAGAGATGCAAGAGTTATCCACACAATTGCAAGAATTGTTGGATAAGGGTTTCATACGACCTAGTTTTTCACCGTGGGGAGCTCCAGTGTTGTTTGTAAAGAAGAAAGACGGGACTTTCCGTATGTGTATCGACTACCTAAAGTTGAATAAGGTTACTATCAAGAACCGGTATCCGTTACCCAGGATTGATGATCTGTTCGATCAATTGCAAGGTTCGAGTTACTACTCGAAGATTGATCTCAGGTCGGGTTATCATCAACTAAGAGTCCAGGAGGAGGATATTCCAAAGACAACATTTAGGACGCGCTATGGCCATTATGAGTTCTTGGTCATGCCATTTGGGTTGACAAACGCTCCAGCTGTATTCATGGATCTCATGAATCGTGTTTGTAAACCTTATCTGGATAAGTTTGTCATTGTTTTCATTGATGACATTCTCATCTATTCAAAGTCTGAGGAGGAACATGCTGAACATCTTCGATTACTGCTAGAGTTATTGAAACAAGAACAACTATATGCTAAGTTCTCGAAATGTGATTTCTGGATGAGGGAAGTACAATTTCTGGGTCATATAGTTAATGAAAAGGGCATACATGTTGATCCAGCGAAGATTGAAGCAATTAAGAATTGGGAAGCGCCAAAGACCCCTACCGAGGTACGACAATTCCTTGGTTTGGCGGGTTATTATCGACGATTCATTGAAGGTTTCTCAAAGATCGCTCAACCACTTACAGCTCTGACGCACAAAGGAACAAAGTATAACTGGACTGATAAACAGGAAGCTGCATTCCAGTTATTGAAACAGAAACTCTGCAGTGCACCGATTCTGTCCTTACCGGAAGGAACGGAAGACTTTGCGGTGTATTGTGACGCATCTGGACAGGGTTTGGGATGTGTGTTGATGCAACGGGATAAAGTGATCGCTTATGCTTCCAGACAATTAAGAACACACGAAAAGAATTACACTACTCATGACTTGGAGTTAGTAGCAGTGGTTTTTGCTTTAAAGATTTGGAGGCATTATTTGTATGGAACTAAGTGTACTATTTATACTGATCATAAGAGTTTGCAACATATCTTTGATCAGAAAGAGCTTAACATGAGGCAACGACGATGGGTTGAATTGTTGAACGATTATGAATGTGCGATTAAGTATCACCCGGGAAAGGCTAATGTCGTAGCCGATGCTTTGAGCAGAAAAGATACAACGGGAACAAGACGGGTTCGTGCACTTATGATGACAATACACACTGATTTACCAGACAAGGTACACAGTGCTCAGATTGAGGCTTTGAAAAAGGAAAACTCAGTACCAGAATCTTTACGAGGAATGGAAGAACAATTGAATGTTAAACCTGATGGAATTCGTTATTTCATTGATCGAATGTGGATACCTTTGTATGGAGGTTTAAGGGAACTCGTGATGGACGAAGCACACAAGTCTAGATATTCAGTCCATCCGGGATCAGACAAAATGTATCATGATTTGAAGGCACTGTATTGGTGGCCTCACATGAAAGCTGATATTGCTAAGTACGTTAGCAAATGTTTGACTTGTTCGAAAGTCAAAGTTGAATATCAGAAACCATCTGGTTTACTGCAACAACCAGAGATACCGATATGGAAATGGGAACAGATTTCGATGGACTTCATTACTAAGTTACCCCGTACACCGAGTGGTTGTGATACGATATGGGTAATTGTTGATCGATTAACGAAATCTGCACATTTCTTAGCAATCAAGGAAACTGATAAGATGGAGAAACTGACTCGCATTTACATCAAGGAAGTAGTAGCACGGCATGGTGTGCCAATCTCTATCATATCAGATCGGGATGCCCGGTTTACTTCCAATTTTTGGAAATCTCTTCATAAGTCATTGGGAACTCGCTTGGATATGCGTACCGCTTATCATCCACAGACCGACGGTCAAAGTGAACGAACGATTCAAACGCTTGAGGATATGTTACGAGCTTGTGTAATTGACTTTGGTGATAGCTGGGAGAATCATTTACCGTTGGTGGAATTCTCTTACAACAACAGTTATCATACGAGCATTCAAGCAGCACCGTTTGAAGCTTTATATGGTCGCAAATGTCGTTCACCAGTTTGCTGGGCTGAAATTGGTGACAGTCAGATAACAGGTCCTGAACTGGTGCACGAAACGACAGAGAAGATAGTTCAAATCCGGAACCGTATGGCAGCGGCTCGGGATCGACAGAAGAGTTATGCAGACAAACGTCGCAAGCCGTTGGAATTTCAAGTAGGAGACCGAGTTCTTCTAAAAGTATCACCTTGGAAAGGTGTGATACGATTCGGCAAGCGCGGCAAGCTTAGTCCACGTTAGGTAGGACCTTTTGAGATTTTGAAAAGGATTGGTCCGGTTGCGTACCAACTCAAACTACCGGATGAACTCAGTGGAGTTCATGATGTGTTTCATGTGTCGAACTTAAAGAAATGTCTTTCTGATGAGACATTGATTGTACCGTTGGAAGAAATACAAGTAGATGAACAACTGCGATTCATTGAAGAACCAGCAGAAATCATGGATCGAGAGGTCAAACAACTAAAACAAAGCAAGATTCCAATAGTCAAAGTTCGATGGAATTCAAGACGTGGTCCTGAATTCACATGGGAACGGGAAGATCAAATGATGAAGAAATATCCTCATCTATTCAAAACATCTACTGCTAACACTGAGAGCGCACGTTAAATTTCGGGACGAAATTTCCTTCAACAAGGGGATGACGTGATGCTTCACACATCAACACTGCAAATTTCAAACTGTAAGCACAAACGTTTTATTTATTCAATTGATTTTGTTACAAATATTTGTGCTACATTACATTCTATATGTTTTATGTGCTACATTTCATATGTTACATGTTATGGTAGTACATACATGATTGGTTACACACATTCTGCTATGTGCGGGGTTGCATAGTACAAACAGTTTCAGACACTCACTATGTGTGAGGTTACACAACACAATATGATCAAACACAAACAGTCACAGTTAGGTGAACTAACTAGTGTACACGCAAAACAGTTACATTGAACGATCACAATTGAGTTGTGATGTTGCAAGCATTGGACTTTGTGTGTGAGTACACACAAGCACACAGAATGATCAAATCACACTAACACGTACGATTCAAACTCGTAAGTAGTTCCTAACTACTCCTAACACTTGCTAATTTTCGGGACGAAAATTCCTTCAACAAGGGGATGATGTGACAATCCGACTTTTCACACTAACCTTGTTAACGGGAGTTGGTGCTATCACAGGCCCAATAAGGCAAATCAAGGCCCAATAAGACCAATGAAGGTCCAACAGGCCCAACAAGGCCAATGAAGGCCCAACAAGGCCAATGAAGGCCCAGTAAAGCCAAAGAAGATCCAGTGAGGTCAAGGAAGACCCAACAAGAGAAATCAGGCTCAATAAAGTCTATGAAGGCCCAATAAGACAAATGTAGGTCCAAGAAGCTAAGGTGGGCCCAATAAAGCAAGAGTAGGTCCAGTGAGATTTAGGAAGCCCAATTACAAAAATTCAAAGCCCAAGATAGGCTCAACTATATTCTGTGAGACCAAGTGGACAGAATGTAGGCCCAATTGGCCCAATTAGGTAAACTTAGGCCAAAAGTAGTTAAATTAATAGGATTTGTGACAATTCGGGATTTCGGTTCAACTTTATTAACCGAAATGTTATCTAATGGAGCTAAATCATACTTAAAAGATTGGGATTTAGTCTCAATATGCTCTAATTACAAAACCTAGACTTGTAATTAGTTTAAAAGTTCAATTTTGACTTTAAAGGTCAAAATTCGTGTATGTAGCATAGTAGAAATTCGAATTGGGCAATGCTAAGGGCTGAAACCGAAAATTAATTATCATAAATCATTTCAATAATGATTATTAAGGATAATTAGACGTTATTAGTTCCTTTAAACAGTCGAATTTAATGTGTAGTAACAAGAAGGTTGTAACCGTTCGAATTGGAGATCGAATTCATATAAACCGGTTATAATCCATTCGATTAACCTCTAAAGCACATAAGTCGGCATCTTTAGAAGAGATTACAAGCAACAATTCGATCAGTGAAGCTTCAGTTCGAAGGATTTGATCGCGAGTGAGCCGAATATAGGGCTTGGAGTGAACTACATCAATTGGATAGCAAATCAAGTAAGCAATCACTGAAAAACTTTCTAATATGGCCGACTAAGTATAAGCATATCATAATTTCAGTTTATAACAACGGATTAGTCGATTTTTGATAGTTAGGGTTCTTACAATAAACGAATTGGGGGTTTCGATCGGGATGGATGTTAATATGAAATTAAACTACACCAATAGTTTCAGAGGGGTTCGATTTAACTAAAACATGTATCAATTTCATTAAATTACAACGATTCGATGGATTTCAATTCTAAGGTTCCTTATGTATAACGAATTTGGGGATTTCTATACAAATGGGTTTAAGAATCGAATTCAATAGCATGGGTAGGTTCAGAGAGTTCCGATTAAGGGTAGTGTTATAGAAATTTCATCAGAAGATATCGAATTGAATGATTTTGGATTAGGGTTCTTCGGTTAAAAATGAAGTTGGGGAATTCGAACTAGATGACTGGGATAATCAAAATTTATAGCACAGAAAGATTAGAAATACTATGTTAGAGGAAAACCCTAAGAATTTAAGAACGGTTGATCATGAATTTAATCGATTTGATTAGAAATGGATAAATTTATGTTCGGATGTTTATACATTCGATTAACCGAGTTATACTGGTTAATTTTCAAATTGAATCTTGGTATAAAGTCGTTTAAGTAATTAGAAACATAACCCCATGATTACAAGCTTGATTAAAACCGTATTGGGGCTCAATTGGATCCATGTTGTTTCGGCTATGATTAAACAAAAGGAAATAGGGCCGGTTGGGCTTAAAAGAAGTAAGGGCCATGATCCATCAATAAAAACTGACTAGAGCAGATGGTAGGATGGGTGTGTGTGGAGTTGAGGGTCGCGGGTTCGAGTCCCGGCCCAACCAATTTTTGGATTTGAAAAACTAATTTAGTGTTTTAACCATAACTCTTTCGTTTCAAGTCCGATTTGATCCGTTCAAGTTGCGTTGGAACCGTAACGAGAATACGAACGTGTTGAAATGATAAAATCCATATTTTAATCCGAACACGAAATCGCGTATAACTACGTTTAATTAAATAAAATCAAATGTGATTTTATTTAAACGATTTCAATGACATGCGTACTTCCGTATGCATAATTCTCACACTTTAACATACGTGTGTTGACACGTATGTGATTTCAAGCACAAAACGATTATTCGAATAACAATAGGTTATTGTTTAAATCACAGATTCTTCGTAGAGGATTTCTACGCAAGTTCACACGTGTTTAATCATTCTACTATTATCAAAGGTGCGTACACGGCCCCTTTCTTATTTTAAACTGTTTTGGGGGAGAAAACATGTGCAACAAAATGATTTTTAGATACATATCACTTGTATGAGTTATATGTTTACATTATGTGAAAACATATCAACTTGAAAGTCCTTACACACCTCGAACCGTTTAGTTTGCTATAATGCAAAGCGTGGTAGTTGGAAATAGATCTATTAGGTTTGAAAAACCTCACCTGGTAGATGGGATCTACGCAGGTGTTTGACTGACCAAACACAATTTTTACTATTGTTGTGATAGACAATAGTGGCAAGGCGAAAACATGCTATAGCATGGCAACTAGTCAGCTTCGGTGTCGAACACGTATGTAAATAGTTTATATGACTAGCTATCATGACTGTGCAATTGTGATTATGTTATCTACAAACTTGTTATTCAAACTGCTGTTTTGAACTCTATGATTACTTAAAACCTGTGTTATGCACCAACCTTTGTGTTGACTTGATTTGCATGTTTTCTCAGGACGCTAAGGCGCGCGTAACAGCTGGCATGGACTAGGAAGATAGAGTCTCATGCATTATAAACATTTTGAACATTTGAATTTGAATATTTCAGTATTTTGATTTGTAATGTTTTACTTATCAACAGTTTATTGGTTTTGATTCAAAACGCTTCCGCAACTTTTTGTAAACTCTGAACATAATGTTTTTAAAGACCAACGTATGTTTTGAATTTCATATAGAGGTCTGCGCTATGTCTAATGATCTGAGATCCTGGTTTGTTACATTCCCAAACGGTATGATTCCGTTAGTTGAAATTGGGGGTGTGACACCATGCTTTTCAATTACTAAACATATGAACTCACCAACTAGTGTTGACTTTGTTTAAATGCATGTTTTTCTCAGGTGACGAAACATGTTTAGTCACCAGACTCAGGATGCATTAGCTAGTGGACTTTTATAGTGGACCTAGCTACATTTTGTGTGCATAACTTTTGATGACATATTTTGGTGAATCACTTTTGTAAATCTTGTGAAATACAAGATAGAAAACTCAATGATTCCTTCAAATGGATTTACTTGGTTAAATTATGAACATGACAATCTAATTTAACTTTGTAATTCTATATCAATGTTATATTAGCATTTCTCATTTATATATAATGTGCTGTGTAAACAATCTGATCAATATGCTTCTCAAATGATATCACGCCCCGAGAACCTTCCGCCCGACGGGAAAGTCGATCTAGCCCGCTGGCTCAGGGTGTGACAGATTTGTTACAAAGCCATGGTTATAGAGAAATATAGGTCATCTTGTTTCAAACGATTTGGCCTAGACTATAACCCAGGGACCCTCATGTAGAGAACACAGGTTTGAGGACTTATTTGCATATGTTACATCATTTGATCATAAATACTAACCCATAATTTTTTGGTTAAGATCGAAGTGTCACAGGGACAACCACCATCACCACCTCATCCTCCTCCACTTGAAGTGGACCCAGCAACTGCTGCATTGGCAACCCTAATTACTGAACAGTTGGTTGCAGTGATTCCTGATATCATCAATCGGATCAGGAACAGTGAGGAGTATGCTAGTAGTGGTCCGTCTGTCACTATAAAACAGGAGAAAACCGAGAAAGGAGAAACCATCAAGATATCCAAATATTGCCCTGCTAAAAAGAGAAAAAGAGCAAGAGCCGTAAATTTCACTGAGGCCACACCAATCAGACAAGTCATGCTAGACTTGACTGCAAGGAGTGACAAGACTTATGGGGGAAAGGCTCCTCTCTGCCAGCACTGCCAGTATCATCACTACAGCATAACTCTATGTTGTAGTTGTAACTGTTGTGGAAAGATAGGACACTGGGCTGCTTATTGAACAACCTCAGTGAAAAAAAATCCCCACCAATACACTAGTAAGCATCCCAGGTGTGACAAGTGTGGATTTCATCATGATAGGAACAAACAATGCAGCCATTGTCTGAACTGTGGAGAGAAGGGACACTTGATTTAGAAATGTCGAAACCTTCCAACACAGAATCGAAATCAGAGAGCAAGTACATCAAATTCTTCTCAACACGAACACCACTGCTACACCTGCGGAATGCCCAGACATTTCACGAGGGACTACCCCAGGATAAAGCCTCCAACAACCCCAGCAGCTTCAACAGATCCAGAGGCTACCGAGGAACTACTCGCTCTACCAGCTCCAGATGTATGTTCGGAATCAGGTGACTTCGAAAGTATTCCATTTTAACCTTGTGTATTGAGTTATGTATAATGTTTATAATTACATATTGTGTTGTAGATTTGGTAAAAATAATTTAAAGTAACCATAGATTAGTTAGGTGCCAAACAGATAATAGGAGTTAGGATAATTATTACCATGCTTTGTTTGAGAACCATTACTTCAAAAGTGATAGATCCAGAGAACATAGTAGAAAATTCTTAAACCATTTGAGACTAGTTTATTCTTAAATGATCTAGTCTCAATTATTAGGAAAGATATTAATATAATCCCCGAGATTTTGCCGGTAATTTTCCTTAAACATCAGATAGAGTATCATAACAAATGTATGACTATATAATATCAGCTTTAGACAATTATACAGATTAGCACACTATAGTTATTGGAAATGCTGAGTTAAGTGGTTAGACTGATATTCGAAACCTAGAGGTGGAAAATAAGGACTGATTAGCAGAACCACTGAAGATAGACAAATGAATAAGACCGCAGATTGACCAAACGCAGATTCATTCTCTTCTAAATACGGAACTACTGAATTTCAGAATCGGAAACTCAACAACTTAAGATTCGTAAAAGAACTACGGCGAACCCCTTGACTTTTGAAGATAATAGCTGGGCCTGACCTCTTCGGAAGATAACCAAGGTTTCAGAAGACAACCCAGGTTTCGGAAGACAACCCAGTTTCGGAAGACAACCCAGATTTCGGAAGACAACCCAGGTTTCGAAAGACAACGACGGTTTCGGAAGACAACCCAGGTTTCGGAAGACAACCCAAGGTTTCGGAATACAACCCAAGGTTTTGGAAGACAACCAAGGTTTTGGAAGACAACCACTAATTAAATAATAACTACTGTTTACTCAGCTTCCGACGAGCACCTTCCGAAGGAATAACCACTGAAACCCTATATAAGTATCTCAACCTTGGAAGAACCGAGAACTTCCGAAGACTCACAATTCTGTGGTTGTCGACCTTGTATTGTTGTACTCTTCTGATGATTCAGTGTTTGTAGCATTGTCAGCTGTTTGTCGTTTTATTCCTCTGTATCATAACATTGAATTTGGGGTGTTAAACCCCAATATTCCCAGAGATAATGGAGTTACACTCCAACATCATCCGACTAAAGCTGGCAGAGTTGCTAACATCTCGTGATCTATGATATGCGGTAAATACGTGTGTAATAAGGATGATGAATAATGACAGATTCATTCTTAGAGATGTGCTTAGATTCACCATCAAAGTAAATCTGTACACTTGTCATAGGGTAAGTTACCATGCTCTTTGGTAATTCCCATAGACATTTGGGGCATACGCTAGAATCTGGAAACAAATTCAGAGGTGGCAGCTCAACGTTATCTGAAATAGGTCGGCAAAACAGCTAAGATCTTGAAACATATAATGTGAAACATTTATTTATGTAGCAAAGACAATGAGGAATAACACATGGAACAAAGATTACAATGAGATCACATAAGTCAAATGACATTTGAGTAGAAAAAGGGTTATTGTGCATCACTTTTGGATAGATGCATGGGTTTACCTCATAGGTGAATCTTTACCCTAATCATGACAAAGCTACCTTACTTTTAAGTAGTTTCTTCAAACAATTAAAACAACACCGAGATTCGGGAAACATATATATAGGTGGTGTGTCAAGTATAAGGTCATACATGCATGATCTAGGATATGCTATAGGTGACCTAAAGGTCGAGATCGAACAATCGAAGATCTAGAGACGCGAGAACAACATGAGACACTTCTAAGGGAGTATTACCCAATAGCTATGATTAAATCACCAAGCTTTCATCCTATACTCCTAATAGATACTAAAACAGGCGAGTGTATAATACCTACATGATCAAGTCCGCTCACAATTCCCATGGCATTAAGGAATTGTGATAGGGACCACTCAACTAGATCATATACAATTAAAACCATGCTATGAATTACCGGAAGACCTCGATCTTCTAACTAAAATAATCGGTAAACTCGTAAACTTTGTAGTAACTGCAGAAATCCTTCGGGATTTACGGGAACTGCAAAGTCAACCGCTATCCAAAGAGGGATGGTCCAGACAATTGAGAAACATAAATCCTAAATGAATGTGAAGTAAGTTGATTCTATCACTATCTGTGAAAGCGAAATCGAAATTATTATCTCACATTCATTATACTCTAGCTATCGTAATAGCACTAACGGAGTATTCACATTGGAACATCGCATGCTTAAGGAGAACACTAGAACCTCTAAAGTTATTGGAACAACTCGAAATGCCACAACAGAAATGTAGATGAACAACTACGGATTTTAAATGCCAAGCTACCTCTCACTTCCAACAGATCTGATGTTTATTGGGCCACCATGAACAGTTGAATTGGGTCTTCTCAATTCTCAAATACATGCATAAAATAAATGACAAGTGAGGAGACTTAAGTACCCGAGAAGCTACATCCCATTGAGGAACCTCGAATGATACGGGTCGTACAGTCAAGAGACCGAAACGAAGTCGTACTCCATCGAAAGGGTTCAATGAAACTCCAAACTCAACTCCGAGTTAACTTGGAGGCGTGAGGAACACATTAGGTCAAAACATCTCCACATGTACATAGAAAAACTAGTACCCGAGAGCAATGCTTAAATTTCGGGACGAAATTTCTTTAACAAGGGGAGACTGTGACAACTAGTACCTGACCGTCCGGTAAATCCGTACGGTGTGTGAGTACTTACACCTAAACTATGTGTGAACACTATGTGATGAACAGTATGTGATAACAATTCAGTGGAAACAATTAACATTTGTATACATTTCGATGAGAATTGAAATATAAATATGCAACAACACAAAGGGAATAAGAGTTGTGTGACAATAGGACTAAGAAAACAAATAACAGTTGTATGTGTTTAAGTGAAAATTTAAATACAATAAATACAACAAATCATGTGAAACAATAGTGTGAGAACAAATAACGAAAACATATCGGTTGCGTCTGATTTTCACGGATAACAGAAATCAGATGGCCGATAATTCGATGAGTAAACAAGGTGAAACAAATGTGATTATGTACAATCAGGTGTGTTTAGTTGAGTCCGTCAGTTCGGAAAATCAATGCAGAACAGAAATTCAGTATCGTTTCGGAATAATAAACTGACAGTGTGTTTGCGTGGGTGACGATTCACACAATCATATATGTGGGTTTAACGTTCTGAATGACATCTGACAAATAGAAAACCAAATCAGAAAGTGGAACGTACGATCGTTTTCGTACAGTTAGCGCTCTGTACGAAAACGTGCGTAAGTTATGTTGTCTGACGAAACGGCAAAAACAAACGATTACGAACGTTAAAATAATTAAAATAAAATAAAAATAATATTTATTAGAAATTACCACCTAAAAAAAAGAATTTTATAAAGATATTTTTGTTGGGTTTTAACAAGTTTATCAAAGCCATTTTAACCATTTTAAAATGTAAAAACGCAGCGGATGTTAGTAGTTTAAAACTTGTTTTAAAATGTTCATAAACCATTTTATGATTAACCCGAATCAAAGGATCCATATGAGGATGTTCATGCTTACAAACAAACAGAGTTAGGAACAAGAAAACTACCTCCTCCTCTAGAGGGTGTGATTCTTGAAATAGATGATGATTCTTGAATGAAATCTCCAAAGGATGAAGACCACAAGCTTGTATACCCACAAACCTACAACAAACACCAAGGTGTGCTAGGATTGAACAACATAGAAGAACCACAAAACTCTTTTTTCTCTTGCTCTTGGTCTTGGCCGAAAATTACCAAGAGAGAGGATGAGAGAGTTCATTTTTTATTGTGTGAGAGATACTTATATGGAAAAATGTGTAATTGCATGTCTTATGATTGGTTAGTTAAAAAGGTAGTAAAGCATGTGTGGGATTGACCACTCATGGGCCATGCATCTCTTCACCAATGAGATACTTTCCACTTTATCTTTTACCTTTTCACTTTTAACTAAATTAGTCATAGTAAAAACCATTTTAACTAGTGACATTTAATTAGTTACTTGCTACATTTTATTTAAACTTTATAAATGTTATTTAACCAATTAAATAACAAAATAAAGTTATCTCTCATAAATAAATTACCCAAGTAATCTATTAATTTCACAAGTGCTTCTATTTAGAAAACACAATTTTTCTAAGTGTTGTTATTTAATTAATTGATCATATCAATCAAATAAATATAGTAGATGTCTGTCTAGTTTGTTATTGGGTATGACCCGACTTGGATCATAAGATACTAGCCACATCAATTTATTATGTCTCTTGGGAAGATAGAACCAACAATCTCCCACTTGCACATGATACATAGAAAATTGATACAAGCAGTAAATACCGCCTAGCAACGGTTTACTACCCCTAATACGTATGACTAAGTGCCATTCAATAACATCATCTTCTTCAAGTCCCTTACTTGTAATGTTTTAGATGAATCAATCATTTATCCTTTTTTCACATATGTCATGTCAAAATCTAGAGACATAGAGTGATCATTCTCCTATGATTTGACTTTAACAGGCCTTAGACATCTTACTCTCAACGAATAAGAGGGACAAATTCCATCTTGACTACATACGTCTATCACTATCACCTTGTACCACACCTGAGCTTAGCCTTATGTACTACCATGTTTCAGAGCAGTGAAGAACTAAGTCAAGGTATAATACTTGATGAATATCAAGACCCAATATGTATCTCAGGTCCAAGGATACAAACGATATTCACCTTTACTCAAAATTACTTATGATCAAATCATTAAGATTCCATGCAGTAATGTTTGAGAGCGGGTCAGTCCAATATTTGTACCTCACAAATATCTATGAACATTGGTAGTAACCCTTGCTTTATATTAATACCTTATGGATATCCACCAATCCAGGTTCATAATAGTCTTACCCTCATGCAAGTATGAATGACTACGGACATTTAGAATAATTAACTTATTCACGGATTAAACATGCAAAAGTGGAATATTATATGAAACATTATAACCAAATAATTCATTCAAATAATCAAAAGTTTCCAATATTTAAGTACAACATATGATCAAATCCAATCATTAGAATATCGAAGTCCCATGCCACAAGTATGACCCTCATGCTTTGGCCTTTCAAGGAGCTTCGTGAGTGGATCCGCAATGTTTTGATCGGTGTGAACTTTGCGAATACATATCTTTCCTTTTTCAACTTCATCCCTTATGTAGTTGAATCTACGTTCAATGTGCCTCGTCTTTTGATGGCTACGAGGTTCCTTGATTTGAGCAATCGCACCCTCGTTATCACAAAAGATCTCTAGGGGATCCTGAATGGAAGGAACAACCACAAGATCGGATATGAACTTCTTTAACCAAGCAGCTTCCTGTGCTGCTATTGAAGCAGCGATGTATTCCGATTCTGTAGTGGACAATGCTACCACGTCTTGTTTTGAGCTTTTCCAAGAAACAGCTCCTCCATTTAGAATGAAGACATAACCCGATTGCGATCGAGAATCATCTCGATCGGTTTGAAAACTCGCATCCGTGTAACCCTTTACCACGAGTTCCTCTTCACCAGATCCATACATAAGAAACATATCTCTAGTCCTTCTCAGGTACTTTAGTATGCTTTTGACAGCCATCCAATGATTATCACTGGGATTTTGCTGGTATCTACTTGTCATGCTCAAAGCGCATGACATGTCCGGCCTAGTGCATATCATTGCATACATGATGGATCCTATAGCCGAAGCATATGGGATTCCTTTCATTTTCTCTTGCTCATCCTTTGAGCTTGGACATTGAGAAGCACTCAATATTGTCCCTCTTTGAATAGGTACCAAACCTTTCTTTGTATGCACTTTGGTTTAAGCCTATCAACCGCCTAGATCTATCCCTATAGATCTTTATTCCCAAAATATAGGCGGCTTCTCCAAGATCCTTAATGGAGAAACGACTTCCAAGCCAGGTTTTTACACCTTCCATGGTTGGAATGTCATTCCCAAAAAGTAAAATGTCATCGACATATTATACTAGGAAGGTAATCATGCTCCCACTAGCTTTCTTATATACACATGCTTCATCAGCGTTCTTGATGAATCCATACTTTTGTATTTCCTCATCAAAAGGTTGATTCCATCTCCTTGATGCTTGTTTCAATCCATAGATTGACTTCTTTAACTTGCATACCTTATTGGGATGTTTAGGATCGACAAAACCATCAGGCTGAGCCATATAGACATCTTCCTCAAGATGTCCATTTAGGAAAGCCGTTTTGACATCCATTTGCCATACCTCATAATCATAATGTGCAGCAATGGCAAATAATATCCTAATAGACTTTAGCATCGTCACAGGCGAAAAAGTTTCATCATAATCAACCCCTTGAGTTTGAGTGAAACCTTTTGCTACAAGTTTAGCTTTATAAGTATCCAAGTTTCCATGCATGACCGTTTTCTTCTTGAAAACCCACTTACTTCCAACTAATTTGGAGTTAAGAGGTGGTACAACCAGTTCCCAAACTTGGTTGCATCTCAACGTTCATGGCTTCTAGCCATTTGTCACAATCTGGATTGGACATTGCATCTCGGTATGTGGTCGGTTCATCCGAATCTACCACATAACATCCATCCATGAAAAATCCGTATCTTTCAGGTGGATTGCTTATTCTACCAGATGTACGAACGTTTTGTGTACATTGATCAACCATTTGATCATTTTCAACAACCTTTTGTTGAGTGCTAGTATCAACCAAACGTGTATCGGGTTGTGATTCTTGATCCTCCTCAAGTTCCACTGTTCTACAACTAGTTTCCTCCATGAGAAACTTAGTTTCCATGAACTCCCCTTTTCGAGCAATGAATACTCTTTGCTCGGTTGGATCATAGAAATAATATCCCATAGAATCTCTAGGATATCCAACAAAGATACACTTAGTGGATCGGGCTTCTAGTTTGTTTGGAACATGTTGTTTAACATAAACCTCACAACCCCATACCCTTAAATATAATAGCGATGGAGCCTTTCCATACCATATTTCATAAGGTGTCCTTTCAACTTTCTAGGTTGGTGCCATATTTAAAATACGGGCTGCGGAGAGCAAAGCGAAACCCCAAAATGATAAAGGTAGTGTGCTTCTAGCCATCATAGAACGAACCATATCCAATAAGGTTCGGTTTCTCCTTTCAGACACACCGTTATGTTGTGGTGTTCCAGGTGGAGAGAGTTGTGAGATAATCCCACAACTTCTAAGATGCTCTTGAAAGGCATCACTTAGGTATTCACCTCCTCTATCGGTTCGAAGAATTTTAATTGACTTATTGAGTTGATTTTCTACTTCATTCTTAAAGATTTTGAACGTTTCAAAAACTTCATCTTTGTGTCTTAACAAGTACACATACCCATAACGACTATAGACATCGGTAAAGGTAATGAAGTATCTTTCACCATTCCTACTTATTGGTTTAAAAGGACCGCATACATCCGAATGTATGATTCCTAATAAATCCTTGGCCCTTTCATTAATTCTATTAAACGGGGCTTTGGTCATTTTGCCTTGTAAACAAGATTCACATATATCAAATGAATCATTTTGATTCATTTTCAAGATACCATTCACTTGAAGTGTTTCTATACGTTTCTTGTTTATATGTCCAAGGCGACAATGCCATAAATAGGTATCACTCAAATCCATTTTGAGTTTCTTGGTGGTTGCTTGGTACAATGAGCTATCATTCAATGCATTATCATGAACCAATTCATAAATATCATTTAAAGGAATAGCTTTGAAATAAAACACATCATTTAAAGAAACATGAATATCATTTACAATAAATTTAAAACCATAACCATATTGTCTTAAAATGGAAACAGAAATAATGTTTCTAGTCAAATTAGGAGCATACAAAACATTTCTCAAAATTACTTCCAAACCACTTGGAAGATTTAATGTATAGTGTCCTCGGACTTCAACTTGAACTGTTGCTCCATTACCCATGAAGAGGCTAACATCTCCTTTCTTGAAGTCCTTACTTCTTTTGAACCCCTGCAACAAATTGCAAATATGAGTTCCACATCCGGTATCCAGTACCCATGTGTTAGAGGAAATAACATTAAGATCAATATGAATCATGAAAGTTGTACCTGAGGTTTGCCCTGCATCCCTCTTTTCTTTCAACTCTTTGAGATAGACTGGACAATTCCTCATCCAATGTCCTATCTCACCACACTTAAAGCATGGGTCATTTGCAACAACCTTTTGCTTCTTTTCTATGGGTTTTGGTGGTTCCACTTTAGCCTTACCCTTCCCTTTTCCCTTTGAGTACCCTTTACCTTTGGCAATATTTGCCTTAGGTTCTGGATGCTGCGTTTTCTTGTTAGCCCCTTCATTGATATTGAGAACGGGTAAAACCTTTTTACCCATTGCAGCCTCGGCAGTTTTGAGCATTGAGTGAAGTTCACCAACGCTCTTGTCCCATTCGTTCATGTTATAGTTCATGACAAAGTTGTCAAACCTTTTTGACAAAGAGTTGAGGATCAAATCCGTTGCCAACTCTTTCGAGACGGGATAATTTAGCCTTTCGAGGCGATCAATGTGGCTTTTCATCTTAAGTACATAAGATGAAACCGATTGGGTTTCTTCCATATGACATGCATGAAGTGCTCGAACCGTTTCGAACCTTTCTACCCTTGCTTGTTGAAGGAACGTTTCCTTCAATTGGGTAATCATCTCATAAGCCCCGTAGAGCTCATACTCCTTTTGGAATTCGGTAGTCATACTTGCCAACATTAGGCAAGAGACTTGTACGGAATCCTCGACATATTTAACCCATTCGAGATAGGCATCCTCATCATCCTCGTTGGGTTCATCGGGGATGGGATCGTCTAAAATGTAGGATCGTTTCTCTTGCTTGAGAACAATTCTCAAGTTTTGATACCAATCCATAAAGTTTGTCTGATTTAGACGTTCTCTTTGGAGAGTTGCTCTTAGTGATTGGCTATTACCGGTTGGGTTATCATTATTAGCATCGTTTGCGGCCATCTACAAGAATTTAATAAAGTTTGATTTTAGTACATTCTTTATTACGTTTAATTATTAATACCCTTTTGTGTCTTAATGACAATTAATAAATAAATGAATCAAAAACCCAACGTTACATTCAAATAATGGTTAGGTGACCTTTATCCCATTTTTAAATTAACAAGGTAGTCAATGTTTGACAATTGCAACCCTTTGCAACTTCTAGTGTATGGGATCGATTAAATATCATATATTTAGTTGGCATGTTTATCCCATGAACACCATTTGGAAACCCATGTGTTAGGTGATCCATTCCACACGGTTTGCAAACTAAGTTGTCCTACTTACACATTCGTGTGAGTTTACTTACACAAGTGGTTAGGTGACCTTTATCCCACAAGTATAGTATTCCCACCTTAAAACACAAGTTTCCTCCAAGTGGTTAGGTGACCTTTATCCCACAAAGATTTTCCAAGTGATTCAAGTGTTGCGTAAAAGGATGGTGTTAAACTTGTTTTAAAAAGGAATTTTTCTTAGTTTTCTTAATTCTAGTTTAGAAAACTTTGTGTACCTTGCATTTGTATGCATCCAAATGAGTGGTACCCTTAGGTTCTTTTATAATAAAACCCATTTTATTATTAAATCATTATGTTTAATAAAATCAAAGTATTTTACCAATTTTAATGATTTTAAAGAACCGGTTTTAGTTTGTCGCGTTTATTTATTTGTTAATCATGCATATCCAAATATAATACAAAATAACCTCCAAATAAACATAAACTAAATAAGTGCATAACCATAGCCAACTAATCTTGTCACACTTGTTAGCCAAAACAAGTGTGCCAAAAGATCTTTCTTATGGGTGAAAAATGACACAAGTGTTGTGTCCATGAACTCCCACTTGATCTTGCATCCAAATGCTTCAAGTGTCCATTTGTGTTGTGATTTCTCCATGTTGCTTTCGGCTTCAATTGGGCTTCATTTTTCAGCTACAAAATCTAGTTGGGCCTCCAAGGTGTTATTTGGTTTTGGGCTTAAATCCCATTATGGACTATGAAGTCCTTTTGGACCCAAATTTGCCCAAACCAAAAACATCGTTTTGTGTCTTCCATTTAGAATTATAAAAAATACCCTAATACATTTTTATCTAGTAAATGAAACCAAAATACAACTAATCTATTTATTACATACCAAATGAAATAAATAAATTACATGCCCAAATGAATAAAATAATTATTACAATCCTTTGAATAGTCAAATGCCAAAAACAACCAAATCAACCAAACACATCCAAAACACAATCACAAGGTCATGGCTAGGTTATGAACACCAAATATACAATCATACAAGTATTCAAGAAAAAAATGGTCCCCTTTTTTTGTTGAAACTTACGGCCAAACAAAAAAAATTCAACGAAACCGATTTTGTCCAAATTAACTATCATCCAAATGACTAATCTTTCAATGTTTACACATGCATATTGTAAACTTTGAAAGACAAGGGTTTAACCATTTTATCAAAACACATCAGGCCCTAGGCTCAAGTGTGTCAAAAATCACCTTTTTCTTGGATTTTTGAAGCATGCATCCACATAAGTGGCTCTCGATGCCATTGTTGGGTTTTAACAAGTTTATCAAAGCCATTTTAACCATTTTAAAATGTAAAAACGCAGCGGATGTTAGTAGTTTAAAACTTGTTTTAAAATGTTCATAAACCATTTTATGATTAACCCGAATCAAAGGATCCATATGAGGATGTTCATGCTTACAAACAAACAGAGTTAGGAACAAGAAAACTACCTCCTCCTCTAGAGGGTGTGATTCTTGAAATAGATGATGATTCTTGAATGAAATCTCCAAAGGATGAAGACCACAAGCTTGTATACCCACAAACCTACAACAAACACCAAGGTGTGCTAGGATTGAACAACATAGAAGAACCACAAAACTCTTTTTTCTCTTGCTCTTGGTCTAGGCCGAAAATTACCAAGAGAGAGGATGAGAGAGTTCATTTTTTATTGTGTGAGAGATACTTATATGGAAAAATGTGTAATTGCATGTCTTATGATTGGTTAGTTAAAAGGGTAGTAAAGCATGTGTGGGATTGACCACTCATGGGCCATGCATCTCTTCACCAATGAGATACTTTCCACTTTATCTTTTACCTTTTCACTTTTAACTAAATTAGTCATAGTAAAAACCATTTTAACTAGTGACATTTAATTAGTTACTTGCTACATTTTATTTAAACTTTATAAATGTTATTTAACCAATTAAATAACAAAATAAAGTTATCTCTCATAAATAAATTACCCAAGTAATCTATTAATTTCACAAGTGCCTCTATTTAGAAAACAAATTTTTCTAAGTGTTGTTATTTAATTAATTGATCATATCAATCAAATAAACATAGTAGGTGTCTGTCTAGTTTGTTATTGGGTAAGACCCGACTTGGATCATAACATACTAGCCACATCAATTTATTATGTCTCTTGGGCAGATAGAACCAACAATTTTATTAAAGTTACACGTAATTAACGTTACGTAACGAAATAACGAGGTTTAACGGTCTGGTCGCGAACGAAACAGTAAAAATAAGTAAAATATAATATTTTACGTTTTACAATTTTGAAACTCATCAAAAATAATCCAAGAATTCGAAATTATGGTTTAAAATGCTTAGTTGCGTAACCGGAATAACGCTTGCGTAAAAATACGCGAAAATGGCACCGAGCGAGACATAACATTGAGACAACTTGTGGATAATCACTAGGGATATCGATGTTGATAATCATGATAACATGATTTCAAGATATCACCCCTCACATATACTAACATTGTACGATAAGATGAGATCTTATGCATCAATGTTAAAGACTAGAGATCATAGCATTGGGTTCACTTTATTTTGATTATAACAATACAACATATCCAGGATGATGTCACGATCACATAATTTCCTGATATCATCCAATCACTGAAATAACATAAGTGAATTATGATTTGATCTTATGGCACTTCGTTATTTTCAACGAGAGAACAATGTGATAACATGAAACAAACACTAATGTGAACAGGAATGATGATCATGTCCACATGACTTCATGACATCATTCATCACCAGAACTAACTAAGTGCGGTAAGACTAGTTCTTACGACACTGTGGTTACAACCGGTTGAAGGTTTTGGGATAATAAGAATGATAATCATGATAACGTAACTTCATGATAACAACATCATTAACACAACTGTTAACATCGTATAATAAGACAAGTTCTTATAACACTTTGTGAAAGACTCAGAGAACACATAACATTGAGAAAAGATGACACAAAGATGATGATTACGGGATGAGGAACACAAGAACTCTTTTGATTTTTAGCCAGCCTATAACAACTCTATCATTGCTGACACGGGTGATAAGAGTAGATAGCGTCTGCTAATTATTGCACCACTTCTATTCTGTGGATCGGTAGACTGAGTAACTGACCTCTCTCGAGTCACAGGCTGGTGGCAGATAGTTGTGAGGTCTCGGAAAAACTAATGAATCTGGATTTAATTGAGGACATTGTCGTTTGCCTTTGTGGTGGCTGCAATGTGGTCAATTAAATCCTAATCACCAAGGGGAATATGACTACGTGCCGGACTTACTCTCGCTTCCTAACTAGAAGTGAGTAAAAGTAAGTCAAAGAGTATACCACCATTCATAACTGTGGTAATCCATCATTCATAACTGTGGATATCAATACTCTTCACAACATAGAAGTAATACCACCATTCATAACTGTGGATAAGATTACTCTCTACAACGTAAAAGTACAGGCCACCATTCATAACTGTGGTAGTCCACCATTCATAAATGTGGAGAAATGTACTAATTGGATACCTAATATGCAAGATTGAAAGCAGGGTAATGAAATGGATATCCATAGTTGTATTGTAAGTGGTGTTGAACTTGTCAAGCATGTGGTGGGATGGCGTCTGGGCGGGTTGTAGGCTCGACCCTTTTGTATGCCCTATATATAAGCAGCTTGATCGAGTAAAACACTATTTGTTAGTATAACTTTGGAGAGGACATTGGGTGAAACGGATGGGACATGAATACATATGAGTAGTACATCAAATGGGTTGAACACATGTGAGAAAGAAATGGATATCCATAGTTGTATTACAAGTGGTGTCGAACTCTGTTGAGCATGTGGTGGGATGGCGTCTGGGCGGGTTGTAGGCTCGACCCTTTCGTATGCCCTATATATAAGCATGCTTAGTAGGATGAAACATTACTTGTACCTATAACTATGGAGAGGCCATTGTACGAGACAGATGAATCAAACATTAACAAGACTCTTGTATGACATTGTGATTGTGAATGTAACAAATCCATGGTTTTCAATTACTAAACTTATGAACTCAACAACCTAGTGTTGAGTTTGTTTAAATGCATGTTTTTCTCAGGTGACGAACACGTTTAGTCATCAAACTCAGGATGCATTAGCTAGTGGAATTTTATAGTGGACCAAGACACATTTTGTGTGCATAACTTTTGATGACATATTTTGGTGAATCATTTTTGTAAATCTTGTGAAATAGAAGATAGAAAACTCAATGATTCCTTCTAATGGATTTACTTGGTTAAATTATTAACATGACAATGTAATTTAACTTTATAATTCTATATCAATGTTATATTAGCATTTCTCATTTATATATCATGTGCCGTGTAAACAATCTGATCACTATGATTATTAAATGATATCGTTCCCTGAGAACCTTCCCCCCGACGGGAAAGTCGATCCAGCCCACCGGCTCGGCTTGTGACAAGGAGCTTCTTCTTTGTGGCATGGTAGGCACCTTCATTGTGGCAGCCGGAAAATTTTTGTTTCTCAAACACTACCAACAACAACCAAATTTCGGGACAAAATTTCTTTCAACAAGCAGATGATGTGACACCCGGCAATTTCAGGTAAATTGCGACTCTTACGTTCTTTACATTTCACATTCATACTTGTTGCATTGCATTAAATTATGTTTAATTAGATGAGTTGAACACAAACGACTACGAAACGATAGTTCGAGGAACTATCGAATCGTACATTGCACATTGGTTTTAGAAACCAAGTGTGGTAAACACAACACTAACACAAAACAATAATTCGGGGAATTATTGAATTGTGCATTACACGTTGATTGGGATTAATCAAGCGTGCAAACACTTTGTTAGACACGAACACAAACTATCGAAGATAATTCGAGTAATTATCGAAACACACACGAGTCTCACGAATGTTGGTGATCAATCAAACTTATGTGCTATTATATGATTATGTTCTAAACGAACATTAGATGCTTTGGATTTACGTTAGGGATCGAGTACGAACGAAATCGTATCATCGAAATCGAAAAACATGAAATTTGGCCCGTCGTGGTACGCGACAACCCCATCGCGAAAGGCTTCGCGATACGCGAAGAAAACCGGGAGTCGAGACTCCCGAACCCCATCGCGGTACGCGAAAAATAACTTTGATCAGCCTCCGCGGTACGCGAAGGCCATGCAGATCAAAATTTCTATATAATCAACCCCATTCATTTCTGTTCGGTTTCTTCACGTCTCCTTCGACTTTATACTCACATTCTCGACCAAAAACCCCCTGGGATCAACATTCAAACCCCATAGAATCACCATTGAGGCTATTTCTTCGTGATTGAAGATCGTAGGAACAACAAGGTAGCCTTGGAAGCCATCAAAACGACGAAAGATCCAATCTCAGCCACTTGAAGGACCTCCAGAAGCTGTTCTAGCACGAGTCTTGCCATCTAAGGTAGTTTTAAACGTTTTCCTAGTGATAGATCGTACATGCAATGGGTAAAAACCGACATGCAACTCCATACGGTTATTGTGCACAAATTTGTTGGTGATTTGTTGTGTAGATGTTATAGATTTACTGATTTTAGTATTTAGAAATGTTAGATTTGAGTTTGGTTTAGTTATTGGTTGATTTGATGATGTTTTGGTACACTTGCCATAAAAGGAAACTTTTATGTTGCAAGTCTTGGATTTGTAATGATCTAGACATGTTAGATATGTCTAGATGTTGTTAAATGTATATTGGAGTGTTTAGAAACACATCGGGATATTTGATTTTGTTAAAAACATGATTTTGTATAAACTTACTATAAAAGGGAACTTTTAAAAATCAAAAGAGGGCTTTTGATGTTTTAAAGTGTTTTGATGAACTTTGATTGTTGAAACATGTTTAGAAATGATTTTTAACATATTTATAAACTTCGTTTTGTGAAAACAAGCTTGTAAACGGATACTTTCCAAATAAGGAAACTTTATTTGGGCAAAACGGCGTATATGATGATTTATGCGCCGACGATGCGTTTTAAATGTTAAAACATGATTTTATAAACATATTGGAAGTTATTAGTTTTTTTAAATTGGATTTCATAACCACACTTTCCTAAGTCGGAAACTTTCTAAAAATGGTAACCTATGTGATTAGAGTCATAGGATGCATTTTGGTGTCTTATGTGCATTAAGGCACATAAACACAACAATCGTGTCACCAACGATTCATCGGGTCTCACTAGTCAACACGCACACACGCGGTTGAGCACACCGACACTTGGAGTTGTATGGGATACAACACACCACAAAACACATACTCACACCTATATGGTTATAGGTGCATACTAGCAGGTGCTAGCTCTCGCAGACGCGAACACACTCACAACCGGAACTACTCTATCAGGTGAGTTCACGGCCCCTTTTACTTTTCTACCTTTGGGGGAGAAAACATTGCATGCTAAACTATTTTACAAACAACAACTCATTTCATTTACGTATGGACATGCTTTATCATATATGTATACGTGTGGACCACATCACAACTAAAAGACCTCGCGATACTCCACGGATCGTTAGTAGCGCGTAGCGCCTAGCGTGGTAATCTTGAATAGTACTATTTGGGCCTGACAAGCCCCACCCATCGCGCCTGGGAGGCCAACCCGACTGGAAGTCGGAATGGGTGCAATATTGACCAACACTTTGCCATTGTCTTGTGATGGACATGGCGGGAGGCACAACTGTCAGCTTCGGTACGACCCCGCATATAATATAACTGTATTGACTAGCTATCAATCGATACTGCATTGTAATGATATGTAAATCACAACTGTTACTTTAAACATTGGATGTTTATTGCCTACGAAAAACCTGTGCTCTCACCAACCTTTGTGTTGACCTTTTACTCGCATGTTTTCTCAGGTAGCTAAGGCACGCGCACAAGGACTAGGGTGCTAGGCTGGAGTCGCATGCATCTGATTATGTGTCTTAGATTATGAAACATTTGTTATCATTTTGTTATGTATTGATAATTACTTAAACTGCTTCCGCACTATTACTCTGAAATGTTTCTGGAAACTGTTTTTGATAACGCTTCCGCTATTTAGGAATGTTAACCTGTTTTGATAACCTACACTTACTTCTGCAACTCTGATTTTACAAACTGATTTATCCAAGTAATTGGATGTATGTACACAACCAGACATGTAGGTCTCGCAAGTTGTGCGACCGGAGACTGCGATCCTGACAATCTGTTGTTGCTCGCGCCCCGTTTGGGACGGGATTTCTCGGGGTGCGACATTCATCTCCCATACACTGAATAGTAGGCTCCAAAAGTTGATCAGATAGCTTTGTGGGATCAGGTGCCTTGTCACTAAATTGTAGGCACTCTTGTATAATGTCTTCTGAAATGATCACTAGTAGCCCTTGTAGATTTCCAATCAAGCATATGTTTCCCTTAGAATCTTTGCTGCAGAGATGGAGTTCCAGAAATCATGAATAAAACTCGAGCATATTGTTGGCTATTCCATGATAGCAAAGTTAATCGGGGATAAGATCAATCTGTGCGCCATAGTCTTGAACATAGCGTGGTCAGTAACAAAACGTAGTTCAGCCATCTGCAAAAGAAAACTCAGTCAGATATAAAGTTTACTGAAAAATTTTACATGTTACAAATATTGATCAAGTTTATGAAATCAAAAAGTTCACGAAAATCTAATAGTACACGAACAAGGTGAAGTAGTCAAAGCTTAGTGTACTCGAAGTTAAGAATACTTGAAGTTTCAAAAGTTCACGAAACTTAGAGTACACAAATTTCCCGAGTTCATGAAACAAAAAGTGTCCAGAGTTCACAAAGGTTCCAGAGTTCATGAAACTTAGAGTACACGAAGTTCAAATTTCGTGAAATTTATTTTGTTCATAAGTCTATTAATTTTGGGCCTTTGAGATTTATTTTCATTTTTCCATAAAGGAATTCAAAACCGTAAAACATATTCAAAAATCATTTTCTAATTCCATCTAGTTTGAAAGAATTTTAAAATTATGTCTAGTTCACGATCATAAAACTATTCAAAGTTATAAAATCTTAAATCCCCTAAGTTCTAGCAGTCAAAATTGGTCCAAATTTTATACCTATGTTAGTTTTTGCTATGTCTATCGAAGTGTGGGATTAAATTTTGGTCAAGAGATCAAGAAAAATATTTCTTCTTCAAAGAGTTTCCGGAGTACACCAAGTTAGAGTTGTCGAAATGAGAGGTTCACAAAGTATTTATAGTCCAAGGAAAGTTCACGTCGTGAACTTTCACTTCGTGTACTTCCATTTTCGTGTACTATTCAAAATTCGACTTGTAGCAACAATCCTCTTTTGTGTGTGGAATCCAAAGTAGAAGACAAATCAATATATCTATATATACAATACATCTATATATACTACTCTAGAGTATACGAAATCAAAAGTACAGGCAACAAAAGTTCATGAAGTGAAAGTATTTGAATGAGTACTTTCCCATTCGAGTACTATAACAAGCATTCTCTGATTTTGTCACTCTTATCTTGATTTGCACCTTACAACATAAACCGTAATTCCTAGGGATTTATGGCCTGTATCAATTTGGCTTCCTCATCCATTTCCATAGCTGGAGTCTTATTGCGTAATACACCCATGTGATGTTCAGTTAAACTATCCCAAGAAGAGAATGCTCCATTGACATGATCCGGGCGCATCTGTGGATGAGGCACCCTTATCTCATCCTCATCTCCAAGGTGTGAAGATTGATCAATTTGGGCATGGTAATATGAGTCTTCTAGTGTGTTTTTGTGGGGAAAAGAGTACGAGGGGGGCTAAATGCCTGATCAATCTCGAAGAGAACTAGGTTTATATATGTGGGTCAAGCTGTGTATCAAAAACAGAAAATTCGATGGGAGAGTGGACTTCCAACTGAGTATCAAGTGACACTTAAGTGGTTATTGTGGGTTGCTTTGGATTACAACATCATCCTGTTGAGAGGATTGATGAGAAGCAGGGTAGGTATGATATATGGGGCCCACCTGAGAGGATGTTTCAGCTGGTCCCTTTTTCCAGGTTTTCGAGCAGACAAAAAGTATTCTAACTCAATTAAGTATTCGGAAAAAGGTATTATAACTCCAAGAGTACTTTTGAGTTAGAATACTTTCCATTTAGAATACTTTTCACATAGAATACTTTTAACTTAAAATACTTCCCTTGGAATACTTTTCACATAGACTACTTTTGATTTCGAGTACTTTTCACTTAGAGTACTTTTGAGTTTTAGTACTTTTCACTTTTAGGTCCCAAAGCTTATAAAAATACCAACTTGAATATCAAAATAAACAGCAACAATTTTATAAATAGTGCGGAATCCAAAATAAAAGAAGAAACAAGTGTTTTGCACTGATAAATTGTGAACATTACAAGGAGTGTCCAATATGTAAAAAAGCAGTACCTTAGGATCCGAACGTACACATATACAAAATACTTTTATTTACAGTAGTATACAAAGTTCACAAAACACAAAACACTTAGTCAAGTACTTTGACTTAATATACTTGTGTTCTTTGGCTTGATTTTGTTTGTTTTTTGGTCTTTCTAGGGCTCTAAAAGTACAAAAACCATAGCCACTACTATAAATTATGTTTCATACAAGCAAACAAACACATAGATATCAGATATCTTTTTATTCTGGAATGTTTAGAGAAATAGTTAATCAAACTTTTGAAAATAAATACAATGGATAATATAGCTGACATATTTACAAGAGCTTTCTATTTAGCCCGATTTACTTCGCTTGTAGAAGGACTTGGTATGATCAATTTGTAGTGATAAAGATTGAAAACTCACTAGGAAATTTATTTTTAACTTTTACTATTGTTTTTCCTTTTAAGTTACTTTTTTCAAAATAGGTAGAAATTGGAGGTTTTCTAAAATTGAATACAGTTGTTATGAAAAATGATAGGATTCTGACTTATCTTAATTAAGAATTATAATTTTATATAACTTGAGATAATAATCCGGCATAGGAAGAAGAAAGAAATTGATTAGTGATTTGAAACATACAATTTGATGAATAATTCATAAAGTAAACTTAAAATTTGATGTATTGGTAGACTTATAATGTCGTTTAGGTGAAACTAAGTAGCCAATTAAATCTAAGTCATGAACGAGTGGGATTCCATTCTTAAGATATACTTGCACTAACAAAAGTCAACAAAAATGGATTGAGAGTTGATTATTTTACAAAAATATGTCATCAACGATCTTTTTAACATATATTATGGGTTTCCTATGATTTATGTATTTAATAGATCTGGAAACTCATAGAATTGAATAAAATTACAAACTTCGTGACTCTCTATTGTGTTTGCCACTGTGACAACAAGTACCTGATCGTCCGGCAAGTCCGTACAGTACGTGTACTTTCACTGTTTACTATGAGTAAATACAAGGTGTAAACAGTTGTGTAACAACAGGACTCAAAAAACAAACAACAGTTGTATGTATTTAAGTGAAAACTTAAATACAGTAAATACAACTCAAGAGAAACAACAATGTGCAAACAAATGACAAAAACATATTGGTTGCGATCTGATATCCACAAATGACAGGAATCAGATGGCCGACAATTCAAGGAGAACTCAAAGATAGAAATGTGAATGAAGGCAAGTTTAGCTGAGTCCATCGGTGAATAAATACAAATCAAAGTATAAGTTCAGTATTTTTTCAGAATAACAAACTGACAGTGTGTTTGCGTGAGTGACGATTAACACAAACATAACAGTGAGTTTAATGTCTGAAATGATGACTGGAAGCCAGAAAAACAAGAATCAGAAGGGAAACCCTCGTTGGATTCGTTCGGGTGACGATTCGAACGAATACGCGCGATGGCGGAACGATCTGACGAAACGAAAAAATGAAACAAACTAAAAATAATAAAATAATACAATTAAAAAGATTTACCAGGAATAACCATCTTAAAAACCTAAAAATAAAACCTTTTATTTAAATCCGTAAAATAGGCGTGTTACGCGCCGGAAACGTAACGAAATCGAAAACCGAGCAACCGAAACGAACCCGAACACACCCGGTGTATATAAACCTAAAATGAGTTTATCCTCCTCATTTAATACACTCCACTCTCTCTCTCTCTAACACCAAATCCGGAACTTTCTCTCTCAAGGATTTTCTCACATAAAATCCTTAATAACTTCATCATTTCTTGATGAAATCTTGCAATCTTGGTGTCTAAACGAAGCTATTGATCCCCTCTATGTGAAAGTACAACATATCGGAAGTAAATCCAACTGAAATCGAGGTAATCTGTGTTGCAAAGCTTCGGATTCTAGGGTTTTGTAACCCTTGTGCGATCCATCAACTTCAACCGGCCTAAACCATGCTAGAACACATGAGCCTTACACGAAAACACATTAGGGGAAGGGGGAATAGGTTCTACATTGCCATTTGGTCATGAGACTCGACATGAGGGGCTATGACCGATTGCCTTCGACTGGCCGAATAGCCATTAACACAGACCGGCCAAATAGCAGGCCGACATTCGCTCGCCACTCTCATTCGGCCAAGCACACACCATTCGCATGAACTACCACATTCGGTTGGGGCCACATTAGCATGAACCATATTCGGCCAATGCATGGTCCCTTCGCCCCTTGTTCATTCGCCCATGCTCTTTCAGGGGATAACTTCGTGTGGCAGCCATCCCTCAAGACAAGACGATGATGATGTGTTTAACCAAATTCAATAACAATATACATGAAATCATGAGTATTTTCCCAATTACTACAAAGGTGGTGAAAAATTTTCTAAACAACTAATTAACACCTAAAACCTTTTCATGAGGTGTTAAATGTTTAAGCTGTAATTTACTACCTATATTAACACAATCAAAAGAAGAATAACTTTTCTAAGTAATAAACAACTAGAGTTTTAGCAAATTTAAAATTCTAAATACTATACTTAGAAACTACCTTAATATGCAAATTTCAATAATAACAAACATATGTCCGACACTATGGGAATGTTATAGATTTTCAAGCTTGGACTTAGGTTAATAACGATGATTGAGATCAAGGCTCTAAACACAAAATGTACTAAGCTTAATCTGAGTGATTAAATGTTAGTATGTTACATCACGAGCGAATGAGGACTACGCGATAACAAAGACCTACAAGTGTTAGCCAACTTGAGGGCTAACACACACACATTCACACAAATACTTATAAATTATACTTATAAGTTACAAACATCGTGAAATCAATACAGGATCGAGAAAACAAACTCAAGAACAACAGTGAGCGCGTGCATTCTTGCTATTACTTAGTCAACCACTTCAATTACAAGGTGAGTTCATACGCCCCTTTTCTAATCTTAACTGATTTTCAAATCTCGGGGCTGAGAAACATGCTAATGCTTTTAATTATTTAAAAGTTTTAGTACAACATTTCACATATGTTATGATTTAGATAATATTGTTTATCTTTATTATCGCTTATCATTGTATGTATGCTTGTGTGATCATAACATAACTGAGATATCTAGGATGAAACATGATAGTAGAGTTTCATAATTCATCCACACAATTGAATAATACAAGTTGTAAGATTATATCTTATAACACCTTATTAGTCCTACACGAATGAACAATGAGATAATCAAGAGACAATACTCTGACAATGACAACAATTAACAAGAATGATATGATGATAACATAATTTCACAATTTCATTGACCACCAGAGTTAACTAAGTGTAGTAAGACTAGTTCTTACAACACTATGATTACAACTCAGTGAAGACTATGGGATAACATGAGACAATTATTAATGATGACAAGAATGATGATCATGAGCACATAACTTCATGAGATCATTCACCACCTGAGCTAACTAAGTGTAGTAAGACTAGCTCTTAGAACACTGTAGTTACAAATGGGTGAAGGCTATGGGATGACAAGAATGATAATCATGATAACGTAATTTCATGATAACAAAATCATTCACACAATTACTAACATCGTGTAATAAGAAATATAGGTAGATCCAGCCCGCCGGCTCGGGGTGTGACAGATTGGTATCAGAGCCATGGTTATATAGAAATATAGGTCATATTACTTAAACGGTTTGTCCTATACTATAACCTAGGGACCCTCATGTAGAAAACATAAGACATAGGATTCTATGTGAATGCGTCTTATGCGTTCAATCACTGCACTAACCGATTTTCTTTCGGTTTTGATTAGAACGTCGCCAAGAAGACCTCCACCATTGTTTCCACCACCACCGCATTCACCTCACTCCTCAACACCTACACCACCAACATCTCCTCATCCACCTCCACCTCCTCCTCCTCTGCCACCACCCAACCATGAGTTGGATCTTGCTACAATCGCACTGGCCACTCTGCTGACGAGTCAACTGAGGGAAGTAATTCCTGATATGATGAACAGGATTAACTCTAGCAACAACCATACGGGCAACTCATCTGGTGAAGGCAGCGGCAACATCAGAAATAAACATGACTACTCCTACAAGAACTTTGTAGGATGCAAGCCACCTGCGTTCAGTGGCAATGAAGGAGCCGTCGAATTGATCCAATGGATTAAGAAAAAGGAGACAACTCTTGATATCAGTGGCTGTCCTGACCAGTATAAGGTGAAGTATGCTGCTGGCTCGTTCAACAAGCGAGCACTGACTTGGTGGAACGCTCAAGTACTAGTAAGAGGAAGAGATGTGGCAGTCTATGCCTTGGGAGGAATTCAAGACTACGCTGAGGGCAGAGTTTTGCCGAGGAATGAACTGAAGAAGGTTGAAACTAAGCTACTCAACCTTGTCATGATTGGTGCTGGGCATCTGGCCTAAACCACCAGATTTCATGAACTGCCTACATTGGCATCGGATATAGTGCCAACACTGGAGAAACGCTTAGAGCGGTATGTCGGTGGACTGCCGGCTTGTATTCAAGGGCATGTGATTGCACTCATCCAACTACCCTAGTGATGGCTATGACTTTGTCATCAACACTGACAGACATGATGGTTGACTCCGGGGCACTAAAGAAGGAAACTTAAGCAACAAAGGTTGGAAGTTCAAGAAAGCCGGATAAACGCTCGGCTAAGAAACAAAAAGTGGTCAAGAATTTTGCTGCGACCACTCAAACACCAATGGCTAACCAACCACCACCACTACAGATCAAACGACCTTACACTGGCACAGCACCTTTGTGCAACAGCTGTCAGTATCATCATCAACCAACTACCTAGTGCAGACAACGCAACAACTGTGGAAAGTTTGGTCATTGGGCCACACAATGCAAGGGCGTGAGAGCTCAGAACAGGAACAACAATGCAGCGGTTGCTACTGCGACTGCGGACAACAGTTCTTGCTTTAATTGTGGCAAGCCTGGACATTTCTCGAGGGACTGTCCCAAGAGAAATCAACCGAGGGCTCAAGTGGTTAGAGGGCGAGCCTTTCAGATTGGAGCTGCTGCTGCTCAACAAGACCCGACTGTGGTCACGTGTACATTTCTCCTATCTGACTTTTATGCATCTATATTATTTGACACTGGTGCGGATAGGAGTTTTATCTCATCCGACTTTGCATGGCATCTTAATCATGTTGTGGAATCTTTGGACTCCCCTTATACTATTGAGATAGCAAATGGCAAACAGATAACAATTAACACAGTACTTAGGAACTACTCACTAACACTTGGTGATCATACATTTTCCATCGATTTGATACTGATAGACCTGGTCAGTTTCGATATCATCGTCGGAATGGATTGGTTATCTCTTAACAGAGTTGAACTCGTCTGTTCCGAAAAGCTACAACGTATTCTAGTGGAGAACAATCAGGTCTTGGAAATTCATGGAGATCAAGCAAATCGCAGTGTCAAAATAATATCCTGCATGAAGGCATGCAAGTGTCTAAGAAAACAGTGCATCGCATTCCTAGCTCACGTTGTGGAGAAAAGACAAGAAAACAATCAAGATTCAAGATATACCGGTTGTGAAACACTTCGCAGACGTGTTTCCGGATGATTTACCGTGACTGCCACCTGAGTGATCAGTGCAGTTTCGAATTGACTTAATTCCGGGAGTGGTTCCTGTGGCCAAGTCACCTTGCAGACTCACTCCATCAGAAATGCAGGAACTGTCTAATCAACTACAAGAATTACTAGACAAGGTATTCGTTGGACCGAGTTTCTCTTCATGGGGAGCTCCGGTTCTGTTTGTCAAGAAAAAGCATGGATCTTTCAGAATGTGTATCGATTACAGAGAGAACAACAAACTCACCATCAAGAATCGGTACCTGTTACCGAGGATTGATGATTTGTTTGATCAACTACAGGGAGCTCAATACTTCTCAAAGATAGACCTGTGTTCAGGTTATCACCAGCTCCGGATTCAAGAGGAAGACATACCCAAGATGGCCTTTCTTACCCGATATGGTCACTACGAATTTATGGTGACGCCGTTCGGATTGACGAACGCACCGGCTTTGTTCATGGATTTAATGAACCGGGTGTGTAAGCCGTATCTAGATCAGTTCGCTATCGTCTTTATTGATGATATACCGATTTACTCAAGAAGCGAGAAGGAACATGAACAATCTCTTAGAACAATCTTGGAACTTCTAAAGAATGAACAACTCTATGCCAAATTTTCCATGTGTGAATTCTGACTAAGAGAAGTTCAGTTCTTGGGTCACGTGATTAACAGCAATGGTATCCACATGGATCCTGCCAAGATTGTAGCAATCAAGAACTGGGACGTGCCCACAACACCGACAGAGATCAGATCATTTTTGGGATTGGCAGGTTATTACAGGAGATTCATTTTGAACTTCTCTAAGATAGCCTTGCCTCTCACAAAGCTGACATAGAAGAAAGAACCATTCGTGTGGACACAGAAACAAGAAGAGGTGTTCCAAACACAGAAACAGAGATTGTGCAATGATCCAATCTTAACACTCCCAGAGGGCAATGATGACTTTGTGGTATACTGTGATGCCTCCCATCAGGGACTCGGTTGTGTTTTAATGCAACGAGATAAAGTAGTTTCTTACGCGTCATGACAATTGAAGATACACGAGAAGAACTACACAACACATGACTTAGAACTGGGAGATGTTGTCTTTGCTTTAAAGATTTGGAGACACTACCTGTACGGTACCAAATGCACTATCTTAACAGATCACAGGAGTTTACAGCACGTATTTGACCAGAAGGAGCTTAACATGAAACAGAGACGTTGGGTTGAGCTCCTGAACGATTACGATTGTGTGATCAAATACCATGTGGGCAAAGCTAATGTTGTTGCAGATGCTTTGAGTCGGAAGGAAAGAGTCAAACCCTTGCGCGTTAGAGCAATGGGAATGACTGTGCAAACAAGTCTGAGAGATCAAATCCTACAAGCACAACAAGAGGCAGTGGCAAGAAACAACTTGAGAAACGAGGTCGACTATGGAGCCGAGAAACACTTTGAGACAAAACAAGATGGAGTTATCTATTTTCAGGATCGTGTTTGGATCCCAGCAGTAGATGAACTTCGAACACTCATACTTTACGAGGCACACAAGACACGTTATTCTGTTCATCCTGGTGCTCATAAGGTGTACCAAGATCTTAGGTCGTTTTATTGGTGGCCGGGTATGAAGAAAGATGTGGCTACTTATGTTGGTAAGTGCCTAACATGTGCTAAAGTCAAAGCTGAACACCAGAAACCGTCAGGTTTGCTGGAACAACCGGAGATACCACAATGGAAGTGGGAACAAATAGCTATGGATTTTATTACCAAGCTACCCCGTACTTCCAGCGGACATGATTCTATATGGGTCATCATTTACAGATTGACCAAGTCCGCTCACTTCTTACCAATTCAAGAAAACTACAAGACGGAGAAGCTTGCAAGACTCTATGTAAATGAAATAGTAGTACGACATGGTGTGCCTCTATCTATTATTTCTGACCCGGACAGTCGATTTACATCGCAGTTCTGGAAATCACTGCAACAATCCTTAGGGACAAGTGTCAACTTAAGCACCGCTTATCATCCACAAACGGATGGCCAAAGCGAGGGAACGATTCAAACCCTAGAGGATATGTTGAGGACATACATCCTAGACATCAGGGGAAGTTGGGATAAACATCTACCACTCATCGAGTTCTCCTACAACAATAGCTACAACAGCAGTATCGGATGTGCTCCGTTCGAAGCATTATATGGTAGAAAATGTCGGTCACCAATTTTTTGGACCGAAGTGGGAGAGAACAGAATCACTGGGCCGAACTTTTGCAGGAAACTACTGATAAGATTGCCCAGATCCAACAGAGATTACAAGCAACACATAGTCGCGAAAAGAGTTACCCAGACAAACGGCGAAAGCCTTTGGAATTCCATGTGGGTGACCGAGTCATGTTGAAAGTGTCCCCGTGGAAAGGCGTGGTTTGTTTTGGGGCTAAACGCAAATTAGCACAACGGTATGTCGGACCGTTCGAGATAACTCAACAAATTGGTCCTATGGCATACAGACTCAGACTTCCTGATGAACTCAGCAGGGTGCACGATGTATTTCATGTATTAAATCTTAAGAGATGTCTCGCTGATGAATCGTTAGTCATACCTCTGGAAGAGATACAAGTGGATGAACAATTACATATCATTGAAGAACCTGTAGAGATTATGGATCGTGAAGTCAAGAGACTGAAATGAAGCCGTATTCCTATCATGAAGGTTCGTTGGAACTCCAAGCATGGACCAGAATTTACCTGGTATCGTGAGGATCACATGAAGACAAAGTATCCCTATCTGTTTGAAGAAGTAGTGCCTGACAATGATGTTCAAATTTCGGGATGAAATTTCTTTAGCAAGGGGAGACTGTGACAACCAGTACCTGATTGTCCGGCAAGTCCGTACGGTACGTGTACTTTCACTATTTACTATGTGTAAATACAAGGTGTAAACAGTTGTATGTATTTAAGTGAAAACTTAAATACAGTAAATACAACAACTCAGGAGAAACAACAATGTGCAAACAAATGACAAAAACATATCGGTTGCGATCTGATATCCACAAATGACAGGAATCAGATGGCCGATAATTCAAGGAGAATTCAAAGATAACAATGTGAATGAAGGCAAGTTTAGTTGAGTCCGTCGGTGAGGAAATACAAATCAAAGTAAAAGTTCAGTATTGTTTCAGAATAACAAACTGACAGGGTGTTTGCGTGAGTGACGATTCACACAAACATAACTGTGTGTTTAATGTATGAAATGATGACTGAAAGGTAGAAAACAAGAATCAGAAAGTGAAACCGTCATCGGATTCGTTCGGGTGACGATTCGAACGAATACGCGTGATGGCGGAATGATTTGAAGAAACGAAAAGGCGAAACGAACTAAAAATAATAAAATAATACAATTAAAAAGATTTACCAGGAATAACCATCTTAAAAACCTAAAAATAAAACCTTTTATTTAAATCCGTAAAATACGAGTGTTACGCTCCGGAAACGTAACGAAATCAAAAACCAAGCAACCGAAACGAACCAGAACACACCCGGGGTATATAAACCCTAAATAAGTTTATCCTCCTCATTTAATACACTCCACTCTCTCTGTAACCCCAAATCCTAAACTCTCTTTCTCTCTGTAGGATTTTCTCACAAAAAATCCTTCATAACTTCATCATTTCTTGATGAAATCTTGCAATCTTGGTGTCTAAACGAAGCTATTGATCCCCTCTACGTGAAAGTACAACAGATCAGAAGTAAATCCAACAGAAATCGAGGTAATCTGTGTTGCAAAGCTTCGGATTCTAGGGTTTTGTAACCCTTGTGCGATCCATCAACTTCAACCAGCCTAAACGACCCTAAAACACATGAGCCTTACAGGAAAACACATTAGGGGAAGGAGTAATAGGTTCTACCTTGCAATTGGGTCATGAGACTCGACATGAGGGGCTGTGACCGATTGCCTTCGACTGGCCGAATGGCCAGCTGGCCGACTGAACCACGGCCGAAGAACAGGACTTAGGGCCGCAAGGCCAGTAGACCGATTGAAACCCATTCGCTCTCCACTCTCATTCGGACAAGCACACACCATTCGCATGAGCTGCCACATTCGGTTGGGGCCATATTAGCATGGACCACATTCGGCCAATGCATGGTCCCTTCGCCCCTTGTTCATTCGGCCATGCTCTTTCGAGGGATTACTTTGTGTGGCAGCCATCCCTCAAGACAAGATGATGATGATGTGTTTAACCAAATTCAATAACAATATACATGAAATCATGAGTATTTGAACAATTGCTACAAAGGTGGTGAAAAATTTGCTAAACAAACTAATTAACACCTAAAACCTTTTCATGAGGTGTTAAATGTTTAAGTTATAATTTACTACCTATATTAACACAATCAAAAGAAGATTAACTTTTCTAAGTTATCAACAACTAGAGTTTTAGCATATTTAAAATTCTAAGTACTATACTTAGAAACTACCTTAATATGCAAATTTCAATAATAACAAACCTAAGTCTGACACTATGAGAATGTTATATATTTTCAAGCTTGGACTTAGGTTAATATTGATGATTGAGATCAAGGCTCTAAACACAAAATTTACTAAGCTTAATCTAAGTGATTAAGTGTTAGTATGTTACATCACGAGCGAATGAGAACTACGCGATAAGAAAGACCTACAAGTGTTAGCCAACTTGAGGGCTAACACACACACATTCACACAAATACTTATAAATTATACTTATAAGTTACAAACATCGTGAAATCAATACAGGATCGTGAAAACAAACTCAAGAACAACAGTGAGCGCGTGCATTCTTGCTATTACTTAGTCAACCACTTCAATTACAAGGTGAGTTCATACGCCCCTTTTCTAATCTTATCTGATTTTCAAATCTCGGGGCTGAGAAACATGCTAATGTTTTTAATTATTTAAAAGTTTTAGTACAACATTTCACATATGTTATGATTTAGATAATATTGTTTATCTTTATTATCGCTTATCATTGTATGTATGCTTGTGTGATCATAACATAACAGAGATATCTAGGATAAAACATGATAATATTGTTTCATAATTCATCCTCACAATAGAATAATACAAGTTGTAAGATTATATCTTAGAACACCTTATTATTCCTACACGAATGAATAATGAGATAATCAAGAGACAACACTCTGACAATGACAACAACTAACAAGAATGATATGATGATAACATAATTTCACAATATCATTCACCACCGGAGTTAACTAAGTGTAGTAAGACTAGTTCTTACAACACTATGATTACAACTCGGTGAAGACTATGGGATAACATGAGACAATTATCAATGAAAACAAGAATGATGATAATGAGCACATAACTTCATGATATCATTCACCACCTGAGCTAACTAAGTGTAGTAAGACTAGCTCTTATAACACCGTAGTTACAAATGGGTGAAGGCTATGGGATGACAAGAATGATAATCATGATAACGTAATTTCATGATAACAAAACCATTCACACAATTAGTAACATCTTGTAATAAGACTATGAGAACACACAACAATTGATTACTATTAAACTGTCTGTATTATATCACAACAATCATGTGTTCATGTATTCAAGTCCAATTGTAAGTCCCTTCAAGAGAATCGTTTACCAGTTAATTTAGTGTGACTAAACCGACGATAACGTAGTGGTACCATAGGTTTGACAAACCGCCGGCGAGTGAGGTCGGTAGGATGATCGTATTCAATCATTGGCCGGTAACGTATGATTGGTAACAGGGTGACTCAAGTCAGGTTTGGTAAACGACACATGGTGATAATAATCTGCAGTAACTAGTTGTAATTAATCCTTAGATCCTATTAGCTATTAGACTGAGGAATTGATTTTCTCTCATGTCACATTACTGGTAATAGTTTCGTTGAAGGCTATGGGAACACAAATGCGATAGAGGTAAATCAGATGCATTGTGATCTGATTATGTAAGGATCACAATGGATTTATTTTAGGCTCTACGCATTCCAAGATGAGATCAATATCAATAGGTTAACTATCACTCTTACTATTAGTTGTGAATTACAGTTAACCCCACAAGCGAGAGAATAATAACAAGGATAAGATTAAATAAATCTAGTTTCCTTAAAACACTCAGGGTTCATCAACACTTCGGTTTTGGTGACTTTAATCCCTCATATTCTATTATTCTACATATGACACATGTAACATCAGTGCCAGAAACGTAATCGGAACAGTGATCTGCACCGTAACTTGCACAGTAACTCAAGTACAAACTATGTGTATTAATTGAATGCTATTATCATGTAATGCTCGACACAAAAACAATTATGCAATTGTTTAACCTGATTCAATTCATGGTTTAACAGTCAGAAACATATCAGACACACTGAATTGTCACATAAATGATTGTTAGGATGCTAGTTTGTATAAACGTATGCTAGGGTGAACAGAACAAAACAATAACGGACGTCGTTACGGAAATGCTAAATGGACGGATTATTCGTATAGGTGACGATCTGTACGAATATATTTGAAAGTTTAACGTTTTGAATGATTTCTAATAATTAGAAAACCATATTGAAAAGTGTAGCTATCGTCGTATTCGTACGGTGACGATTCGAAGAAATACGCACGACGACTATACGATTCGATTTAAATTGTAAATTAAATATTTTTAGAAAATTTGAAATAAACTGAAGATATCTAGTTAACTTAATAGGAACTACCACCTAAATGTAATTTATAAACTTTGCTTTTAAAACCGTAACGTTACGTTACGAAAACGAAGGAAAACCGACGTTTTACACGAAACCGAGTGAAACCGAACGCGACCGAACACGCGGTTAGATGAAAGAATTAAATGGGACATTTATTTCCCCATTACCCTTCCACCTACCAGCCACCATCACCCCAAATCGTCACTTTCTCTCTCTACACACTCTCTCTCTGGAAACCCTCACTCTATCTTCTTCATTTCTCAACCAAATCAAGCAATTTTGGTGTCTAAACGACCACCACATCACGTAGATCACGAAAGTACAGAAGATATGAGCTTCGAACCGTTTATTTGGAGGTAAAAACGAGTTCTTTGTCACGGTTTTAGGGTTTTCTACCCCTTGTTCGAACCATCTATAGAAACCGGTTAACCACCCTTCAAACCTTAGGGAAAACACATCACAAGCCCTTAGAAAACTGTATGAACAAAGGGGATACCACAATCTAGTTCTAAAATCCGATTTTTGGTGAGTTGTTGACCCAAGAAAGCGACCGGCCGAATGGCCTTGGCCGAAGCAGCCCTAGGTCGAATGGCCAACCCCAGCCGAAAGATTTCATTCACTCGGCCCTTGCTCATTCGGTCATTCCTTGTTCGCCCCAAATGATTCGGCCTAGGTGTCATACGATCGATTCTCATCCGGCTACCACCCCATTCATCCGGAAAACAATTTAGTCGATCGGCAGCTCCCAATCAGCCAAGCTATTCGGCGAAGGCCTCATGCGGCCAAGCCCTTCGGCCCAAGGACCCTTTGGTCAAGTGTTAACCGAACCAAGAACAGGGGGGTTAACTGAAGAAGGCGACTAAACTATGAGGCATATTGGGAGTTTTAAACACTCACACACACACTTTATGCATGCATGGTGTGTGTGTGTGTTCATGGGAAGTGTTAGGGTTTTTCCTAACATGAAGCCAATTTTGTATGAACTAAAGTATAAGCATGAGTTTTGACAACAAAGAGGATAAGATCGCTTGTATTGATTAATACCAATTCATGGAATCCATAAGTAATATTATGGCTTTCATTATGAGGCAAAGACCTAAAGAAAACAATGTAAGTGTGGGTGGGGATTAGGTTCCAACATCTAACACTTAGTGATTTCTATGCAACCAATATAATTAAGCTAGAGGATTCCATTGGACCCTCTAAGCAAAGCTATACACAAGTTTGATTCAAGAACCACGGAAAAGCAAGGACCTAACAAAGGACTTGGGGTTAATTGCATGAAATTAACCTAAGTCTAATAAGCTAAATTAAATTATGTTTTAATTAAATAGAATAACTTATAAAACTTCTTTAATAAAAGTGCTTCAAATGGAAAAAATGATTCTATTTTAATGATTTAAATTAAGTTGAACTAATTAAAATGTTTTAATTAAAGACTTGTAATGATTACTTACGAATTAAGGGTTATGAATGGGTAATACATTAGACTAGTTAGAAAGAATCCTAGAAACTCATTAGTAACATAGGACACTTAGTTGCACGCCGAGACCGAAACCCTAGTTTGCGTTTATTATAAATACTTATAGAACTCGAAACCTTTTAAAACAACATAGGTGTTGAGGATACATAAACCACAAATTCACGAGTGCGCATTAATAGTTGTAATTCATACTTAGCAACACAGGTGAGTTTATTTGTCCCTTTTCAAACAATGTTGTTTTACTTCGGGACTGAGAAGCATGTTTACATATTTTAAATAAATGTTTAAATGTGTCTGAAATGTTTTTATACTTATTCATAAATGCTGATGATTTATACACTCATCCTTAATGATAATGTTTCATACACTATTACTCATTGCTTATTGTTTAAAACTCTGGAAGCTCCTAAATGCCAAGAAAACAAATACCGAAACTCTGAAATGCTTTTATAAACTATACTTTTGGAAGCTTGTATACTTAACCACATAAAGACTCATATGTTTGAAATGCTTGATATGCTCGAAATGCTTGGAAATGCTCGAAATGCTATACACACTTGTATGCTTGATATGTTTGAAATGCTAAGACAACGTGCTAGTACTTGTATGCTAAAGTTATCGGCTATGATAGAATGGACTAATTGGGCTCTCAGTGCTTGCCATAGGGTGTTCTTCATAGCCAGGACCTTGAGGAGCAGACTGTTGGCCTCTCAGTGCTTGCCATACAGTGATTCCTCATTGTCCACCCATACTTTGTGATGTGCGACTAGGATGATTCTGGTTTTCTTTAGTTGACTTTGTGTCATCTTGGGAAATCTTTTATCAAAACACCGATGTTTTGATTCACAACTAGTTCCGATATGGATGGATATTGGATTCCTTATGGTGTTCAGTTGTCCATAAAGGTAACTCTCAAAACTAGACTTACAAATGCTATTGTGTGCGTGTTTTAAAATTTTAAATAGAATGCTTAAAGCTATGATGGAAATGGGATTGGATGGTAGGTAAAATGCTTAATTGTCATTAACAACAATGTCATATGTGGTTTGGTGTGTGGTGGGATGGCGTCTGGGCAGGTTGTAGGCTCGATCCTTTCGTATGCCCTATATATAAGCATACAGAGCTGGATATTACAGGTGATGTTAATGAGGTTAAGGTTGATACTGAAAAGGTTTGCAAAAGCTATTTTTCAAATACTAAACTATATGAACTCACCAACCATTGTGTTGACTTTGTTTTCTTACATTTCTCAGGTGACATACAGGAATAAACTAAGCCTCAGAAATGCATTCTAGGATGCCCAGTTAGAGGACCTAGTAGTTTTTGGAAAGCACATATTTTGATGATTGTTGTGAATCACTTTTGATATCTTGTACAGTTACAAGATAGTAAACATTTGATTCTTTTGATAGGTTTGCTCAGTTAATTATCAAGCATTGACAATTGTAATTTAACTTTGTAATCCTAGATTAATGCTATTTGTGCTTTAGTTATTCTCAATGTTGATGCTACGTAAACAATCTGATCATCAAGATTATCATTCCCGATATCGTGCCCCAGGAACCTTCCGCCCGACGGGACACACAATCCGGCCCGCCGGCTAGGGGTGTGACAACACATTGGGTGATGAACACAACTTGTCACACCCTGAGCCGGCGGGGTTGGATCGAAGTCCCCATCGGGCGGAAGGTTCCCGGGGCGTGATATCGTGGGTGATACTCTAGATGATCAGATTGTTTACATAGCATCAATGTTTAAGAATAACTAAAGCACAATCAAATGATAACTAGGATTACAAAGTTAAATTACAACATCAAAGTTCATCAATTTAACTAAGTAAACCTAATAAAAGAATCAAATGTTTATATCTTGTATATGTACAAGATAACAAAATTAATGTGTATCATCAACAAAAGATGTGCTTCCCAAAAGTCTACTAGGTCCTCTATCTAGGCAGCCTAGTATGTATATCCTGAAGCCTTAGCTTATACCTGTTCTTCACCTGAGAATGCATGTAAGAAAACAAAGTCAACACAATGGTTGGTGAGTTCCTAAGGTTTATAAGTTTAAAATAGTTTTAACAAACCTCCTTCGGTAAAAACTTAACCTCATTAACTCCACATGTAATATCCAAATCGGTATGCTTATATATAGGGCATACCCCTGAGTCGAGCCTACAACCCGCCCAGACGCCATCCCACCACATACTAATCCGGATATGACACTGTTCTTAATAATAATTAAGCATTTTACCTACCAATCAACCCATTCCTCATCAAAGCTTTTGTTTTCTGTTTCAAAGTTTACAAGTCTATAATGTTCACAAGTGTTAGTTTCAAAGTATGTTTATCAAGCATCATAGTTTCACACGCACATAGTTTAGCTATCCCTAATCTCATGCGTGAGTACAAGATCTGCACTAGCAGTCGTTTAGCAATTACGTAGCTCACGGATAGATACAAGCTCGGCACTAGCAGTCGTTTAGCAATTACGTATCTCATGAATTGGTTAAGCTTAGTCTAGCAGTTACGTGTCTCCTATACAAGATACAAGCTCTGCACCAGCAGTCGTTTAGCAATTACGTATCTCATACATAGACACAAGCCATGGATACACAAGTAATCCAGCAATTACATATCTCATATAAGCAGACAAAAGCTCTGCACTAGCAGTCGTTTAGCAATTACATGTCTCTTATATAGATAATAGCTTAGCATCGTTATGTTTAAGTTTAGCAATTACATACCTCATATAAGCAGACAAAAGCTCTGCACTAGCAGTCGTTTAGCAATTACATGTCTCTTATATAGGTAATAGCTTAGCCTCGTTATGGTTAAGTTTTACATGTATCTCAATCCATAGGTACAAGCTTTACACTAGCTGTCGTTTAGCTATTACGTAGCCTATGATTAGATACATGCGCAATGTTTCATGCGCAAGTAGTAGTTTCAAGCATATAGTTTCAAGTGTCCACACAATGTCTCATCATGAATTCCATAGGTTTGCATTGAGTCTCATGTTTAAGCAGATAGTTTTCACAAGCATAAAGTCTCACATTTAAGCATATGGTTTCATAAGCATCAAGTAACATGTTTAAGCATATCGTTTCACAAGCATCTAGTCTCATGTTTAAGCAGCAAGTCTCATAAGTATCCAACATATGGTTTCAAGCCTCAAGTTTAAAGTACAAGTTTCAAGTCTATTGTTTTTCAAAGTATACTAAGTTCCAAGCAAAGGTTTCAACATAAGTATCATGTTTATGTTTAAGGCATTAAATAACATTTCAATAGTTTATGAAAATGTTTAACATGCTTCTCAGTCCCGAAGTATAACAAAGAAGTTTGGAAAGGGACAAATGAACTCTCCTTGTGTCCGTAGTAGTTGACTATAAAACAAGAATACGCACGCTCTTTGTTTGCACTTGTTGGGTTGTTCAAGCTCTTGTATTGATTTCATAGTATTTGTAGTTGATAAGCATTTGTTTGTAAAAATTCGTTGTGCGCATGAATGTTGGTGTTAGCCCTAGGGTTGGCTAACACCAGTGTGTCACGGTCTTTATTCGGCCCTAATTTGGTTTTTTTTGAATATTCAAAGCCCTTAAATGTTAAGCTTATCATTTGTATTACATAATTCATACTTAAATATATGTTTAGCTTTACAAAAGAATCTGATGTAATCCTTGTTCATCGTGTTAGTGTGTTAGGAAATTCCAATTCATTTGGGCCGAATAAGGGTTTGTTAACCCGGGCCAATCACGTGTTATCATCGGGCTTATTGTGACTCTATGTGGGCCGGATTAAATATAGTGTGGGCCGAAGGTTTGGGTTGGGCTTAGGCAAAGAGATGGGCCGGTTGTGATGCATGGCCCAATATAGATATGTGTGGGCTTTAGTACTTGGGCCGAACAAAAGAGGATTGGGCCGCCTAGTTGTATTGGGCCGGAGGTTCCTGTTGGGCTGAATTGTTAGGTTTGGATCGAGTATCAACTGTTGGGCCGAGATAATAATGGGCCTGGGCCAGCTACATGGGCTAACCAAAACAGATTTGTAGGGTCAAAGAATTGGGCCTAAATCGCTCTTGGGCCTAAACAACCTACTAATCGGTTGCCATGTACATGATTGGGCCTCGGTTTGGGCTTAAAATGGTCGACAGAAAGGTCCGGCATTATTCCCAGCGAACCTATTGGATTTCCTGATTAAGGTTCGGCTAACTTTCATGCATGGGGGTCGTGGTTCCAAAGACTCGGCTGATGCTACCAGGTTCGGCCAGGTGAGTGGTAATTAGAAGGTTCGTCGACCATAACCCATCAAAGGTTCGGTGTGGTGTGGCACATCCCAGGGTTCGGCAGATTATTAGGCCAAGGGTTCGGGTCCTAACGTGGGTTCGTCGGCCTCAGTTGGTTCGACCAGAAGTGAGAAGGTTCGGCTGGCGAGGGAAAATCCCATCTAAGGTTCGCAGGAACCATGCAAGGTTCGTTGAAAGTGATAAGGTTCGGCCAGGAGATGGTTCGCCCATGAAGGTTCGGTGGTCCACAAGGTATCAGCAGGGTTCGTCTAATAGGGACAGGTGAACTGAAGGTTCGTTCTGATGCATGGTTCGCCAAGGAAAAAGGGTTCGCCACCCCATACGGGTTCGGCCAGCTTTCGTTCCAACCCAAACAGCTTCGCCCGTTGTGTGCTCCACGAACCCTGAAACTCGATGAGCACCACCTCTGTCCCGTCGAATCTGAGATCCTACAGGGCCCTCCTATGATAATGGCTATGCTACTAGACCTCTCATGGGCTTGGTGTTCGAAAGATGAAGCAAGATAATCGGTTTACATGGGTGGTTCGAACATCAACATAGAAAACCCTATAAATCCGAACCTTTAAGCATCAATACCTCAAAATCACCTGGACCAAAGCTCAGATGAGTTGTACTTTCTTGTAGAGGGCTTCAAGAGCTTCGCGTGGGCGCAAGAATCACTCGATTTCGTTAAGAAACGAGTGAGATATGGGATTTCAAAGGTTTGAATTTGGTGGTGAAGGTGAAAACCGGAAATGGTGAGTAGAGAGAGAGGAAAAATGAATTAAATGAGGTGGTTAGCCTCATTTGAGGCTTTTATACCCCGTAGGTATTCGGGTTCGTTTCGGTTGCTCGGTTCGTAATTTCGTCGCGTATCCAGATCTTTACGCGCGTTTTTCGTAAATAAAATAAAAAGAATTATTTTTAACAGTTTGGATGTCATTAAATTTTAATAATTATTTTAAATTTTGTTTAATAAATTTATTTGTCGAATTTCGTTATTTTTACGCATTTCATTTATTGTTTCGCGATTTAATAAAATAGTTTAGTTTAAATTGTTTTATGATGAGTTTCAAAATTGTAAAATAGGAAATATTTTATTTCCTTAAATTATTATCGTTCGTTTCGTTTCGTGTTCGTTTTCGTTTCGTCAGAACGCGTCGCCATCGCGCGTATTCGTTCGAATCGTCATTCGAACGAACACGACGATGGTTTGGCTTTCTGATTCTTGTTTTCTACTGTTAAGTCATTATTTCAGAATGTTAAACTATCAGAATCATTCGTACAGATCGTCACCTCTACGAATAATTCGTCTGTTTAGCATTCCGTAACAATAACCGTTAAAGTTTCATTTTGTTTAACCTAACATACGTATATACACAATAGTATCAAATCAAGTTTCTGTGTTTCAACACTGTGTTGTCTGACATGTTTCTGACTGTTAAACTCTAAGGTTTCAGTCAAATCCAGACAATCGTATAATAGTTTCATGTTAATCAAAATGCATCAATAGTATAAACATAGTTTCACGCAATGTGTACCTGATTTACTGTTCAAGTTTACTGTTGCGATCACTGTTCCGGCACTGATGTTACACAACTCTTATGGGTGAATATCAAACGGGTTGAATACATGTGAGATAGAAATGGTTATCCATAGTTATATTGCATGTGGTATTGAATTATGTTAGGTTATGTGGTGGGATGTCGGCTGGGGCTTGTTCCCCTACGTATGCCCTATATATAAGCATAACTGATGGGATGAAATACTAGTTGTAAATATAACTATGGAGATGCCATTGTGTGAGACAAGTGAATCAAACACTAAGAGGACTTGTGTATGACATTGTGACTGTGAATGTTAACAAATCAATGTTTTCAATTACTAAACTTATGAACTCACCAACCTAGTGTTGACTTTGTTTAAATGCATGATTTCTCAGGTGACGAACATGTTTAGTCACCAGCAATCAGGACTTAAGCTAGTGGACTTTTAGAAGACCTAGCTTCATTTTGTGTTGAGCATATTTTGAATGACAAAACAGTGAATTATCTTTTTTAGATCTTGTACAGTTACAAGATTGAAAACTCAATGATTCTTTTGGATAGATTTACTTAGTTAAATTATGAACATAACAATGTAATTTAAATTTGTAATTCTATATCATTGTCATGTTAGAATTTCTCAATTATCATGCGCCATGTAAACAATCTGATCACTTTGATTATCAAACGATATTGCGCCCCGAGAACCTTCCGCCCGACAGGAAAGTCGATCCAGCCCGCCGGCTCGGGGTGTGACAGCCACAGACCTAATCTCACCAGCGCATTCCATTAGGTTATTGATATGCAAAAGATAAATTTGAATGTGAATAGTCATTTTATTAACTTATTAAATATGTAAAAAGATCAATGGCAATGTATAATTAATCGTCAATAAATCCTTAAGGCGAGGAACTTTAAATGTAACTGAGTGTGGGATCCACCAGCTTCATGATTAAAGTGAAAATTAATTAAATAATGTTTAACATTTACTTTGGTCATTGTATTTTAACTTTAAAGTGGATTAATATATCAATAATGAGTTTTAAGTTTATTGTGAATTAATTATTATCATATTAATGTTAGAAAGATAGATTGATATGATTCCACTCTTATGCACATATATTTATATACTTAATGTGTTATCTCAGTTACAATAAACCGAAACCTTGATAAGATAAAGTCAGATATGATTTCATATGGATCTTTTTAAAATTTCATAACAAAATTTATAAAGATTTTGTTGTGTTTTAACGTAAAGTTTTTTAAAAATCCAAAAATATTTTACATTTCACCTTCGAGGTATGTTTTAAAGATTTTTCATCTAAGGTGTTTTTAGTGTTTAAGATAGATTATAAATTTTATTGTTACTATACATTGTTGAAATTTTGGATTTTAACCAAGTATTGGCTCATCGATATTGGTAGTTGTAATCCCTAGGATTTTTCGATTAAATTTAAAGTTGTAATAGAGCCAAATTTTAAATAATAAAAATCATGGGAATTCTTAGACAAAAGTTAAGTCATATATATATATATATATATATATATATATATATATATCTAATAAAATTTTTAATTGAATTTAATTAAAGATAAAAAATTTAAATGTAAATAAAATAAAACATTTATGTAAGAACTATAATCTATAATATGTTGAAACATTTTTTTTTCAAGATATCTGAAAAATATATGAATACATAATTTAAATAATTTTTATGACGTTAAATAACAAATTCAACCTTGTAATACTTTTACTAAACTTTATTATAAAATAGGAGGCCGATCTTGCCACGCTTTTAATTTGTTTCTCTCTTACCCGGCACCCCCACAAACCAATCCAAATCGCTGATGAGACAAAATATGATCAAAATGTAACTAGGGTTCATCGGGGTTTGCCGGCATATGTTAAAAATAATTGGGGTGACTTACCTTCTGATGCGAGACAAGACCAGCTAGGAAAACATACTCGAGTTATGGCTGAGTTAGCGGAATTGTTCAGGGTCAAGCCGTGCTTGGGCTGTTTCTTAATTTTTCGCCTTTTCATCCATTGTTTTTGCATAATAAAAACTACAAAAATTCTAACTTTTATTCCCTCGTTAACTGTCAGTGATTTTACCAATTTTCGGTAAAATAACAAATTTCTTTATTATTTAAAGACAGTTTTTGTCATCAAAAACAAATTATTAATTGATTTAAAGATCATATAATATATCTAGAAACATATTTTAGAGACATATATAATCAATTATTAAAGTATCAAATTATGGGATATAAATAAATTTATATGTTCTATTCTATTTTTTTTATTATTATTTTTCATATACAAAAATAATTGCAGAGAGTTTATAAATTATTCTAATCATAGAATAATTTTATAATCAAATCTTTTTATATTGTTTAAAATTCAAAAATTATTAAATTACAAAAAGTTTATAAACATAGAATAATTTTATTCTATAATTATTCTAAAAAAATTTTCATAGAATCTTAAGAGAATATACTTTTTATAGATAAACATTAAACTATATTTTAGAATAAATGAATTTGTAAATTAAAGCAAATGGATGGAATGTTATTCAAATGCTAAATACTTATAAAAAACATGAATATTTAAATAAATAAATAAATAAATATTCCAAATAAAATCTTTCAAACTTAAACTTATTTCTACAGAATTTATAGGAATGTTAAACTTATTTACTTATTCGTATGAACTTTAGTTTGTTGGGTGATAGTTGACTAGGAAACTATAGCATGAACCTTGGACTAGCTATTCAATTTAAGGTGAGTTTCTTCACACTTCCTCTTCACATATTTCCGTTTTTGGGGATCTTACACATGTATGTGTTCGAACTTATTTCATTCTAGCATTTATTGAAACTTATTTCATTATAGCATTTATTCAAACTACGATGCAAGCCTTAGACCTAGGTAGAACTCCCTCTCCAGTCAAAAATCTTGTGGCCAGCTTGTTCTCTAAGTCTTATAATTATAATAAAAACAGAAATACTAATTTAAGTGATATTGGGAGAACAAATCCATATATCTCAGGGAATGATGGGATATAAATACCAAAACATTTATACATAGTAGACACAAAGGAATAAGACAAGCAACTGACATTTACAGTCTCCGATATAAGACAAAAGTACATAATAGCAGATCAAAGTCAACAACAACTGAAAGAGTAAAAACCTAATACTAAAGCCATTCGTGCTTCTTCAGTCTTTAGCCTTCAGTTCTTGTCATAGGTCCCTTGCTTCAGACTCTGTTCCGTGTTTGGTTCTCCGCAGTTATGATTGGGCTTGACAGTTGTTGTCTTATAGTTTTTTATTGATTCAGCTTTTGTTGTTCCGTGGTTGCACTCTATGGCTTGCATTCGGCTTTCTAGTGGTTGTCTTTAGTTGTTAAACTAATCAGTGGTTAACTAGAACAGCTGAGAATGTGGTTTAGGATTCATCAGTCCTTATTTTCCAACAATCTCCATTACATTAATGAAGCCAAAACCATTTTGTTCTTTAAAATTTCCCAAATCATTTTGAAGATTGGGCTGCAACACCCTCCTAAGATTAGCCTCATAAACGTCTAATATGGAATACCAATATGTGAAGGAGGTTCTGGAATCATTAAACCTCTCTATTTCAATAGCATTGGTAATTTATCAAATAACCATCTTCTGATCCCTAGATGATCTATGGATATATGCTTTAATTTTTTAGGAGGATGATTTAGGTCTTTTGGGGGCTGGAGCCTTTGGAAGTGGATTGAGTAGGAGGAACCTCTGGCTGGGGCAAGTGCACAATTTCCTTTATTTTGTCACAGCATATTGGTTTGGTTGACAGTTGATCAGAAGGTCAGGCATGATTTTTTCTTCAATTACAACTAAGGGCCGGAATTGATGACCAGAATCAGTTATTGGTTATCATCCCATACAATACTACTGAGTTCAACAGTAGAATCAAAATTCTTTAGGGCGTTCGCTTTAACATGAATCCTGACCTTTGGAGGCAAGCCCTCCATGTACAATTTCACCCTACGTTCCTCAGCAGAAACCAAATGAGGAACAAGTCTAGCCATCTCATTAAACCTTGACGTGTACTGACGGTGGTTCAGACTCCCAGCTTTCAGAACCAGAAACTCCCTTTCAACCTTATCGAGTTCATTCTTGGGACAGAACTGTTAAGTAACCAGTTCCTTGAGGTCGTCCCAAGTCATCTTCTCTACATCAGCTGCAGCTTTGGACTGCTTAATGGTGTTCCACCAGTGAACTGCCTCCTCGACGAAAGAGTGAGCTGCAAACTTAACAGCTTGGTCAACTCGACACTCACTAATGGAGATAACAGCCTCCATCGCAGATACCCAGTGGCAGGTGGCCACAGCATCCTTCTTTCCATCAAAGGTTGGTGGGTTGCATCCCTTGAAGGACTTGTAGTCACAGCCCTTCAGTTTCCCAGTCAATGAGTCGTCACTCTTGGTCTCGATGATCAGCACATCATCTTCTTTGGTGCTTTCTTTAGTTCCCTCAAACTTGTCTTTCAGAGCATCCTTCAGTGCCTTAGCAATCATTGCCGTCATCTTTTCATCCATGATCTTGCAGACCTCATCAGAAATAGCCTTTACTAAAATAGGTTCTAGTGTGAACTCCTCTTCATTTTCCTATGGCTCACTGTGCTCATCTCCTCCTTCGTTGACATGTTTCTCGGCCTCGACATGTGGCTCCCGTGTTCGCTGTGGTTGTTTTCGCGGTCTACCCTTTCGTCCAGCCATCTTAACTTTCTACATAATGAAATAATTGGTGAGTCAGAACAAGAATCAGTTTAGGACGAAATAAGTGTTGTAAATCGTTAATGACGTTGATCAAGTGTTATTAAACATTTACCAAACTCATAGGCTCTAAACATTTCCCATCCCATCTCTTCAATGTGCATGACACTAACTACTTACGAAACCGGGCACCTCGCAGAGGTTGGTTTTCACCACAACACATAGGTCTTAAACTAAAAACTTTCATAAACATGCAGCGGAAATGTAAACATAGTTTGATAAACAGAATTCAATAAAGTGTCTATATCAAAATCATATCGAATTGCCAAAACCAACGGATCGTCTGGATTGATGCCTGAGCTCCATGCTTTCTCTTATCATAGCTTTAACCTAACATACATGCTAAATCAAGTCAGCTTACGCTGGTGAGTTCTAGTCTTCATAAAACATCATAGTCGTTTAGTGAGTTAAACATTTTAACATGAAAGCGTTATATCATACACATAAACCATAACACATAACCATGTCATCATCGTAGCCATATAACCATCGTCATCATCGTAGCCATATAACCATCGTCAACATCAAAACCACTGTCATCAACATGAGCAGTGGGCTTATGCCGGCACAAGGCTCCATGTTTATAGTCCGATCGACTCCTACCATGTTTATAGCCCGATCGGCTCTTACCATGTTTATAGCCCGATCGGCTCCGTGTTTATAGCCAGATCGGCTCTTACCTTGTTTATAGTCTGATCGACTCTCATGTTTATAGTCCGGTCGACTCTGTGTTTATAGCCCGATAGGCTCTTACCATGTTTATAGTCCGATCGACTCTCATGTTTATAGTCCGGTCGACTCTGTGTTTATAGCCTGATCGGCTCTTCATATCCTGAAATGTTCATGTCATCGTCCATACTTACTAGTATTGGTACTAGTACATCATGCATACATATCCTATAACATGTATAGGAACTCATCATAACATTCTATCATCACATACATAGCATGCAAGCATCATAGCATATTATCATACATCATGGCATCATGTAATGCTAGCATCATTTCCTCATTCATACATCATGGCTTCATATTTTCATATCATGCTAGCATATAATCATCATTCAACATTCATGCAACATTCATGCATCCTAGTATTCTAGGACCTCGTCAGAGCATCTATTAACTATTGTCTTAGTTAACCTCATAATGCATGCTCTCATTAACATGTTATGTCATCATAACTCATTTACCATGCACGTATCATACCTTAGCATATTCCCAGACACATTTCATCATGTGAAATACATATTCATACATACATCATCATGGCATAACATCATTCATTAATCATCATAACATAATCACATAACATAACAATAAGCATGTATGCCAGCCCAAAACAGTAAGTGTAAATAGGGCGTCTAGAACTCACCTGATAATGGCTCCTTGTCTTCTTAACCGAACTCCTTAGTCAAGACTTGGGAACCTACATCAGTATATCGTCTCATCACATACCATTCTTAAACTTAGGATATATTCTAAGTCCCCATAACTACTAGCTTCCCCTTTCTAACTTCCTGTTCTCGAAACTTAGCTAAGTATTCGAAACACTTGAAGTTCATTAAGTTCCCATGTACACGAAATTACAGAGTTCACGAAATGGCTGGTACTCGAAACCATCACATGTATTCAAAATAACCTGTGTATTCGAAATACCCCTTCGTATTCGATATAGTCTTTGTACTCCAAATATTATGTACCCGAAATGACAATGTACTCGAAATTACATGTACAATTTCGAGTACCCTCTGTACATGATTTCGTGTACTCATCATTTTCTTCATAAACATATCAGAAATTCATCTAAGACTCTGGGGAGGTAGTTTCTAGGTTCCTTAGGTTGTTACCAACACACTGGAACCCCAAAGTTCCGAACTTTATGCATAAAGGTGTGAGCTTTGTGCATAAGTTCTCTTCCATCTAACAATCCTAACTTTTGTATAAAAACCGTAACTTTTATACATAACCCACTTACGTGTAGGTAGATGATCCCTCCTATAGATTCTCGTGCGTTTCCCCTTCCGTTTGGTCGATTAAAAGCTCGACCTTTGCAGTGCTCGAATTCTACTTCGTGTACTCGAGAGAAGACATGCTTCAGCCAAAGGTTAGCACATTTCCCAAGGCCCTACTATTTATAAGCAGTGTCCTGTACCCGAAATATGAGGGATGTTCGAATACAGTATTTCGAGTACAGTGTACTCGAAGTCTAGACTTCGAGTACACGAACCCGTGGCCTTAACATTTTATTTTTCGTCCATTTCTCACGAGTTAATTATTCGTTACCCATTCGTAAGTCCAAATAACTTGTTTTTAGAAAATTTGGGATGTTACAAGTCTCCCCTCCTTACAATTGGTTTCGTCCCGAAACGTGCCTCGTTACATATCGAACAAGTGAGGATGTAACTTCCTCATCTCGTCTTCCGTTTCCCATGTCGTATCCGAACCCTTCCAATGCTTCCACTGAACTCTGATTTGACGAACCGTTTTATTCCGTAACTGCTTTTCCTTTGTATCCACGATCGCGACTGGTTCTTCGATGTAGTTCAGTCGGTCATGTACCTTAATGTCGTCTAAAGGAACATGTGCTTGCTCGTCTGCCAGACACTTCCTAAGATGTGACACGTGGAAGGTAGGATGAATCCCGTTCAGCTCCTCTGGTAGGTCCAGTCGATACGCGACTTTCCCTACCCTTGCCTTTATCTGAAACGGTCCGATGTACCTCGGACTCAACTTTCTCCTCTTTCTGAATCGAATGATTCCCTTCCATGGTGATACCTTTAGTAACACTCGATCGCCCACATCAAACTCGATCGGTCTCCGACGCTTGTCAGCGTAGGACTTTTGGCGATCTTGTGCAGCTTTCATTCATGCTTTTATCACCCGTAGCTTTTCTGCCATATCAATCACTGCAGCCTTGTTTCCCATTTCTTTTTGTCCAACTTCACCCCATCATACTGGGGTTCTACATCGTCTTCGGTACAACGCCTCATATGGGGGCATTCCGATGCTAGAGTAGTAGCTGTTATTATACGAAAACTCCACCAATGGCAAGTGGTCATCTCAGCTGCCTCCAAAATCGATAATGCACGCCCTAAGCATATCCTCCAATGTTTGGATAGTCCTTTCTGACTGTCCATCTGTTTGGGGGTGATAAGCGGTACTGATGTTCAGTCTCGTCCCCATAGCATCGTGAAACTGCTTCCAGAATCTGGAAGTAAACCTCGTATCCCGATCTGACACAATGGAGACAGGAACTCCATGTCGGGTCACAATCGCTTTCACGAACAACTCAGACAACCTTTCGGACGTATACATTTCCCCGATAGGAAGGAAGTGTGCAGTCTTCGTCAGTCGGTCCACAATCACCCAAATGGTATCATGTCGTTTAGCTGTTCTTGGTAGCTTGGTGATGAAATCCATGGTGATGTGTTCCCATTTCCATTCCGTTACCTCAAGAGGTTGCACATATCCGTAGGGCTTCTGATGTTCAGCCTTCACTTGCGCATAAGTAAGGCACTTGTTCACATACTGCATCACATTAAACTTCATGCCCGGCCACCAATAATCCTGTCGAAGATCTTGGTACATCTTCGTCGCACCGAGGTGCACCGAATAACGTGATTTGTGGGGTCCATCTAAAATTCTCGAATGAATGTCCCCATTTCTGGGCACCCACATACGACCGAATCGTATCTTTATACCGTAATCATTGTCTTCCAAGTTCTTGACCTGCCCGAAGACACGTTCAAAACCCACGTTTTTTCTTTCAACCCTTCCTGTTGCGCCTGCTTGAGCTCGTTCAGAAAGTCTGGCGTTATCACCAAACTATACGATTTTACCAGTATGGCAGGATGATCCGTCTTGCGACTCAAAGCATCTGCTACCACATTGGCCTTAATCGGGTGATATAAAATATCACAATCATAATCCTTTAACAGCTCAAGCCATCGTCTCTGTCTCATATTCAAATCCTTTTGCTCGAAGAAGTACTTCATGCTCTTATGGTCGGTATAGATGTACTCCTTACTCCATACAAATAGTGCCTCCATATTTTCAATGCAAACACTACTGCGGCGAGTTCAAGATCGTGGGTCGGGTAGTTAGCCTCATGAAACTTTAGCTGGCGCGAAGCATAAGCTATCACCCTTCCCCTTTGCATCAGTACGCATCCCAACCCTTGTCGTGACGCATCGGTATACACAACAAGATCATCATTTCCATCCGGCAGTGCTAGAACAGGAACTTGGGTAAGTTTCTCCTTTAGTACTGAAAACGCTAGTTCTTGGTTTGGACCCCATTCGTACTTTACGTCTTTCTTCGTGAGCTTCGTCAGTGGTGTCACTATCTTGGAGAAGTCCTGAATAAATCTCCGATAATAGCCAGCTAAACCAAGAAAACTGCGTACTTCTGTAGGTGACTTCGGAGGACTCCATATCATAATCGTTTCAACTTTAGCTGGATCTACCATAATGCCTTCTGGGTTCACCACGTGACCCAGAAACTGTACCTCTCATAACCAGAAAGCGCATTTGGAGAACTTAGCATAAAGTTTCTCTTTCCTTAGGATCTCCAATACCTCACGTATGTGGCAAGCATGGTCTCCCTCGTTCTTTGAGTAAATTAAAATATCATCAATAAACACTATCACCGATCGATCCAGCATCGGTCGACATACCCTGTTCATCAAATCCAGAAATGCTGCGGGAGCATTCGTCAATCCAAATGACATAACGAGAAACTCGTAATGTCCATAACGCTTACGGAAAGCAGTCTTTGGAATATCCTGCTCTCGAACTTTCAACTGATGGTAACCGGATCAGAGATCTATCTTTGAGAACCAGCTTGCCCCTTGCAATTGATCGAACAAGTCATCAATTCTAGGTAGAGGATACATGTTCTTTACGGTCAACTTATTCAGTTCCCTGTAATCGATACACATGCGCATACTTCCATCCTTCTTCTTAACGAACAACACCGGTGCTCCCCACGGAGAGACACACGGTCGTATAAAACCTTTATCGAGGAGTTCTTGTAGCCGGGTCATCATTTCCTTCATCTCAGTTGGAGCTAGATGGTAAGGTGTTTTGGAGCCGGGTTGTGCCCCTGGCACTAAGTCGATCTGGAACTCAATTTCCCGCTCAGGTGGTAATCAAGGCAATTTCTCAGGGAATACATCGGGGAAATTACGCACCACAGGAACATCATCAATCGTCCTCGTATCATTACGTTCCTCAATCACATAGGCCAAGTAGGCACCGCACCCCCGCCTCATCATATCATCAGCCTTGATCATCGAAATGAGTTACGGAATTCCCATCCAGCGCACGTAAACATATCATCTTTCGTCGACATACAATGTTAGCCTCATATTTGTCTAACCAGTCCATACCCAAAACTACATCGAAGCCTCCTAAGGTTATCAGAAATAATCGGACAGGGAAGCTATGACCTTCTATCTCAACATGACAATCATCAATAACCTCAGTCACCCTGGTCATCTTACCAATAGCCGTCTCTACATCAAATACCCGATCTATCTTCTTAACCTTCCCAGATAACCCATAACAGAAAGTAGAAGACACAAAACTCATACTGGCACCAGAATCAAACAATACAGAAGCAGGAATATTGTTGATAGAAAAGGTACCTGTGACCACATCGGGGTCCTCAATCGCATCATCCTTCGTCATCGTAAAGGCTCGTGCTTTAACCTTCTGCTTCTCCTTTCCTTTCTCCTCTTTCTTACCCTAGCCCAAAGCATCAGCCCGTGGTTGACTGCATTCCTTGGACAGATGTCCAACCCCATTACAGTTATAGCATCGAATCGTACCGGGACAGTTGGCTGAAAAGTGCCCCACCTTTCCACATCTGAAACGTAAGTTTGTGACCACACGGCACGGCCCAGAATGGCCCTTACCACACTTGCTACATAGCCCAACATCTTCCCATTTCACCTTCTTGCCTAAAAACTTTCGTTGGTCTGTTCGACCCCTTTTTGTCCCGGAGGACTCCTTCACCTTGACTTCTTCTTTCACTGGTTCATCAGCCATCAGATCATCCCATACAATACCACTGAGTTGAACAGTAGAATCAAAAGTCTTTGGTGCGTTCGCTTTAACATGAATCCTGACCTTTGGAGGCAAGCCCTCCATGTACAATTTCACCCTACGTTCCTCAGTAGAAACCAAATGAGGAACAAGTCTAGCCATCTCATTAAACCTTGACGTGTACTGACGGTGGTTTAGACTCCCAGCTTTCAGAACCAGAAAATCCCTTTCAACCTTATCAAGTTCATTCTTGGGACAGAACTGTTTAGTAACCAGTTCCTTGAGGTCGTCCCAAGTCATCTTCTCTACATTAGCTGCAGCTTTGGACTGCTTAATGGTGTTCCACCAGTGAAGTGCCTCCTCGACAAAAGAGTGAGCTGCAAACTTAACAGCTTGGTCAACTCGACACTCACTAATGGAGATAACAACCTTCATCGCAGATACCCAGTGGTAGGTGGCCACAACATCCTTATTTCCATCAAAGGTTGGTGGGTTGCATCCCTTGAAGGACTTGTAGTCACAGCCCTTCAGTTTCCCAGTCATAGAGTCGTCACTCTTAGTCTCGATGATCACCACATCATCTTCTTTGGTGCTTTCTTTAGTTCCCTCAGACTTGTCTTTCAGAGCATCCTTCAGTGCCTTAGCAATCATTGCCGGCATCTTTTCATCCATGATCTTCTAGACCTCATCAGAAATAGCCTTTACCACAATAGGCTCTAGTGTGAACTCCTCTTCATTTTCTGATGGCTCACTGTGCTCATCTCCTCCTTCGTTGACAGGTTTCTCGGCCTCGACATGTGGCTCCCGTGTTCCCTGTGGTTGTTTTCGCGGTCTACCCTTTCGTCCAGCCATCTTAACTTTCTACATAATGCAATAATTCGTGAGTCAGAACAAAAATTAGTTTAGGACGAAATAAGTGTTGTAAATCGTTAATGACGTTGATCAAGTGTTATTAACCATTTACCCAACTCATAGGCTCTAAACGTTTCCCATCCCATCTATTCAATGTGCATGACACTAACTACCTACGTAACCTTACGTCTAACCCTTAACTCATACATAATCATCCGGCTCCTGGCATCCTTTCATCCGTGGTTGGCAATCCGCATAAATTAATCCCATTCTCAGTTTAAGTCTTGGCATTTGGGATGCCAAGATCTCTCAAACTATGGCTCTGATACCAAATTGTGAGGCCCCGAAACCGGGGCACCTCGCAGAGGTTGGTTTTCACCATAACACATAGCTCTTAAACTAAAAACTTTCATAATCATGCATCGGAAATGTATATTTGAAGAATCGATTACGAAATTCTACGATTCGATCATAAAAGTGCGGAATCCGTTTACAACTAGATTTGAATCAACAATGACAACGTAATAGATCATGAATTTGAATTCTTCATTGTTATCCAAGTGTTTACAAACAATAAACGTGAAAATACAACACTTGAACGATCAAAAGAAACAAAGATGAAGACAGTCTTGATCTTGAGCTTGAGAGAGAATTTGACTTTGGTGTGTGAATTGTAAGCTCTAAAACACCAAGTCTTCCAAGTCTACCTATATATAGGTTCCAAAAGGTTTGCCAAAGGTTTGCCAGTAGGTTTGCCAGTAGGTTTTCCAAAAGGTTTGCCAATAGGTTTGCCAAACCTATAGGTTACCCAAACCTTAAACCATGTGAGCATCAAACCTTTTAGCCATCAATCATAGCCGAACCCTTAATCATATACAAGAGACTGTGATTTTATATACAACAAGCGAGGTTCACACAATAAACGCATCTTTCACACAGAAAATGCACTAACATACTCCCCCACAACCTTGCTATCAACATACTCCTCTTCAGTTGTATCTGTTCTATCAAATGTTGTTGTATAGAATTCATAAGTCTCTTTGTTTCCACTTCACTCTCTCAATCTTAATCCCATTCTCTCTCTCTCTCCATCTTATGTCTTTCTTTGTCGAGATTCATCTGCTGAGGACTGCAGTGACATCTTCAACACACAGATCTTCATCACCCTTATCACCTGCATCGGTTGATACAAAATCAAAAATAAATCTTTTGCTTCACATGTAATCATACTAGATGCCTCATCACAATTCCAATTTCTCTTTGTCACTTATTAACAGTAAATCAATTATAGTGTTTACAAAGAATTAGTAAGTCACATCGGATAGTCTAAAAAAATAGAAGAAAATTTTTATGAATTTTTCAATGATTTGAATAAACTCCCCCTAAAGTTATGAATTACAAAATTGTATATCCTAAAATCCTACAAAATTTGTATTCTAACTAAAAATAAATATGTTTTTGATGAGAAAGATCCAAACATGAGATCATATTGTAATCATACCTCAGCATTACTTGTTGTTGATTAATGATATTTATTTATTCGATGTACAAGCCTAGGACGATTGCCAGTATATTGATCCACTTTAAGTCTTACCACTTGTTGTGAATTTGGATTAATGAAAACCAATCACAAGACTTTGTGTTCCCCACTCACTTGAACACATCCCCGCTTTGTGAAACATCAACCAACAACGATGCCATTGTAAATTATAAGTTCAAATTCTTGCTTAGTTTGATAATGTAAAAAATAAAGCAGAATATCTTTTGTGAAATAACAAAGTGTAAAATAAAACAGAATGTTCAAAATCCGATAACAAGATTGATACTTCCGTATGCGCAGATGAAACCAGGATATTGAACCAAAAAATAACTTAAGTTTAAAACCTAGCAATCAGATTGATACTTCCGTATACACATAGAATGCCCAAGTTCTAAACAATCCAAGAAAATAAAAACAGAATGTCCAAAACATAGCAATCAGGTCGATACGTAAGTATACGCAGAGAATGTCCATGTTTTTAACCAAAATAAAAGAAAAAATGAACTCAGAATTTCTTTTGAAAAGGAAACACATGATCAAACTAATATATGTACCAATACAATTAGCAATCACTGAGGCAAATGACCACGCACTGAGGACAAAGATCGAACACTGTGTTCTAAGTAATGTGTCCCACAAAGAATGATTATGGCATTAGTCTACAGAAATCACAATTAAGTGAAAGACCTACCAACATATCATACCGAGTGCATTGTGATCGCTTATTATTTGATCTTGTATGATACAAGGAAGCTTCAGAATGTTACAATGTACAATCATATCTCAAAGATCGTATCGATTTCTCAATTTTCTAATTTTATGTTGTTTTTGATTTTTTAAATTTTTACTCCCCCTAAAATGCTAAAATTGAAAATCTTTTTGATTTTTAGAATTTTATAAGTATATATAGAAAAATCAGAATTCCCAAAAAATTGACAACCGATATGATTTACCATCTTTGTAAAACATTATGTTCAATGTGACTTGAAAACATCAAGAAAATATGACAATGTAATTCAAAACCTGTCAAGTTCTCCAGAATAATATGACAGTTAAAGAATTAGAACTATTTTACCAAATACACATTAGGAAATTTCACTATTAATGAGCTCTCCTCCAATTGATAGGTCCTCTTGAAATCCTCCTGCACACACTCACAAACCATTAGATATCTTTAGTCACCCAAGCCTTCGAGGTCTTGAGTTTTCCATGAAAATCCATATACCGAAATTTAATCCATTTTCAAGTTGAAACTAATGAAGTTTCCTTTGAAACTTTGTTTGTTTTTGGTATCCACAACTGTTCCTGTTCAAGTGCATTCTTAAGATAATACTTATCTTGAATCACTACATTGTTGTTAAACACCAAATTAGTCATTAAAGGTTTTAGAAGTTTCAACTTTTCTTCATCCGAGGCTTTCACAAGTTCTTCCTTGTTTTGATTTGGCATTTTATGTCTTTTAGGAATGAACTTTGAAACCTCTGTGACACAAGACTTGGCATTACTAACTTGTCCTTGTAACTCACACAGATAAGGACAATTAGCAATGATATGCCCTCTTGTTCCACACTCAAAACATATTCTCCTCCCCACAAACCTAGGAGAATAGTTTTGTACAAACCTATGGTTTTCGTGATTTACCACTGGTGAATCATAAACTAATCTTTGATTACTTGTTGAACCCATATGAGTCAAATGTGACTTCTTACCACTTGACGAGGGAGACTCAAAGTTCAACTTTTCACATCTTGTGGGACTGAGTGAAATCTTGTCTTTGTTCCAAGACTTTGAAGTATCACACTTTGATTCCACTCTGTTTGATGCACATGATGATTTTCACAACACATTTTGATTGAATTTGAAGTTTAGGTTTTGAACTTGAAAAACCATTTTGTTTTGAAAAATTCATATTTTCATTCTTTGAAAACTTTTTAGTTTCAACCAATGGGGTTTTGAAAGAAACTTTCTTTTTGGATGATGACACAGAGTTTGAAACACATGATTTTACATCATCAAAGATATTATTGTGAGAATCATCATAATCCTTATGTACATCCATCAACCACATCTGTACAATGTCTCCTCATCATATTCCTCAAAAGTACAATCTTCAATGATAGGAGGAATGTTGTTATCAGCACAAATTGGAGACTTTCCCTTATTAAGAGTGTTATCTATTGAAATTTCACTATCACTTGATTTCTGAATAAGAGGACTTGAAGAAATTATAGAATCATGATGATTCTCCAATTTGTGCATGATTCTGTCAAAGTCCCTTTTTGCCTTGCCCATTTTGATTTTAATTTTATTTATTGCATTTGTCAATTCAACATTTACTTTGCTCAAAATATCAAGTTTTTGTTCAGAAACACTTTCATTGGCATTTGACTTTGACAAATCATCAGCCAACATTTGAACCTGTAATTTCAAATCTGCAATCTGTTTTGAAAAAAACTTTTCATTTGATTTTAAATCCATGTATGCTTTATTGCAGTCTGATAAGTCACATTTCAAATTTAAGTTTTCTTCCTCTAAACTCCAAATTTTCCCTTCAAGAGTTAAACATTTAGAGCATGAGAGTTTAGAAAATGTACCTGAACTTACCTCTTTATCTGAAATTGTATGTCAATGATCTTCACTAACAATGGTAGTTGTTTCAGACAAATCATCAGAGGCATCCTCATAAACACTCTCATCCTCTGTTGACACCACATCATCACTTGAAGTTTCATCCTTTGAATGCAACACATCATTTTCAAATTTCTTCATCTACATCTTCTTTTTCTTTCTCAGCACTCATACTTGCCTTTAACATGTTTCTTTGTTCATCAATCCACGAGAAATCAACAATTTTCACAATCCATTTTCCGGTTCTCCTTATCTCCGATTCCATTTTATCAACCACATCTTTGAAGTTTATTAATGTGACATGATGAATAACTTATGTATCCTTCATTCTTTCAACAAAATCATTCCATCGATAAGGTAAGAATTGCGTAAACTTCTCAACTATTTGCCCATCAGTGATATCAAACTGAAAATATTTCAATTCTTGCATAAGTGGTAAAAGACGATCATAAGCATCATTGATCTTCTTCGCAACATGATTGTTGTATGCAAGTTGTAACAAACTCCACTTTGCACATGAATGTGGCATTTGTTTAAAATCAGTCTTTTTAATATCTTTGGAAATAATCACCAAAAACAAGTCACACAATTCTCTTTCTTGATTAAATTCAAACAATTGATCTTCATTCAGTTTTGATGTCCCAAAATTATCCTTTGATTTCAGACATGGTTTCTTGTATTGATTGTACAATAACTTCTGATAATTTTCATCCGCTTTAGCAATAAGTGTTTCGAATGTGGATCTCCAGTTCGGATAATTGTCCAATTTGTCCAACACAAGTCCATTTTTAGTCAACCATTCTACGTTCCAATTCTTGTGTGTCATAGTTAACTTTTATTTTCAGAACATCATCTCAAAACAAAACAGCTCAAACCTTGTCTTAACGTTCGAATTAGGTCTTGAAACCTATCCCAAATGATCCGAAAGGCCCAAAATAGGTAAACAAGGTTTACTTGAACTTTTAAAACGGTATATTTCTTGCAAAACTCTTCGAACAAACCTATTAGAGGTTCTCCCAAACCTTTTCACGAACCTTTTGAGGTTTTCACGAACCTTTTGAGGTTTTTCACGAACCTATTGAGGTTTTGGCGAACCTATGAAGGTTTTGGCGAACCTAGGAAGGTTTTTGGCGAACCTATGACGTTTTTGGCGAACCTAGAGATTCCCACAAACCTATTTCTCATGAACCTATGTAGGTTCGGCTCTTAGGTTCGTCAAAGGTTCGGCAGATCGCACGAACAGATATGCAAATCACTAAAATGGCTCTAGAATCTTTATTTTTCGGAGTTAGAAGGCCTATGAGTAGTCAAAATCTTCGTTTTTTCGAGGCGCATCTTTCTATCGGATCAAAATTTGCAAAAACTTGATAATTTTTCGTAGATCCGGCTTTTTGTTGACAAAAATGTGAAGAACTTCAAGAACACCACCAAGATGATGAATTTTTTGATCAAATTACTTGAGATTGATGTCCAAATAGTCGTAGAATCGAGCCAAAGGATCTAATACCACTGTAGATTTGAAGAATCGATTACGAAATTCTATGATTCGATCATAAACGTGCGGAATCCGTTTACAACTAGATTTGAATCAACAATGACAACGTAATAGATCATGAATCTGAATTCTTCATTGTTATCCAAGTGTTTACAAACAATAAACGTGAAAATACAACACTTGAACGATCAAAAGAAACAAAGATGAAGAGAGTCTTTATCTTGAGCTTGAGAGAGAATTTGACTTTGTGTGTGTGAATTGTAAGCTCTAAAACACCAAGTCTTCCAAGTCTACCTATATATAGGTTCCAAAAGGTTTGCCAAAGGTTTGCCAATAGGTTTGCCAAACCTTAAACCATGTGAGCATCAAACCTTTTAGCCATCAATCATAGCCGAACCTGCTTGGATCTTTAGCCGAACCCTTAATCATATACAACAGACTGTGATTTTATATACAACAAGCGAGGTTCACACAATAAACGCAGCTTTCACACAGAAAATGCACTAACACGAAATGTAAACATAGTTTGATAAACAGAATTCAATAAAGTGTCTGTATCAAAATCATATCGAATTGCCAAAACCAACGACTCGTCTGGATTGATGCCCGAGCTCCATGCTTTCTCTTATCGTAGCTTTAACCAGACATACATGCTAAATCAAGTCAGCTTACGCTGGTGAGTTCTAGTTTTCATAAAACATCATAACCGTTTAGTGAGTTAAACATTTTAACATGAAAGCGTTATATCATACACATAAACCATAACACATAACCATGTCATCATCGTAGCCATAAAACCATCGTCATCATCGTAGCCATATAACCATCGTCATCATCAAAACCACTGTCATCAACATGAGCAGTGGGCTTATGCCGGCACAAGGCTCCATGTTTATAGTCCGATCGACTCTTACCATGTTTATAGCCCGATCGGCTCTTACCATGTTTATAGCCCGATCGCCTCCGTGTTTATAGCCCGATCGGCTCCGTGTTTATAGCCCGATTGGCTTTTACCTTGTTTATAGTCCGATCGACTCTCATGTTTATAGTCCGGTCGACTCTGTGTTTATAGCCCGATCGGCTCTTACCATGTTTATAGTCCGATCGACTCTCATGTTTATAGTCCGGTCGACTCTGTGTTTATAGCCCGATCGGCTGTTCATATCCTGATATGTTTAGGTCATCGTCCATACTTACTAGTATTGGTACTAGTACATCATGCATACATATACTATAACATGTATAGGAATTCATCATAATATTCTATCATCACATACATAGCATGCAAGAATCATATCATATTATCATACATCATGTAATGCCATCATTTCCTCATTCATACATCATGGCATCATATTTTCATATCATGCTAGCATATAATCATCATTCAACATTCATGCATCCTAGTATTCTAGGACCTCGTCAGAGCATCTATTAACTATTGTCTTAGTTAACCTCATAATGCATGCTCTCATTAACATGTTATGTCATCATAACTCATTTACCATGCACGTATCATACCTTAGCATATTCCCAGACACATTTCATCATGTGAAATACATATTCATACATACATCATCATGGCATAACATCATTCATTAATCATCATAACATAATCACATAACATAACAATAAGCATGTATGCCAGCCCAAAACAGTAAGTGTAAATTGGGCGTCTAGAACTCACCTGATAATGGCTCCTTGTCTCCTTAACCGAACTCCTTAATCAAGACCTGGGAACCTACATCAGTATATCTTCTCATCACATACCATTCTTAAACTTAGGATATATTCTAAGTCCCCATCACTACTAGCTTCCCCTTTCTAACTTCCTGTTCTCGAAACTTAGTTAAGTATTCGAAACACTTGAAGTTCATTAAGTTCCCATGTACACGAAATTAGAGAGTTCACGAAATGGCTGGTACTCGAAACCATCACATGTATTCGAAATAACCTGTGTATTCGAAATACCCCTTCGTATTCGAAATAGTCTTTGTACTCGAAATGCCATGTACCCGAAATGACAATGTACTCGAAATGACGTGTACAATTTCGAGTACCCTCTGTACATGAGTTCGTGTACTCATCATTTTCTTCATAAACATATCAGAAATTCATCTAAGACTTTGGGGAGCTAGTTTCTAGGTTCCTTAGGTTGTTACCAACACACTAGAACCCCAAAGTTCCGAACTTTATGCATAAAGGTGTGAGCTTTGTGCATAAGTTCTCTTCCATCTAACAATCCTAACTTTTGTATAAAAACCGTAACTTTTATACATAACCCACTTAGTTGTAGTTAGATGATCCCTCCTATAGATTCTCGTGCATCTCCCCTTCCGTTTGGTCGATTAAAAGCTCGACCTTTGCAGTGCTCGAATTCTACTTCGTGTACTCGAGAGAAGACGTGCTTCAGCCAAAGGTTAGCACGTTTCCCAAGGCCCTACTATTTATAAGCAGTGTCCTGTACCCGAAATACGAGGGATGTTCGAATACAGTATTTCGAGTACAGTGTACTCGAAGTCTAGACTTCGAGTACACGAACCCGAGGCCTTAACATTTTATTTTTCGCCCATTTCTCACGAGTTAATTATTCGTTACCCATTCGTAAGTACAAATAACTTGTGTTTAGAAAATTTGGGATGTTACATGTGAGAATGTATAAATAAAAACGACAACGGACGTCGTTACATGAATATTTAATTGACGAAGTATTCATGTGGGTGACAATTCGCATGAATATATATGTGCAGTTGTCATAGTATTCGTACGGGTGACGATCTGTACGAATACGTGCGAAAACGATACGATCCGACGAAACTGTTAAATTAAATGTTTTTTTGAATTTTAAAACAAAAAAAAATATATTTAGTTAGTTTATTAAGAATTACCACCAAAAATAATTTGAAAATGTCTATTTTAATTAACGTAACGTAACGTTACGCGAATTTACGAAAATGACGCGTTTAAACAAAACCGAGCGAAACCTAACGAACCCGAAAACACCCGGACAATATAAACACTAAAATGACATTAAATGACATTTAATACCCTTCACCAACCTATTTCTCTCTCTAACCCGGCTCTCTCTCTCCTGACTTTCTCTCTCTAAAATTCAAACTCAAATCGCACAATTCTTAACCAAATTGAGTGATATTGGTGTCAAAACGACCACATCAAGTCGTAGATCGTTAAAGTACGAAAGATCGAATCTTCGGATAAACAAAAACAAGGTAGAAATGAGCTCAAACTTCCGGTTTGGGGTTATGGTTAATATTCCGGTGACCTGCACATTCCAGCCATATTTGGACCTTCCAAACCATTAGGATTTGCACTAAATTTGTCACACCCCGAGCCGGCAGGCTGGATCGACTTTCCTGTCGGGTGGAAAGAACTCGGGGCATGATATCATGTGATAATCGAAATGATCAGATTGTTTACATGGCACATGATGTATAATGAGAACTGCTAACAAGACATTGACATATAATTACAAAATTAAATTACACAATTCATGTTCTTAATTTAACTAAGTAAACATACCCAAAAAAGAATCATGGAGTTTCTATCTTGTATCAGCACAAGATTTACAAAAGATGATTCACAAATATGTGATCCAAAATATGCACAACACAAAAGTAAGCTAATGGTCCTCTATAAAGTCCATACTAGCTAATGTCTAATGTCTGGTGACTAAACATGTTCGTCACCTGAGAAAAGATGCATTTAAAACAAGTCAACACTAGGATGGTGAGTTCATAAGTTTAGTAACTGAAAATACTTGTAGTTTGTCATTCACAAGTCATAGTGTTACACACGTCTTATTGATGTTGTCTTATCTAGTCTCACAATAGCGTGTCATCCAAATCAATCATGTTTATATATAGGGCATACATATCACGAATGAAGTCGCAAGCCCACCACACACTTGACTGAATTCAATACCACTTGTGATGCAACTATGGATACCCACTTTCATCTCACATGTGTTTGTCTCATTTGATATCCAACCTGTTAATCCCATATGATGTGTTCTCATCCCACAATGTTATATGTATAGAAATCGAGTGTTTGAAGGGAATATATTACCGTGACCTATGGTATGGTAATCCCTTATTGCTTTAAGAAAAATAGATTAATTAAATATTATCCTTATTAATGTTCTCTCAATTGTAGGGTTAACTGAAATTCACTTCTAATAATAGGAGTGAGAGTTAACTCATTTGTATTGTTCACAATCTTGAAAGTATAGAGCCTAAATGGGATCCATTATGGTCTTCACGTAATAAGACCACTATGCTTCCAATTTACCTCTATCCTTTTTGTAGTCTCAAAAGAATCATTGCCATCACAACATATCTATTACTGGTAATATGACGTGAGAGAAAATCAATTCCTCAGTCTACCAGTTAATAGAATCGAAGGAAATAATTATAATGTTTCCTAGGCTTCAGATGTCTCATTATGGGATTGCGGATTGGCCTAGGATCTTTTTGTTCGAAGCTACCCATGGCCGGTGAGGAGGCAAGCCACCACTTAGTCAACTCCACTCATAAATATTAATATCACCATGTGTCGTTTACCAAACCTCACTGATGCAGCCCTGTTACCGGTCATACAATACCGGCCAATGATAATGTTACGAATAACGTACCGACCTCACTTGCCAGCGGTTTGTCAAACCTATGGTACCACAACTCTATCGTCGGCTTAGTCACACTAAATGAATGGTAAACGATTTAGTAAGGGACTTACCACTGAACATGTACACATGTACACATGATTGTATTGATATAATACAAATAGTCTTAATAGTAATTATTTGTTGTTATGTGTTCTCCCATTGTCATTGTCATTGTCTCAGTGTCATCTATTCTCAGTGTTATGTGTTCTCAAAGTCTTTAACAAAGGCTTATAAGAACTTGTCTTATTACACAGTGTTAGTAAATGTGATAAATGATATCATCATGAAATTCATTATAATTATTGTTATCACTTGTATTTGTCTCAATGTCATCTCATTGTCATCACAATGTTAATAACAAAGTGTTATAAGATCCAATCTTAATGTACTTATGTTATTTTAATGATTTGATGATTTCATGAAATTATGTTATCATGAATCATCATTGATTTGTCATAGTTATCATTGCATAGACACAAACATACATATGATAAAAGTGTGATAGTAAAGATTTAATCTCTATTATCTAAATCACATGATATTTGAAATAATGTACTAAAACTTTTAATAATTTAAAAGAGTTAGCATGTTTCTCATCCCCGAATTTAAAATGAAAAGATTAGAAAATGGGCATATGAACTCACCTTTATAGTGAAGTGGTTGACTAATAATTCAAGAAATGCACACGCTCGTTGTTGTTGTGATGATATTGTATTCAAAGCCCTGTGTTGGATTCAATGTTGTTTGCAACTTAACCCTAAAGTTGGTTAACTTTTATGAGTCTTTGTTATTTGATTTATTCTACTTCAATTGTGATGTACTACACTAACACTTCGCCAACATAGGTTAAGCATTAGTATGTTATACATTCTTGCTTTATGTGTTTGAACTTGACTTAAACCTTAACATGTTACATAAGTTTTGAAATTATCATACTTTGTAGTAAAATTGATTAACTCCCTTTATAAGTAAACCCCATTTGTTACTTTGATATAGATACGATTTAGTTAAAATCCTTTGACATGTTTTTAAAACCATGGTTTATGATCTAACACTTGTTTTAAGATTTATCTATGCTTGTAAATCAAGTTTAAGTAATGTTGATGGGAGTCTCATGACCCGGTTGCACCCAACCCCAATGAAGTCTCGATTAACACATGGTTGAGGGTTCTCAGTTTCGGCAACAAAGTATGGTGATGTTCTCGGATTATACAACCCAAAATGGTTGTGTTCTCAACTTCATGTGGTGTTCTCGACTACCAAGGGGTATTCTCAAATGGATGTGTGTGCCACCACAATTGGGTTCTCGAATTTATGTCTCCCAACAAAGGTGGTTCTCGGCTAAGTATTAAATGGTTCTTGACCCCCAAAATAAAAAAAGGTTCTCTGCTTGGATAATTGGTTCTTCGCCAAGGGACAGTTCTCGATTAAGGTGGAGATATTCCCGATTGAATTTGTATGGGTTTTAAGGTCATCTCGTCTTCAACCTTTGGCCCCGAACAAAATCCCATATAGTTGCAGGTTGTTTAAAGTCTCATATTTCAAGTTATTTTAGGCTTAAATTATTCTGAAAACTGCTTTGAAGGTGAAGAAACACTACGGTTTAAGTTTGAGCTAAAGAAAACCTTAAATAAAACTTATAGATTTACCTCAACTTGTGATCTTTAGCTCGTTTTTTTTTTTTTGTGAGTTCTTCTTCTATTCGACTGGAGAATCATTTTGGTTGCTAGATCTTCAAGTTTGATTGAGTTGTGATGGGGATTAGAAGAGGGTTTTTAGTGAGAGAGTATAGAGAGAGAGTGTAGAAACGTAAATGAAGAGGGAAGGTGCGTAGGTGGTGTCTTTAATGAAAGAAATAAATATTTTTATAGTTTTTATACACATTCTTGTTTCGGGTTCGTTTCGGTTGCTCGGTTTTTACGTTTACGTCACGTTTCCTAACCTAATGCGGAATATACGAAAATCAAATAAACAGTTTTATTTTAATCTTTTAAGGTGGTTATTCCTATAAAATATTTTATATTTCTTTTCTTTATTTTATTGTTTCGAAACTTTTATTTTATTTGTTTCGTCAGATCGTATCGTCTTCGTGCGTATTCATTGGAATAGTCACCCGAACGAACACAACGACGACTTTACTTTCTGATTTTGTTTTCTACTTTTCAGTTATCATTCAAAACGTTAAACGCACAGATATGTTTATGTGAATCATCACCCACGCAAAAATACTGTCAATTCATTATTCGTAAATGATACTGAATTGTTATTTTGAATTGGATTTCTCACCGCCTGACACGACTAAACTTAACTGTTTTCACATTGTTATAAATGATTTCACATTGTTTTCTCGCTGAATTGTCGGCCATTTGATTTCCTGTTATTTGTGGAAATCATATCACAACTGATATGCTTTGGTCACTTGTTTTTACCATTGTTATTTCACATGTGTTGTATATTTATATCTCAATTTTCATTGAAATACATACAACTGTTATATGTTTCTCATAGAATTGTTTTCACACAACTGTTTGGTTGTCACAGTCTCCCCTTGTTAAGGAAATTTCGTCCCAAAATTTAAGCATCATTGTCCGGTACTACTTCTTCTGTAAATAGGTGGGGATACTTTGTCTTCATGTGATCCTCATGCTCCCATGTAAATTCTGGTCCGCGCTTGGAGTTCCAACGAACCTTCGCGATAGGGATATATTTCGTTACAGTCTCTTGACTTCACGATCCATAATCTCTACAGGTTCTTCGATATAGTGCAGTTTTTCATCAACTTATATTTCTTGTAATGGTATGACTAGCGATTCATCAGTGAGGCATTTCTTGATATTGGACACATGAAACACATCGTGTACCCCGCTGAGTTCATTAGGAAGTCTAAGTCTGTATGTCACAGGACCACTCCGTTGTGTTATTTCGAATGGTCCGACTTACCTCGGTGCTAACTTGCCCTTAGCCCCAAAACAAACTACGCCTTTCCATGGGGACACCTTCAACATGACTTGGTTGCCCACATGGAATTCCAAAGGCTTTCGTCGTTTGGCAGCTATGTGCTGCTTGTAATCTCTGCTGGATCTGGGCAATCTTATGAGTAGTTTCCTGAATATGTTTAGACCCAGTGATCCTGTTGTCTTCCACTTTGGTCCAACAAATTGGAGACTTGCATTTTCTACCATATAGTGCTTCGAACGGAGCACATTCGATACTGTTGTGGTAGCTATTGTTGTGGGAGAACTCAACGAGTGGTAAATAACTGTCCCAACTTCCACCGAAGTCCACGACACATGTCCTCAACATATCCTCTAGGGTTTGGATCGTTCGCTTCCTCTGACCAACGTCCCAGTTCTTGATTGCTTCAATCTTGGCAGTGTCCACATGAATTCCATCCATGTTAATCACGTAACCAAAGAACTGAACTTCTCTCAGCAAAAATTCACACTTGGAGAATTTGGCATAGAGTTGTTCATTCTTTAGCAGTTCCAAGATTGTTTTGAGATGTTGCTCATGTTCCTTCTCGTTTCTGGAATAAACCAGTATATCGTCAATAAAGACAATAACGAACTGATCTAAATACGGCTTGCACACTCGGTTCATAAGATCCATGAACACTGCCGGTGCATTCGTCAATCCGAATGGCATAACCATACACTCATAGTGACCATATCGAGTACGAAAGGCCGTCTTGTTTATGTCTTCCTCTTGAATACGGAGCCGGTGATAACCTGAACACAGCTCTACCTTTGAAAAATACTGAGCTCCGTGTAATTTATCAAACAGATAATCAATCCTCCAGAACGGGTACCTATTATTGATGGTGAGCATGTTAAGCTCTCTGTAGTCAATGCACATCCTGAAGGATCCATCCTTTTTCTTGAAAAAGAAAACTGGAGCTCCCGATGGTGAGAAACTCGGTCAGACGAACCGTTTGTCTAGTTACTCACGTATTTGATTGGACAGTAGCTGCATTTCTGATGGCGAAAGCCTATATGGAGACTTAGCCACAAGAATCGTTCCCGGAATCAAATCTATTAGGAATTGCATCGATCGCTCAGGTGGCAATCCCGGTAAATCAACCGGAAACACGTCCGCAAAGTCTTTCACAACCGGTACGTCTTGAATCTTGATTGTCTTCTTGTCTTCTTCCACTACGTGAGCGAGGAATGTGACACACGGTTTCTATAAATGCTTGCGTGCCTTCATGCACGAAATTAATTTGACACTGCGATTTGCTTGATCTCCATGAATTTCCAACACCTGATTTTTCCCCACTGGAATACGTTTAGGAACAGATGATTTCAAACCTTTTAAGAGATAACCAATCCATTCCGACAATGATATCGAAACTGCCCATTTCCATTGGTATTAAATCAATGGAAAATATGTGCTCAACAAGTATCAATGGGTAGTTCCTAGATATTGTGTTAACTATTATCTGTTTGCCATTAGCTACGTCAATCATATAAGGGTAGTCCAAAGATTCCTCAACGAGACTCAGTTGACATGCAAAGTCCGACGAGATAATACTCCGATCCGCACCAGTGTCAAATAATATAGATGCATAAAAGTCAGATAAGATAAATGTACTAGTGACCACATTCAAGTCTTGTCGTGCAGCAGCTGCTCCAAGTGCAAAGACCAGTTGTCTAGCTGCCGGAGCCCTTTCTTGAATTCTCTTGGGACAATCCTTTGAGAAATTTCCAGGTTTGCCATAGGTGTAACAAGAACTGCTATCAGTAGCAACAATTGTTCTTGTTTTAAGCTCATGTGCTCTTGCATTGATTGGCCCAGTGACCAAACCTGCCACAGTTAGTGCATTGCCTGCATTGGGTGGTTGGTTGATGATGACAGTGACACTTTCTACATTGAGGAGCCGCGCTAGTGTACGGCTTCTTGATCTGTAGTGGTGGTGGTTGTGTGGCCTGTTGCGCATAAGTGGTCGCAGCACAATTGTTGACCACTTTTGATATCTTAACCAGGTTTATATCCGGCTTCTTTGAGCTTCCATCCTTGGCTGCTTCAGCTTCCTTTTTCAGTGATCCTGAGGCAACCATTACATCAGTCAATGTTGCTGATAGTGTAACAGCCAATCTAGGGTAGTTGGCTGGGCGACAATCACATGCCCTTGGATGCAAGCCGGTTATCCACTGACATACCACTCGATTCGTTTCTCCAGGGGTTGGGACTATGTCCGGTGCCAAGGTTGCTAACTCATGAAATTTGGTGGTGTAGGCCAAATGCCCAGCTCCCACCATGACATGATTAAACAGCTCAGTCTCAACTTTTTTTAGCTCATTTCTAGGGCAAAACTCGGCCCTCAGCAGGATCTTGAATTCCTCCAATGGCATAGATAATGCCTCATCTATGCCCCTAGCATGGACCTAAGCATTCCACCACGTCATTATCGGGTACGACTTCCTCTGCAAACAGATGGGGATACTATGACTTCATGTGATCTTCATGTTCCCAAGTAAACTTAGGTCCGCGCTTTGAATTCAATCGAACCTTAATGATCAGAATACAGCTTCGCTTCAGTTGTTTAACTTCGCGATCCATAATCTCCAAAGGTTCTTCAATAAAATGTAGTTGTTCGTCCACTTGAATTTCCTCAACCGGTATGACAAGTGATTCGTCCGCTAGGCATTTCTTGAGGTTTGAGATGTGAAACACATCATGCACACCGCTGAGTTCATCTGGTAATCTCAACCTATACGCCACAGGACCAATTCATTGAATGATTTCGAGCGGTTCGACGTATCGCGGTGCTAACTTGCCTTTCTTTCCGAAGCAAACTATGCCCTTCCATGGAGATACCTTCAACATAACTCAGTCTCCCAATTTAAATTCCAAAGGCTTGCGCCGGTTGTCGGCATAGCTCTTTTGTCTGCTTCGGGCTGCTTGTAACTTTCGTGGTATCTGGGGCATCTTATTAGTGGTTTCCTGAATAAGCTCTGGCCCAGTTATTTGATAATCTCCTACCTTGGTCAAACAGATCAGTGACCAACATTTTCCACCATAAAGTGCCTCGAATGGAGTGCATTCGATGTTACTATGGTAACTGTTATTATAGGAGAATTCTATCAGCAGCAAATGGGAGTCCCAATTCTCACCGAAATCAAAAACACATGTTCGCAACATCTCCTTTAGGGTTTGTATAGTACGTTCGCTTTGACCGTCCGTTTGTGGATGTTAAGTTGTACTCCAAATTCAAGTTCGTCCCTAGAGATTTTTTCAATGAATGCAAAAACTTTGATGTGAGTCTGCTATCCTGATCCGAGATAACAGATAATGGTACACCATGTGTTAGTGCATGTTCTGTGTGAAAGCTCAATTTACTTTGTGAACATTTCTTGTTGTATATGATTAGAAGATCAAGAGACAATAGGTTCGGCTATGGTTTGGCTAAGGTTCAGCGAACCTATGTTTATGTTGTTGTATAGGTTCGTCCAGCGAACCTATTGGTTTGTCTGGCGAACCTAATGGTTTCTAGGTTCGGCTATGATTGATAGCTAAAGGTTCGGCTTGTAAATTAATAAGGGTTCGGCTTGCATGTTTGTAGGTTCGGCTAGTATAAAGGTACACGAACCTTATCAAGGTTCGTGTAACATGGAGGTTCGTGAGTGGAACCGATGGGGCGAACCTTTGCATTTGGAAACCTATATATAGAGAAAAGGTGGTGAACTTGAAGGTAGAGCTTACAATTCACACACAAAGTCAAATTCTCTCTCAAGCTCAAGATCAAGATTCTCTTCATCTTTTGTGTCTTTCTTGTATTCAAGTGTTGTGTATTTCACGTTTGATTGTTGTAAACACTTGAATGATATTGAAGAATTCAGATTCATGATATATTACATTGTCATTGTTGATTCAAATCTAGTTGTAAACGGATTCCGCACGTTTATGATCGAATCGTAGAATTTCGTGATCTATTCTTCAAATCTACAGTGGTATCAGAGCGTTAGGCTCGATTCTACGACTATTTGGACATCAATCTCAAGTAATTTGATCAGAAAATTCATCATCTTGGAGGTGTTCTTGAAGTTCTTCACGTTTTTGTCAACAAAAAGCCAGATCTACGAAAAATTATCAAGTTTTTGCAAGTTTTGATCCAATAGAAAGATGCGCCTCCAAAAAACGAAGATTTTGACTACTCATAGGCCTTCTAACTCCAAAAAATGAAGATTCTAGAGCCGTTTTAGTGATTTGCAGATCTGTTCGTGCGATCTGCCGAACTTTGACGAACCTAAGAGCCGAACCTACATAGGTTCGTGAGAAATAGGTTCGTGGGAACCTCTAGGTTCGCCAAAAACGTCATAGGTTCGCCAAAACCTTCCTAGGTTCGCCAAAACCTTCATAGGTTAGCCAAAACCTCAATAGGTTCGTGAAAAACCTCAAAAGGTTCGTGAAAACCTCAAAAGGTTCGTGAAAAGGTTTGGGAGAACATCTAATTGGTTTGTTCGAAGAGTTTTGCAATAAATATACCATTTTAAAAGTTCAAGTAAACCTTGTTTACCTATTTTGGGCCTTCTGGATCATTTGGGATAGGTTTCAAGACCTAAATCGGATGTTAAGACGAGGTTTGAGCTGTTTTGTTTTGAGAGGTTAAAATTTCAAGTTCTGAACATAAAAGTTAAATATGACACACAAGAACTGGAACGTAGAATGGTTGACTAACAATGGACTTGTGTTGTACAATTTGGACAATTATCCGAACTGGAGATCCACATTCGAAAAGTTTATTGCTAAAGCGGATGAAAATTATCAGAAGTTATTGTACAATCAATACAAGAAACCATGTCTGAAATCAAATGATAATTTTGGGACATCAAAACTGAATGAAGATCAAATGTCTGAATTTAATCAAGAAAGAGAATTGTGTGACTTGTTTTCGGTGATCATTTCTGAAGATATTAAAAAGACTGATTTTGAACAAATGCCACATTTATGTGCAAACTGGAGTTTGTTACAACTTGCATACAACAATCATGTTGCGAAGAAGATCAATGATGCTTATGATCGTCTTTTACCACTTATGCAAGAATTGAAATATTTTCAGTTTGATATCACTGATGGGCAAATAGTTGAGAAGTTTACGCAATTCTGACCTTATCGATGGAGTGATTTTGTTGAAAGAATGAAGGAAACTGAAATCATTCATCATGTCAAATTAATGAATTTCAAAGATGTGGTTGATAAAATGGAATCGGAGATAAGGAGAACCGGAAAATGGATTGTGAAAATTGTTGATTTCTCGTGGATTGATGAACAAAGAAAGATGTTAAAGGCAAGTATGTGTGTTGAAGATGTCACTGCAGTCCTCAGCAGGTGAATCTTAAAAAAGAAAGACTTAAGATGGAGAGAGAGATGGGGGGAGAGAATGAGATTAAGATTGAGAGGGTGAAGTGGAAACAAAGAGACTGATGAATTCTATACAACAGCATTTGATACAACAGCTACAACTGAATGGGAGTATGTTGATAGTAAGGTTGTAGGGGAGTATGTTGATGAATATATGTTCCCCGATGCACAAAATGTTTGAGCATATACAACAGCAAGGTTCAAGGGGGAGTATGTTAGTGCATTTTCTGTGTGAAAGCTCAATTTACCGTGTGAACCTTGCTTATTGTATATAGTCTGTTGTATATGATTAGAAGATCAAGAGATAATAGGTTCGGCTAAGATTCAGCGAACCTATGTTTATGTTGTTGTATAGGTTCGTCCAGCGAACCTATTGGTTTGTCTGGGGAACCTAATGGTTTCTAGGTTCAGCTATGATTGATAGCTAAAAGTTCGGCTTGTAAATCAATAATGGTTCGGCTTGCATGTTTGTAGGTTCGACTAGTATAAAAGTACACGAACCTTATCAAGGTTCGTGTAACAAGGAGGTTCGTGAGTGGAACCTATGGGGCGAACCTTTTCATTTGGAAACCTATATATAGAGAAAAGGTGGTGGACTTGAAGGTAGAGCTTACAATTCACACACACAAAGTCAAATTCTCTCTCAAGCTCAAGATCAAGATTCTCTTCATCTTTTGTGTCTTTCTTGTATTCAAGTGTTGTGTATTTCACGTTTGATTGTTGTAAACACTTGAATGATATTGAAGAGTTCAGATTCATGATCTATTACATTGTCATTGTTGATTCAAATCTAGTTTTATGATCGAATCGTAGAATTTCGTGATCGATTCTTCAATTCTACACCATGACGCACCACTATCTCGTTTATGTACAATCTTTCCAGTTTATCCATCATGAAAGTCTCACTCATTGACAAGAAATGAGCAAGTTTAGTTAAACGATCTATGAAGATCCAAATGGTAAAATGATCACTAAAAGTGCAGGGTAGCTTGGTAATAAAATCCATAGCTATTTGTTCCCTATTCCAGAGCGGAATCTCAGGCTGTTCCAGTAAACCAGACGGTTTCTGGTGTTCCGCCTTAAACTTCGCACATGTCAGAGATCGACTGACATACTCGGCTATATCTTTCTTCATTCCCCGCCACCAATAAAATCCCTGTAAATCTTGATACATTTTATCGGCACCCGGATGCACTGAGTATCTGGTCTTGCGCGCTTCATTTAATTTTCGTCTTGATCGTAGATAACCTCATATGGTTTCGTGTCAAATTTTTGTTTTGCTCCACAATCAAGTTCTTTCTTCAGATTACCTCGTCCCGCTGATTCTTGTTGAGCTTGAACAATCTTGTCATGTAAGCTTGTTTGCACAGTCATTCCCACTGCCCTGATGCGCAAGGGTTTGACCCGTTCCTTCCGGCTCAAGGCATCTGCTACAACATTTGCTTTACCCGGTGGTACATGATCACATAGTCGTAATCATTCAGAAGTTCAACCCAACGACGCTGTCGCATGTTGACTTCCTTCAGATCAAAGATATGATGTAGACTCCTGTGATCAGTAAATATGGTACAGTTACTGCCATACAAGTAATGTATCCAAATATTCAACGCGAAGACTACTGCTCCCAGTTCTAGATCATGAGCAGTGTAGTTCTTCTCATGTATCTTATGCATACACAATAACTTTGTCTCGCTGCATTAACATGCAACCGAGTCTCTGATGGGAAGCGTCACAATACACTACAAAGTCGTTAGTACCTTTTGGGAGAGGTAAGATTGGAACATCACATAGTTTCTGTTTTAATGTTTGGAAAGCATCTTCTTGTTTCTACTCCGAAACAAATGATTCACTCTTCTGGGTTAGTTTGGTGAGAGGGAGAGCTATCTTAGAAAAGTTTAAAATAAACCTTCTATAATAACCGGTCAATCCAAGAAAAGATCGTATCTCCATCGGTGTCGTTGGAGTTTCCCATTTCTTAATAGGTTCGATCTTGGCAGGTTCGACATGAATACCTTCCCTGTTAATCACATAGCCCAAGAAATGAACTTCTCTTATCCAAAATTCAAATTTTTAGCATAGAGTTGCTCATTCTTTAACAGTTCCAAGATCTTCCTGAGATGTTTCTCGTGTTCCTCTTCGCTTTGAGTATATCAGTATATTGTCAATGATGACAATAACAAACAAATCCAAGTACGTCTTGCATACATGGTTCATGAGGTCCATGAAAACCGCTGGTGCATTCGTCAATCCGAAAGGCATCACCATGAATTCGTAATGCCCATACCTTGTTCGGAATGCCGTCTTCAGTGTGTTTTGTCTTGTACCCACAACTGATGGTATCCTGACCGCAAATCGATCTATGAAAAGTATCGTGCTCCTAGTAACTGATCAAACAAATCTTCAATTCTTAGAAGTGGATACCGATTTTTGATTGTCATTTTATTCACTTCTCTGTAGTCTATGCACATACGAAAGGATACATCCTTCTTTTTCACGAACAACACAGGAGCTCCCCACGGTGTGTAGCTTGATCGAATGAAACCTTTATCCAGTGGTTCCTGCAATTGATTTGACAATTCCTGCATCTCAGAAGGTGCTAACCTGTATGGAGACTTAGCAACGGGAGTTGCTCCAGGAACGGTCAATACGGAACTCTACCGGTCGCCCAAGTGGTAATTCCGGTAGATCGTCAGGAAATACTTCTGGGTATTCATTCACTACTGGCACGTCTTGGATAGTGATATTGTCTTTCTCCTTTTCCACCACATGAGCCAGAAAAGTTATGCACTGCTTCCGTAAATACTTACGCGCCTTTATGTAAAAGATGATTTTGACACATCGTTTTGCTTGATCCCCTCGAACTTCCAATACATGGTCGTTTGCCATCGGTATTCGAAGCAGCTTTTAGGAACAGACAATCTCAACCCGATTAACGGATAACCAGTCCATTCCCACGATGAAGTCGAAACTACCTAGTTCCATCGGTATCAAATCGATATTAAAAGATTAATCATTCAATACTAATGGGCAATTCTTAAGAATAGTATGTACTATTACTTGTTTACCGTCAGCTACATCTATGGTATAAGGGGAATCTAAAGGTTTCTCACTATGACTAAGTTTGCATGCAAAATCGGATGAGATAAAACTCTGGTCCGCACCGGTGTCAAATAAAACAGAAGCATAAGAGTCATGTAAGAGAAATGTACCAATGTCCACATTCGAGTCTTCACGAGCAGCTGGAGATCCTAATGCAAAACCTCTTCTACGCGGTGCCTGAACTACCGGTTGCATCTTCTTTGGGCAATTCCTTAAGTAGTGGCCAGCTTTGCCACACTTATAGCACCCGCCATTGTTCTGATTCTGATTGTTGGGCGGAGGAAGAGCTAAAGCAGCATTGCTTACTGCTTGAGCAGGTTCCATTCGACAATTCTGGACCCAGTGGCCCTTTCTTCCACATCCCGTGTAATGTTTGCAGGGTGTGTTAGCAGGATGATGTTATTGGCACTTGACACAGAGGAAACGTTCCGGTGTATGGTTTTTTGTGGAGATTCTGTGGTGAAACTACTACTTGGTTGATTGGGGCGGCCATCGTGTAATTCCTGATGACCTTCTGTTTCTTCTTGGGATGATGAGTAGGTTTCCTCGATGATTCTCCCTTTGCTTTTCCTGTGTCAGCTTCCTTATTCAGAGTCCCAGATACTACCATCACGTCAGTAAGTTTCCCTGGCAAGCTGATAGCTGACTCTAAAGTGACAGGGCTTGCTGCAATGACTAAGCCTTGTATGCTGGCATGTAATTTGCCTTCATACTTGTCAATCAGCTTCTCCAGGCACCAACGCTATCAACTCAAGATAGCGGGTAGTATATCCCATGTGATCAGCTCCTCTCATCACATGGTTGGATAACTCTGTTTCCATCCTCTGCAGCTCATTCTTGGGACAGAACTCATTCCTCAGTAGAGTCTTGAAGTCTGCCCATGGCAATGCCAATGCTTCATTCCTTCCTCTAGCTTTGATATATGAATTCCACCACGTCAATTCTCGCTTATTATATGATCCGGAAGCGTAGCGCACTTTGTGGTGCTATGGACAACTGCTGATATCCAGGGTAGTTTCCATCTTTTCTATGCACTGGATTAATCCAGCAGTGTCACACCCCCAATTTTCAACTAACGGAATCATACCGTTTGGGAACGTGACAAACCAGGATCTCAGATCATTAGACATAACGAAGACCTCTATATGGATTTCAAAACATACTTTGGTCTAAAAACATAACATCAGAGTTTTCAAAGTTTGCGGAAGCGTTTTAAAACCAGTAACAGTTGTAAAATGTAAATTACAATACAAAGTTTCAAATGTTCAAATTCAAATAACTAAAATGTAAAGTCATGCATGCGACTCAATCTCCTAGTCCATGCCTGCTTTCTTGTGCACCTTAACGTCCTGAGAAAATATTTAAATCAAGTCAACACAAAGGTTGGTGCATAACACAGGTTTAAGCATTCATAATGTTTAAAACAACAGTTTGTATATCAAGTTTGCAGATAACATAATCACACATGCATAGTCATGATAGCTAGTCATTTGTACTATTTACATAAGTGGTCGACACCGAAGCTGACGATTGCCATGCTATAGCATGTTTTTGCCTTGCCACTATTGTCTAGCACAAACAATAGTAATGTGTGTTTGGTCAGTCAAGCACCTGCGTAGATCCCATCTACCAAGTGAGGTTTGTCAAACCTAATAGATCTATTTCCAACTACCACGCTTTGCGCTACGGCAAACTAAAGGGTTCGAAGTGTGTAAGGACTTGTAAATGCTATGTTGTCACAAAATGTAAACATCTAACTCATGCAAGTGATGTGTATCTAAAATGTTTGTTGCACATGTTTTCTCCCCCAAAACAGTTTAAAATAAGAAAGGGGCCGTGTACGCACCTTTGTTTGTTGTAGAATGATCAAATACGTGAACTTGCGTAGGTAATCCTCTTACGAAGGATCTGTGTTTAAACAATAACGTTGTGTTATTCAAGATGTCGTTTTGTGCTTGAAATCACATACGTGTCAACACACGTATGTTAGAATGTTAGAATTGTACATACGAATGTACGCGTGACTTTAAGATAGTTTAATAAAATCACATCTTCGATTATGATTTTATTTAAACGAACGTAATTATACGCGATTACGTTTTCGATCAAAAATGCGAATTTTATTATTCTTATATGTTCAGGATTCCATTCCGGTTCCAATGAAACTCGAACGGATCGAATCGGAGTTGAAACGGGCGAGTTACAATATAAAAATCAAAATGATTTTAATTGTCAGAAACCGGCTAGGTCCGGGTTCGAACCCGCGACCTACCAGTCCACACACTCAAGCCAAAACCGGTTGATCTTCTACTGCATTCGTTATTAACCTTAGTTTTAATTACTTTTATGAATAACTAACCTCATTCCCCTTCATTTACCCATAGCCGAAGCAATTTAGTTCCAATTGATCATGAATTCAATCTCGATAGTCCATAAAACCATAGGGCTTCGCTTCTGAGTATTCAACCTAGTCTCTATATGATTTTAATTCGAAAACAAAACACTATAACCCATTTAATTAGAAATACACAGGTTCGAATTTGATTTCTAAAACCCATCATACGATCTCATCAAATTCGTTTGCCTCAATTCTTAAACTCATCAGGTTTTCATTCAACCTAGTTCCATGAATCTACCCATACCCATTAATTCTATTTTAAAACTCGTTTGCATCAGAATCCCCAAAACCTTTTAACCCGAAAACTCTAGAACTCTAAGTTCATCAATTCGTTGTTCTATAATGAAATTAGCATATCAATTAGCATAATCGGAGTTTTCTGAAACTGAGCATATATAATAATTTGATTATTAAACTTATTTGAACCAAAACCCCCAAAATCTCTTTACACCATGAACCCTAGAATCGAACACTATCAATTCGCTATTGCTTCATGAAATTGACACTTGTTTTAGCTTAATCGGAGGTTTCTGAAACTAATGGTGATCTTTAATTTCATTTTAGAATCCATCTTGATCAAAACCCCCAAAACCGTTTTAGTGATGAACCATAAAATTCGTACACATGAAATTCGATGTTTATTCATGAATTAAACCTAGGGATTCGCTTAGTCGACTAGTTTAGGTGATTTAGGAATGAAAACTTACGTGTTTTGATGTCAGATTGATGTATCACAACTTCTGGGTTAAGTTTCGGCCGACTCTAAATCCAATTCTTCAATTCACGACTTCTGAACTCGAATTGATCAGTGTAACACCTCCTAAGAATGCCGAATGAACTCTCTGTGGTTTTAATTGTGAGAAGTGTGATTGAATTGTGTGGGTTGGATGACTAAAAGCTACGGTTTCACGTTTTTGTATCCAATCTTGATTAATTCCAACGATTGATGCCCCCATAATGTCTAAAAACTGTTAATAATCATAATTGTGATGATTATGATGATCCAATTTCGGTTACAACTTGAGTTTAATGCCAATTCCGAATTTTTCCCAATCATATAGCCGAATTTTGACTTTCAAAGTCAAAATTGAGACTTTTATTGAATTGCAATCTTAATCCTTGAAGTTTTAACATTTTAAGACTGCTTTTGATCAATTACCATCCCTCTAGTTCGATTTTAAATGATTTCCCATCATTACGGTTGATTCTAAAGTTAACGAAATTAATCCGGAATACCGAATTGTCACTAATCGGCCAATTGGAATATTATTGGGCTTGATTAATCCAATTGGGCCTCATAAATACAATTGGGCCTACCTTGGGCTCATTGGGCCTACCTTGGCCTTATTGGGCCTACTTGGGCCTACTTTGACCTTATTGGGCCTACTTGGGCCTACCTTGGCCTTATTGGGCTTACCTATTTGTGACTTCGTTATTTTCAGTTAACGAGGTTAATTCGAAAAGTCGGATTGTCACATCATCCCCTTGTTGAAGGAATTTTCGTCCCGAAAATTAGTAAATGTTAGGAGTAGTTAGGAAACTACTTACGAGTTTAAATCGTACGTGTTAGTGTGGTTTGATCATTCCGTGTGCTTGTGTGTACTCACACACAAAATCTAATACTTGTAACATCACAACTAAGTGTGATCATTCAATGTGACTATTTGTGTGTACACTAGTTAGTTCACCTAACTGTGACTGTTTGTGTTTGATCATACTGTTTTGTATAACCTCACACATAGTGAGTGTCTGTAACTGTTTGTACTATGCAACCCCGCACATAGCATAATGTGTGTAACTAATCATGTATGTACTACCATAACATGTAACATATGAAATATAGCACATAAAATGTATAAAATGTAATGTAGCACAAATGTTTATAACAAAACCAATTGAATAAAGTGTTTGTGCTTACAGTTTGAAATTTGCAGTGTTGATGTGTGAAGCATCACGTCATCCCCTTGTTGAAGGAAATTTCGTCCCGAAATTTAACGTGCGCTCTCAGTTTTTGTAGTTGATGTTTTGAACAGATGAGGATACTTCTTCATCATTTGGTCTTCCCGTTCCCATGTGAATTCAGGACCACGTCTTGAATTCCACCGAACTTTGACTATCGGAATCTTGCTTTGCTTAAGTTGTTTGACCTCTCAGTCCATGATTTCTGCTGGTTCTTCAATGAATCGTAACTGTTCATCTACTTGTATTTCCTCCAATGGTACAATCAATGTCTCGTCAGAAAGACATTTCTCTAAATTCGACACATGAAAGACATCATGAACTCCACTGAGTTCATCCGGTAATTTGAGTTGATACGCAACCGGACCAATCCTTTTCAAGATCTCAAAAGGTCCTACGTAACGTGGACTAAGCTTCCCGCGCTTGCCGAATCGTATCACACCTTTCCAAGGTGATACCTTTAGAAGAACTCGGTCTCCTACTTGAAATTCCAATGGTTTTCGACATTTGTCAGCATAACTCTTCTGTCGATCCCGGGCCGCTACCATACGGTTCCGGATTTGATCTATCTTCTCTGTCGTTTCGTGCACTAATTCAGGACCTGTAATCTGACTGTCACCAATTTCAGCCCAACAAACTGGTGAACGACATTTGCGACCATACAAAGCTTCAAACGGTGCTGCTTGAATACTTGTATGATAACTATTGTTGTAAGAGAATTCCACTAACGGTAAGTGGTTTTCCCAGCTATCACCAAAGTCAATTACACAAGCTCGTAACATATCCTCGAGCGTTTGAATCGTACGTTCACTTTGACCGTCGGTCTGTGGATGATATGCGGTGCTCATATCCAAACGAGTCCCCAATGACTTATGAAGTGACTTCCAAAAGATGGAAGTAAATCGCGCATCCCGATCTGATATGATGGAAATTGGCACGCCATGCCGTGCTACCACTTCCTTGATGTAAATGCGAGTCAGTTTCTCCATCTTGTCGGTTTCCTTGATTGCTAAGAAATGTGCAGATTTCGTTAATCGATCGACAATTACCCATATTGTATCACAACCACTCGGTGTACGGGGTAACTTAGTAATGAAGTCCATCGAAATCTGTTCCTATTTCCACATCGGTATCTCTGGTTGTTGCAGTAAACCAGAAGGTTTCTGATATTCAACTTTGACTTTCGAACAAGTCAAACACTTGCTAACGTATCTAGCAATGTCAGCTTTCATGTGAGGCCACCAATACAACGCCTTCAAGTCATGATACATTTTGTCTGACCCCGGATGGACTGAATATCTGGACTTGTGTGCTTCATCCATCACGAGTTCCCTTAAACCTCCGTACAAAGGTATCCACAGTCGATCTATGAAATAACGAATTCCATCAGGTTTAACATCCAACTGTGTTTCCATCCCCCGTAAGGATTCATGTACCAGGTTATCCTTTTCTAAGGCTCCCAGTTGAGCACTGCGTACCTTGTCAGGTAAATCAGTATGTATTGTCATCATAAGTGCGCGAACCCGTCTTTTCGAAGTGTCTTTTCTGCTTAAAGCATCAGCTACCACATTAGCTTTTCCCGGGTGATACTTAATCGCGCATTCGTAGTCGTTCAACAACTCAACCCATCGTCGTTGTCTTATATTCAGCTCCTTCTGATCAAAGATATGCTGCAAACTCTTATGATCAGTGTAAATGGTACACTTAGTTCCATACAGGTAATGCCTCCAAATTTTCAAAGCAAAAACCACTGCTCCTAACTCCAAGTCATGAGTAGTGTAATTCTTTTCATGTGGTTGTAGCTGCCTTGAAGCATAAGCAATCACTTTATCACGTTGCATCAATACACATCCCAAACCCTGTGCAGATGCGTCACAATACACCACAAAGTCTTATGTTCCTTCTGGTAAAGACAGAATCGGTGCACTGCAGAGTTTCTGTTTCAATAACTGGAATGCAGCTTCCTGTTTATCCGTCCAGTTATACTCCGTCCCCTTATGCGTAAGAGCTGTAAGTGGTTGAGCGATCTTTGAGAATCCCTCAATGAATCTTCGGTAATAACCAGCCAAACCAAGGAATTGTCGTACCTCGGTAGGTGTCTTTGGTGGTTCCCAATTCTTAATTGCTTCAATCTTTGCTGGATCAACGTGTATACCCTTTTCATTAACTATATGACCCAAGAATTGTACTTCTCGCATCCAGAAATCACATTTCGAGAACTTAGCGTACAATTGTTCCTGCTTCAGTAATTCCAACAGCAATCGAAGATGTTCAGCATGCTCCTCCTCGGTCTGAGAATAGATGAGAATGTCATCAATGAAAACAATGACAAACTTATCGAGATAAGGTTTACAAACACGATTCATGAGATCCATGAATACAGCTGGAGCGTTTGTCAACCCAAATGGCATGACCAAAAACTCAAAATGGCCATAGCGCGTCCTGAATGTTGTCTTCGGAATAGCTTCTTCTTGAACTCTTAGTTGATGATAACCCGATCTAAGATCAATCTTCGAGTAGTAGCTCGAACCTTGCAACTGATTAAACAGATCGTCAATTCTAGGTAACGGATACCGGTTTTTGATAGTAACCTTGTTTAGTTCCCGGTAATCGATACACATACGGAAAGTCCCGTCCTTCTTCTTAACAAATAAGACTGGAGCTCCCCACGGTGAAAAACTAGGTCGTATAAAACCCTTATCCAACAACTCTTGTAGTTGTGTAGATAACTCTTGCATTTCTGACGGTGCAAGTCGATAAGGTGCCCTAGCTATCGGTGCTGCATCTGGTGTAAGATCGATTCGGAATTCCACCTGTCTGATAGGCGGTAATCCCGGTAAGTCTTCTGGAAATACTTCCGGAAATTCACAAACTACTGGTATATCTTCAATCTTCTTCTCAGCTACCGGCTTTTCAGTTATAAGTGCTATAACTGCCGTATGACCTTTCCGCAGACATTTGTGTGCTTTCATACAAGATATGATACGCAGTGGCGTACTGCTCTTCTCGCCTTGTACATACAATGTCTCTCCCTGCGGAAGAGGTATACGAACGATCTTTTCATGGCATACTATTTCAGCCTGGTGTTTGGATAACCAGTCCATGCCAATGACTACATCAAAACTACCTAAAATGATAGGCATAAGATCAATTTCCAATGCCTGACCCATCAAATCAAGTATACATCCCTTAAGGATTTGCTCACTTACAACTAACTTACCATCAGCTAATTCTACAGTGTATGGACTATCTAAGGCAGTGGGACTAACATTTAGCAACTTAGCAAGTGAACTAGATACAAAACTCCGATCGGCACCAGTGTCAAATAACATAGAGGCATAGTGATTATTTATGAGGAACGTACCCGTAACAATGTTGGGATCCTCCCGTGCTTGACGTCCTCCAATCACAAACGCCCTGCCCCTAGCACCATTGTTGTTGTTATTGTTGTTGTTATTGGTGCCATTGCCGTTACCGTTTCCGTTGCCGTTGCCATTTGCATTGTTATCCCCGCCTTTCTTGAGTTGTGGACAATCCTTTTTAAAGTGCCCCATATTGCCACACTCAAAACAACCCTTCTGTGCGTTCTTCTGGTTGTTATTCTGATTGTTGTGATTGTTTTGCAGCTCTCCGCGGCAATCCTTAGCTGCATGTCCAACTTTACCACACCGTTGGCACTTAACTCTATCACACTGACTTCCCGTATGATGAAATCCAAACCTACTACACTTTGGATGTTTACCGATATAACCCCCTGACGATGATGATTGCTGACCACTATTCGAGTTGTGATAAGACTTGTTTGAGTCCTGTTTCCGGTTCTGCTGAAACGGTTGTTGGTTGAAGTTCCTGGAGTTGCTTTCCCACTTCCTCTTGTGGTCACCTACTTCAGTAGCTGATGTTCGTTTAGGCAGAGTCCCTTGTAACACCGCCTGATCAGTCAATTGGTGCGCTAAACGAACAGCTTGTTGAATTGTTGTGGGATTTGCAGATGTAACCAATCCCTGAATCTGAGACACCAATCCCCCAATGTACCTCTCTATCCACTTGCTTGCGGGAGTAGCCATGTGAGGTAGAAGTCTGGCTAATTCATGAGATCGATTCATGTACTCCTCGATGTTGGACCCCTCCATCTTGAGGTGCCAATATTCCTCCTCTAATTTCTGCATCTCACTGCGAGGACAGTACTCCTCCTGCAGCAAGGTCTTGAACCCATTCCAGGTTAAGGCATTGGCCTCACCCAATCCCAAAGTTTGGACATTGGAGTTCCACCAGGTCAATGCTGGACCCTCCAACGTACCCGTAGCATACTTTACCTTGCTCTTATCGGGACAGTTACACATCTCAAACACAGATTCGGCCTTCTCAATCCATCGTAGGAGTCCAATGGCTCCTTCCGATCCTTTGAAGTTGTGTGGCTTACAGTCCAAGAACATCTTGAATGTGCATGCCTGTGGGTTCACTAATCCCCCAGCTGGACCATGTGGCCCTGCATTGTGTGTCTGAGCGTAGTTCGCGATAGCCTCCGCGACCCTGTTATTAATCAGCTCATTGAGCTCAGCAACTGTCATGTGAACGTTCCCCTCAGCCATTATCTTCCTAGTTAAAAGAAATGTTAGAGCGTTATCAAGATCCAATGTGACATGTGTAAACAAAACAACAAACACAACATGTAATGTATAAATCAATACTATTGTTGGCAATAAGTAGAAATTTTCAATAGATAATAATCTGGTTTGAGTACAATACTTTTGAAATCAAACATAAGTTTTCAAACTTCTAATGTAGGGACACAACCCGCCCCTAATAAGTTTAAACAAAACCAAGAAAATCAATCATCCTTAACAGTGGATTCAGGATCAGAATCAATAGTTGGTGCTGGTTCCTCCCCTTCCTCATCTTCATCGTCTTCATCCTCCTCTTCATTCTCCGAGACCACTAAATCCTCCAAGGCTACAAGTCTGCCTTCCAGAATCTCCGCTCGGTTCTCTGAAGCTTCAAGACGACCAATCAAATGAATCATCTCATCTCGCATATCATTGACCAGATGGGCAAGATTATCTTGTCTTTCGTTCGCATCCCAGAGTTCCCGAACGTTATACTCAATCCTATCGTTCGCCCAGTACAAGTCCTCACGCAGCTTGGCAATCTCCTCAGCATCAGTCCTTTGCCTCTTAGGCTCAGGAACATCCAATACAGGTGGTGGATGGGTAGAAGGTCCCTCAGCAGGAATCTCCTGAGTAGCCTCCGCTGGCTCCTCCTCCGGATCCTCATCCGGGTCCTCATCCGGATCCTCCTCCGGGTCCTCATCTGGATCCTCCTCCGGATCCTCCTCAGGGTCTGATTCATCTCTCTCAGATGGTGGAGGTGATGGGATAGGTGGTGCTGGTGAGGATGGTGGTGCTGGAACTATCGGCTCCTCATCCTCAGAATCATCAATGTAGATATACGGTGCTGATGATGAAGATGCCATGCCTGTTACATAATACCATATGTAAGTGCAGTGCCATGGAATGTGTAAGCAAGTCTATTACATAATGCCATATGTAATTTCTAAGTAATATGTGTAGGCATACGTGTCTAATGTCTAACAGTTATAGTCTAAGTCTACAAATGCAAACCTAGTTCGCTATAACCAATGGCTCTGATACCAATCTGTCACACCCCCAATTTTCAACTAACGGAATCATACCGTTTGGGAACGTGACAAACCAGGATCTCAGATCATTAGACATAACGAAGACCTCTATATGGATTTCAAAACATACTTTGGTCTAAAAACATAACATCAGAGTTTTCAAAGTTTGCGGAAGCGTTTTAAAACCAGTAACAGCTGTAAAATGTAAATTACAATACAAAGTTTCAAATGTTCAAATTCAAATAACTAAAATGTAAAGTCATGCATGCGACTCAATCTCCTAGTCCATGCCTGCTTTCTTGTGCACCTTAACGTCCTGTGAAAACATGTAAATCAAGTCAACACAAAGGTTGGTGCATAACACAGGTTTAAGCATTCATAATGTTTAAAACAACAGTTTGTATATCAAGTTTGCAGATAACATAATCACACATGCATAGTCATGATAGCTAGTCATTTGTACTATTTACATAAGTGGTCGACACCGAAGCTGACGATTGCCATGCTATAGCATGTTTTTGCCTTGCCACTATTGTCTAGCACAAACAATAGTAATGTGTGTTTGGTCAGTCAAACACCTGCGTAGATCCCATCTACCAAGTGAGGTTTGTCAAACCTAATAGATCTATTTCCAACTACCACGCTTTGCGCTACGGCAAACTAAAGGGTTCGAAGTGTGTAAGGACTTGTAAATGCTATGTTGTCACAAAATGTAAACAGCTAACTCATGCAAGTGATATGTATCTAAAATGTTTGTTGCACATGTTTTCTCCCCCAAAACAGTTTAAAATAAGAAAGGGGCCGTGTACGCACCTTTGTTTGTTGTAGAATGATCAAATACATGAACCTGCGTAGGTAATCCTTTTACGAAGGATCTGTGTTTAAACAATAACGTTGTGTTATTCAAGATGTCGTTTTGTGCTTGAAATCACATACGTGTCAACACACGTATGTTAGAGTGTTAGAATTGTACATACGAATGTACGCGTGACTTTAAGATAGTTTAATAAAATCACATCTTCGATTATGATTTTATTTAAACGAACGTAATTATACGCGATTACGTTTTCGATCAAAAATGCGAATTTTATTATTCTTATATGTTTAGGATTCCATTCCGGTTCCAATGAAACTCGAACGGATCGAATCGGAGTTGAAACGGGCGAGTTACAATATAAAAATCAAAATGATTTTAATTGTCAAAAACCGGCCAGGTCCGGGTTCGAACCCGCGACCTACCAGTCCACACACTCAAGCCAAAACCGGTTGATCTTCTACTGCATTCGTTATTAACCTTAGTTTTAATTACTTTTATGAATAACTAACCTCATTCCCCTTCATTTACCCATAGCCGAAGCAATTTAGTTCCAATTGATCATGAATTCGATCTCGATAGTCCATAAAACCATAGGGCTTCGCTTCTGAGTATTCAACCTAGTCTCTATATGATTTTAATTCGAAAACAAAACACTATAACCCATTTAATTAGAAATACACAGGTTCGAATTTGATTTCTAAAACCCATCATAAGATCTCATCAAATTCGTTTGCCTCAATTCTTAAACTCATCAGGTTTTCATTCAACCTAGTTCCACGAATCTACCCATACCCATTAATTCTATTTTAAAACTCGTTTGCATCAGAATCCCCAAAACCTTTTAACCCGAAAACTCTAGAACTCTAAGTTCATCAATTCGTTGTTCTATAATGAAATTAGCATATCAATTAGCATAATCGGAGTTTTCTGAAACTGACCATGTATAATAATTTGATTATTAAACTTATTTGAACCAAAACCCCCAAAATCTCTTTATATCATGAACCCTAGAATCGAACACTATCAATTCGCTATTGCTTCATGAAATTGACACTTGTTTTAGCTTAATCGGAGGTTTCTGAAACTAATGGTGATGTTTAATTTCATTTTAGAATCCATCTTGATCAAAACCCCCAAAACCGTTTTAGTGATGAACCCTAAAATTCGTACACATGAAATTCGATGTTTATTCATGAATTAAACCTAGGGATTCTCTTAGTCGACTAGTTTAGATGATTTAGGAATGAAAACTTACGTGTTTTGATGTCAGATTGATGTATCACAACTTCTGGGTTAAGTTTCGGCCGACTCTAAATCCAATTCTTCAATTCACGACTTCTGAACTCGAATTGATCAGTGTAACACCTCCTAAGAATGCCGAATGAACTCTCTGTGGTTTTAATTGTGAGAAGTGTGATTGAATTGTGTGGGTTGGATGACTAAAAGCTACGGTTTCACGTTTTTGTATCCAATCTTGATTAATTCCAACGATTGATGCCCCCATAACGTCTAAAAACTGTTAATAATCATAATTGTGATGATTATGATGATCCAATTTCGGTTACAACTTGAGTTTAATGCCAATTCCGAATTTTTCCCAATCATATAGCCGAATTTTGACTTTCAAAGTCAAAATTGAGACTTTTATTGAATTGCAATCTTAATCCTTGAATTTTTAACATTTTAAGACTGCTTTTGATCAATTACCATCCCTCTAGTTCGATTTTAAATGATTTCCCATCATTACGATTAATTCTAAAGTTAACGAAATTAATCCGGAATACCGAATTGTCACTAATCGGCCAATTGGAATATTATTGGGCTTGATTAATCCAATTGGGCCTCATAAATACAATTGGGCCTACCTTGGGCTCATTGGGCCTACCTTGGCCTTATTAGGCCTACTTGGGCCTACTTTGACCTTATTGGGCCTACTTGGGCCTACCTTGGCCTTATTGGGCCTACGTATTTGTTACTTCGTTATTTTCAGTTAACGAGGTTAATTCGAAAAGTCGGATTGTCACAAGCAGCTCCTTCAATACCTCAAAAGCTTGGCGGTTTACATCCCACGAATGACTTGTTGGAGTAGTCTGGTGTAGTGCAAGTGTTTCCACCAGCTTCCCTGACGAGTTCCCGTTACTGTTGCCGTTGCTCTGAATCCGGTTGATCATATCTGGAATCACTTCCTTCAGCTGGTTAGTCAGCTGACTGCTTAGTAAAGTTGCCAAGGCAACAGTCACATGATCTAGTTCTGGATTATGGTTCTGGCTGTGAGGTGGAGTTTGTGGGGGAGGAGGAGGTGGAAGAGGAGGTGGCGGTGCTGGTCGAGGCATAAGAGGAGGTTGTCTTGTTGGAGGCATTCTGTTCGCAACCGAATGAACATCGCTTAGTGCAATGTTCAAACGCAGAAGACATAATGCAAGTAAATTCCTAAGTCCTATGTGCTCTACATGAAGGTGCCCTAGGTTATAGTCTAGGCCAAACCGCTTAAACAAATGACCTATGTTTCTCTAAAACCATGGCCCTAATACCAATCTGTCACACCCCGAGCTGGCGGGCTGGATATACTTTCCTGTCGGGCGGAAAGGTCTCGAGGCGCGATATTGGATGATAATCATAGTGATCAGGTTGTTTACATTGCACATGATATGAAATCAGAAAACACTAAATGAAATATAGTTGCAAAGTTAAATTACATCAGTATCATTCGTAATTTAACAATGTAAATCTATCAACAACATCATAAATTATCTATCTTGTATCTGCACAAGATATACAAAATAATCTGTAAAATGATGTTCAAAAATATGCACGGTCAAAATACTAGGTCCTCTATCTGGGCATCCTAGTCATAAGACCAAAGTTCCTAGCTAAACCTATTCGTCACCTGAGAAGTCATGCAAGAAAACAAAGACAACATATGGTTGATGAGTTCATATACTTTATTATTGAAAATGAATTTGTACAAACCTGACCAGGTGACAACCTTAACCTCACCAATAACCACCTAAACTATCTAGCCAAGTATGCTTATATATAGGGCATACGTAGGGTAAATCCCAACAGCAAGCCCACCACATACCAAACCACATAAAATATTGTTATTAATGAAATTAAGCGTTTCACTCTCAACCATCATCACACTCGTTTCGTTAGTTTCGCCACCACGCTTGTTCCATTAGATTCGTCAAAACACTAGTTTCGTTAGTTTCGTCTAAGCACTTGTTTCGTTAGATTCGTCAAAACACACAACAAAACCATAACAAATGTGGAAAATGTGGAAATTGATAATTTAAAATTCTTAAATAAACCAATAGATAAACATTTAAATTAAAAGCTAAGTCCTAATGATTCGTCCTTGGTCAACTTGAGTAGACTAGTTTATCAATCAAAGGTTCTTAGAAGTTAGGGGATTCTGTAAATACCATCAAACATGTGACCTAAAAAATAAAATGGTCTATCTAGGACTTCTTGAAATGTAGGGTTTTTGTTTCGTTCTTGTTTCATCTAGTTTTGTCCCTTGTTTCATTTAGTTTCGATCACACATGTTATCTTTGATATTTCTCAGTCTTTCCCCGGAAAATGATTTCTTGTTTCGTATTTATTTCGTTGCAAATGTTCTTGTTTCGTTGAACAATCAATACTAGATTCGTTGAACATAAAATACTTGTTTCGTCAAAATTTTTTCGTTTGGTTCGTTGAACTCACACACTTGTTTTGTTGAAATATTTTCGTTGAATTCGTTGAAAACAGTTTCGTTGTAAACGTTTATTCGACATAAAAATGATTATCTACTTATTAGATAAGTAGATAAGATTTTGTAAAAACCTGCATAAAAATTTTACCTAGACATAATCTACGATAGCTTTTATACATACAAAACATATAGAATTTAAAAGCATTTAAGTAAAATATAATCCAAAGAAATTACAAAAGGGGCAATGACTCACCTGTGTTGCAATGATTTAACCACGAAAGATATGCGCGCTCGTTGATTGTAGACTATGTTTCTTCAGTACATGAGTTGATTTATTATGGTTCGAATACTATAAGTATTTACAGTTTGACATGTATAGGGTTTCGGTCTTGGTGTGCAACTGTGTGTCCTAAGACTTTACTAGTGTGTTACTAGAACTCCTCTGAGCATTATAAGTTATCATGTCCTTAACCCTTAAGTAGTTGTATTTCAACTTTACTTTCATAAGGTTTACAATAATAACAGCCACAACCTTTTAGTAATCTTGATTTATAAAATCCTATTTAAGTAACAAAAGTTATTTTTAGAAATCCTTTAAGTTACTTTGAAAAAAAATTAATAAAATAAGTTATGATAAAATATTACAAACTAGAGATTACATATTATAAATCATTACATTTTAGTAAAACATAAGTTATTTTTATGAAAAATACAAGCTAAACATGCTAGAACTTAGGTTAATCTTACTAGATTAACTTCAAGTCCTTTAATAGTTCTTTGTTACCATTCTTAGTTTCGTTCACGATTAAGTTGGCCATCACTAAGATTGTTCATGTAGCACATCCTTAATGAGGGGCTTGTATGAAACTCTAAGTGTTGGATATTGACCTTGTAGTATCAACTTCCACACTAAGCTAGTTTGTTTGAATCCAAATGATCTCAGTTGTTAATTTAGTTCTTTGAAATCCATATCCACTTAACAACTCTTATATTGTTGTGAAATATACTTAGTTTATTTGTTTAGAATGCCTTATGCTTATTTTTGTGTCATTAGGGTTTTTGATTAACAGGCTGTAACCCACCCTTTAACTATCCTTGATACTGACCTTTTATCCTATAGTTTCCTTTGACGAAACTCCAACAATTCAGACCCAAGAACTTGTTTAAAAACATACGTTTGTATGTTCAAAATGGTTTAGAAAACTTTGATGTTGAAAACCCGTATGTTCGATGGTCACAAAATAGGTAAACACAACAAAGAGTCCTTATGGACTATTGCCGATACTAACACTTCACTTATGATTTTCATTAAACAAATTCAGGTACTTTTAAACCCAAATGATTACTAAAACACATGTTCAAGTGTTATGTTAGTTTAGAAAATTTTAAGTTTGAAAATCTTTAGTTTCAAGGACACTAAACCGGTTTAACTCATAGGAGACCCTAATAGCTCAACACTCGACTAACCCATGTTCAAACCACTCCCATGAGCTTGATTATTAATGGTTTAGCCTAGTTCCAAGTTCAATTTATTTAGGTTACACTAAAGTAGTAGTATCCACAGGCCAAGGCTTCATATCGATGGCCATGTGTTGATTAGTATCGATGGAGCCAACTCAGCCCCTTCGATATTATAAGTTCGACATTTTGTGAGTTTTCATCTTATTGACCATTCCTATTAGTAATATTGATGGTCCCTTGACTTTGAAACTTTATAGTTTGTCGACATTAACATGATCGACCATAATCCATCGAAGTTAGTCCATCGAGACTAGCAATCTCAATGGATAAAGGTGGCTGAATATGCATATCGTCGATACTAACACGTTCTTGAGTTTCTTGTGTCGATACTAAGATACCCAGCTTCAAATCTATTTTTAACCATACCAAACTTTAATCTAACTTAATCCTTAACATCCTAGACCATTTTTGTGAGGATCCTAGGGGTTTTGAAGCCCGAAAATTGGCTACAAAGTGAGCAGCTCAACGAAACAGTAACAACAACAAAAAAACACGTTTGAGATTGTTTTTCCCTCAGTTTTGATGATCCAAAGCTTAATTTCTTCCTCTTTTCACGATCTACTCGTTTCTACGGTCGTTTTGATACCAAATTCTCCTAATTTTGTTGAGAATTAAAGGAGAAATGAGGGTTTTTTCTTAGAGAAGGAGTGTCGATTGTAGAGAGAGAGAGCTGGTAGGTGGGATGTATTGAATGGCATTTAACGCCATCTAATTGTCTTTATCGATCTGACGTGTTCGGGTTCCCTCGGTTCCGCTCAGTTTCGTGCTCGGTTTTCTCGTAATGAAACGATATGATATTTAAAATTAGAGTTTTATAAATTATTTTAGATGGTTATTCCTAGTGAATTAACTAAATATCTTTTGTTTATTTTTAAAACTTTAAAATCGTTTAATTTAAATGTTTAATCAAATTGTACAGTTTTCGTGCTTCTTCGTTGGGATCGTCACCCGTACGAACACGACGACAACTGTACCTTCCGATTTGATTATCTAATAAGTTGACATTATTCAGAACATTAAACCCACAGATATATTCATACGAATCATCACCCACATGAATACTCCGTCAGTTTAATAGTCACATAACGATGTCCGTTATTGTTTTGTTCTATATAATCTCTCATCTGTTTATACATAATAAAATCCTAACTAACATCCACAAAACAAATTTTAATTGTCAGACATGATTCTGACTGTTTAACCATGGATTCACAATATGTCTCTGAAGTAGATTCGCAATAGCTTCGTATTGAACATCAACAACAAGTAACACACATAGTTTCGTACCAGATCTACTGTACAAGTTACTGTTCCGACTACGGTTCGGACACTGATGTTACAGTAATAATGGTGGAGGTTGTCTTCTCGGCGGTTTCCTGATCACAACCAAAAGAACATCAGCTAGCGCAATTAATAAATGCAGAAGACACATGCAAATAAATCCTAAGCTTATGTTCTCTACATGAATGGTCCCGAGGTTATAGTCTAGGCCAAACCGTTCTAGTAATATGACCTATATTTCTCTATAACCATGGCTCTGATACCAATCTGTCACACCCCGAGCCGTCGGGCTGGATCGACATTCTCGTTAGGCGGAGGGCGTGATATCATGTGATAATCAAATTGATCAGATTGTTTACATGGCACATGATGTATAATGTGAAATGCTAACATGACATTGACATAGAATTACAAAGTTAAATTACACAATTCGTGTTCAGAATTTAACAAAGTAAATCTAGCCAAAAAGAATCATGGATTTCTATCACGAATCTGCACAAGATTTACGAATGATGATTCACAAATATGTCATCCAAAATATGCACAACACAAAAGTAAGCTATTGGTCCTCTACGAAGTCCAGCTAGCTTATATCTGATGTCTGGTGACTAAACTTGTTCGTCACTTGAGAAAACATGCATTTAAAACAAGTCATCACAAGGTTTGTGAGTTCATAAGTTTGGTAACTAAAAATACTTGTAGTTTGTCATTCACAAGTCATAATGTCACACACAAGTCTTATTGATATTGTCTAATCTTGCCTCACAACAATGTCCTCTCCATAGTTACACTTCCAAATAGTGTGTCATCCAAATCAAGCATGCTTATATATAGGGCATCCGTATCACGAATGAAGCCGCCAGCCCACCACACACTTGACTGAATTCAATACCACTTGTAATGCAACTATGGATACCCACTTTCACCTCACATGTGCTTGTCTCATTTGATATCCAGCCTGTTAATCCCATATGATGTGTTCGCATCCCATGGTGTTATATGTATAGAAGTAGAGAGTTTGAGGGGAATATATTACCATGACCTAAGTTATGGTAATCCCTTATTGTTTTAAGGAAAATAGATTAATTAAATCTTATCCTTATTACTATTCTCTCAACTGTAGGGTTAACTGAAATTCACTTCTAATAATAGGAGTGAGGGTTAACTCATTTGTATTGTTCACAATCTTGAGAGTATAGAGCCTAAATGGGATCCATTGTGGTCCTCACGAAATCTGACCACAATGCTTCCAATTTACCTCTATCCCTTTTGTAGTCTCAAAACAATCATTGCCATCACAACGGATCTATTACCAGTAATATGACGTGAGAGAAAATAAATTCCTTAGTCTACCATTTAATAGAAACGAAGGGAATAATTACAATCATTGTCTGAAGATCAATATCACAATGTGTCGTTTACCAAAACTAACTGATGCAGCCCTGTTACCGGCCAATGATAATGTAATGAATAACATACTGACCTCACTCGCCGGTGGTTTATCAAACCTATGGTACCACTAATCTATCGTTAGTTTAGTTGAACTAAATTAATGGTAAATGATTTGGTAAGGGACTCACGACTGGACATGTACACATGAACACATGATTGTTGTGATATAATGCAAACAATTTTAATAGTAATTAGTAGTTGTTATGTGTTCTCCCATTGTCATTGTCTAAATGTCATCTGTTCTAAGTTTTATGTGTTCTCAAAGTGTTTAACAAATGGTTATAAGAACTTGTCTTATTACACAGTGTTAGTAAATGTGATGAATGATATCATCATGAAATTATGTTATCATGGTTATCATTCTTGTTATCACTTGTATTTGTCTTAGTCTCAAATCATTATCATCACAGTGTTAATAACGAAGTGTTATAATTTCCAATCTTGATGCACTTCTGTTATTTTAATGATTTGATGATTTCATGAAACTATGTTATCACGAGTCATCATTGATTTGTCATACTTATCATTGCATACACACAAGCATATATTGTTGATATGATAAAAGTCTGATAATAAAATAATAAAGATAGAATCTTTATTATCTAAATCACATGATATTTGAAATAATGTACTAAAACGTTTTATAATTTAAAAGAGTTAGTATGTTTCTCAGCCCCGCATTTAAAATCAAAAGATATGAAAAGGGGCATATGAACTCACCTTGATATTGAAGTGGTTGACTAATAATTCAAGAAATGCACGCGCTCGTTGTTGTTTTTGATGATGTTGTATTCAAAGCCATGTGTAGGATTCGATGTTTTTTACAACTTATAAGTACGTGTTATTGATTCGTAGGTTAACCCTAAAGTTGGTTAACTTTTATGACTCTTTGTTATTTGATTTATTCTAGCTCAATTGTGATGTAATACACTAACACTTAGCTTATATAGGTTAAGCATTTGTATGTTATATATTCCTGGTTTATGTGTTTAAACTTGACATAAACCTTAACAGGTTACAAAGTCTAGAAATTATCATACTTTCTGAGTATAAACTTAAGTTTTTAGGTTAACACTTATTATCTTACCCTTATGTTAACCTAAAATAGTTATTATCATTTAAGTGTGTTTATATAAACATTATGTTATAAAAACTTAATCATTTAACATTTTACAAAAGGATTTATGAAAGGTTTATCATTGCATCAACTTTGTAGTAAAATTGATTAACTCCCTTTATCAGTAAACCCCATTTGTTACTTTCATCCATATATGATTTAATTAAAATCCTTTGACATGCTTTTAAAACCATGGTTTTGATTTAACACTTGTTTTAAGGTTTATCTATGCTTGTAAATCATTTTTAATTAATGTTGATGGGAGATTCATGACCCGGTTGCACCCAGTCCCAATGACGTCTCGATTAGCACTTGGTTGAGGGTTCTCGGTTTAGGCAACCAAGTTTGGTGGTGTTCTCGGCTTATGCAAGCAAAAATGGTTGTGTTCTCAACCTCATGTGGTGTTCTCGGTTGCGAAGGGGTTATTCTTGAATGGATGTGTGTGCCACCACAATTGGGTTCTCTAATTTATGTCTCCCAACACAGGTGGTTCTCGACCCCCAAAATAAAACAAAGGTTCTCGGCTTGGATAATTGGTTCTCGGCCAAGGGACATAGTTCTCAACTAAGGTAGAGATATCCAGCCTGTTAATCCCATATTTTTGCAGGTTGTTTAAAGTCTCATATTTCAAGTTATTTTATGGTTAAATTATTCAGAAAACTCCTTTGAAGGTGAAGAAACATTTGTGGTTTAAGTTTGAGCTAAAGAAAATCCTAAATAAAACTTATAGATTTACCTCAACTTGTGATCTTTAGCTCGCTTTCTTCGTGAGTTCTTCTTCTATTCAACTGAAGAATCTTTTTGGTTGCTAGATCTTCAAATTTATTGAGTTTCAATGGAGATTGGAAGATATTAGAAGAGGGTTTCTAGGGAGAGAGTATAGAGAAAGAGTGTGTAGAAATGTAAATGAAGAGAGAAGGTGAGTAGGTGGTGTCTTTAATGAAAGAAATAAATATTTTTAGAGCTTTTATACTCATTCTTGTTTCGGGTTCGTTTCAGTTGCTCGGTTTTTACGTTTACGTCATGTTTCGTAACGTAATGCGGAATTTATGAAAATTAAATAAATAGTTTTATTTTAATCTTTTAAGGTGGTTATTCCTAGTAAATATTTTATATTTCTTTTCTTTATTTTATTGTTTCAAAACGTTTATTTTATTTGTTTCGTTAGATTGTATCGTCTTCGTGCGTATTCGTTCGAATCGTCACCCAAACGAACACGGCGACGGCTTTACTTTCTGATTTTCGTGTTCTACTTTTCAGTTATCATTCATAACGTTAAACCCACATATATGTTTGTGTGAATCGTCACCCACGCAAACATACTGTCCATTCATTATTCGTAAACAATACTGAATTGTTATTATGAATTGGATTTCTCACTAGCGGACAAGACTAATCTTAATTGTTTTCACATTGTTATAAATGATTTCATATTGTTTTCTAACTGAATTGTCAGCCATTTGATTTTCTGTTATTTGTTGAAATCAGATTGCAACCGATATGCTTTTGTCACTTGTTTTCACCATTGTTATTTCACATGTGTTGTTGATATTTGTATCTCAATTTTCATTGAAATACATACAACTGTTTGACACAAAGTATTTACACATAGTAAATAGTGAAAGTACACATACCGTATGTATTGCCGGATGATCTGGTACTAGTTGTCACAAAATTGGTCTAGGAAATCAAGGAACATAATGGATTAATGCGTGGAATGGTCGAATATGGTTGGGGAATCTTGAAAATTAGTATCGAAGGAAGAACATTCAAGGGCTTTTTATATCGACGACTAGAATATGGCAGCAAGTTCATCCTTCGATATTGTTAACCTCGATGGACTAATCTCGATGGGACTTGTCGACAATAACAATCTCGAAGGTCTCCAAAGCCTGGATCATAAGGGACCATCGATACTATTAGTATCATTGGTCTAGAGGCTATGCAACATGAGCCTGTCGAACATATAGTATTGACAATAGGGTTGTGTGTTTCATCGATACTAATCATTTTTTGGCCATCGATACTACCAGCCAACCTTCGATATTGACGCTCAAGTGCAATCCAACTATAGTGAACCATAAAAGAAGTTATATTAATCAAAAACGAATTCAAGGGAGTGGTTTGAACTTGAATGAGTCGACTAAGAACTCTTAGGGTTTGTTGAATTGTTAACCGGTTGTAACTTTCATCGACACTAAGTTTAACAAAGCTAAAACTTTCCCAACACTTTTAACATATAACCTTATGTTTTACAAACCAAATGGGACTAAAATACTTATGAATTCTCAACTAAAACGATAAGTATGATGTTAATATCGACAAGGGTTCAAGGTGGTTAACTAAGGGTTAACCGAATTCTTAGGCCATCGATATTAATTTGGGGAACTTTTTAAATGTAGGTCCCTTCAACAGTCAAGATCCGAACTTTATCAGCTCAATCGACACGAAATTCTTCTAATATGTGCGGAATCCATGCTAGAAGATAGAAATGTAATAGAAAAGTGAATTTCTATTATAAAAACGTGAACTTGATACAAACTACTTCAATGTGTCTAGAAGAGTCTGCATCGGGATTCGCAACCCTAGAACAGTATACAATGCGTCTATTTATACAATCCTAGGAGTACTCGAACCTATGTACACGAAATACAAAAGTACACGAAAAATTTACAGGTACACGGAATACATAGTTCACGAAAATTGTAAAACTTGGTCTTCAACTTGTCTCGACTTGATTTTGTCAGTCTTCGTCTTCGGAATGGGCTCTACAAACTCCACTAGACTGATGAAATCAATCGATAGCAAGTGTGACTTGATAAAGACCAACACCAGCACAAAGCTTGTGAGCCATCGCCAATGCAACGACTCTTGTGAATGGCTTCACCTCCTGATCATAACCGCCATAGGTGTGTATAGGGTCTTGTGAAGTACGGTCATGTCATCCTTCCCGAACATAAGATAGTCAATAGAGTTCAGAATGATGTAGTCATATGACTTGTCTCGCACAGTAACTACTGCAAAAGTAATCTCGTTGAAGTACCAGAAGATAAAGTCCTGGCGCTGTAACACCCCTACCGATGGCGGAAACGTCGGGATGCCACGAGGGATGTGTAGATTGTTCATACGCTCGTGGGCATCTAAATAAATCATCACATATCAAATAAATCAACCAAAGTAATCACATCCAAAATCATGTTCATCATGATTTAGTTACAGTAATCATGTTCATCATGAGGACCTTAGTCAATTCACCAAGAGTAACTCAATCATTGCGGAGGACCGAAGTCAACTCAACCATCAATGACTCACGGAGTAATAATAATCCATATCAATCCACATTCAATAATAATTCCATAATATGAATATCATATCGATAATCCAGGTTTCACCATTGTGTTATCAAAATAATATTTAAATATGGTATACATGTTCCACCTCCTAGTTTAAAAACAAAATGGCTTAAAAAGGAGGTTATGAGAACTCACCTGAATTCCGTAGATTCAGTTTTTGTAGAATGCGCGCTCACGTATGTAAAATCAAAACACTTTAACAACCTGAATTTAATATGTGTTCGTGTTCATAAGTATATGCGTTTCATTTCAATCAAGTGTCCATAAGTGTTTACTTTTAGTCAATAAGTGTTTCGTTAGCTTAGTTTATTTAATCTAAGTTAAGTTGTAACACCTAAGATTATATCTATGATCATCATACAAAGGTAATTTAAACTCGTTAGTTTTAATTATCCTCTATATGATAATTTTTTTAATAATACATCAAAGGTATACACGTTGTAAAGGTAATAACCTTATACACCTATGTATACTTTAATATATATATACATGCACACATGTTTATTCAAGTTGGCTACCATGATTTAAGTTATTAAAATTCTAATTTAAGTTTAAGAAAATTAGACTTAAGCTTTTCACATAAGATGTTCAACTTATGTAGTCCATAGTTTAAAATCCATGTATATGATGAAAAGGTGGTATTTCTTTTAAAAATACCCATGCATGCATGTTCCAACATTTACCCTTGATCCTAATTCGAAAACCCCGGTTCGACAAACCCCTTGGCTTCACCATGGTTCTAGGTTCGGTCGTGCCAGGGTTTACAACCCAAGGGTTCGTGAGGTGAGCATAGGTTCGCTGATTAGGGAGGGTTTTAATAGCCTAGGGTTCGGCCAAGATAATAGCTTCGGCTGGCACAAGGTTCGACCCTAGGTTCGGCCTCGTTGGGTTTGTAGCTTCCCCATGATTCAGCTTGCTAAGGTTCGGCTAGATCAAGGTTCGCAGCCAGCAGGTGCGGCTAGCCTCACATTCGGCTGTCATTTGGTTCGGCTGCGAACATTGGGTTGGCAGCATATGGGTTCGGCCATGCATTGTTAGGCTAGCTACAGGTCCGGTGATTCCTTGGTTCGCGGCTAGCTGGTTCGTGGTTTCAATGGTTCATTCAAGAGAAAGGTTCGTGGCACTCCAGGTTTGTCCATCTAGAGTTCGTGACACTCCCCCTGTTGCGGCTGGTTAGGGTTCGAACAGCCCAAAATATGTTCGCCTGACCTACTTCCCAGTGAATCACTTGCTTATCATCATCCTCTTCGAGTTCTAAGGTTTTTCAGGTTTATACATGGTTTCTTCAAGCTTATACACATTCGTTTTAGTGTTTTCAAGATGTATAAATCGTTTAAACAATAAGGGTGTGAACCGGTTGTTGTTTATAGTGAGAAACAAAATAAAATTCAAGATCTACCTCTAAATGTCGACCAATCGCTGAGTTTCTTCATGGGTTCTTGTTCTCCTTGATCACACGAACGTTTAGAGCCAAGAATCACTCGAATTGGTTAAGAAACGAAGAAGTTAGCTTAGAGAGAAGTTAGAGAGAGAGAGAGGAGTGGCGGGATTGTGTTCTAGAGAGAGAGAGTGAAAGTGGAAGAATGAAAAAGAATAAGTAAGTTCCACCATTTATATCCCGCGTCTTTCTCGTGTACTCGGTCTCGTTTATTTCGCGTTACCACTTATTAAATGTGCGGTTTTTCTTGTAAAACATATTTAAAACATAAGACGTTTTAAATAATTATGTTTCGTTTTAATACAATGATTTTAATTAAAGTTGTTTCGTAGAATGATTTTGTTTGCTTTCGTTAAATCATTTATTTAATAAAACGGTTTGCTCGTATACGTCTTAGGTTGTAATTCCTAATAAACGTTTTTAAATTCTTTTTCTTATTTTAATATCGTTAGATATTATTTCGCTAACTCGTCGAAACGCGTTACTTACGTACGTATTCGTAAAGATCGTCACCTTTTCGAATCCAATGCTCGTATCGTATTTCGATTCGATTTACGATTTATGTAATATCGTTTCAGTATATTAATCCTAATAGTTATATTCGTGTGAATCGCGACCCACGTGAATGCATTACTAAGTTATTATTTCTGAAATAACATTCGCGTTTAAGTTGTATTCGTAACCTCACAATCGCGTAGTTTTTCTCAATATTGTTTCCATTATTTTATTATCTTGAATATTATAATTTCCCAATCCAAATCCCACTAAACCATATCACTGACACGTCCATGATAAACCGAAATAAGCTTATGTATAGGGAATATGTAGGACTAGGTCGCCACCTATCCAGCCACCGTCCCACCACCATTTCGATAAACCATGACCATGTGTCCTTTACTATGTTTAGTAACCAAACAATAACCAACTCATAACTCTTTGTCATTCAAAACCAAAACCTCAGATTGTCCTAACCAAAGCCTCAACACTTATATAATCATTATAAACCGAAGATGGTTTATGTATAGGGCATACGTAGAGGTCAGTCGCAGCTGCCTCAGCTGCCATCCCACCACCTCTTCGATAGATCATGATTATATCCTTGCCTATCCTTGGTTATAGAATCCTATACTACTACCAATCTCAGTCAAACAACCATTTCGTCTTAATTAAATTGCAATAAACTCTCTGGTTCTGTTTAGTTGTTTTTCAAACTAGACTTCCCATGGTTTATGCTCATTGTGATAATATATATTCTCAATAATGTATACCAATAATAATAACATCCAATACTACATAGTAATTATCAATTCTCATATCAGGCATTAACAATACAAAAATTTATGTAATGAAGTGCCTGAAATACAGTGATGTTGCAGTCTCCCCTAGTTGAGGGAATTTCGTCCCGAAATTCAACTGCGTTTGAGTTTCTTAACTTCCCGGTCCATTATCTCGCAGTAAGTAAGTGTGGGTAATTAAGCTTCATCTGATCTTCATGCTTCCAGGTGAATTTTAGACCACACTTCGACTCCCATCGTACTTTGAAAATTGGAATTCTACTGCGTTTGAGTTTCTTAACTTCCCGGTCCATTATCTCGACTGGTTTTTCAACTAAGTGCATGGTATCATCAACGCGAATGTCATCGAGTGGTACCTGAAGATCCTGATCTGCTAAGCATTTCCTTAAATTGGACACGTGAAAAGTCAGGTGTACATTGCTAAGTTTAGGAGGAAGTTCCAACTTGTAGGTGTCACACCCCTGCGCCGCGTGCGGAATCCACGGCGCGGTGACGTATGAACAGTTGAATCATGCACAAGTATTGAATAAGAACAGCCACAATGGATTACTATGTTTCAAAATATTTAGACAGTTGTTTAGTCACAGACCATCTGTTTACCAAAAGAAAGACAACTACGGACCCAAAATATAGTTACAAAATAAGACTTCAAAAAAGACAATTAAACAATTAGGATTAAGTGCGTTTCTAATCCATCCTAGCATGTTTCTTCATCTTGTTCTATCTTAGAATGGTCTCCTTAGTTGTCCCTAAGAAAGTCTTAAACCTGATTACCTGAAACACGTGAAAAGTAACTGTCAACTACAGAAGTAGTTGGTGAGAACAATAGGTTTAACATATGAAATCATGAAGTTTGCAATATAAGGCATAGGTATATTAAAGCAATAAATGAATTACATGGATGGGTTGTAACCCAAACTAACATCAGGTATGTCAAACGAGTGTAAACAGTCCAATCACTGTTTGCACGAAAACCAACATATAATCAAGTCCCAAACTACGTTTGGAGTCAGAAAATTAGTCAGCAACAATGATAACCATACGTAACCGAAATCTGCAGTTAGTTTATAAAACAAATTTAAAAGCTAACTGCAGCAATCGGTCTGCCCAAATATCTCCGCTTTCCCTTGTTGTGATCACCCAGTACTAACGCTAATGAATATGAAACCCGATGTGTTTATAAGTTTGTTTACAACGATGAACACCATGCTTTTGAACATTGCTTTAAAGTAGCGTGTTAATGCCTTATTTGATAACATGATTTGAAAAACTTGTTTAAGCACCATGAAATGAATCCTTTGTTTGAATACCATGAAATGAATCCTCTGTTTGAATACCATGAAATGAATCCCTTGTTTGATCACCATGAAAACCATTGTTTGAATATCATGTTGTGAATCCTTTGATTGAGTACATAAGACAGCGTCCTTGTATAACAACAAGGTTTATAAAAGATTAATTTCGAAAACACGAGTTTAGAGTAAAAGAGTTTATAAATTCCCTTTAAAAACAGTTGAGAAATCCCTTGGATTTCTAAGATGAACCTGTAATGTTTGTGAAGTAACATGAACCTGTCTCATGAAATATGATTGAAGTAAAGGTATTTGATCACGTGTTCCACCCCAAAACAGTTGTAAAAACAGTAAAAAGAGGGGCTAGTGTTCTCACCTGTCTGCAGTAGACTCTGAACTATAACAATTAGCAAGTAGCAAACAGGACTTCTAACTGGTTCCTATATCATTGTAATCATGAAAAGAGATGTCATGTTTCTTTTATGCACAATCTTATGCATACAATGACAAGTGTTTGTGAACTTGATAACCATTGATTTACATGAAAATGTATAGGTATGTTCAAGTGTTTTAGACCCCTTGTGATTATGAATTGATCTCATTATTAGTTTAGGTTAAACTTAGCCCAACTAAGATCAATTCATAGACATTTTGCATTATAGGCCACACCATGGACCATTTAGGTTAATAATGGGCCAAATGAATGGTGGTATTTGGCCAACAATATATATGTAGGCCGTGTAAAAGCCATAAATAATATTTGACCAATTAGGATCTTGATGGATCGAATGAGATTGGATTGGGCATAAAAGAATTGAGTTGGGCCAACCATTGTGTATGTGGGTCATGTAAGGTTCCAAGGCAATATTGGGCCAATTAAAGATCATAATGGGCCTATATAACTCAATTGGGCTTGGCTTAAGTCTATGGGCCAAGTTGCTAATGGAATTGGGCCAAGTATAGTTGGATTGGGCCGAAAGGCTAGTGGGCTGCCAACTTTGGGCAGCGAACCTATTGGGTTCTATGAGTTAGGTTCGGCCCTATGGTAGAAGGGTTCGCTCATGGTGAAGTGTCCAAGGGTTCGGCAACAAGTAAACGAACCATGCAAGGTTTGTCTTCCCATTGATTCTGCATGTGAGGGTTTGGCCGCATGGTTAAATGGTTCGGCAAAGTGCAGATGGTTCGGTGATCCTTCTAGGTTTCGGATAGTTATGCCACAAACCATGCCGGATTCGTGGCTCATCAAAGGTTCGCAGAAGTTCAGCCGAGAAAACCTTAACAGGCTCGGCACTACAGGGTTCGCGGCGTGCATGGGGGGTTTGTTGTAGGTTCGTAGACCCCTTTAGGGTTCGGCTGGTTGACTAAGGATTCGTCATCATGCAAGGGTTCGGCAGTCCTCAATGGTTCGCCACGATCACAGAAGGTTCGGCATGATGATGGTTCGTGAGATCATAAGTTCGTCTGCATGCCAGGTTCGCGAGGCTCTCCTCCCCTTCCAAGGGTTCGACTGATGTCCCACGAACCATGTAGGTACGTTATGGTTCGCCGAGGATGTCATCCTCATGAAGGTTCGGCCAGGAAACCCTAGCAGGTTCGTTTCCCTGCTGTTGTTGCTGAACACCTCCCGAACCTGTCATCTCCATCATCATTCGACTTTCTTTCTTTGATCCAACCATTCCCAGGCCTCTAATCCTCATAGCCTAACACTCACAAGTTGTTATTTCGAAAGGGGAATGGGCAAGAACCGGCTACATCTTAATTTTAGACCAACACACCTAGAAAACCCTATTTACGTGAACATTCAAGCACCAACACCTCGAGATTCTGTGGATAAACCTTCAGATCCTTTGTACTTCTGTGTAGAGGATGTCGAGAACTACGTGGGCGCCAAGAACACCGAAATCCGTTGAGAAATGAAGGAGATACGCGCGTTTGAAGTCGGTTTTCTAGAGAGAGAGGGGGTAGAACGAAAATATAGAGAGAGAGTGGGTTGTTGGTGACATAAATGAGAGAATGAGCCTTGTTCAAGGCTTTCATAGCCCGTGTGGTATTCGGGTTCGTTTCGGTTGCTCGGTTCGCGTTTCCGGAACGTAACGCGTATTTTACGAGATTTTAAGATAAAATAATTGTTAAACTTATTAAAATGATGAGTTTCAAAATTGTAAAAATATAAAATTATTTTAATTATTTTTACTCTTCGTGCGTTGTCAGATCGTTAAACACATACAATTACGTGTATACCCGCAATCGCGTACGTTTTTCGATCGTATTAATTATTTAAAGTCGTTTAATCATAATTATAAGTTCAACATTCGTATCATTATGGATCGTCACCCATAACTATACTCAGTCTCGCTTACGTATTACGATTCTTGTTGAATTAATTAATTGTCATAATATTTGTCTTAACACTACGCACTAACACTATCCTGTTACACCGAACGCAGTATATATATAGGGCTCACTCTCGCTGCCCACCACTGTTTCGATGTATCACGATACTGTTCTTGCCTAGTATAATCGACTGTAAATAAATAATACATACTTGTCTCAAAATAAATAAGATCTTGTAACACACAAACACATTATGAACACATGAATCACATTGATTAACTGAACATGGACACACACTGTTCTAACACTGCTTACGACTACCATGACTAAATGTACAAATGTTACAGTCTCCCCTAGTTAAGGGAATTTCGTCCCGAAATTAACTAGCCGAAGGTACTGTAAAAAGATGAGGGTACTTAAGCTAATTCTGGTCCTCACGTTCCCAGGTGAACTCAGCACCGCGTTTGCCCTCCCATCGTACCTTTACGATCGGGATACGGCTGCGTTTAAGTTTCTTGATTCCATGATCCATGATTTCAACCGGACGTTCTATGAACTGCATGTTGTTCTGAATCTGAATGTCTTCCAGTGGAATCTGAACATCATGATCCGCTAAGCATTTCTTAAGATTTGATACATGAAAAGTATCATGAACATTGCTTAGCTCCACTGGAAGGTTGAGTTTGTAGGCTACGGGACCAATCCGTTCCAGGATCTCAAAAGGTCCAACGTACCTTGGTGCAAGTTTCCCTTTCTTCCCGAATCGGACAACGCCTTTCCAGGGAGAAACTTTGAGTAAGACTCGATCACCGACTTAAAACTCAAGCGGTTTCCGACGTCGATCAGCATAACTCTTCTGCCGATCTCGTGCGTCCTTAAGCCGTGACTGAATGATTGTGATCTTGTCTGATGTTTCCTGAATGAGTTCTGGTCCTACGACCTGTGAGTCACCAATCTCGGTCCAACAGACCGGTGATCGGCACTTCCTACCATATAAAGCTTCGAATGGTGCACATTGAATGCTCGTATGGTAGTTGTTGTTGTATGAAAACTCGATAAGTGGAAGATGAGTGTCCCAACTTCCACCGAAGTCAATGACACAAGAACGTAGCATGTCCTCGAGTGTTTGGATAGTCCTTTCACTTTGACCGTCGGTTTGGAGATGATACGCCGTGCTAAGATTAACACGAGTTCCCAAAGCCTTTTGCAATGATTGCCAAAAGCGAGAAGTGAAGCGACTATCACGATCAGATATGATTGATGTTGGTGTACCATGACGCGCAATGATTTCGTTGACGTACAATGTGGATAACTTCTCCATTTTATAATCTTCTCGGATTGGGAGAAAATGAGCAGATTTGGTGAGTCGATCAACGATCACCCAAATCGAATCGAAACCTCGCGGAGTTCTCGGCAACTTAGTTATGAAATCCATGGAAATTTGTTCCCATTTCCATTGAGGAATTTCAGGTTGCTGCAGAAGTCCTGAAGGCTTTTGATGTTCTGCTTTGACTTTTGAACATGTAAGACATTTTCCCACATACAGTGCTATGTCTTTCTTCATTCCCTGCCACCAGTAAGATGTCCTCAAGTCTTGGTACATCTTATCTGCTCCAGGATGAACTGAGTATCGTGACTTATGAGCCTCATCATAGATGAGTGCGCGCAATTCTTCAGACTTTGGAATCCAGATGCGGCCATTGAGATATAACACCCCATCAGCTCGAGGTTCTAGTTTCTTCTCAATCCTGCAATCTAAGTCTGTCTTGAGTTGATTGTCTGTTACTACCTGTTGTTGTGCTATATGAATCAAGTTTTTCAGGTTTGGCTGTGTGTTGATCTCCATGGCTCTGACGCGAATTGGTTTGACTGGTTCCTTACGACTAAGAGCATCCGCCACCACATTGGCTTTACCCGGATGGTAACGAATCTCACAGTCGTAATCAGTTAGAAGCTCAACCCAACGTCGTTGTCTCATGTTGAGTTCTTTCTGATTAAGGATGTGTTGCAGGCTCTTGTGGTCTGTATAGATGACACATTTAGTACCATAAAGGTAGTGTCTCCAAATATTCAATGCAAAGACCACAGCCCCTAACTCAAGATCATGAGTAATGTAATTCTTCTCGTGAACCTTGAGCTGTCTTGAAGCATATGCAATGACCTTGTCCCGTTGCATAAGTACACAACCGAGACCAAGGTTTGAAGCATCACAGTAGACAATGAAATCATCACTGCCTTCTGGAAGGCTAAGGATAGGGGAGTTGCATAACTTCTGTTTAAGAAGTTGAAATGCATCTTCTTGTTTCTGTCCCCATATAAAGGCTTGAATTTTCTGAGTCAAAGTGGTAAGTGGCAAGGCAATCTTAGAGAAATTCACAATGAATCTCCTGTAATAGCCCGCCAGACCCAGAAATGAACGAATCTCTGTTGGAGTAGATGGAGTAGTCCAGTTCTTAATCGCCTCAATCTTTGCTGGATCTACATGTATTCCATCCCTGTTTATGACATGTCCTAAGAAGTGAACCTCCTTTAGCCAAAATTCACACTTGGAGAATTTAGCATAAAGTTGTTCCTCTCTTAGTAGTTCTAAGACTTTCTTCAAATGATCCTCGTGCTCTTGTTCTGTCTTTGAGTAGATCAGTATATCGTCAATGAAAACAATAACAAACTGATCCAAGTATGGCCTGCAGACTCGATTCATCAAGTCCATGAACACTGCAGGTGCATTGGTCAGCCCAAATGGCATAACCACAAACTCGTAGTGTCCATATCGAGTCCTAAACGCAGTCTTTGGTATATCCTCATCATTTACTCTCAACTGGTGATACCCAGATCGTAAATCAATCTTAGGGAAGCAAGTTGCTCCCTGTAATTGATCAAACAGATCATTGATCCTGGGCAGAGGATATCTATTCTTGATTGCCAACTTGTTTAGCTCACGATAATCGATGCACATACGAAATGAACCATCTTTCTTCTTGACAAAGAGAACCGGAGCTCCCCATGGAGAGAAACTCGGTCTAATGAAACCTGTCTAAAAGTTCTTGAAGCTGACTAGACAGTTCTTGCATCTCAGATGGTGCTAATCGATACGGCGATTTCGCCACTAGGTTTGCTCCAGGGACGAGATTGATCATAAACTCCACTTGTCAGACTGGTGGTAGTCCAGGCAAGTCTTCTGGAAGTACATCCGGATAATCTCTGATGACTGGAACGTCTCCAACTGCTTTCTTTTCCACCACGTGAGCCAGGAACGCATAGTATTTCTTCTTTAGATACTTCCTTGCCTTGATGCACGATACAATCTTCAATCCGCGGCAGGGTTTCTCGCCATAGATTCTCATCGTTTCGCCGGACGGTAAAGGAATTCGAATAAGTTTCTCCGAACATACTATTTCGGCATTGTTTTTGGATAACCAATCCATTCCTATCACCACTTCGAAACTTCCGAGTGTCATAGGAAAAAGATCGATGAGGAAAAGATGGTCGTTTAATCTTAACTCACAACCATGAATTATAGAATCTACAAGTATGGTATTACCATCAGCTACTTCTACGGTATAGGGAGTAGTAAGTATAGATGGTTTTATGTTAAGCAAAGAAGCAGTATGAGCAGAGACAAAGCTTTTATCCGCACCAGTATCAAATATGATAGAAACGTAATGACCATTAAGGAGAAATGTACCCATGACAACTGCTGGCTCCTCGCGTGCTTCGGCAGCTCCGATCACAAAGGCACGAGCAGTAGCAGTAGTGTTGAGGAGTTTTGGACACTGATTCCTGAAGTGTCCTTCTGCTCCACAGTTATAACAGGCTCTTCCACCTGTAGCAGTAGGAGTTGTGGTAGCAGTTGTTGCAGCAGCAAGATGAGCAGCTCGGCATGTAGCTGCAAAGTGTCCCATACGCCCACACTTGAGACACTTCTTGCATGGAGTAGTGGGTAAATGATGATATTGGCATTTGGTGCAAAGTGGAAACGTGCCAGTATAAGACTTTATGGCGTTAGCAGGTTGTGGCATAGCAGTAATAGGTATAGCATGAGTGGGTGCAGCTGCAGTCAACGCTGCAAAGTTCTTGATCGTCTTTGGCTTCTTCTTTTTGTGATGGTGTTGTTCAGGCTTCTTGCCTTCTTCAATCTGTGCTCTCTTGAATCCCTTTCGGGTGAGCACACCAGATTTAACATACGCCTCGGTAAGAGTAGCTCCCAATTGAATTGCTGCTTCCAGAGTAGTGGGGTTATTCCCCATAACAGTTCCCCTAACGACCAGAGGTAAACCTTCAATATATTTCTCTATCCTGCGGGATAGAGGAGTAACCAAGTGTGGTACCAGAATGCACAACTCATGGAAACGAGTTGTATACTTGGCGTTCTCACCACTGTCTTGCACCAGATTCCACATCTCTACTTCCAGTTTCTTTAGTTCATGACGTGGACAAAATTTTTCCACCAGGAGATTCTTGAAACCGTCCCACGGTAATGCTAATGCGACTTCGCGTCCTCTGGTGTTCTTCTCAGAATTCCACCAGGTGAGTGCGCCCTTATGAAAAGCGCTCGAAGCCAGTTTGACTTTTAGATTTTCCAGACATCCTGTAAAATCAAGAATATCCTCGATGCTCTCCAGCCATTGCAGTAACACGGTAGCTCCCTCCGTACCAGAGTACTTAGGAGGCTTAGCATCGTTGAACTGCTTGAAAGTAAAGTTAGCAGTTCCAGTGTTGGTAGCATTTGAATTATGTGCTGAATCACTAGTACTTCCCCAAAGATTTTGGGTGATATCAGTGACCATGCCCGGAATGACATCTCTCATATGTATAGCGATGGCTCGGGCAATTTTGTTGATCTCTTCATCGTTGCCACTTGTTGAACCCCCTCCGTTAGGATCGCGTCGGGGAGGCATTCTATGAATAGAAGCCACAAGCGGGTCAGTAACGAGAAAAGGATACAAATGAATTTGCATGATAAAATTTAGTAATATATTCATACTACTAGTATTATCATTCAATTGTAATATAAGCATGTACACGTATAAGCAATCAGCTCGTTAGCATACTTCTCTTGTGAATGTGTATAACGTTCCATGATCTCACTCCACCAAACCTACACACTGACACTTTCCCAATATACCGAAGATAGCTTATATACAGGGCATACGAAAGGGTCAAGCAAACTGCCAGCCCAGACGCCATCCCACCACCGGATCTGGTATTTCAAATTCTTCTACCCCCGAAATTTTGAAATAAACTTTCAAATTATAAAGTTTATTTCTTCTTTCCATTCTTGGGTTTTGCTGGGTTGATTGTGTTAGCGCAATGGTTTCTTCTTGCACTTCTTTTGGTACTTCTGTTTCTTCAAGTTGAAGTCTTTCCCTTTCTAACACAACCTTTTCATCATCGTGAATAATTTGACCCAGTCTGTCAACTTCTTGTTGTAATGCCAGACAATGTTTCATGAGTTCATTAACTAACTCATTTGTGCTGTTTTTAGGAGGTTTCGGAGATATTTTTATGACTTCATCATAGTATGCTTTAAGATGTAGCATACAAACAATTAAGTCACACACTTCACATTTTCCCCGAATGTTTTGCCTTATATCACTTCTATAGAGCTTACAGCTCTCCTTTTATTTAGGTTTTTCCTTCTTCCAATTATGAAAGCATAATTCTTGGTCTTCTGGAAGCTCTACTTCTGGTCTCCATGAGGATTCCTTAATGGTCGTCACATAAGCTTCTTCTAAAAGAACTTCTTCTGAAAGAACTTCTTCTGAAATTACTACAAACGCCCATTCCTCCATTAGTGCTGCAAAGCTTGTCTGTTCTCCTTCTGACATACTGCATATAGCATCATTTTCTAGTTCATCTTGGTCTACTGATAATACATCATAATTATCAGGTAAATCAAGATTTTGGAAAGCATTTGCCCTTTCAACATTACTCATTTTGCTTTTGCACTCTCTTGCAAAATGGCCTTCTTTTCCGCAAACATAGCATTTGCACTTCTTCATTCGATCACCATATTTTGATTTAAATACCCTTACATGAGTATTATGTGGCTTGCCCTTATAAGTTCTTGATTTTCTTAAGCCATACCTTTTTGTTTTATTTTTATAGGAACCAGGTATATATATCTCTCTACAGAACTGAAGATCTTTTAGCTCTCTTTGAAGTTGCGCCTTCTTACATAGTTCTGCTAGATATCTGTGTGCAAAATAGATTCTTGGCATCACCCCTATTGTTACGCCTGGTTTTTCTCTGTTGAAGGCTTCTTCTATTTCCTTTCCTACTGCTGGTGGCATTTTTCTGAAAAATTTTTCTGACAACTCTGGCCCAATGAACATTCTTCCTGATTTTGCCGCCAATGTTTTATAATCATTCATGTATTGAAATAAATCTTTTATTTCATTATATACTAATCTCTCCAAATCATTGTACGCCATGTCTTGTTCTTCTGTACTTCCTTGGGCTGCATCACTATGAAGAAGAACTCTTCTTATTTGAGATGTGATGTTATGAGTATCATCAGTAATTTGCAAGAGATGTTGGTATTCTTCATCATATGCCATTCTCCATTGGACCCAAATCTTCTTTTCATCTTCTCCGAGGAGATTTTCTATACAATCGACTTTTGACCTTGCTGTTGGCCAAGATTTGTTTGGATCGTCAATGTAATTTAATGTAATTGATTCCCATCTATCAATTACATCAGCATATTTTCAAATATCTGCTGGTAAAACCAGCATTGCTCCTGTAGTTGCTTGTGCAGGTGGTAATGACCAGTAATTTTCCAGCTTTCTTCCATAACTTTCAACCTTTTTATTAAGGTTAAAGTTTGTTTCCGTTATTCCCATCATCCTATTTCTTGTTGCTGGTGGATATCCTGGTGGTTGCATTGAAGAATCTTCTGGTGGTTTATAGGCTGATGTTACTGAGGAGGCGCCTACTTCTTCTTTCTTTATCAAACTTGTTAATAACGGATATTCCATTTCTAGTAATTCATCTTGTATTACCAGAATTTCTTCTTTTACTTCCTTTTCCTTGTATGATGGATATGGTAATTCCATCATTTCTTTTAAATTATCATTTTGGTACCACCATTGATTTTCTATTGAGTCTTCATCTGACTCTTCATCATCAGCAAAGTAATCATCCCATTTTACTTGACATTCTTCTGTATCAATTGAATTGTTGGAACCAAATGTTGGTTCAAATGTTGGTTCTTGTGGATTATCAAACTCTTCTCCCCAGCCAGCTGCTACAATTTTTTCTTTTTGACTTCTTTCTTCATAACCATAGTTTACATAGTAATCATATTTTCCTGATGGTTGGCCAAGGGTATCCCAATTTCCTTTCTTCCTATGGTTCTTCTTTTTGTTATTCCATTTCTCCTTTAATTCCTCATCTTCCCAATCATCTATAGCAGCGCCTATTAAGGGATCTCTTGTTTCAACACCAACTCTTTTGTAAATTTCTTCTCGAATTTCAACTGGTAATGCGGGCTTCATAAAGTGCAAGCTTCTTAAAAGATCAAAATCAATGAATCTTTCAAGAATTGCAACTGCTGCCATTTCTCTCATCAATGATTCTTCATCTTCACCATTTTGATTAGCTTGTCTACTTGATTCTCCAGTTTCTCTTACTGCTTTATATCCTCCAAATCTTAGGGATAAAGATCCATCTAGTCTGGATCCTGTGCTTACCCGTGATGGAACCTTTGTCACTTTCTTCTTTGATGGTTTCAGCATCCATCTTTGACCTTGTAATTCAGTGACTGATCTTGATTCTCCTGGTAAGGCTAGAATTCCATTGGTTGCTAAATGTTCAGCAACCCTTTGTATATTGTATTTGAATCCAGCATAACTTGTGTTTGTTAATCTGCCCACTAACGCCCTTGTTATTAGTAGATTCGATTCACCAGTAAAATCTTCGTATCCTCTTGTTTGAATGGATACTTGTACATGATTGTAGAAGTCATGTATAGACATCATTATGTCAGGAGCTAAATAGACCAGTTGTGTTCCTCTGGTCATATCAACCTCCATGGTTCCTAGGATAGATCTGTCGTCAGCCCATCTGGTGTCTCTGAGTACTAAGAGAACTTGTGTACCAGCATCTCTTCTGTGTAAAGCATGGACTCTTATCATCATGAGTCCTAGATGCACATGTTGCATGCCACTTCTAATTAATTCATTGTAGGATTGTTCATTAACAAACCCTATGTCTTCTTGCTGACCTTCTACAGTAACCAGAATTCTTTCTTCACTGTAATGTTGATAGACTCGATGTCTAGTGGACCTTGATCCTTTATCGTACAGGGTTTCAGCTGGGACTAAACTTGCACGTCTTGCTTGTGATATTCTGAGTTCAGCTTCAGGATCTATCTGGCTTTCGATAGTTCTATTAAATCTTCCTGTTGGCACCCATCTTTGTACATTATTTCGTAGCCTTTGTAATCTTCTGTAGTCCCTTATCTGGTCTTCTTGATTAGCCAACGTTTCTGTATTTCGGTTTTCACCAAAGGCTAACCTTTCACCCCTTCTGCTTATTTTGTCTTTTGTTTTTCTTGTTCTTCTTTAAGAATCCTGTAAGGATCTTTAAAAACGTAATAAGGTCCTTTTGGTTTGAGTAACTTTTCACCACCAATTGACAGCTTTTCCAACTTCTTGTTGAGTTCTTCAAGAAACTGTTCGTTTTCTGCAACCGCTTTTCCTTTTCGAGTCTCCTGTCTTAATTCTTTAACGTCTTCTTTGACCGTCTTGAGTTCTTCTAACAGAGTTATAACTGCTTGAATGATAAAGTTGTTCTGCTTTATTGTAATCCCTGTCTGCTGTGTCGTAGTGCCCAGTCCTGATGCTTTTGAGAATCCAACTGCCGGTGTTTGAATTGATTCGACCGCCTCTATTGTCTGTTTATAGCTTTCTGATTGAGCAGTTATGTTCCAATTCATGAAATCAAGTATGATTTCACTTCCTGGATTAATTCTTCAACTTTTCTGACTTGAGATTTTAGCTCTTTTGTAAGTTTCAGAGCTTCAGCTTCCACTAGCTTTGGTTGCTGGGCAATTTTTATTACTAACTCCTTTACTTGCCTCTTTGTTAATGGCTCGTGTGCCAATAACTGATTTTCAATTTTTCAGAGTTCCTCACTAATCTCTCTTTGGAATTTTTCTGATTTTTCTTGAATTTCACTCAAGGTTTCTCTCAGGGTATAGAAATGTTTTAGGCTTACTCTAGACAAAAGGCTCACCCTATCAAATATTACGTCTATATTATTAGTATTTCTTAGACACAAATCTACTAAGAAATTTCCTTGACTATTACTAGACTCTGGTTCATGATTGATTTTTGAATTTTTATGAAAACAATCAAACATAAAATCTAGGTTTTCTTTTGATTTTTCAATAACAAGTTGCTTTGGTTTTGGTACTTCAAGATTTAAATATTCCAAATCCTTGGATCGGGTTTTCTCATACCAATCTGTAATAGATTTTTCAAATCTTTCAGAACTCATTAAATTTATTACTTCATAGGTAAACCTCAACAGGATCTCCGATCAACCGTCTTTTGGTTTTTCCAACTTAATAATTTCTTTAATTTGTTCCTTAAGAATTCGTTAAAAACCTGAGGCCCTCCAATAGTATGCGCTGCAACCTTTTCAGGTTGAGGATATTGGCGCTCTTCAAATAATTAACTACTAACTAAAGATTTTAGTTTTTTGAAAACTAGTCCGATTAATCTTTTTAATTTAAAAACATTATTTTTAAGAATTTCTTTTTAATCATGGTAGTTGCTAGCAATACACGGAGTCCTTTTCCTCAACATGCCCTTGGCATGTGTGTCCTAGCATGTGTGTCCTAGGTTAATTAACCTAAGTTCTCAATACCTACAGTATCGAGTATAAGGATCTTCTGTGAGAACTTCAACTAAAGAATACTGTTACACAGATTCTAAGTTATAAAGTTCCTATGATAATGAACACCTGATAATGATAACATGACAAGGATTTCAAATCAAGATTCTAAATTAATAGACCTTGACCTTTGAATTCCTATGATGAATATGACAAGGATTTCAAATCAAGATTCTAAATTAATAGATCTTGGCATTTGAATTCCTATGATGAATATGACAAGGATTTCAAATCAAGATTCTAAATTAATAGATCTTGATCTTTGAATTCCTATGATGAATATGACAAGGATTTTAGATCAAAGATACTAAATTAATAGATCTTTGCCTCTAAATTCCTATAATGAACTCTGTGTGAGAATTTCAGATCAAGGATACTAAGAATACAGATCCTTGCCTCTGAAATCCTTAAATGAATACGTGTGAGAAATTTAATTCGGTTTCTAAAATTATAGAATTCCGATTCAAATTCCTTGACTCGATGTCTATTCTTAGTAAAATGTCCCTAAGATCTTTCAAGCTTAATGTAGACTCAATGCTCACTTAAGTTACTTATATCCTAAGTATCCTCAAGCCTATAGCACTTAGTCCTATTGGGTAGCTTAGGTTATAGTCTAGGTCATTAAACATTGGGTTTTTCCTAGTTCTCTACAACCTTGGCTCTGATACCAACCTGTCACACCCCTGCGCCGCGTGCGGAATCCACGGCGCGGTGACGTATGAACAGTTGAATCATGCACAAATATTGAATAAGAACAACCATAATGGATTACTATGTTTCAAAATATTTAGACAGTTGTTTAGTTACAGACCATCTATCTACCAAAAGAAAGACAACTACGGACCCAAAATATAGTTACAAAATAAGACTTCAAGAAAGACAATTAAACAATTAGGATTTAGTTTGTTTCTAATCCATCCTAGCATGTTTCTTCATCTTGTTCTATCTTAGAATGGTCTCCTTAGTTGTCCCTGAGAAAGTCTTAAACCTGATTACCTGAAAGACGTGAAAAGTAACTGTCAACTACAGAAGTAGTTGGTGAGAACAATTGGTTTAACATATGAAATCATGAAGTTTGCAATATAAGGCATAGGTATATTAAAGCAATAAATGAATTACATGGATGGGTTGTAACCCAAACTAACATCAGGTATGTCAAATGAGTGTAAACAGTCCAATCACTGTTTACACGAAAACCAACATATAATCAAGTCCCAAACTACGTTTGGAGTCAGAAAATTAGTCAGCAACAATGATAACCATACGTAACCGAAATCTGCAGTTAGTTTATAAAAGAAATTTAAAAGCTAACTGCAGCAATCGGTCTGCCCAAATGTGTCCGCTTTCCCTTGTTGTGATCACCCAGTACTAACGCTAATGAATATGAAACCCGATGTGTTTATAAGTTTGTTTACAACGATGAACACCATGCTTTTGAACATTGCTTTAAAGTAGCGTGTTAATGCCTTATTGATAACATGATTTGAAAAACTTGTTTAAGCACCATGAAATGAATCCTTTGTTTGAATACCATGAAATGAATCCTCTGTTTGAATACCATGAAATGAATCCCTTGTTTGATCACCATGAAAACCATTGTTTGAATATCATGTTGTGAATCCTTTGATTGAGTACATAAGACAGTGTCCTTGTATAACAACAAGGTTTATAAAAGATTAATTTCGAAAACACGAGTTTAGAGTAAAAGAGTTTATAAATTCCCTTTAAAAACAGTTAAGAAATCCCTTGTATTTCTAAGATGAACCTGTAATGTTTGTGAAGTAACATGAACCTGTCTCATGAAATATGATTGAAGTAAAGGTATTTGATCACGTGTTCCACCCCAAAACAGTTGTAAAAACAGTAAAAAGAGGGGCTAGTGTTCTCACCTGTCTGCAATAGACTCTGAACTATAACAATTAGCAAGTAGCAAACAGGACTTCTAACTGGTTCCTATATCATTGTAATCATACATAAGATATAAGATTTATAATTGTATAGACCTTGATTCATTGATTGACTTGTGTTAACTTGAGCTTGATTAACTATTGATTATTTGATCTCATGATTATGATTGTTGTGTAAAATTGAAAGTCATGATTTGAGTCACTTGATTGATCGTTAAATCATGAAAAGAGATGACATGTTTCTTTTATGCACAATCTTATGCATACAATGAAAAGTGTTTGTGAACTTGATAACCATTGATTTACATGAAAATGTATAGATATGTTCAGGTGTTTTAGACCCCTTGTGATTATGAATTGATCTCATTATTAGTTTAGGTTAAACTTAGCCCAACTAAGATCAATTCATAGACACTTTGCATTATAGGCCACACCATGGACCATTTAGGTTAATAATGGGCCAAATGAAAGGTGGTATTTGGCCAACAATATATATGTAGGTCGTGTAAAAGCCATAAATAATATTTGACCAATTAGGATCTTGGTGGATCGAATGCGATTGGATTGGGCCTAAAAGAATTGAGTTGGGCCAACCATTGTGTATGTGGGTCATGTAAGGTTCCAAGGCAATATTGGGCCAATTAAAGATCATAATGGGCCTATATAACTCAATTGGGCTTGGCTTAAGTCTATGGGCCAAGTTGCTAATGGAATTGGGCGAAGTATAGTTGGATTGGGCCGAAAGACTAGTGGGCTGCCAACTTTGGGCAGCGAACCTATTGGGTTCTATGAGTTAGGTTCGGCCCTATAGTAGAAGGGTTCGCTCATGGTGAAGTGTCCAAGGGTTCGGCAACAAGTCCACGAACCATGCAAGGTTTGTCTTCCCATTGATTCAGCATGTGAGGGTTTGGCCGCATGGTTAAATGGTTCGGCAAAGTGCAGATGGTTCGGTGATCCTTCTAGGGTTTGGATAGTTATGCCACGAACCATGCAGGGTTCGTGGCTCATCAAAGGTTCGCAGAAGTTCAGCCGAGAAAACCCTAACAGGCTCGGCACTACAGGGTTCGCGGCGTGCATGGGGGGTTTGTTGTAGGTTCGTAGACCCCTTTAGGGTTCGGCTGGTTGACTAAGGATTCGTCATCATGCAAGGGTTCGGCAGTCCTCAATGGTTCGCCACGATCACAGAAGGTTCGGCATGATGATGGTTCGTGAGATCATAAGTTCGTCTGCATGCCAGGTTCGCGAGGCTCTCCTCCCCTTCCAAGGGTTCGACTGATGTCCCACGAACCATGTAGGTTCGCTATGGTTCGCCGAGGATGTCATCCTCATGAAGGTTCGGCCAGGAAACCCTAGCAGGTTCGTTTCCCTGCTGTTGTTGCTGAACACCTCCCGAACCTGTCATCTCCATCATCATTCGACTTTATTTCTTTGATCCAACCATTCCCAGGCCTCTAATCCTCATAGCCTAACACTCGCAAGTTGTTATTTCGAAAGGGGAATGGGCAAGAACCGGCTACATCTTAATTTTAGACCAACACACCTAGAAAACCCTATTTACGTGAACATTCAAGCACCAATACCTCGAGATTCTGTGGATAAACCTTCAGATCCTTTGTACTTCTGTGTAGAGGATGTCGAGAGCTACGCGTGGGCGCCAAGAACACCGAAATCCGTTGAGAAATGAAGGAGATACGCGTGTTTGAAGTCGGTTTTCTAGAGAGAGAGGGTAGAACGAAAATATAGAGAGAGAGTTGGTTGTTGGTGACATAAATGAGAGAATGAGCCGTGTTCAAGGGTTTTTATAGCCCGTGTGGTATTCGGGTTCGTTTCGTTTGCTCGGTTCGCGTTTCCGGAACGTAACGCGTATTTTACGCGATTTTAAGATAAAATAATTGTTAAACTTATTAAAATGATGAGTTTCAAAATTGTAAAAATATAAAATTATTTTAATTATTTTTACTCTTCGTGCGTTGTCAGATTGTTAAACACATACAATTACGTGTATACCCGCAATCGCGTACGTTTTTCGATCGTATTAATTATTTAAAGTCGTTTAATCATAATTATAAGTTCAACATTCGTATCATTATGGATCGTCACTCATAACTATACTCAGTCTCGCTTACGTATTACGATTCTTGTTGAATTAATTAATTGTCATAATATTTGTCTTAACATTACGCACTAACACTATCCTGTTACACCGAACGCAATATATATATAGGGCTCACTCTCGCTGCCCACCACTGTTTCGATGTATCACGATACTGTTCTTGCCTAGTATAATCGACTGTAAATAAATAATACATACTTGTCTCAAAATAAATAAGATCCTGTAACACACAAACACATTATGAACACATGAATCACATTGATTAACTGAACATGGACACACACTGTTTTAACACTGTTTACGACTACCATGACTAAATGTACAAATATTACAGTAGGCAACCTTCCCGATCCGTTCGAGAATCTTAAAAGGGCTAACATAACGTGGAGCAAGGTTACCCTTCTTCCCAAATTGTACAACTCCCTTCCAAGGCGATACTTTGAGTAATACTAAATCATCAACTTCAAACTCTAAAGGTTTCCGTTGCTTATCCGCGTAACTCTTCTGTCGACTGCGAGCAGCGAACAGATTGTCGCGAATCTGGTGAATCTTGTCAGTCGTTTCTTGAATAATTTCAGGACCAGTGATCTGCGATTCGCCGACCTCAGTCCAACAAATAGGTGACCGACATTTTCTACCATAAAGAGCTTCAAATGACGCCATACCTATGCTCGCGTGATAACTGTTGTTATACGAGAACTCGACTAATGGTAGATGGCTATCCCAATTGCCATCGAAATCGATGACACCAGCTCTCAACATATCTTCAAGTGTCTGGATCATCCGTTTCGTCCGTCTATCCGTTTGAGGATGAGAAGCGGTGCTCAGATCCAATCTTGTTCCAAAAGCTTCATGAAGCGATTCCCAAAATCGTGCCGTGAAACGGGCATCACGATCCGATATTATGCTTTAGGTATTTGCATGTCGGCTAACGATCTCATCAACATAGATACGAGCTAATTTCCGCACAGAGTACGTCTCGCGTATCGGTAAGAAACGAGCCGACTTGGTTAATCGATTTAAATAATACATCAAACCATCATCCTTAGTTTCCAATTGTAATTCGGCCCCGCAAGACATCTCATCTTTTATGCTATCTTGAGCCAATGAGTGTTGTTGGGCAATTAGAACGTCGTTACGGAGATTAGTTGCACTTGGACACTATGGATTTGAACATGACTTTTGCGACTAAGTGCATCTGCTACAATATTCGCTTTACCAGGATGGTAGCGAATTTCATAGTCATAATCCTTCAAAAGTTCAACCCATCTCCGTTGTCTCATATTAAGATCTTTCTGATGAAGTATATGCTGCAAACTTTTATGATCTGTAAATACTACACACTTAGTGCCATAAAGATAATGTCTCCATATCTTCAAAGCAAACACGATTGCACCAAGTTCCAAGTCATGTGTAGTGTAGTTCTTCTAATATATTTTCAACTGCCTCGATGCATATGCCACAACCTTTCCCCACTGCATGAGAACACAACTGAGACCTAGGTTGGATGCGTCACAGTAAACTACAAAATCATCATTTCCATCAGGCAGTGTCAAGACCGGAGCATCACAAAGTTACTACTTTAGAGTCTGAAATGCCTCTTCTTGATTTGGTCCCCAATCATAAAGTCTATTCTTTTGAGTTAAAGAAGTTAGAGGGAGAGCAACCCTAGAGAAGTTCGAAATAAAGTGCCGATAGTATCCGGCAAGTCCAAGGAATGATCGAATCTCCGTTGGTGTCTTCGGTGTAATCCAATTCTTCACCGCTTCAATCTTAGCAGGATCCACGTGAACACCCTTTTTATTGACTATGTGTCCCAAGAATTAAACTTCCTTATGCCAGAATTCGCACTTAGATAATTTGGCATACTGTCTTTCCTCTCTTAAGATCTCTAAAACCAACTTAAGGTGTTGCTCGTGCTCTTCTCTTCTCTTGGAGTATATCAAAATATCATCAATAAACACAATTACAAATTTGTCCAAGTATGGCCCGCATACACGGTTCCTGATATCCATAAAAACCGCTGTTGCATTGGTAAGGCCGAAGGGCATTACCAGAAACTCATAATGGCCATATCTTGTTCTGAAAGCCGTCTTGGGAATATCATCTTCATGTACACAAAGCTGATGATACCCAGACCTAAGATCGATCTTCGAAAACCATGCTGAGCCTTGAAGTTGATCGAAAAGATCATCGATGCGCAACAGAGGATATTGATTCTTAATGGTCAGCTTGTTCAATTCGCGGTAGTTGATGAACATTCGGAATGACCCGTCCCTCTTTTTAACAAACAGGACCGGTGCACCCCACGACGAATGGCTCGGTCGGGTGAAGGAATCCCTTGTCAGTCAGTTCTTGTAGTTGGCTCGCCAATTCTTGTAACTCCGAAGGCGCAAGTCTGTAAGGAGCTTTGGCGACTGGGTTCGCACCAGGTACTAAGTCAATTATAAATTCTACTTGACATTCTGGTGGAAGACCCGGCAAGTCGTCTGTAAATACTTCAGGAAAATCTCTTATCACCGAAACTTCTTCGATGCTCTTTCCTTTCTCCTTTTTTCTCCACAACATGTGCTAAAAAGGCTATACATTTCTTCCTAAGGTACTTGTGTGCTTTAGTGCATGACATTAGCTTAAGACCCTTCCTAGAAGTTTCCACAAAAACTCTTAAACTTTCACCCGAAGGCAAGGGAATACGAATATATTTTTCATGAAAAACAATTTCCGCTTTGTGGGTGGCTAACCAATCCATGCCTATGATAACATCAAAACTACCAAGTTGCATAGGTATAAGATCAATTGGGAAAACGTGATCATTTAAGTTCACAGTACATCCAATAATAACAGTGTCAATATCAATAATATTACCATCAGCCACCTCTATGTTAAACGGTTTGTCTATCTTAGTACGTGTTTTTCCAAGCATACATTCAAAATCATGTGAAACAAAACTCCTATTAGCACCAGAATCAAATAAGACAGATGAATAAGAGTTGTTAATCAGAAATGTACCATTGACCACATCCTGGTTGGCGTGAGCTGCCGGAGCATTCAGTTGAAAAGCCCTGCCTCTCGCCATCCTTTGATTATTTCCTGCCAATTTCGGGCACTGGTTTCTGAAATGACCCACTCCACCACACTCATAACAGGCTCTTGCCTGTATAGGTACTTGGCGAACGGGTAAAGGTTTAATTGGTTGGGCATACGGAGCTGGCAGTGCAGGCGGTGCAGGTTGCATCCTTTGTGCTTGCGGTGCACTCCGACAAACATTAGCAAAATGGCCGCATTTGCCACAGTTGTTACAGACGCGACCGGGCAAGTTAGGCATGTGATGATACATGCAGACATTACATTGAGGAATAGCCCCAACATAATTTCTGGCATTTGAGTTGTTTGATGATTGTTGAGCAGACTTAGCAGCAGGAGTAATAACAACGAAATTCTTGCTCTTTCGCTTCCTGTTGCTACTTTTTGAAGAGCTGCCTTGTTCAGTCTTGACTTCAGTTGAAGCCTCCCTTGCAGCTGTTTTCGTGTCAATCTTCTTACTTCCCTTCTGTGTGAGTGTTCCAGCCTTCAATTGATTATCCGTCAGTGTAGCAGATAGACAGTTTGCAGCTTCCAAAGTGGTAGAGTTGCTACCAAAGACTGTGTCTTGAATCTGCATAGGTAGTCTGCCTATGTACTTCTCTATTGCTCTCTCAAGTGGTGTCACCAGATGAGGTACCAGCAGACTATACTCATGAAAGTGAGAATTGTAGATTACATACTCACCGTTGTCCTATTTGAGTTCCCAGAACTCAGCTTCCAGTTTCCTCATCTCACTGTGAGGATAGAATTCAGTGGTCATCAAGTTCTTGACCTCAGTCCACATCAGTGCTAGGGCTGCATCAATTTCCCTAGTTCGCTTTTCGCCATTCCACCAAGTTAGTGCTCTCTTTTGGAAAACACTGGTGGCATAGCGCACCTTCAGATTTTCAGGACAGTCACTGTTGATGAAGGTGTTCTCAATACTCTCAAACCACTGCAGCAAACCAGTGGCTACCTCAGAACCCGTAAACTTTAGTGGATTACAGGAGTTGAAGTGTTTGAATGTGCAAACTAGTGGGTTTGCACCACCTCTGTTCTGATTGAGGGTTTGGTTGGCTTCATTCAGTTGTGTAACCAATCCAGAGATAAGGTTTGCTAACTCTTAAAAGCCGTTGTTGGCATTACTGTTGTTAGCTTCTTCGTCATGTGGGTTTGAAGTATCTTCGTTGTGACGGCGTGGCAGCACGTTTCTGAGGATGTTAGAAACATGTTACTACCGTTTACAACGTAAGTCATACAAACTATGGTCAAATGAGTTCATTTCAACAGTTAGAATTACATATAGGAACTATATTTTTCTCCTATATGTCATTAAACTCATAATAAAGTAGTATTCTCCTAATATTATACTAAAGCATCCTAATTGGTCATATCTAATATTAGCTAAGTATTCCTAAGTTTCAAACATTTCCCACCCTATACTTACACTAAGAACCTCCCGATGCAGTGCAAGAAGCTTATATATACGGCATACGTAGACTTGACCGCAGTCGCATCAGCCGCCGTCCCACCACCGTTACATTGCACCACGATTAGGCCCTTGTTAGAATTTAGGGTATACATATGTTTCTCAAGTGTTCCACTTCACAGCTTCATCCTATGAAGGATAATTATGAGTGAAGTGTGTTCCATTACTTCTGACATCTAGGTTCGCCTAATGTCTAAGTTCACCTTAACACTAGCTTCACCTATTTTCTAAGTTCACCTAATGTCTAAGTTCACCTGACATTTAAGCTCCCCTAATGTCTAAGTTTACTATATGTCCACCTTATTACCAAGTGTTCATACCATCACTAAGTGTTAGTATCATCACTATGCGTTCATATTGTCACCAAGTGTCCTTCTCAGCACTAAATGTTCATTTCGTCACTAAGTGTACATATTATTCATTGAGTTTATTCACCCAACGTGTCCAATAAGTGTATCCTCATATGAGTATATGTGTCCATCAAATGTGATTATCCAAAATATCAATCCAAACCAAAATCAACCAACATTCCATCGACAACTTTCCAGCATTTCCTAATAATAACCTAAGTTCCTGACGCTGACAGACCCCAATATACTACAAATGGTATATGTATAGGGAATATGTAGGGGTAGGTCGAAACTGCCCTAGCCACTGTCCCACCACCTTTGTAGTATACCACGAGTGTGTCCTTGTCTGGTGATCAAAGATCAACAAGCAATTCCTAAGCAAATAACTTCCTAAGAAATTAATTTCCCAAACGGGTAGTTCCCTTCTTCCTCAATACTGACATCCACCCAATGTACTGTAAATGGTATATGTATAGGGCATATGTAGAAGTCAGTCGCAACTGCTTCAGCCACCAGCCCACCACCTTTACAATACACCACTTGCATGTCCTTATCAAGTCATCAGGGCACAATCAATCACAATAATCAGCAAATAACATATGCAAATCAGATATATATCAGGAGTTCAATTAAAATGTAATAAGCACATAGGCACGAAATCTTGAATATAATAACTAGTGTATGAAATAATTTCATACTAGGGTATCCTATGGTTATAGACCAGGTCAACCATTTCTAGTAACCTAATTCCCCATAACCCAGGCTTTGATACCAATATGTAACACCCCGACCGATGGCGGAAACGTCAGGATGCAACGAGGGATGTGTAGATTGTTCATAAGCTCGTGGCATCTAAATAAATCATCACATATCAAATAAATCAACCAAAGTAATTACATCAAAAATCATGTTCATCATGATTTAGTTACTGTAATTTACACAAAAGATTAGCTAAATTAACTGAACACTAGTCTTCAGTAATCCAGTTAATTTTTGCTAAGTCCAAGACCCTATGTGATGATGTCCAAAAGATGTAGAGCTATCCTTCTCTACCTACTTCTCTTCGTTCTCTGAAATATGTAGAAAATCAAGTGTCAACTACAAAGTAGTTGGTGAGTAATAATAAGTTTTTATGTCTCAAAAATGTTTACAAAATGTTTATAAAAGTTTATAGTTTTCCAAGAAAAATCCACATGTGCACTTGCGAGATAATCCAACACTGCTTACACACAAACACAACAATCACATAATTCAAATAATTACAAATAGTCAACCACATATATTCAACCAATCTCCACCAATCACAAATAAATCAATATTCAATATTCACCATAATTATCTCAATATAAGTTACCGCGGATGACCTCAATCAACTCAATCAACGGCGGAATCATCGCGGAGGACCTCAGTCAACTCAACCAATGACATTCCTAAATAGTATAAGTGTCAATACATGCAGTGCGGAGGACCGCAGTCAACTCAACCAATAGTGGAATCACTGAGGAGGACATTAGTCAACTCACCAACAGTAACTCAATCATTGCGGAGGACCGAAGTCTCAACCAACAATGACTCACGTAGTAATAATAATCCATATCAATCCACAATCAATAATAATTCCATAATATGAATATCATATTGATAATCCAGGTGTCACTCATGTGTTATCAAAATAATATTTAAATCTGGTATACGTGTTCCACCTCTGAGTTTAAAAACAAAATGGTTTAAAGAGGAGGTTATGAGAACTCACCTGAATTCCTTAGATTCAGTGTTGGTAGAGTGCGCGCTCATGTATGTAAAATAAAAACACTTCAACAACCTGAATTTAATATGTGTTCGTGTTCATAAGTATATGCATTTCATTTCAATCAAGTGTCTATAAGTGTTTACTTTTAATCATTAAGTGTTTCGTTAACTTAGTTTATTTAATCTAAGTTAAGTTGTAACAACTAAGATTGTTTATTTAATCTAAGTTAAGTTGTAACAACTAAGATTTTATCAATGATTATCATACAAAGGTAATTTAAACTCGTTAGTTTTAATTATCCTCTAAATGCTAATTTTTTTAATAATACATCAAAGGTATACAAGTTGTAAAGGTAATAACATTATACACCTACGTATACTTTTATATATATATATATATATACATGCACACAAGTTTATTCAAATTGACTACCATGATTTAAGTTATTAAAATTCTAATTTAAGTTTAAGAAAATTAGACTTAAGCTTTTCACGTAAGATGTTCAACTTATGTAGTCCATAGTATAATATCCATGTATATGAGGAAAAGGTGGTAGTTCTTTTAAAAACATCCATGCATGCATGTTCCTACATTTACCCTTGACCCTAATTTTGAAAACCCCGGCTCGGGAAACCCCTTGGCTTCACCATGGTTCTAGGTTCGGTCGTGCCAGGGTTTACAACCCAAGGGTTCGTGAGGTGAGCATAGGTTCGCTGATTAAGGAGGGTTTTAATAGCCTAGGGTTCGGCCAGGATAATAGCTTCGGCTGGCACAAGGTTCGACCCTAGGTTCGGCCTCGTAAGGTTCGTAGCTTCCCCATGATTCAGCTTGCTAAGGTTCGGCTAGATCAAGGTTCGCAACCATCAGGTGCGGCTAGCCTCACATTCGGCTGTCATTTGGTTCGGCTGAAGGTAGGTTCGGCTGGGAACATTGGGTTGGTAGCATGTGGGTTCGGCCATGCATTGTTCAGCTAGCTGCAGGTCCGGCGATCCCTTGGTTCGCGGCCAGCTGGTTCGTGGTTTCAATGGTTCGTTCAAGAGGAAGGTTCGTGGCACTCCAGGTTTGCCCATCTAGGGTTCATGAAACCACAGGTTCGTAACACTACCCCTGTTGCGGCTGGTTAGTGTTCGAACGGCCCAAAATAGGTTCGCCTGACCTACTTCCCAGTGAACCACTTGCTTATCATCATCCTCTTCGAGTTCTAAGCTTTTGCAGGTTTATTCAAGCTTATACACATTCGTTTTAGTGTTTTCAAGATGTATAAATCGTTTAAACAATAAGGGTGTGAACCGGTTGTTGTTTATAGTTAGAAACAAAATAAAATTCAAGATCTACCTCTAAATGTCGACCAATCGTTGAGTTTCTTCGTGGGTTCTTGTTCTCCTTGATCACACGAACGTTTAGAGCCAAGAATCACTTGAATCGGTTAAGAAACGAAGAAGTTAGCATAGAGAAAAGTTAGAGAGAGAGAGAGGAGTGGCTGGATTGTGTTCTATAGACAGAGTGAAAAGTGGAAGAATGAAGAAGAATAAGTAGGTTCCACCATTTATATCACGCGTCTTTCTCGTGTGCTCGGTCTCGTTTATTTCGCGTTACCACTTATTAAATGTGCGGTTTTTCTCGTAAAACATATTTAAAAAATAAGACGTTTTAAATAATTATGTTTCATTTTAATACAATGATTTTAATTAAAGTTGTTTCGTAGAATGATTTTGTTTGCTTTCGTTAAATAATAATTTAATAAAACGGTTTGCTCGTATACGTCTTAGGTTGTAATTCCTAATAAACGTTTTTAAATTCTTTTTCTTATTTTAATATCGTTAGATATTATTTCGCCATCTCGTCGAAATGCGTTACTTACGTACGTATTCGTAAAGATTGTCACCTTTTCGAATCCAACGCTCGTATCGTATTTCTATTCGATTTACGATTTTTGGAATATCGTTTCAGTATATTATTCCTAATAATTATATTCGTGTGAATCGTCACCCACGCGAATACATTATTAAGTTAATATTTCTGAAATAACATTCGCGTTTAAGTTGTATTCGTAACCTCACCATCGCGTAGTTATTCTCAATATTGTTTCCACTATTTTATTAACTTGAATATTATAATTTCCCAATCCAAATCCCACTAAACCATATCACTAAGACATCCATGATAGACCGAAATAAGCTTATGTATAGGGCATATGTAGGAGTAGGGCGCAACCTATCCAGCCACCGTCCCACCACCGTTTCGATAAACCATGACCATGTGTCCTTGACTATGTTTAGTAACCAAACAATAACCAACTCATAAATCTTTGTCATTCAAAACAAAAACCTCGGATTCTCCTCACCAAAGCCTCAACACTTATATAATCATGATAAACCGAAGATGGTTTATGTATAGGGCATACGTAGAGGTCAATCGTAGCTGCCTCAGCTGCCATCCCACCACCTCTTTGATAGACCATGATTATATCCATGCCTATCCTTGGTAATAGAATCCTATACTACTACCAATCCCAGTCAAACAACCATTTCGTCTTAATTCAATTGTAATAAACTCTCTGGTTCTGCTTAGTTGTGTTTCAAACAACACTTCACATGGTTTATGCTCATTGGGATAATACACGTTCTCAATAATGTATACCAATAATAATAACATCCAATACTCCATAGTAATTATCAATTATCATATCATGCTTTAACAATACAAACATTTATTTAATGAAGTCCCTGAAATACAGTGATGTTACAGGAGCGAGTTATCAGGCACCCTTGAGTGAACTATGACTGCTTTTTCTGTCTTTAGAGGAGGTTACTTGGCATAAATCCATGGCACTTTGTTAACAGGATCCAAAATATAATTTTACACAAATCTTCTTCCCTTTGTTGTCTGCATTACTGGGAAGTCTTCATCGCGTTGGAGAGGTTGATCAATACGACATTGTTGATACTCCACAGATCAATTTTTGGCATTGAGCAGTGTACAGGCCAGCCTAAAGATGAAGACTGAAAAAATCAATACGTGACCAGATGAAGACAAAGTTTTGCAATTTTCGTGTACTTATGTATTTCGTGTACTTGTCCTTTTTGTGTACATAGTTTCGAGTTCTCCTAAGGTAGTATAAATAGAAGCATTTTGTACTGCTTTATGGTTGAATTCCCGAGACCGAGCTCTCTAAACATATTGAGGCTGGTCTTGTAAAGGTCACGAATTTATAATAGAAGTTAACTTTTCTATTACATCTATTGCTTCTAACTTGGATTCTGCACATCTTAGACGCATTTGGTGCTGTTTGGAGCCATAAAGCTACGTTCTTGATCATTTTGAGGACCTACAAGTGGTATCAGAGCTTGGAGGCTCTTTTCAACACCAAGGTATTGGCTTTTTCGATCAAGTTAGTCAGTTACCTGTTCATTTGCACTCCGTCACGCTGTTGTCTAAATTTGGAGGTCAAGATCATGAAGGAATTTCTTCTGGAAATTGTCAAGACTTTTTCAGGAAGTCCACTTTGAATACAAAGTTTCGTGTACTAATGTTCGTGGACTGGGTTACGGTACTTGGATTCGGATACTTGATTTCGTGATCATCAGTTTGAGTACATAATTTTATGATCTTCAAATTCGAGTAAATTTGTACGAGATCTAGACTTTGGGTACTTGCTTTTCGTGATCTTGGCTTTGTGCACTTGTGTTCGAGTACCTGGACTTTGCATACTTGGATTTTGAGTACTCTACTTTGAGTACTTATCTTCGGATACTTCACAGACTTTGAGAACCTTGCTAACTTTGAGCACTTGGGAACTTCGTGTAGTTTGCTTCGTGTACTCACTTTGAGTACTTTTTGGGCTTCATGAACTGACACTTAGAATTTTTTTTCTGATCATGGCTTCCAAGAACAGGACAAACCTTTCAAACCTACTGAACCTGGACAATGAGATTCGTACAGTTACCAAGCCCCTAGGCTTGTTTCAGGCAATAACTTTCAGGACTGGCAGTTCAGATTTCAATCCTTCATCAAATATACTAATCCTAAGCTATGGCACTGTCTACTAAGGTTGTTCATAGGTTTAAGGACCAAACATGTGACATCCAGTACCTGATCGTCTGGCAAGTCCGTACGGTATGTGTACTTTCACTTTTACTGTGTGAAAATACATTGTATGAACAGTGATTGTGATAACAGAATTCAAAATACAAGAAACAGTTGTACGTATTTATGTGAAAACTTAAATACTGTAAGTATAATGATCACGATGAACAATAGTTGTCTGTATTTAGGTGAAAACCTAAGTGCAGTTAATACAACGAATCAAGAAAGACAACAGTGTGCAAGTAAATAACAAGAACATGTCGGTTGCGATCTGATATCCATAGATGACAGGAATCAGATGGCCGACAAATCAGAACGAAAACCATGTGAAAACAGGATGTTTAGTTGAGTCCGTCAGTGACGAAATACAATTCAAGACAAAATTTCAGTGTTGTTTTAGAATAACGAACTAACATTGTGTTTTCGTGGATGGCGATTCACACAAACATATATGTGACTTTAATATTCTGAAACAATGACTGAGAAATAGAAAACAATAGTCAGAAAGTCAAAACCATCATCGTGTTCATCCGGGTGACGATTCAAACGAATACGGGCGAAGGCGACGCTTTCTGACGAAACGAACGACAATAATTTAAGAAAATATAACATTTTTCGTTTTACAATTTTGAAACTCATCAAAAAATTAATCAAAGAAATTCTTTTATTTAAAATACGTAAAAATACGCGTAACAATCCGGAAATGCAACGGAGACGAAAAACGAACAACCGAAACGAACCCGAATACCCTCGGGGTATTTAAAGCCTAAATGAGGCTTTCGACCTCATTTCTATCATCCTACTCTCTACAATCACACTCCCATTTTCCTCTCTCTCTCTCTCTAGAAAAACAAGCTTCAAGTCATCATAACTCGTTAGTTTCTTGGTGAAATCGGGCGTTCTTGGTGTCCACACGTAGCTATCAACGCCCTCTACCTAGAAGTACAGCAGATCGGAGCATTTACCCACTGAAATTCGAGGTATTGAGCTTGAAAAATCACGAAACTTACTGTTTTTACACTCTTTGTTCGACCCACACCCTTAGCCGGTCTAGATCCACCCCAACTTCGAACCACACTACAACGAGAAACCGATATTGCATAAAATCGTGTAAACATCCTAGGACAAGCGATGCACGATGATAGTGAAGGTACAGGATCGCGTGGAAGTCACGGCTAGCCGAAACTCGGTGGAAGGAGCCGAAGGGAGAGCGAACCTTGCATGGTTGTCGCTATCCACCGAACCAGCTACCAGAACCGGTCCTCCGGCGAACCTTCATACCTCAACCGAACCTATGTGCATCACCGAACCTTCCATGCGAACCCTTATACTTGCCGAACCAGTGACGTTATCAGGAACCCATGCTGGAAAGTCACGAACCTAGGTACAGCAACCCTCAGCCGAACCTTTGAGCATCGAGCATTATTCTCTTGAACAGCCGAACCTCAAACCTACGAACCTTGTATAGGCTAACCCTGTTTGAATGAACCAGTTGGTTCGCTAGAACCATGGTCAAAGCGAACCTAGGGCTGCAAGCCGCCATTCAACCGAACCAATGTGTCACGAACCTCACAGGGGCGGCGATCCTTGGTCACCCAAATCATGTTGGACGAACCTAAGATCAAGGGAGAACCTCTAGTGGTTGATAGGTTCGCTGGTCCTATTGGGCTAACCAGGTTTCATTACCTCGGCCATGCATCAATTCCTTTGGCCGCCACCCATTCGACCCAACAGCATGCCATTCGGCTTAGGCCACACAACCTCATGCGGCTCAATCAGCCGGCCCATAACCTCAATTCAGGCCCAACATCTTCAAGCAAGGGGCCCATGTGAATTTCGGCCCCATCACAAAAGATTGACCTATACAATGCTTTTAGCCCAATAGCTTGGCCCACACAACACATCCGGCCCAAGGCCCACCTATATTTGGCCTAAATGATTTTCAGCCCACATGGGTAAAACTAGAACAAACACTTGAATCAATTAGTCTTAGTACAAATTGCATGGGAATTCTTAACATTTTAATACAAAGGTGGTGACAAGTGTAGACAAGTTGATAAAAACCTAGAAAACTATCATATCAAGTATAAATTAATTATATAAATGAAATTGGATTTTTAGGCAATTATCATTCTCTTGGAGATCAACTCACTTAATTCATTTTGGTTAAGATAAGTGAAACATGAAATCAATAACATTACGTGCTAACTTAGCTTAATTGGGTTAAGTGTTAGCCTAAGTTATAACAAGGAAACCAGGGTCGAATAATGAAGACCAAGACCGAGACTCACGAGTGTTAGCCAACTTAGGACTAACACATACACGTGCACAAATCCCTACAACTTCTACTTATGAATTACAACAACATTAAATCAATACAGGATCGTGAATACACCACAAGTACAATCAAGAGCGCGTGCATTTCTTGTTTATACATAGTCAACCACTTCAATATCAAGGTGAGTTCATACGCCCCTTTTCTAATCTGAACTGTTTTTAAACTCTCGGGGCTGAGAAACATGCTTAACTTTTATTTACTTAAAAGTTTTAGTTTAACATATTGCTTATACTTTGATTAGATAATATTGCTTGACTCATTATCATTTATCATTGTATTCATGCTTGTATGATCATGATATGACAGGGATAACAAAGATGAATATGATAATATAACTTCATAATTCATCAACCCAATAGAATAACATAGTTGTAAGATTATATCTTACAGCACTTAGTTATTCTTACAAGAGCGAACATTGAGATAATCACAGGTGAACATGATGACAACAACAACAAAATACATGAATGATATGAAGATAATATATCTTCATAATATCTTTCAACACCAGAGTTAAGTAAGTGTAATAAGACAAGTTCTTATAACACTTAGCTCACAACTCAGTACATATTACAAGATAAACATGGAACAAGTATCATCCACCACCTGAGTCGACTAAGTGTAGTAAGACTAGTTCTTACCACATCTTAGTGACAACAGGGTGACTATATGGAACAACAAGGAATGATGATCATGATAATGTAACTTCATGATATCAACATCATTCACACAACAATTAACATAATGTAATAAGACAAGATCTTATTTAACTTTGTTAACAACAATGAGAATACACAACATTGAGAACAAACAACATTGGTGAACACAATACAATTGATTACTAATGAACTGTCTGCATTATATCATTTCAATCATGTGCCATGTATTCAAGTTGATCATTGTAAGTCCCCTTCATAAATCACCGACTAGCTAGTTTGACGTGACTAAACCGACGATAGCATAGTGGTACCATAGGTCTGACAAACCTCTAGCTTGTAGGGCTAGTATGTTGATCGTATTGATTCATTGGCCGGTAACGTATGACCGGTGATAGGGCGACGGACAGTCAGGGTCTGGAAAGTGACACATGGTGATATTAATCTGCAGTGAAATTGTAATTAATCCATCGTTACCCGTTGACTAGTAGACTGAGGAATTTATTTTCTCTCATGTCATATTACTAGTAACCGTTTCGATGAGGTCTACGGTAATATAAAATGGTAGAGGTAAATCGGATTCATTGTAATTTGATTACGTGAGGATTGCAATGGATTCCTTTTAGGCTCTATGCACTTTAAGATGAGAACAAATATCAATTGGTTAACTAACACTCTTATGTTTAACAGTGATTAACAGTTAACCCCACAAGTAATAGAATAATAACAAGGATCAGATTGAATTAATCTAAGTTCCTTAACACATCGAGGGTTGATCAATACTTCAGTTTGATAACTAAACCCCTCTTATTATATTATTCTACACTTGATACAATAGGTGATGAACACAAACGGACGGGTGAAATGATAATGGGTATCTATAGTTGTATTGCAAGTGGTGTTAAGTTCTATTAGGTATTTGTTGGGATGGTGGCTGGGGCTTGTTCCCCTACATATGCCCTATATATAAGCATAGTTAATAGGATGAGATACTACTTGTAAATACAACTATGGTGAGGCCATTGGGTGAACAGGTGAATCAAATACTTACGAGTAACATGTGTGACATTGTGACTGTGGATGTGAACAATTCAATGTTTTCAATTATCAAACTTATGAACTCACCAACCTAGTGTTAACTTTGTTTAAATGCATGTTTTCTCAGGTGACGAACAGGTTTAGTCACCAGACATACAGGGACATAGCTAGTGGACTTTAAGAAGGCCTAGCTACTTTATTGGTGCTGCATACTTTTGAATGACAAAACAGTGAATCATCTTTTGTATATCTTGTACAGTTACAAGATATAAGCTCATTGATTCTTTTGATTAGATTTACTTAGTTAAATTATGAGGAAGCAGTGTAATTTAATTTTGTAATTCTATTTCATTGTCATGTTAGCAATTCTCATTTATATCTCATGTGCTATGTAAACAATCTGATCATTTCGATTACCAAACGATATCACGCCCGGAGAACATTCCGCTCGACGGGAAAGTCGATCCAGCCCGCCGGCTTGGGGCGTGACAAAACAACTACGGGATGCATTGGTTGAACACTTTGAAGGGAATGAAGAAAACAGGTAGAGCAGAAAGGACATGTTGAGACGGTGATTCAACATGTTCAATCACATCAAAGGAGAATCTCTGGAAGCTCAGCTCAACCGTTTCACCCACTTTATGACAAAAAATACAAGTGCAGGAATTGAAATGACCAAGGGTGAGGTCAATAAGAAGTTGCTGGACGCTTTACCATACAATTGGAACTCCAATTGTACTACCATCAAGAGGACCAAGGATATGTACAAGACAACCTTGAGTGAGATAATAGCCATCATCAACTTGTACGATATGGATGATAAACAAAAAGCCCTCAACCATGCCAACTCCATGGGTATTACCCCATCCTCAGAGAACTCAGCACTTCTGTCTTCAATCAGTTATCAAGCTTCAGAATAACAATTAGTTCCATATGAGACTGCATTCCTCTCCTCAGGGCAAGATAGTTCAGTGCCCAAAATTAGTCCCGAGAGTGAAGAAAACCTACTACTGTTCAAAAGGTTTATGAACAGTTACAACGCTTTCCTTGCAGATGAATTGGCACCGACCAATCTGACACAGGATAATTTGGAGCAGATTAATCATGCTGATGTGGAGGACATGGACATTGCGTGGCAGATGGCCATGGCAGTCTTCAGAGCGAAGAAGTTCATCAAGAAATATGAAAAGAATTGTTTTGGGAACAATCCGGGGATGAGGCTCAGATTTGATAAGTCGAAGCTCAGGTGCTACAATTGTGACCAGCCTGGTCACTTTGATCGGGAGTGCAAGCAGCCTAAGAATGTGAAGGAGGTTAAGAAGAAAGCAGATGATGCTTCAGGAGCAGGAACATCAATGGCGTTAGTGACTCAAGAATCAGATGCCTATGACTGGAGTGATAAAGTTCAGGAGTTGGAGGTGACGTTGAGCCATGCATTCATGATGGAGGTTGATTAAAAGCGAAATTAGGTAACTGAAAATCTCTGCTCTATTTCTTGCATTGAAAAGGTTTTTAAATATCGATCTCAAAATGAGGCTTTGATCAATAAGGTCACCAAACTAAAATATTTTAACTCTAATTTTCTTAAAAATGAGGAAATTTTCAAAAAGAAACCTCATGCTGAAAGACGTGATATTCCATAATTAAAAGAGTTTTTGAGTGACAAGGAGTCTAACTATCGGGATGACAAGTGTCGGATAGCTGAGATTACTTCAGAGTTAGAAAAAGCTAAAACTGAGCTGTCTAAATCAAAAATTAGAGTTGACAAATATGAGTACTCAAGTACTGTGGTGGCTAAATTGGTCAATTTTGAGATCAAGGTAAGGGAACCAATAGGGCTTGGTTACACTAAGGTGAAACCTCCTTTTAACCCTAATTATTCCATTATGCCCGAGATCAACAAGTCTATTGATGATCTGCTGTTGAAATCAGACCGAAGGTGTGAGTTCGCCACTGTTTCCAGCAAACCCGTTTCACTTACAGCAGATCCTGTTTTGACTAGTTTAAATCGTTCTGATAATTCTAAGGTTTATGAAGAAAACCTTAAGTGCTATTGGTCGAAGTGAGGAGAAAGAGGAAAGAAGTGCTGGGAGGAGCATAGAGTGTTTAGTCTCATCTATCAAACCACATTTTTATGTTCCAAAAGAAGATTTTGTTGGAAATTTTGAAAAAAAATCAAAATTAAACCAAGTGAAATGGTTAAATAGTTTAGGACTAATTTCGTTAAGACTATTGATGATGTTAAAAACAAATGTGTCTTAGATTCAAATTCTTCTCATTCGACAGAATATGTAAACATGGCTTATTCCAAAATCACTATAGAGGCGGGTTCAAAGTTAAATCCTAACTGTTAACCTTATGTTCCAACTCGATCATTGGAATAAGCCTCCACAAGTTCATCTCCTGGTCATAGTGATTGTGATGTAAAGCCATTTGACCCACAAGATTTTTACCAAAATGTATGATGCTATGCATGTGGGTGACCAGGCCACATAGCTAGACACTGTCTGCACAGACCCACTGATTTCTTCTATTGGAAGAATCAGAAGGTCACACGTAAGGATAAGCCAGTTAGTAAACCAGTATGGACTGATCAATCTTCCAAGCATAAGGTGAAACCTCAGAATGGACCTCAGAATCATCACACTGCCAAAATCAGAAAAGGGTCCAAACCACATCAAAATGGTTTTCAAAAATAAAAGAAAACAAAGGTTTTTCAATCTGAAGTTAAAACTCAATGGAAGGGTAATCCTCAAAGAAAACACCAAGAAATCCTAATGACCCTGGCAGTGTGAACAAGCAGATCAAATTAAACAAGCCAACCAATGTCGTAAAGGTTGAGGACAAAGGCAAAGGAAGCACCAAATTGCCTAATGTTGGAAAATAAGGACTGATGAGCAAAAACACTGAAGCCAAACAACGGAATGAGACCGCGGCGGATTGCAACAGCGGATCCCAAAACAACAGATCCAATAACCATTGATCTAGCAAACCGCGAATCACGTAGTTGATGACAACCACGGAACAAGACCATGACAACAACGGATTCAATAAACTGCATAACGGCTTCTGTGGTTCAACCACTGAACACACAACTTATCACAACCGCGGATAACCACTGAAGACTTAGGTTTCAGTCGTTGTTGACTTTTGTATTAAGTTTTTGTACAATTTTGTTTTGTTTCAGTGTTTGTACTCTGTCAGTTGCTTGTCTTATTATTCTTTGTCTTGTAACATTGAATGTTGGCTATTTTAACCCCAACATTCCCTGAAATACTTGAATTACATTCCCCTAAAATTCCTCGTGCTACTATTATGTTTTCTCCCTTTCTAGCAAGAACTAAACAACCTAAAATAACTAAGTGTTAAAATTTAGACGGAGCAAATACCAAGGCTTTGACCATGAGTTTAAAGTCCTTGTTCCTAGTTAAATACCCCTACGAGTTTCAACAATTGGTATCAAAGCCTTGTTTTATAGTCTTGTTTAACCATCAAGTCTAAAACACAAAGCTCTCCTTGATATCGGTTGTTTACTTTTTCTCTGTAAAAAGTGTGTTTACTTTCTACTTCATTAGCTTTCAAGTTCTACAGGTGTTTGGTTTTGAACTAAAGTTTGTTCAAAAACCATTCAAACAAACTACCTTGAGAATTCATTCTTCATTGATTTGCTCATATCGTTTGTAACCTCATGCTAGAAAAATTCACTCTAGACCCCCACAACACCGGCTCTGCTACTAAGCCACCAACACTGGTAAGGCAGCAGTATAACATATGGTAGAGACGGATGTTGCACTTTTTGTCCAGCAATCACGCTGGGTGTTGGAAGTCTATGATGTTCGGACCACACAAACCTATAGTATTGGACACAGAGACCGGAGAGTCTATCCCTAATGACCCTCGGAACTATACAGATGAAGACTTCCAGAAACTGGAGCTTGATGCGAAGGCACATGCTCAATTAGCTATGGCTCTCCCAAATGAAATTTATTCTGGTCTTCTTCACCATGAGTCCGCTAAGGACTTGTGGGATGCTCTAAAAGAGCAGTTTAGGGGAACCGATGACGTTGTTGCAATACCAGGGAGATATTGGCTCAACAATATGAGACTTTCACCCAACCAAATAATGAGTCACTGACCCAACAATTTGAAAGGTTCACTTCTCTCTTAAGTGAACTAAAACTTGCTAGTCTAGTGTACCCAACCATCTCAGTCCTCAATGGCTTCATAAGATCTCTCCCAGAAAAATGGGAAACATGTTTTATTCTTATGAGATCTTCGCTAGACTTTGGCAACCTCTCACTTACCCAACTTCATGGAAGCTGCTCAATTTTGAACGTGAGATTGACTAGAAAAGAAAAATTAATCAAGTCTGGTAAATCAACAGAGGAGTATGTTCAAGGGAACACTACTCTTCTTAGTCATAACTCTGAGATTACTGATCAGGGTTATGCTGAACACATTGATATAACCACTGGCATCACTTCTTCTCCTTCTTGTGATGATCACTCTTTCATCCATTACTAACAGTTTTATCATGGATGATCTCCATCTGATTCCAAGAGTTGACTTGGAACAAATGAATATCCTACATCAACTTGCCCTCTTAAGTATGAGAACTAACAATTTCTATAAGAGGACATGAAAAAACTTTACTGGTATCCATGGGAAAACCAGAAAATAAGGAAAAAGTCCAATGCTACAGCTGTCATGGCACAGGACACTTTGCCAGGGAATGCAGAAATGCTCCCAACACTAAATCCTCAACCTATGTGACATTTCCAAATACTCACTCTTCTGCGAGACCTTACTCTTCATCTTCTTCATACTTTCAAAAGCACAATAACACTTAGGAGACAGCTCATATTGTACAAAACGCTCCTTCTCCCAATGTACAATATATACAAGCTGCTAATGGCAGCATGTACCAGATTACTCCTGCTCCACTTCAGATCATTTCACCATCTCCTCCTTAAATAAATACACCAGGCCCTAATATCCGGTCTTCATCATCTAGCCAACCAGCTCTTCTCACACAAGAGTATGTAGACTGGAGTAGCATGCCTGATGATATAGGTTACGCCCTAATCACTACTAAGGCAATAGAATTTGCTCTAATGGCTGTTGGTGAGAACTCCACCTCCTCTGATCAACCTGAAGCTGAATGTCCTGATGCTCATTTATCTTCCTCTACCCTTGAAAAGCTATGCACTGATGCTTGCATTGATGAATTTGCAAAAATAAAGGAAGCCAATGTGTTGCTACAATAACAAAACCAAGAGCTTGAGCAACTATTGGCTAATAAAAATATAGAAGTAGAAAAGTTAATAAAATATAAAGACAGTCAAATTTCGGTCTTAAAAACAGAAACAGCTAACCTACAAGCATTATTTGATCTGCAACATGAGAAATATTTTGATTGTATAGATGAACTGTCCCAAACTAAAGTCAGCTGTGAAAATTGGGTCGAGTCCTGCAAAGGATTCAGGATGCTTCTAAGCAAGCAAGTTCACAGTAAAGCTAAGTTTGGAATCAGGTACAACAATACTAGACCACCAGAGGACTATGCCCTGATTAATAATAATGTGGATGAAAATCTTCCAGAACCACTATCCCCCAGCTTTCTTCCTGATGAAATCCCAGCAATAAAGAACACACCTCCAAGTGTGTATCAGTTTGGACAATTTCCAAAGTTTGTATATCCCACTAATACAAACCCGAAAAAACCAGAAGAAACACACCTGGATAATATTCATAACAATAACTCTTCTGAACAAACTGAGATTGCTCCTGCTATGAGCTCTACTCAAAGTTCAGAAGGTACAACACAACAGGAAACCACTATTAACGCTAAGGCCAATCTAAACTAAGGAAAAATGCATATGGTTGACATCAAGTTTCCTCCTTCTCATCCTCACCTTCCTTACCCAATAGTGAAAGCTAATAAGCCATTCATTACAGGACAAAAACCCCTTTGGAGAAAATAAGGGATAAGCTGAAGGCTGAAAATTTGAAAGCTTAACATGCTTCTTCATCCAAAGGGAATCCCCCCAATAAAATGAAGAAGTCCAAGAAAGCAAGTAGACAAGAAGCTAACAAGACAATAAGACTAAACACCCATCCATCATTCTGCTCACCCCCTTCTTTGGCTACATTTCCCAGGCCATCAATCCTTGGTACACCACCCTCTTACCCCATGGTGAACCCTGCTTCCTACTTTCCTACTGCTGTGACTCCATCTTCTGTGGGCTCACATAACCTTATTTAGCATCAAAATAAGCAACAGCTGATTCAAATGATGCGGAAGTTGATAAATAATTTGCAGCAAAACAAATAAATTATCAAACTGCTTCTCTTCTCTTCTTAAATTAACATTGACCCATATGTAATATATTGCATTTGATCCTCTATGTACAGAGAGCTTCTTTAAACCAAAATCAATTATGGTATGTAGACAGTGGAGGCTCTAGGCACATGATAGGATGCATATCCATTCTAAATAACTTCATTCCAAGGAATGGAAGATCTGTCTCCTTTGGAAACAATGCAAAAGGTTGGATAGTTGGGTGTCTTTAGTGGAAAACTGCACTTTAAGGATGTCAGCCTAGTTGATAACCTCAAGTTTAATCTCTTGAGTGTTTCTCAATTAGTAGACGAAAACTATAATTCATTTTTCACCAAGGACAGCTGTAAAATTCTTTCTCCTGAAATAAATTCTAAAATAAAGGTCTTAATTGACCAACACACACTGTTGATGGCTAAGAGAAGTGGGAATGTCTATGTAGTAGACATGACCACTGATTCTCAAACATCCATTCCTACATGTCTCATAGCCAAAGCATCATCTTCTCTAACTGCCCTATGGCACAAAAGATTCAGCCACCTAAATCATCAAACTCTTCATATGCTTTGTACCCATTCTTTAGTAAGAGGATTACCTTAAAAAGTGTTGAAAATAAAGACTCAAAGAGGTTGTATAACCAGGAACAAATACTTTAGACACTTGGTCAAAGCTTTGGTATTAGCTCCCCTTAAGTTTTGCCCAAAGTTATTTTCGTTGTTTAGTTTCTTGCTAGAGAGAAGAACAGAAAGAAAGCACAAGGAATTTTGGGGGAAGTAATTCATTTTACTCAAAGAATGTTGGGATTTAAATACCCAACATTCAGAGATAGAGGACAAGAAATAATAAGACAAATAGCTGACACTGTTACAGACACTGAATTATTAGACTAGTACAAATACAAATTCAAAAACAACGGAAACAATAGTCTTCAGGAGTCTTTAGGTCTTCCGAGGTTGAGACAGTTGTGCAGAGGCTCGGTGGTTATTCTTTTGAAAGATGTTTGTCAGAAGCTGATTAAACAATCAGTTATTTTCGAATAGGAGATTGTCTTCCGAATCATTTGATGTCTTCCGAAGGTATTATGGTCAGCTATTGTCTTCCTATGTAGAGAAGTTCAGCGGTAGTTCTTTTTGGTGAATCTTCCAGTTTTGATCCTTCGATGTTAAAGCAGTTCTTCAATCGGAAGAGAAGTATCTGCGGTTGGTAAATCCGCGGTTTATTTATTTCTCTGGCTTCAGTGATTTTGCTCATCAGTCCTTATTTTCCAACAATGTCCTTCTGGACTGATGAAGCCAAAACTATTTATTTTTGTTTTAAAGCGAGACAAATTTTATTTCTGAGAGTTCGAACATAGTTCAGAACCTCATACTCTGTATCAGCATTATTCAGATTCATATGCTGCGTTTCCTTCAGATCATTATTTGGTAGAGTAAGAATTTCATCCCAATTTGAGAAGAAAGTTCTTAAACCATTATATCTTTCAATAATCATGCTCTTGGAGAATGGAGATAGAGTCACAGAAACATCTTTTTATTCCAGTTATGGTGTTTTTGATATGAGGAGGCTGAGATTTAGAAGGTAGACCCAAAGGAAGAGGACCTCCAGCAGGCCAGTGAATTATTTCTCTTTTTTTCACTTGATCATTTGAGTCAAGTACCTTCTTTACTATAGCATGCTGATAAGGCTCGTAATGCCTCAGAAGATTAGGAAGAATTTCCTTATCAACATCAACCCAGGGTCTGAATTTGACAGCAGATGGAGAATCTGTACACCCAACACCTAGGCTTCCCATAGGTGCATTGAGTAGGTGATCAAGCATTGTGCTTGGATTGACATCCTTGAGCTTAGTCACTATAGTGAGAGAGGGTGAAGTGACTTCCTTCCAAAGCTCAAGATGATCAATGTTCTCTCTTTTGAACTTTGAGGATTCATCAAACAGAACATCATCTCTCCATCTTGTTATTGTGTTCTTTGGGCCACATTGATTTTGGATGAGGATGTGTTTTATTCTTCTTCTCAGCTCAATGGTCTTTTTCTTCTTGATGTCAGTCTTAATTCTTTTGGATAAAACCTCAGCTTCATTTTTTAGACTAGTAATATCCCAGTTGCTGAAGTTTTCAACTTTGTACTTCCCTTCATCCAGAAGAAACTTGATCAACTGCTCCTTCTCAGCCTGATAGGCTTTATCTTGCTACTGATCCAACAAAGAAATTTGTCCCTGATAGGTCTTTGCCAGCTCATCTCCTAAGAGACCAGTGGCTTCTACACATGCTAAGATCTTATTTTCCTTCTCCGTTTCTTTATGTTTTGTCTCTTGAAGGTCTTTATCAGAGGGAAAAGTCCTTATAGAAGAATAGGATTCCTTTATTGGAGAAGTTTGTGATTTCTCAGCTTCTGCTGACTTTATTGGTGGGGGAGCTATGGTCGTTTTGGGCAGGTCAGACTCATCATCATCAGCCGATATGAGCCTTCTCTTTCTTGAAATAAGAGAGGTAATGGGCTGATCATCATTTAGGTCTGAGCTAGGTTCTTGAGAAGGGGTTAGAGGTTTCTGAGGTTTGTTATTGGGGGTTTTGGTTTTTCTGCCACACTTTTTTGTCTTCTTGAGAAAGACTAAGTAACTATTGGGCTGGTTTTTGGCCAATTTTGGAGGCTTTGAGAGTAGTAGGAAGGGAGGTATGTGAAGATAGTTCCAGGAGGTTTTGAGGGGCAGAATTTGGAGAAAGGGTAGGTGAGTTTTCTTTATTTGTGTATGTGGGTGAGGAAGGATTGGATATGGTGGGAGAGATCTGTTTAGGGAAGATGGGGTTATGGTTATAGTGAACAGAACCAGTTGGAATTGGTATGTCCTGAGTAGTTGAGGCAAAAGAAGAGGGGGCAGTGGCTGTGGGATTAATTGGCTCAGTGGGAGCTGATTTAGAGGGTTTGGGTTTCCTGGATACTCCAAATGTTCTAGTGTTTATTTGAGCTTCAGCTTCCCTTTGTTTTTTCTTAGAGCTACCCTTAGCAACTTCAGTCTGAAACTGCTGATCCAATGCTGCTTTGAGGAGTGCCTCCTGATTTTTCAATCTTATTTCCTTCATCCTCCTTTACTCAGTTTCATCTTTTGCTCTCTTGGCAGCTTGGGCTGCAGACAAGAGTCATTCATTCTCCCTCATTTTTGGATTCATTGGATTGTTCCTTGAATCAGGGAGAAGGAGGAGCAATCCCTGTAGGAGATTCTAAAAAACGAGTATGGTTGGATACCTCATGTTATAAGGAGGAGACTTTGGATTCTACTCAAATTTTCCGAAGATCCAATCGTATCTTTTGATTTGTGAGGAAATATGTGGTAAAGTTTTTAAGCAAGGTGGTGAGATGGGCAGTAAGAAGTGGGTTTCACATTTCTTGAAAAGCTTTGTTTGAGAAGGTAGGGGCAGTGGAAGTAGGTGGAATGTGTGGGATACCTTCAAGTGAAGGTGCCTACATTGGGATGGATTTGGGTTGCAGGATTTGGTTATTCAAGACTGTAGTGACTAACTCAGTGAGTTTGGTTACATCAGCCTGAATTTAAGCTACTGAATCTGTCAAATCCTTTAATTTAAGATTTGATTCGTCCAGCCTTTTACGGATATCATCCGAATCCCTGACTAGTGAGTCAGTTTTATCATGGCCTGAGTCCATCTCAGGAATGTCATGGACCCCTTTTTCTTGGTTCCGGGGATTTCCAGCCTTAGTTTCAAGAACTTCATAGGCTGTTGCCATACCGGGAGTCTTATTTCCTGATCCATTCAGATGATATCCCATTGGGTTCACATGTGAGATGGATGCTCCAGATATATGATCATGATGACCAGATGGACTGGACATCCTGATCTCATCCTCTTCTACATGGGTAGGAGATTGATAAGTTTGACCAATGATTTGATGTGGCTGTTCCTCAATTGGTGAAGGTGAAGGAGAACCAAGTTGCTCAAAGATAGAATCAATCTCATGGAGAACATGGGTAGGAGAGTGAGGGGCTTTTTGTGGAGAAGATACAAAGATGTCCTTGGGAGATTGCACTGCCATCTGAGTGTCAAATAACACTTCAGTGGTTAGAGAGGGTTCCCTTTGGAGTACAACATCATCCTGTTAAGAGGATTGATGAGGAGCTAGATGGGGTGGAGATGCTTAATTCATCTATGAGGATGGAACAGATGTATCCAATCGCCCAGTGGGGGTGGAGACATGTTCAGGGATCTCATCTTCCTGAACAGTCTTTTTGGGTTTTTAGGTTTAGAGGCTTTGGTAGAAGTTTTCCTTTTGGCTAGTACCTATATAGGTGTGGAAGAAGCGGTGGATGTGGGTTCACCAAGGATGGGTGTTTTCCTCAATGCCATTCATGTGTCTTGTATTAGTGTTCAATCTAGTGAACACTTGTTTGTCAATGCTCTTGATAGTAGAAAGTGGAGCAATATGACAAACATTATTAAGATCAGCAAAAGGCAAGCCATCACAAATCTAGGATACGATAGAAATTTGGGGCTCTTCTGGTGATGTACCATATGATCAAAAATTATTTGTTACAAGTTGACTTTTTTGTTGGACATAACAGCATACATGACATATTGCATGTCATATGGCATTTTTTTCCCAACTAGTCCTCTTTTGAGAAAGACACTGTAAAATCGTGTGATACAGAATCTTGTACTTAGGGTAGAAGAAAGCTTTATACAAGGTCCTTTTTTTCAGGTCACCCTGATAATCACACTGAACAAAAGCATTATGGAGAAGTTTTAAAGAAATAGTGGTAGGTACCTCGGTCGTTCAGATTTTGGCAACACTTATTTTGGAAGGGGTGAGGGTGACTTGTTGACCAGTGACCACTTGTAGAGGGTTTGATCTATAGGATCACCATTTTCATCTGGACTTATTCCTGGACTTGTTTCCATGGGGGTAGAAATTATTTTGCAATCATTCATATCAAATTTATTTAGAAGATCCTTTACATATTTAGATTGATGAATGAAAGTCCCATTGGGGGTTTGTTTGACTTGAAGTCCTAAAAATGTTTTTAGTTCACTTAAAGCACTCTTTTCAAACTTAGAAGACATTAATTTAGAAAATTGTTCACACAAGGAAGGTTTTGTTGATCCAAAAATGATGTCATCGACATAAATCTGGACCAGCAAAAGTTCTCTGTCTACCCTCTTGATGAATAAGGTCTTATCAATGGTTCCTCGAGAAAATTGATTAAATGAAAAAATTGAGAAAGAGTGTCAAACCATGCTCTAGGTGCCTGTTTCAGACCATAAAGTGCTTTGTCTAGTCTGTACACCCAATCAGGATGATGAAGGTTGACAAACATAGACTTCCTCCTTTATAGTTCCATACAGGAATGCACTTTTTATATCCATTGAAATACTTTTATGTTATGGGATATAGCAAATGCTAGGAAGAGTTTGATGGCTTCTAGTCTAGCCACGGGGGAAAAGGTTTAATCGTAATCGATGCCTTCCTCTTGGCACTACACTTGGACTACCAATCCGGCTTTATTTTTTATTACAATACCCCTGTCATCTGTTTTATTTCTGAATACCCATCTAGTTCCGATAGGGTATTTTCCTGCTGACAACGGGCAGAGAGTCCAAACATTTTGCCTTTTGAACTGTAATAGCTCATCTTGCATAGCCTCCACCCAATTATTATCTATAAGAGCAACCTGATATTTGGAAGGCTCAATTTGGGACAAAAATGCTGCATGAAGGCAGAAGTTTGAAATTTGGCTCCTAGTTTGAACACCTTTATGTAAATCACCTAAGATCTGCTCTAGAGGATGATTTATGATGTCCAAAGGCTCGGATAGGCTGTTTAACCAGGAAAAAATACTTTAGACACTTGGTCAAAGCTTTGGTATTAGCTCCCTCTTAAGTTTTGCCCAAAGTTATTTTCGTTGTTTAGTTTCTTGCTAGAGGGAAGAACAGAAAGAAAGCACAAGGAATTTTGGGGGAAGTAATTCATTTTACTCAGAGAATGTTGGGATTTAAATACCCAACATTTAGAGATAGAGGACAAGAAATAATAAGACAAATAGCTGACACTGTTACAGACACTGAATTAATAGACTAGTACAAATACAAATTCAATAACAACGGAAACAAGAGTCTTCAGGAGTCTTCAGGTCTTCCAAGGTTTAGACAGTTGTGCTAAGGCTCAGTGGTTATTCTTTTGAAAGATGTTCGTCGGAAGCTGATTAAACAATTAGTTATTTCGGAATAGGAGATTGTCTTCCGAATCATTTGATGTCTTCCAATGCAATGGTTGTCTTCCGAAGGTATTATGGTCAGCTAATGTCTTCCGATGTAGAGAAGTTCAGCGGTAGTTCTTTTTGGCGAATCTTCCACTATTGATCTTTCGATGTTGAAGCAGTTCTTCAATCGGAAGAGAAGTATTCGCGGTTGGTCAATCTGCGGTTTATTTATTTGTCTGGCTTCAGTGGTTTTGCTCATCAGTCCTTATTTTCCAACAAAAAGAATTTCATTTTGAAGGACAATGTGAATCTTGCATAAAGGGAAAGCAATATAAATCATCACATAAGTTTATTGAGGAATATAAAATAACTAACTGTCTTAATCTGCTTCATATGGATCTATTTGGTCTTGTGAAGGTAGCTAGTTTAGCCAGAAAGAGATATTGTTAGTTGTTGTAGATGATTACTCAAGATTTTGCTGGACCTTCTTTCCCTTGTGCAAAGATGAGACAGCTGATAAAATAAAAGCCCTTATTAATCAACTTGAAAAACAATTTGGTCTTCCAGTCAAGGTAATTAGAAGTGATAATGAAACTTAATTCAAGAATCATTTTCTTGATGAATTTTCTACTTCCAAAGGAATCATTAGACAATAGTGTTATTAGAACTCCTGTTCAAAATGGAGTTGTGGAAAGAAAGAATAGGACACTTATTGAGGCTGCAAGAATCATGGTTGCAGACTCAGGATTACCTTTGTCTTTCTGGGCTGAGACAGTAACCACTGCTTGTTATGTTTTAAACTGAGTTAACATTGTGAAAAGACATAACAAGACTGCCTATAAGGTATTTCATAAAATAAAACCTCTCATTTCATTTTTCAGATTTTTAGGTGTCCATGTTTTATTTTGAACTGTAGCATCAGTGCCGGAAACGTTACCGAAACAGTGATCTGCATAGTAACTAGAACAGTAACTCAGGTACAAACTATGTGAACTATTTGTATGCTATTATCATGTAATGATTGACACTAAACTATTATGAAGTTGTTTCAGTAACCTGATTAAACCTCACGGTTTAACCGTCGGAAACGTAAGCGAGGTTAAACACAACAAAACAATAACGGAAGTCGTTACAGGAATGCTAAATGGACGCATTATTCGTATAGGTGACGATCTGTACGAATATATCTGAAAGTTTAACATTCTGAATGATGTCCAATAATTAGAAAACCATATTGAAAAGTGTAGTTATCGTCGTATTCGTACGAGTGACGATTCGAACGCATACGCGCGACGACTATACGATTCGATTTAAACCGTAAGTTAAATGCTTTCAGAAGTTTAAAATAAATGAAAGATATTTAGTTAATTTATTAGGAATCACAACCTAACTTGATTTTATAAATCCTATTTTAAAACCGAGACGTTCGTCACGAAAACGAAATATAACTGATGCTTTTACGGGAAATCAAGAGAAACCGAACGGACCTGAACGCACCGGAACGATTCAAGACATTAAATGGCGTTGAATGCCATAACCTACCACTCATCTACCTCCTCTCTCTCACTAAAACCGTCACTTTCTCTCTCTACACTCTCTCTCTAGAAATTCAAACCCTAACTCTCCCAAAACTTCACCAAATTCGTTGATTTTGGTGTCTAAACGACCACCACATCATGTAGACCCCGAAAGTACAGTCAATCCAATTGAACCATCTGATTTGAGGTAAAAATGAATCTTTTGTTGTGACTTTAGGGTTTTCAAACCCCTTAGGTTCGAACCCCATGGAAGCCGGTTCTATCCACTTTGGCCCTTAGGAAACTACACTAAATCATGCTAGAATGAGTGGGAACAAGTGAGTTATCATGGGTTGTGCTTAAATTGTGATTTGATGGAGGCTGCACCCACTAGGCCGTGGTGGCCGAATGACTCACATTAGCTAGGCCGAATGGCGCTAGCTGAAGCAAACCAAGCTCTTTCGGCCGAATGGCCCAGGGCCTTCTCCTGTGGCCAAGACCTTCATTCAATCGGGGCTGTCTCATTCGGTAGGTCCCCATTCGACCAAGCTAACCACATTCGGCCAGGTCACTCCTTCAGCCAAACCTTCATTCGGCAGCCTGCAATCGGCCAGAAGCACATTCGGTTGGGCTAAGCCCATTCGGCCAAGCCACTCTCCTTCACCCTTATTCGGCCGAGCTGCTTTGGTGGAGGCTCCATCCTCCTATTCAGCCGAGCCACTACTTTTCCATGTGTACATGACTGTGCGGATGGGTTGGTTAAGAATGTTGCAAGCATGGTGTATAAATACATGGGGAACTTTTTAGGGTTCCATGACATGAAACCAACTTACAATATCTAATGCTTAAACATGAGCTTTATCAATAAGGGGGTGATGAATTGCTAACACTTATGCCAAAGTTCAAACATTAAAGCTCTTAAATCTAAAATAAAATGCAAACATGAAATTATGAGCATAATTAGGGTTTGATGCCAAGATCTTCTAAATGATATTGGTTGTAACACCTAACCCTTAGGACTCTTTTATGCAATTATATAACTAAGTTGGAGAGTTCCTTTGGGTTCTCTAAACTAAGTTATACTCAAGGGTAATTCAAGAATCATGGGGAATTCAAAAGCTAATAACGAACCAAAGGTTAAATTAATGAAATTAACCTAAGTCTAACAAGCTAAATTAAATTATGTTTTAGTTAAATAAAATGAATTATAAGTTCTATACTTAAAATGTTTCAAAAATGAAAGAAATTGATTTTCTAACTAAATATTTAACCTAAATTGAATTGGTTAAAATGTCTTAGTTAAAGATATGGAATACAACTAGCATAAGCTTTACATAACTAAGGTTTATATAACAACTATTCATGGGAAAATGGTTATAAACGGTTAATGTATTAAACTAGTTATATGGAATTCTAGTAACACAATAGTAACATAGGACACTTAGTTGCAAACCAAAGCCCAAAACCCTAGTCTGCGTCCATTATAAAGACTTATAGTATTCGAATCTCTTAAAACAACTCAGGTGTTGAAGATACATAAACTACAACTAACGAGCGCAAATTATCTGTGGTAATTCATACTTAGCAACACAGGTGAGTTCATTGTTCCTTCTCATACTATTTTGTTTTACTTCGGGACTGAGAAGGATGTTTATACATTTTTAAACAAATGTTTAAATGTTCTTAGGTGTTTTTATGCTTATTCATAAAACTAGTACTAATGCTTTACACACTTATTCTAAAAGTTAAAAGCTAGCGCTTTATACTAAATGGTAATGCTTCATACACTTAACCTAAATGCTAATGCTACATGCTAAGACTACATGCTAATGCTATGTGCTAAGACGACATGCTAATGCTACATGCTAAGATCTCATGCAAATGCTACACACTAAGACTACATGCTAATGGTACATACTTTTATACTAGTTTGCTTAAAACCTTGAATGCTTATAATGTGCAAAGAATGCAAAGGCTAAAATGTTGAAATACTTTTATAAACTAACTTTGAAAGATTGAATGCTCAAACTTAGAAAGACTTACATGCTTGATATGCTTGATATATTCGAATGCTCGAAGTGTTTGAAATGCTATAAAGTCATGTATGCTTGATAGGCTTGAAATGCTAAGACAACAGGCTAGTACTTGTGCAAGAGAGACGTAAATGCTAACCTATGCTAATGCAAAGCTAGTATCTATGTACAAGATACGTGAATGCTAAACTATGCTAGTGCAAAGCTAATATCTGGGCTCAAGATACGTGAATGCCAGCCTATGTGAATGATATAAACTTGTATGCTAAAGTTATCGTCTATTGAAGAACGGACCGACTGGCCTATCAGTGCTTGCCATAGGGTGATCTTCATAGTCAGGACTTTGAAGAGCAGACTGTTAGCCTCTCAGTGCTTCCCAAACAGTGATTCCTCATCGTCCACCATGTATTGTGATGTGTGACTAGGATGATTTTGGTTTCCTTTAGTTGTCTTTGTGTCATCTTGGGAATTCTTTATCAAAAACACCTATGTTTCTGATCACATCTAGTTCCGATATGGATTGATACTGGATTCCTTAGGGTGTTCAGTTGTCCATAGAGGTAACTCTCAAACTAGACATGCAAATGCTATTATGTGCATGATGTAAACTTCTAAACAGAATGCTAAAGCTATGATGGAAATGGGATTGGATGGTAGGTAAAATGCTTAATTATCATTAACAACAATGTCATATGTGATTTAGTATGTGGTAGGATGGTGTCTGGGTGGGTTGTAGGCTCGATCCTTTTGTATGCCCTATATATAAGCATACCAAATTGGATATTATACGTGATGTTAATGAGGTCAAGGTTGTTACCGAAAAGGGGTTTGCAAAAGCTATTTTTCAAATACTAAACTAAATGACTCACCAACCATTATGTTGACTTTGTTTTCTTGCGTGATTAAGCTAAGGCTCAAGGATGCATGCTAGGATGACCAGTTAGAGGACCTAGTAGTTTTTGGAAAACACATATTTTGTGATTGTTGTGAATCACTTTTGATATCTTTTACAGTTACAAGATAGGAAACATTTGATTCTTTTGATAGGTTTACTCAGTTAAATTATCAAACATTGATAGTTGTAATTTAACTTTGTAATCCTAGTTTAATGATATTTGTGCTTTAGTTATTCTCAATGTTGATGATATGCAAACAATCTGATCATCGTGATTATCATCTCCCGATATCGCGCCCCGAGAACCTTCCGCCCGACGGGACAAATGATCCGGTTCGACAGCTCGGAGTGTGACTAATTGGTTTCAGAGCTCAAGGTTATAGAGAGTAATAGGTCATTTACTTAAAACGGTTTGGCCTAGACTATAACTTAGGGACCCTCACATAGAGAAAAGAGGATTTGTGCTTGCGTTGTGTCTTCTACATTCGATCACTGCACTAACCAATATTCTTTTGGTTATGATCAGAATGCCGCCTAGAAGACAACCTCCTCTGTTGCCACCACCACAAAATTTAGCCCCACACTCGTCAACGCCATCACCAGCTGATTCACCTCCTCCGCCTCCACCTCCCCCACACAGTACACCTCCAAACCCGAATGCAACTCCAGCTCTAGATCTTGCTACTGTTGCCTTGGCAACATTACTGAGCAGTCAACTGACTAACCAGCTGAAGGATGTCATCCTAGAGATGATCAACAAAATTCAAGGCCACGGTAAGAATTCCGGGCATACTAAGGGGGAAGCTAGTGGAAACACCGGCACTACATCAGATTGTTCCAACAAATCATTCGTAGGATGCAAACCGACAAGCTTTAGCGGTGTTGAAGGAGCTGTTGGACTCACCCAATGGCTAGAGAAGACGGAGACTACACTGGACATTAGCGGTTGTCCAGAACACCATAAGGTTCGCTATGCTGCTGGATCTTTTAGCAAGCGGGCCTTAACATGGTGGAACTCTCAGATAAGAGCTCGAGGCAGAGAAGAAGCACTATCTATGCCTTGGGCAGATTTCAAAATCCTTTTAAGGAATGAATTTTGTCCAAAGCATGAACTTCAGAAGCTAGAGACTGAACTGTTCAATCATGTGATGAAAGGGGCAAACCACATGGCTTACACTACTCGCTATCATGAACTGGTAGGTTTGGTGCGAGATATGGTGCTGACTCTGGAAAAGCTGATAGATCGTTTTGTGGGAGGATTACCATCCTGCATTCAGGGAATTGTACTTGCTGCAAACCCTGCAACTCTAGAGTCAGCCATCTCCTTATCAGCTAAACTCACTAATGTGATGGTGAAATCAGGAGTTCTGAAGAAAGACTCGGGCAAAGCTAAGGAAGAACCGTCAAAGAAGCCCGAACACCATCAGAAGAAGAAGCAGAAGGTCGTCAAGAACTATGTGATGGCCGCCCCTTTGCAACAAGTTACTGCAGTACCTGCTAATGCTGCACCCAAACCTTATGTTGGAATGCATCCTCAGTGTGCATAATGCAAATTTCACCATCCTGCTGCTGTGAAGTGTAGAAGGTGCAACAGTTGTGGCTGACTTAGCCACTGGGCTCCGCAATGCCGTACCTCAGCAACACAAGTTGCAAACAATGCTGCTATAGCATTACCTCCACCACCAAACCATGGCAATTGCAACAACAACAATAGGGGATGCTATAACTATCGAGAAGTAGGTCATTTCTCCAAAGACTGCCCGAAGCGAGTGCAACAAGGAGCTCAAGCACCTCGTGGGAGGGCTTTTGTGATTGGAGCCAATGCAGCACGCCAAGACCCTAATGTGGTCACTGGTACATTTCTTTTACATGACTCTTATACATCTATTCTGTTTGACACTGGTGCAGATCAGAGTTTTTTTTCATCTAACTTTGCATGCTAACTTAATCTTACTGAGGAATCTTTAGAATCCCCTTATATTATCGAAGTAGCAAATGGGAAACAAATCACAGCTAGCACTATACTTAGGAACTTCCCACTTACACTTATTGATAATACATTTATCATCGATTTGATACCGATGGAGTGGTGTAGTTTTGACATCATTGTTGAGATGGATTGGCTGTCTCTCAATAGACTGGAAGTCATCTGTTCTGAAAAGCTACTTCGGATTCCATTGGCGAATGACCATGTATTGGAAGTTCGAGGGGATCAAGCAAAGCGTAGTGTCAAAATCATATCCTGCATAAAAGCGCGTAAGTGTGTACAGAAGTAGTGTATAGCTTTCTTGGCTCATGTGGTGGAGAAAGAGAAAGACAAGAAAACAATTCAAGACGTGCCGATAGTAAAGGAATACCCCAAAGTGTTTCCTGAAGACTAGCCAGGTTTGCCACCTGTGCGATCGGTAGAGTTTTGCTTTGTCTTAATTCCTGGGGCAACTCCTGTTGCTAAATATCCTTACAGGTTAGCACCTTCGGAGATGCAGGAATTATCGAATCAACTACAGGAACTACTTGATAAAGGCTTCATCAGACCGAGGTACTCACCATGGGGAGCTCCAGTTTTGTTCGTGAAGAAGAAGGATGGATCTTTTCCGATGTGTGTAGACTACCGTGAGCTGAACAACCTAACCATCAAGAATCAGTATCCATTGCCGAGAATTGATGATTTGTTTGACCAACTACAAGGAGCTCAGTATTTCTCGAAGATTTACCTACGGTCCGGATATCATCAGCTTAGAGTTCAAGACGAAGACATACCGAAGACGACGTTTCGAACCAGATATGGGCATTACGAGTTCATGGTGATGCCTTTTGGATTGACAAATGCACCAGCGGTTTTCATGGACCTCATGAACCGGGTGTGCAAGCCGTATCTGGATCAGTTTGTCATTGTATTCATTTATGACATATTGATTTTATCCAAAAGCAAAGCAGAGCATGAACAACATCTCAGGAAGATATTGGAACTGTTGAAGGAAGAGAAACTTTACGCCAAATTCTCTAAATGTGAATTTTGGCTAAGAGAAGTTCAATTCTGGGGACATGTAGTCAACAGCGAAGGAATACACATAGACCCTGCCAAGATTGAAGCAATAAAGAACTGGGATACTCCGAAGACACCGACGGAGATACGGTCCTTTCTAGGCTTAGCAGGTTATTACAGAAGGTTTATCTCCAACTTTTCTAAGATAGCCCTGCCCCTCACCAAGCTAACACAGAAAAGCGAGCCATTCATTTGGGAACAGAAGCAAGAAGATGCCTTTCAGACTTTGAACCAAAAGCTATGTGATGCTCCGATCTTATCTCTCCTAGAAGGTTGTGATGACTTTGTAGTGTACTGTGATGGCACCAAGTGTACCATATTTACTGACCACAAGAGTTTGCAGCATATATTTGATCAGAAGGAACTCAACATGCGACAGTGATGTTGGGTTGAGCTTCTAAATGATTACGACTTTGTAATCAATTACCATCCGAGCAAGGCAAATGTTGTAGCTGATGCCTTGAGCTGGAAAGAAAGGGTCAAACCCTTGCACGTCAGAGCAATGGGAAGGACTGTGCAGACAAGCTTACGCGACAAAATTATTCAAGCACAACAGGAGGCAGTTGAGGAACCCTGAAGAAAGAACTGGATTGTGGAGCAGAAAAGCAATTTGAAACAAAGCCTGATGGAGTCATCAACTACAAGGATCGTGTATGGATTCCTACAGTGGATGAATTGAGAAGGCTTATCTTTGATGAAGCACACAAGACCAAGTACTCTGTGCATCCGGCAGCTAATAAGAAGTACCAAAATTTACAGGGATTTTATTGGTGGCCGGGTATGAAGAAAGACATAGCTGTCGCACCCCGAGCCGGCGGGATTGGATCGGATTCCCTGTCACGCGTAAGGTTCCCGGGGCGCGATATCGTGAGTGATAATCAAAATGATCAGATTGTTTACATTGTGCACGATATATAATTATAATTGAGAAACTGCTAAAATAAAATAAAATTACAAAGTTAAATTACGTCAGTTAAGTTTATAATTTAACAATGTAAATCTACTATCACATCATAATCTTCTATCTTGTATCTGCACAAGATATACAAAATAATTGTGTAATGATGTTCAAAAGTATGCAGGTCCAAAAGCTAGGTCCACTATCGGATATCCTAGTCCAAAGAAATGACTCTTTAGTTGACCTGTTCGTCACCTGAGAAGTCATGCAAAAATAAAGTCAACACATGGTTGGTGAGTTCATTAAGTATTATAAAAATGAATTTGAATAACCTGAATGACAACCTTAACCTCACCATTAACCACTTATGCCGTCCAGTTCAGTATGCTTATATATAGGGCATATGTAGGGTCGAACTTACCGCCCGCCTAGCCACCGTCCCACCACATACTAAACCACATGATATATTGTTCCTAGTGATAATCAAGCTTTTCATTCCACTACTTTGATTCCATAACATATGATTCATAGCGTTTGATTACCCTGAAAATGTTTACCTTGATCCTCCCGAAGTGACAACCTTAACCTCATCAACAACCACCTATGCTATCCAGTCAAGTATGCTTATATATCCACATATGTAGGGGACAAGCCACAGCCACCGTCCCACCATATACCGAACTGCTTAACATATTGTTGTTAATGATAATTAAGCATTTCACTCCATTCACCTTCAATTTAGATTCTGATTTCCACAAATAGATTTACCTTTGATCTCTTAAGTTCACTATGTATTCATGATTTCCCAAAAGCATTTGTAGAATTACAACATTAAATGTTTAATTAAACTAATAACTAAGCATTTAAATACAACTAAGACATGATGATTGGGCCTTATTTAACACAATCAATTAGACTTAGTTGTTGGTCGCTGTCCAAGTTGTACCCTCTCACACGTGACCCACATCAGGCATGACTCACAAGGAGTCTACCTGTGTATGCCGGGATTTTAATGATGCCCATATCAGCTTGACCCATTGGTCTACTGTACATGCCGGGACTTTACGGATATCCTTTGATTCTTGATCGTCCTTGATTCTCTTGATTTTGATTTTTGATTTCATTTGATAGTTCACGTTATTGCCCGTATAGCTTGACTACAAGAGTCTACTATTTATGCCGAGACTTTATGTGTGTTACACGTGGTCTTGATTTCTATACAATTGACATCCACCTTAACTCGAGCATTAATGATTTCATTAGATTCTAATGATTTCATTATTTCAATGATTCACACACAGTTATGATTTCCTTGATTTCCTTGAGTCTTTTGATTTTGATCTTTAGAATTCCATGATTTCACAATTATTATAGATTTATAAGTAGGATCCTTAGATTACTGATCACACACTGGATTAGATTCCATTGCATTTGATCTTTAGCTTTAGTTCTTTTGATTCCACTTTGAATTTCTATTCTTGAATTTCAGCTTGATGGACTAAGGGTTTGTTTAGAGTTTTAGAATTTAAGTGTTACTCGTAGGAGTAATCTAATTAACTTGTAAATTAATTATGCATAGCAATTAACTAGACAGGAGTCTCGGAGTATAAACAAGCATATACATGTAAAACATATAAATAATAAATAAAAGCATTGAAGTAAACAATTTAAATAAAACAGTTACGCATGCTTCTCAACCCCGCGTTTTAAAACAAAAATGTTTAGAAAAGCGGCAATGAACTCACATGTGTTGTTGTGCAAATATCTTATCACAAAATGTGCGCTCTTTGTTGTTGCTTAGATTTCTTTAGTTCCTGAGTTGTTTTAAAAGGATTCGAATGCGATAAGTATACGTATTAGTAGTCGTACCTAAGGTTTGGTTTTCGGCGTGCAGCTAAGTGTCCTAAATTTATAATGTGATTCTAAGGTTTAGTCTCACTTTTCTAACTTAGATTCCCCATTTGACATCCCAAGTTCCATGATTTATCACATCAACCTTAAGTAACATGTTTCACATTAATCTTTACTTCAATTAGCATATATATCATTTTCTTTAATTAAAATATCATCAACTTTATTTAAAATAACATGTAACAAATGATGGGCTTTAATTATGCCTATTAGGCCCACTTAGGCCCATTCATGGTCTTTGATTTATCATTCAATTTCCCCGGATTAATGCGACATAGATACATCAATCAAAAAGCATTTAAATCCATGCTTAACCATGCTCGATTCAAGGGCTTCTTATTATCCCATGTAGTTTCACTTAAAGAAAAACCCTAGATTTCATCCCTTGCACACACACCTATTGGCTTTATTTCATGTATGTTCATGTATGTTGGCTCCCATGCACTCACATCACTAGCATCAACCTGATTAAGTTAATAACAAGTTTAACACGCATGCCATCAGCGAATCTATGTGTAGCATGGGTTGGTTCGGCTGAATCCAGGAACATATCTCAGGTTCGCTGCCATTTTATGAGAGGTTCGGCCAAGTATACATAGGTTCGGCTTAGTATACATAGAAGGTTCGGCCCCGATGGTTCGTGAGTCCTAGGGTTCGCCACCCTAGGTTCGTGACTTCTTAATGAAGGTTCGGCCTGCATGGTAGGTAAACGACACAGGTTCGGTGCAGGGTTCGACTAAGAAAGATGCTAGGTTTGGCTCCCTTATTCTGGTTCGTAGCAGGTTCGGCTATGTTGGAAAGGGTTTGGCTGTGTAGCAGGTTCGCCCAGGGCTGGGGTTCGTCGACCTGCTCTCTTAGATTCCCACTGTTCATCATCTTCATCGTCTCCTTTAACATGTTCAGATTGTTTCCTAGGGTTCCATAGTGCTTCATGGTACTTTACTTTGATATATCTAAGGGTTAGAACCGATTATAACAACAGTGGATACAATGAGTCGTGATACTCCCTAAAACCAAAAAGAAACATTAAATTTATCTAAACTTTTATGGATGAAAGCTTGTATAACCCGTACGAACACGACGATATCTATATTTTTCAATATTGTTTTCTAATTATAGGATATCATTCAGAACGTTAAACTTCCAGATTGATTCGTACAGATCGTCACCTATACGAATAACCCGTCAGTTTAGCGTTCACGTAATGACATCCGTATTGTTTTATTCTGTAAAGCCTCACATACGTTTATACATAATAGAATCCTAACAAATAATCACATGATGGTTCTGTGTCGCCAGATAATTATCTGACTGATAAACCATGTTTTCTGAGTTTTGTTTCTCTTAAATGATTTTGAATTCACTGTTTGTTACGTGAAATGATAACATTATATGATATGAATATGAATATACACTAAAATGCATAAAAGTTGTACCTGATTACTGGTCATGCTACTGTTGCGATCACTATTCCGGTACGATTCCGGCACTGATGTTACAGTCTCCCCTTGCTAGAGAAATTGCGTCCCGAAATTTAAGAGTTGTTATCGGGTACGGCTTTCTCTTCAAATAGTTGGGGATACTTTGACTTCATGTGATCTTCACGTTCCCAAGTAAACTTGGGTCCGCGCCTTGAATTCCATCGAACCTTTATAATCGGAATACGGCTTCGCCTCAGTTGCTTGACTTTGCGATCCATAATTTCCAAAGGTTCCTCAATAAAATGTAACTGTTCATCGACTTGAATTTCTTCAATTGGAATGACAACTGAGTCGTCAGCAAGGCATTTCTTTAAGTTCAAGACGTGAAACACGTCATGCACACCACTGAGTTCATCAGGTAATCTCAGTCTATACGCCACAGGACCAATACGCTCGATAATCTAGAATGGTCCCACATATTGTGGTGCTAATTTGCCTTTCTTTCCAAAACGTAGTACACCTTTCCTAGGGGATACTTTCAACATGACACGGTCTCCAACTTGGAATTCTAATGGCTTTCATCGTTTGTCGGCGTAGCTTTTCTGTCTGCTCCTAGTAGCTTGTAGTCTTCGTTGAATCTGGGAAATTTTGTCAGTGGTTTCCTGAATAAGCTCTGGCCCGGTTATACTGTTATCTCCAATTTCAGTCAACAAATCGATGATCAACATTTCCGGCCATAAAGAGCCTCGAATGGTGCACATCCGATATTGCTGTGGTAACTGTTATTGTAGGAGAATTCTATCAGTGGTAAATGAGAATCCCAATTCCCACCGAAATCCAACACACGGGTTCTCAACATGTCCTCCAGGGTCTGAATTGTACGTTCGCTTTGACCGTTCGTTTGTGGATGGTAAGCTGTACTCAGATTCAACTGTGTCTCTAGAGATTTCTGTAATGATTGTCAGAACCTTGATGTAAATGTGCTATCTCTATCAGAAATAATAGACAATGGCACACCGTGGCATACCACTATTTCATTAATGTACAGTCTCGCCAGTCTATCCATCGTGAAGGTCTCACGCTTTGGCAAGAAGTGAGCAGATTTTGTCAAACGATCAATGATAACCCAGATTGTATCATGACCACTGGAAGTGCGGGGTAGCTTGGTAATGAAATCCATAGCTATTTGTTCCCACTTCCAGAGCGGAATCTCAGGCTGTTCCAGTAAACCATACGGTTTCTGGTGTTCCGCCTTTACCTTCGCACACGTAAGACATCGACCGACGTACTCGGCTATGTCCTTCTTCATTCCCGGCCACCAATAAAATCCACGCAAGTCTTGGTACATTTTATCAGCGCCTGGACGAACAGAGTATTTTGTCTTGTGTGCTTCATTGAAGATGTGTTTTCTCAATTCATGTACCGCCGGAATCCATATACGATCCTGGTAGTAGATCACTCCATCAGACACAGTCTCCAATTTTTTCTCTGCTCCGCAGTCTAATTCCTTCTTCAAGTTTCCTCAATCAACTGATTCTTGTTGTGCCTGAATGATCTTGTCACGTAAGCTGGTCTGCACAGTCATACCCATTGCTCTAACGCACAAGGGTTTGACCCATTCCTTCCGGCTCAAGGCATCAGCTAACGTTCGCCTTTCCCGGATGGTACTTGATCACACAATCGTAATCATTTAGAGTTCTACCCAACAACGCTGTCACATGTTGAGTTCCTTCTGATCAAAGATATGCTGCAGACTCTTGTGATCGGTAAATATGGTACATTTAGTGCCATATAAATAATGTCTCCAAATCTTCAATGCGAAGATTACAGCTCCCAGTTCAAGATCATGAGTAGTGTAGTTCTTCTCATGAATCTTTAACTGTCTTGATGCATAGGCAATAACTTTGCCCCGTTGCATTAACACGCAACCAAGTCCCTGATGGGAGGCATCACAATAAACAACAAATTCATCACATCCTTCTGGGAGAAATAGTATTGGAGCATCACATAGTTTCTGTTTCAATGTCTGAAAAGCATCTTCTTGTTTCTGCTACCAAATAAACGGTTCACTTTTCTGAGTTAGCTTAGTGAGAGGCAGAGCTATCTTAGAAAAATTCGAGATGAACCTTCTATAATAACCTGCCAACCACAGAAAGGACCGTATCTCCGTCGGTGTCTTCGGAGTATCCCAGTTCTTTATTGCCTCGATCTTTGCAGGATCTACGTGTATTCCCTCGCTGTTGACTACGTGACCCCAAAAATTGAACTTCTGTTAACCAGAATTCACATTTAGGGAACTTGGCATAAAGTTTCTGTTCTTTCAACAATTCCAAGATCTTCCTGAGATGTTGTTCATGATCTACTTTGCTCTTATAATAAGTCAGTATGTCATCAATTAAGACAATAACAAACAGATCTAGGTACGGCTTGCACACTCGGTTCATGAGGTCCATGAAAACCACTGGTGCATTTGTCAATCCGATAGGCATCACCATGAATTCGTAATGCCCGTATCTGGTTCGGAACGCCGTCTTCGGAATATCCTCGTCTTGAACTCTAAGCTGATGATATCCAGACCGCAAGTCAATCTTTGAGAAGTACTGAGCTCCTTGCAGTTGGTCAAAAAAATCATCAATCCTCGGCAATGGATACCGATTCTTGATGGTTAGTTTGTTCAGCTCGCGGTAGTCTATACACATCCGAAACGATCCGTCTTTCTTCTTCACGAACAAGACCGGAGCTCCCCAAGGCGAGTAGGTCGGTCTAATGAAACCTTTGTCAAGTAATTCATGTAACTGATTAGACAATTCCAGCATCTCTGAAGGTGCTAACATGTAAGGAGATTTAGCAAGAGGAGTTGCTCCAGGAACTAAGTCGATACGAAACTCTACCGGTCGCGCAGGTGGCAAACCGGGTAGGTCTTCAGGAAATACCTCAGGGTATTCTTTCACTGCAGGTACATCTTGAATCTTTTTCTTGTCATTCTCCTTTTCCACCACATGCGCCAGAAATGCCACGCACTTCTTCTGTAGACACTTACGCGCCTTTATGCAAGAGATAATTTTGACACTTATTTTTGATTGATCCCCCTTGACTTCCAATACTTGATCGCTCGGCAATGGAACCCGAAGCAGCTTTTCAAAACAGATGACTTCCACTCGATTAGAAGAAAGCCAATCCATTCCAACAATGACGTCAAAACTACCCAACTCCATCGGTATCATGTCGATGGTAAATGTATGACCATTAAGTGTCAATGGGCAGTTCCTGTATATAGTACTAACTGTGACCTGTTTCCTGTTAGCTACTTCTATAATGTAAAGGGAGTCTAACTGTTCTTCTATAGAATCTAGTTGGCATGCAAAATTGGTAGAGATAAAACTCTGATCTGCACCAGTATCTCAAATAGAACGGATGCATAAAAGTCATGTAAGAGAAATGTACAAGTGACCACATTCGGGTCTTGGTGTGCAGTTGCTGCTCCAATGGCAAAGGCTCTTCCACGGGGTGCCGGAACTGCCTGTGGTGCCATCTTCGGGCAGTTCTTTGCAAAGTGGCCTTGTTCGCCACAATTATAGCATCCACCGTTGTTTTGATTGGCTTGTGGAGGGAGAGCTAAAGCAGCATTGTTGACTGCTTGGTTTGGTGTTCTCCTGCACTGCTTGACCCAGTGTCCATATCTTCCACAACCAGTGCATTAACGGCACTGGCTGCTTGTAGCATGGTGGTACTGGCACTTAGTACACAAAGGATGTGGGCCAGTGTATTATTTCTTGGGCATAGTTTGCTGTGCCACTGCTACTTGATTCAGGGGAGTAGCCATTGTGTAGTTCTTGATAGTCTTCTGTTTCTTCTTCTGGTGATGATAGGGTTTCTTTGAAGACTCTTCCTTGCGTTTGCCAGTGTCAGCCTCTTTCGTCAGAACTCCAGAGGCTACCATAAGATCAGTGAGTTTCCTAGACAAACTCACAGCAGACTCCAGAGTGACTGGGTCTGCAGCAACAACTGAACCCTGAATGCAGGCGGGAAGTCCACCTACATAACGGTCAATCCTCTTTTCTAGTGTTGGTACCATGTCTGGCACCAAAGCAACCAACTCGTGGTAACGAGTCGTATACCCCATGTGATCTGCCCCTTTCATCACATGGTTTGACAATTTAACCTCCAGCTTCTGCGGTTCATTCTTGGGGCAGAATTCGGTTCGCAGTAAAGTCTTGAAATCTTCCCAGGTCATCGTCATAGCTTCTTCCCTTCCTCTTGTGTTGATTTGGTCGTTCCACCAAGTGAAGGCTCGTTTGTTGAATGTTCCAGCAGAATAACGAACCATGTGGTGCTCTGAACAGCTGCAGAGATCCAGAGTAGCCTCAATGTTTTCAATCCATTGGATTAAACCAACGGCTCCTTCATTTTCGCTGAATGTCGGCGATTTACATCCCATAAAGGACTTATAGGAGTGATTTGAAGTACCGCCAGTGTTTCCACTGGCTTCTCCTGATGAATGCCCAGTGTTGTTGTTGTCATTATGGAGACGGTTGAGCATCTCCGGTATCACCTCTTTCAGCTGGTTCGTCAGCTGACTGCTCCATAGTGTCGCCAGGGCGATGGTAGCAGGATTCAGTAGCTAAGTCGAGCACGGGCCTGGTGGTGGGTTAAGTGGAGGAGGAGGTATAAATGGAGGAGGAGGAAGTGGCGGTGGTGAATCAGGTGGTGAAGGAAGAGATGACTGTAGAGTTAAATCTTGTGGTGGTGGAGGTAATGAGGGAGTCTGTCTTCTCGGCGACATTCTGATCGTAACCAATAAAGTTATCAGTTAGTGCAATGATCAAATACAGAAGACAATATGCAATAAAGTCTTAAGTCTTAGGTTCTCTACATGCAGGGTCCCTAGGTTATAGTTCAGGCCAAACATTTTAAATAAGTGACCTATGTTTCTCAATAACAATGGCTCTGATACCAATCTGTCGCACCCCGAGCCGGCGGGGTTGGATCGGATTCCCCGTCAGGCGGAAGGTTCCCGGGGCGCGATATCGTGAGTGATAATCGAAATGATCAGATTGTTTACATTGCACATGAGATATAATTATAATTCAGAAACTGCTAAAATAATATAGAATTACAAAGTTAAATTACATTAGTTAAGTTTATAATTTAACAATGTAAACCTACTATCACATCATAATCTTCTATCTTGTATATGCACAAGATATACAAAATAATTGTGTAATGATGTCCAAAAGTATGCAGGTCCAAAAGCTGGGTCCACTATCGGATATCCTAGTCAAAAGAAATGACTCTGTAGTTGACCTGTTCGTCACCTGAAAAGTCATGCAAGAATAAAGTCAACACATGGTTGGTGAGTTCATTAAGTTTTATAAATATGAATTTGAATAACCTGAATGACAACCTTAACCTCACCATTAACTACCTATACCATCCAGTTCAGTATGCTTATATATAGGGCATATGTAGGGTCGAACTTACCGCTCGCCCAGCCACCGTCCCACCACATACTAAACCACATGATATATTGTTCCTGGTGATAATCAAGCATTTCATTCGACTACTTTGATTCCATAACATATGATTCATAGCATTTGATTACCCTGAAAATGTTTACCTTGATCCTCCCGAAGTGACAACCTTAACCTCATCAACAACCACCTATGCTATCCAGTCAAGTATGCTTATATATAGGGCATATGTAGGGGACAAGCCCCAGCCACCATCCCACCACCTACCGAACTGCTTAACATATTGTTGTTAATGATAATTAAGCATTTCACTCAATTCACCTTCAATTTAGATTCTGATTTCCACAAATAGATTTACCTTTGATCTCTTGAGTTCACCATGTATTCATGATTTCCCAAAAGTATTCGTAGAATTACAACAGTAAATGTTTAATTAAACTAATAACTAAGCATTTAAATACAACGAAGACATGATGATTGGGCCTTATTTAACTCAATCAATTAGATTTAGTTATTGGTGGTTGTCCAAGTTGTACCCTCTCACACGTGACCCATATCAGGCATGACTCACAAGGAGTCTACCTGTGTATGCCGGGATTTTAATGATGCCCATATCAGCTTGACCCATTGGTCTACTGTACATGCCGGGACTTTACGGATATCCTTTGATTCTTGATCCTCCTTGATTCTCTTGATTTTGATTTTTGATTTCATTTGATAGTTCACGTTATTGCCCATATAGCTTGACTACAAGAGTCTACTATTTATGCCGAGACTTTATGTGTGTTACACGTGGTCTTGATTTCTATACAACTGACATCCACCTTAACTCAAGCATTAATGATTTCATTAGATTTTAATGATTTCATTATTTCAATGATTCACACACAGTTATGATTTCTTTGATTTCCTTGAGTCTCCTGATTTTGATCTTTATAATTCCATGATTTCACAATGATTATAGATTTATGAGTAGGATCCTTAGATTACTGATCACACACTGGATTAGATCCCATTGCATTTGATCTTTAGCTTTAGTTCTTTTGATTCCACTTTGAATTTAGATTCTTGAATTTGAGCATGATGGACTAAGGGTTTGTTTAGAGTTTTAGAATTTAAGTATTACTCGTAGGAGTAATCTAATTAACTTGTAAATTAATTCTGCATAGCAATTACCTAGACAGGAGTCTAGGAGTATAAACAAAAATGTTTAGAAAAGGGCAATGAACTTACCTGCGTTGTTGTGTAAATATCTTATCACAAAATGCGCGCTCTTTGTTGTTGCTTAAATTTCTTCAGTTCCTGAGTTGTTTTAAAACGATTCGAATGCGATAAGTGTACGTATTAGTAGTCCTACCTAACGTTTGGTTTTCGGTGTGCAACTAAGTGTCCTAAATTTATAATGTGATTCTAAGGTTTAGTCCAACTATTTTAACTTAGATTACCCATTTGACATCCCAAGTTCCATGATTAATCACATCAACCTTAAGTAACATGTTTCACATTAATCTTTACTTCAATTAACATATAAATTCAAAATCATTTATTTTTAGTTCACTTAAGTTTATAAATCATTCTCTTTAATTAAAATATCATCAAATTTATTTAAAATAACATATAACAAATGATGGGCTTTAAGTATGCCCATTGGGCCCACTTAGGCCCATTCATGGTCTTTGATTTCTCATTAAATTTCCCCCGATTAATGCGACATAGATACATCAATCAAAAAGCGTTTAAATCCATGCTTAACCATGCTCAATTCAAGGGCTTCTTATTATCCCATGTAGTTTCACTTAAAGAAAAACCCTAGATTTCATCCCATGCACACACACCTATTGGCTTTATTTCATGTATGTGCATGTATGTTGGCTCCCATGCACTCACAGCACTAGCATCAACCTGATTAAGTTAATAACAAGTTTAACACGCATGCCATTAGCGAACCTATGTGTAGCAAGGGTAGGTTCGGCTGAATCCAGGAACATATCTCATGTTCGCTGCCATTTTATGAGCGGTTCGGCCAGGTATACATAGGTTCGGCTAAGTATACATAGAAGGTTCGGCCCCGATGGTTCGTGACTCCTAGGGTTCGCCACCCTATTTTCGTGACTTCCTAATGAAAGTTAGGCCCTGTATGGTAGGTAAACGACACAGGTTCGGTGCAGGATTCGGCTAAGAAAGATGCTAGGTTCGGCTCCCTTATTCCGGTTCGCAACAGGTTCGGCTATGTTGGAAAGGGTTCGGCCGTGTAGCAGGTTCGCCCAGGGCTGGGGTTCGTCGACCTGCTCTCTTAGATTCCCACTGTTCATCATCTTCAACGTCTCCTTTAACCTGTTCAGATTGTTTCCTAGGGTTCCTTAGTGGTTCATGGTAGTTAACTTTGATATATCTAAGGGTTAGAACCGATTATAACAACAGTGGGTACAATGAGTCGTGATACCCCCTAAAACCGAAAAGAAACTAGAAATTTATCTCAAATTTTATGGATGAAAGCTTGTATAACTTGTACTTCCTTGATCTACGTTGCGTGGTGGTCGTTTTGACACCAAGAACTCTTGAATCCGGTGAGAAACGAGCTCCAAATCTTAGAGAGAAGTTTGGGTGGTTTTAGAGAGAGAAATGAACGAATATTTTGAGAGAGAGGAGGTTGGTGAATGTGGTTATGGCATTTAATTGCCATATTAAATGCTTCACATACCCGGTTTCGTCCGGTTCCGCTCGGTTTCTCGTAAAATACCGTTTCACGTGGTTTTCGTCACGAAACGACACGGTGTATAAAATAAAAATTTATAAAATTATCTTAAGTGGTTATTCCTAGTAAATTAACTAAATATCTTTTATTTATTCTAATTTTACAAAAATATTAAATTTACTGTTTAAAATTGAATTGTACGGTCGTCACGCGTATTCGTTCGAATCGTCACCCGTACGAAGACGACGATAACTATACATGCCGTACAGATCGTTTGAATTGTACGGTCGTCATGCGTATTCATTTAGAACGTTAAACTTCCAGATTAATTCGTACAGATCGTCACCTATACGAATAACCCGTCGGTTTAGCGTTCACGTAACGACATCCGTATTGTTTTGTTCTGTAGAGTCTCACATACGTTTATACATAATAAAATCCTAACAAATAATCACAAGATGGTTCTGTGTTGCCAGATAATTATCTGACTGATAAACCATGTTTTTTGAGTTTTGTTTCTCTTAAATGATTTTGAATTCACTGTTTGTTACGTGAAATGATAATAGTATATGATATGAATATGAATATGAATATACACTAAAATGCATAAAAGTTGTACCTGATTACTGTTCATGCTACTGTTGCGATCACTGTTCCGGTACGATTCCGGCACTGATGTTACAATCCGGGCAAGGTAAATGTTGTAACTGATGCCTTGAGCCGGAAGGAAAGTGTCAAACCCTTGCACGTCATAGCAATGGGAATGACTGTGCAGACAAGCTTACGCGACAAAATTATTCAAGCACAATAGGAGGCAGTTGAACGAGGAACCCTGAAGAAAGAACTGGATTGTGGAGCAGAAAAGCAATTTGAAACAAAGCCTGATGGAGTCATCTACTACAAGGATCGTGTATGGATTCCTACAGTGGATGAATTGAGAAGGATTATCTTTGATAAAGCACACAAGACCAAGTACTCTGTACATCCGGCAGCTGATAAGATGTACCAAGATTTACGGGGATTTTATTGGTGGCCGGGTATGAAGAAAGACATAGTCGAGTACGTTGGCCGATGCCTTACGTGTGCAAATGTGAAGGCGGAACACCATATACCGTCAGGTTTACTGGAAGAGCCTGAAATTCCTCTATGGAAATGGGAACAAATAGCTATGGACTTTATTACCAAGCAACCCCGCACTTCCAGTGGTCATGATACTATTTGGGTTATCGTTGATCGATTAACCAAATCTGCTCATTTCTTGCCAATGCGTGAGACCTACACGATGGATAAACTAGCAAGGCTATACATAAACGAGATAGTGGTACGTCACGGTGTGCCATTGTCTATCATTTCAGATCGAGACAGCAGATTTACATCGAGGTTCTGGCAATCATTGCAGAAATCAATAGGGACACTTAAATCTGAGTACAACTTACCATCCACAAACGGAAGGACAAAGCGAAAGTACTATACGGACCCTGGAGGACATGTTGAGAACCTGTGTATTAGATTTCGGTGGGAATTGGGACTCTCATTTGCCACTGATTGAATTCTCCTACAACAACAGTTACCATAGTAGCATCGTATATGCACCGTTCGAGGCTCTTTATGGCCGAGAATGTCGATCACCGATCTGTTGGACTGAAGTTGGATATAATCGAATAACTGGGCAAGAGCTTATTCAAGAAACTATCGATAAGATTGCTCAGATTCAACAAAGATTACAAGCAACCCAAAGCAGACAAAAAGAGTTATGCCGACAAACGGCGCAAGCCGTTGGAATTCCAAGTGGGAGATCGCGTCATGTTAAAGGTATCCCCGTGGAAAGGTGTAGTCCGCTTTGGAAAGAAAGGCAAACTAGCACCACGATACGTGGGGCCGTTTGAGATCATTGAATGTATTGGTCCTGTGGCGTATAGACTAAGGTTACCTGATGAACTTAGTGGTGTGCATGACGTGTTTCACGTCTCAAACTTGAAGAAATGCCTTGCAGATGAATCACTCATCATACCAGTTGAGGAAATTCAATTGGACGAACATTTGCATTTTATCAAAGAACCTTTGGAGATTATGGATCGCAAGGTTAAGCAACTGCGGCGAAGTCGTATCCCTATTGTCAAAGTTCGATGGAATTCCAAGTGCGGACCCGAATTTACCTGGGAACGCGAAGATAACATGAAGTCTAAGTATCCCCAACTGTTCATACAGGAAGCCGTACCGAATAATGATTCTTAAATTTCGGGACGAAATTTCTCTAACAAGGGGAGACTGTAACATCAGTGCCGGAAACGTTACCGGAACAGTGATCTGCACTGTAACTTGCACAGTACCTTTGGTACAAACTATGTGAACTATCTGTATTCTTTTATCATGTAATGCTTGACACTAAACTATGATGCAGTTGCTTCAGTAACCTGATTAAACCTCACGGTTTAACAGTCGGAAACATATTAGACAATGTTGAACTGACACATAAATGCTTGATAAGATGCTATTTTGTATAAACGTATGCGAGGTTGAACAGAACAAAACAATAACGGAAGTCGTTACATGAATGCTAAATGGACGGATTATTCGTATAGGTGACGATCTGTACGAATACATCTGAAAGTTTAACGTTCTGAATGATGTCCAATAATTAGAAAACCATATTGAAAAGAGTAGTTATCATCGTATTCGTACGAGTGACAATTCAACGAATAGGCGCGACGACTATATGATTCGATTTAAACCGTAAGTTAAATGTTTTCAGAAATTTAAAATAAACGAAAGATATTTAGTTAATTTATTAGGAATCACAACCTAATTTTATTTTATAAATCCTATTTTAAAAGCAAGACATTCGTCACGAAAACGAAATGAAACTGATGCTTTTACGGGAAATCGAGAGAAACCGAACGGACCTGAACGCACTGGAATGATTCAAGACATTAAATGGCATTGAATGCCATAACCTACCACTCATCTACCTCCTCTCCCTCACTAAAAGCGTCACTTTCTCTCTCTACACACTCTCTCTAGAAATTCAAACCCTAACTCTCTTAAAACTTCACCAAATTCGTTGATTTTGGTGTCTAAACGACCACCACATCACGTAGACCTCGAAAGTACAGTCGATCCAAACTTTGAACCATCTGATTTGAGGTAAAAATGAATCTTTTGTTGCGATTTTAGGGATTTCATACCCCTTAGGTTCGGACCCCATGGAAGCCGGTTCTCTTGACTTTGGCCCTTAGGAAACTACACTAAATCATGCTAGAATGATGTGGGAACAACTGAGTTATCATGGGCTGTGCTTAAATCGTGATTTGACGGAGGCTGCACCCCCAAGGCCGTGGTGGCCGAATGACTCACATCAGCTAGGCCGAATGGCCCTAGCCGAAGCAAACCAACCTCTTTTGGCCGAATGGCCCAGGGCCTTCTCCTTCAGCCAAGACCTTCATTCGATCGGGGCTTTCTGTAACATTTGTGCATATAGTCATGTAGTTGTAAACAGTGTTAGAACAGTGTCTATTCATGGTTCAGTTCATCAATGTGATTCGTATGTTCATAATGTGTGCTTGTGTGTTACAGGATCTTAGTAATCAGAGAACAAGTATGTATTATCTATTTACAGTCGATTTCACTAAGCAAGAACAGTAACTTGTTATATCGAAACAGTGGTGGGCAGCGAGAGTGAGCCCTATACATATACTGCGTTCGGTGTAACAGGTTAGTGTTAGTGCGTAGTGTTGAGACGAATAGTATAACATTTAATAAATTCAACCAAGATCGTAATCTGTAAGCGAGACTGAGTATAGTTATGGGTGACGATCCATAATAATACGAATGTTGAACTTATAATTACGATTAAACGACTTTAAATATTTTAATATGATCGGAAAACGTACGCGATTGCGGGTATACACGTAAATTGTGAATGTTTAACGATCCGACAACACACGAAGAGTAAAAATAATTATATTAATTATTTTATATTTTTACAATTTTGAAACTCATCATTTAAATGAGTTTAACAACTCTTTTATTTTAAAACCGCGTAAAATACGCGTTACGTTCCGGAAACGCGAACCGAGCGACCGAAACGGACCCGAACACTACCCGGACTATAAAAGCCCTAAAGAAGGCCACTTCCTTCATTTATTATCAGCCAAACCCTCTCTCTCTCTAGAAATTTCGCAAACCCTCTCTCTCTCTAAAAACCGATCTTTAAACGTTCGTAACTCGCTTATTTCTCGACGGATTTCGACATTCTTGGTGTCCACGCGAAGCTCTCGACAAACTCTACACGAAAGTACAAGAATATCTCAGATCCATCCAGCCAAAAACGAGGTATGAGCCTTGGAAAGATTCGGGAAATAGGGTTTTCATAAGTTGTTGTGAGTTTTGTTTAAAAACCGATAATCGGCCGGATGTTTCATCACCATTCTTAGTTTCGCACACCTAGCAACCTCCCTCGAAGTTGTACAGGCTTAGATCGTGGTCTAGAATCAAGTAGCTTGATGATGAAGACGATCCAGGTTACAGGTTCGTCGAGGATTAGAAGCCGAACCCTTCAGAGGAGTACACGAGCCTGCATGGTTCGTGGGGTTATCAGCGAACCCTAAGGGGTCACGAGCCCTTTTGCCGAACCAGCTCACCCTCACGAACCATCACATGCCTTTCGGTCGAACCTTCGTGGGCATGGGCATCTCCAACGAACCCTTCATGCTGGATCATAGGAAACGAACCCTTGTCGCCATGCATAAGCTGCGAATGAACCACGAACCCTGCATGGTTCGTGGCATGACCAACCGAACCCTTTTGATGCTTCTGGTCACGAACCCACCTGCCCAAGCCGAACCCCAGCGAACCCTTGTCCAGTCAGCACTAGCAGCGAACCACCCTGCTATCACCGAACCCTCATCGGTTCATTGGCCGAACCCTGATGATCTACGAACCTGCATGGCTTCATTTTAACCGAACCACGTGGGATACTTTGGCCGAACCCTTGCACATCTTATCATCACCGAACCCTTGGTTAGGGGCGAACCTTAGGCTAAACCCAAGAGGGTTCGCTGCCCAAAATGGCAGCCTCCCTTCTCTTCGGCCCAACTCCAATTTACTTGGTCCAAACGCGTTAGTAATAGGCCCATAAGTGTGAGGTAAGCCCAAGGGAGTTATGTTGGCCCATTAGACTCTCAATTAGTCCGATAACGCCTTGGATCGTTACATAGATTTAGTTCACACTTGTTGGTCAACTTGAATCCTTAGGCCCCCTCAAATTCCATTGGTCCACTAAGATTTTAGTGGGTTGACATGAGCTTGGAATTGTTACAAGGGTTAATTACATGTTGATTGGGCTAACATCACAATTAATTGGCCAAATTGTGAACCTAAAAAGGCCATGGAACTTTGATTTAGCTACCATGAATTATTGGGCTTAAGGCCTATCATAGGCCATTACTCAAAGTAAATTGTAATTCGATCTCATTGGGTTTAAGTTTATAACTTAAATGGTGAGATCAAATCACAATCACAAGACTTGAAAACATTGAACATCTTTTCACAACAAATGGTAATCTATGGCTATCAAAATTCTTAAACAAATATCATTTATGCATAAGAATTATGCATCAAAGAACATTTCATAAGTTTCTTGGACCCATGATCAATCTAAGGATTCAAAACATAACATTCAAGATTTCACAACAATCTTAAACATGAGAACGCAAGTCAATCAATGAATCAAAGTCTATACAATTATAAATCCTATATCTTATGTATGATTACAATGTTATAGGAGACAGTTAGAAGTCTTGTTTGCTATTTGCTATCTGTTTAAGTTCAGAGTCTACTGCAGACAGGTGAGAACTCTAGCCCCTCTTTTACTGTTTTACAACTGTTTTGGGGTGGAACACGTGATTAAAACCGCTATTTCAATCTTGTCTCATTATACAAGTTATGTGTAAGTCATAAACATTTCAGGTTCATCTTACGAATCCAAGGGATTCATCAAATGTTTAAGGAAATTGTCAACCGTTTAAAAGGAATTATTTACTATTAAACCCTTATTACTACAAAGGATTTTATAATGTTTTCTTGAAATGTTTTATAACAGTTTTACTCAAATGTTCTTTTAGAGGATTTTACAAACCCTTTTGTTATAAACCTTGTTATTACACAAGGTCATCACATCATGGTATTCAAATTCATTGGTTCAAAACATGGTATTCAAATTCATTGGTTCAAAACATGGTATTCAAGTCAAGTTGTTCACATCATGGTATTCAAATCAAGAGATTCATTTCATGTTACATAAACAAAGGATTCAACTCGTGGAGTTAAATCCAGGTTTTCAATAAGACATTAACACATCCGGTTAAAGTAAGATTCAGAAAACATGGTGTCCATTGTTGTAAACAAACTTATAAACCCATCAAGTATCATATTCATTAGCGTTAGTACTGGGTGATCACAACAAGGGAAAGCGGACACATACATTGGGGCAGGCCGATTGCTGCAGTTAGTTTTTAAATCTGTTTTATAAACTAACTGCAGATTTCGGTTACATATGGTTTATTCAAAACTGTTGACATATTATCTAACTCCAAACGTGGTTTGGGACTTGATATTATATGTTGACTCATGTGCAAACAGTGATTGGACTGTTTACACTCATTTTCTTACTTGATGTTAGTTTGGGTTGCAGCTCATCCGTGTGAATCTTATGATGCTTTAACTTACCTATGTCTTATATCATATACTCATGTTTACAAATGCTTAAACCTATTGTTCTCACCAACTACGTCTGTAGTTGACAGTTACTTTTCACGTGTTTCAGGTAATCAGGTTTAAGACAATCTCAGGGACAACTAAGGATACCATTCTAAGATAGAACAAGATGAAGAAACATGCTAGGATGGAATAGAAACTCACTAAATCCTAAATGTTTAATTGTCTTGTTTGGAGTCTTATTTTGTAAACTATATTTTGGGTCTGTAGTTGTCTTTATTTTGGTAGATATTTGTCTGTAACTGAACAATTGTCTTAACATTATGAAACATAGTAATCCATTGTGGTTGTTCTTATTCAACACTTGTGCATGATTCAACTGATCATACGTCACCGCGCCGTGGATTCCGCACGCGGCGCAGGGGTGTGACACTTTCTCATTCGGCAGCTCCCCATTTGACCAAGCTAACAACATTCGGCCAGGTCGCTCCTTCGGCCAAACCTTCATTCGGAAGTCTTCAATCGGCCAGGAGCACATTCGGTTGGGCAAAGCCCATTCGGCCAAGCCACTGTCCTTCACCCCTATTCGGCCGAGCTGCTTCAGTCAAGGCTCCATCCTCCTATTCGGCTGAGCCACTACGTTGCCATGTGTACATGACCGTGCGCATGGGATGCTTAAGAATGTTGCATGCATGGTGTATAAGTACATGAGGAACATATTAGGGTTCCATGACATGAAACCAACTTACACTATCTAATGCTTAAACATGAGCTTTATCAAAAAGGGGGTAATCAATTGCTAACACTTATGCCAAAGTTCAAACATTAAAGCTCTTAAATCTAAAATAAAATGCACACATGAAATTATGAGCATAATTAGGGTTTGATGCCAAGATCTTCTAATCGATATTGGTTGTAACACCTAACCCTTAGAACTCTTTTATGAAAATATATAACTAAGTTGGAGAGTTCCTTTGGGTTCTAAACTAAGTTATACTCAAGGGTAATTCAAGAATCATGGGGAATTCAAAAGCTAATAACGAACCAAATGTTAAATTAATGAAATTAACCTAAGTCTAACAAGCTAAATTAAATTATGTTTTATTTAAATAAAATGATTTATAAATTCTATACATAAAATGTTTCAAAATGAAAGAAATTGATTTTCTAACTAAATATTTAACCTAAATTGAATTGGTTAAAATGTCTTAATTAAAGATTTGGAATACAACTAGCATAAGCTTTACATAACTAAGGTTTATATAACAACTATTCGTGGGAAAATGGTTATAAACGGGTAATGTATTAAACTAGTTAGAAGGAATTCTAGTAACACATTAGTAACATAGGACACTTAGTTGCACACCAAAGCCCAAAACCCTAGTCTGCATCCATTATAAAGACTTATAGTATTCCAGTCTCTTAAAACAACTCAGGTGTTGAAGATACATAAGCTACAACTAACGAGCGCGCATTATCTGTGGTAATTCATACTTGGCAACACTGGTGAGTTCATTGTCCCTTTTCAAACTATTTTGTTTTACTTCGGGACTGAGAAGCATGTTTATACATTTTTAAACAAATGTTTAAATGTTCTTACATGTTTTTATTCTTATTCATAATACTAGTACTAATGCTTTACACACTTATTCTAAAATCTAAAAGCTAACGCTTAATACTAAATTCTAACGCTTCATACACTTAACCTAAATGCTAATGCTACATGCTAAGACTACATGCTAATTCTACGTGCTAAGACTACATGCTAATGCTACATGCTAAGATCTCATGCAAATTCTACATACTAAGACTACATGCTAATGGTACATACATTTATACTAGTTTGCTTAAAACCTTGAAGGCTTATTATGGGCAAAGAATGCAAAGGCTAAAATGTTGAAATAATTTTATAAACTAACTTTGAAAGCTTGAATGCTCAAACTTAGAAAGACTTATATGCTTGGTATGCTTGATATACTCGAACGCTCTAAGTGCTTGAAATGCTATAAACTCTTGTATGCTTGAAAGGCTTTAAATGCTAAGACAACAGGCTAGTACTTGTGCAATAGATACGTAAATGCTAAACTATGCTAATGCAAAGCTAGTATATGTCTACAAGATATGTGAATGCTAAACTATGCTAACGCAAAGCTAGTATCTGGGCACAAGATACGTGAATACCAGGCTATGTGAATGCTATAAACTTGTATGCTAAAGCTATCGGCTATTGTAGAACGGACTGACTGGCCTCTCAGTGCTTGCTATAGGGTGCTCTTCATAGTCAGGACTTTGAGGAGCAGACTATTGGCCTCTCAGTGCTTGCCAAATAGTGATTCATCATCGTCCACCCATGTATTGTGATGTGCAACTAGGATGATTCTAGTTTCCTGTAGTTGACTTTGTGTCATCTTAGGAATTCTTTATCAAAAACACCTATGTTGCTGATCACATCTAGTTCCGATATGGATTGATACTGGATTCCTTAGGGTGTTTAGTTGTCCATAGAGGTAACTCTCAAACTAGACTTGCAAATGGTATTATGTGTATGATGTAAAGTTTTAAACAGAATGCTAAAGCTATGATGCAAATGGGATTGGAAGGTAGGTAAAATGCTTAAATTTCATTAACAACAATGTCATATGTGATTTAGTATGTGGTGTGATGGCGTCTGGGCGGGTTGTAGGCTCGACCCTTTCGTATGCCCTATATATAAGCATACCGAATTGGATATTACAGGTGATGTTAATGAGGTTAAGGTTGTTACCAAAAAGGGGTTTGCAAAAGCAATTTTTCAAATACTAAACTACATGAACTCACCAACCATTGTGTTGACTTTGTTTTCTTACGTGCTTTGTCAGGTGACGTACAGTATTAAGCTCAGGCTCAGGGATGCATGCTAGGATGCCCAGTTAGAGGACCTAGTAGTTTTTGGAAAGCACATATTTTGTGATTGTTGTGAATCACTTTTGATATCTTGTACAGTTACAAGATAGGAAACATTTGATTCTTTTGATATGTTTACTCAGTTAAATTATCAAACATTGACAGTTGTAATTTTACTTTTTAATCCTAGTTTAATGCTATTAGTGCTTTAGTTATTCTCAATGTTGATGCTATGTTAACAATCTAATCATCATGATTATCATCTCCCGATATCGCGCCCCGAGAACCTTCCGCCCGGCGGGACACACAATTCGACCCTCCGGTTCGGGGTGTGACATGAACACAAAGGACTCCTTGTCCAAGTTTGCTGCAATATTCTGTTTAATTTGTGGGAAACTCTCAAACTTCCAAAGCTTATAGAGCTTTCATTATAAGGACTAGATTTGTTGAGGAATCCATTGATGTCAAATTCAATGAATCTGCATCAACCTCCTCTTTTCCTTCGACTCCTGATGATTTGTTTGATCATGAAAGCTTCACATACACTCCTCCTGCCTCTTGCATGTCTCCTTATTCAGAGTCTTGTCAAACTTGTGAAGATTTATCATCTCTTGAGGAGTGTTCAGTGTCTCACTCCTTTTTTTCCATTCATTCTTATCCAATAAATCTTTAAGACCATAACGAACATGTATATACTTCTACATCTCAAATAATTGATAATGCACCAGTAGATAGCTCTGAACAAGCTCATGCTACTTCATCTGAAAGCTCTCCTGGCCCTGCTGAAAATCCATCTTCTTCTGATGCTGCTTCTGCTAATAATTGTTTGGACATCATTCCCTTTAATAGAAATCACCCCTTAGAGCAGATTTTGGGTGATTTATGTAAAGATGTTCAAACTAGGAGCCATATCTCAAACATTTGTCTTCATGCTGCTTTCATGTCCCAAATTGACCCATCTAAGTATCAAGAGGCTCTCAAAGATAATAATTGGGTGGAAGCTATGCAGATGAACTATTACACTTCAAAAGGAAAAATGTCTGGACTCTCTGCCCCTTGCCGAAAGGAAAATACCCTATAGGAACTAGATGGATATTTAGGAATAAAACTGATGACAGGGGCATTGTGATTAAAATAAAGCCAGATTGGTAGTGCAAGGGTACTTCCAAAAGGAAGGCATTGACTATGATGAAACCTTGGTCTCTAGGGCCAGACTTGAAGCCATAAGACTCTTCCATGCATTTGCTATATCCCACAACATCAAGGTATATTAGATGGATATATAAAGTGCATTCCTGTACGGAACTATAAAGGAGGAAGTCTATGTTTGTCAACCACGTGGGTTTGATGATGCTCATTATCATGACTGGGTGTACGAACTAGACAAAGCTCTTTGGGGTCTAAAACAAGCACCAAGAACATGGTATGATGCTCTCTCTCAATTTCTTCTTTCAAATAAACTTTCTAGGGGAACCATTGATAAGGCCTTGTTCATCAAAAGGCTAGACAAGGAACTTTTACTAGTCCAAATCTATTTTAGTGATATTGTAACACCCCAACCTGATTAGGGCTGACGTGTCACTTATACGGAGATCAGAATTAATGCAACAATCCAAAATAAATTAAAATATGATTTAAATCTTACATAAGTCAACCAAGACAAAAATAAAAGTCTTATGATAATGTTTATTACATTATTTTATAATTAGTCCTTGATAATCACTTGTATCTCTTCCCTCAATTCCCAGCCTGTTTTTCTGGATTACCTATCCAAGACATATAAACACCACCAAAAACAAATACGGCTGAGCTAAAGAATGCTCAGTAACGGATAAACAACAGTAATTAAAAGAAGCTCAAAAGGTGGAGAAGGTAATAAGAATAACAATCATAAACAGATACCAGAACCAGAAACAGTAACAGTAACAGAAACAGAAGCAGAAACAGTAAACAGTGGTCTGCCTTGAGTCGAATATAACCTTTAGAAACAACAATATAGGTTATAATGTAAGTCAGAAATAGTGGAAAATCCCAGAATGTACCACAAGCTGACTGTACATATAATAGTGTAAGGATCACGGGTAGCTACTCCCGCTTACCATACACATGAGATAGTTAGTGTTGGCGTACACGTCACTATCCCCCAGAAATCAGAAAGTACAGTTAAAAATTATCCTAGGACCAGTCCATACGCCTCTCCAGAATTCAGTAGGTGCACAAATGTACTATCAGAGTACTAAATACAGACGCTGTGAACTCAACTAACCGCCACGGGTGGTTCCACATCATGGTTGCCGCCATGAAGGGCCTGTAGTCATCCTTACAGGTTGGGGCATGCTCGGGTAACAGATCAGAAGTTCAGTAGGTTCAGTAGGTTCAGTAGGGTAGTTAAACTACCAAGTTCAGCCAGATTTGGATCACACAATAATGAATACAATATAATCTAGATCTATTGCACGATAAACGAAACAGGGAAACACGATATCATATCATGGCAATAACCAATCAGAATACAATAAAGAAACATGTTTCAAACGATTACAGAAAAAGAAATACTATGATTTATTTAAATAGAATCCGTACCTTAGACTAAGCAAATAATCGGAAACCAGTCAGATAATAAGAAGAATTCCAATTCTCTGACGATTTCATAATCTGTGTTTTTGTTTGATTTCACGTTAGTTTAAACTTTTTATGATTGTTAATGTCATAGATTAGATTTATCTGATTTGAACTCCTTAACGTTAAAACGGTCGAATCGTTTTTTTTTGCAAGATTGTTTATTAAACTTCATGAATCTTCATTAAATGGAAGATTTTAAATGTTTTCAATAGGGATAGTTTAAAACAAAATAATTATATAAAACATATTTTTGAAATAGATTTGAACTCCTAACCCTCTGAATAAAATCCCAAAAACTTAACCAACCAAGCTAGTTTCACAACTGTTGTTAATCTAGTTTAGTAATTCTAATGTTAACTATAAAATTAACATGTAATCTAAACAGTTGAAGAAAGAAAAATAAATAAATAATTAAAAATAAGTAACCAGATGTATGGGTAGAGCTCGAACAAGCAACCTCCCTTTCTCAACCCAACCTATCTAATCTACACAACAAGTGTTAATACGTTTATGTATTTAATATTTAAAATCAACTAGCTAGTTTGGCCTCTTCTCCAACCATTTCCAATTTTAACATAGTAGGTTTATTTCCTCTAAATAACCCCGTGTATGTATTTTTTTGAACAGAACCACGCGGACAACCGGTGTTATATGGTTCGTATATTTTACTTAAACGTTTACCACCTCGGTTTAATTCTGTTTAGTTTATTCCCGTGTCACAAAAGTCTCATTTTTTGGCTACTGTTCTCTATCATGGGATTTTAGATTATATAGCATTTTTATAGAACGTATATTATCAAGAGATAAAAATCGTACTTAAACCGTAGCACTCGACAAGTTAGAGAAGGAGATTCGAAACTGAAAGTTTATAAATGCTGAGTTTTCGCTTAAGTCTTGGTTCCGGTTCAGAGCCGGCGACCTAGAATCTTGCGTCGGTTGTTCCTGAACTTTAACTTGTGGTGGTATTTCCCCCAAAACTGGAGGTCGAAGACTTCCAGAAACAAATTGACCGGAATATGGTATGGTGTTGTTGGTTTGATGGTGCGTCGGTTGTTGACTATAAGTAGCCTTGATTTATGGTGTTTCCTTACTTTATGAGCCGTTGTTTTAGCTTGGAAGGAAAATAGGAACAGTTGTATGAAACTAAGAAATAATCAATGCTGATGGCCAATAAAATTGAGAAGATTTGTGCGAGGGTTTAGAAGCAAGTACCAGGTGGTGGAAGGATTTTAGTTGAAATCAATTTTCCAGCCAATAGAATTGGATTCGTTGTTCGAAACGTTCGTGCATTTATTGATGGTCGGTTATGTGCATATACGGTGAATTAAATTTTTGGTTATATGTTTAAGCTTAATGACCTGAAACGTATTGAAGAGGTTATTAAAGCAAAAGGATTATTTCCATAGTAATTGATAATTGATTGTGAAAATTAGTTTTATACGGGTTGATTTCTAAGTCGAGTTTTTGATCGATTTGTTTCGGTTAAAGTTACTATCGAGTGTTAATAAACGAGATTTTCACGATTAAAATTGTTAATGTAACGCGTAAATCATTTTAGCGTAGTTAGTCAAATAATAATCATCTCAACGTTTATTTAGTTAAATCGGTTATTCCTATAACTCGATTGTTCAGTAATTAACTCGTTCAATTTGTTGAGACTTTCAATTAACTAAATTCAAGTTTGTTAAATATTTATTTTAAATCTTTTTATTTGTTTTTAAATTGTATATTTACATTTTTATATATGTAATTATTTGCGAGTATTTTAATTTTACCCCTCTTAAAAAATTTCGTCCTCGAAATTGTAGAGTTTACAGAACAACTTATTTTAAAATTTATGGACTTATTTATTTTAATTTAACTATTTCTATGCTGGCATTTTTGTACTAGTTTTGTTACAATACTCGTGGTAATTATAAATTATTTTATAGCCTCTGAATATTGTCGATACAACACACACAAAACAGTAAAATCATATAAAGAGCATATAATCAAGTAATATTATAATCTTTAATGCTTACTCATTATAATAGAGGATTCAGTCAATAGGTAGTGCTTAATAACTGTTCTATTATGAATGTGCACAATCATAATAGATGCTCATATTGTCAAAACTTGAGAGAGACTATGATTCATCGTATCTTAATTTCATAAGTTCCTAATATTTAAAATTCGTATAATATGAATGAATAACTATAAGCACAACAATTATATGATGCATTGTATTTCCTATCACTCGCATCACTAAAGTTCACAATATGTTTCATCTTGAGTTTTTATGCGATATAAAACACAACATATTTCCGCTGATCAAATGAAATCCAGATAAACATCAATCGTATTCAGTTGTATAAAACGACTTTCGTGCTTACGTAGTTTGTAGATCAATCGCCTTATATTGTTGAACATATCATAAACAAGAAAAAGTTGAAGAAGTAACCTTGTGGCATGAAATATACACAATAAAATCTAAATTCATATCGACGTGGTGAGATTTAAATTTCTGTCTTAACTTCTTAATTACATAAAACGTTAAGGCCAGACCGAATTCCATTTTTAGTTTAGTTAGGTTCTTATGTGTGAGTAGAGTTCTCTTTTACTTTAGTGAAGTGGAATGGAAATGATTCATTATTTTAACGTCTTTTTATTCGCTTTCCTTCAACATTCATGTGTTCTAATATTTTGATATCATTAGCCTTTTACATAAATTATGTCAACACATAGATTGTAATTTTCGGTCATGTGTACACTTTGATTGAGGATTTAAAGATAAATTTTGTTAATCTCTTTCCACGATTTTTTTTAATTACGTGTTTTTTTTTCATATCATGTACTTCGATCATTCATTAATGGCGTAGGATATTGAATTCCTCATTTGACATACGGTATGTGTTAACGGCCTCTAGCATCATGATGATATGCATATATGTTGGACTAAAAGAACCAATGAGCCTGATCAGAAAAACCTTTAAGTTTCACAACACACACAACAACTGAAGAAGAACACATCAGCTGAAAGTCACTTTGAAGAATTACAAGATCTGAAGTTATTCTCAACAGCTGAAGTGTTAGTCTTCAGATGTTGTGATGTCTGTTTTTGTCTTCAGTAGTTTTCTTTCAGTAGTTGTAAAAGTCTGATGAGTATTTTACTCATCAGATGTTGTAGTTTACTTTCAGTAGTTTAGTTCTTCAGTCTTTGTAAGAGGATGTCTTCAGTCGTTGTAAACATCCTCAGTAGTTTTGTTTATTTCAGTTGTTATCTTTTGTCTGTTAGGTGTCAACATCATGTGACATCATCAGACGTCACTGTTTCTATATAAGGACAGTTGACATATTGTATTAATCACGAAGTTAGAGCATTGAATGATTTTATTCCTTTTGCAGAATTATCTTTCTATAACAACTTGTTCGTTACTGTTTTATCAGATTAACAGTGTTCTTGCTAATTCTATGCTAATTCATCTCTGAATTCCGCTGCTATAACCTAATATTGATCAAATGAGAACAACTGATCCTACAATTGGTATCAGAGCAGGTTAATCATTGATCGATTAAACAATTGATCTCTGAAACTGCTCAATTCAGTTCTCTGTTTGATCGAATTAGCCAATTAGTAAGAACTTGTTATAGATTGAAGTTTTCTGATAACTTCCGCTGATTTGTTTTTAAACATAGATTCGTTTGAATTAATTTGTGAGTTTGTGATTAAGTCATTTGAATTTTGTTCAAATAGATTGAATCTGAGAATATGTCGACTCCAAACAATGATCCGCACAACACAGGCTCCGCAACCAAGCCTCTGATGCTGGTTCGGAGTGAGTACAACATTTGGCAACGTAGAATGCTACATCACCTGTCAATTAACAGTGCAGGATGTTGGAAATCTGTAGTGCATGATCCGTATAAACCCATGATCACTGATCCTGAAACTAAAATCATGATTCCGAAACCATCGGATATGTATTCAGATGAGGATATAAAATTGTTTGAAATTGATGCGAAAGCTCATGGTATTCTGGCCATGGCTTTGCCGAATGAGATATATTCGGGCTTGATGCATCATGACACTGCTCATGATCTCTGGGTTGCATTGAAAGAACAATTCGGTGGAACCGATGAGGTTTTAGCAAATACTAGAGAAATCCTTGCTCAACAGTATGAGACTTTTTCTCATAGAAAGGGTGAGTCATTGACTCAACAGTTTGAGCGGTTTTCCTCTCTGATTTCTGAATTGAAAATGGTTAAGCAGGAGTATACAAATAGTCAGATGAACAACAGATTCCTCAAATCACTGCCTGAGAGATGGGACACTTATACTATTGTCTTACGCTCTAATGCAAATCTATAGAATCTATCTCTCACCCAACTCCATGGGAAACTCTTAACTTTTGAGAGAGAGGTAGAACAGAAGAGAAAACTGTCTTCATCTGGCAAACTCACTGATGATTTCATTCCTGGCAATACTGCATTGATAGGTCAAGAGTCAGAATATGCTGGGTCTGAGTGTTCTTATGATGAACATATTGACTTTTCTACTAATAGTGCTGAACATGCTTTTGTGGGAGTTGATGGTAATGCAGGTACATATGGTGATAATCTGTGTTTTGTGATGGATGATTTGAAGGGAATTCCAGATGATGATCTGGAGGAAATGGATATATTAAGTCAGATGGCCTTAATAAACATTAGATCTCAAAAATTTTACAAAAGAACTGGAAGAAAATTTCCCGGATTAACTGGCAAAACCAAGGTTGGTTTTGACAAAGGGAAGTTGAGATGCCACAAGTGTCACAGGCTTGGTCATTTTGCTAGAGAGTGCAAATCCACTGGACCTAGTTCCTCTGCACCCTTTGTGACTTTTCCTAGCAATAACCCACAAAACAAAGGACAACAATCTTCTGGATCTGGTCAACAACAATTTTATCCAGCTCATTTTGTACCACAAAGTCCTATGCCTTATCCATATCCGTGTTTCTATATGCCACAACCCACTCATACTCCAGCACTAACACCTTAACAATCACCTGCTCTTCCTGAACCTAGCAAATATCAAACAAATCAACAGCCTCAACAACAACATCAGAGTTTCTTCACCCCTAGAGTAGCTGATTGGAGTAGTTTACCTGATGACTTATCTGATTTCAATACGCAGATGTACTCTGAAGCTGGTCCACATGGTGGAGACAACCCATTCGGGAATCTTGCTTTGATGGCTATAGATTCAACTGACACCTCAGGTCCAACTTCTTCAACATCCCAGGTATCATCTGAATCAAAAGCTAAGTTGTGTTCAGAATCATGTATTTCAGCATTTGCTTCCATTAGAGAAATAAATGTTGAATTAATCAATGAGAAGTTGGATTTAGAAAAGGATGTGACTAAGAATAAAACTGAATTTGAGAAAGTTTTGAATGAAAAAGAGTCTGAAATTTATAAACTCAAGTGTCAGTTGTCTGATGAAAAGGCTAGGGTGGAAGTCATGCTTGTAAAACACAATGATCTGAAACAAACACTTGCAGCAACCCAAGTAGAGTGTGAAAAATGGGTTGAGTCTTGCAAGGGGTTTGAGATGTTGTTAAACAAACAAACAACATCAAATGTGAAGTTTGGTATTGGATACAATCACACTGCCCCTCCAGCTGATTATACACCAAAAAATCTTGACTGTGAGTCTGAAGGGGACAGTGTATACCAATCCACCAAATCTTCAGAAAAGTCTGATGCTGAAGAATCATCTGAAAGTGAGTTAAGTGCATGCAAATCTGAGTCTGAAACTGTAGATATTGAAACATATTCTTATTCTATTGGATGTACAAATGTCATCCAGGGTGAAACATGGCAGGATAGTGTTTTAATTGAGATTGATCCTGATGAAAAAGTCTCAAATGAATTAAATTTAAAACTGATTGAGTCAGATGGGCATGGCACTGGAGAGAATGATGCACGGCTTCTGATAAGCTAGAGTGTCTCATCAGCAGTTGTAAAACAAACTGGTAATGGTACAATTGCTGATGAGAAATGTATTGATAGACAAGTACTGAAGAAGAACTCTTCAGAGGTTGTCAAAGCATCAGTAGGTGTAACACAATCTACAAATACTGAAGCACCAAATGTACTGAAGAACAAAAATTCAGTATCTATGTCTTCAGTACTTGTAGGTACTCACAAGGAGAAACACAAGAGAGTGCCTTGTGAAGTTTGTAGGTTGTTCGATCATTCTTCTGATGAATGCTGGTACAGAAGAGGATCTAAATTCAATAAAATTAAGCACAAAAACAAGAACATAATCAAGATGAAAAATGAATTTTGTTCCAAGTTCGTACCAGAATCATCAGTAGGTTCAAAATCTAGAAAACCCTCACAGGGAAATGAGTCAAGTAAATCCAAGAAAAGTAAAGGGGTTTTTCTAGATTCAAAGAAACAACACTTGAAACCTTCTTCATTACCCAAAGATGTTAAGGAAATGAAGCACAGAAATTTGAAGTCAAGTATTGATGTTTCTAAGGAAATCAAAACTTTGACTCAAAACCAGCATCAATTGGTTATGATGTTGCAACATTTGCTAGGAAGAGCCAACCTAGTAGATGCCTCTGTTGCTTCATTTCATAAGAAGAAACCAAGGTCAAAAACCAAGGTTAAATCTTTTGAAAATAATGATTCAAGTGTTGCTTCAAATGAAACTGTTACTTTTGTTTCTTCATGTGATAACAGACCCAAAACCAAACTGGTTTGGGTCCAAAAGTCTAACTGAGTGTGTTCATGTATGCAGGGTCCTTCAGCATGCCAAAATAGCATCTGGTATGTTGACTGTGGAGGATCCATGCATATGACTGGGAGCAGATCTCTTCTTGATGACTATTTTACAGGAAGGAAGGGATTTGTTTCATTTGGAAATGATGCTAAGGGTTACATTATAGGAAAAGGATATGTGTCAAATGGTGAGATAAGGTTTGATGATGTGAATCATGTAGAGAATCTCAAGTATAATCTCCTGAGTGTCAGTCAGATGTGTGATAAGGGTCACATTTCTCTTTTCACCAAGCAAGACTGTAGGATATTGTCTTCTGAAGTGTTGCCTCTGATTGGCAAAGTCTTGGATGAATATACTCTCCTTAAGGCTAACAGAGTGGGAAAGGTTTATGCCTTTGATCTGTCAAAGAAAATCTTTGTTAAAGGTCATCCTTGTTTATTTTCTAAGGCCTCTTTCAAGGAATCTAATCTGTGGCACAGAAGGTTGGGTCATGTCAATCTCAAAAACATGAATCAACTGGTGAAACATGGTTTGGTTCGAGGTCTTCCAATGAAGGATTTTAGTTGTGATGAGAATTGCACTGATTGCTTGAAAGGGAAGCAACACAAGGTATCTTCTCCTTCAATTGGTGATCCCAAATCCACTGCTTGTTTGCAAATGTTGCATATGGATTTGTTTGGGCCAGTGAAGGTCATGAGTATGGCAAAGAAGAAGTATTGCTTAGTAATTGTTGATGATTACTCCAGGTTTGTCTGGACTTTTTTCTTGCACTCAAAAGATGAGGTTGCTAAGTCTATTATTCACTTTGTGTTGTATGTTGAGAAACAATATTCTCTTCCTGTCAAGTGTGTAAGGAGTGATAATGGAACAGAGTTCAGAAATCATATTCTGGATGAGTTTTATCTGTCAAAGGGAATCAAGAGGCAATACAGCATCCCTAGAACTCCTGAACAAAATGGAGTAGTTGAAAGGAAAAACAGAACTTTAATTGAAGCTGCCAGAACAATGCTTGCTGATTCCGGCTTGCCATTGACTTTCTGGGCAGAAGCTGTTAATACTGCTTGTTATGTGCAAAATAGAGTTTTGGTGAATCAAAGATGGTTGAAAACACCTTATGAAGTGCTTCATACTTTGACCCCTTTGATTTCTTTCTTCAGAGCTTTTGGTTATCCTTGCTATATCCTCAATACCAAAGATCCACTTAAAAAGTTTGACTCCAAAGTGGATGCAGGATATTTTGTGGGATATTCTTCAACCTGCAAAGCTTACAGAGTGTGTAATTGCAGAACCAAGATTGTTGAAGAAACTCTCCATGTAAAGTTCAATGAATCACCAAAAGATCCCATCCCACAAAACCCTGTAGAGATGTTTGATTTGGATATATTGCAATATGCTCCATATCCACCTCCAGATGAGTCTGTTATTCTGGCAGATAATGTATCAACAGCTGCTAAAGGAAACTTACAAGGTAGTACTGATGATGATGATGATGTTAATACTCACCTGTTCAGATTTAGTGATAATCTGCCAATCTCTGCTAAACCTGATGCTCCTCCTGCTCCAGTGGTTCCTCCTAATACAAATGCTGATGAAATTCTGGAATCTTCTACATCATTTGAAATTCCTGCTGAATTGTTTCCTGGATCTTCATCAACATCTGCAGCAACTGACCCTCCTGCCAACACTTGCACTGATCTTATTCCATATCAAGAACTGAAGGATCATCCATTATCTCAAGTTATGGGTGACATTTCTGCCGGTGTTTCAACAAGAAGCCAATTGTCAAATTTTTGTCTCTATGCTTTATTTGTCAGTCAGCAAGAGCCAAAGAACTATCACACAGCACTCAGAGACAATGGCTGGGTGGAGGCTATGCAGTTGGAGCTGTTGCAGTTCAAGAAACAACAAGTCTGGGAGCTAGTTCCTTTACCCCGAGGTAAGTGTGCAATAGGCACTAAATGGGTGTTTAGGAATAAAACTGATGAAAATGGTCAAATAATTAAGAACAAGGCCAGACTGGTTGTACAGGGGTTCTCTCAGGAAGAAGGTATTGATTATGATGAAACTTTTGCCCCTGTAGCCAGACTAGAAGCAATTAGGTTGTTTTTAGCATATGCTGCCTTACACAAACTAAAAGTTTTTCAAATGGATGTCAAAAGTGCTTTCTTGTATGTTAAAATAAAAAATGAAGTGTATGTGTGTCAACCACCAGGTTTTGAGGATAATAAACATCCTGATTGGGTGTACAAGCTTGATAAAGCTCTTTATGGGCTGAAACAAGCACCTAGAGCCTGGTATGACACTCTATCCACTTTTCTTCTTCAAAATAATTTCACTAGAGGCTCCATAGATAAAACTTTGTTCATAAAGAAAGTAGGACAGCATAAGCTTCTTGTGTGTTGATTTTACTGAGTTAATGACAAAGAATTTTGAAATGAGTGCCATGGGGGAATTACAGTTTTTCTTGGGTCTTCAAATCAAACAAAGTCCTGATGGCATCTTCATTCACCAGTCCAAATATACAAAAGAGTTGTTAAAGAAATTTGATTTGCAAAACTGTAAACAATGTTCTAACCCCATGAGCAGCACCACACAACTTGATGCAGATTTGAAAGGTAAATCAGTTGATGAAACACTTTATAGATGTATGATTGGTTCCTTGATGTATCTCACAGCATCTAGACCAGACATTATGTTTGCTATATGTGTTTGTGCTAGATTTCAGGCTGCCCCTAAAGAATCTCACTTGATTGCTGTTAAAAGAATTTTTAGATACTTGCAGGGCACTCAATCACTGGGAATTTGGTATTCCACTGGGCATTCCTGCAAGCTGGTTGCTTTCTCTGATAGTGACTATGCAGGATGCAAACTTACCAGAAAATCAACTTCTGGTGGTTGTCAGTTTCTAGGAAACTGTTTGGTTTCTTGGCAGAGTAAGAAACAAACATCTGTGGCTACCTCCACAGCTGAAGCCGAGTACATTGCTGCTGCAAGCTGCACTTCCCAAATTCTCTGGCTTCAGACCCAACTTTTGGATTATGGCATCAAAGAGTCTAAGACACCATTGTTAATGGATAGTGCCTCAGCTCTTTGTATTGTCAAGAATCCAGTTCAGCACTCTAGGACCAAACACATTGAAATCAGACATCATTTTATAAGGGATTGTTTTGAAAAGGGTCTGATTGATCCAAAGTTTGTTCCTAGTGCTGATGAACTTGCAGATATCTTTACTAAGCCTTTAGACACTTCAACTTTTCAAAATTTAGTTCTAAGGCTTGGTATGCTGCAACTTGAATAAATTGGTTTTCACACTAATAAAATTCCATCCACCAGATAAAATTTTCAAAAATACAAAAATATTCACCTTTGTCAAAACTCAAATTTTTGTATCACCTTGCAACTCCTGATATTTTCAGTAAGTACTGATAAGTATCAGAAGTACTGATTCAAGGAAACATCTGACCTGTACCAATATTATCAGTTAAAAGTACTGATGGGTTTTGGTTGACAAAGTACTGAAGGTCAAAAATATTTCACAAAGCCTGATGAACAACTTTTGTTCACAAGTTCTGATGACAAATTTTTCACAAAATCTGATGAGAAAATCTGATGTTTCATAAAGTCTGATGACTAACTGATGAAAACAGCTGATGCACAAATAATGTCAACAACACCTGATGAGTAAACTTACTCTTCAGATGTTTCAACCACTGCTGTTTTCTCTTTGTAACATCTGAAGCACAAATTCCATTATCTATTTAATCCAAACCCTCTTCAGTTGTTTCATTACCACTTCATCAGAACTTTCAATCTTTTTCAAAAACCTATCTTCCCTCTCAAGTCTCTGCTTCCATGGCGACAATGAACCTTAAACCTCGTCATAACTCAGTCGCATATCTCACCAAATCATCTTTCTGGTCCAAATTCGATGAAGCCGTTGATCTTATGAATGCATCCCAATTCCAAACAGCGTTTCTTATCAATCCAACAATCCATGTTGAATCCATTCATCAATTCTGGACAAATGTTGAGCTTATCAATGTCGGCACTGGTGTCATCTCCCTTCGCTCAACAGTAAATGGACACAATGTGCATGTCAGTCCAGCCGAACTACGAGATGTTCTTCAACTAGATGATGCTAACCTGGTCACTCAATTTCCAAAGAACCTAACTGACCTCTGTTTCATAAGTCACGAATACCAGGGTGACTTGAGTGACTCCACTCTTTACAAGAAACACTTCAATGATCCTGAACGTCTCATTTTCCACATGATCAACATCTGTCTAGCTCCAAAATCATCTTCATGGGACCAGATGTCCTCAAGGTGGCAGCAGGTACTCTACTCAATTCTGGAATCACAAAAACTTAATTTTTCACAAATCTTATTTTCAGAATTAACTGAACATGCGGCTAAACCTGTTTCCTCAAGATGGCTTCTTTACCCCCATTTTATAATGGCCATCATTGAAACACAATTAAAACAAAACGGCCTTGTTGGTCAGGGGATCTCTGCTCCAGCAGTTCTGCTAGAGGTATATTCCCGACACAACACCAATCTCACACTCAAAGAGGCTGCCCGAAAGCTAAAACCCAAGCATAGGGAACCCACAGTCTCCACTTCCAAATCCAAATCCAAAGTCCCCACCAAGTCACATACCAAAAAGCCCAAAAAGGCTGCTCAGGGAAATGAGTCCCCTGAGTCTGCCCATGCCTCACCAAGGCATGACATGGCCACTGGCAGTAGTCAGCCAGTGGTACACCAGACTCCACCAGCTGACACCGCCCAAGATTCCTCTCAACAGGAACTTGGTGCAACTATTGAAGGGGTAGACACACATCTAGAGCCTCTTTCATTTGAAAAGGTTTCTATTGAACAGCACCATTCTCCCCGGGTGCACTCTGCTTCACAGCCTATTACTCCTGAAACCACTCAACAAAGCCCCACATTTGTTATTGAACAAATCCTGGATCAGCTTAACACTCCAATCCCTACCCAGACACCTATTACCACTGGGATTAACTCCAACATTGAGGGGGAGGATCAATGTGTTTCTGATAACCCACAGGATTTTGACTACAATATCAGATCTCCTAGTGTGGACAGAGAGATTATGATTTCTGCCAGGGCTGCTACTTCATCACCTCCATCATTTGGAGTGATTGATAGTAGTAACATCTCTAAGACCCTGCCAGAGGCAACAACTGATGAAGGGTTTATCCCTGAGGTTGGAAGTCCCCAGTACCAAGAACAAGGGGCACCTGAAAATGTTGAGCCACACTCAACTCAGGTTAATCCTGATACTTTCAGGAGGTCAGATGATTTAGCCAAGGCTAGTGATGACCACAGGACCTTATCTGATGTTCTAAAACAGAACATGCTTCTTGAGGCTGAGGTCTGCAGACTCAATGAGCTGCTCACCAAGATGTCCAAGGACAAAAGTCCATCTGCCCTTCCAAACCCACAGATGGCACCTTCAAATTTTGAAGGTCCCCAAAACACTTCCTCCACTACTCAAGAACAACAAGATAAACCTCCAGCCTCTGCTTCAGGCACTAATCCTTTGGGTTCAAGCCCCCCAAAGGCATTAGTTGCTGCTTTTCTCACTGCCCTACCTCTCATCACTCCTTTGTTAAAGAATATAATTGCCCAAGCTCTTGATGAGAGGCTTCCATCCCAAACTCAACTCCAGAAAATGATTGATGATGCAGTTGATGCAAAAATTTCCACCTTTCAAACTCCTTCTTCCCCTGCAGCCAAAAAGGGGGAGTTAGTAAAAGATTCAGGTGCTGCAAACAAAAGATCAAGAAATGAGGAGGAGGATGATGCTTCTGAAAAGTCTCCAGTCATACAAGTCACATATAAGAGACAGAAGAAGACAAAGTCTATTGATGTTGCTATTAATGTTGAGAAAGAGGTTGAGAAGGAGGTTGCAACAGATGAACCTGAAATGGAACCTGAAGATCAAGAGATTGAAACAGAGGATGATCAGGCAAAGGATGGTCAAGATCATATGATTGGGGTTGAGAAGGTTGGAAATGAGAAAGAACCTGAAGTAACTGAGGTACAAAAAGAACAAGTCAAACCTTCTACTCAATCAACCCAACTGATTGCTGATGATGCACCTCCCAAGAAAAGGAGAATTTTAAGGATTCAAGAAGAAGAAGATACTGATGAAGAAGACAGGCTTCCAATTTCTACTGTGCTGCAAGCAAAAATCCATAAGCCTGAGTCTTCAAAAGCTGGTTCAGAACAAATGGCTCAGAAAAGGATAGTCAAGTTGCCAGATACTTATGTTCCAGAAAAGGGGTTGGTCTTTGGTCAACATCTCAAGATAACTCCAGAATCTCAGAGACTAGATGTAAAGATTAAGCTTGAAGAAGAAGAGAGTCAGAAGAAACATGATGAAAATATTCTAAGGTTAGTTGATAGAGAGTACCCTCAGACATCAACAATCATAGCAATGAAGAAAGAAGCACAAAGGTTGTATGCTCTGAGGTTTACCTATCAATATCGAAAAGAACAAATCAGGATGTGGCCTGATCCAAGGGTGATAGACAGAATTCACAGAAGAGATGCTCCAGCTGCATATGCAAGAAGAATCAAAAAGGTAATCAGTGCTGATATAATGTTGGGATCTGTGCTTGATCCTTGGGAAATAATAGGAGATTTTAAAAGTGTTTACAACTCTGGATTGAAAGCTCCTAAGTTTCTAGAGAATAAAATGATCAAGAAAGGTTTAGTGTACAGGAAATTGGAAGGGGTGAAACAGAATGAGTTACCACTATTTTTGGAAGGAAAGCATCCAGATGAGTTTGTATACAGAGAAATCACAAGGGTGGAACTCTATGATGGGACAACGGCCAGGTACTTCTCTGAGTATTATGGGCCTGAGTCATTCTTTGAAGGAGAACCAGAAAGGCTTACACCTGAAGAGAAAATTAGTCTGTTGGAAGCATATGTCAGGGAGTCTTTTAGACTCATTTATGATCAGTAGCTTCAATGAGAGGGGTAAATGCTCATAGTCCATTTCCCCAATGGAGTTCCCTCTCATCCTTTGCCATTCAGATTTTTAGAAGCTGCTGATTGCCAGGCCTGTACTTAGTTGGTCATTTTGAAGCTGATCTCAAAGAAAAAGACAAGATCTTTTAGCCTGGGAAACCAAAATAAGTGAGACAGTTAATAATTAAAGGTTTTGGCTGCATTGGTTCAGGGGGAGTTTGTTGGACTAAAAGAACCAATGAGCCTGATCAGAAAAACCTTTAAGTCTCACAACACACACAACAACTGAAGAAGAACACATCAGCTGAAAGTCACTTTGAAGAATTACAAGATCTGAAGTTATTCACAACAGCTGAAGTGTTAGTCTTCAGATGTTGTGATGTCTGTTTTTGTCTTCAGTAGTTGTAAAAGTCTGATGAGTATTTTACTCATCAGATGTTGTAGTTTACTTTCAGTAGTTTAGTTCTTCAGTCTTTGTAAGAGGATGTCTTCAGTCGTTGTAAACATCCTCAGTAGTTTTGTTTATTTCAGTTGTTATCTTTTGTCTGTTAGGTGTCAACATCATGTGACATCATCAGACGTCATTGTTTCTATATAAGGACAGTTGACATATTGTATTAATCACGAAGTTAGAGCATTGAATGATTTTATTCCTTTTGCAGAATTATCTTTCTATAACAACTTGTTCGTTACTGTTTTATCAGATTAACAGTGTTCTTGCTAATTCTATGCTAATTCATCTCTGAATTCCGCTGCTATAACCTAATATTGATCAAATGAGAACAACTGATCCTACAATATATTCACGAAATCATACTCAAAATTCAAATAGTTATATTTCTCATTTTTAACTTTAAGTATCACACCAATGATTAGGCCATGAAGCGTCTTAGTGATCAATTGTATTCTTTTAACTACGTTTATTTTCATATATTTTCATGTGTCAATGTTCCATCACATTTTAAAATTCAACAATCGTGTGCTCCAATTAATCATTGGCATACTAGTGTGTCATTATAGTATATAGATAATATGTGATTGTCATACGTCTCTCTGGTGTGGCTGAAAATGCAAAACCTTATTCGAAATACATGTAACGGTTTTTTTCTATAGCTCCAAATTGCTGAAGATTTTGTTGCGAGTTCCTCTTATTAGTGGTTTGTTTCTAAGTCATTGACAACAACATTATCCTTTCGAATATTCGCATCATCATCCTTCAATAATTTCAACCAACGCCTCTAACGCTTTTTTAACTCATTCAAAGTGATAATGTATTTTAAACTCCTATGGATGGTGGATACATTATAAATCTCCCTGTATATAGAGTGCCTCTAGATCTTCAACATGATAATGGCTAAGCCGATCTCAATGACATGTGTTGAATAATAACTTCAAATGTTATAATTTCCATGAAGCATACGCTATAATGTTATCATGTTGCATCAACACACACAAATCCCTCTTTTTAAGAAGTGTCACTATACATCTGGTAACTGTTCGCGCCCGAAGGAAAAGTTAAAATAAGGAAACTACCAATCTTCTCTTTGATTCTTTAAGACTCTTCTCATGTTCATCAATCCACGAGAACTTAACTCGTTCTCTTAAAACCGTGTACTGGTAAAGTGCTCACCGAGAAACTTTTGACAATTCTAAGATAATAATAGGTGAGAAAGAAAGCTTCTAATTTTTGCGGTTGAAATTGGGTTAAAATAGGCATAGGTCATTTCATGATTTGCTTCTTCTTTGTTAGGTTCATCATGATGCCTTCAGTAAAGACCACATGAGCAATAAATACAACTTTGTCAAACCAAAACTGTCACTTTCAGTTTAGCATAAAGCTTCTTTTGACAAAATGTCTCCAATACTATACGAAGATGATCTTCATGGTCCTTCTAATCTTTAAAATTTCCTAGTTCTTATAACTATTGTAGTTACTCCTAAAGCTCCAAAAGTGCCATACGATAAAGTGTTTTTGAAATTAGTCAGCACCCAGACTCGATCATTAGTAATTTCCACTTCACGATCGATGCTACACTTAGGGTTTTTTTATTTATTTGTTATTACTTTTATCTTAGGTAAGATGTCCAGAAATTTACAAGTGAAAGAACAATTTAAATTGTTAGCTTCACTTGAAGTATCATATTTTACTATAGCAAGAACTTTGCACAACCATGTGATAAGAATTTATAGAATTTGAGTGTTGAGATAACTATCAAAGGCTCGCGAGGATGAGTTTCATTGTAGACTAGTGAGAGACTTATGGGATTATCAAAGCATGTGATGCGTTTGACACTCAATGGTGACTAAAAATCGAGATAGTTTATCCATGATCATGTCAAAATTAAAATTATTAATTGTATGAGCTTATTTCATCTTGCAGGGTATCGGATTCTAGTTCTTAAAAATAAGTTTCAGAAACATTCATAATAGATAGTATTACATATCACTACAGAGCAAGTTTAGAATCAAGAGTCTTAACACATTAAAAGAAACATTGGTCAACATAATAGAATTTCATTAGCACCCTTATGTAATTGTAAATTCACGATTACGTTCGCGACCATAATCGTCAATTTACTTTAGATAAGTATCCTACTGTCTTTCCATCATGTTTTTTTTAACAATCTGGATAACCTTACGTACAAAGAATAGTAACTAATCTATATGAACGTGAATCGATGCTAAAATTCTCATCGATACCAAAGAGTAACTAACGCAAACGTGTCATGTTATTTCGGTTCATAGCTTCGTGCTGATTGCATCCTCATACTAGACTACTAGCAAAGCTTTATAACGTGTAGTTAGTTTCATCATAGTTGTAATCTTTTTGTTTGTGTTAAGCAGAATGTTCACAAATCTTTATGTTGTTCTTGAGTAATAGTCTCTAATCTTGTAGTTCGGCACACTTGCATTTGAAACGTCTTAAATCTAAGCAAATGACTAGATTAAGGTTTTTAACATCTAGAAGCATATATTAAAAGAATAATTACAAAGACTAGTCGAAACTTAAAGTCCTAAAGTACATCTAATCATATCCCAATATCTACCCCTTAACCTCACATGTCTTATTACTTTAAGTTTTCTACAGGAAAGAGCCTTAGCTCTGATACCATAACTGTAACACCCCAACCTGATTAGGGCTGACTTGTCACTTATACGGAGATCGGAATTAATGCAACAATCCAAAATAAATTAAAATATGATTAAAATCTTACATAAGTCAACCAATACACAAATAAAAGCCTTATGATAATGTTTATTACGTTATTTTATAATTAGTCCTTGATAATCACTTGTATCTCTTCCCTCAATTCCCAGCCTGGTTTCCTAGATTACCTATACAAGACACATAAACACCACCAAAAACAAATACAGCTGAGCCAAATAATCCTCAGTAACAGATAAACAACAGTAATTAAAAGAAGCTTAGAAGGTGGAGAAACTAATAAAAATAACAATAATAAACAGATAAAAGAACCAGAAACAGTAACAGAAACATAAGCAGAAACAGTAAACAGTGGTCTGACTTGAGTCTAATATAACCTTTCAGAAACAACAATATAGGTTATAATGTAAGTCATAAATAGTGGAAAATCCAAAAATATACCACGAGCCGACTGTACATATAATAGTGTAAGGATCACGGGTAGCTACTCCCGCTTACCAGACACATGAGATAGTTAGTGTTGGCATACACGTGACTATCCCCAAGAAATCAGAAAGTATAGTTAAAAATTATCCTAGGACCAGCCCATACGCCTCTCCAGAATTCAGTAGGTACACAAGTGTTCTATCAAAGTACTAAATAGAGACGCTGTGAACTCAACTAACCACCACGGGTGGTTCCACATCATGGTTGACGCCATGAAGGCCTGTAGTCATCCTTACAGGTAGGGGCATGCTCCGGTTACAGATCAGAAGTTCAGTATGTTCAGTAGGTTCAGTAGGGTAGTTAAACTATCAAGTTCAGTTAGATTTGGATCATTCAATAATGAGTACAATATAATCTAGATCTATTGCACAATAAACGAAACAGGGAAACACAATATCATATCGTGGCAATAACCAATCAGAATACAATACAGAAATAGAATTTAAACGATTACAGAAACAGAAATACTATGATTTATTTAAACAGAATCCATACCTTTGACTTAGCGAATAATCGGAAACCGGTCAAATAATAATAAGAATTCCAATTCTCTGACGATTTCATAATCTGTGTTTTTGTTTGATTTCATGTTAGTTTAAACTTATTATGATTGTTAATGCCATATATTAGATTTATCTGATTTGAACTCGTTAATGTTAAAACGGTCGAATCGGTTTATTTTGCAAGATTGTTTATTAAAGTTCATGAATCTTCATTAAATGGAAGATTTTAAATGTTTTCAATAGGAATAGTTTAAAACAAAATAATTATATAAAACATATTTTGAAATAAATTTGAACTCTTAACCCTCTGAATAAAATCCCAAAAACTTAACCAACCAAGCTAGTTTTACAACTGTTGTTAATCTAGTTTAGTTATTCTAATGTTAACTATAAAATTAACATGTACTCTAAACAGTTGAAGAAAGAAAAATACATGAATAAAAATAAGTAATCAGATGTATGGGTAGAGCTCGAACAAGCAACCTCCCTTTCTCAATCCAAACCGTCTAATCTACCCAACAATTGTTAATACGTTTATGTATTTAGTATTTAAAATCAACTAGCTAATTTGGCCTCTTCTCCAACCATTTCCAATTTTAACACAGTAGGTTTATTTCCTCAAAATAACCCGTATATATATTTTTTTGAGTAGAACCACGCGGACAACCGATGTTATATGATTCGTATATTTTACTTAGACGTTTACAACCTCGGTTAAATTCTGTTTTGTTAATTCTCGTGTCACAAAATTCTCATTTTCTGGCTATTGTTCTCTATCATGGGATTTTAGATTATATAGGATTTTTATAGAACGTATATTATCAAGAGATAAAAATCTTACTTAAACCATAGCACTCGACAAGTTAGAGAAGGAGATTCCCGACCATGATACGAACCCGAACAACTGCAAGAATCGTGGTTGAAACTGAAAGTTTATAAATGCTGTGTTTTCGCTTCAGTCTTGGTTCCGGTTCAGAGTCGGCGACCTAGAATCTTGCATTGGTTGTTCCTGAACTTTAACTTATGGTGGTATTTCCCCCAAAACTGGAGGTCGAAGACTTCCGGAATCAAATTGACTGGAATATGGTATGGTGTTGTTGGTTTGATTGTGCATCGGTTTTTGACTATAAGTAGCCTTGATTTTTGGTGTTTTCCTTACTTTATGAGCCGTTGTTTTACCTTGGAAGCAAAATAGGAACAGTTGTATAAAACCAAGAAATAATCAATGCTGATGGCCAATCAAATTGAGAAGATTTGTGCGAGAGTTTAGAAGCAAGTACCAGGTGGTGGAAGGATTTTTATTGAAATCAATTTTCCAGCCAATATAATTAGATTCGTTGTTCGAAAGGTTCGTGCATTTATTGACGGTCGGTTATGTGCATATACGGTGAATTAATTTTTTGGTTATATGTTTAAGCTTCATAACCAGAAACGTATTGAAGAGCTTATTAAACCAAAAATATTATTTCCATAGTAATTGATAATTAATTGTGAAAATTAGTGTAGCCACCGAAGATTTAGCACATTTGATCGCACATGAAATTCACGTTGAGTTGACAATCGAAATTATTACAGGATGATAGTACGTGAGAAATGGTGAACGTGGGCGAAGACCGTGCGCGAAACGGAGTTACGGATTGTCCGGAATCGCGAAACGAAGAAAAATTTCAAAGTATGTAACTTCTGGACTTGTCGCTGTACGCGACGGAGAGGTTGAGGATTCTTCGCGGTACGCGATGGTTGAAAAATATCTGATTTCTCCGGATTTATTCGCGGTACGCGAAGCTCTTTTTGGCTCCTCGTCGCGGCACGTGACGGGTGAGGCGGTGGAATGGTTTGATCTTCTTCATCAGATTTCATGCAGAAGAATATAAGTTTTCAAACTATTGAACTTCAGCCTCTTCTAGAAGAAAAACACACACACTTTATCATCAAATCACCATTCTGAATCCATCAGAAGTTACCGATCGCACCAAGGAACGTCTTTACAAGTTCTGATCGTTGTTTTACCCGCATAAATCTGTCAGATTAGGTAATGATTTGTTTTAACCTTCTAGTTTGATTTTGATTGAGTAGATCTTGATTTTGAACGTAATGACATAATTAGGATTGTTGATTATTGCCTAGATGATGGCTAGGATTGATTAGAAAGGAAGAACATAATGTTCTAACGGTTAAATCCTTGTTTTTATCCGTTGTAATGCCCGGTTCGCATGAAATCACAACTATGATTATAATGGTTTAATCCATTTGATTATGACAATATAGGTGATTAGTTTGGTTAATCTTTGAAATGCAAAGGTTAAATTTAAGTGTTTCAAACTAATCACAATCATTAACATACTCATTGGAACGATTATTTGATGTTTTTAATAACAGTCAGATTAGTATGTTAAAGATGGTTAATAAACCTATTCTAATACTACATTGTGATATTTCATGATATCTGGGTAATCAATAATAAGGATTGATCAAATCTAAGCCATTAATCTGTTTAGAAACCTGTTTTAGCATTATAATCAACAACAATAACTATTTGATTAATTTGAGATTATTTTGACTATTAAGACAATGTCTTTCACATTGGATGTTCAGAAAGATCTAATCAGTAAGCTAAAACCAAAATAACTTACTAAACATAAACTAATGCAGAATTACACCATTAGTACCAGTTTGCGAGTGATCTTGCTACCGTGAGACATCAAGTGAGTTCTTATAGCCCTGTTTTAAATGTTTTATCATTTTGGGCTGATATGAATGTTATAAAGTTGTTTTATGAAAATGATTGTATGTATGTTATAAAGTTATTGTATGAAAGTGATTTTAACCTGATTATGGTCAGGTAAAGCATGTTTTCAGGAAAGGTATGTTTTCACTTAAAGAATGTTTTCAAGTAAAGAATGTTGTAAAATAAATGATGTTTTAAGTCTCAACTGCGGTTGAGAAGTAAATGATTTTAAGAATCTCGTTGGAGATGAAAAGAAAGATTTAAGTCTCAAAGATGGTTGAGAAAGAAATGGTTTTGTTTTTGTAAGACACTCGGCTGAGGTCGAGGAGGAAATGAAGTTTTGCTGGCTGCGGTTGGGCAAAACTTGAGCACAACGGTGAAAGGAGCCGTTTATGATATGTAAAGAAGTCTTGTACTGGTATGAGCCGTCAACTTCGGTTGTTGGTTTAAGAGTCCTGTGGAAACATAGGCCTGCCGACTGTGTGTCGCCAGTTGAGGAAATCTTATGCATGTGTAAGTTATCGACTTCGGGTTGATAGTTTAGGAGTCTTGTGCTGCACAAGCCTGTTTGACTTCAAGGTCAGCGGTTGACGGTGAAGTTCCTTCAATGTATAAATAATGTTATGATGCTATGTATGTTGTGTAATTATGGTATGAGAACAGGTATGTTATGTATTAGAATGATGTTATGTGATGACATGAATGCATAAGGATTTTTCTAAGAAATGAACTTAGAACTCACCAGCATAAAGCTGACTTGTTTTACATGCGTATCAGGTTGAATAGTTTGAGAAAGGAAACCAGGAGGGCTCATGGCATACGTTGAAGACTACCGTGGCATAGACTGGCTGTATTATATAACTGTTATCAGAATGGTCTATATTTTAATGTGTGTTTAATATGTGTACCTTATTTAAGCAATCACTTTGAATTTCGCTGCTATAGTAATATAAATAGGTTTTAAGGACTGTGGGTTTAATGTTTGCCAACCGAGGGGACTCCCGGAACTCGGGGCCTCTCAAGTTGGTATTAGAGCCATAGTTTGAGAGATCGAGTCATTCCTAATGCCTGGACTTAAACTGAAAATGGGACAGAATGATAAGAATGCCAGTCAAGGGTAGTCTGATGCCACGAACATATGACCCTAGAGCTTTGTTATGTTTAAGATATAGATTAAAGTAGTATGATGTTGCGAATGATAATGTGTTCATAATTGAGAATGTTTAGAACTTATAAGTGAGGTAAATAGTTAATTACACTTGATCAACGTCATTAACAATTTACAATGCTTATTACATCCTGAATTATTACCTTGATTGACATGTGGTTGTTTGCAATATGTATAGAAAACTAAAATGGTAGGCGAAGGGAGAGTAGATGGATGTGGTAGAGGTCGAGGCCGACCACCTAAAAATAAGAAGCAAACTGAGGAAGTACTAGTGAATAATGAGGAAACTGAATTCAGCATTGAAGAAGAAAATGAAGAGGAGGAAATTAGGCTTGAACCGGTGTTGATAAAGGCAATATCTAATGAAGTCCGTAAAATCTTAAAGGACATGTTACCTGCAGCCAGAATTGAAGCCAAAGGTGAAACTACTAATGAAGGATCTAAGAAAGAGAAAGAGAAAACTGGCAGCTCTAACAAAAAGAAGATGAAGACGAGGTATTGATCATCAATAATAAAGGCAAGGGTTCAAGTATTAAGGGACCCAAAGGATGTGACTACAAGGCTTTTAAAGGATGTAATCCCCCACCCTTTGATGGTAAGAAAGATGCGGTGGCTACCTGCCATTAGGTTTCGGCTATCGAGGCGGTTATCGCTATCAGTGAATGCCGGGAAGACCAAGCTGTGAAATTTGCAGCTCATTCATTTACTGAAGAAGCTCTACATTGGTGGAACACCGTCAAGCAATCAAAGACCACTACTGATGTGGAAGGCATGAAATGGGAGAACTTGAAGGAATTAGTATTGAAACACTTTTGTCCGAAAAATGAAATTGATAAAATCGAACGGGAATTTCTGACATTGAAAGCTGGACGTATGAATCATCGGCAATACACTTCAAAATTCAATGAAATGTCAAGACTGGTTCCTCATCTGGTAAACACGGAGGAACGCAGGTTGAAGTTATATGTGGAAGGACTACCACCTAGAGTTCGAACACATGTGAAGGCGCATGCTCCAAGTACTTTTGAATCAGCCGTAGAGATTAGTGGCATTGTCTGGGATGATGTGCTGGAAGCTGAACCAATAAAGGAAGAACCTAAGCAAAAGTGGTCATCCAGGTTTAAAAGAAACCGAAATGACAAACCAGGGCCCCCAATGAAAAAGTTTAGAAGGGAAGAATTTGAAACATGCACTAAATGTTGAAGGAGACATGGGGGTGAATGTCTTCTGGGGACTACTTTGTGCTACCGTTGTGGAAAAACTAGACATTTCTCGCATAATTGTCCAAATATGCCAAAATGTTACAATCGTGGGGGAATCGGTCACGTGAGCAAGAATTGTTTTAAACCAAAGACAATCCTACTGAAGCCAGCAAACCTAAAAGTAGCAAGGGAGGTGAGAAGCAAAAGGAAAAAGTTCGTGCCTTTACTATGACTAAAGATCAGGCAGATAAAGACCCTGATGTGGTGACAGGTACATTCTTGATTAACGATATCCCTGCTTCAGTGCTATTTGATTCTGGTGCAAGTATGAGCTTTGTGGTTATTACTTTTTTGCGATAAACTGCGTGCTAATGTTAAAAAGATAGAAAATGCCTTTAACATAGAAACTACTCTTGGTAAATCTACTAGAGTAACGGAGGCTATTGATGATGATTGTTACATTGATATAGAAGGTCATAGATTCCCTGTTAAGTTGTTTGTGATTACATTAGTAGGTTTTGATGTAGTCTTAGGCATGGATTGGTTGGCAAAACATGAGGCTAACATTGTCTGTCAACGAAATATGATTTTCTTAACGGATCTTAATTGGAGTTCAGTAATGGTTTACGGGGATAAAGTGTTTAACGTGCCTAAAGTCATTTCAATGATTAAGGCAAGTGAATTTATAAGGCGAGGGTGGTGGGGCTTATCTGGCTTATGTTATTGACAAAGAAATTAAGGTAAAAGAATTGGAAGACGTAACCGTGGTGTGTAACTTTCCTGATTTATTTCCTGAGGATTTGCCAGGAATTCCACCTGATTGGGAAATCGAATTCCAAATTAATGTTGTGCCAGGAGCTCAACCTGTCGCCAAGGCACCATACCATTTAGCTCCAACAGAAATGAAAAAATTAATGACCCAACTACAAGACCTTCTAGACAAAGGTTTTATATGACCAAGTGTGTCACCTTGGGGTGCACCAGTATTGTTTGTCAAGAAAAAGGACGGAAGCATGAGAATGTGCATTGATTATAGGGAATTGAACAAGCTCACGATAAAGAATAAGTATCCGTTACCAAGAATTGATGATCTATTTGACCAATTGCAAGGGGCAAGTTGGTTTTCTAAAATAGATCTCAGATCAGGGTATCATCAACTAAAGGTGAGAAAACAAGACATTCCAAAGACAACATTTCGCACACGTTATGGACATTATGAGTTCCTTGTGATGTCTTTCGGATTAACAAACGCTCCCGTGACGTTTATGGATTTAATGAATCAGGTGTGCAGACCTATGTTAGATTGATCAGTGATTGTGTTTATTGACGACATCTTGATATATTCAAAGAGCAAAGGTGACCATACTTGTCACATACGGGAAGTACTTGAAATGCTAAGAAGAGAAAAGCTTTATGCCAAGTTCTCTAAATGTGCTTTTTGGTTACGAGGTGCAGTTCTTAGGTCATGTCATTAGTCCAGAAGGTATAATGGTGGACCCAGCTAAAGTAGAAGCGGTGATGAAATGGAATCCTCTGAAAACACCAACGCAAGTTCGTAACTTTCTTGGATTAGCAGGTTATTACAGAAGATTCATCCAGGATTTTTCTAGGATTGCTACACCATTGACGAAATTGACTAGGAAAGAAGTAAAATATGACTGGGGTCCAACTCAGGTTCAGGCTTTTGAAGAACTAAAGAAGAGATTAACCGAAGCTCCTATTTTAGCATTACCAGATGGTAATGAAGACATGGTTGTATACTCATATGCGTCTTATCTGGGCTTGGGTTGTGTACTTATGCAAAGGGGAAAGGTAATAGCATATGCCTTAAGACAATTGAAAACCCACGAGGCTAATTATCCAACACATGATTTGGAATTGGCTGTTGTGATATTTGCTTTTAAAATTTGGAGGCACTATTTATATGGAGTTAAATGTACAATTTACACAGATCATAAAAGCCTAAAATACTTCTTTGAACAAAAAGATTTGAATATGAGACAAAGAAGATGGCTTGAGCTGCTCAAAGATTATGATTGTGAGATCTTGTATCACCCGGGCAAGGCTAATGTGGTGGCTGATGCTCTAAGTCGTAAGACAGAACACTCTGCTATACAAGTTAAGTCTTATAGTGTGGTAATAACACCAGATTTCCTGAATGAACTTAAGGATGCACAGAAGGAAGGATTAAAGGAAGAAAATGTGGGATTCGAAAGAATCTTTGGTCAAGTTAAGAATCTAGAAGAAAATGAATTTGGTGTTAAGATCCGATTTGGTCGAATGTGGGTTTCACGAAACGGGAACATCAGGTCAAGGATTCTAGATGAAGCACATAAGTCATGTTACTCTATTCATCCTGGTGCAACGAAAATGTATCAAGACCTCCGAAAAGACTATTGGTGGCCAGGTATGAAGTTTAATGTAATGCAGTACGTAAACAAATGTTTGACATGTGCGCAAGTAAAAGCTGAACATTAGAAACCCTATGGTTATGTGAAACCTTTAGAAGTCACAGAATGGAAATGGGAACACATTACCATGGATTTTATTACCAAGTTGCCTCTTACGACAAAACGTCATGATGCTATTTGGGTAATTGTAGACCGGTTAACAAAAAGTGCTCATTTTTTGCCTATACGTGAGACTTATACATCAGAGAAATTGTCTGAATTATTTGTGAAAGAAATAATTACAAGACATGGAGCTCCAGTTTCTATAGTGTCAGATCGTGACACGCGATTCGTTTCAAGATTCTGGAAACATTTTCATGAATCAATGGGCACAAGACTCAATATCAGCACGGCGTATCATCCTCAGCCCAACGGATAGTCTGATAGGACTATCCAAACTTTAGAGGATATGCTCAGAGCCTGTATTATTAATTTTGGTGGTAGTTGGGATGATCACTTACCACTAGTGGAATTCTCATACAACAACAGCTACCATGCTAGTATTCGAAAGCCACCATACGAGGCGTTGTACGGACGTCGATGTAGGACACCTGTGTGTTGGGGAGGAGTAGGACAGAAATAAGTAGGAAGCAAAGCTGCAGTAATAGATTTGACTAAAAAACTTCAACTAGTTAAAGCGCGAATGAAAGCTGCACAGGATCGACAGAAGTCATACGCTAATAAAAGGCGAAGACCAATAGAGTTTGAGGTAGGTGATCAAGTATTATTAAAAGTTTCACCATTGAAGGGAATTATTCGATTCAGGAAAAGAGGAAAGCTGAGTCCGAGATTTATTGGACCTTTTCGAATAATGGCACGGGTTGGTATGGTAGCCTACTGATTAGATCTGCCAGATTAACTGAGTGGAATTCATCGGACATTTCACGTTTCACATTTGAGAAAATGTTTAGCAGATGATGTAGCATATGTGCCGTTAAATGACATTGAAGTTGATGAAAAGCTAAACTACATAGAAGAACCAGTTGCAATAGTTGACACGAAAGAAAAACAATTACTTAACAAGATGATTAGACAAGTTAAGGGTCAATGGAAACACCGCAAAGGATCTGAGGCGACATGGGAAGCTGAAGACGACATGAAACGACTCTACCCGCATTTGTTTGAAACCTAACAGGTTTCAAGGACGAAACCTATTGTAAGGAGGGTAGATTTGTAACAACCGAAGATTTAGCACATTTGATCACGCATGAAATTCACGTTGAGTAGACAATCGAAATTATTACAGGATGATAGTACGTGAGAAATGGTGAACGTGGGAGAAGACCGTGCGCGAAACGGACTTACGGATTGTCCGGAATCGCAAAACGAAGAAAAATTTCAAAGTATGGAACTTCTGGACTCGTCGCGGTATGCGACGGAGAGGTTGAGGATTCTTCGCGGTACGCGATGGTTGAAAAATATCTGGCTTCTCCGGATTTCTTCGCGGTATGCGAAGCTCTATTTGGCGGTGGAATGGTTTGATCTTTTTCATCAGATTTCATGCAGAAGAATATAAGGTTTCAAACTGTCAAACTTCAGCCTCTTCTAGACGAAAAACAGACACACTTCATCATCAAATCACCATTCTGAATCCATCAGAAGTTACCGATCGCACCAAGGAACGTCTTTACAAGTTCTGATCGTTGTTTTACCCGCAGAAATCCGTCAAATTAGGTAATGATTAGTTTTAACCTTCTAGTTTGATTTTGATTCATTAGATCTTGATTTTGAACGTAATGACATAGTTAGGATTGTTGATTATTGCCTAGATGATGGCTAGGATTGATTAGAAAGGAAGAACATAATGTTCTAACGGTTAAATCCTTGTTTTGATCCGTTGTAATGCCCGGTTTGCATGAAATCACAACTATGATTATAATGGTTTAATCCATTTGATTATGACAATATAGGTGATTAGTTTGGTTAATCTTTGAAATGCAAAGGTTAAATTTAAGTGTTTCAAACTAATCACAATCATTAACATACTCATTGGAACAATTATCTGATGTTTTTAATAACAGTCAGATTAGTATGTTAAAGATGGTTAATAAACGTATTCTAAGCCATTAATCTGTTTAGAAACCTGTTTTAGCATTATAATCAACAACAATAACTATTTGATTAATTTGAGATTATTTTGACTATTATGACAATGTCTTTCACATTGGATGTTTAGAAGGACCTAATCAGTAAGCTAAAACCTAAATAACTTATGAAACAATAACTAATGCAGAATTACACCATTAGTACCAGTTTGCGAGTGATCTTGCTACCGTGAGACATCAAGTGAGTTCTTATAGCCCTGTTTTAAATGTTTTATCATTTTGGGCTGATATGAATGTTATAAAGTTGTTTTATGAAAATGATTGTATGTATGTTATAAAGTTATTGTATGAAAGTGATTTTAACCAGATTATGGTCAGGTAAAGCATGTTTTCAGGAAAGGTATGTTTTCTGATAGAGAATGTTTTCAAGTAAAGAATGTTGTAAAATAAATGATGTTTTAAGTCTCAACTGCGGTTGAGAAGTAAATGATTTTAAGAATCTCGTTGGAGATGAAAAGAAAGATTTAAGTCTCAAAGATGGTTGAGAATGAAATGGTTTTGTTTTTGTAAGACACTCGGCTGAGGTCGAGGAGGAAATGAAGTTTTGCTGCCTGCGGTTGGGCAGAACTTGAGCACAACAGTGAAAGGAGCCGTTTATGATATGTAAAGAAGTCTTCTACCGGTATGAGCCGTCAACTTCGGTTGAGGGTTTAAGAGTCCTGTGGAAACATAGGCCTGCCGACTGTGTGTCGCCAGTTGAGGAAATCTTATGCATGTGTAAGTTATCGACTTCGGGTTGATAGTTTAAGAGTCTTGTGCTGTACAAGCCTGTTTGACTTCAAGGTCAGCAGTTGACGGTGAAGTTCCTTCAATGTATAAATTATGTTATGATGATATGTATGTTGTGTAATTATGATATGAGAACAGGTATGTTATGTATTAGAATGATGTTATGTGATGACATGAATGAATAAGGATTTTTCTATGAAATGAACTTAGAACTCACCAGCATAAAGCTGACTTGTTTTACATGCGTATCAGGTTGAATAGTTTGAGAAAGGAGACCAGGAGGACTCATGGCATACGTTGAAGACTACCGTGGCATAGACTGGCTGTATTATATAACTGTTATCAGAATGGGCTATATTTTAATGTGTGTTTAATATGTGTACCTTATTTAAGCAATCACTTTGAATTCCGCTGCTATAGTAATATAAATAGGTTTTAAGGACTTTGGGTTTAATGTTTGCCAACCGAGGGGACTCCCGGAACTCGGGGCCTCTCAAATTGGTATTAGAGCCATAGTTTGAGAGATCTGGTCATTCCTAATGCCTGGACTTAAACTGAAAATGGGATAGAATGATAAGAATGCCAGTCAAGGGTAGTCTGATGCCACGAACATATGACCTTAGAGCTTTGTTATGTTTAAGATATAGATTAAAGTAGTATGATGTTGCGAATGATAATGTGTTCATGATTGAGAATTTTTAGAAGTTATAATTGAGGTAAATAGTTAATTACACTTGATCAACGTCATTAACAATTTACAATGCTTATTACGTCCTGAATTATTACCTTGATTGACACTTGGTTGTTTGCAATATGTATAGAAAACTAAAATGGTAGGCGAAGGGAGAGTAGATGGATGTGGTAGAGGTCGAGGCCGACCACCTAAAAATAAGAAGCAAACTGAGGAAGTACCGGTGAATAATGAGGAAACTGAAGTCTGCATTGAAGAAGAAAATGAAGAGGAGGAAATTAGGCTTGAACCAGTGGTGATAAAGGCAATATCTAATGAAGTCCGTAAAATCTTAAAGGACATGTTACCTGCAGCCAGAATTGAAGCCAAAGGTGAAACTACTAATGAAGGATCTAAGAAAGAGAAAGAGAAAGGAGACCATGAGGGCTCATTGCATACGTTGAAGACTACCCTGGCATAGACTGGCTGTATTATATAACTGTTATCAGAATGGGCTATATTTTAATGTGTGTTTAATATGTGTACCTTATTTAAGCAATCACTTTGAATTCCGCTGCTATAGTAATGTAAATAGGTTTTAAGGACTATGGGTTTAATGTTTGCCAACCGAGGGGACTCCCGGGACTCGGGGCCTCTCAATTAGTTTTGTACGTGTTGATTTCTAAGTCGAGTTTTTGATCGATTTGTTTCGGTTAAAGTTACTATCAAGTGTTAATAAACGAAATTTTCACGATTAAAATTGTTGGTGTAACGGGTAAATAATTTTAGCGTAGTTAGCCAAATAATAACCATCTCAACGTTTATTTAGTTAAATAGGTTATTCCTATAACTCGATTGTTCAGCAATTAACTCGTTCAATTTGTTGAGACTTGGAATTAATTAAATTCAAGTTTGTTAAATATTTATTTAATTTAAATCTTTTTATTTGTTTTTAAATTGTATATTTACATTTTTATATATGTAATTATTTGCGCGTATTATAATTTTACCCCTCTTAAAAAATTTCGTCCTCGAAATTGTTGAGTTTACAGAACAACTTATTTTAAAATTCATAGACTTATTTATTTTAATTTAACTATTTCTATGCTGGCATTTTTGTACTAGTTTTGTTACAATACTCATGGTAATTATAATTTTTTTTATAACCTCTGAATAGTGTTGATACAACACACACAAAACAGTAAAATCATATAAAGAGCATATAATCAAGTAATATTATAATGTTTAATGCTTACTCATTATAATAGAGGATTCAGTCAATAGTTAGTCCTTAATAACTATTCTATTATGAATGTTCACAATCATAATAGATGCTCATATTGTCAAAACTTGAGAGAGACTATCATTCATCGTATCTTAATTTCATAAGTTCCTAATATTTAGAATTCGTATAATATTAATTAATAACTACAAGCACAACAATTATATGATGCATTGTATTTCCTATCACTCGCATCACTAAAGTTCAGAATATGTTTCATCTTGAGTTTTAATGCGATATAAAACTCAACATATTTCCGCTGATCAAATGACATCCAGATAAACATCAATCGTATTTAGTTGTACAAAGCAAATTTCGTGCTTACGTAGTTTGTAGATCAATCGCCTCATATTGTTGAACATATCATAAACAAGCAAAAGTTGAAGAAGTAACCTTGTGGCATGAAATATACACAATAAAATCTAAATTCAAATCGACATGGTTAGATTTAAATTTTTGTCTTAACTTCTTAATTACATAAAACGTTAAGGCCAGACCGAATTCCATTTTAGTTTAGTTAGGTTCTTATGTGTGAGTAGAGTTCTCTTTAACTTTAGTGAAGTGGAATGGAAATGATTCATTATTTTAACATCTTTTTATTCGCTTTCCTTCAACATGCATGTGTTCTAATATTTTGATATCATTAGCCTTCAACATAAATTATGTCAACACGTAGATTGTAATTTTCAGTCATGTGTACACTTTGATTAAGGATTTAAATATAAATTTTGTTAATCTTTTTCTATGATTTTTTTTAATTACGTGTTTTTTTTCATATCATGTACTTCGATTATTCATTAATGGCATAGGATATTGAATTCCTCATTTGGCATACGGTATGTGTTAACGGCCTCTAGCATCATGATGATATGCATATATTCACGAAATCATACTCAAAATTAAAATGGTTATATTTCTCATGTTCTAACTTTAAGTATCACACCAATGATTAGGCAATGAAGCGTCTTAGTGATCAATTGTATTCTTTTAACTGCGTTTTTTTTTCATATATTTTCTTGTGTCAATGTTCCTTCACATTTTAAAATTATCCTTGGCATACTAGTGTGTCATTATAGTATATGGATAATATGTGATTGTCATATGTCCCTCTGGTGTGCTTGAAATTACAAAACCTTATTCGAAATACATGTAACGGATTTTTTCTATAGCTCCAAATTGCTGAAGAGTTTGTTGCGAGTTCCTCTTATTAGAGGTTTGTTTATAAGTCATTGACAACTACATTATCCTTTCGAATATTCGCATCATCATCCTTCAATAATTTCAACCAACGCCTCTAACGCATTTTTAACTCATTCTAGGTGATAATGTATTTTAAACTCCTATGGATGGTGGATACATTATAAATCCCCCGTATATATAGTGCCTCTAGATCTTCAACATGATAATGGCTAAGACGATCTCAAGGCCATGTGTTGAATAATAATTTCAAATGTTATAATTTCCATGAAGCACACGCTATAATGTCATCATGTTGCATCAACACACACAAATCCCTCTTTTTTAGAAGTGTCACTATACATCTGGTAAATGCTCGTGCTCGAAGGAAAAGTTAAAATAAGGAAACTACCAATCTTCTCTTTGATTCTTTAAGACTCTTCTCATGTTCATCAATCCACGAGAACTTAACTCCTCTTAAAACCGTGTATTGGTAAAGTGCTCACCGAGAAACTTTTGACAAGTCTAAGATACTAATAGGTGTGAAAGAAAACTTCTAACTTTTGCGGTTGAAATAGGGTTAAAATAGGCATAGGTCATTTCATGATTTGCTTCTTCTTTGTTAGGTTCATCATGATGCCTTCAGTAGAGACCACATGAGCAATAAATACAACTTTGTCAAACCAAAACTGCCACTTTCAGTTTAGCATAAAGCTTCTTTTGACAAAATGTCTCCAATACTATACGAAGATGATCTTCATGGTCCTTCTTGTCTTTAAAATTTCCTAGTTCTTATAACTATTGTAGTTACTCCTAAAGCTCCAAAAGTGCCATACGATAAAGTGTCTTTGAAATTAGTCAGCACCCAAACTGGATCATTAGTAATTTCCACTTCACGATCGATGGTACACTTAGGTTTTTTTTATTTATTTGTTATTATTTTTATCTTAGGGAGGATGTCCAGAAATTTACAAGTGAAAGAGCAATTCAAATTGTTAGCTTCACTTGAAGTGTCATATTTTACTATAGCAAGAACTTTCCACAACCATGTGATAAGAATTTCTAGAATTTTAGTGTTGAGATAACTATCAAAGGCTTGTGACGATGAGTTTCCCTGGTAGACTAGTGAGGGACTTATGGATTATCAAAGCGTGTGACGTGTTTGACACTCAATGGTGACTCTAAATCGAGATAGTTTATCCATGATCATGTCAAAATTAAAATTATTAATTGTATGAGAGTATTTCATCTTGTCAGGGTATCGGATTCTAGTTCTTAAAAATAAGTTTCAGAAACATTAATAATAGATAGTATTACATATCACTACAGAGCAAGTTCAAAATCAGGAGTCTTAACACATTCAAAGAAACATTGATCAACATAATAGAATTTAGTTAGCACCCTTATGTAATTGTAAATTCACGATTACGTTCGCGACCATAATTGTCAATTTACTTTACATAAGTATCCTAATGTCTTTCCATCATGTTTTTTTTAACAATCTGGATAACCTTACGTAGAAAGAATAGTAAGTAATCTATATGGAGGTGAAACGATGCCAAAATTCTCATCGATACCAAAGAGTAAGTAACGCAAACGTGTCATGTTATTTCGGTTCATAGCTTTGTGCTGAGTGCATCCTCATACTAGATTAGTAGCAAAGCTTTATAATGTTTAGTTAGTTTCATCATAGTTGTAATCTTTTTGTTTGTGTTAAGCAGAATGTTCACAAATCTTGATGTTGTTCTTGAGTAATAGTCTCTAATCTTGTAGTTCGGCACACTTCCATTTGAAACGTCTTAAATCTAAGCAAATGACTAGACTAAGGTTTTAAACATCTAGAAGCATAGATTAAAAGAATAATTACAAAGACTAGTCTAAACTTAAAGTCCAAAACTACATCTAATCATATCCCAATATCTACTCCTTAACCTCACATGTCTTATTAGTTTAAGTTTTCTACTAGAAAGAGCCTTAGCTCTGATACCATAACTGTAACACTACAACCTGATTAGGGCTGACGTGTCACTTATACAAAGATCATAATTAATGCAACAATCCAAAATAAATTAAAATATGATTAAAATCTTAAATAAGTCAACCAAGACACAAATAAAAGTCTTATGATAATGTTTATTACGTTATTTTATAATTAGTCCTTGATAATCACTTGTATCTCTTCCCTCAATTCCCTGCCTGGTTTCCTGGATTAGTTATACAAGACACATAAACACCACCAAAAACAAATACGGCTGAGCCAAAGAATGCTCAGTAACGAATAAACAACAGTAATTAAAAGAAGCTTAGAAGGTGGAGAAGGTAATAAGAATAACAATCATAAACAGATACCAAAACCAGAAACAGTAACAGATATAGAAGCAGAAAAACTAAACAACGGTCTGACTTGAGTCGAATATAACGTTTCAGAAACAACAATATAGGTTATAATGTAAGTCAGAAATAGTGGAAAATCCAAAAATATACCACGAACCGACTGTACATGTAATAGTGTAAGGATCACGGGTAACTACTCCCGCTTATCAGACACATGAGATAGTTAGTTTTGGCATACATGTCACTATCCACCAGAAATCAGAAAGTACAGTTAAAAATTATCCTTGGACCAGTGCATACGCGTCTCCAGAATTCCGTGGGTACACAAGTGTACTATCAAAGTACTAAATATAGACGCCATGAACTCAACTAACCGCCACGGGTGGTTCCACATCATGGTTGCCACCATGAAGGGCCTGTAGTCATCCTTACAGGTAGGGGCATGCTCGGGTAACAGTTCAGTAGGTTCATTAGGGTAGTTAAACTACCAAGTTCTGTCAGATTTGGATCATGCAATAATGAGTACAATATAATCTAGATCTATTGCACGATAAACGAAACAGGGAAACACGATATCATATCGTGGCAATAACCAATCAGAATAGAATACGGAAACAAAATTTAAACGATTACAGAAACATAAATACTATGATTTATTTAAACAGAATCCGTACCTTAGACTTAGCAAATAATCGAAAACCGGTCAGATAATAAGAAGAATTCCAATTCTCTGACGATTTCATAATATGTGTTTTTGTTTGATTTCACGTTAGTTTAAACTTATTATGATTGTTAATTTCATAGATTAGATTTATCTGATTTGAACTCGTTAACGTTAAAACGGTCGAATCGGTTTATTTTGTAAGATTGTTTATTAAAGTTCATGAATCTTCATAAATGGAAGATTTTAAATGTTTTCAATAGGGATAGTTTAAAACAAAATAATTATATAAAACATATTTTGAAATAGATTTGAACTCTTAACTCTCTGAATAAAATCCCAAAAACTTAACCAACCAAGCTAGTTTCACAACTGTTGTTAATCTAGTTTAGTTATTCTAATGTTAACTATAAAATTAACATGTAATCTAAACAGTTGAAGAAAGACAAATAAATAAATAAATAAATAAAAATAAGTAACCAGATGTATGGGTAGAGCTCGAACAAGCAACCTCCCTTTCTCATCCCAAACCATCTAATCTACCCAACAATTGTTAATACGTTTATGTATTTAGTATTTAAAATCAACTAGTTAGTTTGGCCTCTTCCCCAACCATTTCCAATTTTAACACATTAGGTTTATTTCCTTAAAATAACCCCGTATATATATTTTTTGAACAGAACCACGCGGACAACCGGTTGTCACACCCCCAATTTTCAACTAACGGAATCATACCGTTTGGGAACGTGACAAACCAGGATCTCAGATCATTAGACATAGCGAAGACCTCTATATGAATTTCAAAACATACTTTGGTCTTTAAATATAACATCAGAGTTTACAAAAATTGCGGAAGCGTTTAAAACCAATAACAGTTGTAAAGTAAACATTACAAATCACAATACTTAAATGTTCAAATTCAAATATTCAAAATGTTTAAAAATGCATGAGACTCTATCTCCTAGTCCATGCCATCTTTAACGCGCGCCTTAGCGTCCTGAGAAAACATGTAAATCAAGTCAACACAAAGGTTGGTGCATAACACAGGTTTTAATCATTCATAATGTTCAAAACAACAGTTTGAATAACAAGTTGTAGATAACATAATCACACATGCACAGTCATGATAGCTAGTCATATAAACTATTTACATAAGTGTTCGACACCGAAGCTGACGGATTGCCATGCTATAGCATGTTTTCGCCTTGCCACTATTGTCTATCACAACAATAGTAAAATTGTGTTTGGTGAGTCAAACACCTGCGTAGATCCCATCTACCAGGTGAGGTTTGTCAAACCTATTAGATCTATTTCCAACTACCACGCTTTGCATTACAGCAAACTAAACGGTTCGAGGTGTGTAAGGACTTTCAAGTTGATATGTTTTCACATAATGTAAACAGCTAACTCATGCAAGTGATATGTATCTAAAAACAGTTTGTTGCACATGTTTTCTCCCCCAAAACAGTTTAAAATAAGAAAGGGGCCGTGTACGCACCTTTGATAATTGCAGAATGATCAAATACGTGTGAACTTGCGTAGAAATCCTCTACGAAGAATCTGTGGTTTAACAATAACATAGTGTTATTCAGAATGTCGTTTTGTGCTTGGAATCACATATGTGTCAACACACGTATGTTAAAGTGTTAAGAAATTGCATATGTAAGTATGCGTGCTTTCGAAATCGTTTAAATAAAATCCTATACGATTTTATTTAAATAAACGTAATTATACGCGATTTCGTTTTCGGACTAAAATATAAATTTTATTATTCTAATACGTTCGTATTCTCGTTACGGTTCCAACGCAACTTGAACGGATTAAAACGGAGTTCGAACGAGTGAAATATGTCAAGAATACCAAAAATGGCGTTTTTATCAAAAACCGGCCCAAGCCATGCTTGAACCCGTGACCCCCGACTCAACACACACACATGCTACCAGTCTCGCCCGCTAGGGTATCGCGATATCCTTCTGGAATTAATTCATTTAAACACTTTTCCAGTTTGAATCCTAGTTGATCTTATAGCCGAAGCATTCTATATCCAATTGATCACGAATTCGAACCTGATAAATCCTAAAACCTTAGGGGTTTTGTTCCTGGAATATAATAGACTTTGTAGCTGGTCTTAATTTGAAATATCATCCACCATAAATGGATTAATCGGTTAATAACAGATTCGAACTCAAGTTCCTAAACTCCCAACTCAAAATCATTCAATTCGATAATGTGAGTCCCTGAAATCATGGGTGTTTCATTGATTCAAGATTTTAGAAACTATCAGTAAAAACTAATTTGGTTTTTAAAAACAATTTCATAGAAATCCCCAAAGACCGTTTCACTTAAGAACCCTAAACCTGAAATTATAAAATCCGATGTATTTAGTTGAAATTAACCGATGGTTTTCCATGTATACATCAAACCGAATATGTCTGAATACATTAATTTGTTTTCAGAATGCATTTGAGTAGAAACCCCCAAACAGTTTTGTTCTAAGAATCCTAGATATCAAATTGATATGATTCGATGTTAAAAACAGGAATTGAAATGTGGTTATCAATATACAGAGCATTTCGAAACTCTCTGTAATATTTGATTTGATTTTTAAAACCGTTTGAATACTATCCCCCAAAATCGTTTATTCCTAGAACCCTAATACTCGAATCCCTACAATTCAATACTGAAAGCCAGATTACACCTAACGAAATCCTTATTCGACCATTTCAGAGTGTTTAGGAATAAACACTTACTTGTTTTGATAACCAATTGAAATAGATTTGCTTCTATGTTAGATTTCGGCCACCTCACGATCGAATCCTCTAGCCAGAGCTTCCCAGATTGAATTGCTTTGTGATAATCCCTCTAAGAGTGCCGATTAGTAGTTCTTAGGCTTCAATTGTGTGAATGGTAACCGAATTATACTAATTCTAGAGGTGAGGCTACGGTTACAACTTTTGGTTTCTAATCCATGATTAATACGAAGTTGTAGGGTCTTAAAACGCCTGATTGAGATTAATAATCATCACTACACTTAATTGAAGTGTTTAACTTAATCAATTTCAACCGTTTCATGCCAAATTCGATTAAATCATATTTATCCCAATTGTATTTTGACTTCTAAAGTCAATTTTAGACTTTTAACTTAAATACAAATCTAAATTTTGAAATTAAAGTGTATTGAGACTGATTTCAACACTTTCTAATTCCTTAAACTTGATTTGATCAATTACATAACAATTTGGTTTACAAAGTTTCACCAAAACCCCGAATTGTCATAAATCGGAATAATTGAACTAGTTTCGAACTTGATTTATCCAGTTGGGCTTCTTAAATATCATTGGGCCTACTTTGATCTCATTGGGCCTCATTGGGCCTTACTGGGCCTTCTTTGACCTTATTGGGCCTTCATTGGCCTTGTTGGGCCTTCATTGGCCTTGTTGGGCCTACGAGGGTTAACGAGGTTAACTCGAAAAGTCGGATTGTCACATCATCCCCTTGTTGAAGGAATTTTCGTCCCGAAAATTAGTAAGTGTTAGGAGTAGTTAGGAAACTACTTAAGAGTTCAGATTGTGCGTGTTAGTGTGATTTGATCATTTTGTGTGCTTGTGTGTACCCACACACAAAGTCTAATGTTTGTAACATCACAACTCAAATGTGATCGTTCAATGTGACTGTTTGCGTGTACACTAGTTAGTTCACCTAACTGTGACTGTTTGTGTTTGATCATACTGTGTTGTGTAACCTCACACATAGTGAGTGTCTATAACTGTTTGTACTATGCAACCCCGCACATAGCAAAATGTATGTAACTCATCGTGTATGTACTACCATAACATGTAACATATGAAATGTAGCACATAAAATATATAGAATGTAATGTAGCACAAATGTTTGTAACAAAATCAATTGAATAAATAAAATGTTTGTGCTTACAGTTTGAAAGTTTGTAGTGTTGATGTGTGAAAGCATCACGTCATCCCCTTGTTGAAGGAAATTTCGTCCAGAAATTTAACGTGCGCTCTCAGTGTTAGCAGTAGCTGTTTTGAATAGATAAGGATATTTCTTCATCATTTGGTCTTCCCGTTCCCATGTGAATTCAGGACCACGTCTTGAATTCCATCGAACTTTGACTATCGGAATCTTGCTTTGCTTCAGTTGTTTGACCTCGCGGTCCATAATTTCAGCTGGTTCTTCAATGAATCGCAACTGTTCATCTACTTGTATTTCTTCCAACGGTACAATCAATGTCTCGTCAGAAAGACATTTCTTTAAGTTCGACACATGAAAAACATCATGAACTCCACTGAGTTCATCCGGTAGTTTGAGTTGATACGCAACCGGACCAATCCTTTTCAGAATCTCAAAAGGTCCTACGTAACGTGGACTAAGCTTTCCGCGCTTGCCGAATCGTATCACACCTTTCCAAGGTGATACTTTTAGAAGAACTCGGTCACCTACTTGAAATTCCAACGGTTTACGACGTTTATCAGCATAACTCTTCTGTCGATCCCGAGCCGCTGCCATACGGTTCCGGATTTGAACTATTTTCTCTGTCGTCTCGTGCACCAGTTTAGGACCTGTTATCTGACTGTCACCAATTTCAGCCCAGCAAACTGGTGAACGACATTTGCGACCATACAAAGCTTCAAACGGTGCTGCTTGAATGCTTGTATGATAACTATTGTTGTAAGAGAATTCCACCAACGGTAAATGATTCTCCCAGCTATCACCAAAGTCAATTACACAAGCTCGTAACATATCCTCGAGCGTTTGAATCGTTCGTTCACTCTGACCGTCGGTCTGTGGATGATAAGCGGTACTCATATCCAAGCGAGTCCCCAATGACTTATGTAGAGATTTCCAAAAGTTGGAAGTAAATCGGGCATCCCTATCTGATATGATAGAGATTGGCACGCCATGCCGTGCTACTACTTCCTTGATGTAAATGCGAGTCAATTTCTCCATCTTGTCAGTTTCCTTGATTGCTAAGAAGTGTGCAGATTTCGTTAATCGATCGACAATTACCCATATCGTATCACAACCACTCGGTGTACGGGGTAACTTAGTAATGAAGTCCATCGAAATCTGTTCCCATTTCCACATCGGTATCTCTGGTTGTTGCAGTAAACCAGATGGCTTCTGATATTCAACTTTGACTTTCGAACAAGTCAAACATTTGCTAACGTACTTAGCAATATCCGCTTTCATGTGAGGCCACCAATACAGTGCCTTCAAGTCATGGTACATCTTGTCTGATCCCGGATGGACTGAATATCTGGACTTGTGCGCTTCGTCCATCACAAGTTCCCTTAAACCTCCATACAAAGGTATCCAAAGTCTATCAATGAAATAACGAATTCCATCAGACTTGACATCCAACTGTGTTTCCATTCCCCTTAAAGATTCCTGTATCAAATTTTCCTTTTTCAAAGCCTCGATCTGAGCACTGCGTACCTTGTCAGGTAAGTCAGTATGTATTTTCATCATAAGTGCACAAACCCGTCTTGTTGAAGTTTCCTTTCTGCTTAAAGCATCGGCTACCACATTAGCCTTTCCCGGGTGATACTTAATCGCACACTCATAATCGTTCAACAATTCAACCCATCGTCGTTGCCTCATATTAAGCTCCTTCTGATCAAAGATATGTTGCAAACTCTTATGATCAGTGTAAATAGTACATTTAGTTCCATACAAGTAATGCCTCCAAATCTTTAAAGCAAAAACCACTGCTCCTAACTCCAAGTCATGAGTAGTGTAATTCTTTTCGTGCGTTCTTAGTTGTCTGGAAGCATAAGCGATCACTTTATCACGTTGCATCAACACACATCCCAAACCTTGTGCAGATGCATCACAATACACTACAAAGTCTTCCGTACCTTCCGGTAAGGACAGAATCGGTGCGCTGCAAAGCTTCTGTTTCAATAACTGAAACGCAGTTTCCTGTTTATCCGTCCAGTTATACTTTGTCCCCTTGTGCGTAAGAGCTGTAAGTGGTTGAGCAATCTTTGAGAAACCTTCAATGAATCGTCGATAATACCCCGCCAAACCAAGGAATTGTCGTACCTCGGTAGGGGTCTTTGGCGCTTCCCAATTCTTAATCGCTTCAATCTTCGCTGGATCAACATGTATGCCCTTTTCATTAACTATATGACCCAGAAATTGTACTTCTCGCATCCAGAAATCACATTTCGAAAATTTAGCGTACAATTGTTCTTGTTTCAATAGTTCTAGCAGTAATCGAAGATGTTCAGCGTGTTCCTCCTCAGACTGTGAATAGATGAGAATGTCATCAACGAAAACAATGACAAACTTATCAAGATAAGGTTTACAAACACGATTCATGAGTGTCACACCCCTGCGCCGCGTGCGGAATCCACGGCGCGGTGACGTATGATCAGTTGAATCATGCACAAGTGTTGAATAAGAACAACCACAATGGATTACTATGTTTCATAATGTTAAGACAATTGTTCAGTTACAGACAAATATCTACCAAAATAAAGACAACTACAGACCCAAAATATAGTTTACAAAATAAGACTCCAAACAAGACAATTAAACATTTAGGATTTAGTGAGTTTCTATTCCATCCTAGCATGTTTCTTCATCTTGTTCTATCTTAGAATGGTATCCTTAGTTGTCCCTGAGATTGTCTTAAACCTGATTACCTGAAACACGTGAAAAGTAACTGTCAACTACAGACGTAGTTGGTGAGAACAATAGGTTTAAGCATTTGTAAACATGAGTATATGATATAAGACATAGGTAAGTTAAAGCATCATAAGATTCACACGGATGAGCTGCAACCCAAACTAACATCAAGTAAGAAAATGAGTGTAAACAGTCCAATCACTGTTTGCACATGAGTCAACATATAATATCAAGTCCCAAACCACGTTTGGAGTTAGATAATATGTCAACAGTTTTGAATAAACCATATGTAACCGAAATCTGCAGTTAGTTTATAAAACAGATTTAAAAACTAACTGCAGCAATCGGCCTGCCCCAATGTATGTGTCCGCTTTCCCTTGTTGTGATCACCCAGTACTAACGCTAATGAATATGATACTTGATGGGTTTATAAGTTTGTTTACAACAATGGACACCATGTTTTCTGAATCTTACTTTAACCGGATGTGTTAATGTCTTATTGAAAACCTGGATTTAACTCCACGAGTTGAATCCTTTGTTTATGTAACATGAAATGAATCTCTTGATTTGAATACCATGATGTGAACAACTTGACTTGAATACCATGTTTTGAACCAATGAATTTGAATACCATGTTTTGAACCAATGAATTTGAATACCATGATGTGATGACCTTGTGTAATAACAAGGTTTATAACAAAAGGGTTTGTAAAATCCTCTAAAAGAACATTTGAGTAAAACTGTTATAAAACATTTCAAGAAAACATTATAAAATCCTTTGTAGTAATAAGGGTTTAATAGTAAATAATTCCTTTTAAACGGTTGACAATTTCCTTAAACATTTGATGAATCCCTTGGATTCGTAAGATGAACCTGAAATGTTTATGACTTACACATAACTTGTATAATGAGACAAGATTGAAATAGCGGTTTTAATCACGTGTTCCACCCCAAAACAGTTGTAAAACAGTAAAAGAGGGGCTAGAGTTCTCACCTGTCTGCAGTAGACTCTGAACTTAAACAGATAGCAAATAGCAAACAAGACTTCTAACTGTCTCCTATAACATTGTAATCATACATAAGATATAGGATTTATAATTGTATAGACTTTGATTCATTGATTGACTTGCGTTCTCATGTTTAAGATTGTTGTGAAATCTTGAATGTTATGTTTTGAATCCTTAGATTGATCATGGGTCCAAGAAACTTATGAAATGTTCTTTGATGCATAATTCTTATGCATAAATGATATTTGTTTAAGAATTTTGATAGCCATAGATTACCATTTGTTGTGAAAAGATGTTCAATGTTTTCAAGTCTTGTGATTGTGATTTGATCTCACCATTTAAGTTATAAACTTAAACCCAATGAGATCGAATTACAATTTACTTTGAGTAATGGCCTATGATAGGCCTTAAGCCCAATAATTCATGGTAGCTAAATCAAAGTTCCATGGCCTTTTTAGGTTCACAATTTGGCCAATTAATTGTGATGTTAGCCCAATCAACATGTAATTAACCCTTGTAACAATTCCAAGCTCATGTCAACCCACTAAAATCTTAGTGGACCAATGGAATTTGAGGGGGCCTAAGGATTCAAGTTGACCAACAAGTGTGAACTAAATCTATGTAACGATCCAAGGCGTTATCGGACTAATTGAGAGTCTAATGGGCCAACATAACTCCCTTGGGCTTACCTCACACTTATGGGCCTATTACTAACGCGTTTGGACCAAGTAAATTGGAGTTGGGCCGAAGAGAAGGGAGGCTGCCATTTTGGGCAGCGAACCCTCTTGGGTTTAGCCTAAGGTTCGCCCCTAACCAAGGGTTCGGTGATGATAAGATGTGCAAGGGTTCGGCCAAAGTATCCCACGTGGTTCGGTTAAAATGAAGCCATGCAGGTTCGTAGATCATCAGGGTTCGGCCAATGAACCGATGAGGGTTCGGTGATAGCAGGGTGGTTCGCTGCTAGTGCTGACTGGACAAGGGTTCGCTGGGGTTCGGCTTGGGCAGGTGGGTTCGTGACCAGAAGCATCAAAAGGGTTCGGTTGGTCATGCCACGAACCATGCAGGGTTCGTGGTTCATTCGCAGCTTATGCATGGCGACAAGGGTTCGTTTCCTATGATCCAGCATGAAGGGTTCGTTGTAGATGCCCATGCCCACGAAGGTTCGACCGAAAGGCATGTGATGGTTCGTGAGGGTGAGCTGGTTCGGCAAAAGGGCTCGTGACCCCTTAGGGTTCGCTGATAACCCCACGAACCATGCAGGCTCGTGTACTCCTCTGAAGGGTTCGGCTTCTAATCCTCGACGAACCTGTAACCTGGATCGTCTTCATCATCAAGCTACTTGATTCTAGACCACGATCTAAGCCTGTACAACTTCGAGGGAGGTTGCTAGGTGTGCGAAACTAAGAATGGTGATGAAACATCCGGCCGATTATCGGTTTTTAAACAAAACTCACAACAACTTATGAAAACCCTATTTCCCGAATCTTTCCAAGGCTCATACCTCGTTTTTGGCTGGATGGATCTGAGATATTCTTGTACTTTCGTGTAGAGTTTGTCGAGAGCTTCGCGTGGACACCAAGAATGTCGAAATCCGTCGAGAAATAAGCGAGTTACGAACGTTTAAAGATCGGTTTTTAGAGAGAGAGAGGGTTTGCGAAATTTCTAGAGAGAGAGAGGGTTTGGCTGATAATAAATGAAGGAAGTGGCCTTCTTTAGGGCTTTTATAGTCCGGGTAGTGTTCGGGTCCGTTTCGGTCGCTCGGTTCGCGTTTCCGGAACGTAACGCGTATTTTACGCGGTTTTAAAATAAAAGAGTTGTTAAACTCATTTAAATGATGAGTTTCAAAATTGTAAAAATATAAAATAATTAATATAATTATTTTTACTCTTCGTGTGTTGTCGGATCGTTAAACATTCACAATTTACGTGTATACCCGCAATCGCGTACGTTTTCCGATCATATTAAAATATTTAAAGTCGTTTAATCGTAATTATAAGTTCAACATTCGTATTATTATGGATCGTCACCCATAACTATACTCAGTCTCGCTTACAGATTACGATCTTGGTTGAATTTATTAAATGTTATACTATTCGTCTCAACACTACGCACTAACACTAACCTGTTACACCGAACGCAGTATATGTATAGGGCTCACTCTCGCTGCCCACCACTGTTTCGATATAACAAGTTACTGTTCTTGCTTAGTGAAATCGACTGTAAATAGATAATACATACTTGTTCTCTGATTACTAAGATCCTGTAACACACAAGCACACATTATGAACATACGAATCACATTGATGAACTGAACCATGAATAGACACTGTTCTAACACTGTTTACAACTACATGACTATATGCACAAATGTTACAATGAGATCCATGAATACAGCTGGAGCGTTTGTCAACCCAAATGGCATGACCAAGAACTCATAATGGCCATAGCGTGTCCTGAATGCTGTCTTCGGTATATCCTCCTCCTGGACTCTTAGTTGATGATAACCCGACCTGAGATCAATCTTCGAGTAGTAACTCGAACCTTGCAACTGATCGAACAGATCGTCGATTCTGGGTAACGGATACCGGTTCTTGATAGTAACCTTATTCAATTCCCGGTAATCGATACACATACGGAAAGTCCCGTCCTTCTTCTTTACAAACAAAACTGGAGCTCCCCACGATGAAAAACTAGGTCGTATGAAACCCTTATCCAGCAACTCTTGCAATTGTGTGGATAACTCTTGCATTTCTGACGGTGCAAGTCGGTAAGGCGCCCTAGCTATCGGTACTGCATCTGATGTAAGATCGATTCGGAATTCCACTTGTCTGATACGCGGTAATCCCGGCAAGTCTTCTGGAAACACCTCCGGAAATTCACAAACTACAGGTATATCTTCAAGCTTCTTCTCAGCTACCGGCCTTTCAGTTATAAGGGCTATAACTGCCGTATGACCCTTACGTAGACACTTGTGTGCTTTCATACAAGATATGAGACGCAGTGGCGTACTGCTCTTCTCGCCTTGTACATATAATGTCTCTCCCTGCGGAAGAGGTATGCGAACAATCTTTTCATGGCATACGATTTCAGCCTGGTTCTTGGACAACCAGTCCATGCCAATAACTACATCAAAACTGCCTAAGGCTATAGGCATAAGATCAATTTCTAATGTTTGACCCATCAAATCAAGGATACATCCCTTAAAGATATTTTCCACTACTATCAACTTACCATCAGCTAACTCCACAGTGTATGGACTATCTAAGGCAGTGGGACTAACATTTAGCAACTTAGCAAGTGAACTAGATACAAAACTCCGATCGGCACCGGTGTCAAATAACATAGAGGCATAGTGATTATTTAAGAGGAACGTACCCGTGACAATGTTGGGATCCTCCCGCGCTTGACGTCCTCCAATCACAAACGCCCTGCCTCTAGCACCATTGTTGTTGTTGTGGTTGTTATTGTTGTTGTTGTTGTTGGTGCCATTTCCATTACCGTTGCCATTTCCATTGCCATTGGCATTATTGTCCCCGCCTTTCTTGAGCTGTGGGCAATCTTTCTTAAAATGCCCCATTTTGCCACACTCAAAACAACCCTTCTGAGCGTTGTTCTGGTTATTGTTCTGGTTGTTGTTGTTCTGTAGCTCCCCGCGACAATCCTTAGCCGCATGCCCAATCTTGCCACACCTCTGGCACTTAGCTCTCTCACATTGGTTACCTGCATGATGGTAACCACACCTGTTGCACTTGGGGTGTTTGCCAATATAACCCCCCGATGATGCTGATTGCTGACCACTGCTTGAACCATGATAAGACTTGTTTGAGTCTTGTTTCCGGTTTTGCTGATATGATTGTTGGTTGTTACCCTTGAAGTTGTTACCTTCCCACTTTCTCTTATGATCTCCCACCTTGGTAGCAGATGTTCGTTTAGGCAGAGTCCCCTGTAACACTGCCTGATCAGTAAGCTGATGCGCAAAACGAACAGCTTGTTGGATGGTGGTGGGATTTGCTGAAGTCACCCACCCCTGAATCTGAGGCACTAGTCCTCCAATGTACCTTTCAATCCACTTACTGGCTGGAGTAGCCATGTGTGGTAGCAGTCTGGCCAACTCGTGTGACCTGGTCGTGTACTCTTCAATGTTTGACCCCTCCATCTTGAGGTGCCAATATTCCTCTTCCAACTTCTGCATTTCACTGCGAGGACAGTACTCCTCTCGCAGTAAAGTTTTGAAATCATTCCATGTTAAGGCATTTGCCTCACCCAATCCCAGAGTCTGAACATTCGAGTTCCACCAGGTTAATGCTGGACCCTCCAATGTTCCCGTTGCAAACTTCACTTTGCTCTCGTTGGGGCAGTTGCACATTTCAAACACCGACTCAGCCTTTTCAATCCACCGAAGGAGTCCAATGGCCCCCTCCGACCCTTTGAAATTGTGAGGTTTGCAGTCCAAGAACATCTTGAACGTGCAGACTTGTGGGTTAACCAACCCCCCAGCTGGACCATGTGGTCCTGTGTTATGTGTCTGAGCATACTGTGCAATAGCCTCTGCGACTCTGCTATTAATTAGCTCGTTGAGCTCAGCGACTGTCATGTGAACGTTTCCCTCAGCCATTTGTTTCCTATTTACAAGAAATGTTAGCGCGTAATCAAAATCAAATTTGACATGTGTAGGTAAAACAACAAACACAACAGGTAATATAAATCAACACAATTGTTGGAAATAAATAATAACTCTTCAATAGATAGAAACTTTCTTTGATTACAATACTTTTGAAATGAAACATACTTTTCAAACTACTAATGTAGGAACACAACCCGTTCCTAATAAGTTTAAACAAAACAAGAAAGAAAAGAAAAGAAAATCAATCGTCCTCGACAGTGGATTCAGGATCGGACTCAACAACTGGTGCTGGTTCCTCCTCCTCATCCTCATCCTGTTCCTCATTCTCAGAGGCCACTAAATCCTCCAAAGCTTCAACCCTGCCTGCCAAGATCTCCTCTCGGTTCTCTGACTCTTCTAGACGACCAATCAAATTGATCATCTCATCACGCATATCATGAACCAGATGGGCAAGATTATCCTGCCTCTCAATAGCATCCCATAATTCCTGAGATCTCTGTGCTATCCTATCTTCTGCTACCTCCAGATCCTCGCGCAGTTTGGCGATCTCCTCGGCGTCCGTCCTTTGCCTCTTAGGCTCAGGAGCATCTAGTACCGGTGGTGAGTGTGTAGAAGGTCCCTCAGCAGGGATCTGCTGAGTGCCCTCCTCTGGCTCCTCTTCCGGATCCTCATCCGGATCCTCGTCTGGATCCTCCTCTGGATCCTCGTCTGGATCCTCGTCTGGATCCTCCTCCGGGTCCTCGTCCGGATCCTCCTCCGGATCTGAGTCATCCTGCTCATATGGTGGAGGTGATGGAATAGGTGGTGGTGGTGATGACGGTGGTGCCGGAACTATCGGCTCCTCGTCCTCGGAATCATCAATAATAATATAAGGTACCGATGATGATGCCATGCCTGTTACATAATACCATATGTAAGTGCAGTGCCATGGAATATGTAAACAAGTCAATTACATAATGTCATATGTAATTTCTAAGCAATGTGTATAAGCATATGTGTCTAATGTCTAACAGTTATAGTCTAAGTCTACAAAATGCAAACCTAGTTCGCTATAACCAATGTCTCTGATACCAATCTGTCACACCCCCAATTTTCAACTAACGGAATCATACCGTTTGGGAACGTGACAAACCAGGATCTCAGATCATTAGACATAGCGAAGACCTCTATATGAATTTCAAAACATACTTTGGTCTTTAAATATAACATCAGAGTTTACAAAAATTGCGGAAGCGTTTAAAACCAATAACAGTTGTAAAGTAAACATTACAAATCACAATACTTAAATGTTCAAATTCAAATATTCAAAATGTTTAAAAATGCATGAGACTCTATCTCCTAGTCCATGCCATCTTTAACGCGCGCCTTAGCGTCCAGAGAAAACATGTAAATCAAGTCAACACAAAGGTTGGTGCATAACACAGGTTTTAATCATTCATAATGTTCAAAACAACAGTTTGAATAACAAGTTGTAGATAACATAATCACACATGCACAGTCATGATAGCTAGTCATATAAACTATTTACATAAGTGTTCGACACCGAAGCTGACGGATTGCCATGCTATAGCATGTTTTCGCCTTGCCACTATTGTCTATCACAACAATAGTAAAATTGTGTTTGGTCAGTCAAACACCTGCGTAGATCCCATCTACCAGGTGAGGTTTGTCAAACCTAATAGATCTATTTCCAACTACCACGCTTTGCATTACAGCAAACTAAACGGTTCGAGGTGTGTAAGGACTTTCAAGTTGATATGTTTTCACATAATGTAAACAGCTAACTCATGCAAGTGATATGTATCTAAAAACAGTTTGTTGCACATGTTTTCTCCCCCAAAATAGTTTAAAATAAGAAAGGGGCCGTGTACGCACCTTTGATAATTGCAGAATGATCAAATACGTGTGAACTTGCGTAGAAATCCTCTACGAAGAATCTGTGGTTTAACAATAACATAGTGTTATTCGGAATGTCGTTTTGTGCTTGGAATCACATACGTGTCAACACACGTATGTTAAAGTGTTAAGAAAGTGCATATGTAAGTACGCGTGCTTTTGAAATCGTTTAAATAAAATCCTATACGATTTTATTTAAATAAACGTAATTATACGCGATTTCTTTTTCTGACTAAAATATAAATTTTATTATTCTAATACGTTCGTATTCTCGTTACGGTTCCAACGCAACTTGAACGGATTAAAACGGAGTTCGAACGAGTGAAATATGTCAAGAATACCAAAAATGGCATTTTTATCAAAAACCGGCCCAAGCCATGCTCGAACCCGTGACCCCCGACTCAACACACACACATGCTACCAGTCTCGCCCGCTAGGGTATCGCGATATCCTTCTGGAATTAATTCTTTTAAACACTTTTCCAGTTTGAATCCTAGTTGATCTTATAGCCGAAGCATTCTATATCCAATTGATCACGAATTCGAACCTGATAAATCCTAAAACCTTAGGGGTTTTGTTCCTGGAATATAATAGACTTTGTAGTTGGTCTTAATTTGAAATATCATCCACCATAACTGGATTAATCGGTTAATAACAGATACGAACTCAAGTTCCTAAACTCCCAACTCAAAATCATTCAATTCGATAATGTGAGTCCCTGAAATCATGGGTGTTTCATTGATTCAAGATTTTAGAAACTATCAGTAAAAACTAATTTGGTTTTTAAAAACAATTTCATAGAAATCCCCAAAGACCGTTTCACTTAAGAACCCTAAACCTGAAATTATAAAATCCGATGTATTTAGTTGAAATTAACCGATGGTTTTCCATGTATACATCAAACCGAATCTGTCTGAATACATTAATTTGTTTTCAGAATGCATTTGAGTAGAAACCCCCAAACAGTTTTGTTCTAAGAATCCTAGATATCAAATTGATATGATTCGATGTTAAAAACAGGAATTGAAATGTGGTCATCAATATACAGAGCATTTCGAAACTCTCGGTAATATTTGATTTGATTTTTAAAACCGTTTGAATACTATCCCCCAAAATCGTTTATTCCTAGAACCCTAATACTCGAATCCCTACAATTCGATACTGAAAGCCAGATTACACCTAACGAAATCCTTATTCGACCATTTCAGAGTGTTTAGGAATAAACACTTACTTGTTTTGATAACCAATTGAAATAGATTTGCTTCTATGTTAGATTTCGGCCACCTCACGATCGAATCCTCTAGCCAGAGCTTCCCAGATTGAATTGCTTTGTGATAATCCCTCTAAGAGTGCCGATTAGTAGTTCTTAGGCTTCAATTGTGTGAATGGTAACCGAATTATACTAATTCTAGAGGTGAGGCTACGGTTACAACTTTTGGTTTCTAATCCATGATTAATACGAAGTTGTAGGGTCTTAAAACGCCTGATTGAGATTAATAATCATCACTACACTTAATTGAAGTGTTTAACTTAATCAATTTCAACCGTTTCATGCCAAATTCGATTAAATCATATTTATCCCAATTGTATTTTGACTTCTAAAGTCAATTTTAGACTTTTAACTTAAATACAAATCTAAATTTTGAAATTAAAGTGTATTGAGACTGATTTCAACACTTTCTAATTCCTTAAACTTGATTTGATCAATTACATAACAATTTGGTTTACAAAGTTTCACCAAAACCCCGAATTGTCATAAATCGGAATAATTGAACTAGTTTCGAACTTGATTTATCCAGTTGGGCTTCTTAAATATCATTGGGCCTACTTTGATCTCATTGGGCCTACCTTGGGCCTCATTGGGCCTTACTGGGCCTTCTTTGACCTTATTGGGCCTTCATTGGCCTTGTTGGGCCTTCATTGGCCTTGTTGGGCCTACGAGGGTTAACGAGGTTAACTCGAAAAGTCGGATTGTCACACCGGTGTTATATGGTTCATACATTTTACTTGAACGTTTACGACCTCGGTTAAATTGTGTTTAGTTTATTCCCGTGTCACAAAATTCTCATTTTCCTGCTATTGTTCTCTATCATGGGATTTAAGATTATATAGGATTTTTATAGAACGTATATTATCAAGTGATTAAAATCTTACTTAAACCGTAGGACTCGACAAGTCAGAGAAGGAGATTCCCGACCATGATACGAACCCGAACAACTGCAAGAATCGTGGTTGAAACTGAAAGTTTATAAATGCTGAGTTTTCGCTTCAGTCTTGGTTCCGGTTCAGAGTCGGCGACCTAGAATCTTGCGTTGGTTGTTTCTGAACTTTAACTTGTGGTGGTGTTTCCCCCAAAACTGGAGGTCGAAGACTTCCAGAATCAAATTGACCGGAACATGGTATGGTGTTGTTGGTTTGATGGCGCGTCGGTTGTTGACTATAAGTAGCCTTGATTTCTGGTGTTTTCCTTACTTTATGAGCCGTTGTTTTAGCTAGGAAGGAAAATAGGAACAGTTGTATGAAACCAAGAAATAATCAATGCTGATGGCCAATCAAATTGAGAAGATTTGTGCGAGGGTTTAGAAGCAAGACCAGGTGGTGGAAGAATTTTAGTGGAAGTCAATTTTCCAGCCAATAGAATTGGGTTCGTTGTTCAAAACGTTCGTGCATTTATTGATGGTCGGTTATGTGCATATATGGTGAATTAATTTTTTGGTTATATGTTTAAGCTTCATGACCAGAAACGTATTGAAGTGGTTATTAAAGCAAAAGGATTATTTCCATAGTAATTGATAATTAATTGTGAAAATTAGTTTTGTACGGGTTGATTTCTAAGTCGAGTTTTTGATCGGTTTGTTTCGGTTAAAGTTACTATCGAGTGTTAATAAACGAGATTTTCACGATTAATATTGTTGGTGTATCGGGTAAATCATTTTAGCGTAGTTAGTCAAATAATAACCATCTCAACGTTTATTTAGTTAAATCGGTTATTCCTATAACTCGATTGTTCAGGAATTAACTCGCTCAATTTGTTGAGACTTGCAATTTATTAAATCAAAGTTTGTTAAATATTTATTTATTTTAAATCTTTTTATTTGTTTCTAAATTGTATATTTACATTTTTATATATGTAATTATTTGCGAGTATTATAATTTTACCCCTCTTAAAAAATTTCGTCCTCGAAATTGTAGAGTTTACAGAACAACTTTTTTTTTAAAATTTATAGACTTATTTATTTTAATTTAACTATTTCTATGCTGGCATTTTTGTACTAGTTTTGTTACAATACTCGTGTTAATTATAAATTTTTTTTATAACCTCTGAATACTGTAGATACAACACACACAAAACAGTAAAATCATATAAAGAGCATATCATCAAGTAATATTATAATCTTTAATGCTTACTCATTATAATAGAGGATTCAGTCAATAGTTAGTGCTTAATAACTATTCTATTATGAATGTGCACAATCATAATAGATGCTCATATTGTCAAAACTTAAGAGAGACTATGATTCATCGTATCTTAATTTCATAAGTTCCTAATATTTAGAATTCGTATAATATGAATTAATAACTACAAGCACAACAATTATATGATGCATTGTATTTCCTATCACTCGCATCACTAAAGTTCAGAATATGTTTCATCTTGAGTTTGAATGCGATATAAAACTCAACTTATTTCCGCTGATCAAATGACTTCCAGATAAACATCAATCGTATTCAGTTGTACAAAACAACTTTCGTGCTTACATAGTTTGTAGATCAATCGCCTCATATTGTTGAATATATCATAAAAAAGCAAAAGTTGAGGAAGTAACCTTGTGGCATGAAATATACACAATAAATTCTAAATTCATATCGAGATGGTTAGATTTAAATTTCTGTCTTAACTTCTTAATTACATAAAACGTTAAGGCCAGACCGAATTCCATTTTAGTTTAGTTAGGTTCTTATGTGTGAGTAGAGTTCTCTTTAACTTTAGTGAAGTGGAATTGAAATGATTCATTATTTTAACGTCTGTTTATTCGCTTTCCTTCAACATGCATGTGTTCTAATATTTTGATATCATTAGCCTTCAACATAAATTATGTCAACACGTAGATTGTAATTTTCGGTCATGTGTACACTTTGATTGAGGATTTAAATATAAATTTTGTTAGTCTTTTTCCACGATTTTTTTTAATTACGTGTTTTTTTTTCATATCATGTACTTCGATCATTCATTAATGGCATAGGATATTGAATTCCTCATTTGGCATACGTTATGTAGATCAAACTCTCTATAGGTGCATTATTGGATCTTTGATGTATCTCACTACATTAAGGCCAGACATCATGTATGCAACATGTGTCTATGCAAGATACCAATATGCCCCTAAACAATCCCATTTAACATTTTTGAATTGGATACTTAGATACCTAAAAGGTACTCCTATACTAGGTATTTAGTATCATGTACTAAGTTTCTTTACATGTTAGGCATGATAAATATGATTTAATAAATTAATAAATATGGTTAAAAATACATTTCATAAACCTTGTATCACTATATAAAAGGATAATTCTCAAATTATACTAACAACGGATAAAGGAAAAAACACTGATAAAACAACCGTGGTTCCTTTCTCAGTGGTTATCGTAAACCAAGGATAGACTTCAGTAGTTATACTAACCACTCCCTTATATCTATCCGCGGTTATAATCAATCCGTTTTTACATTTTTAACACTCTGTTGTTTCTGACACATCCGTGATTGTCCCTACGGTAACTTATCGGAGGTTTAAACCATTCCGTGGTTAAAATCTTTTTCACTCTATGGTTATAATCTTTTTCCCTCCGTGGTTATTAGATCTTGATAATTATGCCTTATTTGACTCTCACTAATTACTCTAATGACTTGGCACCCTACAATTAATGGATTTGACACTCATTAATTGTTTTACGGCTAAAATATCTTTTCCATTTTCCAATTCTACCCCTTGATCTCATTAACTACTGATCATCTTTCCCATTTATTTAAATCAGTTGTTCATCTCTTGCGTAGTTATATTAATATGTTCTTACCCTAATTTATCTGAAAAACTCCATGATCATCTTTCTGATCAAGAAATTAATTTTTTTAACTCAGAACTCAAAAATGTTGCTTATTGTAAAGGACAACCGCTTGTCAGGCATGTTGCCTGGCTCGACACACTTACACTGACTTTGACTGAGCTTGTTGCTCATGATGTTTGTGTGTAACGGCATCAGACAAGGCTTCATCCCTAACAAACCATTGTCTGTACTTTAGGGTATGCATGATCATACTGGCTTGTCTTATGTTTACAGGTTTGGCCAATGGGTAAAACCCTAAGGTAAAACTTTAATTTTGTTATAAGTAGTGGCAGTTTCTCCAAATGAAACCACGGACTTTTGCAACGGTTATATTTTTCCTTATTTATCTCTCTAAAGTTAAGGCAAAATTTATAATCGTGTTATGTTCATGAAACTGCTCTTTGATCTTCATTGAATCCACGGCGTCTGAAGCTTTGAAACTCATGCCGGTTCATAACTTTGCAGCCTACCTCACCAAGTCTTCTAAGTACCCCCACTATCATGAGGTCGTCGACATTCTGGTAAACTCTTTTGATTACACTGCTCTTACTCTTGACCCTCCAATCTCTGAGTCTGCCCTAAATCAGTTTTGGGCGAACTCTGCTTTGGTGTCAAAGGAGGACTCTGTTGAAAGCATTACCTTTCTGCTTGCTGGTCAACAAGTCTCCATTACCCCCTCTAAACGTATTGTTGCCCTTAATCTGGGTGATATTGATGCACCCACCACTGTTCCTCTTAAACTTCTTCACAATGTCTTTGTTTAGTGTGATTATCAGGGAGATCTAAAGAATAGAACCTTGTACAAAGCCTATTTTTATCCTAAGTAAAAGTTTCTGTATCACACCATTCTGCAATTTCTTTCTTAGAAAACAACTAGTTGGGTAGAAATATCGTATGACATGCAATATGTCATGTATGCAATTCTTTACAATGAAAGAGTCAATCTGTCCAAATAATTTTTGACCACTTGGTGCATCACCAAAAGAGTCCCAAATTTTTGTTGTACCCTAGTTTTGTGATGGCATGTCTGTTTGCTGATGTTAATATTGTTTGTCATATTGCTTCTCTTTCTAATGTCAAGAGCATTGACAAGCAAGTGTTCTCAAGATTGAACACTGGGGCCAAACTCATGGATGACACTGTACACACAATGAACCTTGGTGAACCCACATCCACCTCTTCTTCCACACCTGTTAAGGTACCTACCAAAAGGAAAGCATCCACAAAAGCCCCCAAACCTAAAAAGCCCAAAAAGACTGTTCAGGAAGCTGAGATCCCTGAGCAAGTCTCTGTCCACACTGGACAGGTAGATCCATCTATTCCATCCTCACAGATGGATCCTGAATCTTACCCCCATCTAGCTCCTGAACAATCCTCACAACAAGAAGATGTTGTAATCCAAAGGGATCCCACACAAACCACTAAAGTGTCACTCGACACTTTGATAGCAGTCCAATCTCCCAAGGACACTTCTGTCTCTTCACCACAAAAAGCCCTGACTCTATTGCCCAAATTATCCATGAGATTGAATCTAATTTTGAGAAAATTGGTTCTCCTCCACCCTCACCGATTTAGGAGTAGCCCTTCACACCTCAGCTCAAAATCATCAATCTCCTGCCTATGGAGAAGATGATGAGATCAGGGTGTCTAGTCCATCTAGTCATCATAATCATATATCTGGAGCATCCATCTCACATGAAAGCCCAATGGGTCTTCATCTGGATGGATCAGGCTCTAAGACTCCAGCTATGGAAACAACCAATGATGTTCTTGAAACTGAGGTTGGAAATCCCCAGAACCAAGCAAAAGGGGTACATGACAATCCTGAGATGGACTCAGGTCATGCTAAAAGTGACTCCCTAGTCAGGGATTCGGATGATATCCGTAAAAGGTTGGATGAGTCAGATCCCAAACTAAAGGATTTGACGGCTACTATTTCTCATATTCAGGTTGATGTGGCCAAGCTCACTAAGCTAGTCACAAAAGCCTTGAATAACCAAGTCCTCCAACCCCAATCCATCCCAATGCAGGCACCTTCACTTGAAGGTTCCCCAAACACTCCACCTACTTCCACTGCACCCACTTCTTAACACCCATCTCACCACTTTCTTCACCAATTTTACCAAATACTTCCTTACCACCAAGAAGCTACAACTGGATCTCCTGAAAATTTTAGTAGACTCCAAATTTTTTTCTTTACAACATGAGGTGGGTAATCATACTCTTTTTCTGGAGTCTCTCAAGCATCAACAAGAATCATCCCGTGGAGAATATTATTGGATCGCTTTCAGAAAGAGTTCTTACCCATAGCAGATCTATTTCGGTTCAAACCGCCTTACTTGAATGAACCATCACACGCAGTCAATCAGGTCGAAATAATTCTTGTTTACATTCTTGCTTTATTTCGCAGGTAGAACCCAGGAATGTCAAGATGGCTCTAGAGGAGTCAAGCTGTGTTGAAGCAATGCAAGAAGAGTTGATGCAGTTTCAAAAGCTCCAAGTGTGGAATCTGGTTCCATTGCCCAAGGTGAAACTGCCAATTGGAACCAGATGGGTCTTTAGAAACAAAAGGGATGACTCTGGTGTTATCATCAAAAATAAGGCAAGGTTGGTAGTTCAGGGCTTCTACCAGCAAGAGGGTATCCACTACGAAGAATTCTTTGCACCGGTTGCAAGACTTGAGGCAATCCTCATTTTCTTGGCCAATGCTTCCTACATGAACTGCATTGTTTATCGGATGGATGTGAATACGAATTTTTTGTATTGAAAGGTCAAGGAAGAGATATATGTATGTCAAACTCTCGGGTTCGGGAATTCGTAGTATCCCGACCATGTATAAAAGCTAGACAAAGCCTTGTACGGTCTTCATCAAGCACCATGAGCATGGTATGCTACTCTCACGGATCATCTTCTAGCCAATGGATATACCCGTGGAGCCATAGATCAGACACTATTCGTTCGTACAGGGAATATTACTTAATTCTTATCCAGATCTATGTGGATGATATTATCTTCAGTTCAACGAGCTCGGTGCTTTGTAAGGAATTTGAAGTCGTAATGAAGTAGAAGTTTTAGATGGGTGCTATGGGGGAGATGACCTTCTTCTTAGGTCTCCAGTTAAAGTAAGATCAGAAGGGGGTGCTGATTCATCAGGGCAAGTATGTGACATATATTCTTACCAAGTTCAACATGTTGGACTCCAAGCCCCCCTCCACTCCTATGATTGCTCGTCATGTCTAGACTTCAGATTCAGAAGGTGAAGTTGTTGATCAACATCTTTACAGATCGATGATTGGATCATTGAGGTACCTCACCGCAAGCAGACCCGACATCATTTTCTCTGTATGTCAGTGTGCCAGATATCAAGCGAATCTGAAGGCTTCTCATCTGATTGATGTCAAGAGAATCTTTCGCTACCTCGTCGGGAAACCTCATCTCGGTTTGTGGTATTCTAAGAACTCTGAGTTCAATTTATTTGCTTACTTTGACAGTGATTTTGGTGGTTTCAATTTAGACAGGAAGTCAACCACAGGTGGATGTTAGTATCTGGGAGATCGCCTTGTCTCATGGCAATGCAAGAAGCAGACAACCGTATCCACTTTCAATGCAGAAGCTGAGTACGTCGCTGCCTCTAGTTGTTGCTTTCAGATCATCTGCATGCAACAAAAGCTTCCTGATTACGGTTTGAATTTCATTGACTCTCCCATTTACCTTAATAATGAAGCAGTTCTTCAGATCGTCAAGAATCCGGTACAACATTCCAAAAGTTAACATATTGACATCCGGATTCACTTTATCTGGGACTGTTTCGAACGTAAGTTGATCCATCATGAAATAGTCTACACAGAAGACAATCTGGCGGATCTTTTCACTAAACCGTTCGATACAGCTCGCTTCCGCCATCTGCTTGCCTCAATCAAACTAATAAGTTTTGATAAAAACAATTTTTGTAAATACATTAAAGTTTGTGTTTTCTATTTATTTAATTTTTAGATCACAAATTTAGGGGGAGAATATTTACAAAAAGAACAAAAAGATTTTCGGTTTTTGAGTCTGTTTATAAGTTTAGAAAATTTCAAAAACTACAAAAAGATTTTTGGTCCTTAAGATGGTCTAAAAGTTTAGGTGTAGTGAAATTTAAGAATAATACAAAAAGATTTTATCTTTTCAAAAATTTAAGAAAAATACAAAAAGATTTTACCTTTTCAAAAGTTTAAGAAAAATACAAAAGTATTTTATTTGGACAGACATGTGAATGGTTTAATGGGAAGTGAAATGATTTATGACACTCAGAAATTTACTACCTTAGTCTAATTTCCAAGGAATAACAACTTTAGATAAGTATAAATCACTAAGAAATTAAAGCACGTTTTCCTATAAAAGGATTAGATATGATCATTCAAAAAAATATTAAAATATAAATAAGTGAGAAGTATTGGAAAATCATAATAACTTGACAAATGCAATAACCAGTAGAAAATTTTTGATCATAAATCTTATCTTTGAATTATGGATAAACGAGCGAAAATCATTGGTGCAATATAATTATTTTTAAGGTTGGGTTTCTATAAGAAAATTATTTTAAGGTGGTCAAATTTCTGATAAAGATTTTATCCCATAAAATTGACCTACCTCAACCTTGAACTTGTCCAAAGTTCTTGATTTTATTTTATTTATTTTACTTAGAATTTTTAAATAAAATTATTTCACAAAAATAGGTATTCGAAATCAGGTATTCGAAATCAAGTTCACGAAGGTGAGTACACGAACTTCGTGTACTCCCATGCTATAAAAACCAAGTGGACCTCTCATTTTCGAGTACCAGCTTTCGAGAACTCCAGTTTCACTTTCTAGGCGATCTCCTTAACTAGACTATTTTTAGAAACTCCACTCTGACCATCTTGTCGATATACTATAGGCGAACCTAGGTATAGATTTTTATACAATTTTGACCGTTAAATAAGAAGTTGTCAAATAAAAACCAATTTCGAGTACAGATCCTTTTATCAGGTAATAGGGATACTCTAAAGATTCCATTAGTTTGTATCAACGTTCCAACAAAAATACGGTCGAACTCTTCTTTGGTGTCAAGGTAATCGCGATGAATAGTCATCGACTTCGGGGAAAAGCTAGAAGAATGGGACCCATTAGTTATGTATCAATGTTCCAACAAAAATACGGTCGAACTCTTCAACCGGGTTATTCTATTCCACCTCTCAGAAAGAAAATAACTTTAATCAAAATACTTAATAGCATGGCGATACATTTATACAAAACTTATACCCCAAGTACATGCAATGGAACCGTAGACAGTCAAGTGAAATCCAATACACGAAATAATTTTATCTATGGACAACATCATTGCGGTAAAGGTCATAATACCAGCGGAATCATTACTGTAGGGCATAGAGGGGGAGGTCATAAGCGTCCATACTGTAAAATAGATTTTCGACGGAATGAAAAAGACATATATGGTAGAATCGTAACCATAGAATACGACCCGAATCGAAATGCATAAATTTGTCTCATACACTAAAGGGATCTTGAGAAGAGATATATTTTACATCCCAGGAAGGCTATAATTGGAGATACCATTGTTTCTGGTACAGAAGTTCCTATAAAAATGGGAAATTCCCTACCTTTGAGTGCGGTTTGAACTATTGATTTACGTAATTGGAAGTAACCAATTTGGTTTACGACGAAACCTAGAAATCAGTCACTGATCCAATTTGAGTACCTCTACAGGATAGACCTCAACAGAAAACTAAAGAGTAACGGTATCAAGTGATTGAGTTCAGTAGTTCCTCATATAAAATTATTGACTCTAGAGATATAGTAATATGGAGAAGACAGAATTGTTTTAAGCACCGACAGAATCGGAAGCGCCCCTACTTTCAAAAAGAAGAGAACGGATTATTCACATTTCATTCTAAAAATTCCCCGGGGGGGAAAATAGAGATGTCTCCTACGTTACCCATAATATGTGGAAGTATCAACGTAATTTCATAGAGTCATTCGGTCTGAATGCTACATGAAGAACATAAGCCAGATGTTGGAACGGGAAGACTTAGGATGTAGAAGATCATAACATGAGTGATTCGACAGATTTTGATTCCAATATATCCACCCATGTAGTACTTCATTATACCATATATAAGATCCATCTGTATATATATATATCACTATCTACATCCAGAAAGCCGTATGCTTTGGAAGAAGCTTATATAGTTTGGGATGGGGTTTTAATTGATAAAAAATAAGAATCTACTTCAACCGATATGCTCATAGGCACGACCATACATAACATAGAAATCTCACTTGGAAAGGATGGACAATTAGCTAGAGCAGCGGGTGCTGTAGTGAAACTGATTGCAAAAGAAGGGAAATCGGCCACATTTAAATTAACTTCTGGGGAGGTCCGTTTGATATCCAAAAACTGCTCAGCAACAGTTGGACAAGTGGGGAATGTAGGGGTGAACCTGAAAAGTTTGGGTAGAGCCAGATCTAAGCGTTGGCTAGGTAAACGCCGTGTAGTAAGAGGAGTAGTTATGAACCCTGTAGACATCGACATGGGGGTGGTGAAGGGAGGGCCCTAATTGGTAGGAAAAAACCCACAACCCCTTGGGGTTATCATGCACTTGGAAAAAGAATTAGAAAAAGGAATAAATATAGTGATAATTTGATTCTTCGTCGCCATAGTAAATGGAATTCAAAGGAGCAAAATTGAAGGAGTTATGAAGGAAATTAAGTTCACGAAATTTGAAATTCGAGAGCACATCTTCTTGAACCGATCATCGTGAACTGGTCTTCGTGAACTTCTGTTCGTGAACACCTTTTCGTGAACTTAGTTTCGTGAACTCATTGAATATCATGAACTCAAGTTCCTTCATTTACTCCATCTATTTCGAGAACTCCTTGAGTTTCGAGAACTTAGCTGTTTCGAGAACTCCTTGAGTTTTGACATCTTGGTTGTTTCGAGAACTCAATTGTGACTTTGACTATTCATTGACTTAACCAGTTTGACTTTGACTTTGCTTTAACTTTGACTTTACAGTTGACTAACTTAACTTGTTTCTTTTTCAGATAGCTGAGCTACGGTTTGTTACCGACCACAACATGACATCATTTCTTGGTGATCCTCCCAAGAAAAACATGGTGTTTAAGTGTTTGATAGACGGACTCATACTTTCACTGGTCAACTTCGCCATAATGGAGTGTGTCACACCCCGAGCCGGCGGGGTTGGATCGAAGTTCCCGTCGGGCGGAAGGTTCTCGGGGCGCGATATCGTGAGTGATAATCGTGATGATCAGATTGTTTACATAGCATCAATGTTAAGAATAACTAAAGCACAATAGCATCAAACTAGGATTACAAAGTTAAATTACAGTTGACCATGTTTAGTAATTTAACTAAATAAACCTATCAGAAGAATCATATGTATCTATCTTGTATCTGTACAAGATATCAAAAGTGATTTGCTTTTGTAACAGAATCTGTGCTTTCCAAAAGTCTACTAGGTCCTCTATCAGAGTATCCTAGTATGCATTCCTGAAGTCTGATCCTATTCATGCGCATCACCTGAGAAAGCATGTAAGAAAAAAAGTCAACACAATGGTTGGTGAGTTCATGTAGTTTTAGTATTTGTAAAATAGCTTTTGCAAACCTCCTAGGTAAAACCTTGACCTCATTAACAACACATGTATCATCCAACTCGGTATGCTTATATATAGGGCATACCCCTGAGTCGAGCCTACGACCCGCCCAGATGCCGTCCCACCACATACTAAGTCGCATAGGACATTGTTGTTAATGATAATTAAGCATTTTACCTACTATCCAATTCATCCTTCATCATAGCTTTAGTTTACTGCTTCAAAGTTTACCAGTCTATAGCATTCGTATGTAATAGCTTCAATAAGTTTAACAAGCATCGTGTTTAAAAGTTTATGATATTGACCCAAAAGCATTCATGCATCCCCTCGGTAACAACCTTAATCTCATTAACACCACCTGTATCATCCAACTCGGTATGCTTATATATAGGGCATACCCCTGAGTCGAGCCTACGACCCGCCCAGACGCCTTCCCACCACATACTAAGTCGCATAGGACATTGTTGTTAATGATAATTAAGTGTCTTACCTACCCTCTATTTCGTTTATAGCTTTAGCATTATGTTTTAGTTTATAGCATGAGTGAACAGTGAGGAATCACTGTATGGCAAGCACTGAGAGACCATCAGTCTATTCCTCAAGTCCCGACTATGAAGGTCACCCTATGGCAAGCACTGGGAGACCATAATAGGTGCCTTCTAGTCCCGAACGTGAAGAACACCTGAAGGCAAGCACTGAGAGACCAACTATTTTTCTTCAAGTCCTGTTTAGGAAGAACACCTAAAGGCAAGCACTGAGATACCAACTATTGTTCTTCAAGTCCTGACTAGGAAGAACACCTGAAGGCAAGCACTGAGAGACCAACTATTGTTCTTCCATAGCCAATAGTTTTAGCATTCAAATAGTTCCACAACCGGTAAGGCAAGCACTTAAAGCATTTCAAGCATTCAAGCATAGTAAGCATATAGTATCAGCAAATAGCGTTAGCACTTAGCATGTAGCATTAGTGTTTAGCCTTAGCTTGTAGCATTGTAGCATGAGTGTTTAGCATTAGTGTGTAGCATTAGCATGTAGCATTGTAGCATTTAGTATAAGTGTTCAAGCTTTAGTATCGAGTACGTAGTTTAAGCATATAGTTTATAGCATAAGCATCAAGTGTATGGTTTAAGCATAGAGTTTATAACATAAGCATTAAGCATCTAGTTTAAGCTTCAAGTTTGTAGCATAAGCATCAAGAATTTGGGTAAAAGCATTTTTATAAATCATTTAAACATTGGTTATAACATAAGCATTAAGCATCTATTGTCGTACTGATGTTGTATTCACAGTCCTGTGTTTGATTAAACATTATTTGAGTTATGATCCCTTATTTGATTGTTCTTTTTGAAATCTGAGTTGTTAACTGAGTTGGTGTAGTGAAAATGACTCATTCTTGTGATTTTCATAAGAATGGTTCATGCTAATGAATTTTCACCCGAATGAGTCATTCTCCCGAATGAGTCCCGAATGAGCCAGTCGCCGAATGAGTCTCCCGAATGAGTCCTCCGAATGAGTCCCGAATGAGTCATTCGCCCGAATGAGTCACCCGAATGGCTCATTCTCCCGGCTCATACTCCCGACTCATACTCCCGACTCATACTCACCACTCATTCTCCTGACTCATTCTCCACTCATTCTCTCGACTCATTCTCCACTCATTCTCCCGACTCATACTCCCGACTCATACTCCTGACTCATACTCCCGACTCATACTCTCGACTCATACTCCGGCCATTCGCCCGAATGGCTCATTCTCGTGGGCCATTCGCCGGAACGGGTTTTCAGCCATGGGAGAAGATGATTTCGAGGTATGGTCGTATATATAGTGGTTTTGAGTGTGTTTAGATGGGTAACTCATTTAGAAGGTGTATGGGTCGAAAAAAAGGTGTTTTAAACCGATTAAAATTCGTTTTTTGTCGGGTTTGTAGAAAACCCTAAAAACGAAACTTCTCTCTAAGATTTCGAGACTTTGAGACGGAAATAGGGCCGATCCTTGGTACCTTTGTGTAGGGAATGTCGAGAGCTTCGATTTGGTGAAAGAATGAGGTGATTTGGTTGAGTTTTGAGTGAGTTATGGTAGAGAGAAGGTAGAGAGAGGGTGGCCGGATTAGGGTTTTTAGAGAGAGAGAAGGGTGTTTTATGAAGAAGATGAACTCATTGAGGGTTTTTATACCCCGGGTGAGTTCGGGTTCGTTTTGTTTGCTCGGTTCGCGTTTCCTTCGTGTTTCCGGAACGTAACGCGCGTATTTTTACGACTTTAAATAAAAATTAGTTTTAGTTTACGTTCCGAAGGCTGTGATTCCGAATAAATCTTTAAAATTTATTTGTCTTAAATTATTTATCGTAATTAATTATTTTGAGCGTTTCGTTAACTCGCGTCACTATTTCGCGTATTTTTACGTAATATAATTAAAATGAATTTATTTTACGTGTTTTCATTAAAAGAGTTTCCGTTTAATTTATTTCTGATGAGTTTCAAAATTGTAAAACAGGAAATATTATATTTCCTTAATTTTATTATCGTTCGTGCCGTTTTCGTTTTCGTTTCGTCAGAAAACGTCACTTACGCGTGTTTTCGTACAGAGCGCTAACTGTACGAACACGATCGTACGTTTCACTTTCTGATTTTGTTTTCTACTTTGCAGTCATCATTTCAGATCGTTAAACTTTCAGATCTATTCGTACAAATCGTCACCTGTACGAATAATTCGTCGGTTTAGCATTCAGTAACAACAACTGTCATAGCTTTGTTCTGTTTATCCTGGAATACGTTTATACATACTAGCATCAAATCAAGTATCTGTGTGTCAGGTTTGTGTTGTCTGATATGTTTCTGACTGTTAAACCATCAGGTTTTAAATCATATTTCAGACAATCGCATCATAGTTTCATGTTAAGCCAGATGTGTAAATAGTATCAACATAGTTTCACGTAACGTGTACCTGAGTTACTGTGCAAATTACTGTTCCGGTGACGGTTCCGGCACAGATGTTACAGTCTGCCCTTGTTAAAGAAATTTCATCCCGAAATTTAAAAGTTATTATCAGTTACAACTTTCTTTGTAACAACTGGGGGATGACTTTGTTTGGCATGATGTCCCTACGCTCCCAAATGAGCTCTGGGTTGCTTTTGGAATTCCCACTAAGTTTACTAGTTGAAATACGGTTTCGTTCCGTGCTTGACTTCACACTTCCGTAGTTCCTATTGATTTGTCTATGAAATGCATGTGTAAGCCTTTCACACCAGCTCGATCGATTTGATCGAGAGTTAATCTGCCAATCATTTCCTGTGATCTATCCTCTAAGTCGTATCATGCTTAGGTCTATGTCATTTATACCATCTGGTTCCACGTATGATGAGTCTTTTATGTTGACTTATTCATCATGAGTCAGATGTATCTTGTTTTCGTCTCCTGGTGTAATTGCCTTAAGTATGATTCGTCAAGTATTGCCTCAGAGTTTTGCTCGTCTTATTGCTTTGTGTAATCTTTGCATCATTTTAACATCTTATTGTTCAAAACTAATTGATGCTATGAGCATCAATTGTTACACCACTTTAGTGTTAGCTGTGGTTTCCTAAGTATGTTGTATACATTAACTAAGGATTCCTTCATTGTTTCTACCACCTGACAGAATTTTCTAGGCTTCCATGGAATACCTATGTGGTTATACTAATATCAACAAGATACATTCCTGGTGCATACTAGTATCACAATGAAACAAGCACTTACGGGTTAGAGCATATCACATACCATTACCCATCTTTGGCCTACCCTTGTCTTGTATTCGCAACTGATTCTCCCGGTCTACTTATCTAGTTTAACCATGATTTCAGCATATTCTTAACATTCATCCTTTCCTTAACATCCTAGAACTGAAATTCTCCAAATTAAGTAACTCGAGTTCTATAAGGTCTAGGTGAAAAGTGACAGCTTACACACTAGTTTTAGCATCTCGACTTTTTATAGCTTTTAGTGTTCTAATTGGATAAGGTTCACTTTCTAGTTACAATAGTTAAACTATAATCAAGAATTACCCTATCCTTTACTTAGTCGTTTAATGCTTATTTGACCTAAGAATTTCTTAGGTTACTATTCTGATTATTTTATCGGCACCGAGTTTGCTCACAGTTACCTGAGACTTATTGTTTCTAAAATCACAACAGATTATGCATTTCTAGCTTATACATCAATAAATATTTCATCATATCATAATGAAATTTGCATACCTATGGAGTCATCGGACTCCGAGTGATCTCCAGGAGCTGGTAAAGCAAGTAATTCCTCTGTGATTACTGGGTCAGCTGGAAGCATCCTCCTAGGGCAGTCCCACGCGAAATGTCCGAGCATTCCGCACTTGTAGCAGTTGTGGTTATCTTGAGAGGGAGTAGAGGTACTTGCTCTTTGTTCTTGTTTCCTGGTGGAAATAAACCGACATTGTTGGATTCAGTGTCCGTATTTCCCACAATTCAGACAGTGTCTACAAGGTTTCTTCTCGTCATGGTGAAAACCACATTTGGCACATTTAGGAGATGTGCCAAAATATTGACGGGGAATATGGGTCATGGGCGTTCTGCATTGTTGCATCCAGTGGCATGTTTTCCCACAGCATGTGCACTGCACACATGGGAGTTCAGCTCGATGATAATTATGACAGACTGGGCAGTGAGGGGTTTTTCCCTCACATTGGGCACGCATCCCTGAAATCGGACCGGGTAGGATTTGACTGATGGGTGTAGCGTCAATGTAGTTCACAGTTCTCTTTCGCCTTTTTGCAGAATGACGTTTAGGTTTCTTGCTGGTTCCTCCTTTTTCCGGTTCCTTCTTCTCTGCAGACAGGGGTGGGAAGTTCATAGCGAACTCCTCACTTTTCCGGATCCAGGTGATGATTCTAGGAAGAACCGACATCAACTCTTCAGTGATCAGAGTTGCGAGTGCATCGACTGCTGGATCCATCTCTTGTGAAGGAATAGACGGCGATGGTTGTTTTCTTGGTGGCATTCTGATCGTAACCAATAGGATATCAGTTAGTGCAATGATCGAATGCAGAAGACATAATGCAAGTATATACCTAATTCCTATGTTCTCTTCATGAAGGGTCCCTACGTTATAGTCTAGGTCAAACCGTTTAAGTAAATGACCTATTATTCTCTATAACATTGAGCTCTGATACCAATCTGTCACACCCCGAGCCGACGGGGTTGGATTGAAGTCCTCGTCGGGCGGAAGGTTCTCGGGGCGCGATATCGTGAGTGATAATCGTGATGATCAGATTGTTTACATAGCATCAATGTTAAGAATAACTAAAGCACAATAGCGTCAAACTAGGATTACAAAGTTAAATTACAGTTGACCATGTTTAGTAATTTAACTAAATAAACCTATTAGAAGAATCATATGTATCTATCTTGTATCTGTACAATATATCAAAAGTGATTTGCTTTTGTAACAAGATCTGTGCTTTCCAAAAGTCTACTAGGTCCTCTATCAGAGTATCCTATTATGCATTCCTGAAGTCTGATCCTATTCCTGCGCATCACCTGAGAAAGCATGTAAGAAAAGAAAGTCAACACAATGGTTGGTGAGTTCATGTAGTTTTAGTATTTGTAAAATAGCTTTTGCAAACCTCCTAGGTAAAACCTTGACCTCATTAACAACACATGCATCATCCAACTCGGTATGCTTATATACAGGGCATACCCATGAGTCGATCCTACGACCCGCCCAGATGTCGTCCCACCACATACTAAGTCGCATAGGACATTGTTGTTAATGATAATTAAGCATTTTACCTACTATCCAATTCATCCTTCATCATAGCTTTAGTTTACTGCTTCAAAGTTTACCAGTCTATAGCATTCGTATGTAATAGCTTCAATAAGTTTAACAAGCATCGTGTTTAAAAGTTTATGATATTGACCCAAAAGCATTCATGCATCCCCTCGGTAACAACCTTAATCTCATTAACACCACCTGTATCATCCAACTCGGTATGCTTATATATAGGGCATACCCTGAGTCGAGCCTACGACCCGCCCAGACGCCGTCCCACCACATACAAAGTCGCATAGGACATTGTTGTTAATGATAATTAAGCGTCTTACCTACCCTCTATTTCATTTATAGCTTTAGCATTATGATTTAGTTTATAGAATGAGTGAACACTGAGGAATCACTGTATGGCAAGCACTGAGAGACCATCAGTCTACTCCTCAAGTCCCGACTATGAAGGTCACCCTATGGCAAGCACTGAGAGACCATAATAGGTGCCTTCTAGTCCCGAACGTGAAGAACACCTGAAGGCAAGAACTGAGAGACCAACTATTGTTCTTCAAGTCCTGACTAGGAAGAACACCTGAAGGCAAGCACTTAGATACCAACTATTGTTCTTCAATTCCTGACTAGGAAGAACACCTAATGGCAAGCACTGAGAGACCAACTATTGTTTTTCCATAGCCAATAGTTTTAGCATTCAAATAGTTTCACAACCGGTAAGGCAAGCACTTATAGCATTTCGAGCATTCAAGCATTGTAAGCATATAGTATCAGCAAATAGCGTTAGCACTTAGCATGTAGCATTAGTGTTTAGCATTAGCTTGTAGCATTGTAGCATGAGTGTTTAGCATTAGTGTGTAGCATTAGGATGTAGCATTGTAGCATTTAGTATAAGTGTTCAAGGTTTAGTATCGAGTACGTAGTTTAAGCATATAGTTTATAGCATACGCATCAAGCGTATGGTTTAAGCATAGAGTTTATAACATAAGCATTAAGCATCTAGTTTAAGCTTCAAGTTTGTAGCATAAGCATCAAGAATTTGTGTAAAAGCATTTTTATAAATCATTTAAACATTGGTTTAAAATGTATAACATGCTTCTCAGTCCCGAAGTAAAATCAAAATATTTAGAAAAGGGACAAATGAACTCACCTTGTTGTTGTAGTGGTTGACTAAGACTCAAAAATGCACGCGCTCACTGTTGTCGTACTGATGTTGTATTCACAGTCCTGTGTTTGATTAAACATTATTTGAGTTATGATCCCTTATTTGATTGTTCTTTTTGAAATCAGAGTTGTTAACTGAGTTGGTGTAGTGCAAAAGACTCATTCTTGTGATTTTCATAAGAATGGCTCATGCTAATGAGTTTTCACCCGAATGAGTCATTCTCCCGAATGAGTCCCAAATGAGCCAGTCGCCTAATGAGTCTCCCGAATGAGTCATCCGAATGAGTCTCCCGAATGAGTCCCGAATGAGTCATTCGCCCGAATGAGTCACCCGAATGGCTCATTCTCCCGGCTCATACTCCCGACTCATACTCCCGACTCATACTCACCACTCATTCTCCTGACTCATTCTCCACTCATTCTCCCGACTCATTCTCCACTCATTCTCCCGACTCATACTCCCAACTCATACTCCAGACTCATACTCCCGACTCATACTCTCGACTCATACTCCGGCCATTCGCCCGAATGGCTCATTCTCGTGGGCCATTCGCCGGAACGGGTTTTCAGCCATGGGAGAAGATGATTTCGAGGTATGGTCGTATATATGGTCGTTTTGAGTGGGTTTAGATGGGTAACTCATTTAGAAAGTGTATGGGTCGAAAAAAAGGTGTTTTAAACCGACTAAAATTCGTTTTTTGTCGGGTTTGTAGAAAACCCTAAAAACGAAACTTCTCTCTAAGATTTCGAGACTTTGAGTTGGAAATAGGGCCGATCCTTGGTACCTTTGTGTAGGGAATGTCGAGAGCTTCGATTTGGCGGAAGAATGAGGTGATTTGGTTGAGTTTTGAGTGAGTTATGGTAGAGAGAAGGTAGAGAGAGAGGGTGGCCGGATTAGGATTTTTAGAGAGAGAGAGAAGGGTGTTTTATGAAGAAGATGAACTCATTGAGGGTTTTTATACCCCGAGTGAGTTCGGGTTCGTTTTGTTTGCTCGGTTCGCGTTTCCTTCGTGTTTCCGGAACGTAACGCGCGTATTTTTACGACTTTAAATAAAAATTAGTTTTAGTTTACGTTCCGAAGGCTGTGATTCCGAATAAATCGTTAAAATTTATTTGTCTTAAATTATTTATCGTAATTAATTATTTTGAGCGTTTCGTTAACTCGCGTCACTATTTCGCGTATTTTTACGTAATATAATTAAAATGAATTTATTTTACGCGTTTTCATTAAAATAGTTTCCGTTTAATTTATTTCTGATGAGTTTCAAAATTGTAAAACAGGAAATATTATATTTCCTTAATTTTAATATCGTTCGTGCCGTTTTCGTTTTCGTTTTCGTTTCGTCAGAAAACGTCACTTACGGGCGTTTTCGTACAGAGCGCTAACTGTACGAACACGATCGTACGTTTCACTTTCTGATTTTGTTTTCTACTTTCCAGTCATCATTTCATAGCGTTAAACTTTCAGATCTATTCGTACAGATCGTCACCTGTACGAATAATTCGTCGGTTTAGCATTCAGTAACAACAACTGTCATAGCTTTGTTCTGTTTATCTTCGCATACGTTTATACATACTAGCATCAAATCAAGTATCTGTGTGTCAGGTTTGTGTTGTCTGATATGTTTCTGACTGTTAAACCATCAGGTTTTAAATCAGATTTCATTCAATCGCATCATAGTTTCATGTTAAGCCACATGTGTAAATAGTATCAACATAGTTTCACGTAACTTGTACCTGAGTTACTGTGCACTTTACTGCGCAAATTACTGTTCCGGTGATGGTTCCGGCACAGATGTTACAGAGTGTCCACTGATTATTTCTAGCTTCATACACGATTTCTGGAACTCAATCGCCGAGAGCACCGACACTAACAGAAATGTATGTTTGATTGGAGACAAAGATTCTGATCCTATGGAGTTACATCAGGACTACATTCAGAGCACTATTTTCTGGATGGGGTATGAGGGTCTTTACCCTCCAATCAAGAAGAATCTCCAGCATCCGTATTGGAGATAACTTGCACATATCGTGACTCAGTGTCTTTCTGGACGCAAAGGAGGATGTGATGTACTTAACCAGATGCTGAGTACATGTATGGTAGCCATTGTTCTAGGTTTAGATTTCAACTTTTCAATGATGATCTTCCGAGATATGTACGACAACATCAAGGGGAAGTGGAAGGAAAGATTCTTGGCATTCCCGAGGTTCATTCAAAGTATGACCAACCGAAGACACAAGAATCTTATACCTACTGTTGGAACTCTACCCCTGAAGAGGATGAAGGAAGACATCTTCTCTTACATGACCATGAACAAGAAAGGAAATAAGGTGTTTACTGGTGCTCGACCCTTAGAGAAATTTGGCAGACTGTTTGCCGGTTTAGATGAAGACATTGCGGATCATGGCTCACCTGTGGTCTTTGTTGCATAAGAGCGTGATCAAGCTCCTGCTGGTACAACTGAAGAGGCTACCAAAGCAGTTCAGGCTACATCTTCTGAGTCATCAGAAGGAGAAGTTGAGCTCGCCAAGAAGCCTGGCCATTTGACTCCACCTCGTGCAAGAGCAGATGCTGATGAGCAAGATGCTGATTATGTCCCATGTCCTGAGAATACTCCCAATTAGAAAAGGATGAAGATGGTGTCCAAGAGACCCAGGGATCCTCGCCTAAAGAAGAGGATGATTTCAAGGACATTCATGCCCACTTCTGAGAGACAACCACCTAAACAACAAACCACCAAACCATCCACTAACACATCCACATCAACCCAAGTAGCCAAACCACCACATACTTCTAAAACCACCCAAGTCAACATTCCACCACAAACATCCACCACCACTCAAAGCATCCAAGCTTTTGGACCACCATCAGCACAACCATTTAAACCACCATCACCTCCACACACACAAACCTCACCACTTGATTCTCCAAATCCCATTCATTTTTCTCAACCTCCACCATCCCTACCTAAAACCAGAGTTGATAATGGCAAGGCTTCGATTGATGATTCTTCACCTTATATGCCCGAAAACATGCTTGTCAATCTGGTGTTCCTTCAAGAGCGAGGGTTTGCTCTTGAACAAGATTCAGCCGCCAAAGATCGTATCATTGAGAACCTGCGAGAAGGGGTGCTCAGATTCTGTGATCACATCAACAAGCATCACAATGAACTAAAATTGTGAAAGAAAGAAAATCCAGTGCTACAAAAGGAAATTGAAGCTCGAAAAGGAGCCAAGCCTGCAAAAATAGAAGAGAAAGTGGATGAAGACAAAAAGAATGATGATGACAATGATGATGAGAAGAAGCATGAAGATGATGTGAAGAAGGATGATGATGACAAGAAGAAAGAAGAAAGATGATGATGATGATGATGATGATAATGATGATGGTGGAGATGATGATCAGGGTAATGACGACCCTAGTAATAAAGATGATGAGCCCGCGGATGATCAGGGCGGAGATGATTCCGGATATCCTTCTTCATCTGGCAAACCCTTAGACGAGTATGATGATTTATTTCGGTATCTTCCTAAGAACTTTCTCTTTAAAGGTTTCGAGGAAGAGCTGAAGGATGTAGGACTCAGATACATGTTCACAAACATTACTATGGATGCTGTTTATGATGCTGTCTGTGAGCAAGAACATGGAGAGTTATTCGGATCTTCCTCGGGAGCATCTAAGGAAGAAAAAGCTGAAAACAACATACTCGGAAGCATCACCACGGATCCATATGTAGACTATTTGTATGCTCACAAATATGTCGATGCACTATGACAGGAGTTCATTTCCCTCGGAAATGTTATTGAGAGCTGGTTCGATAAGAAGAATGACTGGACTCCTGCTCCTATTGAAGTGCAAAAGTCTTGGATTGCTCTAGGACATTTTGAGGAGGAACATGAAGTCACATATACTGCTGGTTCCAGAGACTTATTTGGAGTCCGCAACAACAGATCTGAAGTCGCTAACTGGATGTTTGATAAGGAGAAGCAGTTGTACATAGTCAAGAGGCTCAACGACAAGTTGGAGTATTATAAATGACCTCAAGACTTCTTCTCTTTGCCCAAGATTGATATTAGGAGCATCAACAGAGCCGTGTTCTATAATCCTTTTAAAGATAGTCAGGCACATCTGTTTGCCAAATTCGTGAAGGATCAGTGCGAAAAGGACTTTCCTACAATGAAGACTTCAAAAGGAAAGAGATATGTTTCAAAGTGTATACTTGATCCGGTCACGAAAGAACCGTGGATTTATTACAAGTATCCTCCTCCGAAGATCGAAAAAGCAGTCTCAGTATCATTGAGGGTACCTGATAACTCGTTGAAGAAATTCGATTTTTGGTACTTTGATGAAAACACATTTGCAGCAGTTATCGTGAAAGATGAGAAAGATTTGGTTATCGTTCTAGTCCTACTGGACTTGCTGAAATTCAGAAATGATGACGTGCAGGTGCTTCACGATAACCCCATATGCACCTATGGTGGTTGCGATGAGGAGGCGAAGCCATTTACTCTAGTTATTGCATTGGTGATGGCTCACAAGTTTTACTCAGGTGTTGGTCCTCATTCGCTTACGCTTGCCATTGATTGATTTTGTCAGTCTAGGGGTAGTTTGTAGAGCCCAGCCTGAGGACGAAGACTAACAAAATCAATATGTGACCAGATGAAGACAAAGGTTTGCAATTTTTGTGTACTCATGTATTTCGTGTACTTTTGATTTTCTTGTACTTGTCCTTTTCATGTACATAGTTTCGAATAATCATAGGGTAGTATAAATAGACGTGTTTTGTACCGCTCTAGGGTTGGATTCTTGAGACCGAGCTCTCTAGACGTATTGAGGCTGGTCTTGTAAAGTTCACGAATTTATAATGGAATTAACTTTTCTATTACATTTATTGCTTCTAACTTGGATTCCACACATCTTAGACGCATTTGGTACTATTTGGAGCCATAAAGCTACGTTCTTGATCAGTTTGAGGACCTACAAGTAGAAGTCTTGAGGTTTCTTAAAATACTTCAATTTCCCATTAAACCTCTTGACCAGGTATAGCTTCTTATCGTAATCATACATCCAGCTAACGACTACGGAAATTTCGTTGCGGACGGCGAACATGTCTTTGGAGCTAGCAATGTACGTGACTTCATTATTCTCCACATCTTCATCCTTGTCAGGGGAAATCCAAGTCTGTTGCACCTCAGTAGGAGCAGGAGTCCAATCCTTCTTTCTGCAAAACCAGCTCTCAATAACAGTTTCGAGGGTGGTGACCTCCTTTCCTTGGGCATCAACGTATTTGTGAGCATACAAATAGTCTACATACGGGTCTATGGAGTTGTTACCGAGTATGATATTTTCTTGTTCTTCTTCCAAAGATGCTCCTGAGGAAGATCCAAGTAACTCTCCACGCTCTTGTTCATAAACAGCGTCAAACATTTAATCCATAGAGACATCCGTGGAGATCTCCATGTCCTTCATTCATCATTTCTTCACCAAGACCCTCAAAGTGAAAGAGTTCAGGAAGATCCCCAAATAAATCATCATACTCGTCTATAGGTTTGCTGGAAGAAGAAGGATTTCCAGTGTCATCACCGCCTTGATCATCACTGGGCTCATCATCTTTCTTGCTAGGGCTATCTTTAACCTGATCATCGCCTTCATCATCGCCATCATCATCATCATTATCATCATTATCATCATCATTCTTCATTTTTACATCACCATCCTTCTTATCATCATCATCTTTGTTGTTGTCATTAACTTTCTTGTCATCTTCATCAACTTTCTTTTCTTCTTCTGCAGGTTTAGCTCCTTTAAGATCTTCAAGTTCCTTTTGTAGCTCTGTATTTTCTTTCTTTAAAAGGCTTATGTCTTTTGTTTGCTTGTTTAGGTGTTCACAAATCTTCACCATATCTGCTCTTAGAGTCTCAATGATAAGGTGTTTAGTAGTTTAATCCTGCTCCAGTGTGAACACCCTCTCTTGAAGAAACTCTAAATCAATGGGCAGGCTCTCTGGCACATAGGGTGATGGAGTTTCAAATGGTGCCTTGCCCTTGTCTGTCTTTGGTTTTGGTGATGATGGAGGTTGAGAGAAGTAAAGGGGTACAGGAGAGTGAGGTGGTGAGGTTTGTATGGGTGGAGGTGGTGGTAGTTTTGATAGTTGGGGTGATGGTGGTTTGGTGGTTTGGGTGGCTGTGGTGGTAGGAATGGTTTGGGTGGTTGTGGTGGTAGGAACGGTTTGGGTGGCATGAGTGGGAGTTGTTAGTGCATTTTCTATGCGAAATATGCATTTAATGTGTGAACCTGGCTTGTTGTATATGAAATCGTAGTTTGTTGTATATGATTAGAAGATCAAGACACAAAGGGTTCGACTAGAGTTTGGCTAGGTTCGTCCAGCGAACCTATTGGTTTGTCTGGCGAACCTAATGGTTTCTAGGTTCGGCTATGATTGAAAGCTAAAGGTTCGGCTGTCACAAGGTCACGAACCTTATCAAAGGTTCGTGTAGATAGAGGTTCGTGAAAGGGTAACATAGACGAACCTTACCTATTGTTCGTCTACATTGGAGGTTCGTGAATGTTTACAAGGGCCGAACCTTTGCAATTGGAAACATATATATAGAGAAAAGGTGGTGAACTTGAAGAGTAGAGCTCACAATTCACACACACAAAGTCAAATTCTCTCTCAAGCTCAAGATCAAGACTCTCTTCATCTTTGTTTCTTTTGATCGTTCAAGTGTTGTATTTTCACGTTTATTGTTTGTAAACACTTGGATATCAATGAAGAATTCAGATTAATGATCTATTACATTGTCATTGTTGATTCAAATCTAGTTGTAAACGGATTCCGCACGTTTATGATCGAATCGTAGAATTTCGTGATCGATTCTTCAAATCTACAGTGGTATTAGAGCTTTAGGCTCGATTCTACGACTATTTGGACATCAATCTCAAGTAATTTGATCAGAAAATTCATCATCTTGGAGGTGTTCTTGAAGTTCTTCACGTTTTTGTCAACAAAAAGCCAGATCTACAAAAAATTATCAAGTTTTTACAAGTTTTGATCCAATAGAAAGATGCGCCTCGAAAAAACAAAGATTTTGACTACTCATAAGCCTTCTAACTCCAAAAAATGAAGATTTTAGAGTCATTTTAGTGATTTGCAAATCTGTTCGTTCGATCTGCCGAACCTTTGACGAACCTTAGAGACGAACCTACATAGGTTCGTGAGAAATAGATTCGTGGGAACCTCTAGGTTCGCCAAAAACGTCATAGGTTCGCCAAAAACGTCATAGGTTCGCCAAAAACCTTCCTAGGTTCGGCAAAACATTCCTAGGTTCGCCCAAACCTTCATAGGTTCGCCAAAACCTCAATAGGTTCGTGAAAAACCTCATAAGGTTCGTGAAAACCTCAAAAGGTTTGTGAAAAGGTTTGGGAGAACCTCTAATAGGTTTGTTCGAACAGTTTTGCAAGAAATATACCATTTTAAAAGTTCAAGTAAACCTTGTTTACCTATTTTGGGCCTTCCGGATCATTTGGGATAGGTTTCAAGACCTAATTCGGACGTTAAGATGAGGTTTTAGCTGTTTTGTTTTTGAGAGGTTAAACTTTGACGTTCTGAACATAAAAGTTAAATATGACATACAAGAACTGGAACGTGGAATGGTTGGCTAACAATGGACTTGTGTTGGACAATTTGGACAATTATCCGAACTGGAGATACACATTCGAAACGTTTATTGCTAAAGCGGATGAAAATTATCAGAAGTTATTGTACAATCAATACAAGAAACCATGTCTGAAATCCAAGGATAATTTTGGGACATCAAAACTGAATGAAGATCAATTGTTTGAATTTAATCAAGAAAGAGAATTGTGTGAATTGTTTTCGGTGATCATTTCTGAAGATATTAAGAAAACTGATTTTGAACAAATGCCACATTCATGTGCAAAGTAGAGTTTGTTACAACTTGCATATAACAATCATGTTGCAAAGAAGATCAAGGATGCTTATGATCGTCTTCTACCATTTATGCAAGAATTGAAATATTTTCAGTTTGATATTACTGATGGGCAAATCGTTGAGAAGTTTACGCAATTCTTCCCTTATCGATGGAGTGATTTTGTTAAAAGAATGAAGGAAACAGAAGTTATTCATCATGTCACATTAATAAACTTCAAAGATGTGGTTGATAAAATGGAATCGGAGATAAGGAGAACCGGAAAATGGATTGTGAAAATTGTTGATTTCTCGTGCATTGATGAACAAAGAAACATGTTAAAGGCAAGTATGAGTGCTGAGAAAGAAAAAGAAGATGTTGATGAAGGAAAGGAAGATGATCTGAAAATTGAAGATTGTATTGAGACAAGTGTGAATTTGAGGATGGAAGGTAGTGATGAAGAGAAGAGTGAGGATTCTTCAATGTCAGAATCTGATAAAACAATTGAACCTGAAATGTATGAAGATAGCAAACAGATGAATGAAGTTGTAGATAAGAGATGTAATGTAAATGAAGATACACACATTCTTGATGATTCTGATATCAAAGTGAGATGAAGAAGTCTGAAGATGATGTTTTGAAGTCAAAGGATGAAACTTCAAGTGTTGAAGTGGTGTCGACAGAGGATGAGAGTGTTTATGAGGATGCCTCTGATGATTTGTCTGAAACAAATACCATCATTAGTGAAGATCATTGTCATACCATTTCAAATAAAGAGGTAAGTTCAGGTACGTTTTCTAAACTCTCATTCTCTAAATGTTTAATTCTTAAGGGAAAGTCTCCAATTTTTGCAGATAACAACATTCCTCCGATCATTGAAGATTGTACTTTAGAGGAATATGATAAGCAGACATTGTACAGATATGGGTTAATTGATGTACATAAGGATTATTATGATTTTCACAATAATATCTTTGATGATGTAAAATCATGTGTTTCAAACTCTGCATCATCATCCAAAAAGAAAGTTTCTTTCAAAACCCCATTGGTTGAAATTAAAAAGTTTTCAAAGAATGAAAATATGAATTTTTCAAAACAAAATGGTTTTTGAAGTTCAAAACCTAAACGTCAAATTCAATCAAAATGGGTTGTGAAATCATCATGTGCATCAAACAGAGTGGAATCAAAGTGTGATACTTCAAAGTCTTGGAACAAAGACAAGATTTCACTCAGTCCCACAAGATGTGAAAAGTTGAACTTTGAGTCTCCCACGTCAAGTGATAAGAAGTCACATTTGACTCATATGGGTTCAACAAGTAATCAAAGATTGGTTTATGGTTCACCAGTGGTAAATCACCAAAACCATAGGTTTGTACAAAACTATTCTCCTAGGTTTGTGGAGAGGAGAATATGTTTTAAGTGTGGAACAAGAGGGCATATCATTGCTAATTGTCCTTATCTGTGTGAGTTACAAGGACAAGTTAGTAATGCCAAGTCTTGTGTCACAGAGGTTTCAAAATTCATTATTAAAAGACATAAAATGCCAAATCAAAACAAGGAAGAACTTGTGAAAGCCTTGGATGAAGAAAAGTTGAAACTTCAAAACCTTTAATGACTAATTTGGTTTTTAACAACAATGTGGTGATTCAAGATAAGTATTATCTTAAGAATGCACTTGAACAGGAACAGTTGTGGATACCAAAAACAAACAAAGTTTCAAAGGAAACTTCTTTAGTTTCAACTGGAAAATGGATTAAATTTCGGTATATGGATTTTCATGGAAAACTCAAGACCTCGAAGGCTTGGGTGACTAAAGATATCTAATGGTTTGTGAGAGTGTGCAGGAGGATTTCAAGAGGACCTATCAATTGGAGGAGGGCTCATTGATAGTGAAACTTCCTGGCGTGTATTTGGTAAAATCGTTCTAATTCTTTAACTGTCATATTATTCTGGAGAACTTGACAGGTTTTGAATTACATTGTCATATTTTCTTGATGTTTTCAAGTCACATTGAACATAATGTTTTACAAAGATGGTAAATCATATCGGTTGTCAATTTTCCGGGAATTTTAATTTTTCTATATATACTTATAAAATTCTAAAAATCAAAAAGATTTTCATTTTTAGCATTTTAGGGGGAGTAAAAATTTAAAAAAATCAAAAACAATATAAAATTAGAAAATTGAGAAATCGATCCGATCTTTGAGATATGATTGTACATTGTAACATTCTGAAGCTTACTTGTATCATACAAGATCAAATACAAAGCGATCACAATGCACTCAGTATGATCTGTTGGTAGCTCTTTCACTTAATTGTGAATTCTGTAGACTAATGCCATAATCATTCTTTGAGGGACACATTACTTAGAACACAGTCTTCGATCTTTGTCCTGAGTGCGTGGCCATTTGCCTCAGTGATTGCTAATTGTATTAGTACATATATTAGTTTAATCATGTGTTTCTTTTACAAAAGAAATTCTGAGTTCATTTTTTTCTTTTATTTTAGTTCAAAACATGGACATTCTCTGTGCATACTTACGTATCGATCTGATTGTTATTTTTTGGACATTCTGCTTTTATTTTCTTGGTTTGTTTAGAACTTGGGCATTCTATGTGTATACGGAAGTATCAATCTGATTGCTAGGTTTTAAACTTAAATTATTTTTTGGTTCAATATCTTGGTTTCATCTGCGCATACGGAAGTATCAATCTTGTTACCGGATTTTGAACATTCTGTTTTATTTTACACTTTGTTATTTCACAAAAGATATTCTGCTTTATTTTTGCATAATCAAACTAATCAAGAATTTGAACTTATAATTTACAATTGCATCGCTGTTGGTTGATGTTTCACAAAGCGGGGATGTGTTCAAGTGAGTGGGGAACACAAAGTCTTGTGATTGGTTTTCATTAATCCAAATTCACAACAAGTGGTAAGACTTAAAGTGCTTAAAGTGGATCCATGTACTGGCAATCGTCCTAGGCTTGTGCATCGAATAAATAAATATCATTAATCCTCAACAAGTAATGCTGAGGTATGATTACAATATGATCTCATGTTTGGATCTTTCTCATCAAAAACATATTTATTTTTTAGTTAGAATACAATTTTTTTAGGATTCTAGGATATACAATTTTGCAATTCATAGCTTTAGGGGGAATTTATTCAAATCATTGAAAAAAAATCATAAAAATTTTCTTCTATTTTCTTTTAGACTATCCAATGTGACTTACTAATTCTTTGTAAATACTATAATTGATTTACTGTTAATAAGTGACAAAGAGAAATTGGAATTGTGATGAGGCATCTAGTATGATCAAATGTGAAGCAAAAGATTTAGTTTTGATTATGTATCAACTGATGCAGGTGATAAAAGTGATGAAGATCTGTGTGTTGAAGATATCACTGCAGTCCTCAGCAAGCGAATCTTGAAAAAGAAAGACATAAGATATGGAGAGAGAGAATGAAATTAAGATTGAGAGGGTGAAGTAGAAACAAAGAGACTGATGTATTTTCTGTGTGAAAATATAACAGCTACAACTGAAGGGAAGTATGTTGATAGCAAGGTTGTAGGGGAGTATGTTGATGCATATATGTTCCCCGATGCACAAAATGTTTGAGCATATACAACAGCAAGGTTCAAGGGGGAGTATGTTAGTGCATTTTCTGTGTGAAATATGCATTTAATGTGTGAACCTGGCTTGTTGTATATGAAATCGTCGTTTGTTGTATATGATTAGAAGATCAAGACACAAAGGGTTCAGCTAGAGTTTGGCTAGGTTCGTCCAGTGAACCTATTGGTTTGTCTGGCGAACCTAATGGTTTCTAGGTTCGGCTATGATTGAAAGCTAAAGGTTTGGCTGTCACAAGGTCATGAACCTTATCAAAGGTTCGTGTAGGTAGAGGTTCGGGAAAGGGTAACATAGACGAACCTTACCTATGGTTCGTCTACATTGGAGGTTCGTGAATGTTTACAAGGGCCAAACCTTTGCATTTGGAAACATATATATAGAGAAAAGGTGGTGGACTTGAAGAGTAGAGCTCACAATTCACACACACAAAGTCAAATTCTCTCTCAAGCTCAAGATCAAGACTCCCTTCATCTTTGTTTCTTTGGATCGTTCTAGTGTTGTATTTTCACGTTTATTGTTTGTAAACACTTGGATATCAATGAAGAATTAAGATTAATGATCTATTACATTGTCATTGTTGATTCAAATCTAGTTGTAAACGGATTCCGCACGTTTATGATCGAATCGTAGAATTTCATGATCGATTCTTCAAATCTACAGGAGTGGTTTGTGGAGGAGGTGTGTAGATTGAGTAGAGGTGCCCGCAACCTTTTCTCTTAAGACGAGGATCCCTGGGTCTCATTGAAACCGTCTTAAGTCTTCTACTTTTGGGAGTAGACTCTAGAGACGTGATATAATCAACATCTCTTTCATCCACGTCTGCTCATGTGCGGGGTGGAGTCACAGGCACAGGCTCTTTAATGAGCTCAACCACTCCATTAGAAGACTCATAAGATATAGCCTGCTCTGCTTCAGTGGTTTCTGTAGTTGTACCAGCAGGTGCTTGAACATGTTATTCTACTACGAAGGCCACTAGAGTGTCTTGATCTTTAGGTTCTTCTTCTAGTACAACAAATAGTCTTCCGAACTTCTCCAATGGTCTAACTCCGGTAAAAGTCTTCTTGCCTTTCTTGTTCATGACCATATAGGAGAATACATCTTCTTTCATCCTTTTCAAGCGAAGTGTCACGACAGTAGGAATGAGGTTTTAATGCCCTCGGTTGATAATGATCTGAATAATCCTCAGAAACCCCAAGAACCTCTCCTTCCGTTTTCCTTTGATGTTATCATACATGTCACGGAAGATCATCCATGAAAAGTTGAAGTCCAAACCCAAAGCGATAGCCACCATGCATGAACTCAGTGTCTGATTGAGTACATTGTATCCTCCTTTATGTTCTGAAAGACACTGAGTCACCACGTTCGCTAAATATCTCCAGTACGGGTGCAGGAGCATCTTCTCGGTCGGAGGGTAAAGTCCCTCATAGTCCATCCTGAGTATGGTGCTCTGAATAAGATCATGACCGAGCACCACTGGGTCAAAGTCCTTGTCGCCGAACTCCAAGCATTCTCAGATAATATGCTAAATGATAACAACTGGCTGCCCTTGGACCTTTCCGATCAAACTCACGTGTCCTTTGGCATCGGTGCTTTCGGTCACTGAGTTCCAAAAATCGTAAATGAAGCTGGAAATAATCAGAGGACATTCCATCATAGCAAAGTTAGTAGATGAAAGAATCATCCCATCCACCATGCTCTTGAACATCATATACTTCTCGGGAGGAACACCGAGATAGGAAATCATGTTGTGATCGGCGACGAATCTTAATTCAGCAGCCATCTGAAAAGAAACGGACTAAGTTGATCAAAAATCAAATTAAATAAAAGTAAAATTCCAAAGTTAGAGTAAAATTAAAAGTCAAAGTTCAACTGAGAAAATCATGTTCTCGAAACAGATGGAGTTCACGAATATTTACAGGTTCACGAAATGTTTCAAGTTCACGAAGGAAATGGATTTCACGAAATAATTGGAGTTCACGAAATTCATTTAGTTCACAAAATGAGGTTCACGAACAGAGGTTCTCGAAGTTTAGTTCACGAAATTTTGACCATGATTCTCTCAGTTCAAGGAAGTAATTTCAAGAAATAATTTTTCTTCAATAACTTTTATTTTAACGGTCAAAATTTGATAAAATTCTGTACCTAAGCTCCGCTAAGGTAGATCTATAATATGGTCGAAGTGGAATAATCAAAAAATGTCTAGAAATAAAAATATCCAAGAAGGAATCTCTGGGAGTTCACGAACTGAGGTATTCGAAATGAGAAGGCTCTCTCAGCTTAAATAGGCAAGGGAGTACACCAACTTGGTTCGTGTACTCTCCTTCGTGAACATCCTTTCGATTACCTGATTTCGTGAACATCATTTATTTAAAAATTATAAGTAAATGAAATAAATAAACTCAATAACTTTTAACGGGTTCCAGGTTAAGTCTGGTCAACTTTATGGGATCAAATCTTTGTCAAAAATTTGACCACCTTATATTAATTCTTATAGAAACCCAACTTTAAAAATAATTATACCCCACCAATTCTTTTCGCTCGTTTATGCATATTTCAAAGATAAGATTTATGATCAAATATTTTCTACCGGTTTTTCTCAATCCTTTAAAAATAGTTATTGCATTTGTCATGTTTATCTTATTTTCGAAGACTTCTCACTTATTTATATTTTCATATTTTTGAATGATCATGTCTAAGCTTCTTATAGGAAAATGTGATTTATTTCTTCGTGATTTATACTTATTTAAAGTTGTTATTCCTAAAAAAATTATACTAATATAGTGAATTTTTGAGTGTTAAAAATCATTTCACTTCCCGTTGAACCACTTTACTTAACTGTCCAAATAAAATATTTTTGTATTTTTCTATAATTTTTAAAATACAAAATCTTTTTGTGTTTTTCTTAAAATCCACTCCCCCTAAACTTATAGACCGTCTTAAAAACTAAAAATCTTTTTAAATTTTTTGTAAATATTCTCCCCCTAAATTTGTGATCTAAAAATCAAACTAAAAACAAAACACAAATTTTAATGTATTTACAAAAACATTGTCTTAATCAACACGAAATGCTTCTAATATGTACAGAATCCATGTTAGAAGATAGTAATGTAATAGAAAATTAAATTTCTATTATAAAAACGTCACTTGATACAAACTGCTTCAATGCGTCTAGAAGAGTCTCCCTCGGGATTCGCAACCCTATAACAACATAAAATGTGCCTATTTATACTAGCCTAGGAATACTCGAACCTACGTACACGAAATACAAAAGTGCACAAAATTTACGAAGTACACGAAATACATAGTTCACGAAAATTGTAAAACTTAGTCATCATCTTGTCTCGACTTAATTTCATCAGTCTAGGAGTAGTTTGTAGAGCCAAATCTGGGTCATTATGCATCGTTTGACCAAATCTGCTCACTTCTTGCCAATGCGTGAAACCTTCACGATGGATAAATTGGCAAGGTTGTAAATAAATGAGTTAGTGGTGCATCATGGTGTAGCGTTGTCTATTATCTCCGATCGAGATAGTCGGTTGACGTCAAGGTTTTGGCATTCATTGCAAAAATCTCTAGGGATGAACGTCAATTTGAGTACAGCTTACCATCCACAAAAGGATGGTCAAAGCGAACGTACAATTCAAACCCTAGAGGACATGTTAAGGACGTGTGGTTTGGATTTCGATGGGAATTGGTACTTCCAATTACCACTGATAAATTCTTCTATAATAACAGTTACCATGGTAGCATCGGATGGATTCCATACGAGGCTTTTTGTGGTAGGAATGCTGGTCACCGATTTGTTGCTCCGAGGTAGGAGATAACCAAATAAATGGGCCTAAGCTTATATAGGAAACCACTGATAAGGTCGCCAAGATACAAAAAAAGTTACAAGCATCTAGGAGTAGACAAAAGAGTTACGCCGACGAATGACGTAAGCCTTTAGAATTCCAGGTGGGAGACCGAGTCATGTTGAAGGTGTCTCCTTGGATGGGAGTAGTCTGTTTCGGGAAGAGAGACAATTTAGCACCGCGATACGTCGGACCAATTGAAATCCTTCAACACATTGGTCCTGTGCGTTTAGGCTGAGATTACCAGATGGGCTTAGTGGCGTGCACGATGTATTTCATGTCTCAAATCTCAAGAAATGCCTAGCTAACGAATCATTAGCTATACCAGTAGAGGAAATTCAGGTGGACAAACAATTGCATTTCATCAAAGAACCTTTGGAAATTATGGATCGTGAAGTTAAGCAACTAAAACGAAGCCCTATTCATGTAGTTAAGGTTCGGTGGAATTCCAAACGCGGTCCCGAGTTTACTTGGGGGCGTGAGGGTCACATGATGTTCAAGTATCCCCAACTGTTCACAGAGGAAATCGTACCCGTTAACGATTCTAAAATTTTGGGACGAAATTTCTCTAACAAGGGGAGACTATAACATCAGTGTCTGAACAGGTCATGTAGATCCTGAGATGGTCACGTAGTAGTGTGCCTGGTTAAATTCTATTACCTAAAATTAAATTGTAATAAATGATGAAAAGGACCACGTATGTCAACTTAAATAGTCAAAGAATTGAAAAATAAAAAAATAACTTGTGATATTTCTTAAATCACTTTGCCAATTCCGCAAGGGAGTGTGATTGTTGGTGTACTTTCGTGTGTCGAATTCTGTGTATTTGACACATCCTCTCTTGTGAATTAAACATTTTCACCGTTATTAGTTTGTAACATTGTTTGTGGTCTCGATCTATTACTTTTAGAGTTATTGCCATTGAAAATTTTAGATGCTTTGCAACTCTATTTGTATGAAGCATAATATCGCGTGTTAGTTGCTTTTCCTTTATCACGTGAAGAGGATGCACTTGATCTAAAAACAACATTAGTTTCTTGTGGTTTTCTATTCTCTTTAAGCGAAGCATAATATACTGCCTTATATTCTCTCTTTTTTTTCAGCTGGCGTACACGCAGTTGAGGTAGAAGCACCATTAACATTTTCTAGTCGTCCGTTAGTCATTGTAATTTAATGAATACCTTGTAAATTAAATAAAGGAATCTTATCATATAGAGTTCATTTGCCATAAACATAATTCACGATTATAATAGAAAATATATTCTTAATTATTGATATATTATAAATATCTTAAAACATTAATATAGATAATGAAACATTAAGTGAAAATTAAATAAAATAGTTGGTGAAAGAATAGTTTCCACAAACATTGCTCTCTGGAAACAACAAAACCTGTTAGAAGCGTAGAAGCATTCAAAGGGCTCTATATTTGTTTGGATTACATAAGGTTCCCAATGGTTAGTCACTAAAAACAAATTACCATAAGTCATAAAATGTGTTATTTCACTAAAGAATGCCAATGGTATAGGTGGGATTGGAGGAAATAACAAACTCTTAATCCAATGATCATCATCTAACGAACATGTAAAGGTCATTCTTAATATTCACTTAAGTCTCCAAAAGTCATTCCTACTGAACCAAGGGGTGGAAAGGTTATCTCCATAAAAATCTCTGAATTAACGTCAAAACAAATCGACACATTTTCACCTCCGAGCCAACAATCACAAACTGTTAAATATAGGGTATCACCGCAGAAAGTACCAGATGACAAGGAGAAAGATTGACTTACATACTCCGATGTTTTTAAGAATGGTATATTCCTCCAAGATTCAAATCTTTTAGAATATACATTAACAACAAATACACCAAACCAATGCTTTATGTGCAGGACCTTGTAATCGACATAAGCATCGATGTACAACTCGACCGCATCGGCATTATGTTCAAAAAAGCCATGACGATCATGTATAGACAAAAGTTTGTAAGAACCGGTGACTAGATTCCAAAGAGCTAACTATGATGTGTGGTTCAAACAAATACACAAAAATCCATCCAAATGTGAATAAATCATGAAATTATTTAATGGAAGAGAAAGAATGGTGCCTGGCCCATATCCTCCAAAATGAAAGTTGATTGGATGAGTAGAACATGTAAAGTCATCAACTAAAACAATTATCTTATTAGAAGCAGATAATGAGCAAGAACAATGTATCTTAACAAATTGTGGTGTTAACAATAGTGCCTTCCATTTCTTACAAAACAAATTAGGACAACCTACAGTCCTCGTTGGTACCCTTGTTAGTATCTTAAATATGATTAGTTCTTCAGAATGTGAACTATGGTGATACCATGGTTTTTAACAAATAAAAATGGTTAAAGAGTAATGTTGAAATATATCTGGCTAAACTTCATTCAAATAACATATGATGCATATAAATACATACTTACAATACTTAAAGCATACTTCTAACATGAAGATAAGAAAAGTTAATACATCATTAAATATATGAAAACATAACAAAACATCATACATAAATTTTAATATATTGATGTGTGGTTTAATAATCCTTACCATGAACACTGAATTTGATAGCAGTATTTAATTTTAATATTTCTTGACTCGCCCATGTCTGGTTCAAACATAATCCTACTCAAAATGGTAGACCTCAAAATATTTACTAAATTAACAAAAAAATATAACACAAATTAAATTAATAGAGCTATAAAATAAAACTAATTATTAGAAAGTTTGTGTGTAAGAAATAACGTACTATCAAGTAAATGAATCAACTTAACATGAGATACATATATGACAGACTTTCGTGAGATGGCTCGAATGATACATACGTTATCAGTAAGCTCCCGATCGTAAAAAACAATTGTATTATGTGACCGCTGTAAATAACAATTTTGTGTTAACATTGTTTTTAGAAAATAATATTTTCTTAAATAAAAGTGATTACTTACGTCATATCTTGAAGGAAAAGTTCAAAACTACAATTAGAGCGTTCACCTGCTATTATTCTACTGATAACATCTAAAATATAATAATAAAATACAATGCAGTTTTATAATTAGTATTTATTTTATATAAAAAAGAGTAATTTTAAAGTGTGACCATTTAAACGTACCAATAATTAGTTTTGTAGATCGTCAGTCGTATGTAAGAGTCATTATAGAAGGCACTAATGGATACAAACGAAACCCTCTTGGAACATCACTTGTAAATGGAAGCATTTTAGTGTGTTCGGTAATTACAGTATTGAAATCACTCCTAATCAAGATCTAATTTTCATATTTTGGTCATTCTTTGTAATCGAAATTCTCTATTTGGAAACGATTTAATACGAACATGTGTTGGGATGAAAGCAGGTACCCTATGTCTCTAAAAAAATTTGTATTTAATAATTAAATCAAAACGAAGTCTAAATATCACTTAAAACTTTTGCATAAAAAAGTATCTTACGTGTTGGTCGAGAAAAATAACCAATGTTTTGTTTTCACAAATAGGCAAAATGAACTCAACCCAAACAAAACACAACGTATACCAAACTCCGTATTGTGTGAGTAATGAATCTGAGTCAACAATAGAATGCACATCTATGTTCAATTATACCTTCAATGGTTAAAAAAATTAAACCAATGTCAAAATCAACATTAATAAGTAGTATCTTTGGTTTTGTTGTTAACAACAATTTATCTATGTCATGAGTTTTACATCTTTAAGTAACAATCACTAAGTGAGATTAATAAAGTATTTATTATTTATGTTATTTAACAAGAAAGAAATACCTAAAGTTTCAAAATATAAAGAGACGAGCACCAACAATGTATCTAAAAAAAGAAAAAATTGCAAATGCTTAGCATACTATAGATATCATATATATACACACATCACATTATAACATATACATCATACATGGTAAGATATAAACAAAGATGCAAAAATGCCAAGAAGGATAACAAGTAAGTAAATAAATATTCTAAACTATTTGAGAAGGTGATTTTAATAATAATCTAAATTGTCTTCAAAAAAACAACTTCCTAACATAACTGAAATTAAGTTACTACTTTGACCAACTTCACAAACATATTACATTAACATTTATGACTAAAATCCCCTACATAACTGTGAGGCCCCGAAACCGGGCGCCTCGCAGAGGTTGGTTTTCATCATAACACATAGCTCTTAAACTAAAAACTTTCATAATCATGCAGCGGAAATGTAAACATAGTTTGATAAACAGAATTTAATGAAGTGTCTGTATCAAAATCATATCGAATTGCCAAAACCAACGGATCATCTGGATTGATGCCCGAGCTCTATGCCTTCTCTTACCATAGCTTTAACCTGACATACATGCTAAATCAAGTCAGCTTACGCTGGTGAGTTCTAGTTTTCGTAAAACAACATTAAACATACATATCATAAACATCATTTCATACACATAGTCCATAACCTTAGCACATATCATCATTTCCATCATCGTCTTACGTTCCACTGTCTCCATACGAACAGTGGGCTTATGCCGGCACAAGGCTCCATGTTTATAGTCCAATCGACTCTTACCATGTTTATAGTCCGATCGACTCTTACCATGTTTATAGTCCGATCGACTCTTACCATGTTCATAGTCCGATCGGCTCTTACCATGTTTATAGCCCGATCGGCTCTTACCATGTTTATAGCCCGATCGGCTCCGTGTTTATAGCCCGGTCGGCTCCATGTTTATAGTCCGGTCGACTCTCTTGTTTATAGTCCGGTCGACTCCATGTTTATAGCCCGCTCGGCTGTTCGTATCCTGATACAATCAGGTCATCATTCATATTCACCCGGTACAAGTACCGGAGCATCATCATTCTCACATATCCTATAGCACGTATAGGGACATCATTTATTCATTATACATGATACACTAGCATCATACCGTCATTCATCACAATCCTCATACATTTCATGCTAGCATTATGACATCATTCATCGGGTTAATCATGGCATCTTAGGCATGTCAGACTAGCCTCATTTCATCATACTATCATAACATACTAGCATCATTTCATCATACCATCATAACATACTAGCATCGTTATCATATCATAACATCATGGTATCATACTATCATCCTAGCCACCTAGGACCTTGCCATATCCCTTTAACTATTCTCATAGTTATCGTCATGAAGCATGTGATCATAAAGTCATCATCATATCATATGCTAGCATCATTATCATGTCATGCTATTTATCATCATAACTCTTTTATCATGCATTCATCATAATTAGCATACTTTCATGCATACACCATGCTAACACATAAACATGCATATATAGTCAGGGCATATCGTCATTCATTCATCATCATCATAAGCACATAACATCATAGACATCACAATAAGCATGCATGTCAGCCCAAAACATCAAACATAAAAGAGGGCGTCTAGAACTCACCTGATAGTAGACTCTTGTTTTCCTTAGCCGAACTCCTTAGCTAGGACTCAAGGAACCTACATCATTACATCATCCCATTAAATCACATTCTTAGACTTAGAAATTATTCTAAGTCCTCATAACCAACTAGTCCCCATTATAAACTCAAGTTCCCGAATCTTAGCTAAGTATCCGAAACACTGGAGGTTCATTACACACCCCATACTCGAAACCCATGTACACAAAATTCCTGGAGTTCACGAAATGGATTTTACTCGAAATCATTAAGTGTATTCGAAGTAGCATGTGTACACGAAATGGCCCTTGTACTCGAAATGCCCTGTACACGAAGTATCCTTGTATTCGAAACAGTCATGTACTCGAAATAACAATATATTCGAAATAACAATGTATGATTTCGAGTACCCTCTATACCTGATTTCGTGTACTCATCATTTCATCATTAAACGTCTCAGAAATTCATCTAAGACTTTGGGAAGCTAGTTCTAGGTTCCTTAGGGTGTTATCTACACACTGGAACCTCAGAGTTCCGAACTTTATGCATAAAGGTGTGAGCTTTATGCATAAGTTCCCTTTTTATATAACTATCCTAACTTTTGTATAAAAATCTAGCTTTATATATATGAATCACTTACTTGAAGGTAGCTGATTCTCCTGGTAGAATCCCGTGCGTTTCTTCCTTTGTTTGGTCGAACAAAAGCTCGTTTCTTGGAGTTCTCGAAATCCCCTTCGTATACTCGAGAGACTGTGCTTCCAGACAAAGGTTAGCACGTTTCCCAAGGCACTACTATTTATAGGCAGTGTCTTGTACTAGAAATTGTGGATTTCGAATACTTGGTTTTCGAGAACTAGTGTATTCGAACTTAAATTCGAGTACCCGACTTTGAGACCTGAACTCAGTCATTTTTCGTCCCTTTTCTAGCAAGTTACTTACCCGTTACTCGTACGTAGAATTCAAATACTTGTATTAGAAAATTGGGGTGTTACAAGTCTCCCCTCCTTACAATAGGTTTCGTCCCGAAACCTGCCTCGTTACATATCAAACAAATGTGGATACAACTTCCTCATCTCGTCTTCCAATTCCCACGTCGTGTCTGAACCCTTCCGATGCTTCCACTGAACTCTTACTTGACGAACCGTTTTATTCCGTAGCTGCTTTTCCTTCGTATCCACAATGGCAACCGGTTCTTCAATATAGTTCAGTCGGTCATCTACCTCAATGTCATCCAAAGGAACATGCGCCTGCTCGTCTGCCAAGCACTTCCTAAGATGTGACACGTGGAAGGTAGGATGAATCCCGTTCAGCTCCTCTGGTAGGTCCAGTCGATACGCGACTTTCCCTACCCTTGCTTTTATCGGAAACGGTCCGATGTACCTCGGACTCAACTTCCCTCGCTTTCTGAATCGAATGATACCCTTCCATGGTGATACTTTCAGCAGCACTCGATCGCCAACATCAAACTCAATCGGTCTTTGACGCTTGTCCGCGTAAGACTTTTGGCGATCTTGCGCAGCTTTCATACGTGCTTTTATCACCCGTAGCTTTTCTGCCATATCAATCACGGCAGCCTTGTTTCCCATTTCTTTCTGCCCAACTTCACCCCAGCACACCGGGGTTCTACATCGTCTTCCATACAACGCCTCATAGGGGGGCATTCCGATGCTAGAGTGGTAGTTGTTGTTGTAAGACAACTCCACCAATGGCAAGTGGTCATCCCAGCTCCCTCCAAAATCGATAATGCACGCCCTAAGCATATCCTCCAACGTTTGGATAGTCCTTTCCGACTGTCCATCCGTCTGAGGGTGATAGGCGGTACTGATATTTAACCTCGTTCCCATGGCATCATGAAACTGCTTCCAGAATCTGGAAGTAAACCTCGTATCTCGATCTGACACAATGGAGACAGGAACTCCATGTCGAGTCACAATCTCCTTTACGAACAACTCAGACAACCTTTCGGACGTATACGTTTCCCTGATAGGAAGGAAGTGTGCACTCTTCGTCAGTCGGTCCACAATCACCCATATGGTATCATGCCACATAGCTGTCCTCGGTAGCTTGGTGATGAAATCCATGGTGATGTGTTCCCATTTCCATTCTGGTACCTCTAGAGCTTGCACATATCCGTAGGGCTTCTGATGTTCAGCCTTCACTTGCGCACAAGTAAGGCACCTGTTCACATACTGCATCACATTAAACTTCATGCCCGGCCACCAATAATCTTGATACATCTTTGTCGCACCGGGATGCACAGAATAACGTGATTTGTGGGCTTCATCTAAAATCCTCGACCGAATGTCCCCATTTCTGGGTACCCACATACGACCGAATCGTACTTTCACACCGTGATCATTGTCTTCCAAGTTCTTGACTTGCCCGAAGACACGTTCAAAACCCACATGCTCTTCTTTCAACCCTTCCTGTTGCGCCTGCTTGAGCTCATTCAGAAAGTCTGGCGTTCTCACCAAACTATACGATTTTACTCGTATGGCAGGATGATCAGTCTTGCGACTCAAGGCATCTGCCACTACATTGGCCTTTCCCGGGTGATATAGAATATCACAATCATAATGCTTTAGTAGCTCAAGCCATCGTCTCTGCCTCATGTTCAAATCCTTTTGCTCGAAGAAGTACTTCAAGCTCTTGTGGTCGGTGTAGATGGTACTCCTTACTCCATACAAGTAGTGCCTCCATATTTTCAATGCAAACACCACTGCAGCGAGTTCAAGATCGTGGGTCGGGTAGTTAGCTTCATGAATCTTTAGCTGGCGCGAAGCATAAGCTATTACCCTTCCCCTTTGCATGAGTACGCATCCCAACCCTTGTCGTGACGCGTCGGCATACACAACAAGATCATTATTTCCATCCGGCAGTGCTAGAACAGGAGCTTGGGTAAGTTTCTCCTTTAGCACTGAAAACGCTTGTTCTTGGTTTGGACCCCATTCGTACTTTACGTCTTTCTTCGTGAGCTTCGTCAGTGGCGTCGCTATCTTGGAGAAGTCCTGAATAAATCTCCGATAGTAACCGGCCAAACCAAGAAAACTGCGTACTTCCGTAGGTGACTTCGGAGGGCTCCATTTCATAATCGTTTCAACTTTAGCTGGATCTACCATAATGCCTTCTGGTTCACCACGTGACCCAGGAACCGTACCTCTCGTAACCAGAAAGCGCATTTGGAGAATTTAGCATAAAGTTTCTCTTTCCTCAGGATCTCCAATACCTCACGTATGTGGCAAGCATGGTCTCCCTCGTTCTTTGAATAAATCAATATATCATCAATAAACACTATCACCGATCGGTCCAGCATCGGTCGACATACTCTGTTCATCAAATCCATAAATGCTGCAGGAGCATTTGTCAATCCAAACGACATAACGAGAAACTCGTAATGTCCATAACGCGTACGGAAAGCAGTCTTTGGAATATCCAGCTCTCGAACTTTCAACTGATGGTAACCGGATCGGAGATCTATCTTTGAGAACCAGCTTGCACCTTGCAATTGATCGAACAAGTCATCAATTCTAGGTAGAGGATACATGTTCTTTACAGTCAACTTATTCAGTTCCCTGTAATCGATACACATACGCATGCTTCCATCTTTCTTCTTAACGAACAGCACCGGTGCTCCCCACGGAGAGACACTCGGTCGTATAAAACCTTTATCAAGGAGTTCTTGTAGTTGGGTCATCATTTCCTTCATCTCAGTTGGAGCTAAACGGTAAGGTGCCTTGGCAACGGGTTGTGCCCCTGGCACTAAGTCGATTTGGAACTCAATTTCCCGTTCGGGTGGTAATCCAGGCAATTCCTCAGGGAATACATCGGGGAAGTTACACACCACGGGAACATCATCAATCGTCCTCATATCCATATGTTCCTAAATCACGTAGGCCAGGTAGGCTACACACCCTCGCCTCATCATAACATCAGCCTTGATCATTGAAATGATCTTAGGCGCATACATCGCTTTATCACCATAAACCGTCACGGAGCTCCCATCTATCGCACATAGGCATATCATCTTTCGTCGACATACAATGTTAGCCTCATATTTGGCTAACCAGTCCATACCCAAAACCACATCGAATCCTCCTAAGGTAATAAGAAACAATCGTACTGGGAACCTATGACCTCCTATTTCAACATAGCAATCATCAATAGCCTCAGTCACCCTGGTCATCTTACCATTAGCCGTCTCTACATCAAATACCCAATCTATCTTCTTAACCTTCCCAGATAACCCATCACAGAAAGTAGAAGATACAAAACTCATACTGGCACCAGAATCAAACAATACAGAAGCAGGAATATTGTTGATAGAAAAGGTACCTGTGACCACATCAGGGTCCTCAATCGCATCATCCTTCGTCATCGTAAAGGCTCGTGCTTTAGCCTTCTGCTTCTCCTTTCCTTTCTCTTCTTTCTTACCCAAGCCCAAAGCATCGGCCCGTGGTTGTCTACAATCTTTGGACAGATGTCCCATCCCGTTGCAGTTGTAGCATCTCATAGCACCGGGGCAATTGGCTGAAAAATGCCCCACCTTTCCACATCGAAAGCATAAGTTTGTGCCCACACGGCACGGCCCAGAGTGGCTTTTGCCACACTTACGGCATAGACCTGTTTCCTCTCGCTTGATCTTCTTGCAAGAAGACTTTCGTTGGTCTGTTCGACCCCTCTTAGTCTCGGAAGACTCCTTCACCCTGGTTTCCTCTTTCACTGGCTCATCGGCCATCACATCATCCCATACAATACCACGGAGTTCAACAGTGGAGTCAAAGGTCTTAGGAGCATTGGCCTTGACATGAATTCTTACTTTTGGAGGCAAGCCCTCCATGTACAACTTCACCCTGCGTTCCTCGGTAGAAACCAGATGAGGAACGAGTCTTGCCATCTCATTGAACCGTGAAGTGTACTGCCTGTGATTCAGACTTCCCGCTTTCAGCACCAGAAACTCCCTTTCAACCTTATCCAGCTCATTCTTGGGACAGAACTGCTTAGTGACCAGTTCCTTTAGATCATCCCAAGTCATCTTATCCATATCGGCTGCAGCCTTGGACTGCTTAATGGTGTTACACCAGTGAAGCACCTCCTCGATAAAGGAGTGAGCTGCAAACTTGACAGCTTGATCAATTCAGCACTCACTGATGGAAATAACAGCCTCCATAGCAGATATCCAGTGGCAGGTGGCCACAACATCTTTCTTACCATCGAAGGTCGGTGGGTTGCATCCTTTGAAGGACTTGTAGTCACAGCCCTTCAGTTTCCCAGTCATAGAGTCGCCGCTCTTAGTCTCGATGATCACCACCTCATCTTCTTTAGTACTCTCCTTAGTTCCTTCAGACTTGTGTTTTAGAGCATCCTTCAGTGCCTTAGCAATCAAGGCTGGTAGTTTTTCATCCATGATTTTGTAGACCTCATCAGAATTAGCCTTCACCACAATAGGCTCTAGAGTAAACTCATCTTCATTCTCAGGTTGCTCGTTGTGCTCGTGGTCGTCTTCATTGACGGGTTCTTCACTCTCGACACGTGGTTCTTCAGGTTTCTGTGGTTGCTTACGTGGTCTACCCTTTTGTCCAGCCATCTAACTATCTACAGGATGCAACAATTGATGAGTTAGTATAGGAATCAGTTTAGCACGAAATAAGCTTTGTAAATCGTTAATGACGTTGATCAAGTGCTATTAACCATTTACCCAACTCATAGGCTCTAAACGTTTCCCATCCCATCTCTTCAATTTGCATGACATTAACTACATACATAACCTTACATCTAACCCTTAACTCATACATAACATTCAGCTCGTGGCATCCGTTCATCCGTGGTTGGCAATCCGCATCACTTAATCCCATTCTCAGTTTAAGTCTTAGCATTTGGGATGCTAAGATCTCTCAAACTATGGCTCTGATACCAACTTGTGAGGCCCCGAAACCGGGCGCCTCGCAGAGGTTGGTTTTCATCATAACACATAGCTCTTAAACTAAAAACTTTCATAATCATGCAGCGGAAATGTAAACATAGTTTGATAAACAGAATTTAATAAAGTGTCTGTATCAAAATCATATCGAATTGCCAAAACCAACGGATCGTCTGGATTGATGCCCGAGCTCTATGCCTTCTCTTACCATAGCTTTAACCTGACAGACATGCTAAATCAAGTCAGCTTACGCTGGTGAGTTCTAGTTTTCGTAAAACAACATTAAACATACATATCATAAACATCATTTCATACACATAGTCCATAACCTTAGCACATATCATCATTTCCATCATCGTGTTACGTTCCACTGTCTCCATACGAACAGTGGGCTTATGCCGGCACAGGCTCCATGTTTATAGTTCGATCGACTCTTACCATGTGTATAGTCCGATCGACTCTTACCATGTCTATAGTCCGATCGACTCTTACCATGTTTATAGTCCGATCGACTCTTACCATGTTTATAGCCCGATCGACTCTTACCATGTTTATAGCCCGATCGGCTCCGTGTTTATAGCTCGGTCGGCTCCATGTTTATAGTCCGGTCGACTCTCTTGTTTATAGTCCGGTCGACTCCATGTTTATAGCCCGATCGGCTGTTCGTATCCTGATACAATCAGGTCATCATTCATATTCACCCGGTACAAGTACCGGAGCATCATCATTCTCACATATCCTATAGCACGTATAGGGACATCATTCATTCATCATACATGATACACTAGCATCATACCGTCATTCATCACAATCCTCATACATTTCATGCTAGCATTATGACATAATTCATCGGGTTAATCATGGCATCTTAGGCATGTCATACTAGCCTCATTTCATCATACCATCATAACATACTAGCATCATTTCATCATACCATCATAACATACTAGCATCGTTATCATATCATAACATCATGGTATCATACTATCATCCTAGCCACCTAGGACCTTGCCATATCCCTTTAACTATTCTCATAGTTATCGTCATGAAGCATGTGATCATAAAGTCATCATCATATCATATGCTAGCATCATTATCATGTCATGCTATTTATCATCATAACTCTTTTATCATGCATTCATCATAATTAGCATACTTTCATGCATACACCATGCTAACACATAAACATGCATATATAGTCAGGGCATATCGTCATTCATTCATCATCATCATAAGCACATAACATCATAGACATCAAAATAAGCATGCATGTCAGCCCAAAACATCAAACATAAAAGAGGGCGTCTAGAACTCACCTGATAGTAGACTCTTGTTTTCCTTAGTCGAACTTCTTAGCTAGGACTCAAGGAACCTACATCATAACATCATCCCATTACATCACATTCTTAGACTTAGAAATTATTCTAAGTCCTCATAACCAACTAGTCCCCATTATAAACTCAAGTTCTCGAATCTTAGCTAAGTATCCGAAACACTGGAGGTTCATTACACACCCCATACTCAAAACCCATGTACACAAAATTCCTGGAGTTCACGAAATGGATTGTACTCGAAATCATTAAGTGTATTCGAAGTAGCATGTGTACACGAAATGGCCCTTGTACTCGAAATGCCCTGTACACGAAGTATCCTTGTATTCGAAACAGTCATGTACTCGAAATAACAATATATTCGAAATAACAATGTATGATTTCGAGTACCCTCTATGCCTGATTTCGTGTACTCATCATTTCATCATTAAACGTCTCAGAAATTCATCTAAGACTTTGGGAAGCTAGTTCTAGGTTCCTTAGGGTGTTATCTACACACTGGAACCTCAGAGTTCCGAACTTTATGCATAAAGGTGTGAGCTTTATGCATAAGTTCCCTTTTTATATAACTATCCTAACTTTTGTATAAAAATCTAGCTTTATATATATGAATCACTTACTTGAAGGTAGCTGATTCTCCTGGTAGAATCCTGTGCGTTTCTTCCTTTGTTTGGTCGAACAAAAGCTCGTTTCTTGGAGTTCTGGAAATCCCCTTCGTATACTCGAGAGACTGTGCTTCCAGACAAAGGTTAGCACGTTTCCCAAGGCACTACTATTTATAGGCAGTGTCTTGTACTAGAAATTGTGGATTTCGAATACTTGGTTTTCGAGAACTAGTGTATTCGAACTTAAATTCGAGTACCCGACTTTGAGACCTGAACTCAGTCATTTTTCGTCCCTTTTCTAGCAAGTTACTTACCCGTTACTCGTACGTAGAATTCAAATACTTGTATTAGAAAATTGGGGTGTTACAAGTCTCCCCTCCTTACAATAGGTTTCGTCCCGAAACCTGCCTCGTTACATATCGAACAAATGTGGATACAACTTCCTCATCTCGTCTTCCAATTCCCACGTCGTGTCTGAACCCTTCCGATGCTTCCACTGAACTCTTACTTGACGAACCGTTTTATTCCGTAGCTGCTTTTCCTTCGTATCCACAATGGCAACCGGTTCTTCAATATAGTTCAGTCGGTCATCTACCTCAATGTCATCCAAAGGAACATGCGCCTGCTCGTCTGCCAAGCACTTCCTAAGATGTGACACGTGGAAGGTAGGATGAATCCCGTTCAGCTCCTCTGGTAGGTCCAGTCAATACGCGACTTTCCCTACCCTTGCTTTTATCGGAAACGGTCCGATGTACCTCGGACTCAACTTCCCTCGCTTTCTGAATCGAATGATACCCTTCCATGGTGATACTTTCAGCAGCACTCGATCGCCAACATCAAACTCAATCGGTCTTCGACGCTTGTCCGCGTAAGACTTTTGGCGATCTTGCGCAGCTTTCATACGTGCTTTTATCACCCGTAGCTTTTCTGCCATATCAATCACGGCAGCCTTGTTTCCCATTTCTTTCTGCCCAACTTCACCCCAGCACACCGGGGTTCTACATCGTCTTCCATACAACGCCTCATAGGGGGGCATTCCGATGCTAGAGTGGTAGCTGTTGTTGTAAGAAAACTCCACCAATGGCAAGTGGTCATCCCAGCTCCCTCCAAAATCGATAATGCACGCCCTAAGCATATCCTCCAACGTTTGGATAGTCCTTTCCGACTGTCCATCCGTCTGAGGGTGATAGGCGGTACTGATATTTAACCTCGTTCCCATGGCATCATGAAACTGCTTCCAGAATCTGGAAGTAAACCTCGTATCTCGATCTGACACAATGGAGACAGGAACTCCATGTCGAGTCACAATCTCCTTTACGAACAACTCAGACAACCTTTCGGACGTATACGTTTCCCTGATAGGAAGGAAGTGTGCACTCTTCGTCAGTCGGTCCACAATCACCCATATGGTATCATGCCGCATAGCTGTCCTCGGTAGCTTGGTGATGAAATCCATGGTGATGTGTTCCCATTTCCATTCTGGTACCTCTAGAGGTTGCACATATCCGTAGGGCTTCTGATGTTCAGCCTTCACTTGCGCACAAGTAAGGCACCTGTTCACATACTGCATCACATTAAACTTCATGCCCGGCCACCAATAATCTTGATACATCTTTGTCGCACCGGGATGCACAGAATAACGTGATTTGTGGGCTTCATCTAAAATCCTCGACCGAATGTCCCCATTTCTGGGTACCCACATACGACCGAATCGTACTTTCACACCGTGATCATTGTCTTCCAAGTTCTTGACTTGCCCGAAGACACGTTCAAAACCCACATGCTCTTCTTTCAACCCTTCCTGTTGCGCCTGCTTGAGCTCATTCAGAAAGTCTGGCGTTCTCACCAAACTATACGATTTTACTCGTATGGCAGGATGATCAGTCTTGCGACTCAAGGCATCTGCCACTACATTGGCCTTTCCCGGGTGATATAGAATATCACAATCATAATGCTTTAGTAGCTCAAGCCATCGTCTCTGCCTCATGTTCAAATCCTTTTGCTCGAAGAAGTACTTCAAGCTCTTGTGGTCGGTGTAGATGGTACTCCTTACTCCATACAAGTAGTGCCTCCATATTTTCAATGCAAACACCACTGCAGCGAGTTCAAGATCGTGGGTCGGGTAGTTAGCTTCATGAATCTTTAGCTGGCGCGAAGCATAAGCTATTACCCTTCCCCTTTGCATGAGTACGCATCCCAACCCTTGTCGTGACGCGTCGGCATACACAACAAGATCATTATTTCCATCCGGTAGTGCTAGAACAGGAGCTTGGGTAAGTTTCTCCTTTAGCACTGAAAACGCTTGTTCTTGGTTTGGACCCCATTCGTACTTTACGTCTTTCTTCGTGAGCTTCGTCAGTGGCGTCGCTATCTTGGAGAAGTCCTGAATAAATCTCCGATAGTAACCGGCCAAACCAAGAAAACTGCGTACTTCCGTAGGTGACTTCGGAGGGCTCCATTTCATAATCGTTTCAACTTTAGCTGGATCTACCATAATGCCTTCTGGGTTCACCACGTGACCCAGGAACCGTACCTCTCGTAACCAGAAAGCGCATTTGGAGAATTTAGCATAAAGTTTCTCTTTCCTCAGGATCTCCAATACCTCACGTATGTGGCAAGCATGGTCTCCCTCGTTCTTTGAATAAATCAATATATCATCAATAAACACTATCACCGATCGGTCCAGCATCGGTCGACATACTCTGTTCATCAAATCCATAAATGCTGCAGGAGCATTCGTCAATCCAAACGACATAACGAGAAACTCGTAATGTCCATAACGCGTACGGAAAGCAGTCTTTGGAATATCCAGCTCTCGAACTTTCAACTGATGGTAACCGGATCGGAGATCTATCTTTGAGAACCAGCTTGCACCTTGCAATTGATCGAACAAGTCATCAATTCTAGGTAGAGGATACATGTTCTTTACAGTCAACTTATTCAGTTCCCTGTAATCGATACACATACGCATGCTTCCATCTTTCTTCTTAACGAACAGCACCGGTGCTCCCCACGGAGAGACACTCGGTCGTATAAAACCTTTATCAAGGAGTTCTTGTAGTTGGGTCATCATTTCCTTCATCTCAGTTGGAGCTAAACGGTAAGGTGCCTTGGCAACGGGTTGTGCCCCTGGCACTAAGTCGATTTGGAACTCAATTTCCCGTTCGGGTGGTAATCCAGGCAATTCCTCAGGGAATACATCGGGGAAGTTACACACCACGGGAACATCATCAATCGTCCTCATATCCATACGTTCCTCAATCACGTAGGCCAGGTAGGCTACACACCCTCGCCTCATCATAACATCAGCCTTGATCATTGAAATGATCTTAGGCGCATACATCGCTTTATCACCATAAACCGTCACGGAGCTCCCATCTATCGCACGTAGGCATATCATCTTTCGTCGACATACAATGTTAGCCTCATATTTGGCTAACCAGTCCATACCCAAAACCACATCGAATCCTCCTAAGGTAATAAGAAACAATCATACTGGGAACCTATGACCTCCTATTTCAACATAGCAATCATCAATAGCCTCAGTCACCCTGGTCATCTTACCATTAGCCGTCTCTACATCAAATACCCGATCTATCTTCTTAACCTTCCCAGATAACCCATCACAGAAAGTAGAAGATACAAAACTCATACTGGCACCAGAATCAAACAATACAGAAGCAGGAATATTGTTGATAGAAAAGGTACCTGTGACCACATCAGGGTCCTCAATCGCATCATCCTTCGTCATCGTAAAGGCTCGTGCTTTAGCCTTCTGCTTCTCCTTTCCTTTCTCTTCTTTCTTACCCAAGCCCAAAGCATCGGCCCGTGTTTGTCTACAATCTTTGGACAGATGTCCCATCCCGTTGCAGTTGTAGCATCTCATAGCACCGGGGCAATTGGCTGAAAAATGCCCCACCTTTCCACATCGAAAGCATAAGTTTGTGCCCACACGGCACAGCCCAGAGTGGCTTTTGCCACACTTACAGCATAGACCTGTTTCCTCTCGCTTGATCTTCTTGTAAGAAGACTTTTGTTGGTCTGTTCGACCCCTCTTAGTCTCGGAAGACTCCTTCACCCTGGTTTCCTCTTTCACTGGCTCATCGGCCATCACATCATCCCATACAATACCACGGAGTTCAACAGTGGAGTCAAAGGTCTTAGGAGCATTGGCCTTGACATGAATTCTAACTTTTGGAGGCAAGCCCTCCATGTACAACTTCACCCTGCGTTCCTCGGTAGAAACCAGATGAGGAACGAGTCTTGCCATCTCATTGAACCGTGAAGTGTACTGCCTGTGATTCAGTGTAACAGCAAGTGCCAGATCGTCCGTCAAGTCCGTACGGTATGTGTACTTTCACCTTATTCTATGTGTGCATACGTAAGCTTAAACAGTACTTGTATTAACAGAATCCTAAATACAAGAAATCGTTGTACGTATTTTCGTATAAACGTAAATACATTAAGTACAACGTACAATTGAAACATTAGTTGTGTTTATTAAGTGAAAACTTAATTACAGTTAACACAACTAAACATGAGAAACAACGGAAATCAAACAACAGTCTGAAACATATCGGTTGCGATCTGATGTCCACAGATGACAGGAATCAGATGACCGACAAGGAAGTACAAAAACAGTGTGAAATCATGATGTATAGTTGAGTCCGACAGTGAGAAAACACAATTAAAAAAACATAATACAGTGTTATTTCAGAATGACGAACTGACAATGTGTTTGCGTGAATGACGATTCACACAAACATATCTGTGAGTTTAGATTTCTAAAATAATGACTGAAAAGTAGAAAACAAAAGTCAGAAAGCAAAACCATCGTTGTATTCGTTCGGGTGACGATTCGAACGAATTACGCGCGAAGGTTACGCGATCTGACGAAACGACAACTAAAACACGTCACGAACGACTTTAAATTAATAAAATCAAATAAATAACATTTTACAATTTTGAAACTCATCAAAATAATTAAATTGAATCCTTTTATTTAAAACTATTTAAATTACGCGTAATTTCCGGAAACGTAGCGAAAACGCGAACCGAGTAACGAAAACGAACCCGAACTTACCCGAGGTATAAATACATTGAAAGAGTTCATCTCTTTCAATTTTCTCATTTCTACTCTCTCTCTAAACCCAAATTTCCGGCACCCTCTCTCTCTAAAAACCCTAACCTTCTCTCTACCATATCTCCTTCATCTCTCAATGAAATCGAGCCATTCTTGCGCCTAAACGAAGCCTTCCTCACCCTCTACACGAAAGTACAAGAAATCCAAGCTTTACACCGTCGAAATTGAGGTAAAATCGCGATCTTTGTAGCGATTTTAGGGTTTTCAAGACCCTAACTCGATCTCACCTTTTTACCGGCCAAGCACCTCAAAACCATAGAGAAACCACTCACTCACACCCTATAATCAAGTAGGAACAAGATTCAGGGCAAACCATGGTCGATTAACTCGAACACCATGACTGCACCCAAGAACCCGACCGGCCGAATGGCCTTTAACCAGCTCACCGAATGACTGGGCGAGCCAGCCTCATTCGGCGAATGGCAACTCACCTCCATTCGACCATGCACTTATTCGGTCGCCCCTTCTTCGGTCAAGCTTCATTCGACCAACCCCATTCGTCACTTCCTCAGTCGCCACCCTGGTTCATTCGTGGGACACCATTCGACCGCACCACCTTCATTCGATGCTTGGGCCATTCGACAAAGACCTTATTCGGCCAAGGCTCTTATTCGGCCAACTATAACTCACACAAGCCCAAATGGCCCATATTTCCCTTGAATTGGGCCCACAATAGTTTCGGCCCAATTGATCCAGGCCCATGTTGACCCAACACTTATTGTGCTCAGGGCCTGAGTGAAATCCCTTGGGGCCCATCTAGTTTGGCCCATGGCCCACAAAATGTGATTCAAGGCCACTTTGAGGCCTTTGTCCTCCCTTTTTGGAGCCACTTTGTCATTATCTTGGACAACCACCTATTTTTGGCCCAACCATGGTTCCTACAGTTCATTCTAACCTTTGGCCCGACAAAGCTTGCCTGGGCCCACTTCGGGCCCAACAGTTTCTCATCGTGGCCCAATGGAGGTCACAAGGCCACCTATTCATTAGGTTTCTTAGCAATTGACCAAGTTTTCGTATTTCCACACTGTATATCACTGATTCACATGTTCCAAAATGGTCTAACACTCTTGGTGGTTCAAGAACAGACCAAGGCCCATAGGTTTGGGCCTAGGGCCCAACAAATGACCTAGAGGCCCAACATAGGACTTGGTCACATAGTTCGGTCTACACATCACTTCAAACCTTCGGGTTTAACATATTTCATAAGATCAAAGTGTACAATTACAAGAATGAGTCAAGTGAAAGATTACAAGATAATAACTCATAAGGTTTTTAACTTAAAACCTGCATAAGAGACCGAACGGTGATCATGACCAAGTCTTACGCGTGAAAGCCAACTTAGGGATAACACCCACACATACACACCCAAAAGTCTATTAGGTTATACTTACAAGTTACAACAAATCAATACAGGATCGTGAACACAACGAATTCAAACGAGAGCGCGTGCATTCACATATAAGCTAAGTCAACCCTCAACAACTACAAGGTGAGTTCATATGCCCCTTTTCTCTAATCTTAATTGATTTTCAATTATCGGGGCTGAGAAACATGCTTTACTTTTATGTATTTAAAAGTTTTGCTTACATATGACTTATACTTTGATTATTTGATATAAAAATGTTTATTATCATAAATCATTGTATGCATGCTTGAATGATTACAAGATGACAATTGAAGATAAGTAAATAATGATTTCATTATATTATGACTTATCAATACAATAGAATAACTTAGTTGTAGGATTAAATTCTACAATATTTAGTTATTCTTACGATAAATGACATAGAATCAATTACAAGGAAACAGGATGACATAATTACAAGAATACACAAATGAATGATATGATGATAATACATCTTCATCACATCATTCGTTACAAGAATCAAGTAAGTGTAATAAGACTCGTTCTCATAACACTTAGCTTCTCAATTCAATACATGTTACAAGGAAAACAAGGAACAAAGAATGATAATCATGATAACGTAACTTCATGAAACAGCATCATTCTCTCAAATGATTAACATAATATAATAAGACAAGTTCTTATTCAATTTTGTTAATGCCATGGATAAACACAGTACAAGGAACACGACAATACAAGAGAACACAATTACAATTAGTTACTGTTGATCTGTAGTATTATATCTTTTCAATCATGTGCCAAATGTTGAGATCATGTAAGACCCTTTAATTCGCTGACCAGTTAGTTTGATGTGATTAAACCGACGATAGCATAATGGTACCATAGGTTTGACAAACCTCTAGCTTGTAGGGCTAGTATGTTGATCGTAACGATTCATTTGGCCGGTAACGTATGATCGGTGACAGGGCGACTTCAAGTCAGGTTCTGGAAAGCGACGCATGGTGATATTAATATGCAGTGATAAGTAATTAATCCAACTTAGATACAGTTGTTTGGTAGTTTGAGAAAGTGATCTACTCTCATGTCACACTACTAATAACAGTCTATGTTGAGGACAATACGTATACAGAGTGGTAGGGATAAACTGAATGCATTGAAATCTGATTACGTGAGGATTTCAATGGGTTCAGTTTAGGCTCTATGCACTGATATCCAAAAACAAGTTGCAAGAGATTAACTCACACACTTTATATTTAAAAGTGTATCATCAGTTAACTCACCATCACAATAGAATAATAAAAGGATCAGATTTAATGAATCTAACATCCTTAATATATGAAAGTTATCTAAACTACAATTGATAACTACAAATACAACATCAAATTATTCTATACAGGTGAACACATGGGATTCAGGAGTGACAATCACACGGATTTGGGAATGGATATCTTTAGTTGTATCGCAAGTGGTGTGGAATTTGACTAAGTATGTGGTGGGATAGCGTCTGGGGTGACCCTTTCGTGATTCCCTATATATAAGCATACTTAATCAGATGATATCCTACTTGTACATACAACTAAGGAGAGACCATTGGGTGAAACAAGTATTTCAAGTTACAATTATGACAATGTGAATGTTTGCATGACAATTTCAATGATTTTCAATTACAAATATTATGAACTCACCAACCTAGTGTTGACTTGTTTTAAATGCATGTTTTCTCAGGTGACGGACAGGAGTAGATATTACATGCAAGTACATAGCTAGTGGACTCATAGAAGACCTAGCTTTCTTTTGATTGCATACTTTTGAATGACAACACAGTGAATCATTTTTGTATATCTTGTACAGTTCAAGATATAAACTCACTGATTCTTTTTGATTAGATTTACTTAGTTAAATTATGATGTACAATGTAATTTAACTTTGTAATTCTATTTCATGTCATGTTTAGCATTTCTCAATTACATCTCATGTGCAATGTATACAATCTGATCATTTGATTATCACTCCAAGATATTGCGCCCCGGGAACCTTCCGCCCGACGGGAAAACCCGATCCGTTCCCGCCGGCCTGGGGTGTGACATTCAGACTTCCCGCTTTCAGCACCAGAAACTCCCTTTCTACCTTATCCAGCTCATTCTTGGGACAGAACTGCTTAGTGACCAGTTCCTTTAGATCATCCCAAGTCATCTTATCCATATCGGCTGCAGCCTTGACTGCTTAATGGTGTTCCACCAGTGAAGCACCACCTCGACAAAGGAGTGAGCTGCAAACTTGACAGCTTGATCAATTCAGCACTCACTGATGGAAATAACAACCTCCATAGCAGATATCCAGTGGCAGGTGGCCACATCATCTTTCTTACCATCGAAGGTCGGTGGGTTGCATCCTTTGAAGGACTTGTAGTCACAGCCCTTCAGTTTCCCAGTCATAGAGTCGCCGCTCTTAGTCTCGATGATCACCACCTCATCTTCTTTAGTACTCTCCTTAGTTCCTTCAGACTTGTCTTTTAGAGCATCCTTCAGTGCCTTAGCAATCAAGGCTGGTATTTTTTCACCCATGATTTTGCAGACCTCATCAGAAATAGCCTTCACCACAATAGGCTCTAGAGTAAACTCATCTTCAATCTCAGGTTGCTCGTTGTGCTCGTGGTCGTCTTCATTGACGGGTTCTTCACTCTCGACACGTGGTTCTTCAGGTTTCTGTGGTTGCTTACGTGGTCTACCCTTTTGTCCAGCCATCTAACTATCTACAGGATGCAACAATTGATGAGTTAGTATAGGAATCAGTTTAGCACGAAATAAGCTTTGTAAATCGTTAATGACGTTGATCAAGTGCTATTAACCATTTACCCAACTCATAGGCTCTAAACGTTTCCCATCCCATCTCTTCAATTTGCATGACATTAACTACATACATAACCTTACATCTAACCCTTAACTCATACATAACATTCAGCTCGTGGCATCCGTTCATCCGTGGTTGGCAATCCGCATCACTTAATCCCATTCTCAGTTTAAGTCTTAGCATTTGGGATGCTAAGATCTCTCAAACTATGGCTCTGATACCAACTTGTGAGGCCCCGAAACCGGGCGCCTCGCAGAGGTTGGTTTTCATCATAACACATAGCTCTTAAACTAAAAACTTTCATAATCATGCAGCGGAAATGTAAACATAGTTTGATAAACAGAATTTAATAAAGTGTCTGTATCAAAATCATATCGAATTGCCAAAACCAACGGATCGTCTGGATTGATGCCCGAGCTGTATGCCTTCTCTTACCATAGCTTTAACCTGACATACATGCTAAATCAAGTCAGCTTACGCTGGTGAGTTCTAGTTTTCGTAAAACAACATTAAACATACATATCATAAACATCATTTCATACACATAGTCCATAACCTTAGCACATATCATCATTTCCATCATCGTCTTACGTTCCACTGTCTCCATACGAACAGTGGGCTTATGCCGGCACAGGCTCCATGTTTATAGTCCGATCGACTCTTACCATGTGTATAGTCCGATCGACTCTTACCATGTCTATAGTCCGATCGACTCTTACCATGTTTATAGTCCGATCGACTCTTAGCAAGTTTATAGCCCGATCGGCTCTTACCATGTTTATAGCCCGATCGGCTCCGTGTTTATAGCTCGGTCGGCTCCATGTTTATAGTCCGGTCGACTCTCTTGTTTATAGTCCGGTCGACTCCATGTTTATAGCCCGATCGGCTGTTCGTATCCTGATACAATAAGGTCATCATTCATATTCACCCGGTACAAGTACCGGAGCATCATCATTCTCACATATCCTATAGCACGTATAGGGACATCATTCATTCATCATACATAATACACTAGCATCATACCGTCATTCATCACAATCCTCATACATTTCATGCTAGCATTATGACATCATTCATCGGGTTAATCATGGCATCTTAGGCATGTCATACTAGCCTCATTTCATCATACCATCATAACATACTAGCATCATTTCATCATACCATCATAACATACTAGCATCGTTATCATATCATAACATCATGGTATCATACTATCATCCTAGCCACCTAGGACCTTGCCATATCCCTTTAACTATTCTCATAGTTATCGTCATGAAGCATGTGATCATAAAGTCATCATCATATCATATGCTAGCATCATTATCATGTCATGCTATTTATCATCATAACTCTTTTATCATGCATTCATCATAATTAGCATACCTTCATGCATACACCATGCTAACACATAAACATGCATATATAGTCAGGGCATATCGTCATTCGTTCATCATCATCATAAGCACATAACATCATAGACATCACAATAAGCATGCATGTCAGCCCAAAAGATCAAACATAAAAGAGGGCGTCTAGAACTCACCTGATAGTAGACTCTTGTTTTCCTTAGCCGAACTCCTTAGCTAGGACTCAAGGAATCTACATCATTACATCATCCCATTACATCACATTCTTAGACTTAGAAATTATTCTAAGTCCTCATAACCAACTAGTCCCCATTATAAACTCAAGTTCCCGAATCTTAGCTAAGTATCCGAAACACTGGAGGTTCATTACACACCCCATACTCGAAACCCATGTACACAAAATTCCTGGAGTTCACGAAATGGATTGTACTCGAAATCATTAAGTGTATTCGAAGTAGCATGTGTACACGAAATGGCCCTTGTACTCGAAATGCGCTGTACACGAAGTATCCTTGTATTCGAAACAGTCATGTACTCGAAATAACAATATATTCGAAATAACAATGTATGATTTCGAGTACCCTCTATACCTGATTTCGTGTACTCATCATTTCATCATTAAACGTCTCAGAAATTCATATAAGACTTTGGGAAGCTAGTTGTAGGTTCCTTAGGGTGTTATCTACACACTGGAACCTCAGAGTTCCGAACTTTATGCATAAAGGTGTGAGCTTTATGCATAAGTTCCCTTTTTATATAACTATCCTAACTTTTGTATAAAAATCTAGCTTTATATATATGAATCACTTACTTGAAGGTAGCTGATTCTCCTGGTAGAATCCCGTGCGTTTCTTCCTTTGTTTGGTCGAACAAAAGCTCGTTTCTTGGAGTTCTGGAAATCCCCTTCGTATACTCGAGAGACTGTGCTTCCAGACAAAGGTTAGCACGTTTCCCAAGGCACTACTATTTATAGGCAGTGTCTTGTACTAGAAATTGTGGATTTCGAATACTTGGTTTTCGAGAACTAGTGTATTCGAACTTAAATTCGAGTACCCGACTTTGAGACCTGAACTCAGTCATTTTTCGTCCCTTTTCTAGCAAGTTACTTACCCGTTACTCGTACGTAGAATTCAAATACTTGTATTAGAAAATTGGGGTGTTACAATAACTTCCCATAAAGGTTAAGCTCTATCAATCACTCCCATAAGCATGATTTCTTACTTGTAGCACGACCACAACCAGGAGGCCAATCTCGGATCGTGTGTCCCGTCGGGCGGAAGGTCCACGGGGCGTGATATTGGGAATGTTTGATAATCGTGATGATCAGATTGTTTACATAGCATCCATGTTGAGAATAACTAAAGCAGAATGACATTAAACTAGGATTACAAAGTTAAATTACAATTGTCAATGTTTGATAATTTAACTGAGTAAATCTATCAACAGAATCATAAGTTTACTATCTTGTAAGTATACAAGATATCAAAAGTGATTCACAGTAATCCACAAAAATATGTGCTTCCCAAAAACTATTAGGTCCTCTAACTGGGCATCCTAGCATGCATTCCTGAGCCTTAGCGTACTTCTGTATGTCACCTGAGAAAGCATGCAAGAAAAAAAGTCAACACAATGGTTGGCGTGCAACTATGTGTCCTATGTTGCTAGTGTGTTTCTATGTCTCTCTAGTTATTCTAGATGTATTACCCGTTTATAAACCCTTATCCCATAAGCAATCATTACAAGTCTTTAATTAACACATTTAAATAATTCAATTTTAGTTAAACATTTAGCTAGAAATCATTTAATTTAATTTAATAAAGTTTACAATTCAATTTCTTTTACTTTGAAACACTTCAAATAAAGAGTTTATAAGTCATTTTATTTAATTATAAAATAATTAAATTTAGTTTGTTAGACTTAGGTTAATTTCATTCAATTAACCCTAAGGCCTTTGTTAGATCCTTGTATTTCCATGGTTTCTACATCAATTTAGTGTATAACTCATCTTAGAGAATCCAACAGGGCTCTCTAACTTAGCTATGTAATTGCATAGAAATCTCTAAGTATTAGGTGTTAGTCATGAACTAACTCTCGGACTTAATTGATTTCGTGATTTCTACTCAACTTCTAGATCTCAGATCCTATGAATGAAAGTAGTTTTAATCTTTGTAGTATGTGCCTCAACTTAATAAGTTTAGACCATTTGTTTTGTTAAAGCTTACCTTTTATATGTCAAAATGATTTTGAAAGGCCTTGTTGTTGTAAACCCTAATCATGGTTTCTTATCATAAACTCATGCATCTTAAACCACCCCACATGCAATAACCCACAATTTAACCCCATTAACCAACCCCATGTCTAGCATCTATTTTAATTTAAAATGCTAGATTGTTGAACAATGACATGAACCTTTAGCATCCACTTAGAATTCTAGAAACCCTAAATATCTTTCCCATGCACACTGTAGATTTGAAGAATCGATCACGAAATTCTAAGATTCGATCATAAACGTGCGGAATCCGTTTACAACTAGATTTGAATCAACAATGACAATGTAAAAGATCATTAATCTGAATTCTTCATTGATATCCAAGTGTTTACAAACAATAAACGTGAAAATACAACACTTGAACGATCAAAAGAAACAAAGATGAAGAGAGTCTTAATCTTGAGCTTGAGAGAGAATTTGACTTTGTGTGTGTGAATTGTGAGCTCTAGATCTCCAAGTCTACCTATATATAGGTTTCAAAAGGTTTGCCAAAGGTTTGCCAATAAGTTTGCCAAAAGGTTTGCCAAACCTATAGGTTTACCAATAGGTTTGCCAAACCTTAAACCATGTGACCACCAAACCTTTTAGCCATCAATCATAGCCAAACCTTCTTGGATCTTTAGCCGAACCCTTAATCATATTCAACAGACTATGATTTCATATACAACAAGCCAGGTTCACACATTAAATGCAGGTTTCACACAAAAAATGCACTAACACACACACCCATGTTCACCCCGCGCATCCCATGCACATAGTTTCCCATAATCCCGATCATGTAGCCTAGCCGAATGGCTGTGCTTAGGCACTTGGCCAAATGTGGTCTTGGCCATATGGAGCTTAGGCCGAAACAGATTGGCCGAGTGTAAGTTCGCCGAAAGGGGTTTGGCCGAATGAGAGGGGCGGCCGAATGATGATCATGGCCGAATAGAGTGGCTGACCAAACCTAGCTTGGATGAATGGGGGTACCCCGATCGAATGAGATCTGGACCGAATCAGTCTAGCTGAAGGAGACTTGGGCCGCATGGACTTGGCTAAGATAATGGGTGGTTCTTCAGCCGAAGGGTTAGCTGGTTCGGCCTACAGGCCTTTCGACCCATCTAATGAGGCTCATTCGGCCTGTTTGAACTCAGCATGGGTAGCCATGGATTTTCAAGCGTAATCACTAGGTATTGAAGTGGTGTTTGTTCCTACATCATCCTAAAGTGTTAATGTTTGATTTCCCTAAGATTTTGAGGTGTTTTAACTGGCTAAAGAGGTGGTCGACTATAGGGTTTTGAAAACCCTAAAATCGTAATAAAGAATGCCAATCTACCTCAAATCAAATGGTTCAAAGCTCCGATTGTCTGTACTTTCAAGATCTACGTGATGTGGTGATCGTTTATACACCAAAACGGCTTGATTTGATTGAGAAATGAAGAAGATAGTGTTGGGGATTCTAGAGAGAGAATGTGGAGAGAGAAAGAAACTATTTTGGGGTGATGGTGGCTGCTTGGTGGTGGTGGTTATGGCATTGAATGCCATAATAAATGGTTTCAGTATACCCGGGTATGTTCAGTTCCATTTGCTTTCACTCGGTTTCGCGTAGAAGCGTCGTTTTCATTCCGTTTTCGTAACTAAACGTTACGGTACTAAAAGTAAAGTTTATAAATTTATTTTAGGTGGTAATTCCTAGTAAATTAATTAAATATCTTCTGTTTATTTAAATTTTCAGAAATATTTATTCTACTACTTTAATCGAATAGTATAGTTGTCGCGCGTATTCGTTCGAATCGTCACCCGTACGAATACGACGATAACTACACTTTTCAATATGGTTTTCTAATTATTAGACATCATTCAGAATGTTAAACTTTAAGATATATTCGTACAGATCGTCACTTATACGAATAATCCGTCCCTTTAGCATTCCCATAATGACGTCCGTTATTGTTTTGTTCTGTAAATCCTCACGTACGTTTATACATAATAGTATCCTAACAAGCATTCATGTGACAGTCTTGTATTGTCAGACATGTTTTTGACTGTTAAACGGTGAGTTCGAATCATGTTTATGAAATGATTGCGTAATAGTTGTGTGTCAAGCATTACATGATAATAGCATACAAAAATTAAACATATTTTGTACCTGAGTTACTGTGCAAGTTACTGTGCATATCACTGTTCCGGTTACGTTTCCAGCTCTAATGTTACAGTCTCCCCTTGTTAGAGAAATTTCGTCCCGAAATTTAAGAATCGTTATCCGGTACGGATTCCTCTGTAAACAGTGGGGTATACTTGGACTTCATGTGATCCATCGAACCTTGACAATCGGAATACGGCTTCGCCTCAGTTGTTTAACCTTACGATCCATAATCTCCAAAGGTTCTTCAATAAAGTGTAAATGTTCGTCCACTTGAATTTCTTCAACAGGTATGGTGAGTGAATTGTTAGCAAGGCATTTCTTCAAGTTGGAGATGCGAAACACGTCATACACACCACTAAGTTCATCTGGTATCCTTAGTCTATACGCCATAGGACCAATACGTTCAATGATTTCGAATAGTCCACGTATCGTGGTGTTAATTTGCCTTTCTTTCCAAAACAGACTACGCCTTTCCATGGGGATACCTTTAACATGACGCGGTCTCCGCTTGGAGTTCCAACGGCTTGCACCGTTTGTCGGCGTAGCTCTTTTGTCTGCTTCTAGTTGCTTGTAGCCTTTGTTGAATCTGGGGAATCTTATCAGTAGTCTCTTGAATAAGCTCTGGTCCAGTTATTCGGTTATCTCCCACTTCAGTCCAACAGACCGGTGATCGACATTTTCGACCATAAGGAGCCTCGAATGGCGCACATCCAATGCTGATGTGCTAACTGTTATTGTAGGGGAATTCGATCACTGGCAAATGAGAGTCCCAATTTCCACCGAAGTCTAAAGCTTGTTTGCGCAGTCATTTCGATTGCTCTAACGCGCAAGGGTTTGACATGTTCCTTCCGGCTCAAGGCATTAGCGTTTCCTTTTCCCGGATGGTAATTGATCACACAATCGTAATCATTCAGAAACTCAACCCAACGTCATTGCCTCATGTTGAGTTCCTTCTGATCAAAGATAGGCTGCAGACTCTTGTGATTAGTGAATATGGTACACTTAGTGCCATATAAGTAACGTCTCCAGATCTTCAGTGCGAATACCACTGCTTCCAGTTCCAGATCATGAGTGGTGTAGTTCTTCTCATGAATCTTAAACTGTCTAGATGCATATGCGATAACTTTGTCCCTTTGCATTAGTACTCAACCGAGTCCCTGGTGGGAGGTATCATAGTATACTACAAAGTCATCATAGCCTTCGGAGAGAGATAAGATTGGAGTATCACACAATTGCTGCTTCAACGTCTGAAAAACATCTTCTTGTTTCTGCTCCCAAACAAACGGTTCGCTCTTCTGAGTTAACTTGGTGAGAGGCAGGGCTATCTTAGAAAAGTTTGAGATGAACCTTCAGTAATAACCTGCCAATCCAAGAAAAGACCGTGTCTCCGTCGGTGTCTTTGGAGTATCCGAGTTCTTTATCGCCTAAATCTTCGCAGGGTCTACATGTATTCCTTCATTGTTGACTACATGACCCAAAGTTTAACTTCTCTTAGCCAAAATTCACACTTGGAGAATTTAGCATATAGTTGCGCTTTCTTTAAGAGCTCAGGAATCTTCATGAGATGTTGTTCGTGTTCTGCCTTGCTCTAAAAATAAATCAGTATTTCATCAATAAAGACAATCACAAACTGATCCAGATACGGCTTGCACACTCGTTTCATGAGGTCCATGAAAACTGCGGGTGCATTCGTCAATCCGAAAGGCATAACCATAAACTCGTAATGCCCATATCTCAATCAGAATGTTGTCTATGGCATATCTTCGTCTTGTATTTGCAACTGATTTCTCATGGTCTACTTATCTAGTTTAGCTTATGATTCCAGCATAGTTCTAACATTCATCCCTCCCTAACATTCTAGAACCAGAGTTCTCTAACTTAAGTAACGCAAGTTCTATGAGGTCTAGGTGGAAAGTGATAGCTTACACACTAGCTTTGGCATTTTGAATTCCTATGGGCTTTTTGTGCTCTAATTAGATAAGGTTCTCTTCCCAATTACAGTAGTTAAACTGTAATTAAGAATCACCCTATCTTTATTTATTTACTTAGGTCTAGGTGCAATGTGTTCGCACATTTCGCACACATAGCAATCCTTGCTGCGTCGCGGAAGGGGGTATGTAGTGTTTCCATGGTTCTGATTATGAGCTGGGGGATTATTACAATCACGACTCTAGTGTCCCTTCCTCCCGCAGTTCAGGCAATGTTTGCACAGTTTGTTCTTGGCATGGTGAAGACCGCACGTGGCGCATAAAGGAAACTTGCCAACATACTGTTCACATGTTAATTCCGTCAAAGATCTGCATTGATGATCCCAATGGCCAATCTTACCACAACAAGTGCATTGTCTGCATGGGACTTCAGCACGGTGGTGATAGTGGCAGCTAGTGCAAGGAGGGGCTTTTCCAGTATAACGCTTATGAACCTCTGACTCTGGAGCAACGGCCATTTGGCGAAGTGGAACGACCCCCTGAAGATTACAAGTTCCCTTGATTTCTTAGGACGACACCGCCTTCGCTTCTTGCTTGTTTCCCCTTGCACCAATCCTCCAGTTCCCGTGTTTGTCTTCGGGTAGCACTGAGCATTCTCATCACAGTTCATGACCTGAGTGATGATTCTAGGGAGAACCGTCATCAACTGTTCAGTGATTAGGGTTGCGAGTGCAACAGCTACTGGGTCCATCTCCTGTGAAGGAGGAGGTGGTGATGGTTGTCTTCTTGGTGACATTCTGTTTATACCCGAAAGAACATCGGTTAGCCTAATCATCGAATGCAGAAGACATAATGCAAGCTTAAATCCTATGTTCTCTATATGAGGATCCCTAAGTTATAGTCTAGGCCAAACCATTTAAAGAAAATGACCTATTATTCTATATAACCTTGAGCTCTGATACCAACCTGTCACACCCCGAGCCGGCGGGCCGGATCGTGTGTCTCGTCGGGCAGAAGGTCCCCGGGGCATGATATCGGGAATGATAATCATGATGATCAGATTGTTTACATAGCATCAATGTTGAGAATAACTAAAGCACAATGAAATTAAACTAGGATTACAAAGTTAAATTACAATTGTCAATGTTTGATAATTTAACTGAGTAAACCTATCAACAGAATCATTCGTTTACTATCTTGTAACTACAAGATATCAAAAGTGATTCACAGTAATCCACAAAAATATGTGCTTCCCAAAAACTACTAGGTCCTCCAACTGGGCATCCTAGCATGCATTCCTAAGCCTTAGCTTACTTCTGTATGTGACCTGAGAAAGCATGTAAGAAAAACAAAGTCAACACAATTGTAACATCAGTGCCGGAACCGTACCGGAACAGTGATCTCAAACATTAATATGAACAGTAATCAGGTACAAACTATATGTCTTTCATTCTATGTCATGTTCACATTATGTATCATTATCATTACGTGTTATCAAACAGTGAATTCAGAATCATTTTAGTGAAAAAAACTCACAAAACATGGTTCATCAGTCAGATAATTATCTGGCAACACAGAACCATCATTTGATTATTTGTTAGGATTTTATTATGTATAAACGTATGTGAGGCTTTACAGAACAAAACAACACGAATTTCGTTACGTGAATGCTAAACCGGCAGATTATTCGTATAGGTGACGATCTGTACGAATAAATCTGAAAGTTTAATGTTCTGAATGATATCCGATAATTAGAAAACAATATTAAAAAGTATAGGTATCGTCGTGTTCGTACGGGTGACGATTCGAACGAATACGCCCGACGACCGTACGATTCGATTTTAAACAATTAATTTAAATATTTTTGAAAATTTTAAACAAACGGATGATAGTAGTTAATTTACTAGGAATAATCACCTAAAATAATTTTATAAATCTTATTTTATAAACCATGTCGTTTCGTTACGCGAAACCGACCTTTACGCGAAACCAAACGAAAACGAACCTAACGGGTATTTGGATTCATTTAATGTGGACATGAATGCCACAACCACCACCACCAACTCATTTCAATCTCCAAATTTTTGGCCTCTCTCTCTCTAGAACCACTCTCAACTTCTCTCTACAATTTCTCAGCCATTTCTCCATGAAATCGAGTGTGCTTGGTGTCAAAACGACCACAATCATCTGTAGATCACGAAAGTACAAGAGATTCAAGCTTTCATCAATTATTTTTGAGGTAATCTCTAATTTTATTTTCGGTTTTTGGTGTGAACCACGATTTTTGGACTTATTGTTGTTTTAATCACATTAAGCACTTAGAAACACTTAGATAAACTCTAGTAAACAACAAGGAAGCTTTAGAAAGTAACCTGCAACATATTAGGGTTGAAAAATGAAGAAGATGATCGGTCGAACCTGTCGACTCTGACCAATAGCCAGGGTCGAAGCTGTCTTCCTTTTGGTCGAACCTGAGTACTTCTGGCCGAACCTAGCATGGACGAACCTCTCTACACTTAGCCGAACCCTCGACCAACGAACCAGTGAGATATGAACATCAGATCAGCCGAACCTGGAACTCTAGCCGAACCTTTGGACGAACCAGTTGGCCACGAACCTCCTCTTGGCCGAACCCTAAAGGTTTGTCTAGCCATTGTCATTGCCGAATCTCAGAGGTTCGTCGGACCATTGTCACTGCCGAACCCTTGGTCAAAGCCAAGAGGTTCGCTGCCTTCATGGCAGTCAAGAGGTTCGCTGACCCAAGTGACGACCGAACCTAAGTGTTATCAAATTATCGTATTGATGGACCTAGGACTGTTAAACGTAGTTATAAGAACCAAGGGAATGGATATACGAGTACTCAAAGCCTAGAACGAACTAAGGAACATGCATTTATGTATGTGTGCATGCATTAGTGTGTGTGTACATGGGAAGTATAATGGAGTTCATGACCTATCACCAACTTGAGAAATCTAAGAGTTTAACAAGAAATCAAGAATGCGAATTTTCAAGATCAATAGTTTTCTTAAATTATGTTGACACTTAAACATAAATATTGGATATTATAGCCTAAGGTTATGGTGTTAATTTCAACATTAATATCTAACACTTAGAAAATTGCATACGAATATATAACTAAATTAGATTGTTCAATTGAACACTCTATACTAAGTTATACACACGGGCGAACAAAGAACTATCAGAAACAAAGATCTAGTAACATGTTTAAGGTTAATCGAATGTGATTAACCTAAGCCTAACTTGTTAATCATAATTTCTTAAATTAAATTATAATTTTTTATTTAAAATATTCTTTAAATTAAAAGAAATGATTTTGACTTAATATTTAACTTAAAATGAATTAAATTATAAACGTTTTAATTAAAGGCTTGTTATGATTAAATTGTGGGATATGGGTACTAAGTAGACTAGTACATAGAGTTTTAGAAGTTCATTAGTCACATAGGACACTTAGTTACATACCGAGACCAAACCTTAATTACGACGACTAAAACGTATACTTATCGTATTCGAATTCTTTTAAAACAACTCAGGAACCGAAGATACATAGTCTACAAACAAAGAGCGCGTATTTTGTGGTAGTACAGTACAGAGCAACACATGTGAGTTCATTGCCCATTTTCTAAACGTTTTTTTTTCAAATGCGGGGTTGAGAAGCATGCATAAATTATTTTCGCAAGATTATATTTACTTGAATTCTTTTACTTAACATATGTTTGTTCGTATAATTGTTAACCTAGATTATGGTTAGGTATACAATATATAGGAATGCAAGGTAAATTATTTATTCATTATGAGTAAATAACTATTTCAAGTCAAAGAACTATTTTCAAATACCTATTTTCAAATGACTAAAGATCTTAAACAAAGAACTATTGCAAAGCTCTAATTTTAAAGAACTAACAGTCTAATCAAAGTACTATTTTTGGTGTTGTGTTGTCAACGAACTAATGATCTATTTCAAAGAACTATGTACAAAAGAACTATTTTAAGGGTCTGACTAGGAAATATCAAAGATAGCATGTGCCATTCTCATGTTTGAAAGATGTCCTAGCTAGACTGATCGAATATGAGACGCATGTTTGATGATATTTACAGTATTCCCTAACTATTTTGAGGAACCTCTGGGAAATTCTCAAAGATAACATGTGTCAAAGAACTAAAGAACTATACGAACTATGGACGGTCTAAAGAACTATAAAAGCCTGTATATCAAAAGATGTCCTAGCTAGACTGATTGATTATAGGTCGCATGTTTGATGAGGTTTACAGATCTCCTCTACTACTAAGAACCTTGATTGCTAGACTAGTCTACTCGAGTTGACCAAGGCCCAATCATTAGGTCTTATATTTTATTAAATGTTTATTTATTTATTTAGCTAAGCATTTATTGAATTGTTTCTACAAATGTTATGGTTGATCATGATTATGTGATGAACTTAAGGAATCAATAGAGATTTCAAAGTGTATTTACAGGGACAAAGAACTGAAGAACTAATGCACCTTCACTTGAAGGTGTCTCATCCTGAGCCAACGGGCCGGATCGAATGTCCCGTCGGTGGAAAGATCTTGAGGTGCGATATCATAATGATAATCGAAATAATCATATTATTTACATTGCACATGGTATACATTGAGAAAGCACTAAATGGAATAGAATTACAAAGTTCAATTATATCAGTATCATTCATAATTTAACAATGTAAATCTATTATCAACATCATAAATTTTCAATCTTGTATCTGTACAACATATACAAAATAATATGACTAATGATGTTAAAAAATTATGCGCGACCAAAATCCTAGGTCCTCTATGTGGGCATCCTAGTCAAAAGCACGAGCTTCTTAATTTAAACCTATTCGTCACCTGAGAAGTCATGTAAGATACTAAAAGTCAACATATTGTTGGTGAGTTCATATAGTTTTGTTATTCAAAATGAATTTGAACAAGCCTGACTGGATGACAACCTTAACCTCACCAACAACCACCTATGCTATCCAGTCAAGTATGCTTATATATAGGGCATACGCAGGGTCAAGCTTACCGCCAGCCCAGCCGCTAGCCCACCACATACCAAACCGCATAACATATTGTTGTTAATAATAATTAAGCATTTCACCCTCAACCATCATCATGCTTGTTCCGTTAGATTCGTCAAAACACTTGATTCGTTAGTTGAGTCAAAACATTAGTTTTGTTAGTTTTGTCAACAGACACAACAACACCATAGCAAATGTGGAAAAATGTGGAAGTTGTTAAATAAAATGTTCAAATAAATTAATAAACAAACATTTAATTAAAAGTTAAGTCCTAATGATTGCGCCTTGGTCATACTCGAGTAGACTAGTATAACAATCAAAGGTTCTTAGAAGTTAGGGGATTCTGTAACTATCATCAAACATGTGACCTATAATCAATCATTCTAGCTAGGACATCTTTTAAAATAGAGGATTTTATTGGTTCGTTCTTGACTCATCTAGATTCTTTCTTGATTCGTATAGATTCGTTGGCACATATTATCTTTGATAGTCCCCAGATTTTCCCCTGAAATGATTTATGGATTCGTCTAGTTTCGTTGCAAATGTACTTGATTCGTTGATCATTGAATACTATATTCGTTGAACAAATGTACTCTTGATTCGTTGATCGTCGAACACTTGGTTCGTTGAACATCGAATATTAGTTTCGTAAAAATTGTTTCGTTTAATTCGTTTAACACACGCACTTGTTTCGTCAAAATAGTTTCGTTTGATTCGTAGAACACACGCACTTGTTTCGTCAAAATATTTTCGTTTGATTTGTAGAACACACGCACTTGTTTCATCAAAATAGTTTCGTTTGACTTATTGAAATGTTTAGTTTAACTCAATACTCACTTATGTTATAAGTAGATAAGCTTAGTAAAACCCACATAAGAATTTACCTAGACATGATCTTGGATATCATTTATACATACAAAACATATAGAATTTAAAAACATTTAAGTAAAATATAATCCAAAGATATAATTTACTCATGCTTCTCAGCCCCGCTTTTATAAAACAAAATGTTTAGAAAAGGGGCAATGAACTCACCTGTGTTGCTATACAATTGAATCAAGAAAGATATGTGCGCTAGTTAATTGTAGCCTGTGTATCTCCAGCACCTGACTTGATTTATTATGATTCGAATACGATAAGTATTTAGATTTGACGTATATATAGTGGTTTGGTCTCGATGTGCAACTATGTGTCCTATATTTTTACTAATGTGTTACTAGCATTTCTCTAAGTTTTCTAGTTATGTACCCTTTATGAACCCTTATCTCTTAATTGATAAAGGATTACTCTTATTTATATAAAGTTTACGTTAATAAAATACATAACCTTTTTTTGTAAACCACCATTTACAAACTTATTGTATTACAAAATTTTTGTTTTAGAAAATCATCTAAGTTATTTTAAACATTTTAATAGTTCAAGTTATAGTGGTTCTTATAAAACTACGGTTACAAATTATAAATCATTATATTTTCGTAAAATATAAGTTATTTTTATGAAACGTACAAGTTAAACATGTGAGGACTTAAGTTAACCCAAGTAGGTTAATCACCAAATCCCTTAATAGTTCTTGTTACCCTTCTTGATTCTTGCTCGTTATGGAATTGATTATCGACTAAGTTATTCATCTGAACAACTCAATTGAACGTCAACGTGAATGAAAACTCCAAGTATTGGTTGTTGACATCTTAATGTCAACGTCCCGATACTTAGTTAAAGTAAACCCTTTTTGTTGCGTTGTTCAAAACATGAGTTAGTTTTAAACCTTTGACATGTTTTAAACTATGGTTTATGATCAAACCTTTGTTTTAAAGTTTGCCTATGTTTTTAACCCAAAGTTTAAGTAATATAAATGGGAACACCTCAACCTGATTGAACCCAAACCTAATCACGTTTTTATGCCATTTTGGATTACATGATTGTAAACCTCATAAGGAAAGATGTAATATAATGAATTATATATTTCTTGGCCATAAATATTGTTCTCGGCCATGTTATTTATTGGAAAGGAAGTTTTCGGCCACCATAAATTGGTTTCTCAAATAGGAAATGAAATTTTCAAAGTGTAGATAACAATCGTATGGGGTTCTCGGTTGTGTAGGTGTTCTCGGCTAGTAACATCCAAATGATGGGATTTTCGGTCAATTCCTCCATTTAGTTGGAGTTTTAGGCAAATTTTAAGAAAGAAAGTGTTCTCGGTCAACCTAAATGGTTTTCGGTCAAAGACATCGACTAAGGGTTCTCGACTAAACCATTTTGTTCTCGGTTGAAGTCATCTTCAACCCCCGATTTTAGACTCCATGTTTACAGGGTTTTTTTTAAAGAATGTATTCCCTATCTTAAATCATTTTAAGCTCAAATTAAAATGAATATATCAAGGTTTGATGAGAATAAATAAGGTTCTAAGTTCATTCATTCGGGTTTCTTAAAAACCCTGAAAATACTAAAGTTTGAGCTCACATTACCTTCAAATCAATGGGTTCCAAGCTCGATCTTCTGTACTTTCACGTTCTCCTCTTCAAGGGCTTCAATTTGGTACCAAGTTTGCTCAATTTGAACAAGAAATGAAGGATTTATGAAGGTTTTTGTGGTGATATTTTAGAGGGAGAGTGGAAATCCGAATATTTAGAGAGAGAAAGGGTTGGTGGAAAATTAAATGAAGGATTAAATACTTGTATGGGTTTTTATGCCCCGTATTGGTTCGTGTTCGTTTCGGTTGTTCTGCTCTTTCGCAGAGACGTCGGTTTTCGGTTTTCTCGTAACGAAACTATACCATTATAAAAATAGAATTTTCTAATTTTATTTAAGTCGTAATTCCGAATAACTTAACTAATAATCCTTTTATTTAGTATTTAAAACTCTAAAATCATTTTATTTAATTTAATTGTTTAATCGAATCGTACGGTTGTCACGCGTAATCGTTCGGATCGTCACCCGTACGAACACAACGACAACCATACTTTTCGATTTGATTTTCTAATTATTAGACATCATTCAGAATGTTAAACTTACAGATATATTCGTGCGAATCATCACCCACATGAATACTCCGTCTGTTTAATATTCACATAACAACGTCCGTTATTGTTTTGTTCTGTATAACCTCACATACATTTATAACTAATAAATTCCTAACCATCATACACAACTTAGATTTGTATTGTCAGACATGATTCAGACGGTTAACTATTGTTTCACAATATGTTTCTGTAATAGATACGTAATAATTTCGTATTGAACATTGAACAACAACTAATACACATAGTTTCGTACCTGATCTACTGTACAGTTACTGTTCCGACTACGGTTCAGACACTGATCATACAGTCTCCTCTTGTTAGAGAAATTTTGTCCCAAAATTTAAGAATCGTTATCGGGTACGGCTTTCTCTATAAACAGATGGGGATACTTGGACGTCATGTGACCCTCGCATTCCCATGTAAACTCTGGTCCACGCTTAGAATTCCATCGAACCTTAATGATCGAAATAAGACTTCTCTTCAGTTGTTTAACTTCACGATCCATAATTTCGAAAGGTTCTTCGATAAAGTGTAATTGTTCGTCCACTTGTATTTTCTCAACCGGTATGACAAGTGATTCGTCTGAAAAGCATTTCTTAAGGTTTGAGACATGAAATACGTCATGCACACCGCTGAGTTCATATGGTAACCTTAGCCTATACGCCATAAGACCAATTCGTTGAATGATCTCGAATGTTCCGACGTATCGCGGTGCTAATTTGCCTTTCTTTCTGAAGCGAGCTATGCCTTTCCATGGGGATACTTAAACATGACACTGTCTCCCACTAGAAATTCCAACGGCTTACGTCGTTTGTCAGCATAGCTCTTTTGTCTGCTTCCTGCTGCTTGTAGAATTTGTTGTATCTGGGCTATCTTATCAGTGGTTTCCTGAATAAGCTCTGGCCCAGTTATTCGGTTATGTCCTACCTCGGTCCAACAGATCGGTGAACGGCATTTTCTACCATAAAGTGCCTTGAATGGATCGCATCCGATGCTACTATGGTAACTGTTATTATAGGAGAACTCTATCACTGGCAAATGGGAATCCCAATTCCCACCAAAATATAAAATACATGTTCGCAACATGTCCTCTAAGATTTGTATGGTACGTTCGCTTTGACCGTCCGTTTGTGGATGGTAAGTTGTACTCAAGTTAAAGTTCGTTACTAACGGTCTCTACAACGACTGACAAAATCTTGACGTGAATTTGCTATCTCGATTAGAATTGATAGACAACGGCACACCATGGCGCACCACTATCTCATTGATGTATAATCTTGCCAGTTTAGCCATCGTGAAAGTTTCACGTATCGGCAAGAAGTGAGTAGATTTGGTTAATCTATCAACGATAACCCATATTGTGTCGTAACCACTGGAAGTGCGGGGTAGCTTGGTAATGAAATCCATAGTTATTTGTTCCCACTTCCATAGCGGAATCTCGGGATGTTCCAGTAACCCAGACAGTTTCTGGTGTTTCGCTTTAACTTTCGCACATGTCAAACATCGACCGACATACTCGGCTATATCTTTTTCATTCCTGGCCACCAATAAAATCCCCGTAAATCTTGGTACATTTTTACACTGTAATTTTGAAAATGAACGTTTAAATGTCCTTCAAAAGTAAGTCTTGTGCACTTCCTCAACAATGAGTTTTCTCAGTTCATCTACTGCAGGAATCCACACACAATCCTGGTAGTAGATAACTCCATCTGGCTTCGTCTCAAATTGTCGTTCTGCTCCTTAATCAAGTTCTTTCTTCATATTCCCTCGTTCTAGTGATTCCTATTGTGCTTGAATAATCTTGTCACGTAAGCTCGTTTGAACAGTCATTCTCATTGCTCTGACGCGCAGGGTTTTGATCCGTTCCTTCCGGCTCAAAGCATCGGCCACAACATTTGCTTTGCCCGGGTTATACTTAATCACACAGTCACAATCATTCAGGAGTTCAACCCAACGACGCTGTCGCATGTTGAGTTCCTTCTGATCAAAGATATGTTGTAAACTTTTGTGATCAGTGAAGATGGTACACTTAGTGCCATACAAGTAATGATTCCAAATCATCAATGTCAAGACTACTGCTCTGAGTTCTAAATCATGAGTTGTGTAGTTCTTCTCGTGAATACACTACAAAGTCGTTTGTACCCTCCAGGAGAGATAAGATTGGAGCATCACATAACTTCTATTTCAACATCTGAAAAGCATCTTCTTGTTTCTGCTCCCAAACAAACGGCTCACTTTTCTGAGTTAACTTGGTGAGTGGCAAGGCTATCTTATAAAATTTTAAATTAAACCTTCTATAATAACCCTCTAGTCCCAGAAAAGACCGTATCTCCATCGGTGTTGTCGGAGTTTCCCAGTTCTTGATTGTCTCGATTTTGGCAGGGTCTACATGTATTCCTTCACCGTTGACTACGTGACCCAAGAATTGAACTTCTCTGAGCCAAAATTCACACTTAGAGAATTTTTCATAGAGTTGTTCTTTCTTCAATAGCTCCACGATTTTCCTGAAGTGTTGCTCATGTTCTGCTTTGCTCTTAGAATAAATTAGTATGTCATCAATAAAGACAATGACAAACTGATCTAGACACGATTTGCACATTCGGTTCATGAGGTCCATGAAAACCGCGGGTGCATTTATCAATCCAAAGGGTATAACCATACACTCATAGTGTCCATACCGAGTTCGGAAAGCCATCTTATGTTTGTCTTCTTCTTGAACTCTAAGTTGATGATACCCGGAGCGTAAATCAATCTTGGAAAAATATTGTGCTCCCTATCTTCTTCTTGAACTCTATAGTTGATCAAAAAGATCATCAATCCTCGGTAATGGATACCAATTCTTGATGGTTAATTTGTTCAGCTCCCTGTAATCTATACACATCCGAAAAGATCCATCCTTCATTTTCATGAACTAAACCGGAGCTCCCCACTGTGAGTAGCTCGATCGGATGAAATCTTTATACAGTAGCTCCTGCAATTGATTTGACGATTCCTGCATCTCAGAGGGTGCTAACCTTTACGGAGATTTAGCAACAGAGGTTGCTCCAGGAACTAAGTCAATACGAAATGCTACAGGCGCGCCGGTGGCAAGCCTGGTAGATTGTCAGGAAATACTTTTGGGTATTCCTTCACTACTGGCACATCTTGGATCTTGATCTTGTCTATGGTAGTAGTTTCCAAATAACATATAAATAATGGTTATCCTAATTTCTTTCATCTATTTAGTACTAATTTAGCCTTTGATTTCCTTGGCTTACTATTTCTAAAACCAAAACAGATTCTACAGTTCCAATTAGCATACTAATGCATATCTTAAATACACAACACTGAAATGAACATACCTATGGAGTCATCTGACTCCGGGCGAGCATCAGTAGCTGATTGGGCGAACAATCCTTCGGTAGTTGTTGCGTCCATTAGAGGCATCCTTCTAGGGCAGTCCCTTACGAAGTGTCCGGGCATTCTGCATGTGTAGGAATTGTTTTTCTGTTAGGAAAAAGTGGATGTGTTCACTCTCTGCTTCTGTTTTTGGGTTGGAGTTACCCGACACGCTTGAACCTAGTGACCGTATTTTCCGCAGTTCGGGCAGAATTTACACGTCTTATTCTCATTATGGTGAAAACCACACTCAGTACATAAAGGATGTTTACGAGCGTATTGACGAAGAACTGGGGCTACTGGTGCTCTGCACTGTTGCAACCAGTGACCCACCCTTCTACAACATGTGCATTGTACACATGGGAGCTCATCTCGGTGGTAATGGTGACAAGCTGAACAGAGAGGGGCCTTTCCCTCATGATGACCACTAAATCTTGTTGTCAATCCTGGCATGATTTGACTGATCGGTGTGGCTTCAGTGTAGTTCACGTGTCCTTTTCTCTTTTAGCAGGGTGACGTTTAGATTTCTTAATGGACCCACTTTCCTCAAGTTCCCTCTTCCATGTAGTGACCTGTGGGGAGTACCTAGCATACTCATCACTATTCATGATTCGAGTGATGATGTCAGGGATAACTGCAACCAGTTGTTCAGTAATCAAAGTTGCCAGAGCAGCAGGTGCTGGATCCGTCCCTTGTTAAGGAGGGGGTGATGCTTGGCGTCTCGGTGACATTTTGATCTTCACTGAAGATTTACTGGTTACTATTTATTATCAATCTATAAACTCATGAAAATAATTTCCTAAGTCCGACATTCTCTACATGAGGGGTCCCTAGGTTATAGTCTAAGCCAAACCATTTAAATAAATAACATATGTTTCTCTATAACCATTGCTCTGATACCAATTTGTCACACCCCGAGCCGGCGGGCCGGATCGAATGTCCCGTCGGGCGGAAAGGTCTCGAGGTATGATATCGGAATGATAATCGAAATGATCAGATTTTTTACATTACACATGATATAAATTGAGAAAGCACTAAATGGAATAGAATTACAAGGTTCAATTATATCAGTACGGTTCATAATTTGACAATGTAAATCTACTATCAACATCATAAATTTTCTATCTTGTATCTGTAAAAGATATACAAAGTAATATGAATAATGATGTTCAAACATTATGCACATCCAAAATACTAGGTCCTCTATCTGGGCATCCTGGTCAAAAGCATGAGCTTCTTAATTTAAACATGTTCGTCACCTGAGAAGTCATGCAAGATACCAAAAGTCAACACATGGTTGGTGAGTTCATATAGTTTTGTTATTGAAAATGAATTTGAACAAACCTGACTGGATGACAACCTTAACCTCACCGACAACCACCTATCCTATCCAGTCAAGCATGCTTATATATATGGCATACGTAGGGTCAAGCTTACCGCCAGCCCAGCCGCTAGTGTAACATCAGTGCCGGAAACGTCACCGGAACAGTGATCTCAACAGTAACTTGAACAGTGATCAGGTATGAACTATACGTTTTTCATTACATGTCATAACCATTTCATATATCATTATAATTTCGTGTTATCAAATAGCAAATTCAGAATCATTTCAGGGAAACAAAACCCAGAAATATGGTTCATCAGTCAGATAAATATCTGACGTTACAGAACCATCATGTGATTATGTGTTAGGATTTTATTATGTATAAACGTATGTGAGGCTTAAAAGAACAAAACACTCGGATGTTGTTACGTGAATGCTAAATTGACGGATTATTCGTATAGGTGACGATCTGTACGAATATATCTGAAATTTTAACGTTTTGAACGATGTCCAATAATTAGAAAATCATATTGAAAAGTGTAGTTATCGCAGTGTTCTTACGGGTGACGATTCGAACGAATACGCGCGATGACTGAACGATTCGATTTCAAACTATTAATTAGATATTTCTGAAAATTTAAAATAAATAAAAGATATTTAGTTAATTTATTAGGAATCATAACCTAAATTAATTTATTAAAATCTATCTTTAAAACTGAGACGCTCGTCGCGAAAACGAAACAGAAACGACGCTTTTACGCGAAACCGAGCAAAACCGAACGAACCCGAACGAACTCGGGTATTTACTGATGGAAATGAATGCCATCTTTCACCCTCACCAACCAAAATTCAAACCCCAAATTCGGAGTTTTCTCTCTTCTCTCTCTCTAGAAATCTACCACCATAACTCATCCATTTCTCCAACAATTTCGTAGATCTTGGTGTCAAAACGACCACTACATCATGCAAAACTCGAAAGTACAACAGATCTAGGCTTCAATCAATCTGATTCGAGGTAAACCCACGATTTGTGTTCGGTTTTGGTGTTTCAATAACCCTAAGTTCGACCACCCCATGTTTCCGGCTAACACCCTCAAGAACCTTAGGAAATCACTTAAAATATACTTAGGATGTTGTAGGAACAACCAACATGACAACCCTTGGTGTTTTAGCCCCACAAGTCATGGCTGCATCTGATAGATCTCGATTGGCCGGATGACCCAAGAACCAGCTCACCGAATGAGCTTTAAACCGCATTCGCCGAATGACTAAGGCTCCCCTTTCGGCCAGCCCTGCTTCGCCCGAACCAAGACCCATTCGGCCATGCCCCATTCGTTCCGCCCATGCCATTCGACCATGCCCCCATTCGTCGACCCAGCACCTGCATTCGGTGGTCTCCATTCGAGCATGGCCTTTCGATTGGGCTACCTTCGGCCCTCAACCCTTTCGGCCCAAGCACTTGTGGTTCGGGTACATCAGTCGGGCCTTGGTTTACTTGTAGGAAAACCTAGGTGGCAGACTAAGCACCCTCAACTATAGGTTGGAATGGGTGTGTGTGTATGCATGCATGGATTCATTTGGTGTGTGCATGGGGAACTTTCATGTAGGTGCATGCATGGGAGGGAATGATATTAGGATTTCCTTGTGTGAAATCAACTATGGGGGAAACTAAACTCCATTTAAATGACTAAGGTAGTCATTTCAATGGAGATGGGGTAAATTACATGGGTCATCCATTGAAACCTATAGTAGTGTTTTAGTAAAGGGAGTTTTTCATAAATCACGTTGTAACCTATACATAAAGGTCATCATCTTTTGGGATCAACACACCAGAAATCTATCGAGAAACAAAGACCCTAAGCCTAGTGTGTTGGTGTTATTCTCACGAATGACTCGTAACACTTAGACGAGTTATGAGAACGCGTGACTAGTCTAAGCAATTCACTTGAATTACCTAGGACGAGTTATTCAAAGATGTTGAGCAAGAAACATTGTGAAACCAAGAACTAGTAATTGGCCCCAAGGTTAGTCCAAGGGGATTAACCCAAGCCCATCACAATAATTGAGCTTTCTTCCAAATAACTTAAGTTATTTTAATAAAAGAAGTTAAAGTGTTTAACTTAACATGAATTAAATTAAAAACAGTTTAATTAAGAACTTGTAATAATGAAGTATGGGATTTGGGTTGCTAAAGAGTATCTAAGATAGACTAGTTAGATGAAAACTTAGTAGCACATTAGTAATACAAGACACTTAGTTGCACGTTGAGACCAAACCCTATATTTGACGACTAATACGTATACTTATCGAATTCGAATTCTTTTAAAACAACTCAGGAACCAAAGAAACTTAAGATACGACAACGAGTGCGCATTTTGCGGTAGATCATTTGCCCAGCAGCACAGGTGAGTTCATTGCCCCTTTTCTAAATGTTTTGTTTTCAAACGCGGGGCTGATAAGCATGCATAAATTATTTTCGCAAGATTATATTTAATTAAATGATTTTACTTAACATATGTTTTATATGTGGAATTGTTATCCTATAATCTATCTGGGTATACTTTTTACAGGATTTCAAGATAAGTTATATATTCAATACAGGTATATAACTGTGTCAAATCAAAGAACTATTTTCAAAGAACTATTTTCAACGAACTAAAGAACTATTTTCAAAGGTCTATTTCAAAGAACTAACAGACTAATCAAAGAACTATTTTCGAGGTTGTGTTGTCAAAGAACTAACGATCTATTTCAAATAACTAAGTACAAAGAACTATTTCAAGGGTCTGACTGGGAAATATCAAAGATAACATGTGCCATTCTCAGGTTTGAAAGATGTCCTAGCTAAACTGATCGAATATGAGACGCATGTCTGATGATATTTACAGTATTCCCTAACTGTTTTGAGGAACATCTGGGAAATGCTCAAAGTTAACATGTGCCAAAGAACTAAAGAACTATACGAACTATGGACGGTCTAAAGAACTATAATAGCCTATATATCAAAAGATGTCCTAGCTAGACTAATTGATTATAGGTCCCATGTTTGATGAGATTTACAGATCTCCTTTACTACTAAGAACCCTGATTGCTAGATTAGTCTACTCGAGTTGACCAAGGCCCAGTCATTAGGTCTTAGATTTTATTAAATGTTTATGTTATTTATTTGACTAAGAATTTATTAAATTGTTCCTACAAATGTTGTGGTTGATCATTATTGTGTGATGAACTTAAGGAATCAATAGAGATTCCAAAGTGTTGTATTTACAGGAACAAAGAACTGAAGAACTAGTGAGTTAGTGATGGGGGTAAAATGACTAATTATCATTAATAGCACTGCCATATGTGATTTAGTATGTGGTGGGATGTTGGCTGGGCGGGCGGTAAGTTCGACCCTACATATGCCCTATATATAAGCATACCGAATTGGATATTGCAGGTGGTGTTAATGAGATTAAATTTGTTACCCGAGGGTTTAACAAATGTTTTGTTTTTACATTAGAACTATGGTTGAAAGGAAGTGAATGGTGGGTAAAAATGCTTAATTATCATTAACAACAATGTCATATGTGGTTCAGTATATGGTGTGATGGCGTCTGGGCGGGTTGTAGGCTCGACCCTTTTGTATGCCCTATATATAAGCATACCGAACTGGATATTACAGGTGAAGTTAATGAGGTTAGGGTTTTTACCGAAAAAGGGTTACAAAGCTATTTCCAGATACTAAACTATATTAACTCACCAACCATGTGTTGATTTTATTTTTGCATGACTTCTCATGTGACGAACAGGTCAATTAAGAAGCTAATGCTTGTGGGCTAGGATTTCTGATAGAAGACCTAGTATTTTGGACCTGCATATATTTTTGGAACATCATTACAGAATATTTTGAAAATCTTGTGCAGATACAAGATAGATGAATTATGATGTTGATAGTAGATTTACATCGTTAAATTATGACTGATGTAATTTAACTTTGTAATTCTATTTTATTTAGCATTTTCTCGTTATATATATCATGTGCAATGTAAACAATCTGATCATCACGATTATCACTCACGATATCGTGCCCCGGGAACCTTCCACCCGACAGGGAATCCGATCCAACCCCGCCTGCTTGGGGTGTGACAACCAGCCGACCACATGCCGAACCACATAACATATTGTTGTTAATGACAATTAAGCGTTTCACCCTCAACCATCATCACACCTGTTTCGTTAGTTTCGTCAATACTCTTGTTCTGTTAGATTCGTCAAAACACTTGATTCGTTAGTTTCATCAAAACATTATTTCGTTAGTTCGTCAACACACACAACAACACCATAGCAAATGTGGGAAAATGTGGGAGTTGTTAATTAAAATGTTTAAATAAATTAATAAAAAACATTTAATTAAAAGCTAATTCCTAATGATTGGGCCTTGGTCATACTCGAGTAGACTTGTATAACAATCAAAGGTTCTTAGAAGTTAGGGGATTCTGTAACTATTATCAAACATGTGACCTATGATCAATCAATCTAGCTAGGGCATCTTTTAAAATATAAGATTTTATTGATTCGTTCTTGATTCGTCTAGATTCGTTCTTGATTCGTACAGATTCGTTGGCACATATTATCTTTAATAGTTCCCAGATTTTCCCCTGAAAATGATTTATTGATTCGTCTAGTTTCATTGCAAGATGTACTTGATTCGTTGATCATTGAATACTAGATTCGTTGAATAAATTACTCTTGATTCGTTGATCGTCGAACACTTGGTTCGTTGAACATCGAATATTAGTTTCGTAAAAATTGTTTCGTTTGATTCGTTGAACACACGCACTTGTTTCGTCAAAATAGTTTCGTTTGATTCGTAGAACACACGCACATGTTTCGTCAAAATAGTTCCGTTTGACTTGTTGAAATGTTTACTTTAACTCAATACCCACTTATGTTAAAAGTAGATAAGCTTAGAAAAACCTGCATAAAAATTTACCTAGACATGATATAGGATATCATTTATACATACAAAACATATAGAATTTAAAAACATTTAAGTAAAATATAATCCAATGAAATAATTTACTCATGCTTATCAGCTCCGCGTTTATAAAACAAAATGATTTAAGAAAATGGAAAATAAACTCACCTGTGTTGCTATACAATTGAATCACGAAAGATATGCGTGCTTGTTAATTGTAGCCTATGTATCTTCAGCACCTGAGTTGATTTATTATGATTCGAATACGATAAGTATTTAGATTTGACGTATATGTAGTGGTTTGGTCTTGAGGTGCAACTATGTGTCCTATATTTTTACTAATGTGTTACTAGCATTTCTCTAAGTTTTCTAGTTATGTACCCCTTATGAACCCTTATCCCTTAATTGATAAAGGATTAATCTTATTTATATAAATTTTACATTAATAAAAGACATAACCTTTTTGTAAACCACCATTTATAAACTTATTGTATTATAAAATTTATGTTTTAGAAAATCATCTAAGTTATATTAAACATTTTAATAGTTCAAGTTATAGTGGTTCTTATAAAACTATGGTTATAAATTATAAATCATTATATTTTAATAAAATATAAGTTATTTTTATGAAACGTACGAGTTAAACATGTAAGTTAACCCAAGTAGGTTAATCACTAAATCCCTTAATAGTTCTTGTTACCCTTCTTGATTCTTGCTCCTTATTGAATTAATTATCGACTAAGTTATTCATTTGAACAGCTCAATTGAACGTCAAGTTGAATGAAAACTCCAAGTATTGGTTGTTGACATCTTAATGTCAACGTTCCGATACTTGGTTAAAGTAAACCCTTTTTGTTACGTTGTTCAAAACATGACTTAATTTTAAACCTTTGACATGTTTTAAAGTTTGCCTATGTTTTTAACCCAAAGTTTAAGTAATATAAATGGGAACACCTTAACCCGATTGCACCCAAACCTAATCACGTTTTTATGCCATTTCGGATTACATGATTGTAAACCTCATAAGGAAAGATGTAATATAATGAATTATATATTTCTTGGCCATAAATGGTGTTCTTGGCGATGTTATTTATTGGAAAGGAAGAAATGAAGGATTTATGAAGGTTTTTATGGTGATATTTTAGAGAGAGAGTAGAAATCAGAAAATTAAGAGAGTAAAAGGGTTGGTGGAAAATTAAATGAAGGATTAAATGCTTGTATGGGTTTTTATACCCCGTATTGGTTCGTGTTCGTTTCGGTTGTTTGGTTCTTGCGCAGAGACGTCGGTTTTCGGTTTTTTCGTAACGAAACGATACGATACGATTATAAGAATAAATTTTCTAATTTAATTTAGGCCGTAATCCTTAATAAATTAACTAATTACCTTTTTATTTATTATTTAAAATTCTAAAATCATTTTATTTAATTTAATTGTTTAATCGAATCGTACGGTTCTCGCGTGTATTCGTTCGGATCGTTACCCGTACGAACACGATGATAACCATACTTTTCGATTTGATTTTCAAATTATTAGACATCATTCAGAACGTTAAACTTATAGATATATTTGTGCGAATTGTTAACCACATGAATACTCCTTCTGTTTAATATTCACATAACGACGTCTGTTATTGTTTTGTTCTGTATAACCTCACATATATTTATAACTAATAAATTCCTAACCATCATACACAACTTAGATTCGTATTTTCAGACATGATTCTGACGGTTAACTATTGTTTCACAATATGTTTCTGTAATAAATTCGTAATAATTTCGTATTGAACATCGAACAACAACTAATAGACATACTTTCATACCTGATCTACTGTACGGTTACTGTTCTGACTACGGTTCAGACACTGATGTTACAGAAGGTCCCTGTAACACTCCATCCACTTCCATTGTTCCCACCTTCTCTCCTCAGGTTCTTCAAGAAGTGTTAAACCCACTTTTTACCACCCACCTTAGAACTTTAAAATAATAAAAATGACAAAATAAATAAATAAATAAATGTTTTAGAACTTTAAAATAATAAAAATGAAATAAAATAATATTTGTCAGGAATCATAACCTAAAATGTTTAAATAAAATCCAATTTTATAAAATTATAATACGTACAAATGATGGTCCCAAATAACGTGTTTTAAATGAAACCGATCGAGACCCAATACGTGTAAAATTAAACAGACTATAAAAGATCTTTTCTCCTCTTTCCCTCTAATTTTCAGCTTCTCTTTCTCTCTCTAAAAGCTGAAATTTCTCCTCCTTCTCTGTACTCTCTCTCTCTCTCTAGAACCATAACACTCAACCTAAGCAAATCACCACCAAATTTGTAGTTCTTGGTGTCCAAAGACCCTCTCAAGGAGTAGAACAAGGATGTAAAACAAATCGGAGCTAAGACAACTCGAATCGAGGTAAAGATCAAGACAACATTTTGGTTTTTAGGTTTTTTTGTCAAAACCGGAATGCAAGGACTCAGAACTGGTTTTTAATCCTTCATATCACATAGGTGTTGCATGGAAATGAACATAGAATGTTTGGATTACATTACAATCAAGTTTTTGTGGGTTAAGAATGGTTGAATGGGGATGTGGATAGTATGGACGCAAAAGTTGCTGGGGAGGTTAGTATCGATGGGTCCATCGAACCTATTTTGTTTGATGGATCAAATTCACCTACCCTTTGTCGACATTGATAGTCTCGACAAGCCAAGCAGCTGGGACATTAACTCCATTGATATTGATAGGATCGGAGGCTAGTATCGACAATAAGGGACTGCCAATACTACTAGTATCCACAGTCCCTACTTGGGATGTTTTAACCATTGTCAAGGCCATAGATACTATTGGAGTCTTGTTGCGATTCATAAGTTAATCCAATCCAAGTTTAGTAAACTCAAGATTCATCGATATTACCAAATAATGAATTTGATTTACAAATTTCAAGCAAAGGTCGATACTGTTAATGTCGACCGAAGAGGACCAGCACTTATGTCGATATTAATAAGTTCGTCGCTAAAACTAAGTACTTAATACTACCGATACTAATTTCAATAATGTAATCCAAGTGAATTGGGTTGAGAACTAACTAAATTTAATTGGAAGCAAGATCATATAGTTGAGTTGAAGATGATAGTATCGGTAAAGGGGTTGTTAGGGTTTCCAAGGTGTTAATCAAATTCAAAGTTCTTCAAACTCCTATAATTTTATAATTTAAAAGTCTAATACTTGTTTAAAACACTTTTAAAACCCTAAGGGTTAATAACCATAAGGTTTGTTAAGTTGGTTTGGTAGATAAAAACCAACAACAAAGACTTCTTGAAAGAAAAGGTAGTATTACAAAGACTGATAACATAATTGAGTTTAAAGGTTTCCAAAACCAATCATGAAGGTTATTTCTTAAAGCTAAATGTATAAACCTAAGATTTTACAACCTAATTATAGTGTTTTATCAAAATGTCTTAAATATTATCATAGGGTTAGGAGTTTTATAAGTTAAAAACATGATTTATTATCACGACATCATTAAAAAAGAGTTTTAATAAAAATATGTTTAACTTTCTTTTATAACCAAATGTAAATTTATAACTAGTTGAGTTTTCTTTACGAACTTAAACATAAGTTCTTTTGAAATGAGTTTAGTTGGGTAGTTAAGAGTAATCTAATAAGACCACATAGACTACAAATCTAGTAACACACTAGATAAGTAATAGGTCACTTAGTCTAAACACTTAGTTACTCATCAAACCTTAAACACGACTTTTAACAAGTGTGAATGCTAACAATATTGAACACCAACCAATGAAACACAAGTTGAATACAATCCATCTACAAACAACGAGCGTGAACATTAATGAAGTAAGTCAACAATCTTACACACCACAAGTAAGCTCATTGTACCTTTTCAAATCTTTTTGATTTAAAACTGTGGGGCTGAGAAGCATGCTTGTATAATTTATTATGAATGTAAGTTGTATGTAAGGTTTTACAATTTATTATGCTATGATTACAAGTGGATGTGGGGTTTTAAAACTATTATGCTAAATATTCAGGGACATCTAGGGTATCCCTATATGTTCATATATTGGATTACTAGCAAACCTAAAATAATTTCTAACAACTACATGTTCCGTTAGAATAAAACGTATTTTCCTGAGATTACATTTTGAGTGTGTATCAAGTACATTATACAGTGATGATGATTGTAGAATTGATTAAGTGGTATTGATTCCATAAGATTTCAAGACATTTAAACTTAATATTTTATCACCATGTATTAACTATGTTAAAGCTCTTAAAACGGGATTATGGTTAAATGTCAAATTGTGAGAACTTATTTCATTGAGTGAATGACAAAATATGAGAACTTGTATCATGAGAGTGGTTGCTAGTGAAACTGTTCAATTATATCACTATTAACATTTTTCAGTTTTGGATACTAGTGCATAAAGTCTCTTTTAGTTTGTTTACCATTAAGTGGCAGTGGCCAGGACCAACGATAACGTAGTGGTATCATAAGTTTGACAAACTTTCGGTGAGCTAGGTGGTTACGTTATTCGCAATGTGAATCTCATTTGGCATGTATCGTATGACCGGTAACAGGGTCGCATCAGTCAAGTTTGGTAAACGGCCACATGGGTGACGATAAATTGACAAAACTTTACTATTAACTAGCCACAACTATTTTAGAGCACTAGCAATGATCTGGTTGATTGATAATCAGCCAAAGTATTGGTTAGTGGCAGACAATTGTGAAGATATCTGTGAGAACAAACTTCCAAAACAAATGGGTGTAAATTAGGAGCATATTGGTTTAACTTAGTGTTGACCATAATGTTGATGAATTTAAATTCATTTATTAAATGAGTTGACTGTCACTCCCAGTTGAGGATGAGAAACCGTAAACTCATTCATTTGAGAGCAATGTGATAATTGAGAACAATGAGACAATTGAGAACTTGTGTGAGTGATTGCAGAGTGAAAGCCTTAGTTTCTGTAGATTTGAAAAATCGATCACGAAATTCTACGATTCGATCATAAACGTGCGGAATCCGTTTACAACTAGATTTGAATCAACAATATCAATGTAATAGATCATGAATCTGAATTCTTCATTGATATCCAAGTGTTTACAAACAATAAACGTGAAAATACAACACTTGAACGATCAAAAGAAACAATGATGAAGAGAGTCTTGATCTTGAGCTTGAGAGAGAATTTGACTTTGTGTGTGTGAATTGTAAGCTCTAGATCTCAAGTCCACCACCTTTTCTCTATATATAGGTTTCCAAATGCAAAGGTTCGGCCCTTGTAAACTTTCACGAACCTCCAATGTAGACGAACCATATGTAAGGTTCGTCTATGTTACCCTTTCACGAACCTCTATCTACACGAACCTTTGATAAGGTTCGTGACCTTGTGACAGCCGAACCTTTAGCTTTCAATCATAGCCGAACCTACAAACCATTAGGTTCGCCAGACAAACCAATAGGTTCGCTGGACGAATCTAGCCAAACTCTAGCCGAACCCTTTGTGTCTTGATCTTCTAATCATATACAACAAACTACGATTTCATATACAACAAGCCAGGTTCACACATTAAATGCATATTTCACACAGAAAATGCACTAACATACTCCCCCTTGAACCTTGCTGTTGTATATGCTCAAACATTTTGTGCATCGGGGAACATTTATGCATCAACATACTCCCCTACAACCTTGCTATCATCATACTTTCCTTCAGTTGTAGATGTTATATTTTCACACAGAAAATACATCAGTCTCTTTGTTACCACTTCACCCTCTCAATCTTAATCTCATTCTCTCTCTCTCTTTGCATATTATGTCTTTCTTTTTCAAGATTCACCTGCTGAGGACTGTAGTGATATCTTCAACACACAGATCTTCATCACCCTTATCACCTGCATCAGTTGACACATAATCAAAACTAGATGCCTCATCACATTTCCAATTTCTCTTTGTCACTTATTAACAGTAAATCAAATATAGTGTTTACAATGAATTAGTAAATCACATCGGATAGTCTAAAAAAATAGAAAAAAAATTTTATGAATTTTTCAATGATGTGAATAAACTCCCCCTAAAACTATGAATTACAAAATTGTATATGCTAGAATCCTACAAAATTTGTATTCTAACTAAAAAATAAATATGTTTTTGATGAGAAAGATCCAAACATGAGATCATATTGTAATCATACTTCAGCATTACTTATTTATAGTTAATGAGATTTTTTTAGTCGATGCACAAGCCTAGGACGATTGCCAGTATATGGGTCCACTTTAAATCTAACCAGTTGTTGTGAATTTGGATTAATGAAAATCAATCACAAGACTCTGTGTTCCCCACTCACTTGAACACATCCCCGCTTTGTGAAACATCAACCAACAGCGATGCCATTGTAAATTATAAGTTCAAATTCTTGCTTAGTTTGATCATGCAAAAATAAAGTAGAATATCTTTTGTGAAATAACAAAGTGTAAAATAAAACAGAATGTTCAAAATCCGGTAACAAGATCGACACTTCCGTACGCGCAGATGAAACCAGGATATTGAACCAAAAAATAATTTAAGTTTAAAACCTAGCAATCAGATTGATACTTCCATATACACATAGAATGCCCAAGTTTTAAATAAACCAAGAAAATAAAAACAGAATGTCCAAAACATAACAATCAGGTCGATACGTAAGTATACACAGAGAATGTCCATGATTTGAACAAAAATAAAAGAAAAATGAACTCAGAATTTCTTTTGAAAAAGAAACACATGATCAAACTAATATATGTACTAATACAATTAGCAATCATTGAGGCAAATGACCATGCACTCAAGACAAAGATCGAACACTGTGTTCTAAGTAATGTGTCCCTCAAAGAATGATTATGGCATTAGTCTACAGAATTCACAATTAAGTGAAAGAGCTACCAACATATCATACTGAGTGCATTGTGATCGCTTTGTATTTGATCTTGTATGATACAAGTAAGCTTTATAATGTTACAATGTACAATCATTTCTCAAAGGTCGGATCAATTTCTCAATTTTCTAATTTTATATTGTTTTTGATTTTTTTAAATTTTCTCCCCCTAAAATGCTAAAAAATGAAAATCTTTTTGATTTTTAGAATTTTATAAGTATATAGAAAAATCAAAATTCCTGGAAAATTGACAACCGATATGATTTACCATCTTTGTAAAACATTATGTTCAATGTGACTTGAAAACATCAAGAAAATATGACAATGTAATTCAAAACCTGTCAAGTTCTCCAGAATAATTTGACAGTTAAAGAATTAGAAATATTTTACCAAATACACATTAGGAAATTTCACTATCAATGAGCTCTCCTCCAATTGATAGGTCCTCTTGAAATCCTCCTGCACACACTCACAAACCATTAGATATCTTTAGTCACCCAAGCCTTCGAGGTCTTGAGTTTTCCATGAAAATCCATATACCGAAATTTAATCCATTTTCCAGTTGAAACTAATGAGGTTTCCTTTGAAACTTTGTTTGTTTTTGGTATCCACAACTGTTCCTGTTCAAGTGCATTCTTAAGATAATACTTATCTTGAATAACTACATTGTTGTTAAACACCAAATTAGTCATTAAAGGTTTTGAAAGTTTCAACGTTTCCTCATCTGAGGCTATTACAAGTTCTTCCTTGTTTTGATTTGGCATTTTATGTCTTTTAGGAATGAACTTTGAAACCTCTGTGACACAAGACTTGGCATTACTAACTTGTCCTTGTAACTCACACAGATAAGGACAATTAGCAATGATATGCCCTCTTGTTCCACACTCAAAACATATTCTCCTCTCCACAAACCTAGGAGAATAGTTTTGTACAAACCTATGGTTTTGGTGATTTACCACTGGTGAACCATAAACCAATCTTTGATTACTTGTTGAACGCATATGAGTCAAATGTGACTTCTTATCACTTGACGTGAGAGACTCAAAGTTCAACTTTTCACATCTTGTGGGACTTAGTGAAATCTTGTCTTTGATCCAAGACTTTGGAGTATCACACTTTGATTCCACTTTATTTGATGCACATGATGATTTCACAACCCATTTTGATTGAATTTGACTTTTAGGTTTGTAACTTGAAAAACCATTTTGTTTTGAAAATTTCTTGTTTTTGTTCTTTGAAAATTTTTTAATTTCAACCAATGAGGTTTTGAAAGAAACTTTCTTTTTGGATGATGATGCAGAGTTTGAAACACATGGTTTCACATCATCAAAGATATTATTGTGAGAATCATCATAATCCTTATGTACATCCATCAACCCACATCTGTACAATGTTTCCTCATCATATTCCTCAAAAGTACAATCTTCAATGATAGGAGAAAAATTGTCATAAGCACAAATTGGAGACTTTCCCTTATTGAGAGTGTTATCTAATGAAATTTCACTATCACTTGATTTCTCAATAAGAGGACTTGAAGAAATTATAGAATCATGATGATTCTCCAATTTGTGCATGATTATGTCAAAGTCCCTTTTTGCCTTGTCCATTTTGATTTTAATTTTATTTACTGCATTTGTCAATTCAACATTCACTTTGCTCAAAATGTCAAGTTTTTGTTCAGAAACACTTTCATTGGCATTTGACTTTGACAAATCATCAGTCAACAATTGAACCTGTAACTTCAAATCTGCAATCTGTTTTGAAGAAAACTTTTCATTTGATTTTAAATCCATGTATGCTTTATTGCAGTTTGATAAGTCACATTTCAAATTCATGTTTTCTTCCTCCAAACTCCAAAGTTTTCCCTCAAGATTTAAACATTTAGAGCATGAGAGTTTAGAAAATGTACCTAAACTTACCTCTTTATCTGAAATGGTATGACAATGGTCTTCACTAATGATAGTAGTTGTTTCAGACAAATCATCAGAGGCATCCTCATAAACACTCGCATCCTCTGTTGACACCACTTCAACACTTGAAGTTTCATCCTTTGACTTCAAAACATCATCTTCAGACTTCTTCATCTCACTTTTGATATCAGAATCATCAAGAATGTGTGTATCTTCAGTTACATTACATCTCTTATCTACAACTTCATTCATCTGTTTGCTATCTTCATACATTTCAGGTTCAATTGTTTTATCAAATTCTGACATTGAAGAATCCTCACTCTTCTCTTCATCACTACCTTCCATCCTCAAATTCACACTTGTCTCAATACAATCTTCAATTTTCAGATCATCTTCCTTTCCTTCATCAACATCTTTTTTTTCTTTCTCAGCACTCATACTTGCCTTTAACATGTTTCTTTGTTCATCAATCCACGAGAAATCAACAATTTTCACAATCCATTTTCCAGTTCTCCTTATCTCCGATTCCATTTTATCAACCACATCTTTGAAGTTTATTAATGTGACATGATGAATAACTTCTGTTTCCTTCATTCTTTTAACAAAATCACTCCATCGATAAGGTAAGAATTGCGTAAACTTCTCAACGATTTGCCCATCAGTAATATCAAACTGAAAATATTTCAATTCTTGCATAAATGGTAAAAAACGATCATAAGCATCCTTGATCTTCTTTGCAACATGACTATTATATGCAAATTCTAACAAACTCCACTTTGCACATGAATGTGGCATTTGTTCAAAATCAGTCTTTTTAATATCTTCAGAAATGATAACTGAAAACAATTCACACAATTCTCTTTCTTGAATAAATTCATGTGAGGCCCCGAAACCGGGCACCTCACAGAGGTTGGTTTTCATCATAACACATAGCTCTTAAACTAAAAACTTTCATAATCATGCAGCGGAAATGTAAACATAGTTTGATAAACAGAAATCAATAAAGTGTCTGTATCAAAAACATATCGGATTTGCCAAAACCAATGGATCGTCTGACTTGATGCCCGAGCTCCATGCATTCTCGAATCTTACCTTCAACCTGACATACATGCTAAATCAAGTCAGCTTACGCTGGTGAGTTCTAGTTTTCATAAAACAGCATTAAACATACATAACATATACATCATTTCATACACCTAGTCCATAACCTTAGCACATAACATCAATACCATCATCGTCATCATACGTTCCACTGTCACCATATGAACAGTGGGCTTATGCCGGCACCAGGCTCCATACCCAGTTATAGTCATGGTTGACTATCATACCCAGTTATAGTCGTGGTTGACCATCATACCCAGTTATAGTCGTGGTTGACCATCATACCCAGTTATAGTCGTGGTTGACTATCATACCCAGTTATAGTCGTGGTTGACTATCATACCCAGTTATAGTCGTGGTTGACTATCATACCCAGTTATAGTCGTGGTTGACTATCATACCCAGTTATAGTCGTGGTTGACTATCATACCCAGTTATAGTCGTGGTTGACTATCATACCCAGTTATAGTCGTGGTTGACTATCATACCTACCCAGCACAAGAGCTGGTACATCTTTCATACTTATCCTATAACACGTATAGGAACATCGTTCGTTCGTCATACATGATATACTAGCATTATATCATCTTTTACCATAATCATCATAACATTTACTGCTAGCATTATAACATCGTTCATAGCAGTCATCATGGCATCTTAGACATGTTATACTAGCATTGTCTCATCATACCATCATAGCATACTGTCATCATGCACAGTTCATCATAACATGCTAGCATCATCAGCATATCATAATATCATGTCATCATGCCTACATATCATACTTCCATCCTAGCAACCTAGGACCTTGTCATACTCCTATAACTATTCTCATAGTTATCATCAAGAAGCATGTTATCATAAAGCCATCATCATATCAAATGCTAGCATCATTTTCATGTCATGTTATTCATTATCATGATTCATTTCTCATGCATTCATCATACTTAACATACTTTCATGCATAGATCATACTAACACATACGCATGCATACATAGTCAGGGCATACCATCATTCATTCATCATCGTAAGCACATAACATCATAACATAACCATAAGCATGTATGTCAGCCCAAAACAGTTAACATGAAATAGGGCGTCTAGAACTCACCTGACAGTAGACTCCTGTTAACCTTAGCCGAACTCCTTAGCTAGGGCCTTAAGGACCTATATCAGTTACATCATATCATCACATACCATCACGTCACATACTTAGACTTAGAAATTATTCTAAGTCCTCATAGCCTACTAGTCCCCCTTACTGAATCCAAGTTCTCGAAACTTAGCTAAGTGTTCGAAACCCTTGAAATTCGTTAAGTTCTCATGTACACGAATTGCCATGTACTCGAAACATTCCTTGTTCACGAAATGCCCTGTACACGAAATTCCATGTACACGAAATAGCCACTGTACTCGAAATACCCCTGTATACGAAATTCCATGTACACGAAATAGCCATTGTATTCGAAATACCCATGTACTCGAAATACTCATGTACACGAAATTCTAAGTATGATTTCGAGTACCCTTAGTGCATAGCTTCGTGTACTCATCATTTTGTCGTTAAACATCTCAGAAATTCATCTAAGACCTTTGGGAGCCAGTTCTAGGTTCCTTATGTTGTTACCAACGTATTGGAACCTCAAAGTTATGAACTTTATGCATAAAGGTGTGAGCTTTATGCATAAGTTCACCCTTTGTTTAACCATCCTAACTTTTGCATAAAAATCCAGCTTTCTATACATGAATCACTTACTTGAAGGTAGCTGATCCTCCTGGTAAAATCCCGTGCGTTTCCTACTTCGTTTGGTCGATCAAAGTTTGATTCTTGAAATTCTTGGACTTAAACTTCGTGTACTCGAAAGGGACTGTGCTTCCAACCAAAGGTTGTCACATTTCCCAAGGCACGACTATTTATAGACAAGGTGCCCGTACTCGAACACCTGAGTACACGAAATAGGGAGTACTCGAAATATGGTGTACTCGAAATCTCCATATTTCGAGTACACGATTTCTAAGCCCCATCATAGTTATTTTCGTCTATTTTCCCACAAGTTACCTATCCGTTATACGTACGTAGAATTCAAATAACTTGTATCTTAGAAAATTTGGGATGTTACAAGTCTCCCCTCCTTACAATAGGTTTCGTCCCGAAACCTGCCTTGTTACACATCGAACAAATGAGGATACAACTCCCTCATCTCGTCTTCCAATTCCCACGTCGTGTCTGAACCTTTCCGATGCTTCCACTGAACCCTTACTTGACGAACCGTTTTATTCCTTAACTGCTTTTCCTTCGTATCCACGATGGCGACTGGTTCTTCAATGTAGTTCAGTCGATTATTTACCTCAATGTCATCTAAAGGAACATGCGCCTGCTCGTCTGCCAAGCACTTCCTAAGATGCGACACGTGAAAGGTAGGATGAATCCCGTTCAGCTCCTCTGGTAGGTCTAGTCGATACGCGACCTTCCCTACCCTTGCCTTTATTGAAAATGGTCCAATGTACCTTGGACTCAACTTGCCTCGCTTTCTGAATCGAATGATTCCTTTCCATGGTGATACTTTCAGCAACACTCGATCGCCAACATCAAACTCGATCGGTCTCCGGGGCTTGTCAGCGTAGGACTTTTGGCGATCTTGTGCAGCTTTCATACGTGCTTTTATCACCCGTAGTTTTTCTGCCATATCAATCACAGCAGCCTTGTTTCCCATTTCTTTCTGTCCAACTTCACCCCAGCATACCGGGGTTCTACATCGTCGTCCGTACAACGCCTCATATGGGGGCATTCCGATACTAGAGTGATAGCTGTTGTTATATGAAAACTCCACCAAGGGCAAGTGGTCATCCCAGCTTCCTCCAAAATCGATAATGCACGCCCTAAGCATATCCTCCAACGTTTGGATAGTCCTTTCTGACTGTCCATCAGTCTGAGGGTGATAGGCGGTACTGATATTTAACCTCGTTCCCATAGCATCATGAAACTGCTTCCAGAATCTGGAAGTAAACCTCGTATCTCGATCTGACACAATGGAGACAGGAACTCCATGTCTGGCCACAATCTCCTTTACGAACAACTCAGACAACCTTTCGGACGTATACGTTTCCCTGATAGGAAGAAAGTGTGCACTCTTCGTCAGTCGGTCCACAATCACCCATATGGCATCATGTCGCTTAGCTGTCTTTGGTAGCTTGGTAATGAAATCCATGGTGATGTGTTCCCATTTCCATTCCGGTACCTCTAGAGGTTGCACATATCCGTAGGGCTTCTGATGTTCAGCCTTCACTTGCGCACAAGTAAGGCACCTGTTCACATACTGCATCACATTAAACTTCATGCCCGGCCACCAATAATCCTGACGGAGATCTTGATACATCTTCGTTGCACCGGGGTGTACCGAGTATCGTGACTTGTGGGCTTCATCTAAAATCCTCGCTCGAATGTCCCCATTTCTGGGCACCCACATTCGACCGAAACGTAGCTTTATCCCATGGTCATTGTCTTCCAAGTTCTTGACTTGTCCGAAGACGCGTTCAAAACCCACATTCTCTTCTTTCAATCCCTCCTGTGGCGCCTGTTTGAGCTCGTTCAGAAAGTCTGGCGTTATCACCAAACTATACGATTTTACTCGTATGGCAGGATGATCAGTCTTGCGACTCAGAGCATCTGCCACCACATTGGCCTTTCCCGGGTGATATAGAATATCACAGTCATAATCCTTTAACAGCTCAAGCCATCGTCTCTGCCTCATATTCAAATCCTTTTGCTCGAAGAAATACTTCAAGCTCTTGTGGTCGGTATAGATGGTACTCCTTACCCCATACAAATAGTGCCTCCATATTTTCAATGCAAACACCACTGCAGCGAGTTCAAGATCGTGGGTCGGGTAGTTAGCCTCATGAATCTTTAGCTGGCGTGAAGCATAAGCTATCACCCTTCCCCTTTGCATTAGTACACATCCCAACCCTTGTCGTGACGCATCGGCATACACAACAAGATCATCATTCCCATCCGGCAGTGCTAGAACAGGAGCTTGGGTAAGTTTCTCCTTCAGCACTGAAAACGCTTGTTCTTGGTTTGGACCCCATTCGTACTTTACGTCTTTCTTCGTGAGCTTCGTCAGTGGCGTCGCTATCTTGGAGAAGTCTTGAATAAATCTCCGATAATAGCCAGCCAAACCAAGAAAACTGCGTACTTCTGTCGGTGACTTTGGAGGACTCCATTTCATAATCGTTTCAACTTTAGCTGGATCTACCATAATGCCTTCTGGGTTCACCACGTGACCCAGAAACTGTACCTCTCGTAGCCAGAAAGCGCATTTGGAGAACTTAGCATAAAGTTTCTCTTTCCTCAGGATTTCCAATACCTCACGTACGTGGCAAGCATGGTCTCCCTCGTTCTTTGAATAAATCAAAATATCATCAATAAACACTATCACCGATCGGTCCAGCATCGGTCGACATACCCTGTTCATCAAATCCATAAATGCTGCGGGAGCATTCGTCAATCCAAACGACATAACGAGAAACTCGTAATGTCCATAACGCGTACGGAAAGCAGTCTTTGGAATATCCTGCTCTCGAACTTTCAACTGATGGTAACCGGATCGGAGATCTATCTTTGAGAACCAGCTTGCACCTTGCAATTGATCGAACAAGTCATCAATTCTGGGTAGAGGATACCTGTTCTTTACGGTCAACTTATTCAGTTCCCTGTAGTCAATACACATACGCATACTTCCATCCTTCTTCTTAACGAACAGCACCGGTGCTCCCCACGGAGAGACACTCGGTCGTATAAAACCTTTATCAAGGAGTTCTTGTAGCTGGGTCATCATTTCCTTCATCTCTGTTGGAGCTAAACGGTAAGGTGCTTTGGCAACGGGTTGTGCCCCCGGCACTAAGTCGATCTGGAACTCAATTTCCCGTTCGGGTGGTAATCCAGGCAATTCCTCAGGGAATACATCGGGGAAGTTACACACCACGGGAACATCATCAATCGTCCTCGTAACCGTACGTTCCTCAATCGCGTAGACCAAGTAGGCTACACACCCTCGCCGCATCATAACATCAGCCTTGATCATCGAAATGATCTTTGGCGCATACATCGCTTTATCACCATAAACCGTCACGGAGCTCCCATCCATCGCACGTAAACATATCATCTTTCGTCGACATACTATGTTAGCCTCATATTTGGCTAACCAGTCCATACCCAAAACCACATCGAATCCCCCTAAGGTAATAAGAAACAATCGGACAGGGAACCTATGACCTTCTATCTCAACATAACAGTCATCAATAGCCTCAGTCACCCTGGTCATCTTACCAATAGCCGTCTCTACATCAAATACCCGATCTATCTTCTTAACCTTCCCAGATAACCCATCACAGAAAGTAGAAGACACAAAACTCATACTGGCACCAGAATCAAACAATACAGAAGCAGGAATATTGTTGATAGAAAAGGTACCTGTGACCACGTCCGGGTCCACAATCGCATCATCCTTCGTCATCGTAAAGGCTCGTGCTTTAGCCTTCTGCTTCTCCTTTCCTTTCTCCTCTTTCTTACCCGAGCCCGAAGCATCGGCCCGTGGTTGTCTGCAATCCTTAGACAGATGTCCAAACCCGTTGCAGTTGTAGCATCTGGTGGCACTCGGACAATTGCTGGAGAAATGTCCCGTCTTTCCGCATCGAAAGCATAAGTTAGTGCCCACCAAGCACTGTCCGGTGTGAATTTTACCACACTTGTTGCATCGGTTCGCATCCTCACGCTTCATCTTCTTGCCTGAAAACTTTCGTTGGTCTGTTCGACCCCTCTTAGTCCCGGAGGACTCTTTCACCTTTGCTTCTTCTTTGACTGGCTCGGCTGACATAACATCATCCCAAACTATGCCACTAAGCTCCACAGTGGAATCATAAGTCTTGGGAGCATTCGCCTTCACATGAATCCGAACCTTGGGAGGCAAACCCTCCATGTACAACTTCACCCTGCGTTCCTCGGTAGAAACCAGATGAGGAACAAGTCTTGCCATCTCATTGAATCGTGAGGTGTACTGCCTGTGGTTCAGACTTCCCGCCTTCAGCACCAGAAACTCCCTTTCAACCTTATCCAACTCATTCTTGGGACAGAACTGCTTAGTGACCAGTTCCTTGAGATCCTCCCAAGTCATCTTTTCCATATCCTCAGTAGTCTTGGATTGCTTCACGGTGTTCCACCAGTGAAGTGCCTCCTCAACGAAAGAGTGAGCTGCAAACTTGACAGCTTGGTCAACTCGGCACTCACTGATGGAGATAACAGCCTCCATCGCAGAAATCCAGTGGCAGGTGGCCACTGCGTCCTTCTTCCCATCAAAGGTCGGTGGATTACATCCCTTGAAGGACTTGTAGTCACAGCCCTTCAGTTTCCCTGTCATAGAGTCGCCGCTCTTCGTCTCGATGATCACCACCTCATCTTCTTTGGTGCTTTCTTTAGTTCCTTCAGACTTGTCTTTTAGAGCATCCTTCAGTGCCTTAGCAATCATTGCTGGCATCTTTTCATCCATGATCTTGCAGACCTCATCAGAAATAGCCTTCACCACGATAGGCTCTAGAGTGAACTCGTCTTCATTCTCAGGTTGCTCGTTGTGCTCGTGGTCGTCTTCGTTGACGGGTTCTTCAGCCTCGACATGTGGTTCTTCAGCTACCTGTGGTTTCTTTCGCGGTCTACCCTTTTGTCCGGCCATCTTAACTTTCTACATAATGCAACAATTGATGAGTCAGCATAGGAATCAGTTTAGCACGGAATAAGTTTTGTAAATTGTTAACGACGTTGATCAAGTGTTATTAACCATTTACCCAACTCATAGGCTCTAAACGTTTCCCATCCCATCTCTTCAATGTGCATGACACTAACTACTTTCATAACATTACATCTAACCCTTAACTCATACATAAACATTCAACTCGTGGCATCCGTCATCCGTGGTTGGCAATCCGCATCCATTAATCCCATTCTCAGTTTAAGTCTTGGCATTTGGGATGCCAAGATCTCTCAAACTATGGCTCTGATACCAACTTGTGAGGCCCCGAAACCGGGCACCTCACAGAGGTTGGTTTTCATCATAACACATAGCTCTTAAACTAAAAACTTTCATAATCATGCAGCGGAAATGTAAACATAGTTTGATAAACAGAAATCAATAAAGTGTCTGTATCAAAAACATATCGGATTTGCCAAAACCAATGGATCGTCTGACTTGATGCCCGAGCTCCATGCATTCTCGAATCTTACCTTCAACCTGACATACATGCTAAATCAAGTCAGCTTACGCTGGTGAGTTCTAGTTTTCATAAAACAGCATTAAACATACATAATATATACATCATTTCATACACCTAGTCCATAACCTTAGCACATAACATCAATACCATCATCGTCATCATACGTTCCACTGTCACCATATGAACAGTGGGCTTATGCCGGCACCAGGCTCCATACCCAGTTATAGTCATGGTTGACTATCATACCCAGTTATAGTCGTGGTTGACCATCATACCCAGTTATAGTCGTGGTTGACTATCATACCCAGTTATAGTCGTGGTTGACTATCATACCCAGTTATAGTCGTGGTTGACTATCATACCCAGTTATAGTCGTGGTTGACTATCATACCCAGTTATAGTCGTGGTTGACTATCATACCCAGTTATAGTCGTGGTTGACTATCATACCCAGTTATAGTCGTGGTTGACTATCATACCTAGTTATAGTCGTGGTTGACTATCATACCTACCCAGCACAAGAGCTGGTACATCTTTCATACTTATCCTATAACACGTATAGGAACATCGTTCGTTCGTCATACATGATATACTAGCATTATATCATCTTTTACCATAATCATCATAACATTTACTGCTAGCATTATAACATCGTTCATAGCAGTCATCATGGCATCTTAGACATGTTATACTAGCATTGTATCATACCATCATAGCATACTGTCATCATGCACAGTTCATCATAACATGCTAGCATCATCAGCATATCATAATATCATGTCATCATGCCTACATATCATACTTCCATCCTAGCAACCTAGGACCTTGTCATACTCCTATAACTATTCTCATAGTTATCATCAAGAAGCATGTTATCATAAAGCCATCATCATATCAAATGCTAGCATCATTTTCATGTCATGTTATTCATTATCATGATTCATTTCTCATGCATTCATCATACTTAACATACTTTCATGCATAGATCATACTAACACATACGCATGCATACATAGTCAGGGCATACCATCATTCATTCATCATCGTAAGCACATAACATCATAACATAACCATAAGCATGTATGTCAGCCCAAAACAGTTAACATGAAATAGGGCGTCTAGAACTCACCTGACAGTAGACTCCTGTTAACCTTAGCCGAACTCCTTAGCTAGGGCCTTAAGGACCTATATCAGTTACATCATATCATCACATACCATCACGTCACATACTTAGACTTAGAAATTATTCTAAGTCCTCATAGCCTACTAGTCCCCCTTACTGAATCCAAGTTCTCGAAACTTAGCTAAGTGTTCGAAACCCTTGAAATTCGTTAAGTTCTCATGTACACGAATTGCCATGTACTCGAAACATTCCTTGTTCACGAAATGCCCTGTACACGAAATTCCATGTACACGAAATAGCCACTGTACTCGAAATACCCCTGTATACGAAATTCCATGTACACGAAATAGCCATTGTATTCGAAATACCCATGTACTCGAAATACTCATGTACACGAAATTCTAAGTATGATTTCGAGTACCCTTAGTGCATAGCTTCGTGTACTCATCATTTTGTCGTTAAACATCTCAGAAATTCATCTAAGACCTTTGGGAGCCAGTTCTAGGTTCCTTATGTTGTTACCAACGTATTGGAACCTCAAAGTTATGAACTTTATGCATAAAGGTGTGAGCTTTATGCATAAGTTCACCCTTTGTTTAACCATCCTAACTTTTGCATAAAAATCCAGCTTTCTATACATGAATCACTTACTTGAAGGTAGCTGATCCTCCTGGTAAAATCCCGTGCGTTTCCTACTTCGTTTGGTCGATCAAAGTTTGATTCTTGAAATTCTTGGACTTAAACTTCGTGTACTCGAAAGGGACTGTGCTTCCAACCAAAGGTTGTCACATTTCCCAAGGCACGACTATTTATAGACAAGGTGCCCGTACTCGAACACCTGAGTACACGAAATAGGGAGTACTCGAAATATGGTGTACTCGAAATCTCCATATTTCGAGTACACGATTTCTAAGCCCCATCATAGTTATTTTCGTCTATTTTCCCACAAGTTACCTATCCGTTATACGTACGTAGAATTCAAATAACTTGTATCTTAGAAAATTTGGGATGTTACAATTCAGACATTTGATCTTCATTCAGTTTTGATATCCCAAAATTATCCTTTGATTTTAGACATGGTTTCTTGTATTGTTGGTACAATAACTTCTGGTAATTGTCATCCGCTTTGGTAATAAACGTTTCGAATGTGGATCTCCAGTTCGGATAATTGTCCAAATTGTCCAACACAAGTCCATTGTTAGCCAACCATTCCATGTTCCAGTTCTTGCATGTCATATTTAACTTTTTTGTTCAGAACGTCAAAGTTTAACCTCTCAAAACAAAACAGCTCAAACCTTGTCTTAACGTCCGAATTAGGTATTGAAACCTATCCCAAATGATTCGGAAGGCCCAAAATAGGTAAACAAGGTTTACTTGAACTTTTAAAATGGTATATTTCTTGCAAAACTCTTCGAACAAACCAATTAGAGGTTCTCCCAAACCTTTTCACGAAACTTTTGAGGTTTTCACGAACCTTATGAGGTTTTTCACGAACCTATTGAGGTTTTGGCGAACCTATGAAGGTTGTGGCGAACCTAGGAAGGTTTTTGGCGAACCTATGACGTTTTTGGCGAACCTATGACGTTTTTGGCGAACCTAGAGGTTCCCACGAACCTATTTCTCACGAACCTATGTAGGTTTGGCTCTCAGGTTCTTCAAAGGTTCGGCAGATTGCACGAACAGATATGCAAATCACTAAAATGGCTCTAGAATCTTCATTTTTTGGAGTTAGAAGGCCTATGAGTAGTCAAAATCTTCGTTTTTTCGAGGCGCATCTTTCTATCGGATCAAAAGTTGCAAAACCTTGATAATTTTTCATAGATCTGGCTTTTTGTTGACAAAAACGTGAAGAACTTCAAGAACACCTCCAAGATGATGAATTTTCTGATCAAATTACTTGAGATTGATGTCCAAATAGTCGTAGAATCGAGCCTAACGCTCTGATACCACTGTAGATTTGAAGAATCGATCACAAAATTCTACGATTCGATCATAAACGTGCGGAATCCGTTTACAACTAGATTTGAATCAACAATGACAATGTAATAGATCATGAATCTGAATTCTTCATTGATATCCAAGTGTTTACAAACAATAAACGTGAAAATACAACACTTGAACGATCAAAAGAAACAAAGATGAAGAGAGTCTTGATCTTGAGCTTGAGAGAGAATTTGACTTTGTGTGTGTGAATTGTAAGCTCTAGATCTCAAGTCCACCACCTTTTCTCTATATATAGGTTTCCAAATGCAAAGGTTCGGCCCTTGTAAACTTTCACGAACCTCCAATGTAGACGAACCATAGGTAAGGTTCGTCTATGTTACCCTTTCACGAACCTCTATCTACACGAACCTTTGATAAGGTTCGTGACCTTGTGACAGCCGAACCTTTAGCTTTCAATAATAGCCGAACCTAGAAACCATTAGGTTCGCCAGACAAACCAATAGGTTCGCTGGACGAACCTAGCCAAACTCTAGCCGAACCCTTTGTGTCTTGATCTTCTAATCATATACAACAAACTACGATTTCATATACAACAAGCCAGGTTCACACATTAAATGCATATTTCACACAGAAAATGCACTAACAGTTTCCACTAAGAACATGATCATGTATTGTCAAGGGCGAGGTGGGATGTCGGCTGGGCTTGGCCCTACTTAAGCCCTATATATAAGCGATACTTGACAATACGGGGTGATGTCAATAGTGATGTCTAAGATGGAAGCTGTGCACGGGTTATGTCAAATTACATTGAAACAAGAGGAATTCCTTATTTAATGAAAATTGTGAGTGGAAATTCCAATATTCCAAACATCATAGTCTGAATGAGGGTTATAATTCACTCAAGTTATCAGTCATGATAATCTTTGTGTAAGTTAAAACAATTGGGAGTATATTTCTAAATGGGATGTGATGAACATAATTGAGAATTTCAAACTGCTTTAGATGGATAAATGTATTTTAAAACATTTTTAAACCAGAAAAACTAATGAACTAACCAACCTAGTGTTGACGTGATTTTGCATGATTCTTCTTAGGTGAGGAACATGCTTAGTCACCAAAAGCAGGAGATTAGCTAGGTGACCTATTAGGGGGATCTATTATATTTTGTGCATTTTGTGTAGGAACAACATATGACCCAAAACATTTTGCAGATCAGTGACAGTTCAAGGCAGAATTATATCATATGTCTTTTGTTAGAATTGCAGGGTTAAATTATTGATCTCAAACCAATGTAATTTAACATTTAATTCTCAATGCATGTATGTTTAGTTTATCTCAATTATATATCATGTCCTATGCATTCACACTCATCACACTGATGTGATCTCTTCAAAACAACTCCGCCCGAGGAGGAAGTCGATCCAGCCCATCGGCTTAGGGACCCCTCATATAGAGAATGTAAGACTAGGAGTTTAATTGCATATTCTTTAGAATTCAATCACGATTACTTACCGATGACTTTTCGGTTAAGATCAGAATGCCACCGAGACGACAACCATCACCACCTCCTTCTCCTACCCCTGAGGGCGATCCAGCAACTACTGCACTAAACAAAACCGCGGATTGACCAACCGCGGATACCTTCTCTTTTTTGATCAGAACTACTGAACTTCAGCATCGGAAGCTCAACAGCGAAAGATTCGCTAAAGAACAACCGCAGATCTCCTTGGCTTCGGAAGATGATGGTTGACCTTGATCCTTTCGGAAGACAACCAGTGTTTCGAAAGACAACCTCTGATTAAGTAATAACAACTGTTTAATCTCCTTCCGACAAACATCTTCCAAAAGAATAACCACTGAACTTCCAAACAACTATCTCAACCTCGTAAGAAATGAAGACCTCTGAAAGACTTGTGATTCTGTGGTTGTTGACTTCTTATTAGTTGTACTCTTCTGATGATTCAGTGTCTGCAATAGTGTCAACTATTTGTCTTATTATTTCTGTCTTGTAACATTGTATGTTGGGTATTTAGACCCCAACATTCCCTGAAATACTTGAATTACATTCTCCGAAAATTCCTTGAGCTGCTATTCGGTTTTCTCTCCTTCTAGCAAAAACAAAACAACTAAAAATAACTAAAGTATTAAACTTTAGAGGGAGCAAATACCAAAGGCTTTGACCGTGAGTATAAACTCCTTGTTCCTGGTTAAACAGCCCCTACGAGTTTTTCAACAATTGATATTAGAGCCTTGTTCTTTAGTCTTGTTTAACCATCAAGTCTAAAACACAAAGCTCTCTTTGATATCTTGTTGTTTAGTTTTCTGCTTTCTGTTTCTCTTTTTTTCAAAGATCTGTAGGTTCTTGGTTTTGAACAAAACTTTGTTCAAAACCATTCAAACAATACTGTTAAGGCACCAGTATAATATATGGCAGAGAAGGATGTTACACTTTTATTCCAACAATCACACTAGATGTTGGAAGTCTGTGATGTTCGGACCACATAAACCTATGGTCTTGGACACAGAGATCGGAGAGTCTATTCCTAAGGACCCTCAGAACTATACAGAAGAAGATTTCCAGAAACTGGTGCTTGATGCCAAGGCGCATGCTCAATTAGCTATGGCTCTCCCAAATGAAATTTATTCTGGTCTTCTTCACCATGAGTCCGCTAAGGACTTGTGGGATGCTCTAAAAGAGCAGTTTAGGGGAACCGATGACGTTGTTGCAATACCAGGGAGATATTGGCTCAACAATATGAGACTTTCACCCAACTAAATAATGAGTCACTGACTCAGCAATTTTTAAGGTTCACTTCTCTCTTAAGCGAACTAAACCTTGCTGGTCAAGTGTACCCAACCATCTCAGTTCTTAACCGCTTCTTAAGATCACTCCCTGATAAATGGGAAACATATTCTATTCTAATGAGATCTTCGCCAGACTTTGGCAACCTCTCACTTGCCCAACTTCATGGTAAGCTGCTCACTTTTGAGCGAGAGATTGATCAGAAAATAAAATTAATAAAGTCTGGTAAATAAACAGAGCAGTACGTTCAAGGGAACACTGCTTTTCTTAGTCATAACTCTGAGATTAATGATTAGGGTTATGATGAACACATTGATATAACCACTAGCATCACTTCCTGTCCTTCTTGTGATGACCATTCTTTCATCCCTGACCAACTGTGTTTTATCATGGACGATCTCCATCTGATTCCAAGTGATGACTTGGAAGAAATGGATATCGTTCAACCACTTGCCCTCTTAAGCATGAGAACTAACAAGTTCTATAAGAGGAGAGGAAGAAAATTTGCTAGTATCCATCAGAAAACCAGAATTGGTCTAAATAAGGCAAAAGTCTAATGCTACAAGCGTCATGGCATAGGACACTTTGCTAAGGAATCCAGAAATAGTCCCAACACTAACTCCTCACCTTATGTGACATTTCCAAACACTCACTCTCACTCTTCATCTTCTTCTCACTTTCAAAAGCATAGTAACACTCAGGAAATAGCTCATATTGTACAAAACTCTCCTTCTCCTAATGTACAATATGTACAAGCTGCCAAGCATGTGCCAGCTTACTCCTGCTCCACTACAGATCATCTGACCATACCCTCCTCAAATAAATACACCAGGTCCTGTTATCCAGTCTTCCTCATATAGACAGCCAGATCGTTTCACACAAGAGTATGTAGATTGGAGCAGCATGCTTGATGATGTAGGCTACGCCCTCATCACTGCTGAGCGAACAGAATTTACTCTAATGGCTGTTGGTGAAAACTCCACCCCTTTTGATCAACTTGAAGCAGAATATCCAGATGCTCAGGTATCTTCCACTACCCTCAAAAAGCTATGCACTGAAGCGTGCATTGATGCATTTGCAAAAATAAAGAAAGCCAATGTGTTGCTACAACAGCAAAACCAAGAGCTTGAGCAACTATTGGCTAATACAAATTTAGAAGTAGAAAAGTTAATAAAAAATAAAGATAGTCAAATTTTGGTCTGAAAACTGCAAAATCTAACCTACAAGCATTATTTGATCTGCAACATGAAATATATTCTGCTTGTACAGATGAACTGGCTCAAACTAAAGTCAGCTGTGAAAAGTGGGTTGAGTCCTGTGAAGGATTTAGGATGCTTCTGAATAAGCAAGTTCACAGTAAGGCTAAGTTTGGAATCGGGTACAACCTGTGACAATCCGACTTTTCGGATTAACCTTGTTAACTGAAAGTGGTTAGATCACAGGCCCAGTAAGGCCCAAGAAGGCCCAATAAGGTCAAAGAAGGCCCAGTAAGGCCAAGGTAGGCCCAATGAGCCCAAAGTAGGCCCAATGGTATTTAGGAGGTCCAATTGGGCTAATCAAGCCCAATAATATTCCAATGGGCCGATTAGTGACAATTCGGTATTCCGGATTAATTCCGTTAACTTTAGAATTAACCGAAATGTTTTGTAATCGAACAAAAATGAATTTCAAGGGTTAAAAGTGAACAAAATAGGTTGTAAGCATGTAGATTAAAAGGGTTAATGTTAAAATTACACAAAATGCTCAATTTGACTTTTAAAGTCAAAATTCAAGTGGTAAAACCATGAGAAATTCGTAATTGCCATTAATCCACCATAATGGATGGCATTAATCATTCATAAAACCCATAGTAATGATGATCAACGGTTATTATATGTTAATTACACCATAATGATTGAATTAAAGCAATTAAAGCTTTAAAAAGTTGAAACCGTAGCCTTAACCATCAAACCCATATAATTCGATCATCATTCACGAAATTGAACTTCTTGAATCCTTAGTCGGCACCCTCAGGGTCTTTTGCATCCAGAAATTCGAAGCAAGAAGCCGTGGTTCAAGGAATTCGATTGAAGCTTGGCCGAACATCAACCTATTAGTCGATCTCCTTCGATTTGATATTCAATCAAGTAAGTTTTAGTTCCTACACTACCTAAACATGCCGATTAAGAGTTATCCTAAATCAATTTCGACTGATAACATCTAATTATATCAATTCAGTAGCTAGGGTTCATCATTGTAAACGAATTGGGGGTTTGTGATTAAACGAATGCAAAAATCAAATTAAATTATATATGCAGTTTCGCAATAACATCATAAAGGAAAACCATATGTTAGTTTTAACAAACATCAACGAATTGAATGATTTCTAGTATTAGGGTTTTCTATGAGAAACGATTTGGGGGTTTTGCTTCAAATGTGTTTTAAAATCGAATTAAATCTTTCAGATAGTTTCGAAAACTATTGTTTAAGGAGAATCATATGATTTTTCGGATCAACATAATCGAATTTGATCAAATCAAATTGAAGGTTTTAATACATATGTTCGAGATGATGTGAACACCATTATATCGTTTGAATTGATGAATCTTCAAATTGGGAACATGATTTAACTCGGTTGAGTATCCAGAACCAAAGCCCTATGGTGATGGAATTAAACTCAGTCGAATCGTGGTCCAATTAGGGGTCACATGGTTCGGGTTAGTGTAACAGAGGGGAAACAATTGGATGGTTCTTAAAACTATTTAAAACCAAAACAAGTTGCAAAATCTGAAGCAGATCAACTGGTTTGGGCTTTGTGTGTGTGTCCGGGAGGTGTAGGGTTCGAACCTTGCCTCATTTTGGGTTTTTGAAATTAAAACCATTTTTGGTGTTTTAATCATAACTCTCTCATTTCAAATCCGTTTCGACCCGTTCGAATTGCGTCGGAATCAGAATTAAATTCCGAACATATTAGAATAATAAAATATGTATTTTGACCTGAAATCATAAATCGCGTATAATTACGCGTGTTTAACAAAATCGTATATAATTGAACGATTCAAACAAACGAACTTAAAACCGTGCATACTTTTGTACGCACGTTTCGAACATTCTAACATACATGTGTTAACATGTATACGATTACAAACGAGATGTGACATTTCAAATAACGAAACGTTATTATTATAACACAGATTCTTCGTAAGAAGATTTCCTACGCGAGTTTCAAACACTTGATCATTCTGTTCACTATCAAAGGTGCGTACACGACCCCTTTCTTATTTTAACTGTTTTGGGGGAGAAAACATGTGCAACAAACGCTTTTAGATACATATCACTTGCATGAGTTAGCTGTTTACATTAAGTGCAAACATAGCATTACAAAGCCTTCTCTTTCGAACCGTTTAATTTGCCGGAGTGCAAAGCGTGGTAGTTGAAGATAGATCTATTGGGTTTGACAAACCTCACTTGGTAGATGGGATCTACGCAGGTGTTTGACTGACCAAACATACATTACTATTGTTTGTGCTAGACAATAGTGTTAAGGCAAAAACATGCTATAGCATGGCAATTCGTCAGCTTCGGTGTCGACCACTTATGTAAATAGTTTATATGACTAGCTATCATGACTGTGCATGTGTGATTATGTTATCTACAAACTTGATATTCAAACTGCTGTTTTGAACATTGTGAATGCTTAAACCTGTGTATGCACCAACCATTGTGTTGACTTGATTTACATGTTTTCTCAGGACACTAAGACACAAGCAAGGACAAGCAGGGACTAGGATCTTGAGTCTCATGCATGCATTTCAGTTCAAGTGTTTTAGTTTTGATCAATTAAGACATGGAATGTTATTGGATTTGTACTTTACATTTTCAAACCGTTACGTATTGTTATTGGTTTTATAACGCTTCCGCAAACATTGAAATTTTGATATTACAGTTTTAGACCAAAGTATGTATGAATATCATATAGAGGTCTTCGTTATGTCTAATGATCTGAGATCCTGGTTTGTCACGTCCCAAACGGTATGATTCCGTTAGTTGAAAATTTGGGGTGTGACACAACCACACTAGTCCTCCAGAGGACTACACACCGATTGATAATAATGCGAATGAAAATGTTTCTGAACCACTATCCCCCACCTTTCTTCCTGATGAAATCCCAGCATTAAAGAACACACCTCCAAGGGTGTATCAGTCTGGACAATTTCCAAAGTTTGTATACCCCACCAATACAAGCCTTAAAAAACAAGAATAAACACAACTGGAAAATGTTCATAACAATAACTCTTCTGAACAAACTGAGATTGCTCCTGCTATGAGCTCTACTCAAAGTTCAGAAGGTACAACACAACAGGAAACCTCTGTTGACCCTACGGCAATCTTGGCAAAGGAAAAAGGCCCATAGTCAACATTAAATTTCCTCCTTATCATCCTCACCTTCCTTACCCAATAATGAAGGCTAATAAGCTGTTCATCCCAAACTATTCATCACTATCTCCTGCCTGCTTGAAATGTTTCAATTACAATCACTGCACAGAAAATTGCTGGACAAAAACTCCTTTGGAGAAAATAAGGGAAAAGCTGAAGGCAGAAAAGTTGAAAGCTAAACAGGCTTCTTCATCTAAATGGAATATCCCTAATAAAATGAAGAAGTCTAAGAAAGTAAGTAGACTAAAAGATAATAGTACAATAAAACCAAACACCCATCCATCTTTCTACTCACCTCCTCCTTGGTTGCATTTCCCAGCCATCAAACCTTGGTACCCCACCTTCTTACCCCATGGTGAACCCTGCTTCTTACTCTCCTTCTGTGGATTCACAGATCAACATCTTGCATCAAAATCAGCAACATCTGATTTAAATGATGCAGAAGTTGATGAATAATTCACAGCAAAACAAATAAATTCTTGAAATGTTTTTCTTCTATTTTCCTTCTGAAGTAATCACTAACCCATATCTGACCTATTGCATTTGATCCTCTATGTTCAGAGAGCTTCTTCAAACCAAAATCACTTATGGTATGTGGACAGTGGAGGCTCTAGGCACATGACAGGATGCAGATCAAATCTAAATAACTTCATTCCAAAGAATGGATGATCTGTTTCCTGGAAACAATGCAAAGGGTTGGATAGTCGAGTCTGGTTTTGTCCTTAGTAGAAAACTGCACTTTAAGGATGTCAGCTTAGTTGAAAACCTCAAGTTTAATCTCTTGAGTGTTTCTCAATTAGCAGACAAAAACTATAGTTCATTTTTCACCAAGGACAACTGTAAAATTCTTTCTCCTGAAATATATTCTAAAATAAAGGTCTTAATTGACCAACACACTCTACTGACGGCTAAGTGAAGTGGGAATGTCTATGTGGTAGACATAACCACTGACTCTCAAACATCTATTCCTACATGTCTCATAGCCAAAGCATCATCTTCTGAAACTGCCCTATGGCACAGAAGATTCAGCCACCTTAATCATCAAACTCTTCATAAGATTTCTACCCTTTCTTTAGTAAGTGGATTACCTTCAAAACAACTTCATTTTGAAGGACAATGTGAATCTTGCTTAAAGGGAAAGAAACATAAAACATCACACAAGTCTATTGAGGAATCCAAAACAACTAACTGTCTTAATCTGCTTCATATGGGTCTATTCGGTCCTGTGAAGATAGCTAGTTTAGCCAGAAAGAGATACTGCTTAGTTGTTGTGGATGATTACTCAAGATTTTGCTGGACCTTCTTTCTTTTCAGCAAAGATGAGACACCTAATAAAATAAAAGCACCTGTCACTCAACTTGAAAGACAATTTGGTCTTCCTGTCAAAGTAATTAGAAGTAATAATGGTACTGAATTCAAGAATCATGTTCTTGATGAGTTTTGCACTTCCAAAGGAATCCTTAGACAATACAGTGTTCCTAGAATTCCTGCTCAAAATAGAGTTGTGGAAAGAAAGAATAGGACACTTATTGAGGGGCTGCAAGAACCATGCTTGCAGACTCAAGACTACCTTTGTCTTTCGAGGCTGAGGCAGTAACCACTGCTTGCTATGTCTTGAACAGAGTGCACATTGTGAAAAGACATAACAAGACTGCCTATGAGGTCCTTCATAAAATAAATTATCTTAATTCCTTTTTCAGAGTTTTTGGATGTCCATGTTTCATTTTGAACACAAATGACTCCTTGTCCAAGTTTGCTGCAAAAGTGGACTCGGGTTACTTTGTTGGATAGTCACAAACTTGCAAAGCTTACAAGGCTTTCAATCTTAGGACTAGAATTGTTGAGGAATCCATTGATGTCAAATTCAATGAATCGGTATCAACCTCCACTTTCCGTTCTACTCATGATGATTTGTTTGATCTTCAAAGTTTTACCTACACTACCCCTGTCTCTTCCATGTCTCCTTCGTCAGAGTCTTGTCAAACTTTTGAAGATTTATCATCACTTGAGGAGTGTTCAGTGTCTCACTTTTGTTCTTCCATCCTTTTTCATCCAATAAGTCATCAAGATCAGAATGAACATGTATCTACTTCCACGTCACAATAATTGATAATGCACCAGTGGATACCTCTGAACAAGCACATGCTACCTCATCTGAAAGCGCTCCCGGCCCCACTAATAATCTATCTTCTTCTGATGCTGCTTCTGCTAATGATTGCTTGGACATCATTCCCTTCAATAGAAATCACCCCTAGAGCATATTTTGGGTGATTTAAATAAAGGTGTTCAAACCAGGAGCTACATCTCAAACTTTTGTCTTCATGCTGCTTACCTGTCCCAAATTGACCCATCTAAGTATCAAGAGGCTCAAAAAGATAATAATTGGGTGGAAGCTATGCAGGATAAACTATTACAGTTCAAAAGGCAAAATGTTTGGACTCTCTGCCCCTTGCCCAAAGGAAAATACCAAATAGGAACTAGATGGGTATTTAGAATAAAACTGATGACATGGGCATTGTAATCAAAGATTAAGCCAAATTGGCAGTACAAGGACACTGCCAAGAGGAAGGCATTGATTACGATGAAACATTTGCCCCTTTGGCCAGACTTGAAGCCATAAGACTCTTCCTTGCATTTGTTATATCCCACAACATAAAGGTATTTTAGATGGATATAAAAAGTGCATTCTTGTATGGAACTATAAAGGAGGAAGCCTATATCTGTCAACCACCAGGGTTTGATTATGGTCATTATCCTGCATGGGTGTACAGACTAGACAAAAGACTTTATGGTTTAAAACAAGCACCAAGAGCATGGTATGATACTCTCTCTCAATTTCTTCTTTCAAATAAATTTTCTAAGGGAACCATTGATAAGACTTTGTTTATCAACAGGGTAGACAAGGAACTTTTGTTGGTCCAAATCTATGTTGATGACATCATTTTTGGATCAACAAAACCTTCCTTGTGTGAACAATTTTCAAAACTAATGTATTTTATGTTTGAAATGAGTGCTTTAAGTGAACTAAATACAATTTTAGGACTCCAAGTCAAACAAGCCCCTAATGGGACTTTCATTCATCAGTCCAAATATGTAAAAGATTTTCTATGTAAATTTGAAATGACTGATTGCAAAATAATTTCCACCCCCATGGCAACTACACCTGGAATAACTCCAGATGAAAATGGTGAACTTGTAGATCAAACTCTCTACAGGCGCATGATTGGATCTTTAATGTATCTCACTGCATCAAGGCCAGACATCATGTACGTAACATGTGTCTGTGCAAGACAACAATCTACCCCTAAATAATCCCATTTATCATTCATGGAGAGGATATTTAGATGCCTAAAAGGCACTCCTATACTAGGTATTTGGTATCCTGCTAATCAATCTCGCAAGCTTGTTGGTTTTTCACACAGTGATTATGCAGAATGTTCACTCACCAGGAAGTCTACTTCAGGAGGATGTCAATTCTTTGCAAATTTCTTGGTCTCATGGCAAAGCAAAAAAGCAAACTTCAGTGTCAAACTCAACTGCTGAAGTTGAGTAAATTGCAACAACTCATTGCACTGCCTGAATCCTTTGGTTACAATACCAACTGTTGGACTTTTGGATAACAGAATTAAAAACACCTCTCTTAATAGACAGTGAAGCTGCCAAAAATATAATAAAAAATCCTGTCTATCACTCTATAAAAAGGATTGATAGTCCCAAAACATGTATCTACAAGTGAACAAATAGCTGACATATTTACCAAGCCTTTGGACTCATCAACCTTTTCTAAGTTTGTTTCCAAATTAGGCATGATAAATATGAGTTAATAAATTAATAAATATGGTTAAGAATACTTTTCTTAAACCATAAATAATTATATAAAAGGATAATTCTCAAATTATCCTAACAACGGACAAATGGAAAACCACTGATGAAACAACTGTGGCTCTTTTCTTAGTGGTTGTCCTAAAACACATATAGACTTCAGTGGTTATACTAACCACTGCCTTATATCTATCCGCGGTTATAATCAATTCGTTGTTACATTTGAAACACTCCGTGGTTTCTATCACATCCATAGTCTCCCCGTGGTAACTTATCCGCCGTGAAAACCCTTTCGTGTTTAAAATCCTTATCCTTCCATGGCTATTAAAATCTTTATAATTACGCTTGATTTGACTATCAGTAATCACTCTGCAAGATTTGACTCCCTAAAATTAATTGAATTGACACTCATTAATTGTTCTCACGGCTCAAAAATATCCTCTCATTTTACTATTTTACCCTTTTCACTTCAAGCGTCCACTCATCTTCTTCTCCTTATTTATATCAGTGGTTATCTTCTTCCGTCCTTACACAAATTTTCTAAGAACTTCATGATCATCATTATGACCAAGAAGCATTGTCTGTACATCAGACCAGGCTTCATTCCTAACAAATCATTGTCTGTACATCAGGGTGTGCATGAACATACTGATTTTTCCTTTGTCTTTCTCTCTCTTGATTACAGGTTTGTCCAATGGGTAAAAACCCTAAGGTAAAACTTTAAGTTTGTTATATAAGAAGTGGAGGTTTCTTTTATTGAAACCGCACACATTTGCAACAGTTGGATTTTTCCTTGTTTATCTCTATAAACATAAGGCAAAAATTTGTAATCATGTTTTGCTCTTGAAACTGTTCTTCGCTTGATACTGCATCCATGGCGTCTAAAGCTTTGAAACTCAAGCCGGTTAACAACCTCAGAGCCTATCTCACAAAGTCTTCTTAATATTCCCACTAGGATGAGGTTATGGACATTCTGGTAATCTCCTTTGTTCACACCGCTCTTACTATTAATCATCATATTTCTTAGTCTGCCCTAAATCAGTTTTGGGAAAACTCTGCTTTGGTGTCGAAGGATGACTCTATTGAAAGCGTCACCTCGGTGGTTGCTGGTCAACAAGTCTCTAGCACCCCCTCCAAAATAAGTGTTGCCCTAAATCTGGGTGATACTGATGCACCCACCACTATTCCTCTCAAACTTCTTCACAATGTCTTTGTTCAGTTTGATTATCAAGGAGACCTAAAAAACAGAACCTTGTACAAAGCCTATTTCTATCCCAAGTACAAGTTTCTGTATCACACCATTATGTAGTGTCTTTCTCAGAAGACAACCAGTTGGGGGAAAATGTCATACGACATGCAATATGTTATGTATGCACTTCTTTCCAACGAAAGAGTCAATTTGTAACATCAGTGCCTGTTAGTACATGTTCGTAATAGGTTGCTTATCAAAATATGTAAATTATAGAAAGTTTAGTTGAGGTTTGGCTGAGGTTCGTCTGGCCCACGAACCTTAGCAGGTTCGGCGAACCTAGTAGGTTTGTTTGTACAGGTTTGTCCAGCGAACCTCAAGGTTCGGTTGGCGAACCTATGGGTTCGGCTAAGTTCGTCTGATTCCTTGTGTATATAATGCAGGTTTGTCTAGAGGTTTGTAACTTGTGCAGATCTTGAGTGTGACTAACCTGATTTTCTCTGTGTGAGATTGTTCATTTCATTGTAATCATTTGAGCTTGATTAATAAAATGGTGATTATTGAAATGTTTGTTCTTCTTTGATTCATATAGATCAAATATAGATTCCGCATATATTTGATTGTTAATAAGATTCCGTCGGATGATCAAGATCAAAATTAGAAGATCAACAGTGGTATCAGAGCATTGGTGGAGTTCTATACCATATTTTCAAAGATCTACAAGCATTTGGAATTAAAAAGATCAAGAAATGGATCAAAATTCAGAGCTGTGGTTCGTGGATATCAAGATTTGGAGAAGGTTCGTTTGTTGGTTAGGTTCGTGAGTTGAATTTTCTTCTAGAGGTTTGCTGATTAAAAATTAAACACCATGGGTGAGATGTTTGCTGCTGTAGCTAGTCAAAATTCTAAGATACATAGCATTTTGATTAGTGAAACAGAGGCTGGAAGTACAAACAAAGTTCCTAAACTACTTGATTTCACATACTATGAGAACTGGAAAGGGAGATTTGAGACACATCTCAATGGAACTGACACTAATCTGTGGGAAAGAATTTTGTCACCTTATGAAAGACACAAGGTTGTGGGGACAGATTTGGATCAAACCCTTGAAAGATTGGATGTTGATAAGAGGAAGAAATATGATTCTGAGAAGAAATCTTACTGGATGCTTAGTCAAGCAATTCCTAATCAGATACTTCATCAATTTGATGAACATAAAACGTCATATGGTTTGTGGAATGCTTTGAAAGTAAGGACTGAGGGAAACACCAAGTTAAAGCAGATGAAAGCCACTGATATACGCAAAGAGTTTGAGAACTTTAATTTTATTGGCAATGAGAGTCTGGAAGCCTTAATAACCAGATATAGAAATTTATTGATTGAAGTCAAGAAGTGTAGAATTGAATACACTGAAGAGGAAAAGATAGATTGTTTTGCAGATGCTTTGCCTGAAAAGTGGAATTCATTGGTGCTAATTTTGAGAGAAAATCTACCGGGAATGACATTGGTGGAGTTTATTCAAAAACTAGAAGAATAGGAAATGAAGGATAAAAGAAAAACGAGACGAGTGAATGTTAATCAAGATACTTCTTTATATGGTGCATCTGTGGTTACACCTCCTGTGTCTTCTGCAAAGATTCAGACCGCATTTGTTTCTAGTACTGCTGGTAGTACTTCTGCATCTGCATCTCCTAGTGCTAGTTGTAGTTCATCTTAATCTATGAACGAGAAAGAATCTGATTCAACTACAACTCCTATTCAGCTAAATACAACAGATCTGGGAAAAGTAACTGTGGAGGCTGTTCGGGATCATATTTCAATTTTGTCATGTGTAGTCAGTGCTTATGATGAACAGATTGCAGGAAAGATAGGAAATTCAAATCTTACTTTTGAAGATTATGAGCAGATTGATGATGATGAAATGGAGTTAATTGATACTCAATGGGCATTGGCAAGTGTCATCAGAAGAATCAATAGATATGAAAAGAAAACTGGAAAGAAGTTCACTTTTGATCGAAACACCAAGTTTGGATTTAATCCAAAGACTACTCAATGTTACAATTGTGGTGAATTAGGTCATTTTGCTAGAGAGTGTAAGATTATGAAGAAGCAAGGAAATTTAAATCCTTTCAAACCTAAAGAAACTTATCAGAAGAAGAAAGAAAAGTCTGAAGAGTCATCAAAAGCTTTGGTCAGTCAAGCTGATGAAGGATATGATTGGGGAAAGCAATATGATGAATTAATGGGTGCTTTCATGGCTTCTTTGGATGAAGACATAGGCAAAGGCAAAGAAAAAGTTGATGAGGTAGATGATGATCTTTTAAAGATCATTGATAAATTGGAAGAGATGAATGCTCAGTTGACTGCTGAACTGGTCGAGTGCACTGAAGCGAACAGGAAATTAATTTCAAGAGAAAAAGCTTTTGATAAAAGGATAATTGATTTAGGCAAAGAAAATTAAGAGTTAAAAATTAAAGTTTTGCAAAATAATTATGCAGTTTCTGTGCATCTCGAATCAGTGCAAAAGTTGAAAGTTGACTTGTCAGCAGCAAGAGCAGGAGCAGAAATGAACAAGAGCAAGCCGGAGAATTATCAGAATTCTTAGTATGTTATCGATTATTTTGCTGCCATGCAAAGATCATCGAATGATACTACTGGCTTGGGTTTTCATGCAGTACCACCTCCTTTTAGCTATGTTCCTAGACCACAACTTGATTTAAATTTGGAAGTTCATCCTGTTTCTTTGAATGAACTTGGGTCTGAACAAGTTGGTGAAAATGCTGGAGGTTCATCATCTGATGAAAAAGTGTCTTTTGATAATGATGCTCCTATCATTGAAGATATCACTGAATTGGAATATTCATCTGATATCTTGAGACAAAATGGTTATAAAGTTCAAAATGTTGACAAAAAGAATTTGAAGTCTCAGAAGTCAAAAGCTGAGATGAAACCAGTTGAGAAAGTTGTGAAGAAACCTACTCAAATTTCTAAACCAGTGATTCAAACCAAAACAACCACTAATCATAAACCGATGGTGTATGTTAAGTCATCAAATACACATCAAGGAGAGTCTAGTGGAACTTTTCAAAAGAAAAATGTGGTTTCTAAAAATGTTGAGAAAGTGGATTTTTTCTTTGGTAAGTTTGGATTTGGTCTTAAAAATAAATCAAAGAATTTTCAAAATCAAATGAATAAGTCAAAGATAAAATCAACTGGTTTGGGAAACAAGATCTCATCTGCAAAGGTTGTTTTAAAACCTTTCAATTCATCAAATTGTTTTGATGACTTAAAACCAAAGAGTCAATTGAGAGATAGAAAATGTTATTGCTGTGGTAAATTTGGTCATTTGATTGCTGACTATGATTTGGATTTTAGTTTAACTAATTGTAGCATGTTTAAGTCTTTTTCACCAAGAGAAACACGAAAGTGTTTTACTTGTTGTGATAAAGAACATATTTCTCTAAATTGTCCAAATAACAAAATCAGGAAGAGTTCAAATCATGAAAGTCGAGTGAATAGGTCAGGTGGAAGTCCTAGTCGGGTTAGACCTAGTGAAGATGAAATGAGAGAGAAAGTTTGATCCTGACTGTGTTTGGGTGAAAGAACAGATTAATCAAAAGAAACAAGTTTTTGATAACAAAAGAAATGTTAAAAAGCTTGTGAAATTTGTGACATCATCTGATGATGATTTATCTTCAAAATTATTTTCAAAACAACATGATAAATCAAAATCATTTTGGAAATTGAAAAACAGTTCAGGTGATCAAATTTCTGTGAAAAAAGATGGTAACAATGATGATGGGTCTTCAAGTAAAACATCACAACAGAATGGAAGGGGTCCATTCAGGGAGACTCTACGCCGAAATGGCGGGTCATCCCTTTTGAACGCTGATCTTTTTTTTTAATTTATTGTGCAGGTTGCATCCATGGGCCATATCAAGAGTCGTTGGATTGTTGATAGTGGATGTTCCAGGCACATGACTGGAGAGTTGAATTTGTTGAAAGATGTCAAATGGATTAAAGGGAGTTATGTCAATTTTGTAGGAGATAAGGGTGGTCAAATTAGAGGGATTGCTAGTTTGACGAATGGAAAGGTTTCATTTGATAATGTTAATTTCTGTAAAGAATTAACTAACAATTTGTTAAGTGTTTCGCAGATTTGTGATAAAGGATACAAAGTGATGTTTGATAAAGACAGGTGTTATGTACTTAAGCAAGGATTTCAGATTCCTGAGAAGTGGATTCTAATGACAGCTGATCGGAGCAAGGATTTGTATGTGCTTGACATGGCAATGGCAGAGACGGTGAATAAAGTGGAGACATGGCTGATGTCCAAAGCTACTGAGCAAGATACATGTTCTTGGCACAGACGGATGGGACATATTCATATCAGGAAAATGAATCACCTTGTACACAATCATTTAGTTGAGGGTGTACCGGTTAAACACTTTAAACTTCCAGATGTGTGTGTGTCGTGCAATAAGGGTAAATAGAAAAGGAAGTCTCACAAAACAAAGAAAATATTTTCTATTGATATGCCACTTGAACTTCTTCACATGAATTTATTTGGACCAATCAATGTGAAAAGTATAGGTGGTGAATCTTATTGTTTTGTGGTGACTGATGATTTTTCTAGATTTTCATGGGTCATGTTTTTAAAGCATAAATCAGATACTTATGAAAATTTTGTTTTGTTGATCAATAGGTTGGAGACATTGTATAAGTTGAGAGTGAGGTGTGTCAGATCAGATAATGGGACTGATTTTAAGAATCATCAAATGGAGGAATTTTGCAATTCCAAAGGCATTCAGCAGCAATTTAGTGCACCTTATGAGCCTTAGATGAATGGTGTAGCTGAAAGAAAGAACAGAACATTGATTGAGTATGCGAGAACAATGCTAGCTGATAATAAACTTCCCATTACAATTTGGAGTGAAGCTGTGGCTACAGCTTGTTTTACTCTTAACAGAGTTTTAATTGTTAAAAGACACAATAAAACATGTTATGAATTGCTTCAAAATCGAAAACCTAATCTGGAACACTTGGAACCTTTTGGGGTCCTTGTACAATGCTAAAGAAAGATTCAAAATTTAATTGTTAAAAGACACAATAAAACATGTTACAATGCTAAAGAAAAATTCAAAATTCAAAGACATACACCTATATCAGCCGGAAAGGGTCCATATTGGCTTTTTGATTATGACAAATTGTTTGAGTTTTTCAATTTGTCTTCAAGTGTTTCTGATGATGAAATAACTGTGCAAATGTTGTATGATTTGCAGAATTCTGAAGATCAAAGTATTTCTCATCCTGTTGAAGATGGTAGTAATACATCACATGAGGAAGGCATTTCTGAAGTAATAAATGATGATTGGTCATCTGATGATGATCAGGATGTTTTTGAATTTGTTATTTCTCATGATAAAGATACTGATCAGAATATTACAAATCTTGATCATAATGTTGGTGTTCCGCATGTGCCTGTTACAAGAGTTCATGCACATCATCCGGTTGCTCAGATCATAGGAGATCCAAATGCAGGAGTACAGACACGACATCAAATCACAAATGAAAAGAGTTTGTATGTTGAGTTAGAGAAAACTCATGGTAGTCAAGAGCTCTGGATGCATTCTGCATTTATCTCCCAAATTGAGCCAAAGACTGTTACTGAAGCTTTGCGTGAGCCTGCCTGGGTGGAGGCGATGCAAGAAGAGTTAAATCAGTTTCAGAAGTTGGTTGTTTGGCATTTAGTTGATTTGCCAAAAGGCAAGAAGAAAATTGGCACTAGATGGGTGTTAAGATGCAAACGAGATGACCGAGGTGTAATTGTTCGCAACAAAGCTCGTTTAGTGGTTCAAGGTTTCAAACAAGTTGAAGGAATTGATTACGATGAAGTGTTTGCACCTGTGGCGAAGCTAGAAGCAATTAGAATTTTTCTTGCTTTTGCTGCACACAAGAAATTTAAAGATTTTCAGTTGGATGTCAAGTCTGCTTTTCTGTATGGTTCGTTGAAGGAAACAGTGTATGTTTGTCAGCCACCGGGCTTTGAGGATCCTATCCATCGGGATCAGGTTTACCTTTTGGACAAAGCACTGTATGGTCTTCATCAGGCTCCACGTGCCTGGTATGAGACATTATCGACTCACCTTATTGAACACGTGTTCAATAGTGGTCAGATTGACAAAACTTTGTTTTATCAGGAAAAAGGGCAAATATATTATTCTTGTTCAGATCTATGTTGATGATATCATTTTTGGATCTACCGATGAACAAATGTGTTTGGAATTCAAAGAGGTGATGATTGAAAAATTTGAGATGAATGCAATGTCAGACATCAAATTTTTTCTGGGTTTACAAATTGTTCAAACTGATAATGGAATTTTCATTCATCAGACAAAGTATATTCAAGATGTGCTAAAACGGTTTAGCATGCTTGATTCAAAACCCATTTCCATGCCCATTCAGGCTAATCACGGGATTGAGCCTGATATTAAGGGGGGGATCATTGATCCTACTCTTTATCGTGGAATTATTGGAAGTTTGATGTATTTGACTACCATAAGACCAGATATTGTGTTTGCTACCAGTATCTGTGCACGATATCAATCAAAACCTAAAGTTTCACATCTGATTGCAGTCAAAAGAATACTTCGTTATCTGAAGGGTACTCCAGACACGGGTTTGTGGTATCCTAAGGATGATAACTTTTTCTTCAATGCCTACACTGACTCCGATTATGGCGAATGTAAGACAGATTCAAAATCCACAACTGGAGGTGCACAGTTTTTGGGGGAAAGATTAGTTTCATGGCAGTGTAAAAAGCAAACATCTGTGGCTACTTCTACTTGTGAAGCTGAGTATGTAGCTACTGCCAGTTTTTTTTGACAAGTTTTGTGGATACAACAACATATGAGAGACTATGGTTTGATTTTTCTTACAACCCCTATTCATGTTGATAACGAGGCTGCTATTGCTATAACAAAGAATCCTGTGTATCATTCACGTTCAAAACACATTGATATTAGGTTTCATTTCATACGCGATTGCTATGAAAAGAAACTTATTGATGTGGTGAAGATACATACCAATGAGCAACGAGCAGACCTCCTCACCAAGGCTTTTGATAAAAATCGTTTTGAGTATTTACTCAAATTAAATGGCATTAGGGTCATGGGTGAGGTAATTTCAAATCATCTTCCTTCATAATCAATTTTTATTGAATTAACATCAGATATTTTAATTGTTTTTGTTCTTTTGTGTTTTAATTTTTAGAGGGAGAAAATTTTGAAAAACTCAAAAACATTTGAAAAATCAAAAACACAAAAACATTTAAAAAATTAAAATCTGAGGAATTGATTCGACCAAATGAGAAATGATAGTATATTGTAGCAATTGGAAGCACATCTGTATCATTATAGAACTTAAACATAATGAGCATTTACAATTACTTAGTATGATATGATGGTAGGTTTATAACTTAGTTAAGATAATATTTGACTAAATTTTGATTATCCTTTGTGAGAAACATATGCTTACAATATAGTGCTTAGCTTTGTCCTGAAAGAGTGGTGATTAATCTTACAAAATGTTTCTTGAACAAAATTTAATTTGCTAGTTTTGATCATGTGTTTATTTTTAAAAGAAATTCTAAATTTGTTTTTTATTTTGTTTTAGTTTAAAGCTCAAACATTCTTTACGTATACTTACGTATCGACCTGATTGTTATAGCTTTAAACGATTCAAGTTTGTTTTCTTGGTTTTGATTAAGATTTGGACAATGTCTGCGTATATGAGAATATCGATCTGATTGTTTAAAACTTAATCTTAAATTATTGTTTCGTTCATTTTCTGGATCATCTGAGCATACGAAAGTATCAACTTTGATTCTAAGATTTTGAACAAATTCAATTTCTTTTATATTTTCTTATTTTAAAAAGATATTAAGTTTTGTTTTTGCATGATCAAGCTAATTAAATTTGAAATAAATTGTTTCAAGAACATTATTGTTTGTTTAATTATTCACAAAATGGGGATGTGTTCAAGTAAATGGAGAACATAAAGTATTTGATGGTTTTGTTTTAAATTGATATTTTAACTAAGTAATTAAACTTGAAAAGGATTTATAAACTGACAATCATCTTTGAATTGTAATTTGCTATTAAATATATTCATTAATTCAATCAGATGTGTTGATGGTTGTAATACAATATGATCTCATGTCTGGATCTTTCTAAAAAAAAATATGTGCTTGTTTTGTTAGTTTTAGATTTCATAGTTAGATTTATTAAAATTTGTAGTGTGTTTGTTGTAAAAATTTGAAAAATACAAAAAGATTTTTGGTTTTATCTGATGTTAAATCGATAAGTTTTGGTTATATTTTTTTTTGAACTTGAAACATTTAAACACTGGTTTATTTGAAATTTTAAAATAAAATTGAATTTCAAAAGATTTGGATGGAGGTTCGTTTGATGGTTTGATAGAAGTTTCGTCAGACAGGTTTGTGCAACACGTTTGTTGAACAGGTTCGTCCAAGAGGTTTTGGACAGGTTCGTCTGAGATGTGTTAGAAAGGTTCGTTTAATAGGTTTGTTGACAGGTTTGCGAAAATAGGTTTGTTCATAGGTTCGTATATATACACAAGTTCGTGAACAAGATTCATCACTTTCATCAGAACCTATCCACGAACCTGAAAAAAAACTGATTCTTGATTTTTCGATTTTGGAACTCAGATAGTGTATTTCTTATATCATCAGTCTCGGATTTGTTTTGTGATCATAAATAGGTAAAAAATTTGAAGATTGACTAGCTAGATTAGGAGATCTGTTGATTTTTTAATTGCTTTTAGTCGAACCTGATTATTTAGATTAAAACCAGTTTAAATCTAATTTTTGGCAAAATTGTTTTTATTAATATTGTTCATTTTTGTATGGCGAATCTTTGGATATCAATTTTTTGATCTAATTCATGGATTTGAAAATTTGATTGTAAAACTGGATTGGGTTCGTGAAGTGAGTAAAGGTTCGCTGGAATTACTAAGGTTCGTTTGAACTTTAGACGTTCGGGCTGAACCTCTGCATATCATTGAACCGAACCTTTGTTGGTCAAGGTTCGTTTGACCAAAAGGTTTGTGTGATATCAAGGTTCGTTCATCAAAGGTTAGTTAGGTTAACCAGGTTTATCTGATTAACAAGTTCGTCTAAGAACAGGTTCGACACAGGGAGGGTTCGTTGAGTTCAACACTTAGAATTTTTTTTTTTTTGATTTTTGATTTTTGATTTTTTGATTTTTTTTAATTTTGTTTTCTTTCTGATTGTAGAAATGGCGAATCTTACACTCGGAGATAAACATAATCTCTGTGCACATCTGGATCCTACAACAAAGAATGGCAAAGATTTCAGACCGATGATCGAATTTTTGAGAAGATCGAGGATTTACCATGCCATATCCAACTCTTGTCAGATTTACAGATCTCATATTTAAAGCTTCTGGGATTCAGCAAGACTCATTACTGTGGATGAAGATTATGTTATTGAGGCAAATGTTCTTGGTCAAGCCATTCGGGATACTGAAGCTGATATAAGGAGGGTGTTACAGTTCGGTGGAGAACCTGCTGGAATGACACTCATTCCTGAAAGATGTATCAAAGGTTGCTTCTTGAGGATTAAGTATTTTGGAGTCTACAGTGAGTACTCTATGAAGAAGGGAAAGCTTCCTCTACAACACAAGCTGCTGGCACATGTATTGTTACATTGTTTGAGTATGAGGAAGGGAACATTTGATGAGCTTAGAGACTTGATGAGATCTGCTATGGTTGCATTAATATTGAACAAAGCGTTCAATTTTTCTGCAATGATCTTCAGATATATGTCAGACAACATCACTAAAGCCAAAGACAGATTCTACATGTATCCCAGGTTCATACAGATGCTGATTGATGAAAGATTCCTAAAGCAGAACTTACCTCGGGTTGCTGATGATCTTCTTAAGCTGAAACATATGACTGACTCTAGTCTTGGTCAAGTCAAGATTTACCAGAAGAGCAATGATGAAGTTTTGATTAAGGATGCTACATGTCATTGTGCCAGAGCTAACTATGTTGCTCCTGTTAATGATGCTTGGAGGCATGAAGATTCAAGTTCTGATAGTGAACTTTTGAGTGACCATGATGATGATCAACAACAACAACCACCACCTCCTCCTTCTCCTAGACAACAAGGAAGGAAGTCACAAGCTTAGTCTTCACAATCTCAGTCTCAAAGTCAAGAACAAACTCAAGGGCCAGATGTTACTCCTTCTACACTGGTTCTTCTTGATGTAATATATCCCAGTCAACAAGATGCTCCAAGACAAGAAGAGGCTACTGCTTCTCAACATGTTGATACTGAAGATGTTGGAGTTGATGATGAAGATGAAGTATCTACAGAGACAGAGTCTGAGATGGAAACTGTTCAGGATGGAAACATGATGGTCAGAAGATTAAAGAAAAGACCTGCACAACAGCAAAATGAAGAAGCAAGGGAAGAGACAATTGATCCTAGTTTCAGAGTTGATGAGTCTGAGGCTTCAAGGCCAAATAATAAAAAGAGGATGGCAAAAATTCCTAAGAAGAAGAAGACAAGGACTCCCAGGATTATTGTATCATCTCCTGTGGTTGTTTCTACTTCACCTGCATCTATCTCTGTGTCTACACCTGTTACTATTGCTTCAGCAGTTCAAGAAGAAGCTTCTACATCACATGTTCATGTTCAGACAGATACTTTTGTTCAAACACCTAAGTTTGTTAATGTTTCTATTTTTGTTCCTTCTCTCATGGATGCTACAACAGTGACTACATCTTTTCAAGCAACTACTTCATTTCAAGTTGTTTCTTCTTTCAGAGGAGAATCTTTATTTGAAGGCTTAGAGGACTTGGATTTAAACTTCTCCATAGATTATGATGATACTGAGATAAGAAGAAGAATTTCTATATTGTCACCAAAGTTTGACAAATATAGAAAACAAAAGGAGACTGTGGAAGCTGAAGAACATTCTTTTTCAAATTCAAATGACTTAGATGTTATGAAAAGTTAGATTTCTCAATTATTGAATTGGAGAGAAGAAGATATGATTGAAAAGAAATTGTTCAATGAAAGAATTATTTTTTTGGAGATTTTGACTGCACGACAAAGTATTGATATTGATGTGTTAAAGAAAGAAAATCAAGACTTAAAGAAAAAGATCGATGATATTCAAGTAAAGGATACTCAAGCTGAGGCTACTGGTGCTACTTCTGATCCAGTTTTTGTTAACATTGATGATAATGAAGAAGAGGAAGAAAAGGTAGATTATGAGAACTCAGATGTTGATGAACATCCAAGCTTTGATGCTTATTTTGATGATGAAGATGATGATGGTGATATTACTGGTGTGTGAAGTTCAAGTGGATTGAATTCAAAGACTGGTGCTATAGTGATTTATGATTCTTCCAAAGTTTCATTAGATGCAACTCCTATTTCTTCGGTTTCTTCTAATAAAGCTAAAGATTGTAAAGATGTTAATATTGAAGATTTAACTGATATAGAATATCCAAAGAAAAGTGTTGATTATTCTTTGCCTACTTTTGTTGATTTATTTAAACAACATGCTGATTTACAACTGCAGAGAATGTTTAGAGAATTGTCTAGAGATAAAGAGTTGGAGGAAGGAGAAATTGTAAGTGGTTATTCAAGGAATGATTTTTATGATATGTTTGAAGTTGATTCAGATCAATTATTTGATTTTGAACAAGATGATCAATTGGAATTGTTTGATTTTGAACAAGATGATCAAATGGATGAGAATTTGTATAATCTACAAACTTTGAAGAAGATATTTGATTTTGAAATTCAAAGAGGTGTGCTAAGAACATGAATTGATCAAATGAAAGCAAGGACTTATATGGACATGTGGAAGGAAAATCAAGATGAACATCAATACATAATTAATCATTTATTCATTTTCAAGCAAATGATTGAAGACATTGAAGAAAAAGTTCATGAAAATCAAGCTAAACAACTCACAAGATTCAAGATTGGATCTAAGTCAAAGATGAAAGGAAGAATTGTAAGCTATGATTACTTTCACAATATTTCTGGAAGCATGAATAACAAAGGATGTTATGTAGTCAAAAGGACTGATGGATGTCAATATTTTGGAAAAGCATTGGATATGATGTCTTTACCATCTTTTGAATGTATGTAGTTATCTAGGTTAAAGATGATAAAGCCAATTCAGACTGAACATAATGACATATTTAAGAAGTTGTTGAAGAAAGAGGCTAAGTATGGATGGAATTTGTTGGTTCCACAAGTCAAAGACAAATTACTTGGATATTCAAAGCCTAAAGCTTATACAAGACCAAGGATGAGGAGGATAGAACAGAATTGGAATCCTTATTTCAAATTATGGTTCTATGATGAAAAGACATCTGAAGCTGTTATTTTGTTGAAACAAGAAGAGAAGTGGAGGGTGATTAGGATGTTGGATCCTGTATGGATAGTAAATTGTTCAAAAGAAGACATTGAGTTGTTGAATGTAGCTGAAATATTTGCTGATGATGGATTTCATGATGTTGGTATAAGTTACAAAACCATGGCAGTTCAATTTCAAACAATTGCTCGGATGTGTTATACTCTGGGTATACATTCTGGATGTAACTGGGAAGATGTCAATTATTTGTATGTTCAGCTGATGAAAGTACAAAGAGAGATAGATGATAGAGATGCCAAGCTAGAAGCTGAAAGATTATCTAAGATTCCAAGGTCTGTTGTAATTCGTGCTGCTGATAACGTTTGTGGAGAAACAAATGGAGTTCAAAGTGAAGACTGAAGACAGACATTGAAGATTTTGGAAGCAACTATTAAGGGGGAGTTTGTTAGTACATGTTTGTAATAGGTTGCTTATCAAAATATGTAAATTATAGAAAGTTTAGTTGAGGTTTGGCTGAGGTTCGTCTGGCCCACGAACCATAGCAGGTTCGGCGAACCTAGTAGGTTTGTTTGTACAGGTTCGTCCAGCGAACTTTAAGGTTCGGCTGGCTAACCTATGGGTTCGGCTAGGTTCATCTGATTCCTTGTGTATATAATGCAGGTTTGTCTAGAGGTTTGGTAACTTGTGCAGATCTTGAGTGCGACAAACCTGATTTTCTCTGTGTGAGATTGGTCATTTCATTGTAATCATTTGAGCTTGATTAATGAAACGGTGATTATTGAAATGTTTGTTCTTCTTTAAATTCATATAGATCAAATATAGATTCCGCATATATTTGATTGTTAATAGGATTTCGTTGGACGATCAAGATCAAAATTAGAAGATCAACAGTGCCGGAAACGTAACTGAAACAGTGATCTACACAATAACACGAACAGTAATTCATGTACGATCTATGTGTATTACTTGCTTGCTATATTCATTTTATGTCAATAGAGAACTATTTCATATTCATTACAGAAACATAGTTCAAAATCCATGGTTTAACAGTCAGAAACATATCTGACAACACAGAACAGTTACATGAATACTTGTTAGGATTCTATTATGTATAAACGTATATGAGGATGTATAGAACAAAACAACAACGGATGTCTTTACGTGAATGCTAAATTGACGGATTATTTGCATAGGTGACGATCTGTACGAACATATATGAAAGTCTAACGTTCTAAATGATGTCCAATAATTAGAAAACCATATCGAAAAGTGTAGTTATCGTCGTATTTGTACGAGTGACGATTTAAACGAATACGCGAGACGACTTGTGACATCAGTCAATTTTTCAGGTTTTAATCTCGACCGAAGCTTTAATTTTATGTAGATAAGTTAGACTCATTTACAAACTACGAAATCCAACAAGTTAAATATATATATATATATATATATATATTTATATAATAATGTTGTATATTTAGTTTAAGATAATTGGTTCACAATCAAATCTCAAAACTTAAAACTTCGATGTTATAATTTAAATTTTTGTTGTTTAATATCACAAATATTGGGTCTTAAAAACATAGTCAAATGAATATCTATATCTATAATTTTAGGAACCCAACTATACTCCTATGCACAACCGTTATATTTTCATTTAACTAACTCTCACATATCATCATCCAAAAATCAAAACAAAAGTACCTGTACGTAAGTGTATAGATGTGTGTGTATCTATATACACATTTTATGATGGCAATTGAAAAAAAAAAAAAACAAAAACAAAAAAACAAATCTTTTTTTTTCTTTTTAGAAATAGTCGACAGCTACAAATAAATAAATAAATTAATAAATAACAAATATAATGATAATAATGAAGGAAATCTTCATGACACTTCATTTTTTTGTAAGGCAAATAAACATTCACGCCATCACAAAAAAATAAATAAATAAATAAATAAAGGTGACGGCAATCAATCTACAAACCACTCCCCCATTCTTGTCTTCTGTCAACACCAACCAACCACAACACCATACTCTTTTAACCAATGTCACACGTAACCCTTTCACTATCCATACTTTCCCATATTTCAAATAAAATAATCTCAAATCTTTGTTATTCTTGAGATATAAATACATGACCCAAGTGATTCAAAAACCACACCACCCGCTTTTGTTCTTAAGAAACACGACAGCCAACCAACTCAATTCCCATCACCACCTTTGACTTTCAATTAAACACACATGCACAACGCCAACCCTCTCGGTCACTTGCAAGATAGCATGACACCAAAAAAAAACAAGCTAAACAAGAAGCCGAACCATCATTAACTTCCTTCTCCTTGCATGCTAAGGTGAAACACACTCTCAAACGTTTAGTTTAAAATTTTATATACACACAAACAACATTCTGATTTTGGGACAAAATCTGTCCCAATTTCAAGAGACTATATCTTGATTATAACTACATTAAACTAAGTAAAATCAAACTCTGTGATTAAGTTCGTTGAGTTAGCTTTCTAGGGACTGCTTATGCGTTTTCTAACTCAACTAAATGATACCCGAAACAGCCTCTACAAAATCAGTGCGCGGATTTTGACCTTCTGAATTGGGCGGCTGTTTTGGGCTATTTCCGAGCAGAATCACAACAATTTTTCTGAATAAAAGTTGTTCGAAATACGTTGAAATACTAGACTGTAAAGTCTCGTAATTTTTGAAAACTGTATGCTATTTTAAAAGTTCTCTAGCAAATGTTAGACACAATCTGTCTAAAACCGAAAATTATATAAATGCATACTTGCATGCCCTATATATATATATTTGTCATTGAAATGAAACTGATTTGTATATATATATATATATATATACACAAACAAAGTATTTTGAAATGTTTATTGTTGAAATATGATATTTTAAAATGATGGGTATTGATAAACAAAAATGGATATATTTTAATACGTCATTATAATAATAATAAGTGATTATTTTCTAAGGCATTATAATATGTTTTATGACTATAGGACACGATTTTTCTACAACAAACCCGTCAACATAAAAACGCCAAGATAACATAACAACACTAACTAACACAACAAAAACATAGAATTTATAAGTTTGCGAACTCAACCTAAATCTATAATATTATAGGAACCAAGTAGGGGTTCAAACACAAGACTGTATTCACACTCTCAAGGCCCCGGATCTACACTAACAGTGAGTTTCACGGCCCCTATTTTTACAATGTTTTACTAATTCACAGGGGGAGAAATCATGCTTGTACTCGTTTCATTGACACAAGTGGTTTTGGTTCAACACATTATTACATGAGTTACATTTATCGCTTTTAAGTCCCTTATTCTATAACCGTTAATTGTGGGTGAACGTGAATTATTGGGAATAGTACTATTCGGGAGTGACAACCCCCACCCGTGGTTAGTAGCGCTAACTTTGATTGTAGGTCAGATCGGGTGCACAATATTCATCTCAATACAATGTTTTGCGATAGAACATTGGGATGGGGCAATTCAATCATGTCGAGTTCGGTTATGGGAGCTCATAGTAATAATTAATATACACAACTCATGATATTGTTTTTGAGAACAATAGTCACATTTTGAAACCTTGTGGTTGAATGAAACTACTCAATTTTTACGTGTCTAAACCTGTGAACTCACCAGCTTTATGCTGACTGTTTTTAGCATGTATTTCTCAGAAAATTGAAGCAATCATGGGACATATATTGGGAATGATTTTCATGGAGACTCATCATGTTAGCATACATATTGTTGGGATTTTCCTAGCATAGCTTATTTACTCGCCAAGCTTGTGAAGTCTTCCATATCATATTTTGAAGTTTAGATTATATATTTGTTTATAAATCAGATGATTGTAATGTAAAAACTTATTATTAATGCATATAGAAGTCGTTCAATATAAACAATGACTGTGAATCCATGACCGTCGCACCACGCGTGTTCCGCCTTGGCGGGGTGTGACAGATTGGTATCAGAGCCATTGGTTATAGAGAACAGGTTGCATGTAGTAACTTGAACTATAACCGTAGGCTCACAAGGCCTCATTCTTACTACACATATAGGCATCCTTTAAGTAAAAACATTATAGGATTGTTGTATTGCTAACATGTCCATAACATGTAACCCTATTCACATGTACTTATCGGATGAGGATTACACCCTATTCACACAACCTCCACCACCGCTATCAGCAGAGATAATATCACCCATCGAGGTGTCTAGAAATACCATGTAGGAGGGCACGGTGTCGGACGACAAAGACATCGAAGAGATACGGGTCCAATCTAGAATAGCCACCAGGGAGTGTAGTTGAGGATGGTGCAGGCCAGAGGAATGAGAATATCGAATCTATAGAAATTGTAACATACACAATACTCTAGGGACACATTATTTCAAATGAGATAGAGGACGACGCTTCCAGGGCTCGGAATCATTTTCTAGCACCATCCAACTCAAGTAAATACTTTCTCAAACACTCTGTTCCTAATAACTCTCAACCATGTAACTGATGGTTACAGGGTGTACTCTTGATATCCTTATGGATAACACTCTGAAATGAGATAGGAGGAACCAAAATGATTATGTAAGGTAAATTAACGATTACGGGTGGCCAACGTAATGGTGAATTTACATGTACATATGAATTTTGATGAAGCCTATTGTTCAGAATACAAAGAAAACTCAACCCATAAAGAAAGATTTTTATGAGATATCAAAAACACCTTACAAAGGATTGTATTTCCATTCATCACTAAGAACATGATGGAAGGATGGATTAAGACTCCCAATTTTTCTCTCCTCCTTTCATGTCGTAGTACGTTCATTGAACCTCTAATATTGCAACCCAGGCACTTCACTTGAGTACTCATAATCGTAAATCAAGTCAATGACTCCACATCAAGGGTAATGTGTACCTTGATCACACATATCTATAAGGAAGCTTTTCAACTGAATCCAAAGCAACAGAGGAAGAAAGATTGAATTGACGCAATAAGCATTTCCTTATTTGAAGGTAAAGTGGGAAAACTTCGCCCACAGGATTAGAACTTAGGGTATTACATTGTTTTTGACGTATGTCAGTCCTTCATTTAGCACAAATCTCACAAATTTTATATTACTTTCATCTTTAAGGCACCACATGTTGACTACAAAGCTGAGTTTATCAAATAGAAACCTCATTTGATCTCAAATAATCAATATTTTGATCACATCCATTGATGGTTTGGTAATATCCATATCTTCTCCCTCATAAGGAGTCCTAGTAAGTCTAAGAATCTCATCACAACTTTGTCTAAAAGACTATCTAGACAAAAACCATAAAGAAGCCTCTAGGCGATCATCATGATTGGGGGTCTAGGAATCAGAGTTAAGAAATTTGGTAAGACAATGTTCAAACCCATTGAGGATGCTAGTTTCATTTCTATACTAATTTCACTTTTTTGAGTGAAAATTTCAATGCCTAAAAATCTGTAAGTGTCAGTCGCCTCGTCGACACTTAAACATATAATAAACATGATACCTCAACTTATTCCTTTTACCTATTTCAACAGCAGACAACTAATTCTAGTATGATCATCCCCATAGAATCGCCAAATCATATTTCATCTTCTGATGCGCAAACTCTCACCAATACATTCTAAGTAAAATACCTCACGTGATCACGCTCCCATTACGAGTGCTCAACACTCGTTAAACGGTGCAGTGATTTTAATCATATTTCAGATTTCAATCGTGGAGTATGTAAACACATAAACCAACGTGAGTGATTAACAAAATTGTCCTGATCAAATATTAATAGAATATGTCAACACAAACTTTAGACATACAATCAAACACCTACTCTGATGTTACATGTAAGACCATAATTACCCATGTAGTTTATCCTTACCTGTTGTGAACTCTATTCCATTGATTTCTACATATAACCAAAGTTTAACCATATTATGGTTCTATGTAGAACTATCACATATGTATTAATTCAAGCCAATCCACCTCCTAAGATTACCATATATAAAGCTAGCATGTCCGACAAGGAAATTTACCTCAAAATCAATTCCTTTTTAATACACTCTTCATTCTTCGTCACAACTATTAATCCAACTTCACCTCATCATTTCTCATAAGAAAAATGATAGGGTACTCCAACTTCTAGCACATACAACTAGCCATCTAAGCACTAACCAAAATCTATTACTCAAGATCTTAGCACTCCTTATAACGAATTCTTTACCTAGATTATTTGAGTTAAAGTTCATATAATGGTGGTATGATGCCTCTAGGGTCCTCTATTGTGCAAACATAAATGATAAATCATGATGTCTCGATGAACAACTATATGGTCAGAAAGAAAATTATTCTAAAAAGATATGTTGTAGCCAACCATTGACCAAACAACTAAATTCAGCCTCCTTTGACAAAAGCTTTAGGAAGTTTTAGATATCTACATTTGGTTTGTTGTAAAACCACAATTATTTATGGTATATGATTGATTCACCTTCGGTGATAGTGCGATGGATTAGTTGTTGAACACCTTACACACAAATCCTGACAGTACCTAGAATGTGAGAACTAGAGCTGGATCGGGAACTCACCTAAGCCTGGAAACCACACTCACTTCAACCTTGAATCTGTAAAGAATTTTTCCATTCCTTTGACAACTTATAGACAATCTATCTACTCACTTGATCATTACATAGCATCCACACCTTGTGTATGTATGTGACACTAAACTAGATCATTACCAAAATTCGTAACACCCAACTACTGTTTAGCTAATCAACAATTCACACATTGATTGAGCTACCTATTTATCGGAAGACTGAAATCTTATGCTTTGGAAGCTAAGTCCTTTGCTTGTCAAGAACAGTCTTTTGAAAAATTTGAATAATTTTCACTAAGGAGCTCAGTTGTGAGCTTTTGTAGAACAAAATCCTTAAACTTTTTTTAGAGAGCTTCCAAAGAACAACGTGAACTTCCAAAGATTTAACTCCGTTACCTGGAATATCTCAAACCTCCGGGGGGTTAACTTATCCATCTGACCTATTAACTTCTCAAGGGTTAAATCCTTCTAAAGTGTATCAAACTACTCTTCATAACATGCAACTTTCTCCACATGGAACATCACCTGTACCTTGAAAAACTTGAACGTTGACTCTCGATCTCTACTGTACCTTCCAAAGACTTAACAAAAGCACCATGTGAAATTCTTGACGGAATGTCATCACAAGCTACTACGTTATTCCTTCTCTTGTAGATGGTGTTTCATACAAGTCGATGCCCTTACGTATACCTTATAAAAAGGAAACAAAATATCACCGTGATATTGTACACAAACGTCATTATGTACAAAATTACCATTAAACTCGCATAGAGATGAGTAAGTTGATCTTTAACAGATTATCTCACAGAATCCTACTTCAACTAGGATTGGAAAAATCTCACAAATTACAAACTATACATATGATGCCCCTAGACTAGGAGATTTGATGCTTGTGCTTCTCACTAGCTAGTTATTCTCTAGTAACTAGATAGCATATGTTCATCCTACTCTCACTCAAGAACAAGCACTTTGTGCAATTATTAAAACGTAATATACCAACTCAAGGTTGAAGATTAAAGAATCCGAACCACACTCAAAAGGGAAACTCCACACTAGCCATGAACAAGTTCCCTAGATACAAGGATTTTCTATCTATCACAACGAACTATGTTTGAAACTTACACCTAGCCTAGTTACTTGTACTGAACTAACGTCACTCTTAGAAATTGTTAGTATTGAGATGGGGTGTTCATAACCTCTTGAACAACTCGATATTCAGACACTAAAATGATACATTATGATCACCGTGACTCATAGTAACATCGGCTAGTAACTCTTGAATCACTAATTCAATCCACTAAACTTTGTAGCTTATATGATTGGAAGTGCTAATCTCTTATATATTGGACAGAGATTAGTTAGATACAACATCCAACTCAATGTTCCAAAACTCATTCAAGAAATCACTGATAAAATCTTCAAAATCAAGAATCGATTACAGGTTGCACGTGATCGTTAGAAAAGTTACGCTGATGTGAGACGTAAGCCAATGAAGTTTCAAGTAGGAGACAAAGTCATGGTAAAAGTCTCACCATGGAAAGGAACCGTTAGGTTTGGAAAACGCAGAAAGCTAAACCCATGATACATCGGACCATTCAAAATCCTTGCGAGGATTGGTCCCGTAGCTTACCGACTCCAACTACCCCAAGAACTTAGTGGAGTTCGCAACACATTTCACGTTTCAAACCTGAAAAATTATTTATCTAATGAAACACTCGTTATACCCTTAGATGAAATTCAAATCGATAACATACTCCACTTTATAGAAGAACCGATAGAAATCATGGATCGAGAAGTAAAAAGATTGAAATAAAGTCGCATCCCTATAGTAAAGGTTCGATGGAACTCTAGGTGAGGACCAGAATTTGCTTGGGAATGCGAAGATCAAATGAAACTCAAGTACCCCCAATTATTCGAAACGAATTCTATGTCGGGAAACACAAACTAAATTTCGGGACGAAATTCTTCTAACGGTGGAAGACTGTGACATCAGTCAATTTTTCAGGTTTTAATCTCGACCGAAGCTTTAATTTTATGTAGATAAGTTAGACTCATTTACAAACTACGAAATCCAACAAGTTAAATATATATATATATATATATTTATATAATAATGTTGTATATTTAGTTTAAGATAATTGGTTCACAATCAAATCTCAAAACTTAAAACTTCGATGTTATAATTTAAATTTTTGTTGTTTAATATCACAAATATTGGGTCTTAAAAACATAGTCAAATGAATATCTATATCTATAATTTTAGGAACCCGACTATACTCCTATGCACAACCGTTATATTTTCATTTAACTAACTCTCACATATCATCATCCAAAAATCAAAACAAAAGTACCTGTACGTAAGTGTATAGATGTGTGTGTATCTATATACACATTTTATGATGGCAATTGAAAAAAAAAAAAACAAAAACAAAAAAACAAATCTTTTTTTTTTCTTTTTAGAAATAGTCGACAGCTACAAATAAATAAATAAATTAATAAATAACAAATATAATGATAATAATGAAGGAAATCTTCATGACACTTCATTTTTTTGTAAGGCAAATAAACATTCACGCCATCACAAAAAAATAAATAAATAAATAAATAAAGGTGACGGCAATCAATCTACAAACCACTCCCCCATTCTTGTCTTCTGTCAACACCAACCAACCACAACACCATACTCTTTTAACCAATGTCACACGTAACCCTTTCGCTATCCATACTTTCCCATATTTCAAATAAAATAATCTCAAATCTTTGTTATTCTTGAGATATAAATACATGACCCAAGTGATTCAAAAACCACACCACCCGCTTTTGTTCTTAAGAAACACGACAGCCAACCAACTCAATTCCCATCACCACCTTTGACTTTCAATTAAACACACATGCACAACGCCAACCCTCTCGGTCACTTGCAAGATAGCATGACACCAAAAAAAAACAAGCTAAACAAGAAGCCGAACCATCATTAACTTCCTTCTCCTTGCATGCTAAGGTGAAACACACTCTCAAACGTTTAGTTTAAAATTTTATATACACACAAACAACATTCTGATTTTGGGACAAAATCTGTCCCAATTTCAAGAGACTATATCTTGATCATAACTACATTAAACTAAGTAAAATCAAACTCTGTGATTAAGTTCGTTGAGTTAGCTTTCTAGGGACTGCTTATGCGTTTTCTAACTCAGCTAAATGATACCCGAAACAGCCTCTACAAAATCAGTGCGCGGATTTTGACCTTCTGAATTGGGCGGCTGTTTTGGGCTATTTCCGAGCAGAATCACAACAATTTTTCTGAATAAAAGTTGTTCGAAATACGTTGAAATACTAGACTGTAAAGTCTCGTAATTTTTGAAAACTGTATGCTATTTTAAAAGTTCTCTAGCAAATGTTAGACACAATCTGTCTAAAACCGAAAATTATATAAATGCATACTTGCATGCCCTATATATATATATTTGTCATTGAAATGAAACTGATTTGTATATATATATATATATACACAAACAAAGTATTTTGAAATGTTTATTGTTGAAATATGATATTTTAAAATGATGGGTATTGATAAACAAAAATGGATATATTTTAATACGTCATTATAATAATAATAAGTGATTATTTTCTAAGGCATTATAATATGTTTTATGACTATAAGACACGATTTTTCTACAACAAACCCGTCAACATAAAAACGCCAAGATAACATAACAACACTAACTAACACAACAAAAACATAGAATTTATAAGTTTGCGAACTCAACCTAAATCTATAATATTATAGGAACCAAGTAGGGGTTCAAACACAAGACTGTATTCACACTCTCAAGGCCCCGGATCTACACTAACAGTGAGTTTCACGGCCCCTATTTTTACAATGTTTTACTAATTCACAGGGGGGGAAATCATGCTTGTACTCGTTTCATTGACACAAGTGGTTTTGGTTCAACACATTATTACATGAGTTACATTTAGCGCTTTTAAGTCCCTTATTCTATAACCGTTAATTGTGGGTGAACGTGAATTATTGGGAATAGTACTATTCGGGAGTGACAACCCCCACCCGTGGTTAGTAGCGCTAACTTTGATTGTAGGTCAGATCGGGTGCACAATATTCATCTCAATACAATGTTTTGCGATAGAACATTGGGATGGGGCAATTCAATCATGTCGAGTTCGGTTATGGGAGCTCATAGTAATAATTAATATACACAACTCATGATATTGTTTTTGAGAACAATAGTCACACTTTGAAACCTTGTGGTTGAATGAAACTACTCAATTTTTACGTGTCTAAACCTGTGAACTCACCAGCTTTATGCTGACTGTTTTTAGCATGTATTTCTCAGAAAATTGAAGCAATCATGGGACATATATTGGGAATGATTTTCATGGAGACTCATCATGTTAGCATACATATTGTTGGGATTTTCCTAGCATAGCTTATTTACTCGCCAAGCTTGTGAAGTCTTCCATATCATATTTTGAAGTTTAGATTATATATTTGTTTATAAATCAGATGATTGTAATGTAAAAACTTATTATTAATGCATATAGAAGTCGTTCAATATAAACAATGACTGTGAATCCATGACCGTCGCACCACGCGTGTTCCGCCTTGGCGGGGTGTGACACGACTGTACGATTCGATTTAAACAGTAAATTTAATATTTTCAGAAATTTAAAATAAACGGAAGATATTTATTTAATTTACTAGGAATTACCACCTAAAATAAATTTAGAAACTTTATTTTTAAAACCGAGACGTTTCATTACGAAAACAAAAGAAAACCGACGTTTTACGCGAAACCTAGCGAGAACGAACATACCCGGGTAATTTGAAGCCTTTAATGAGGCATTTATGGCCTCATCTCACCCCACCTACCAGCCTCATCACCATTCAATTCGTCCTCTCTCTCTACTTTCTCTCTAGAAGCCACAACGCCATCTTCTTCATTTCTCAACGAAATCGAGCCTTTGTGGTGTCAAAACGACCACTACAACTTGTAGAACACGAAAGTACAACTGATCTGAGCTTTGAATCAGTCGATTTGAGGTAGATTCAAGTTTTATATTCGATTTTTAGGGTTTTCAAAACCCTTAGTTCGAACCCCTCAAGAAACCGGTTCTAGCCTTAAAACCGTAGAGAAACTACACTAAATCATACTAGGATGGTGTAGGAACAAGGGGGATACCATGATCTAGTTCTAGACCCTGGTTTTTGTGAGCTGCAAATGTGGGAGTCCGATCGGCCGAAGAACCACCATCAGGGGGGCTGAATGGCCACAAGTTCGAATGGCCAGCCCCTAAGCCGAAGGGCTTCCTTCGCACGGCTCCCCTTCATTGGGTCCAAGCCCTTCACCCCATCTACATTTCGGCCCAGGCCATCTCATTCGGTCATGTTAGTTCGGCTAGGTCACTGTCGGTCGGCCAATCTTCCCTTCGGCCAGGCCTTCACTCGGCTGCCCATATTCGATCAAGAGCTCATACGCATGAGACCCTATTCGGCCCAAGTCACTTCGGTCAGCAAGCTTCTTATTCGGATGAGTTACTCCCTTCGGCCAAGACCCCTTCGCAGGAACCCTATTCGGCCAACCATTGATTCACACCAACTGAATTCTTCCTCATGGGTGATTCAAGTAGGCTGATTTCATGGATTGTGTACATTAGGGCATGCATGGATTTGATTACGTGAGTGCATGCATGGGTGTGGCATATGGATGTCAAGGTGGGGATCTAATAGGGTTAACACTCATGTTTTCCAAGGGATAATGAAGTTTAATCATGGGTTATTTCATGTAGGTTTGGTCTAAGATGCATGAATCCAATTAAAGAAACCATAATTACGGTTTTCAAGTAAGGAAACAAAGTTGTAAGTCCCTTATGTTAGGGATTGATAACACTAATACTTTTCTAAACAAAGGTTGAACTACAACATGAATGTTGGACATCATTTTAGTTTAGCACATTTTGTTTCATTAGACTAAACTATTAATGACACGATGATAGATGCATTACGAATCAAAACAATAGCTAAGCATATAGATGTTGATTTCACTATCAACATCTAACGCTTAGACATTTCATGAAAACACGTAACTAAATTAGGTGGTTCATTTGAACTACCTAGGATGGGTTATACAAAGAATTGATCAAAAAACCATGGGAAAACGAAAACATATCATAAAAGACTTAGAGTTAATCGAATTGGATTACCTAAGTCTAATCATGAAAGTTATACTTCCTTAAAATAAATTATGTTTTAATAAAAGAAATTGATTTATAAACTTATTTAAATTAAATTAAATGATTTCTAACTTAATGATTTAACCTAAAATGAATTATTGAAAATATTTTAATTAAAAGACTACGAATGTAAATAATGTAAACCTTACGTTCACGAGATACGGGCTTATAAAAGGGTAATACGCTTATACTAGTCAGAGAGAATCATAGAAACACATTAGCTACGTAGGACACTTAGTTGCACACCGAGACCAAAACCCTAGATACGTCTATTGTAAATACTTATAGTTTAAAACAACTCAGGTACTGAAGAAACATAGTCTACAAGTAACGAGGGAGCATTTTGTTGTGGTTCAGTTCTTAGCAACACAGGTAAGTTCATTGCCCCCTTTTCTAAACATTTTTGTTTTCAAACGCGGGGCTGAGAAGCATGCGTAAACTCTTTTTCTTTAAAAATATGTTTTACGTAAATGCTTTTATTTATTGTACGTTTTATATGTACAAATGTATCCTAGACTCCTGTCTAGGTAATTGATATACATGTTTTATCAACGAATTAATAAATTACTCTGCATGAGTAAAACAATAATTCTAAGTCAAACATTTATTCTATCAAGTTCAAATTCAAAGAATCTAAATTCAATGTGTGATCAAGAGAACTAAAACTAAAGAATCAAATCCAAGGAATCTAATTCAGTGTGTGTTCAAGTAAACTAAAGATCAAATTCAAGAATCTAAACTCAGTGTTGTAGCCATGGAATTCTAAGTATCAGAATCAAGAAATCATAGTCGTGTGTGAATCAAAGAACTAATGAAATCATTAGTGATCAAGTTAAGGTGGATGTCAGTTGTATGCAGATCGAGACCACGTGATAACACATGGAAAGTCCCGTCATGAATAGTAGTCTTTTATAGTTAAGCTATATGGGCATAAATCAATAAATCAAAGGATCAAACGAATTCAAGAGAACAATGACGATCAAAATCAAAGGATATCTTAAAGTCCCGACATGTACAGTACACCTGAAGCTTCAAGCTTATATGGGCACATCATGAAAGTCCCGACATATACAGGTAGACTCATTTGGGTCATGCCTGATATGGGCCATGTGTGAGACCGTACAACTTGGACACCACCAACAACTAAGTCTAATTGATTGAGTCAAATATGGCCCAATCATCATGTCTTAGTTGTATTTAAATGACTAATTATTCATTTAATTAAGCATTTATTATCATGTTTCTACAAGTGCTATGGGGATCATGAATACTTGATGAACTCAAGAAATCAGTAGTATTTCAATTTGTGGAAATCAAAATCTATTATAACGATGGATGGAATGAAACACTTAATTATCATTAAAAACAATATGTTAAGCAGTCCCGTATGTGGTGGGACGGTGGATGGGCGGGCGGTAAGTTCGACCCTACATATGGCCTATACATAAGCATACTTGATTGGATAACATAGGTGGTTGTTGATGAGGTTAAGGTTGTCATTTCGGGGGATCAAGGTAAACAGTTTTCAGGGTAATCAAACATTGTGAATCAAAGGTATGGGATGAAATGCTTAATTATCACCAGGAACAATATATCATGCGGTTTGGTATGTGGTGGGACGGTGGCTGAGCTGGCGGTAAGTTCGACCCTACATATGCCCTATATATAAGCATACTGAACTAGATGGTATAGGTGGTTAATGGTCAGGTTAAGGTTGTCATTCGAACGGTTTATTCAAATTCACTTTTAAATAGAACTACATGAACTCACCAACCATGTGTTGACTTGATCTTTTTGCGTGACTTCCCAGGTGACGAACAGGTCTGAGTAGAAGTTATTGCTTTTGGACTAGGATACCAGATAGAGGACCAAGTATTTGGACCTGCATATTTTTGAACATCATTTTACAAATTATTTTGTATATCTTGTGCAGATACAAGATAGAAGAATTATGATGTTGATAGTAGATTTACATTGTTAAATTATGAACAAAACATATGTAATTTAACTTTGTAATTCTATTTTCATTTAGCAGTTTCTCATTATATATCATGTGCAATATAAAAAATATGATCATCATGATTATCATTCACGATATCGCGCCCCGGGAACATTCCACCCGACGGGACACACGATCCGGCCCGCCGGCTCGGGGTGTGACACAATCTGTCCAAAATAATTTTAGACCACTTGGTGCATCACCAAAAGAGTCCCAAATTCATGCTATACCATCATTTTGTAATGGCATGTCTGTTTGCTGATATCAATAATGTTTGTCATATTGCTCCTCTTTCTAATGTCAACAGCATTGACAAGCAAGTGTTCACTAGGTTGAACACTAAGGCCAAACTTATGGATGACACTGAGGACATAACCGTTCTTGGAGAGCCCACATCCACATCCACCTCCTCTTCCACACCTATAAAGGTACCTGCCAAAAGAAAAGCTTCTACCAAAGCCCCAAACCTAAAATGCCCAAAAAGACTGTTCAGGAAGTTGAGATCCTTGAACAAGTCTCTGTCCCCATTGGACAGCTAGATCCTGAATCTCATCCCCATCTAGCTCCTCATCAGTCCTCTCAACAGGATGATGTTGTACTCCAAAGGGATCACTCACAAACCACTGAAGTGTCACTTGACACTCAGATGGCAGTCCAATCTCCCAAGGACACTTCTGTTTCTTCACCACATAAAGCTCTTGACTCTATTGCCCAAATTCTTCATGAGATTGATTAAAACTTTGAGCAAATTGATTCTCCTCCCCCCTCACAAATTGAGGAGCAGCCCCTTCAAACCTCTGCTCAAAATCATCAATCTCCTACCCATGGAGAAGAGGATAAGATCAGGGTATCTAGTCCATCTAGACATCATGATCATATATCTGGAGCATCCATCTCACATGAAAGCCCAATGGGTCTTCATATGGATGGATTAGACAAGAAGACTCCAGATATGGCAACAGCCAATGAAGTTTTTGAAACTGAGGCTGGAAATCCCCAGAATCAAGAAAAAGGGGTACATGACATTCCTGAGATGGACTCAGGTCATGCTAAAACCGACTCACTAGTCAGGGATTCGAATGATATCCGTAAAAGGGAGGCATCAGTCAAGTTTGATAAACGGCCACATGGGTGATAATACATTGTCAGAATTTTACTATTAACTAGCCACAGCTGTTTTGGAGCACTAGCAATGACTGGTTGACTGATAATCAGCCTAAGTATTGGTTAGTGGCAGACAATTGTGAAGAAATCTGTGAGAACATAATTCCAAAACAAATGGGTGTAAATTGGGAGCATATTGGTTTAACTTAGTGTTGACCATAATATTGATCAATTTAAATTCATTTACTAAATGAGTTGACTATCACTCCCAGTTGAGGGTGAGAAATAGTAAACTCATTCATTTGAGAACAATGTGATGATTGAGAAAAATGAGACAATTGTGAACTTGTGTGAGCGATTGCAGCGGGAAAGCCTTATTTTCCACTAAGGACATGATCGTGTCTTGTCAAGGGCGTGGTGGGATGCCGGTTGGGCTTGACCCTACGTAGGCCCTATATATAAGCGATACTTTACAAGAGGGGGTGATGTCAGTGGTGATGTCTAAGGTGGAAGCTATGCGTGGGGTATGTCGAATTAATTGAAACAAGTGGAATTCCTTATTTATTGAAAACTGTGTGGGGAAATTCCAATATTCCGAACATCATTGTCTGAACGATAGTTATAATTAACTCAAGTTATCAGTCATGATAATCTTTGTGAAAGATAAAACGATTGGGATTATATTTCTATATAGGATGTGGTGAACATAATTGAGAATTTCAAATTGTTTTAAATTGGATAAGTTTTTTCTAAAACATATTTAAACCAAATAATCAAATGAACTCACCAACCTAGTGTTGAGTTGATTTTGCATGATTCTTCTCAGGTGACGAACCAGCTTAGTCACCAAAAGCAGGAGATTAGCTAGGTGGCCTATTAGGAGGATCTATCAGATTTTGTCCATTTTGTGTTGGAACAACATATGACCCAGAACATTTTGTAGATGAGTGACAGTTCAAGGCAGAATTATATTATATGTCTTTTGTTAGAATTAAAGGGTTAAATTATTGAACTCGAACCAATGTAATTTAACTTTGTAATTCTCAATGCATGTATGTGTAGTTTTTCTTAATAATATATCATGTGCTATGTATTCAATCTCATCACACTGATGTGATCACGCCTCAAGACCATTCCGCCCGACGGGAAAGTCGATCCATCCCACCGGCTCGGGGTGTGACATTGAGGTAGTAACTTACTATGCCTTAGCAGTTGAAGTGGAAAGAGTTTTTTGTTTCTTGCATTCCACAACACAAGGCAATCTCCTAAGTATTGATATCCACCAGTAGTTAGCTTCCTTTCTAAATTATAACCACAAAAATCACTATCAGATAAAGCATAAAGATTAAATTCTTAATTCTTAGGACACCATATACTGAGCCGAGACTTGTAGGCCAGGTATCAAAAAATTTGTTTGACAGCAATCAAATGATATTCTTTTTTAATTCCCTTGATATCTTGCGTATTGACAGACAGAAAACATGATGTCTGGCTGGCTGGCTATGAGATACATTAACGACCCTATTATTGATTGATTGAGATGCTACTCAATGTAACACCCCAACCGATGGTGGAAACATCGGGGTGACATGAAGTGTAGATTGTTCCTAGCACAAGGTATGAAGTTGTAAATAGTTCAAACATTAAACTCAAATATTTAATATATTGTTCAAAATGTTCAAACCCTAACTATTACATCAATTTACTTTCAATACATCAAAGATAAATTAAATGAAAACTAATCCAAGCTCAATACTATAGCTAACTAGCATTCCCACCTAAAACATGTTTAAAAATCAAGTGTCAACTACAAATAGTTGGTGAGTTTCATATTTTTGAACACTCTTACAAAAATGTTTATAAAATGTTATAAATAATGTCTTATGTGAACTCAAAGCACAATGAACATAGTTAAAAATGAACTAGCAAGTAAGCTGATCAACTGATGTTCAAAAATGATGTTTTATCTATGTTTAGCATCACTAAGACGCTTAAATAGTAACCTATTACCATGGGCCTACCCCGGAGGGTCAATCAATCATCGGTGGGATGGTCAGTCCAATATATCTATCGTAGTCACTAAATGAGGGTTATCAATGCATGTTCTTAGCTAAAGTTCACTAACTATAAGTTCATTAAACTAAGTTCACATGAAAATCATAATAGATAAGTTGCATGTTTCACCCCAAAAGTAAAAAAAGTAAAAGATGGTGGATTGTAATATCCCAGATCGGTTTGTGTCACAACCCCTGCGCTGAGTGCGGAATTCACGGCGCGGTGACGAATAATGGTTGAATCATGCACAAGTATTGAAAGAATAACAACCACAATGCATTACTTATTTCCTAATGTTAGACATTTTTTTAGTTAAAGGCATTCTAATTATCTACCAAAAGAATGACAACTACAGACCCAAAAATATTGTTTAAAAAATAAGACTCAGACAAGACAGTTAAACAATCAGGACTAAGTGAGTTTCTAATCCATCCTAACTTGTTTCTTCATCTTGTTCTATTTTAGTATGGTCTCCTTAGTTGTTCTGGAGATGTTCTAAACCTGATTACCTGAAACACGTGAAAAGTAACTGACAACTACAAAAGTAGTTGGTGAGAACAATAGGTTTAACATTTGTATATAAGAATCTGTAGTTGTAAACATGTGAATAAAAAATTTGTAGAAACAAGTCATGCATAATTGTAACACCAACTATCAACAAGTAAGAATAACGTGTGTAAATAGTCAAAAGACTATTTACTAGTAAAGCCAACATATAATAAAGACCCAAATTACATTTTGAGTAATAAAAGTAGTCAGCAAATGCATTCAACATGAGTAGTACTAACGAGTTTACTCGGAACCCAACTCTGTGTTGACGTGACCCGATAAATATGACCTATGCTAGTAAAGTTAATTAGCAGCAAATTCATATTACCGTAACGCATCCAATCTGCAGTTAGGGTTTAAAACATATTTAAACGCTAATCACAGCCTTGGCATAACCAAAACGTGTCTCTCTTTCCCTTGTTGTGATCACCCAGTACTAGCGTTAAGAGATTAAGAATATGGTTGAATAAACGTGTCTTGATGTGTATAAGCTTGTTCACAATGATGAACACCATGACAATTTATTCTAATTAAGATTGAATAGACGTTTAACTTGATTGAATACTTGGTTTGAAACCATGATTGAGTCTCTTGTTTTGAAATCCATTGCTTGAATACCTTGAGTTGAAAACCTTTGATTGAATCTCATGAATTCATACCTTGTTCGAAAAACCTGATTGAATACTGAGAATATTGTCCTTGTATAATAACAAGGTTTTGTAACATAATATTTATTTGAAAACACAAGTTATTAGTAAAAGAATATAAAAAACTTATTCTTTAAAAGTGTTTAACATTTATAAAACCATTTTGGGTAAAACAGTTGTAAAACAGTTTAGAAAACCTTTTATAAAACCGTTTGGTAGAAAAGTGTGTAACGGTTGATAAATCCTTTAAAATAGATGGTAAATCCTTTAGAATTGTTGATAAATCCTTTAAAATTGAAAAGTAAACCTTTGATCATTGTAAGAGTGTAGTGACTACTTTATTTGAAATGTTGTAGTATAAAGATTGTATGGTCACGTGTTCCACCCCAAAACAGTTATAAAACAGTAAAAAAAGGGGCTAATGTTCTCACCTGGAAACAGTAGACTCAGACCTTGTACAAGTAGCAATTCAGACAAGACTTCTAAGTGCTTCCTATATCATTGTACTCATACGTATAATATAAGATTTATGATGTTATAGACTTCGATCGATTGATTAAATTGTGTTAACTTGTTTATGATTATCCTTTGTATAAATTGTTCTTTCGTTTGTGAGTGTTGTATGAACTTGAAATACATGATTGAATCCTTAGAATAACAGTTGATTTATGAAAAACATGTGTCATGTCACATTATACATAATGTTTGTTCTGCATAAATGTGACATGTGTATGTGAGTTTGTTATTCCTTGTTCCCATGAGTTACTCGAAATGTGGCTGAGTTATGTCCTTATGATAATCTCAGGTGTTCAGAAAAAGTTTAAGGTTACCTTACATTGTTCAAGACTCTACCGAATTCACATAAAACTCAATGATACCATCAATATCGGTGGGTGTTCGTGGTTGATTCCAACGATCAACTAACCGGTTTATCAAGTCTATCTTGTATGGATAACCTTAATGTAAGTGATGTAGAGGATTTTAGCCATTTATAAATGCTTGCATGGCTATTCACATGAACTTAGGGTTCGACTAAAGCCAAGACAATACCCATCGATAATGCCAATATCGATGGGTCCTTAGGTCCAAAGCCATCATTGATTATGTTTAATCTCGACAAGCCCCTTTAGTTTCAAATCCTTCTGATCCAGCTTAACATTTGTTAAATTGTGGTTATTGATGTTAATGGATCGAAACCAAAGTAACCATTAGTCAATTCGGTCAAACATAAGGCTTGCCCATCGATACTAGTAGTATCGATGGGTTTAGCCACCTTTGCAGCCTTCAAACTGAGATATTTCGGTTTATCCTTCAACCCGTGTCCCTTGGATGACCCTAATTAATGTTATACTGATGGTTTAGAGTCGTTCTTTATTGGTTTGCATGCTAAAATTATCGTAGAGGAGCTTGAATTAGGATGGGATGTGCCCATCGATACTACCATCTTCGATGGATGCTAGTATCGACACCTACCAATCAGCCAAGCTAATATCGACAATGACGAGTCCCCCAAGTCTTGAAGATTATCTTTCTTCACAAATTCAATCGTTCCTTGACATCCCATGCATGACATATCATCGATATTGTGCTAATTGAACTGCCATGGATGATACTAAGGTTGGCCGAACATTTCTTAGGTCGATACTATTCCCATCAACTAAATCCTCTTGTTACAGCCCTCAAATCCCTTTAACAACCATATCCCAAGGCTTCCTGAGTGTTCTTGAGGACTGGTTGCTTAGTTAAAAGCGCTTAACACAGTTGAGTCTTTGAAGAAGAAGATGAATAGTGAAAAACCCTATAGTACCGTACCTTCTTTCTACAATTCCTGAAAACATAGCTCGAACTAGCTCCGATCCTTTATACTACAAGCTTCCTCTCGTCAAGATGATCGTTTTGATATATTATATGCACGATTTGGTGAAGAGATGAAGAAGATCTTGGTGTTTTAATGAAGGTTTTGTAGTGTGAGAAATGGTAAACGGGAATTTTAGAGAGAGAGATGTGAGGCTGCAATTAATGAGGAAGATGATCAATATTTAGGGTTTTTATACCCCGAAGGTTTCCCCGGGTATTTGGTCTCGCTCGGTGTCGGTTTCGCGCATTTTTACGTACGCATCGTTACAATTACGTAAACGGATATTTTATGTTGTAAATTAGATTTCTTTGGTTATTTTTGATGAGTTTCAAAATTGTAAAACGTAAAATATAATATTTCACTCATTTTTACTATTCGTTCATTTTCGGACCATTAAACGAATATAGTTACGTGTATACCCGTAATTATATACGTTTTTGGTCGTTTTACGTACTTATTGATGTTTTCTCGTAATTATAAGTTCGACATTAATATCATTACGAATCGTCACCCATAATGATACTGAGTCTCGCTTGCGCATTATGATTTGTTTAAGTGATGTGTTTTTCATCCTATTCATCATAACACTACGCACTAACACTATCTTATTACACCGAACGCAGTATATGTATAGGGCATACGTACTGTCCAGCTACCTGCCTTATCAGTCGCCAGCCCACCACTGTGATATAATACAATACTGTTCTTGCTAAGCGTAATCGACTATAAATAAATAATATATACTTGTACTTAAACTAAACAAAATCCTATAACACACAAACATGAACACATGAATCACATTGGCACATTGACATATTGAATACGAAGCATACTGACATATAGACTAACAAGTACACATTGTTCTATCTTTGTCTATGACTACCATGACTTACTGTGCAGATGTTACAGTTGGGAGGGAGAACAAAGCCTTCTTTATAAGAAGGTGGATACCTTCCCTATCAAGACGCGTTTTGTCTGAGCGAGCAACTCGTCGGTTGAAAACAATACCATCAGTTCTTGGATAGGCAACCCATCGAGACAAAGCAGACAATATTTTGGTACGGTTGGGTTGCGCTATTACAGAAGGTATCAGAGCCATGGGTCGGACTGATGTGCCAGCGAGGACTCTGGGCTCCGTAAGGGGGTGGATTGTAATATCCTACATCTGTTGGGAGGGAGAACAAAGCCTTCTTTATAAGAAGGTGCATGCTTTCCCAATCAAGGCGCGTTATGTATGGGCGAGCAACTCATTGGATGAAAACAAAATCATGACTTCCTGGGTGGGCTACCTATCGGAAAAAACGGAAAATATCTTGGTACGGTTGGCTTTGGCTATTACACTCAACATCTTCACCAACAAGATCTAAAGTCAAGGAGGGTCTCGCAGCCATGGGAGTGGAAGCAGGCTTGGCATTCATCATGTTGAACTTTGTAAGTATGTTAGTTACATAGTTTCCTTCATGAATCAGCATCCCTTTTGAAACTTGTTTTGCCTGAAGACCTAAGAAGAAGGTCATTTCCCCCATTGCGCTTATCTCAAACTTTCGTTTCATCACATTCTCAAATTCCTTACATAGCATTGTACCTGTAGATCCAAATATGATGTCGCCGAACTAGATTTGAACAAAAATCAAATCATCCATATCGTTGCGAACAAATAGAGTATGATTGATGGCTCCATGAGTATATCCATTTGCAAGAAGATGATGAGTAAGTGTAGCATACCAAGCACGAGAAGCTTGGTGAAGACCATAGAGAGCCTTGTCTAGCTTCTAGACATATTCAGGATGTGAAGGATCTTAAAACCCGAAGGTTGACATACATAGATTTCTTCTTTGACATTTCAATAAAAAATACAGTCTTCACATCCATTTGATATACTGTGAAATTCGTGTATGAACATAGGCCAAGAAGATGCGGATTGCCTCAAGTCTGGCAAATAGTGCAAAGACTTTTTCATAGTCGATTCCTGCTTGCAGATAAAAGCCTTGGACCACCAAACAAGCTTTGTTTCTGATAATGACTCTAATTTCATTTTTCTTGTTTCCAAACACCCATCAATAAACCCAGGCTTAAGAATCAAACATTCTTTGTTAGTGAAGTGAGTTGAGAAACTTTTGTCATAGATCTAAGAGACACTCAGCAAGTTATGGTTTAATTCTTCAACATAATACACATCTTAAAAACTTAAGGTACCATTGGTGACAATACTCTTCATGCTTATCTTTCCTCCCTTATCATTAGCAAAGTCGACATACCCTCCATTTGTTTCAACATAATACACATCCTCAGTGAGACTCTTTTGAAAGTTCTTTTGATTAGTCTTGTTGGGCTTGTTAAAATTTGATTTATTCTGAGGTTTCTTTGGTTTCTTGACCTTAGGCTTGGTGGGTTCTTCCACCTTCAATGATTTTAAACAGATGCTAGCCTTAGGTGTGACCTTTTGATTCTTTCCATAAAAGAGTTCAGTAGGTCTGTGCATACAATGTCTAGCAATGTGTCCTGGTTTCCCACATGCATAACAACATACCTTTTGATGATACTCATTGATGTCAAAAGGTTTGACATCACAATCACCCATACCAGGAAATAAACTAATAAGGATTTTTTTTTCCAAAGAGTTCTTTGGAATAAAAGGTTTACTGTTTTGATTCAAACTTGAACCTATCCTTTTAGTGATTTGTTGTAAGAACGACTTTCCTTACCTTTTGATATTTCAACATTTGTTTCAACAGGGAGTTTGCTTTCGATACCATTAGTTAATTTTACAAACTTACTCTTAAAATCATGAATAAGTTCTCTATGATTAACAGAATTAGTTTGAAAACAGCTAATATTGTTAATTTTTGAAACAAAGGTTTTCTGATTGTTCAACACAAAAGAAGGATTTGTGCTCTTCTTAGCACCTCTTTCCACATCCTCATCAGCTGTTTGCTAAAACTTACGCCTTCTTCACACATCTTAGAATGATTAGAATAGTTCATCGTTTTTATTTCGGGATCAACCTTTAGAGATACTGGCTTGTCAAGACTAGTTGAGAATTGAGACCCATGATGTAACTGTAAGCCCCAAAACCACACACGCATAACACGTGTTTAATACAACATTTCAAAATAGGTCCCAAACTTTTTTTAAAATAAACATCCATTTTCATCATCCAAAATAACCCAAGTTTTCACAAAACATATAAAGTTAGGTTAATTCTACATTTGAAAACCCAATTACGACATTAACAATAATTCACAAAAGTTATTAGGTTTCAATCAAAACAGGTTCGATCCGATCCTTCATTCTATTCACGATCATGCTCGCCATCACCCTTTACGTTCACGTACAAAACACCACATTTAAATCACCATTAGTTCTTTAGAACTAAGTAAGAACACCTATGTATACTCTTTGGTTCATAACGGAAGGTTATTAGATCCTAAAACGCGATTAAACGACTAAAACAAGTGATTTTGGACCCCCCAGCCGTAGCTTATGGACTGAGCGTAGGCTATGGTCATTCTAAACAGAACCTTCCAACGGTAGCTTATGGCCTGACCGTAGGATATGGTCATTTTAAACAAAAGCATTCAACCATAGGCTATGCCCAAGGCGTAGCTTATGGTCCCAGCACATACCAAATATCACTTTTTTCGCCTTTTACACTCCTGTAACCACCCCGGATCGTACCAGCCCTTCCGTTTCTCCCAAATAAATCCCATAACACCTTTGAAACATAACTACCAAGTTCCAAAACATAATTTGATGTTATAATTAAGTTAATCACCAAACGATTATTTAAACTGGTCATTTACACCTAAACCCATGAACAACACAAATTTTAACCCAAAGCTAATGGAACTCCCTTTTCCCCAAGGATTTCCATTTGCTACATTAATTCAACATATTCAACACATGAAATGCATTCATAAACACTTTAAAACACAACTAAAGTGTTAAACTCCACAACCTTTAATATTTAAGTTATGATTCATACCACTTCCTTGAGACTTCCTTTTTCACCAAGGATTCTCAAGGTAAGCAATCACACCACTTGTGATTTACTTAAACACCATAGATTCACCATGAGAATATCACACCACTTGTGATTCAACCCAACTCCAAATTCACACCACTTGTGAATTGTTTCACCATTTTTAGTCAAACTTCAAATAAGAAGTTCACACCACTTGTGAATCAACCTTATTCCTCCGTACTACATGTAAACATGTTATATTACAATAACTTAGCAAATATAACACCTATTGCATGTTATTGTCAAACAACAAATATCTAAACTCCAATTCACCTAATACAACATCATGTATATTCCACATACATTTATATTTATATATACATATATGTGCATAGCACCATTCATTCATATCAAGTATAATAGGTGGGTGACTTACCTTGTGCCGACAAGTTATCCACCACCTCAATCTCTTTTCCAGGTCCTTTGGTTCCACTAGCACCTCCACTATCACTTCCTATTATCACAACTAATAGGTTTAATTTAAAGTTTGACTACAACTAGTCAAATTACATCCAATTGACCCATTCAATTAACTCATTAATCATAAAAATCTCATATTTTATGATCATAACAACTAACTCTCATCACCCATCCCTTTGAACACATTTTTGGATAAAAATTAAGTTGTTGACAATTAATCAAACAACTTGTGAGCAGGGATTTCCCTTACATATTTTCAGCTACATCCAACCCCATCAATCCCCCATTTATGTTTCTAATCCTCCAAATTTAATAAAAACCTCAATTCACCAATGTTATACAAATTTCAAATGTTAAAAATCATAAGTTTATCATCTAAACTACCATCCAACACCCATTTACAACTCCAGATTCATTTTCCTCATGAACATGAAAAACTCCATTTTTATCAACTAAATCAAACTCTATTAAAATGAACAATTATAACCTAAATAAAACTCTATTAAAATAAACAAAATGTTGTTCATAGATGATATCTTAATGATTATCAACATATGACACCATATAAACTTCCAATTTTTTTATTTCACCAATCAAACCCACACCCTCATAAGACACCACGAAAATCTCAACAAAAACCCAAAAATTACATACCTTGATGTAGTTTGATGCAATAGAAACTCAAGTCTACCCTAGCATGAAGGATTAAACCAATATTTAAGAAAGAACTTGGTCAAATTTTCCAGAAAATGGATTTTCACCTCTTCCTCTCTTGCGGTCGTCGACTAGAAAGAAAATGGGAGGAGTCCCTTGACCAATTTTACCCCACATTTTCATTTAATCCCCCTTTATAATTAAGTTACAACTATTGACACCTTTAGTCCCTCTATAACTAGTTAAACTCTAACTAGTATAACTAAGTTAAGTTAGTAAACATTCACCATAAATTTCAAGAAAATGAAATATAAATATATCACCTATCAATTTAAAATAAAACATAATTATACACCAATTACATTTTATTTATAATATTTCCCAAAAATGGGTCATTACAAATTCTCTCCTCCTTACAAAGGTTTTGTCCCCGAAACCTCATTACACCTCAAAAAGAAAAGGATAAAATTTCCGCATTTCATCCTCCGACTCCCATGTAGCATCAGATCCCCGTCTGTTCTGCCATTTCACCATCACCTGGTTAATCGTCTTATTCCAAATTTGCTTGACTTTTCTATCCAAAATCGCCACTAGTTTCTCAATATAATTGAGTTTATCATCTATCACCAAATCCTCCATTGGCACATAATCCGATTCGTCCGCCACGAACTTTCGCAAATAAGACATGTGAAATGTATTGTGGATTCCACTCAACTCCTCCGGTAGCTCTAAGCGATAGGCAACCTCGCCAATCCGAGATATAATCTTGAATGGTCCAATAACCGTGGACTAAGCATCCCACGCTTACGAAAACGAATCACGCCCTTCCAAGGAGAAACTTTTAACAACACAAAGTCCCCCACTTGGAATTTAATCGACCTCCTCCGTTTATCCGCATACGATTTCTGACGGTCTTGTGCCACCTTTAAATGAGCCCGTATCTGATCGATTTGTTCATTCGTCACCTTTACTACCTTTTTGCTGGCAAGTTCTCTCGGTCCCACTTCTCCCCAATACACGGGAGTTCTACATTTTCTCCCATACAAAACCTCAAAAGGAGGCATTCCAAGACCGGAATGATAACTATTATTATAAGAAAACTCCACCAAAGGTAAATAATCATCCCAACTTCCCCCAAAGTCAATGATGCATGCCCGTAACATATCCTCAAGTGTTTGAATGGTTTTTTTCACTCTGACCATCCGTTTGAGGGTGATACGCCGTGCTTAATAGTAGTTTCGTGCTCAATACCTCTTGAAAATTCTTCCATAAATGAGAAGTGAACCAAGTGTCACGATCAAACACAATAGTCACCGGTACCCCATGTCGAGCCACCACCTCCTTAACATAAATTTCGGACAACTTCTTGGAAGAATACGTCTCCTTGATTGGTATAAAGTGAGCACTCTTTGATAACCGATCCACGACGACCCATATAGTATCATAACCGTTCCTAGTCTTAGGAAGCTTCGTGATTAGGTCCATTGTAATATACTCCCACTTCCACATCGGAATCTCCAAAGGCTGCAATTTACCATACGGCTTTTGATGCTCCGCCTTAACTTGAGCACAAGTCAAGCATTTTTCGACATACTTAACAATATCTCGTTTCATCCTCGGCCACCAATAGTTAACCCGCAACTAACGATACATCTTCGTGCCTCCTAGGTGAATCGAATATCTCGATTTATGAGATTCCTCCAACAAAGACATCTTTAGAGGATAAGTGGGAGGTATCCACACCCGACCCCATCTTGTCTTTAAACCCTGACTATCCTTGTGACAACCAATACCTGATCGTCCGGCAAGTCCGTACGGTATGTGTACTTTTACTATTTAGTGTGTGTAAATACAATGTGTGAACAGTGTGTGTGACATCAAAACTCAGAAAACAAACAACAGTGGTACGTGTTCAAGTGAAAACATAAATACAGTAAGTGCAACAACTCAAGAGAAACAACAGTGTTCAAACAAATGACAAGAACATATCGGTTGCGATCTGATATCCATAGATGACAGGAATCAGATGGCCAACAACTCAGTATGAAACAAAGTGAATTTAACGGGAACAATGTGAAAACAGGAAAGTTTAGTTAAGTCAGTCAGCAAGGAAATACAATACAACACATAAGCTCAATATCCTTTTAGAATAACGAACTGACAGTGTGTTTGCGTGGGTGATGATTCACACAAATATATATGTGATTTTAACGTTCCGAAATGATGATTGAAAAGTAGAAAACAAAAATCCGGAAGTGAAGCCATCGTCGTGTTCGTTCGGGTGACGATTCGAACGAATACGCGCGAAGGTAACGTGATCTGACGAAACCTTTAAAATAAACATATACGATGAAATAAATTAAGAAAAATGAATTTAAAATATTTACTAGGAATATCCGCTTTCCAAATATTAAATAAAAACCATTTATTTTAAATCCATAAACACGCGCGTTACGTGCCGAAAACGCAACGAAAATGAAAACCGAGCAAACAAAAATGAACCCGAACAACCGCGGGGTTTAAAATCCCATTTCAAGAAATTAATCACATTTAATTTCATCACCTACCTCTCTCTCTCTCTAGAAATCGGATTCCCTCTCTCTCTAAGAATTCAACACAAAATCCTCTAGATCTTCCTCATTTCTTGATGAAAACGTGCACTCTTGGTGTCTAGATGAAGCTCTCATCATCTTTTACTTGAAAGTACAACGGATCTGGAACAAACACCAACCAAAACTGAGGTATATGAGCTTGAAATTGGCGAAAACTAGGGTTTTGAAACCCTTTGTTTGACTCCATGATCTAACCGGCTCTAAGCTTATCCTATATGAACACTACACCTTAGAAACCAGTCGAGAGTGAGAAGAAATGAATGGGAGAGCTGGGACTGGTCGTGGTTGGAGAGAAGGCCGTGGGAGAAGGTTCGCCACCAAGCTAGGCCGAATGGGGCTCATACGCCCGAGTGAGTATGAACGGCCGAAGGACTTCATTCTCTCGGCCTTACTACTCATTCGCTTGGTCAAGAAGGGGTCTCATTTGGACAAGGGTTTGCAGTCAGCCGAAGGAGCCAGCTCATTCGCTCGGTGCCATCGTATTCGGCCCAACCACTTCATTCGATCGGCCAAGCTTCCAGTCGGCCCAAGACATCATCATTCGGCCCAGCCTAGCCATTCGGTCGAGCATCCTTGGCCATATGGTTTAGTTTGAGCACAAACACATGAAACCAACTCTAAAAGATAACATGCATGGTCGGGGGGGGTAATCAAACAATACTACAAAGGTGGTAGATTGTGGGTTTAATGAACCTAACAAAGCCTAAAACCTTAAGTTACTACAAAGATGGTGACATGGTTATTTATTAACTATATAACAATCAATTCAAGTTTTACAAGGACAACATGTGAGACTTTAAACTATAAGCCTAAGTTTATACTTAGGTTGATTTACAAAGTTCCTATCAATACAATTAACTATCACAACTAAAAAGATATTCTATACTTAATCTAATTTGATTAGGTGGTAGTATAATCCATCACAAGGGAAACAAGGCCGAATGATAACCAAGACCTACGAGTGTTAGCCAACTTTAGGGCTAACACATACACACACAAACATCTATAACTTATACTCATAAGCTACAAAAACCGTGAAATCAATATAGGATCGTGAAAACAACATCAAAGAACAACAAAGAGTGCGTGCAATCCTTGTTAGAACTTAGTCAACCATATCAACTACAAGGTGAGTTCATACGCCCCATTTCTAATCTTAACTGATTTCAAATCTCGGGGCTGAGAAACATGCTAAATATTTTATTTAATTAAAAGCTTTAGTACAACATATGGATTATACTATGATTTAGATAATATTGTTTGACTTTATTATCGCTTATCATTGTATGCCTGCTTGTATGTTCACAACGTAACTGAGATAACTAGGATGAAACATGATAATGTAGTTTCATGAATCATCAGCACTACAGAATAATGCTAGTTATAAGAGTATATCTTATAACATTTTATTATTCTTACATGAACGAACAATGAGATAATCACGAGGAAACATGCCGATAATGACAACAACTAACAAGAATGATATGAAGATAACATATCTTCACAATATCATTCACCACCGGAGTTAGTTAAGTGTAATGAGACAAGTTCTTATAACACTATGCTTACAACTCGGTGCAGACTATGTAATAACATGAAATAAACACCAATGAGAACAGGAATGATGATCATGTCCACATGACATCACTCACCACCCGAATTAACTAATTGTAGTAAGACTAGTTCTTACAACACTTTAGTTACAACCAGGTGAAGGCTATGGGATACCAAGAATGATAATCATGATAACGTAACTTCATGATAACAATATCATTCACACAAAACCTAACATTGTGTAATAAGACAAGTTCTTATATAACTTTGTTAAAAACTACGAGAACGCATAACACTGAGAACAAACAACATTCGTGAACACAACAACAATTGATTACTATTAAACTGTCTGCATTATATCACATCAATCATGTGCCATGTATTCAAGTTTAACATTGTAAGTCCCTCTTCCTCGAATCGTTCACCAGTTAGTTTGACGTGACTAAACCGACGATAGCATAGTGGTACCATAGGTTTGACAAACATCCGGCGGGTAGGGCCGGTATGTTGATCGTATTACCATTTGGCCGGTGACAGGGCGACATCAATCAGGGTCTCGTAAGCGACACATGGTGATGTTAATCTACAGTGATAATTGTAATTAATCCTTCGATTCTATTGACTAGTAGACTGAGGAATTGATTTTCTCTCATGTCACATTACTGGTAGTAGTTTCGTTGAAGGCTATGAGAACATCAAAGTGGTAGAGGTAAATCGGATGCATTGTGATCTGATTACGTGAGGATCACAATGGATTCCTTTTAGACTCTATGCACTTCAAGCGGAGAACAAATATCAATTGGTTAACTAACATTTCTATTATTAGTAGTCACTGACAGTTAACCTCACAAGCGAGAGAATAATAACAAGGATAAGATTAATTAATCTATTTTCCTTAAACATTGAGGGTTTATTAACACTTCGGTTTGATAACTAAGCACCTCTTACTATATTATTCTACATATAACACACAGGGAGATGAACACGATCTGTGGGTGAACATCAAACGGGTTGAACACATTTGAGATGAAAATGGGTATCTATAGTTGTATTGAAAGTGGTGTGGAGTTCTATCATGTATGTGGTGGGATGTCGGCTGGGGCTTGTTCCCCTACGTATGCCCTATATATAAGCATATATAATAGGATGAAATACTATTTGTAAATATAACTATGGAGAGGCCATTGTGTGAGACAGATGAATCAAACATTAATAACACCCTTGTATGACATTGTGACTGTGAATGCGAACAAATCAATGTTTTCAATTACTAAACTTATGAACTCACCAACCTAGTGTTGACTTTGTTTAAATGCATGTTTTCTCAGGTGACGAATAGGTTTAGTCACCAGCATTCAGGGATTAAGCTAGTGGACTTTTAGAAGACCTAGCTTCATTTTGTGTTGAGCATACTTTTGAATGACAAAACAGTGAATCATCTTTTGTAGATCTTGTACAGTTACTAGATAGAAAACTCAATGATTCTTTTGGATAGATTTACTTAGTTAAATTATGAATGTAACATTGTAATTTAACTTTGTAATTCTATATCATTTTCATGTTAGCATTTCTCATTTATATATCATGTGCTATGCAAACAATCTGATCATTTTGATTATCAAACAATATCGCGCCCCGAGAACCTTCCACCCAACGGGAAAGTCGATCCAGCCCGCCGGCTCGGGGTAGACAGATTGGTATCAGAGCCATGGTTATAGAGAAATATAGGTCATATTACTTAAACTGTTTGGCCTACACTATAACCTAGGGACCCTCATGTAGAGAACATAAGACATAGGATTCTATGTGCATACGTCTTCTGCATTTTATCATTGCACTAACCGATTTTCTTTCGGTTGTGATCAGAATGCCGCCAAGAAGACCTCCACCATTGTTGCCACCACCGCAGTCACCTCACTCCTCAACACCTACACCACCTGCATCTCCTCATCTACCTCCTCCTCCTCCGCCACCACCCAAGCATGAGTTGGATCCTGCTACCATTGCACTAGCCGCTCTGCTGACGTGTCAACTGAGGGAAGTCATTCCTGATATGATGAACAGGATCAACTCTAATAGTGGCAACCACACTTGCCACTCATATGGTGAAGGCAGTGGTAACACCATAAACCAGCAGGATTACTCCTACAAGAACTTTGTAGGATGCAAGCAACCGGCCTTCATTGGCAATGAGGGAGCCGTCAGATTGATCCAATGGATCGAGAAGATGGAAACAACTCTAGACATCAGTGGCTTCCCTGATCAAGGTAAAGTATGATGCTGGATCATTCAACAAAAGAGCACTAACTTGGTGGAACGCTCAAGCCCAGGTCAGGGGAAGAGATGAGGCATTGTCTATGCCTTTGGAGGATTTCAAGACCATGCTAAGGGCAGAGTTTTGCCTGAGGAACGAACTGAAAAAGTTTGAAACTGAGCTATTCAGCCTTGTCATGATTGGTGCTGGGCATCTGGCCTACCCCACCAGATATGGTGCCAACACTAGAGAAACGCATCGAGCAGTATGTCGGTGGACTACCAGCATGTATTCAAGGGCATGTGATTGCCGCTCATCCAACTACTCTGGAGATGGCTGTTACTCTGTCATCAACACTGACAGACATGATGGATGCCTCTGGGGCACTGAAGAAGGAAGCTGAAGCAACAAAGGGTGGAAGCTCAAGAAAGCCGGATAAACGCCCGACTAAGAAACAAAAGGTGGTCAAGAACTTTACTGCGACCACTCAAACACCAATGGCTAACCAACCACCACCGCTATAGTTCAAGCCGCCATACACTGGCACAGCAACTTTGTGTAACAGCTGTCAGTACCATCATCCACCAACTTCCCAGTGCCGACACAGCAACAACTGCGGGAAGCTTGGTCATTGGGCAGCTCACTGCAGGGGCACAGGGAACCAGAACAAAAACAACAACGCAGCTACTTCTGCTACCGCTGACAACAGGTCTTGCTACAACTGTGGCGAGCCTGGACATTTTTCTCGGGATTGTCCTAAGAAGAATCAACCAAGGGCTCAAGTGGCTAGAGGGTGAGCCTTTCAGATTGAAGCTGCTGCTGCTCAACAAGACCCGAATGTGGTCACGGGTACATTTCTCCTATCTAACTTTTATGCATCTATTTTATTTGACCCTGGTGTGGATCAGAGTTTTATCTCATCCGACTTTGCATGCCATCTTAATCATATTGTGGAGTCCTTGGATTCCCCTTATACTATTGATATAGCAAATGGCAAACAGATAACAGTTGACACAGTACTTAGAAACTGCCCACTAACACTTGGCGATCACACATTCTCCATCGATTTGATACCGATGGACCTGGGCAGTTTCGACATCATCGTATCCCAGTGGAGAACGATCAGATCTTGGAAATTCATGGAGATCAAGCGAACCGTAGTGTCAAGATAATATCCTGCATGAAGGCACGAAAGCTTTAAAAGAAGCAGTGTATCGCATTCCTAGCTCACGTTGTGGAGAAAGACAAGAAAGCCATCAAGATTCAAGATGTACCAATTCTGAAAGACTTTGCGAACATGTTTCCGGATGATTTACCGGGACTGCCACCTTAGTGATCGGTGCAGTTTCGTATTGACTTAATTCCAGGAGCGGTTCCTGTGGCTAAGTCTCCTTATAGACTTGCACCATCAGAAATGCAGGAAATGTTCAATCAATTACAGGAGCGACTCGACAAAGGTGTCATTCGACCGAGTTTCTCACCGTGGGGAGCTCCGGTTCTCTTTGTCAAGAAGAAGGATGGATCTTTCAGAATGTGCATCAATTACAGAGAGCTCAACAAACTGACCATCAAGAATCGGTACCCGTTACCGAGGATTGATGACTTGTTTGATCAGTTACAGGGAGCTCAGTACTTCTCAAATATAGACCTGCGTTCAGATTATCACTAGCTCCGGATTTAAGAGGAAGACATATCAAAGACGACTTTCGTACCCGATACGGTCACTACGAATTCATGGTGATGCCATTCGGACTGACGAATGCACCGGCAGTGTTCATGGATCTTATGAACCGGGTGTGCAAGCCATACTTAGATCAGTTCGTTATCATCTTTATTGATGATATATTGATTTACTCAAGAAGCGAGAAGGAACATGAACAACATTTCAAGACAATCTTGGAACTTCTAAAGGACGAGCAACCTTATGCTAAATTCTCCAAGTGTGAATTCTGGCTAAGAGAAGTTCAGTTATTGGGTCACGTTATTAACAGCAATGGTATTCATGTAGATCCTGCCCAGATTGAAGCAATCAAGAACTGGGATGTGGCCACAACACCAACAGAGATCAGATCATTCATGGGATTGGCGGGTTATTACAGGAGATTCATTTCAAATTTCTCTAAAATAGCCTTGCCTCTCACAAAGCTGACACAGAAGAGTGAACCATTCGTGTGGACACAGAAACAGGAAGAGGCATTCCAAACACTGAAACTAAGATTGTACAATGCTCCAATCTTAACACTCCCAGAGGGCAATGATGACTTTATGGTATACTGTGATGCCTCCCATCAGGGTCTCGGTTGTGTTTTAATGCAACGAGACAAAGTTATTGCCTACGCATCAAGACAGCAAAAAATACACGAGAAGAACTACACAACACACGACTTAGAACTGGGAGCTGTTGTCTTTGTTTTAAAGATTTGGAGACATTACCTGTACGGTACCAAATGCACTATCTTCACAGATCACAAGAGACTACAACACATATTTGATCAGAAGGAGCTTAACATGCGACAGAGGCGTTTGGTTGAGCTCCTGAACGATTACGATTGTGTGATCAAATACCATTCGGGAAAAGCAAAGGTTGTTGCAGATGCTTTGAGCTGGAAGGAAGAGTCAAACCCTTGCACGTTAGAGCAATGGGAATGACTGTGCAAACAAGTCTCGGAGATCAAATCATACAAGCACAACAAGAAGCAATGGCAAGAAACAACTTGAAGAACGAGCTCGACTGTGGAGCCGAGAAACATTTTGTGACGAAACAAGATGGAGTTATCTATTGTCAAGATCGTGTACGGATCCCGACAGTAGATGAACTTCGAACACTCATCCTTGACAAGGCACACAAGGCACGTTATTCTGTTCATCCTGATGCCGATAAGATGTACCAAGATCTTAGGTCATTTTACTGGTGGCCGGGTATGAAGAAGGATGTGGCTACATATGTTGGCAATTGCCTAACATGTGCCAAGGTCAAAGCTGAACACCAGAAACCTTTTGGTTTGCTGAACAACCAGAGATACCACAATGGAAGTGGGAACAAATAGCTATGGATTTTATTACCATGCTACCCCCGTACTTCCTACGGATACGATTCCATGTGGGTCATCGTTGATCGATTGACCAAGTCCGCCCACTTCTTGCCGATCAGAGAAAACTACAAGATGGAAAAACTAGCAAGACTCTATGTCGATGAAATAGTAGTACAGCACGGTGTGCCTTTATCTATTATTTCTGACCGGGACAGTCGATTTACATCGCGGTTCTGGCAATCATCGCAACAATCCTTAGGGACAAGTGTCAACTTGAGCACCGCTTATCATCCACAAACGGATGGACAAAGCGAGCGAACGATTCAAGCCCTAGAGGATATGTCGAGAACATGCATCCTAGACTTTGGTGGAAGTTGGGATCAACATTTACCACTCATCGAGTTCTCCTACAACAACAGCTACCACAGCAGTATTGGATGTTCTCCATTCGAAGCACTATATGGTAGAAGATGTTGGTCTCCAATTTGTTGGACCGAAGTGGGACACAACAGAATCACTGGGCCTGAAATTATTCAAGAGACTACTGATAAGATAGCCCAGATTTAACAGAGACTACAAGCAACACGTAGCCGCCAAAAGAGTTGCGCAAACAAATGGCGAAAGCCTTTGGAATTCCAAGTGGGTCACCGAGTCATGTTGAAAGTGTCCCCGTGGAAAGGCGTAGTTCGTTTTGGGGCTAAAGGCAAACTAACACCAAGGTATGTAGGACAGTTTGAGATAACTCAACGCATAGGTCATGTGGCATACAGACTCAGACTCCCTGATGAACTCAGCGGAGTACACGATGTATTTCATGTATCAAATCTTAAACGATGTCTCGCTGACGAATCATTGATCATACCTCTGGAAGAGATACAAGTGGCTGAACAACTGCATTTCATTGAAGAACCTGTAGAGATTATGGATCGTGAAGTCAAGAGACTGAAACGAAGCCTTGTTTCTATTGTAAAGGTTCGTTGGAACTCCAAGCGCGGACCATAATTTACCTAGGAGCATGAGGATCACATGAAGACAAAGTATCCCCACCTATTTGAAGAAGTAGTGCCCGACAATGATGCTTAAATTTCGGGACGAAATTTCTCTAACAAGGGGAGACTGTGACAACCAGTAACAAAACTTCCGGCATGTCCGTTCGTGTCACACCCCAAGCCGGCGGGAACGGATCAACTTTCCCGTCGGGCGGAAGGTTCTCGGGGCGCGATATCGTGAGTGATAATCGTGATGATCAGATTGTTTACATAGCATCAACATTGAGAATAAATAAGCACAATATAACATCAAACTAGCATTACAAAGTTAAATTACAAATATCAATGTTTGATAATTTAACTAAGTAAACCTATCAAAAGAATCAATGTTTACTATCTTGTAACTGTGCAAGATATCAAAATAGATTCACAGCTTTCATCAAAAGATGTGCTTTTCCAAAATCTACAAGGTCCTTTAACTAGGCATCCTAGTATGCATTCCTGAGCCCAAGCTTAATCCTATACGTCACCTAAGAAAGCATGTAAGAAAACAAAGTCAACATAATGGTTGGTGAGTTCATATAGTTTAGTAGTTGTAAAATAGTTTTAGCAAACCTTTTCGGTAACAACCTTAACCTTATTAACATCACCTGTAATATCCAGATCAGTATGCTTATATCTAGGGCATACGAAAGGGTCGAGCCTACAACCTGCCCAAACGCCATCTCACCACATACTAATCCACATATGACATTGTTGTTAATGATAATTAAGTGCTTTACCTATCATCAAATTCTCCAATAGTTTCAAGTATCATGTTTGGAAGTTTAAGACATTCACCCAATAGTTTCAAGTATTCTGTTTACAAGTTTAAGACATTCACCCAATAGTTTCAAGTATCCTGTTTAGAAGTTTTACACATTCACCAAATAGTTTCAAGTATCTTGTTTAGAAGTTTAAGACATTCACCCAATAGTATTCACAAACCCCTTCGGTAACAACCTTAACCTCATTAACATCACCTGTAATATCCAATTCGGTATGCTTATATATAGGGCATAAGAAGGGTCGAACTTACCGCCCGCCCAGCCAACATCCCACCACATACTAAATCACATATGACATTGTTGTTAATGATAATTAAGCGTCTTACCTACCATCCAATCCCATCATAATATTGAGTATCCTGATTTAAGAGTTTCAACACGCACAAAGTAGCATTTGAGTATCAAGTTTTGAGAATTACCGTTATGGACAGCTGAACACCCTAAGGAATTCAGCATCCATCCATAACGGAACTAAGCAGGACTCGCAACATCAGTGTTTTGATAAAGGAGTCTTCAAGATAACACAAAGTCAACCAGAAGAGACCAAAATCATCCTAGGCACTCGTCACAACCATGGGTGAATCAAGAAGAACAATGAATGACTAGTAGGGCTTGACCAATGTCAAGACGCGGCGGCCAATCAGTCTGTCTTACGATGCCCGATAGCTTAAGAATACAATTTATAGCATTCACATAGTTTTATTGATGACTAGTAGGGGTTGACACATAGGTCAACATGCGGCGGTCAATCATATAAGTTTTTATAGTCTTTTGAGCATGTGAGTCTTTCTGAGTTTAAGTTTTCAAGTTTCCATAAGTACAGTTTTCAAAAACATTCCTAGTTTTAGTGTTGTCTTTCTTATGCATTTAAAAGCTTCGAGAGTTTTAAGTAAATAGGTTTAAGTGTAAGCAGCATTAGCATTAAGATTAAGAGTGTAAGATATTAACTTTTAAAAATAAGAGTATAAAGTATTAGCATTTAGAGTAAATGTATATAGTATTAACCTTTAGAACGAGTGTATCAAGTATTAGCATTTAGCGTAAGTGTTCAAAGCATTAGCATTTAGACTTAGCATGCATCATTAGTATATAGTATTTGCATGTAGCATGAGCGTATAGCATTAGCATGTAGCATGAGCATATAGCATTAGAATATTGTATTAGCATATAGACTTGTCATGTAGCATTCGCATGTAGCATTTAGATCAGAAGTATAAGTATTATAATAAAGCATTAGCACCGTAGTATGAATGCGTTAGCATTATGAATAAGTTTAAAAGCGTTTAAGAACATTAAACGGTTATTCTAAAATGTAAACATGCTTCTCTGTCCCAAAGTAAAACTAATATGTTTGAAAAGGGACAAATGAACTCACCTTGTGTTGAAATGGTTAACTAAGTAAAAACAAGAATGCGCGCGCTCTTGGTTGAAGTTGTTGTTGTATTCACGATCCTGTATTAATTTCAGGTTGTATTTAACTTATAAGTATAAGTCCTTAAGTACGTGCTTGTGTGTGTGTTTGTGTTAGCCTTAGGGTTGGCTAACACTCTCGAGTTTCGGTCTTGGTCTTCATTAAACCCTTGTTTCAATTGTCATGGATTGTTACTACTATTTATCTTTATGTTGTGTATTTAGCCTTAATTTTCCCTTAGAAATTTATAAACCTTGTCATCATATGTTAATCCTCGCATTGATAAAATCTTTGAAAATTAACCTAAGTCATAGTTATGACTTAAGTTTGTTGTTTCAAGCTTGCCATGTCATCTTAGTTGATCCTGTTTTAACCCAAACAATTCCATGTCTACTATGCATATTACACCTCATATTGATTTCAAGTGTTTGTTTTCATTTTAACTTATGTGGGCCGAATTACATTTACATGGGCCGAATCTGTTTCTCATTGGGCCATTATGGAACTAGGCTTGGTCCAATGGTAGGTTAAATGGAAGGTGGACTAAACCAAAGGGTTTGGGCCACTTAATTGGGCCGAATAGGGTAGTCCCGGTTTAACAGTGTTGTGGGCCGAAGCAATTTGGGCCGAGGAGAAGAAAGGTGGGCCGCAGAGATGATGGGGGCTGCAAGACGTCTCGGCCGACAAAAGGGGTCGGGTCGGTTCCCATTACAGCGAACCTTAGGTTCCCTAGACTAGAGGTTCGGCTATGCATGCTAGACCATGCTAGGTTCGCCCCCTCCATCTTGGTTCGTTAACATGAAGGTTCGTCTAGGATGGTGAAGGGTTCGGCCATGGCACCAGCAGGTTCGGCCGGTCATGGGTTTGCATGGAAGTGAAGGTTCGCCGCAGGAGGTTCGGTCAAGGGATAGTGGTTCGCAGAAGTTTCGTGGCACTGCGGTTCGCAGCTCATGCATAGGATTTAGCAGGGTGTAGGTTCGGTGATGATGACTTGGTGCAGAAGGTTCGGTGGTGCGGGAGGTTCACCCAGGGTTCGGCCACCTGTGATCCCACGAACCTGCACTTCGGTTGGCATCCATCACCATCACCATCGAATCCTAGCCGCTCCCCGGTCGTTCTCAATTCACTGGTATGCTCTCATGAGTTCTCGAAGGTGTATGACTCAAGAGGTTGGGCTTTAGCCGGTCAAAGTTGATGGGTCGAACAAAAAGGTAGAAAACCCTACCTTTCGTGGGTTTCCTTTGATCATACCTTGATTTTCAGTGGACAAAACTTCAGATCGATTGTACTTCCTTGTAGAGGACGTTTGTAGCTACGTGTAGACACCAAGAACGTCCGATTTTGTCAAGAAATGACCAAGATATGATGATTTGAAGATGTAATTCTAGTGAGAAGGAGGAGGTTCGGGAATAGGGTGTTAGAGAGAGAGTGAGATGATAAAAATGAAGTGAAAGGCTTCATTTAGCCTTTAAATACCCTGAGTGTATTCGGGTTCATTTCGGTTTCTCGTTTTTCGTCTCCGTTGCGTTTCCAGGTTTCCACGCGAATTTTACGTATTTTAAATGACAGGATTTCTTCGTTTAATTATTTTAATGAGTTTCAAAATTGTGAAACGTAAAATATTATATTTTCTTAAATTATTTCAGTTCGTGTCGCATTTCGTTTTCGTTTCGTCAGAACGCGTCACCTTCGCGCGTATTCGTTCGAATCGTCACCCGAACGAACACAATGATGGTTTTGCATTCTGATTTTTTTGTTTTCTATTTTTTAGTCATCATTTCAGAACATTAAACTTTCATATTTATTCGTACAGATTGTCACCTATACGAATAATTCGTCGGTTTAGCATTCTGCAACGACATCTGCTTTGGTTTTCTTCTGTTGAACCTCACATACGTTTATACATAATAGCCTTACATCAAGCATCTGTGTCTCAGCTCAGTGTTGTCTGATGTTTTCTGACTGTTAAACCATGAGGTTTAGACAGATTTAAGAAACGATAGCATAATAGTTTAGTGTCAAGCATCAAAGGTCAATAGCATATACTTAGTTCACGTAGTTTGTACCAGAGTTGCTGTGCAAGTTATTGTTAAGTTTACTGTTCCGGTGACGTTTCCGGCACTGATGTTACTGTTCGGTACGTGTACTTTTACTATTTATTGTGTGTAAATACAATGTGTGACAATGTGTGTGACAACAAAACTCAGAAAACAAACAACTGTGGTACATGTTTAAGTGAAAACTTAAATACAGTAAGTACAACAACTCACGATAACCAGCAGTTGTACGTGTTTAAGTGAAAACTTAAATACAGTAAGTGCGACAACTCAAGAGAAACAACAATGTTCAAACAAATGAAAAGAAAATATCGGTTGCGATCTGATATCCATAGATGACAGGAATCAGATGCCCGACAACTCAGTATGTGTCACACCCCGGGCCGACGGGAACGGATCGTGTTTTCCCGTCGGGCGGAAGGTTCCCGGAGCGCGATACCTTTGAGTGATAATCAAATGATCAGATCGTTTACATAGCACGTGAGATATAAATGAAAAATGCTAATCATGACATGAAAAAGAATTACAAAGTTAAATTACATTGTACATCCTAATTTAACTAAGTAAATCTAATCAAAAAGAATCAATGAGTTTATATCTTGATCTGTACAAGATATACAAAAGTGATTCACTGTTTTTTCATTTCAAAAGTATGCAATCAAAAGCAAGCTAGGTCTTCTAAAAGTCCACTAGCTTAGTACTTGCATATATGTACCTACACCTGTCCGTCACCTGAGAAAACATGCATTTAAACAAGGTCAACACTAGGTTGGTGAGTTCATAAGTAAGTAATTTGAAAACCATTGAATTGATCATGCACACATCCACAATGTCATACTTGTTACTTGTAAAACTTGTTTCATCTGTACCACCCAATGGCCTCTCCTTAGTTATATGTACAAGTAGTGTATCACCTGATCAAGTATGCTTATATATAGGGAATCATGCAAGGGTCAAGCCCAAACGCTATCCCACCACATACTCAGTCAAGTTCTACCCCACTTGCGATACAACTAAAGATATCCATTACCCGTTTGTTCATCGTGTTTGATATGTATTCAATTATTGTATTGATGATAGAATAATATATTGTATGGGGTTTTATTATCAATCTATAGTATTGATAAACCCTCCAGATGTTAAGGATTTTAGATTAATGTAATCTGTTCCTTGTAATATTCTATACTTGAGGTGGGTTAACTGATGATACTCTATTAATTATTAAGAGTGTGAGTTAACCCCTTACATCTTGTTCTTGAACCATAGTGCATAGAGCCTAAAAGGAATCCATTGAAATCCTCACGTAATCAAATTTCAATGCATCCGATTTATCTCTACCACTTTGTATGTCTATTGTCCTCAACGAAATCTATTACTAGTAGTGTAACATGAGAGCAGATCACCTTCTCAACCTACTAGTCAATAGGGTTTTCGCTGGATTAATTACTTATCACTGTAGATTAATATCACCATGTGTCGCTTACCAGAACCTGACTTGAGGTCGCCCTGTCACCGGTCATACGTTACCGGCCAATGAATCAATACGATCAACATACTAGCCCTACAAGCTAGAGGTTTGTCAAACCTATGGTACCACTATGCTATCATCGGTTTAGTCACGTCAAACTAACTGGTCAGCGAATTAAAGGGGCTTACATGATCAACTTGAACAAATTGGCACATGATTGAAGTGATATAATGCAAACAGGTCAAATGTAACTAATTGTAATTGTATTTACTTGTACTCTTGTTCTCATTGTAATATGTTCTCCGTGATATTAACAAAGTTAAATAAGAACTAGTCTTATTAGGTTATGTTAATTAATTGAGTGAATGATGTTGTTATCATGAAATTATGTTATCATGATTATCATTCCATGTTCCTTGTTCTTCTTGTAATATGTGTTGAGTTGTAAGGTTAAGTATTATAAGATCTAGTCTTATTACACTTATTTAACTCTTGTATTGAATGATGTAGTAAAGATATATTATCTTTATATCATTCTTGTGTTTTGCTCTTGTAATCATGTCATCATGTTTCCTTGTAATTGTTACAATGTCATTTGTTGTAAGAATAACTAAGTGTTGTAAGAGTTAACTCACTACTAAGTTATTCTATTGTATCAATGAGTTATGATATTAAAATATCATCATCATCTTATCTTTCCTGTATTCTTGAATTCAAACAAGCATGCATACAATGATTTATGAAAAGCAATTTAATATCAAATAATCAAAGTATTAACAATATGTAAGTAAAACTTTTAAATAAATAAAAGTAAAGCATGTTTCTCAGCCCCGAGAGTTTAAAATCAATAAAGATTAAAGAAAAGGGGCATATGAACTCACCTTGTTGTTGTTGGGTTGACTTATCTTAAATGAATGCACGCGCTCTGAATTGTAATTGAGTTTGTTTTTCACGATCCTGTATTGATTTCACGTTGTTTGTAAGTTGTAAGAATAAGTTTGTAGTAATTCGTGTGTGTGTATGTGTTAGCCATAACTTTGGCTAACTCTCGTAGGTCTCGATCGTCATTCGGCCTCACCTATCTGTTATAGGTTTGATACGTTTAACCCACTAGGTTTAAGTTACCTTATTCAATCATTGATTATAAGTTGTCCTCTAGTTCATTATTTTGACAAAATAGTTCTAAGTGTAACTTAGATTGTAGATTAAAGGTTATGACTCTCTTGTCTCAAAATTAGTTCATCCGTTTCCTTGTTATGTTAACATCTTAGTGATATTACTACTTGTTGCACATTGTCATTGATAGTTAAACCTTGTGGGCTTCACATTGGGCCGAATGTGCATAAGTGGGCCGAGTAGGACTAGGGCCAGTTATATTGGACTTTTAGGCCTCATGGTTTTCAAGTGGGCCAATCCATTGGGCCGAGAGTCATGGGCCAAGTTATTAGTCCTTAGGCCGAACTGAATGAAGTTGGGCCTTGGGTTGAATTATATGGGCCTTGGACTCGATTTGTTGGGCCAAATGAGTTTTATCATAGGCCCTTATCAAGATAGTTCCTGGACCAAGCTGGGCCTCACTCCTGTGGACCGAATGCGAGTGTGGGCCAAGGATAGGGGCTGTTGGGTCTAAACCGTGGGCTCGGCAGCCGGTTGGGCCTGTTGAAGGTATGATAACTCATTGATGTTGGACCACAGAATCTTATAACTAAACCGTTGGGCCATTAAGCTGTTGGGTTAAAAATCAGTGGGCCAGGCATCATGTATTGTGGGCCTATGATGATATGGGCTGGAAGTCATCGTTGCTGGGCCCAGAAATATAATCAGTGGGCCTGCATAATCAAGTGGTCCCAATCTAGACCAAATTGGACCTAAGAAGTGAAGTTGGGCCTGAATATAGAACGTATGGGCTAAATGTCCTATTGGGCCTCATCCAAAAGATCATGGGCCGAATAAAGGGCTGTTCTAGTGAGGTTTGGGCCAGAAGGGTTTACGGCTTCATGTCTCTTGGCCGAATAGGGTTCTTCCAGCATACATGTGGGTGTGTGTAGGTTGCTCGATGATGAACTGGTTAGATGTCAATGCTGGGTGGCGAATGGTGATGGTCCAGTGATGGTAGCCGAATGAAAATGGTCGAATGAAAGGAAACAGCCAAATGAAGGTGTTGGGTTCTTGGTCGAATAAGATAGCTCGAATGAGTATGGTCCGAATGAGGAGGTTTCTGGTCGAATGGTGCTCATTCGGAGGTTGTAACCGGCGCATAAGAGGGGCTGTCGAATGAGGGTAGTGGCCGAAAGTAGGAAGGTGGCGAAGGAGGGTGGTCTTTCGACCATAGGCCATTCGGCCGTATGAGTCCCTTCGCCCAGCGGAGGGAGGTGGTCAACCATGGTTGCTCGATGTCACACCCCGAGCCGGCGGAATAGGATCGGTTGTCCCGTCGGGCGGAAGGTTCCCGGGGCGCGATATCGTGAGTGATAATCGGATTGATCAGATTGTTAAATGGCACATGATACATAAATGAGAAATGCTAAATATGATAGAATTACAAAGTTAAATTACATCAGTATTGTTTATAATTTAACAATGTAAATCTACTATTAACATCATAAGTTTCTATCTTGTATTTACACAAGATATACAAAATGATATGTGTAATGATGTCTTCAAAATATGCAGGTCCAAAATACTAAGTCTTCTATCTGAAGTCCTAGTCCAGAAGTAATGACTTCCTAATTGACCTGTTCGTCACCTGAGAAGTCATGCAAAAAGATCAAGTCAACACATGGTTGGTGAGTTCATATAGTTTTGTAACTTTGAAAATGTTTTGAACCCTTCTTTCGGTAAAGACCCTAACCTCATTAACACCACATGTATCATCCAGATCGGTATGCTTATATATAGGGCATACCCCTGGGTCAAGGCTACAACCCCGCCCAGACGACGTCCCACCACATACTAATCCGCATAGGACATTGATGTTAATGATAATTAAGCGTTTTTACCTACCATACACTTTTAAACACCCATGATTCCTCTGTTCTCTGTTCCTGTAATTGCAATCATTTGAAATCTCTCTTGATTTCATATGTTCATCATACAAATATGATTAAAACAGCAATTGTAGAATTAGTTATAAATGCTTAATTTAAATAAATAAATAAACATTCAATAAAATCTAAGTCCTAATGATTGGGGCCTATGGTCAACTCGAGTAGACTAGTCTGTCAATCAAGGTACTTAGTAGTGAAGGAGAGCTGTAAATCTCATCAAACATGTGACCTATAATCAATCAGTCTAGCTAGGACATCTTTTGATATATAGGCTTTCATAGATCTTTAGACCGTCCATAGTTCTTTAGTTCTTTAGTTCTTTGGCACATGTTATCTTTGAGCATTTCCCAGATTTCCCCTTAAAATAGTTCTTTGTACTTAGTTCTTTGAAATAGACCGTAAGTTCTTTGACATCTCACTCTTGGAAATAGTTCTTTGAAAATAGATCGTTAGTTCTTTGAGAATAGACCGTTAGTTCTTTGACATTACACACCCTTGAAATAGTTCTTTGAAAATACACCGTTAGTTCTTTGACATCACACACCCTTGAAATAGTTCTTTGAAAATAGATCGTTAGTTCTTTGAAAATAGATCTTTGAAAATAGTTCTTTGTTTGAGGTCTTTAGTTCTTTGAAAATAGTTCTTTGAAAATAGATCTTTGATACATAACAGTTACCTAAACAGGAGTCTAAGATAACAGTTATTCATATAAACATATATAAATGCATTTAAGTAAACAATTTACATAAAACAGTTTACGCATGCTTCTCAGCCCCGCGTTTTAAAACAAAATGTTAGAAAAGGGGCAATGAACTCACCTTGTAGCTGTTGAGTTGACTTAGCTTAACAAAAGACTGCACGCGCTCTGTATTGTAATTTGGTTTGTTTTCGCGTTCCTGTATTGATTTCACGTTGTTAAGACTCGCAAGTATAAGTTTTGTAGGGAATTGTGTGTGGATATATGTGTTAGCCCTAAAGTTGGCTAACACGCGTAAGACTTGGTCATGATTCCTGTTCGGTCCCATATGTGTGATTCAAGTTAATGACCTTATAAGTTATCATATTGTCATTAGTTATATGCCTTTTGCTTTGATGAAAGACTTAGTGCTTAGTTTCCAACTCGTCTTTGTTGACTTTGTACGTTTTGAACATTTATCGCATAATTATTGATTAATTAAGCAAACATTCCTTTGACATATCTTATTTTGATCTTATGAAATGTGGTGAACTCATGTGGGCTAAATCATGGCATATGGACCGAACATTGTGACCAAGTTACTTGTTGGGCCATTGTTGGACTAAAAGAACCAATGAGCCTGATCAGAAAAATCTCTAAGTCTCACAGCATTACAACAACTGAAGAAGAACACAAAGGCTGATATTCAAAGGTGCTGAAGTCACAAGATCTGAAGAGATGTACAACAGCTGAAGTGTAAGTCGTCAGATGTTGTAGTGTGTAGTTAGTCTTCAGTAGTTTTCTTTCAGTATTTGTAAAGTCTGATGAGTAGTTTACTCATCAGATGTTTTAGTATTTTGTACTTCAGTAGTTTCAGTATTTGTACTTCAGTAGTTTTGTTCTTCAGTAGTTGTAGAGTTTGTCTTCAGATGTTGAAGACATCCTCAGTAGTTTAGTTAATTTCAGTTGTTTTGTTTTGTCTGTTAGATGTCAACATCATGTGACATCATCAGACGTCACTGCCTTCTATATATAAGCAGTTGACACGATTGTAATGCAACGAAGTTAATGATCTGAATGAGATATTCCTTTTTACAGAAAACTTTCTCTCTCTATAACAAACTTGCGTTACTGTTTGATTGAAATCGTTCTTACTTTACTTATGCTAATTCTGTGTTGAATTCCGCTGCTATACTCTACTGATTTATCAATTGAGAACATCTGATCCTACAATTGGTATCAGAGCGGGTTAATCATTGATCGATTTCACAATTGATCTCTGAAACTGCTCAAATTTGTTCTCAAATTGAGTGAATTAGCTAATTAAGTAAGAATTTGTTATAGATTGAAGTTTTCTGCTAACTTCTGTTGATTTGTATTTCAATATCAATTTGTTTTGCATCAATTGATTGAGATTTGAATTAGTTTGTGTTAGATTGATTGAATCTGTGATCATGTCAACTCTGAACAATGATCCGCACAATACAGGCTCCGCAACCAAGCCTCCGATGCTGGTGCGGAGTGAGTACAACATATGGCAACGTAGAATGCTACATCACCTGTCGATTAACAGCGCAGGATGTTGGAAATCTGTTGTGCATGGACCATATAAACCCACGATCACTGATCCTGAAACTAAGATCATGATTCCGAAACCTGCTGATATGTATTCGGATGAGGACATTAAATTGTTTGAAATTGATGCTAAAGCTCATGGTATTCTGGCCATGGCTCTGCCTAATGAGATCTATTCTGGTTTGATGCATCATGATACTGCTCATGATCTCTGGGTTGCACTGAAAGAACAATTTGGTGGAACCGATGAGGTTTTAGCAAATACTAGAGAAATTCTGGCTCAGCAGTATGAGACATTTTCTCACCGAAAGGGTGAATCCTTGACTCAACAATTTGAGCGATTCTCATGTTTAATTTCTGAGTTAAAAATGGTTAAGCAAGAATACACTAACAGTCAGATGAATAACAGATTTCTCAGATCATTGCCTGAGAGATGGGACACTTATACAATTGTCCTACGCTCTAATGCTAATTTAGAAAGTCTATCTCTCACCCAATTACATGGGAAACTCTTAACTTTTGAGAGAGAGGTAGAACAGAAGAGAAAACTGTCTTCATCTGGAAAACTTGCTGATGATTTTGTTCCTGGTAACACTGCTTTGATAGGTCAGGAGTCAGAGTTTAATGGGTCTGAATGTTCGTATGATGAACATATTGATTTTTCTACTAACAATTCTGAACATGCTTTTGTGGGAGTTGATGGTAATGCAGGGAATTATGGTGATAACTTGTGTTTTGTGATGGATGATTTGAAAGGAATCCCGGATGATGATCTAGAGGAGATGGACATTTTGAGTCAAATGGCATTGATCAACATCAGATCACAAAAGTTTTATAAAAGAACAGGAAGAAAGTTCCCTGGATTATCTGGCAAAACCAAGGTTGGATTTGACAAAGGGAAGCTGAGGTGCCATAAGTGTCATAGGCTTGGTCACTTTGCTAGGGAGTGCAAAACATCTGGTTCTAATCCTGCTGCACCTTTTGTGACCTTTCCAAGCAACAATTCCTCAGGCAAAGGACCACAATCTTCTGGTACTAGTCAACAGCAATTCTATCCAGCTCACTTTGTTCCACAAAATCCAATGCCCTATCCATATCCTTGCTTCTACATGCCTCAACCTCCTCACAATCCAACATTAATCCCACCTCAATCCCCTGCTCTTCCTGAACCCAGCAAACCTCAATCAACTCAACAGTCTCAACAACAACAGCATCAGAGTTTCTTCACTCCTGGAGTTGTTGATTGGAGTAGCTTGCCTGATGACTTATCAGACTTCAACATGCAGCCTTTTTCTGAAACTGGTCCACATGGTGGAGACAATCCTTTTGGAAATCTGGCACTAATGGCTATTGACTCAACTGACAACTCTTGTCAATCTTCTTCAACATCACAGGTATCCTCTGAATCCAAAGCTAAGTTGTGTTCAGAGTCTTGTGTTTCAGCATTTGCTTCCATTAGAGAAATTAATGTTGAGTTAATTAATGAAAAGTTGTCTTTAGAAAGGGTCATGACAAAGAATAAAATTGAATTTGAGAAAGCTTTGAATGAAAAAGAATCTGAAATTTACAAACTCAAGTGTCAATTGTCTGATGAAAAGGCTAGGGTGGAAGTCATGCTTGTAAAACACAATGATTTGAAACAAACACTTGCAGCAACCCAATTCGAATGTGCAAGATGGGTTGAATCTTGCAAGGGGTTTGAGTTGCTATTAAACAAGCAAACAGCATCAAATGTGAAGTTTGGTATTGGATACAATCACACTGCTCCTCCAATTGATTATACACCAAAAAATCTTAACTGTGAGTCTGAAGGAGACAGTGTATACCAATACACCAAATCGTCAGAAAAGTCTGATGCTGAAGAATCATTTGAAAGTAATTCAAGTGCCTGCAAATCTGAGTCTGAAACTATTGACATTGAAACTTATTCTTATTCTCTTGGATGTACAAATGTTATCCAGGATGAAACATGTCAGGATAGTGTTTTAATTGAGATTAACCCTGATGAAAAGGTTTCAAATGAACTAAATTTAAAACTGGTTAAGGTAGATGGGCATGGTACTGGAGAGAAAGATGCACGACTTCTGATAAGTCAGAATCACTCATCAGTAGTTGTAGAAAAAGCTGATGCCACAACTACTGATAAGTGGAAAAGGATTGACCGACAAGTGCTGAAGAATACCTCTTCAGAGGTTCTCAGCACATCAGCTGTTATCAGTTTGTCTACAAATACTGATGTTCCAAAAGTGCTGATGAACAAGAACTCAGTATCTAAGTCATCAGTACTTGTAGATAATCACAAGGGAAAGCAAAAGAGGGTGCCTTGTGATATTTGTAGGCTGTTTAATCATTCAACTGATGAATGCTGGTACAGAAAAGGTTCTAAATTCAACAAAATCAAGAATAAAAACAAGAACTTACTCAAAATGAAAAATGAATTTAGTTCAAAATTTGTACCTGAATCATCAGTTGTTTCAAAATCTGGAAAATCCTTACAAGGAAATACCTCCAGTAAATCCAAGAAAGGAAAAGGGATTGTTCCAGATTCAGGGAAACAACACTTGACAGCATCTCATTTGATTAAACACACTAAAATGATCCTACACAAAAATAAAAAATCAAGTTCTGATGTGTCTGATGAAATCAAAATTTTAACTCAAAATCATAATCAACTGATGCTAATGATGCAACAACTGATAGGAAAAGTCAATCTGGCAGAGGCATCTGTTGATTCATTTCATAAAAAGAAATCAAAGTCAAAAGTCAAATCAAAAATTTCTGATAAGAATGCTTCAAGTGTTGCTTCAACTGATAATGCTAGTTCTGTTTTTTCAAATGTTAACAGACCCAAAACCAAAATGGTTTGGGTCCAAAAGTCTAACTGAGTGTGTTGTTGTATGCAGGGTCCTTCCGCATGCCAAAGTAGCATCTGGTATGTTGATAGTGGAGGATCCATGCATATGACTGGGAGCAGATCTCTTCTTCATAACTATTTCACTGGAAGGAGAGGATTTGTGTCCTTTGGTAATGATGCTAAGGGGTATATCATAGGTAAAGGTGTAGTCACTAATGGTGAGATTAGGTTTGATGATGTTAATCATGTTGAGAATCTTAAATACAATCTGCTGAGTGTTAGTCAAATGTGTGATAAGGGTCATGTGTCTCTCTTCACTAAGCAAGATTGTAGGATTCTATCTTCTGATGTGATGCCTTTGATTAGCAAAGTGTTAGATGAGTACACACTTCTTAAGGCTAACAGAGTGGGAAAGGTTTATGCCTTTGATCTTTCTAAGAAAATCTTTGTCAAAGGTCATCCTTGTTTATTTTCTAAGTCCTCTTTCAAGGAATCTAATTTGTGGCATAGAAGATTAGGTCATGTAAACATCAAGAACATGAATCAATTGGTGAAACATGGTCTGGTTAGCGGTCTTCCTTTAAAGGATTTTAGCTGTGATGAAAACTGTTCTGCATGCTTGAAAGGAAAACAACACAAAGCATCTTTTCCTTCAATTGGGGATTCTAAATCCACTGGTTGCTTACAACTGTTGCACATGGATTTGTTTGGTCCAGTGCAGATAATGTCTATGGCAAAGAAGAAGTATTGTCTAGTTATTGTTGATGACTATTCAAAGTTTGTCTGGACCTTCTTCTTACACTCAAAAGGTGAGGTTGCCAAGGCTATTATCAATTTTGTGTTGTATGCTGAAAAGCAGTATTCTCTTTCTATCAAGTGTGTTAGGAGTGACAATGGCACTGAATTCAGAAATCATCTTCTTGATGAATTTTATCAGTCAAAGGGAATTCAGAGACAGTATAGCATTCCCAGATCTCCTGAACAGAATGGAGTGGTAGAAAGGAAGAATAGGACCCTGATTGAAGCAGCCAGAACAATGCTTGCTGATTCTGGTTTACCTCTCACATTCTGGGCAGAAGCTGTTAACACAGCTTGCTATGTGCAAAACAGAGTTTTGGTGAATCAAAGATGGTTGAAGACTCCATATGAAATCCTTCATTCTTTAACTCCTTTGATTTCCTTCTTCAGAGCTTTTGGGTGTCCTTGTTTCATTCTCAACACCAAAGATCAGCTTACCAAGTTTGATTCCAAAGTTGATGCAGGATACTTTGTTGGATATTCTTCAACATGCAAGGCATATAGAGTGTTCAATTGTAGAACAAAGACTGTAGAAGAAACTCTTCATGTCAAATTCAATGAATGTCCTAAAGATTCCATTCCTCAGAATCCTGCTGAGATGTTTGATCTGAATATCTTGCAACATGATTTTCATGTTGAGAATAGTGGTGTAGAAGATGCAGTTCTTCCAGCTAATCCACCACCAGCTTCTAATGCAACATCACACGGAATTTCAGATGATGAAGATGCAAGTACACATTTGTTCAGATTCAGTGACAATATATCAACTTCTACCAAATCTGATGCTCCTCCTGCTTCAGCAATCCCACTCAATACAAATGCTGATGAAATTCTGGAATCCTCTCAATCCTTTGAAATCCCAGCTGCTTTGTTTCCTGAATCATCTTCAACTGCAACATCTGATCCTCCATCAAACACTTGCACTGATCTTATTCCATATCAAGAACTGAAGGATCATCCTTTATCTCAAGTTCTTGGTGATATTTCAGCAGGTGTTTCAACTAGAAGTCAATTATCTAACTTTTGTCTTTATGCTCTCTTTGTCAGTCAACAAGAGCCAAAGAACTACCACATAGCACTTAGAGACATTGGCTGGGTGGAGGCAATGCAGTTGGAATTGTTGCAATTCAAGAAGCAACAAGTTTGGGAGCTAGTTTCTTTACCTCCAGGTAAGTGTGCAATAGGCACAAAATGGGTGTTTAGGAATAAAACAGATGAAAAAGGTCAAATCATTAAAAACAAAGCTAGACTGGTTGTACAGGGGTTCTGTCAGGAAGAAGGTATTGATTATGATGAAACTTTTGCCCCTGTAGCCAGATTAGAAGCAATTAGGCTGTTTTTAGCATATGCTGCCTTACATAAACTTAAAGTTTTTCAAATGGATGTCAAAAGTGCTTTCTTATATGGTAAAATAAAAGAGGAAGTGTATGTGTGTCAACCTCCAGGCTTTGAGGACAATAAACATCCTGATTGGGTGTACAAGCTTGATAAAGCTCTTTATGGGCTGAAACAAGCACCTAGAGCCTGGTATGACACATTATCCACTTTTCTTCTACAAAATAATTTCACTAGAGGCTCCATTGATCAAACTTTATTCATAAAGAATGTAGGCCAGCATAAGCTACTTGTTCAAATTTATGTTGATGACATTATATTTGCTTCATCTGACCCAAAGTTGTGTGATGATTTCACTAAGCTTATGACTACAAATTTTGAAATGAGTGCTATGGGGGAGTTACAGTTTTTCTTGGGTCTTCAAATCAAACAAAAACCTGATGGAATTTTCATTCACCAATCAAAATACACAAAAGAGCTTTTAAAGAAATTTGATTTGCAAAACTGTAAGCCATGTTCCAACCCCATGAGCACCACCACACAACTTGATGCAGATCTGAAAGGTACTTCAGTGGATGAAACTCTTTATAGATGTATGATTGGATCTTTAATGTATCTAACTGCATCTAGGCCAGACATTATGTTTGCCACATGTGTTTGTGCGAGATTTCAGGCTGCCCCCAAAGAGTCTCATTTGATTGCTGTGAAAAGAATTTTCAGATACTTGCAAGGTACTCAATTCCTGGGCATATGGTACTCCACTGGACAATCCTGCAAGCTGGTTGCTTTCTCAGATAGTGACTATGCAGGATGCAAACTCTCAAGAAAGTCTACTTCTGGTGGGTGTCAGTTTCTAGGAAATTGCTTGGTTTCTTGGCAAAGTAAGAAGCAAACCTCTGTAGCAACCTCCACTGCTGAAGCTGAGTACATTGCTGCTGCAAGTTGCACTTCCCAAATTCTCTGGCTTCAGTCTCAACTCCTGGACTATGGCATCAAAGAACTGAAGACACCATTGTTAATGGATAGTGCTTCAGCTCTTTGTATTGTCAAGAATCCAGTTCAGCATTCTAGGACTAAACACATTGAGATCAGACATCACTTTATAAGAGATTGTTTTGAAAAAGGTCTGATTGATCCCAAATTTGTTCCTAGTGCTGATGAGCTTGCTGACATTTTTACTAAGCCTTTAGACACATCCACTTTTCAAAATTTAGTTCTAAGGCTTGGTATGTTGCAACTTGAATAGGTTAGTGTTTAAATGAATAAAATGTTAAATATCCTTTTAAAATTCCAAAAATTTTTTTTCCTTTATCTTGACACATTTTGATATTTTCAGTACATACTGATACATATCAAAATTACTGATTCACGAACAGTTATGACCTTTTCTAATACTCTAAGTTACAAGTACTGATGAGTATTGATGTTCTAAGTACTGAAGGTCAAATATTGTTCACAAGTTCTGATGAACAAAATTTCTACAAAGTTCTGATGAACAACTTGTGTACAAGTTCTGATGAACACTTTGTTCACAAGTTCTGATGAACAAAATTTCCACAACGTCTGATGAACAAAATTTCTACAAAGTTCTGATGAACAACTTGTGTACAAGTTCTGATGAACACTTTGTTCACAAGTTCTGATGAACAAAATTTCCACAACGTCTGATGAACAACTGTTGAAAACACCTGATGAACAAAATTATCGACAACACCTGATGAGTAATTTTACTCTTCAGTTGTTTAAACCTCAGTTGTTTTCTCTATTTAACTCCACCTTCTTCAGTTGTTTCATTATCACTTTCTCAGAACTTTTCATCTTTTTCAAAACCTATTTTCCCTCTTTCATCTCTGCTTCCATGGCTGCTCTTACTTTGAAACCGCGTCACAATTCGATTGCCTACTTGACCAAATCTTCATTCTGGTCCAAGTTTGATGAAGCCGTGGATTTGATGAACTCCTCTCAATTCAAAACTGCTTTTCTCATCAATCCAACTCTGTATGTTGAATCCATTCATCAGTTTTGGATGAATGTTGAATTGATAAATGTTGGAACTGGAGTCATCTCTCTTCGCTCAACAGTCAATGGTCACAACGTGCATATCAGTCCCGCTGAGCTCAGGGATGTTCTTCAACTTGACGATGCCAACCTCGTCACTCAGTTCTCTAAAAGCGCCACTGACCTCTGTTTTACAAGTCATGAATACCAGGGCGACTTGAGTGACTCAACACTTTTCAAGAAGCACTTTAACGATCCAGAGCGTCTGATATTCCATATGATCAACATATGCCTGGCTCCGAAGTCTTCTTCATGGGATCAAATGTCATCTCGTTGGCAACAGGTATTGTACTCTATTCTCGAATCTCAAAAGCTGAATTTTTCTCAAATACTTTTTTCTGAATTAACTGAACATGCTGGTAAGCCTGTTTCATCTAGATGGTTACTCTATCCTCGTTTTATTATGGCCATCATAGAGAAACAGCTGCCACAAACAGGCCTTGTTGGTCAGGGGATCCCTGCTCCAGCAGTTTTGCTGGAAGTATATTCCCGACACAACTCTAACCTCACTTTAAAAGAGGCTGCCCGGAAGCTCAAACCCAAGCAAAGGGAACCCACAGCCTCATCCTCAAAATCCAAATCCAAAGTCCCCACTAAACCAAAGTCCACTAAGCCCAAAAAGGCTGCTCAGGGAAATGAGTCCCCTGAGTCTGCCCATGCCTCACCAAGGCATGAACTGACCACTGGTAGTAGTCAACCAGTGGTTCAACCGACTCAACCGGCTCAAACCGCCCAGGTTTCCTCTCTACAGGATCCTGGTGCAACCTTTGTAGGGGACACCACATTACTAGAACCTCTTTCAGTTGAAAAGGTTTCTATTGAAAAGCACCAATCTCCCCGGGTGCATTCTCCTTCAAACCCAATTCTTATGGAAACCACTCCAAATAGCCCAACTTTTGTTATTGCCAACATCCTGGATCAGTTGAACACTCCTTCTCCCTCCCAGACACCTATCAATACTGGAAAAAGCTCCAACATTGAGGGGGAGGAACAAAGTGTCTCTGATAACCCACAGGATCATGACTACCACCTCAGATCTCCTAGTGTGGAAAGAGAGATTCTGATATCTGACAAGGCTGCTACTTCATCACCTCCATCATTTGGAGTGATTGATAGTGGTAACATGGATAAGACCTTGTCAGAGGCAACAACCGATGAAGGGGTTAACCCTGAGGTTGGAAGTCCCCAGTACCAAGACAAAGGGGCACCTGAAACTGTTGAGCCACACTCAACTCAGGTAGATCCTGAGATTCTCAGGAGGTCAGATGATTTAGCTACGACTACTGATGACCAAATAACACTTGCTGAGGTTCTAAAGAAGAACCAAATCCTTGAGGCTGAGGTCTGTAGACTCAATGAGCTACTCACCAAAATGTCCAAGGACAAAAGTCCATCTTCCCCACTTACCCCACAGATGGCACCTTCTCATTCTGAAGGTCACCCAAACACTTCAACCACCAATATCCAATTTGACAAGCCACCAGCCACTGCTTCAGGCACTAATCCTTTGGGTTTTAGCCCCCCAGAGGCATTAGCTGCTGCCTTTCTACAAATCCTCCCTCTCATCACTCCAGTCCTAAAAACAATTATTATTCAAGCCCTTGATGAGAGGTTACCTTCCAAATCCCATATTCAGCAGATGGTTGATGAGGCTGTGACTGCCAGACTAGCCACTTTACATACTCCTTCTTCCCCTGCAGCCAAAAAGGGGGAGTTAGGTACTGAATCAGTCACTTCAGCTTCCAAAAGGCCAAGGTCTGAAGAGGTTGTTTCTGAAAGGTCTCCTGTTATTCAAGTAACTTATAAGAGACAGAGGAAGAATAAACCTGTTGAGGTTATCAACAGAGCTGATGTGGAAGCTGAGCAGGAAATGGTTGATAAAGAGATTGAAGCAAGTGCTGAACAAGTGGAAGCCACAACATCTGAAGTTCAAGTACAAGCTACAACTTCTGATGCACAAGACACTGAACTAGAGGGGGTTCAAATTCCAGAGGTTCAGACTCAGGTTGTTGAGGTAAGGGCTCCTCCAAAGAAGAGAAGGCAACTCAGAATTCAAGAAGAAGAAAGTTCTGATGAAGAAGACAGGTTGCCTATCTCTACAGTTATCAAGCCAAAAGTTCAAAAGCCTGCAACATCAACAACTGGGTTGGATCAAGCCATTCAAAAGAAGAAAGTAACTCTACCTGCCAAATATGTGCCTGAGAAGTCATTGGTTTTTGGTCAACAACCAAAAATCACACCTGAGGATAGGATGTTAGCAGTTAAAGTGAAACTTGAAGAAGAAGAAAATCAAAGGTTGCATGATGAGCAAATCCTAAAGTTGGTTGACAAAGATTATCCTCAGACATCAACCATTACTGCAATGAAGAAAGAAGCTCAAAGGTTGTATGCTCTGAGGTTCACATACCAGTATAGGAAGGAACAGATTAGAATGTGGCCTGATCCAAGAATAATTCACAGGATCCACAAGAGAGAGGCTCCAGCAGCTTATGCCAGAAGGATCAAAAGGGTATTAAGTGCTGAAATTATGCTGGGATCAGTACTTGATCCTTGGGAGATAATAAATGACTTCAAGAGTGTGTACAACTCAGGTTCAAAGGCTCCAAATTTCTTAGAAAACAAAATGATCAAGAAAGGATTGGTATACAAGAAACTTGAACATGTTCTGCAAGCTGAGCTTTATCTGTTTCTGGAAGGAAAGCATCCAGATGAGTTTGTCTACAGAGAGATAACTAAAGTAGAGCTGAATGATGGGACAACGGCCAGGTACTTGTCTGAGTATTATGGACCTGAGTCTTTCTTCGAAGGTGAACCTGAAAGACTGACTCCAGAAGAGAAGATGTTACTACTTGAAGCTTTTGTCAGGGAGTCTTTCAGGTTAGTATACAATCAATAGCTTCAATGAGAGGGGTTAATGCTCATAGTCCATTTCCCCAATGGAGTTCCCTCTCATATTTTGATTGTTAGAATTTTTTTTTTGGAAGCTGTTGGTTATCAGGCTTATACTTTAATTGGTCATTTTGATACTGATCTCAAAAGAAAAAGACATATCTTCCTGCCTGGGAATAAATAAGTGAGACCTTCAATAAGTTAGAGGTTTTTGGCTGCATTGGTTCAGGGGGAGTTTGTTGGACTAAAAGAACCAATGAGCCTGATCAGAAAAATCTCTAAGTCTCACAGCATTACAACAACTGAAGAAGAACACAAAGGCTGATATTCAAAGGTGCTGAAGTCACAAGATCTGAAGAGATGTACAACAGCTGAAGTGTAAGTCGTCAGATGTTGTAGTGTGTAGTTAGTCTTCAGTAGTTTTCTTTCAGTATTTGTAAAGTCTGATGAGTAGTTTACTCATCAGATGTTTTAGTATTTTGTACTTCAGTAGTTTCAGTATTTGTACTTCAGTAGTTTTGTTCTTCAGTAGTTGTAGAGTTTGTCTTCAGATGTTGAAGACATCCTCAGTAGTTTAGTTAATTTCAGTTGTTTTGTTTTGTCTGTTAGATGTCAACATCATGTGACATCATCAGACGTCACTGCCTTCTATATATAAGCAGTTGACACGATTGTAATGCAACGAAGTTAATGATCTGAATGAGATATTCCTTTTTACAGAAAACTTTCTCTCTCTATAACAAACTTGCGTTACTGTTTGATTGAAATCGTTCTTACTTTACTTATGCTAATTCTGTGTTGAATTCCGCTGCTATACTCTACTGATTTATCAATTGAGAACATCTGATCCTACAGCCATTATGTAGCAAGTTGGGCCTTGGGCCCAAATCCATGGGCCTTGGAATAGTTCTTGAACATTTGAGACTGGTGAGGCTTATTTGAAAGTGTGGGACATTGATTTGGACTAATGGAATACAAAGGCCTTGCCAAAAGTTACAAGGGCTAGAGTTCAAGTAGCCTTGTGGGCCTTGTTTTGGGCCTCTAAGGAATTTATCGGGCCCAAGGTGGGCCTTGGTAATATTTGTTGGGCCTAGTGTCATATAAGGCTGTAGGAATTGAGATTGGGCCAAGAATGGGCTGTTGGCCAAAGGATTAGCATGGTGGCCCCAAATTGAGGACATGGGCCTCAAAATAGGCCTTGAATTAGTTTTCTGTGGGCCTCGGGCTGATTTTGTTGGGCCCATTGTGATTTGTCTCAGGCCTTCACTAATATAACTCATAAGCCAAGTAGGGCCTTGCCAAATAGGGCTGGAACAATGATGGGCCTAAAGATTTGACTGTTGGCCTTAAATGGTGGCCTTGGGCCAAAATCTGTGGGCCAAAGGATGATTTTACTGGGCCCCTTGAATCCCATCAAGGCCTGTAGTAAAATAGAGCATGGGCCAACCTGGGCCTGGTTCATTTGGGCTGAAATCGATCGTGGGCCTATTTTGTCCTTGGTTACTTACTAAACATGGGCCAAACAAGGTTTTTGAGGTTATTTACTGGGCCTACTATAGTTTCTGGGCTGGAACAGTAGAGTTGGGCCGAGATATCATTGGGCCTAAATAGTATGAGGTTGGGCCTATCTTGGGCCATCCAGAACACATTTGGGCCTGATGTTGGGCCTATTGGGCCAACAAACCTAACCTTGAGCCACCTGGTGTCCTTGGTGCCTTGGGCAAGAAAGATGGAATGGCTTGCAAAGAAGTTATGAGGGCTGGGCTTATCAAAAGAAAACTATGGGATCATAAAGGGAATAATATGGCCGAATATGTCAAAGGGTTGGGCCAAGGTACTAAACTATTGGCCTTATAATCTGCCATCCTAGTGGCTTGTTGGGCCTTGAGCAAAGGTGGGTTGCAAAAATTGCATAGGCCACTATTGGGCCGCATGGTGGTCATAGGCCCATTGTACAAGCTTGGGCCTGATCAAAAGGAGTTGGATAAGTTCTTGGGCTGCATTAGTAACCTTAGGCCGACCCAATGTATTGTGGGCCGTCCAACAACTCTCTTGGGCCTAATGAGCAATCGAGTTTATGTTAAACAGGCTGCTGGGCCGATCTTATCAGTGGTGTTGTTGGGCCCAGTAACCACATTGGGCCTGTTGAACATTAACAGCCCAGTAACATTCTTGGTTTAGGGTTTCTGTCTAACTACTTTGTTTCAGTCGTGAATAGCTCAAAGGTTGAATGGTTTCACATAATGAGGTGAAGATGGCCGAAAGAGATGCATGGCTGGTTGTCGAATGAAGGTTGTTTCTGGCGTATGAAGACGAGCGAATGTGTAGGGGCGAATGGAAGTGGCGCATGAAGTCATTCGACAGATGGGTTTTCTCCTTCGGCCGAGAGAAAGGGGTGGTCATTCGACCCTATCCATTCGGCGAATGGACTGAAACCAGCGACTGAGACACTCGGCCAAAGGCCATTCGACCTTGGCCAGCCGAAAGTGTCGGCCATGGGTCATTCGGCCGACCCATTCGACCACTGTAGTCGTGCTCAGGTCACTGCAATGGGGCTTATACCCAAGATGATTTTGAGTGTTGATGAGTGTTAGACTAGTCCCCAGGGTGTAAGGCTCGAAGGTATAGGTCTAGGACCGGTTTTAAGATAGTGACCGATTATGGTGGATGAAAAACCCTATTTTTCGGAATATTCACAGCCTCCTAGCTCAATTTCTAGCGAGTTTTACCTTAGATCGGTTGTACTTTCGTGTAAAGGGTGATGAGAGCTTCAAGTAGGTTCAAGAATGGGGTGATTTGGTGAAGAAATGAGAGAGATATGGAGGAGAGAAGGTGAGAAATTGAGGGTTTTCTTCAAAACCGGGATTTTAGGTTTGGAGAGAGGTTGAAGATGATAGAAATGAGAGAAAACTCTCATTATTGAGTTTTTATACCCCGAGGGTGTTCGGGTTCGTTTTCGTTGCTCGGTTCGCATATTCGTTACGTTTCCGGAAAATTATGCGTAATTTAAATGGATTTAAATAAAAAGAGTTTAATTTAATTATTTTGATGAGTTTCAAAATTGTAAAATGTTATTTATTTTATTTTATTTAATTACTTTCGTTCGTGTCGTGTTTTCGTTTTCGTTTCGTCAGATCGCGTCACCTTCGCGCGTAATTCGTTCGAATCGTCACCCGAACGAATACGACGATGGTTTTGCTTTCTGACTTTTGTTTTCTACTTTTCAGTCATTATTTCAGAACTCTAAACTCACAGATATGTTTGTGTGAATCGTCACTCACGCAAACACACGGTCAGTTCGTTATTCTGAAATATCACTGTAATTGTGTTTAGATTGTGTTTCCTCACTGTCGGACTCAACTAAACATCCTGTTTTCACATTGTTCTTGTACTGACTTGTCGGTCATCTGATTCCTGTCAATTGTGGACATCAGATCGCAACCGATTTGTTTCTGAGTTTTGTTTGAGCATCGTTGTTTCTCGTGACTTGTTGTGTTAACTGTAATTAAGTTTTTACTTAATAAATGTAACAAATGTTTCCAAATGTACGTTGTACTTAATGTATTTAAGTTTATACGAAAATACGTACAACGATTTCTTGTATTTAAGATCTTGTTAATTCAAGTACTGTTTAAAATCGTATAAGTACACATTGTTACTGTAGAAAGTACACGTACCGTACGGACTTGCCGGACGTTCTGGTACTTGCTTATACAGTCTCCCCTTGTTAAAGAAATTTCGTCCCGAAATTTAAGAGTTGTTATCGGTTACAGAGTCTTCTTCAAATAGTTGGGGATACTTTAACTTCATGTGATCTTCACGTTCCCAAGTAAACTCGGGTCCGCGTCTTGAGTTCCAACGAACCTTTACAATGGGGATACGGCTTCGCCTCAGTTGTTTAACCTTGCGATCCATAATCTCTAAAGGTTCTTCGATAAAGTGCAACTGTTCATCAACTTGAATCTCTTCAAGTGGGATGACGAGTGATTCGTCAGCAAGGCATTTCTTTAAGTTTGTGACGTGAAACACGTCATGCACACCACTGAGTTCATCTGGTAAGCTCAATCTGTACGCCACAGGACCAATACGTTCGATGATCTCGAACGGTCCCACGTATCGTGGTGTTAGCTTGCCTTTCTTCGCGAATCGAACTACACCTTTCCAAGGGGAAACCTTTAACATGACACGATCACCCCCTTGGAATTCCAACGGCTTGCGCCGTTTATCAGCATAGCTCTTTTGTCTACTTCGCGTTGCTTGTAATCTTTGTTGTATTTGAGCTATCTTGTCTGTGGTCTCTTGTATAAGTTCTGGCCCAGTGATACGATTATCTCCTACTTCTGACCAACAGATCGGTGACCGACATTTTCGACCATAGAGAGCCTCGAACGGGGCACAACCGATGCTGCTGTGATAACTGTTGTTGTAGGAGAACTCAATTAGTGGCAAATGAGAATCCCAATTACCACCAAAATCTAGAACACAAGTTCTTAATATGTCCTCTAGGGTTTGAATTGTACGTTCGCTTTGGCCGTCTGTTCGTGAATGGTAAGCTGTACTCAGATTTAACTGTGTCCCTAGAGATTTCTGCAGTGATTGCCAGAACCTTGAAGTAAATCTGCGGTCTCTATCAGAAATAATTGACAATGGCACACCATAGCGTACCACTATCTCGTTGATGTACAATCTTGCCAGTTTATCCATCGTGAAGGTTTCACGCATCGGCAAGAAGTGAGCAGATTTTGTTAAACGATCGATGATCACCCAGATTGTGTCATGACCACTGGAAGTGCGGGGTAGCTTGGTAATGAAGTCCATAGCTATTTGTTCCCACTTCCAGAGTGGAATCTCAGGCTGTTCCGGTAAACCAGACGGTTTCTGGTGTTCCGCTTTTACTCTTGCACACGCAAGACATCTGCCGACGTATTCAGCTATGTCTTTCTTCATTCCCGGCCACCAATAAAATTTCTGTAAGTCTCAGTTTATTTTATCGGCGCCCGAATGTACTGATTATCTGGTTCGTGCGCTTTCTCAAAAGTAGGTCTTCTGGATTTACCTGTCGCCGAAATCACCATTTTGGTGGTAGGCATTTCATCCAGTTTATTTCAAATTGTCTTTCTGTTCTATCACCTGACACACTCCTTAAAGCTTTCATAAGTGACTCTGACAACTCTGAATCTTGATCGTCTGGTTAAGATTCTCACGTCACATGGTGAATTCTTAGGTTATTTGATATAACCGTATACATACTTCACCATTTGTTTAATCTGTTCTCAACTTTGAAAGTGGACTTATATATCGGGAAGGTCTACTTAAGATATGGTATTACTATTGGAATAAAGATAATGGTCTATCCCTTCTAAGTAATACTATACTCACTGTGAGGTGATGTATATTTATCTTACTTTTACCCGGAAGTCATGTGTCTTTCGGAACTCATTGTAACTGTTGTTCCAACTGTTACTTATTCTCATCCTAATTTCCAAATGAAAGAAATCAGGATAGGGTTGTCATTCCTTTAACAGCTCCAGAATATACCTGAGATGTCTTTCGCGTTCTGTCTTTCTATTAAAATGATTTAGTAAGTCATCCCTAACGATAATGATAAACTAATCCAGATACAGTTTGCATACTCAGTTCATGAAGCCCATGAAAATCATATATGCATTCTTCTATCCGAAAGGCATTATTGTAACTTGAAATGCCCATATTTCATTCGGAATGTTGTCTCTTGTCATATCCTCGTCTTGCACTCACAACTGGTTTCTCCTGATCCACTTATCTTGTTTTAAATAAGACTCAGCATTGACCTAACATTCATGCTTTACTAACGCCATTGAACCATAGTTCTCTAATTAAAGTAACTCAAAATTTTAAGAGGTTCAGGTGGAAGGTGGAAGCTGACACACTAACTTGGACATTTTGAACTCCTATGAGTTTTAGTGTTCTATTTAACCTAAGTTCTCTTCTTAAATACTGTATTTAAAATGTAATTGTGGATTTCTCTATCTTTATTTAATCTTTTAATGCTTACTTAACCTAAAGGTTCCTTAAGTTATTATTACGACTATCTTTTGACACTAACTTTGTTTACGACTATCATAATTTATTGTTTCTAAAATTACCACAGACCATGCAGTTCTAATTAATACACCAATAAATAACTTTACTGCACTAAGATGAAATTTGCATACCTATGGAGTCATCGGACTCCGAGTGTTCCCCAGGAGCTGGTAAAGCGAGTAGTTCCTCAGTGACTGCTGGGTCTGCTGGATGCATTTTCCTAGAGCAGTCCCTTGCGAAATGTCCATGCATTCCGCACGTGTAGCAGTTGTTGTTGTGTTGAGAGGAAGTAGAGGTGCTCGCTTTTTGTTTCTGTTCCCTGGTTAAATTTAACCGACACTTTTGAATCCAATGTTCGTATTTTCCACAAAACGTACATGATACACATGAGAGTTCAGCTCGATGATGGTGGTGACAAACTGAACAAAGGGGATCTTTTCCCGTAGAATGTACAGGACTTGTGGAAGATATCCTCACGGGGCAGTCCCGTGAAATGTGTTCGGATAATCCGCACACATAGCAATCCTTTCTGTATCGAGGAAGAGGATATGTAGTGTTTCCGGGATTCTGGTTATGAGTCGGGGGATTATTACAATCACGACTCCAGTGTCCCTTTTTCCCACAGTTCAGACAATGTTTGCACGGTTTGCCCTTAGCATGGTGTAGACCGCATGTGGTACATAAAGGAAATTTGTCAGCACGAAGCTTATGACCCTCTGACTCTGGAGCAACGGCCATCTGACGAAGAGGAATGGCTTCAGTGTAGATTACAAGGTCTCTTGATTCTTCAGGATGACACCTTTTTCGCTTCTTGCTTGACTCTCCTGTTTCCGATTTCTTCTGCTCTGTAGAAAGTAGTGGGAAGATTTTAGCAAACTCCTCACTATTCCTGATCCGGGCAATGATTCCAGGGAGAACTGCCATCAACTGTTCAGTGATCAAAGTTGCAAGTGCCTCGACTGCTGGGTCCGTCTCCTGCGAAGGTGGAGGCGGTGATGGTTGTCTTCTTGGTGACATTCTAATCATAACCAATAGAACATTGGTTAGTGCAATGATCGAATGCAGAAGACACAATGCACATAATTTCCTAATTCCTATGTTCTCTACATGTAGGGTCCCTAGGTTATAGTCTAGGCCAAACCGTTTAAATAAATGACCTATATTTCTCTATAACCATGGCTCTGATACCAATCTGTCACACCCCGAGCCGGCGGAATAGGATCGGTTGTCCCGTCGGGCGGAAGGTTCCCGGGGCGTGATATCGTGAGTGATAATCGGATTGATCAGATTGTTAAATGGCACATGATACATAAATGAGAAATGCTAAATATGATAGAATTACAAAGTTAAATTACATCAGTATTGTTTATAATTTAACAATGTAAATCTACTATTAACATCATAAGTTTCTATCTTGTATTTACACAAGATATACAAAATGATATGTGTAATGATGTCTTCAAAATATGCAGGTCCAAAATACTAAGTCTTCTATCTGAAGTCCTAGTCCAGAAGTAATGACTTCCTAATTGACCTGTTCGTCACCTGAGAAGTCATGCAAAAAGATCAAGTCAACACATGGTTGGTGAGTTCATATAGTTTTGTAACTTTGAAAATGTTTTGAACCCTTCTTTCGGTAAAGACCCTAACCTCATTAACACCACATGTATCATCCAGATCGGTATGCTTATATATAGGGCATACCCCTGGGTCAAGGCTACAACCCCGCCCAGACGACGTCCCACCACATACTAATCCGCATAGGACATTGATGTTAATGATAATTAAGCATTTTTACCTACCATACACTTTTAAACACCCATGATTCCTCTGTTCTCTGTTCCTGTAATTGCAATCATTTGAAATCTCTCTTGATTTCATATGTTCATCATACAAATATGATTAAAACAGCAATTGTAGAATTAGTTATAAATGCTTAATTTAAATAAATAAATAAACATTCAATAAAATCTAAGTCCTAATGATTGGGGCCTATGGTCAACTCGAGTAGACTAGTCTGTCAATCAAGGTACTTAGTAGTGAAGGAGAGCTGTAAATCTCATCAAACATGTGACCTATAATCAATCAGTCTAGCTAGGACATCTTTTGATATATAGGCTTTCATAGTTCTTTAGACCGTCCATAGTTCTTTAGTTCTTTAGTTCTTTGGCACATGTTATCTTTGAGCATTTCCCAGATTTCCCCTTAAAATAGTTCTTTGTACTTAGTTCTTTGAAATAGACCGTAAGTTCTTTGACATCTCACTCTTGGAAATAGTTCTTTGAAAATAGATCGTTAGTTCTTTGAGAATAGACCGTTAGTTCTTTGACATTACACACCCTTGAAATAGTTCTTTGAAAATAGACCGTTAGTTCTTTGACATCACACACCCTTGAAATAGTTCTTTGAAAATAGATCGTTAGTTCTTTGAAAATAGATCTTTGAAAATAGTTCTTTGTTTGAGGTCTTTAGTTCTTTGAAAATAGTTCTTTGAAAATAGATCTTTGATACATAACAGTTACCTAAACAGGAGTCTAAGATAACAGTTATTCATATAAACATATATAAATGCATTTAAGTAAACAATTTACATAAAACAGTTTACGCATGCTTCTCAGCCCCGCGTTTTAAAACAAAATGTTAGAAAAGGGGCAATGAACTCACCTTGTAGCTGTTGAGTTGACTTAGCTTAACAAAAGACTGCACGCGCTCTGTATTGTAATTTGGTTTGTTTTCACGTTCCTGTATTGATTTCACGTTGTTAAGACTCGCAAGTATAAGTTTTGTAGGGAATTGTGTGTGGATATATGTGTTAGCCCTAAAGTTGGCTAACACGCGTAAGACTTGGTCATGATTCCTGTTCGGTCCCATATGTGTGATTCAAGTTAATGACCTTATAAGTTATCATATTGTCATTAGTTATATGCCTTTTGCTTTGATGAAAGACTTAGTGCTTAGTTTCCAACTCGTCTTTGTTGACTTTGTACGTTTTGAACATTTATCGCATAATTATTGATTAATTAAGCAAACATTCTTTTGACATATCTTATTTTGATCTTATGAAATGTGGTGAACTCATGTGGGCTAAATCATGGCATATGGACCGAACATTGTGACCAAGTTACTTGTTGGGCCATTATGTAGCAAGTTGGGCCTTGGGCCCAAATCCATGGGCCTTGGAATAGTTCTTGAACATTTGAGACTGGTGAGGCTTATTTGAAAGTGTGGGACATTGATTTGGACTAATGGAATACAAAGGCCTTGCCAAAAGTTACAAGGGCTAGAGTTCAAGTAGCCTTGTGGGCCTTGTTTTGGGCCTCTAAGGAATTTATCGGGCCCAAGGTGGGCCTTGGTAATATTTGTTGGGCCTAGTGTCATATAAGGCTGTAGGAATTGAGATTGGGCCAAGAATGGGCTTTTGGCCAAAGGATTAGCATGGTGGCCCCAAATTGAGGACATGGGCCTCAAAATAGGCCTTGAATTAGTTTTCTGTGGGCCTCGGGCTGATTTTGTTGGGCCCATTGTGATTTGTCTCAGGCCTTCACTAATATAACTCATAAGCCAAGTAGGGCCTTGCCAAATAGGGCTGGAACAATGATGGGCCTAAAGATTTGACTGTTGGCCTTAAATGGTGGCCTTGGGCCAAAATCTGTGGGCCAAAGGATGATTTTACTGGGCCCCTTGAATCCCATCAAGGCCTGTAGTAAAATAGAGCATGGGCCAACCTGGGCCTGGTTCATTTGGGCTGAAATCGATCGTGGGCCTATTTTGTCCTTGGTTACTTACTAAACATGGGCCAAACAAGGTTTTTGAGGTTATTTACTGGGCCTACTATAGTTTCTGGGCTGGAACAGTAGAATTGGGCCGAGATATCATTGGGCCTAAATAGTATGAGGTTGGGCCTATCTTGGGCCATCCAGAACACATTTGGGCCTGATGTTGGGCCTATTGGGCCAACAAACCTAACCTTGAGACACCTGGTGTCCTTGGTGCCTTGGGCAAGAAAGATGGAATGGCTTGCAAAGAAGTTATGAGGGCTGGGCTTATCAAAAGAAAACTATGGGATCATAAAGGGAATAATATGGCCGAATATGTCAAAGGGTTGGGCCAAGGTACTAAACTATTGGCCTTATAATCTGCCATCCTAGTGGCTTGTTGGGCCTTGAGCAAAGGTGGGTTGCAAAAATTGCATAGGCCACTATTGGGCCGCATGGTGGTCATAGGCCCATTGTACAAGCTTGGGCCTGATCAAAAGGAGTTGGATAAGTTCTTGGGCTGCATTAGTAACCTTAGGCCGACCCAATGTATTGTGGGCCGTCCAACAACTCTCTTGGGCCTAATGAGCAATCGAGTTTATGTTAAACAGGCTGCTGGGCCGATCTTATCAGTGGTGTTGTTGGGCCCAGTAACCACATTGGGCCTGTTGAACATTAACAGCCCAGTAACATTCTTGGTTTAGGGTTTCTGTCTAACTACTTTGTTTCAGTCGTGAATAGCTCAAAGGTTGAATGGTTTCACATAATGAGGTGAAGATGGCCGAAAGAGATGCATGGCTGGTTGTCGAATGAAGGTTGTTTCTGGCGTATGAAGACGAGCGAATGTGTAGGGGCGAATGGAAGTGGCGCATGAAGTCATTCGACAGATGGGTTTTCTCCTTCGGCCGAGAGAAAGGGGTGGTCATTCGACCCTATCCATTCGGCGAATGGACTGAAACCAGCGACTGAGACACTCGGCCAAAGGCCATTCGACCTTGGCCAGCCGAAAGTGTCGGCCATGGGTCATTCGGCCGACCCATTCGACCACTGTAGTCGTGCTCAGGTCACTGCAATGGGGCTTATACCCAAGATGATTTTGAGTGTTGATGAGTGTTAGACTAGTCCCCAGGGTGTAAGGCTCGAAGGTATAGGTCTAGGACCGGTTTTAAGATAGTGACCGATTATGGTGGATGAAAAACCCTATTTTTCGGAATATTCACAGCCTCCTAGCTCAATTTCTAGCGAGTTTTACCTTAGATCGGTTGTACTTTCGTGTAAAGGGTGATGAGAGCTTCAAGTAGGTTCAAGAATGGGGTGATTTGGTGAAGAAATGAGAGAGATATGGAGGAGAGAAGGTGAGAAATTGAGGGTTTTCTTCAAAACCGGGATTTTAGGTTTGGAGAGAGGTTGAAGATGATAGAAATGAGAGAAAACTCTCATTATTGAGTTTTTATACCCCGAGGGTGTTCGGGTTCGTTTTCGTTGCTCGGTTCGCATATTCGTTACGTTTCCGGAAAATTACGCGTAATTTAAATGGATTTAAATAAAAAGAGTTTAATTTAATTATTTTGATGAGTTTCAAAATTGTAAAATGTTATTTATTTTATTTTATTTAATTACTTTCGTTCGTGTCGTGTTTTCGTTTTCGTTTCGTCAGATCGCGTCACCTTCGCGCGTAATTCGTTCGAATCGTCACCCGAACGAATACGACGATGGTTTTGCTTTCTGACTTTTGTTTTCTACTTTTCAGTCATTATTTCAGAACTCTAAACTCACAGATATGTTTGTGTGAATCGTCACTCACGCAAACACACAGTCAGTTCGTTATTCTGAAATATCACTGTAATTGTGTTTAGATTGTGTTTCCTCACTGTCGGACTCAAATAAACATCATGTTTTCACATTGTTCTTGTACTGACTTGTCGGTCATCTGATTCCTGTCAATTGTGGACATCAGATCGCAACCGATTTGTTTCTGAGTTTTGTTTGAGCATCGTTGTTTCTCGTGACTTGTTGTGTTAACTGTAATTAAGTTTTTACTTAATAAATGTAACAAATGTTTCCAAATGTACGTTGTACTTAATGTATTTAAGTTTATACGAAAATACGTACAACGATTTCTTGTATTTAAGATCTTGTTAATTCAAGTACTGTTTAAAATCGTATAAGTACACATAGTTACTGTAGAAAGTACGACGTTCTGGTACTTGCTGTTACACTCGACTCAGTATGGTGTCCCATGGTGATGATATGCAAGTGAGTTTCCAGGTTTAAGGGTCGAATAAGTGGAGGTGGAACCGGTTAGGCGATGTGTTTAACAAAGAGGTGGAAAACCCTAGTTTTCGAAATTTTAGCAGCCTCGTACCTCAGTTTTGAGTGGGTTTAACCTCCGATCTGTTGTACTTTCGTGTAGAGGGGAATGAGAGCTTCAAGTAGGTTCAAGAATGGATGAATTTGGTGAAGAAATGAAAAAGTTATGGAGGAGAGAAGATCTTTGGTGGCTAGGGTTTTCAAAACCGGGTTTGGGATCTTTGGGGAAGAAGATGAAGTGGGAAATGAGGGATTTTGACTCATTTAAGTGTATTTATACCCCGAGGGTGTTCGGGTTCGTTTTCGTTGCTCGGTTCGCGTTTTCGTTACGTTTCCGGAAAATTACGCGTAATTTAAATTGAATTAAATAAAAAGGAGTTAATTTAATTATTTTGATGAGTTTCAAAATTGTAAAATGTTATTTATTCTATTTTATTAAATTATTTTCGTTCGTGTCGTGTTTTCGTTTTCGTTTCGTCAGATCGCGTCACCTTCGCGCGTAATTCGTTCGAATCGTCACCCGAACGAATACGACGATGGTTTTGCTTTCTGACTTTTGTTTTCTACTTTCCAGTCATTATTTCAGAACTCTAAACTCACAGATATGTTTGTGTGAATCGTCACCCACGCGAACACACTGTCAGTTCGTTATTCTGAAATAACACTTCATTTTGTTTTAATTGTGTTTCCTCACTGTCGGACTCAACTATACATCCTGTTTTCACATTGTTCTTGTACTGATTCGTCGGCCATCTGATTCCTGTCATCTGCGGACATCAGATCGCAACCGATATGTTTCTGAATATTGTTTGAATACCGTTGTTTCTCATGATTTGTTGTGTTAACTGTAATTAAGTTTTCACTTAATAAACACAACTAATGTTTCAACTGTACGTTGTACTTAATGTATTTAAGTTTATACGAAAATACGTACAACGATTTCTTGTATTTAGGATTCTGTTAATACAAGTACTGTTTAAAATCACGTATGTACACATAGTATAAAGTGAAAGTACACATACCGTTCGAAGTTGCCGGACGATCTGGTACTTGCTGTTACAGTATGAAAACAAAGTGAATTCAGGAACAATGTGAAAACAAGAAAGTTTAGTTGAGTCCGTCAGCGAGGAAATACAATACAACACATAAGCTTAGTATCTTTTCAGAATAACGAACTGACAGTGTGTTTGCATGGGTGACGATTCACACAAATATATGTGTGAGTTTAACGTTCTGAAATGATGACTGAAAAGTAGAAAACAAAAATCAGGAAGTGAAACCATCATCGTGTTCGTTCGGGTGACGATTCGAACGAATACGCGCGAAGGTAACGCGATCCGACGAAACCTTTAAAATAAACGTATACGATGAAACAAATTAAGAAAAATGAATTTAAAATATTTACTAGGAATAACCACTTTCCTAATATTCCATTAAAACCATTTTACGTGCCGGAAACCCAACGAAAATGAAAACCGAACAAACGAAAATGAACCCGAACAACCGCGTGGTATAAAACCCCATTTCAAGAAATTAATCACATTTAATTTCATCACCTACCTCTCTCTCTCTCTCTAGAAATCGGATTTCCTCTCTCTCTAAAAATTCAACACAAAATCCTCTAGATCTTCCTCATTTCTTGATGAAAACATGCATTCTTGGTGTCTAGATGAAGCTTTCATCATCCTTCACTTGAAATTACAACGGATCTGGAACAAACACCAACCAAAACCGAGGTATATGAGCTTCAAGTGGCGAAAACTAGGGTTTTGAAACCCTTTGTTTGACTCCATGATCTAACCGGCTCTAAGCTTATCCTACATGAACACTACACCTTAGAAACCAGTCGAGAGTGAGAAGAAATGATTGGGAGAGCTGGGATGAAACATGATAATGTAGTACAACATATCGATTATACTATGATTTAGATAATATTGTTTGACTTTATTATCGCTTATCATTGTATGCATGCTTGTATGATCACAACGTAACTGAGATAACTAGGATGAAACATGATAATGTAGTTTCATGAATCATCAACACTACAGAATAATGCTAGTTATAAGATTATATCTTATAACATTTTATTATTCTTACATGTACGAACAATGAGATAATCACAAGGTAACATGCTGATAATGACAACAACTAACAAGAATGATATGAAGATAACATATCTTCACAATATCATTCACCACCGGAGTTAGTTAAGTGTAATGAGACAAGTTCTTATAACACTATGCTTACAACTCGGTGCAGACTATGGAGTAACATTAAACAAACACCAATGACAACAGGAATGATGATCATGTCCACATGACTTCATGACATCATTCACCACCCAAATTAACTAAGTGTAGTAAGACTAGTTTTTACAACACTGTAGTTACAACCGGGTGAAGGCTATGGGATACCAAGAATGATAATCATGATAACGTAACTTCATGATAACAATATCATTCATACAACAACTTACATTGTATAAGAAGACAAGTTCTTATATAACTTTGTTAAAAACTACGAGAACGCATAACACTGAGAACAAATAACATTGGTGAACACAACAACAATTGATTACTATTAAACTGTTTGTATTATATCACATCAATCGTGTGCCGTGTATTCAAGTTTAACATTGTAAGTCCCTCATACTTGAATCATTTACTAGTTAGTTTGACATGACTAAATCGACGATAGCATAGTGGTACCATAGGTTTGACAAACCTACGGCGGGTAGGGCCGGTATGTTGATCGTATTATCATATGGCCGGTGACAGGGTGTCTCGTAAGCGACACATGGTGATGTTAGTCTACAGTGATAATTGTAATTAATCCTTCGATTCCATTGACTAGTAGACTGAGGAATTGATTTTCTCTCATGTCACATTACTGGTAGTAGTTTCGTTGAAGGCTATGAGAACATCAAAGTGGTAGAGGTAAATCAGATGCATTGTGATATGATTACGTGAGGATCACAATGGATTCCTTTTAGGCTCTATGCACTTCAAGCGAAGAACATATGTCAATTGGTTAACTAACACTTCTATTATTAGTAGTGACTGACAGTTAACCTCACAAGCGAGAGAATAATAACAAGGATAAGATTAAATTAATCTATTCTCCTTAAACCTTGAGGGTTTATCAACACTTCGGTTTGATAACTAAACACCTCTTACTATATTATTCAACATATCACACACAGGGTGATGAACATGATCTATGGGTGAACATCAAACGGGTTGAACACATGTGAGACGAAAATGGGTATCTATAGTTGTATTGCAAGTGGTGTGGAGTTCTATCAGGTATGTGATGGGATGTCGGCTGGGGCTTGTTCCCCTACGTATGCCCTGTATATAAGCATATCTAATAGGATGAAATACTACTTGTCAATATAACTATGGAGAGGCCATTGTGTGAGACGAATGAATCAAACATTAACAACACCCTTTTATGACATTGTGACTGTGAATACGAACAAATCAATGTTTTCAATTACTAAACTTATGAACTCACCAACGTAGTGTTGACTTTTTTTAATTGCATGTTTTCCCAGGTGACGAACAGGTTTTGTCACCAGCATTCAGGGATTAAGCTAGTAGACTTTTGTAAGACCTAGCTTCATTTTGTGTTGAGCATACTTTTGAATGACAAAACAGTGAATCATCTTTTGTAGATCTTGTACAGTTACAAGATATAAAACTCAATGATTCTTTTGGATAGATTTACTTAGTTAAATTATGAATGTAATATTGTAATTTAATTTTGTAATTCTATATCATTGTCATGTTAGCATTTCTCATTTATATATCATGTGCTATGCAAACAATCTAATCATTTTGATTATCAAACGATATCATGCCCCGAGAACCTTCCGCCCGACTGGAAAGTCGATACAGCCCGCCGGCTCTGGGTGTGACAATCCTCATCCAGTTGGTGAGCTAACCCCTTAATTCTATCACGTTTCCAAATCTCCTCCTTTAAAGCTTCCGTTTGAGCAGCTTTAATGTCACACCCCGAGCCGGCGGGGTAGGATCGGGTTCCCCCGACGGGCGGAAGGTTCCCGGGGCGCGATATCGGGAGTGATAATCGAAAGTGATCAGATTGTTTACATTGCACATGATATAAATGAGAAATGCTAAATAAAATAGAATTACAAAGTTAAATTACATCAGTATTGTTTATAATTTAACAATGTAAATCTATTGTAAACATCATAAAATACTATCTTGTATTTACACAAGATATACAAAATAAATTGTATAATGATGTCTTCAAAAGTATGCAGGTCCAAAATACTAAGTCTTCTATCTGAAGTCCTAGTCCAAAAGAAATGACTTCCTAATTGACCTGTTCGTCACCTGAGAAGTCATGCAAAAATAAAGGTCAACACATGGTTGGTGAGTTCATATAGTTTAGTATTTGAAAATGATTTGAAAATGATTTGAACATGATTTGAAAATGATTTGAAAACCTCCTTTGGTAAAGACCCTAACCTCACTAACTCCACATGTATCATCCAGATCGGTATGCTTATGTATAGGGCATACCCCTGAGTCGAGGCTACAACCCCGCCCAGACGCCATCCCACCACATACTAATCCGCATAGGACATTGTTGTTAATGATAATTAGGCATTTTTACCCTACCATTTACCCATAACTCTTCTGTTTGTCGTCCCTGTAATTACAATCATTTGAAATCCACTGTTGATTCCATATGTTCATCACACAATATGATCAACCACACAATTGTATAAACAGTTATAAATGCTTAATTAAACAAGTAAATAAACATTTAATAAAATCTAAGTCCTTATGATTGGGGCCTATGGTCATACTCGAGTAGACTAGTCTGTCAATCTAGGTACTTAGTAGTTAGGGAAACTGTAAATATCCTCAAACATACGACCTACAAGTCAAACGGTCTAGCTAGGACTTCTTGAAATGCAGGATTTTATGTTTCGTCAATGTTTTTGGCGTATGCTATCTCTGATATTTCCCAGACTTTCCCTTAAAAATGATTTAATGATCGTCTGATTCTGTCACAAGATGTACTTGATGTGTTGATCATAGAATACAAGATTCATTGATCGGTTGTACACTTGATTCATTGTTCAACAAACACTTGGTTTGTAGAACATTGAATGTTGTCTTTGCAAAGATTGTTTTATTGATGTCTTGATGTCCCACACTTGTTTTGTCAAAATGTTTGATTTGATTCCTTGAATTCACCCACTTGATTTGTCAAAATGTTTGTTTTGATCCCTTGAATTCACCCACTTGTTTTGTCAAAATGTCTAGTTTGATTTGTTTGAAATGTTTTGACTTATTGAAAAGTTTAGTTTAACTTGATTATTCACTTAATATATAAGTAAATCAGTTAATAACCTGCATAAAATCTTCCTAGACATGATCTAGGATAACATTTATATATATGTAAAACATATAATTTAAAAGCATTCAAGTAAACAATTTAAATAAACAGTTTACGCATGCTTCTCAGCCCCGCGTTTTAAAACAAAATGTTAGAAAAGGGGCAATGAACTCACCTGTGCTGCTATGTAATTTGATCTAACACAAAATGCGCGCTCCTGTATGTAAGCTAAGTTTCTTCGGTTCCTGAGTTATTTTATAAGAATTCGAATATAATAAGTACGCGTAGTAGTCGTTGTGTCTAAGGTTTAAGTCTTGTTGTGTGTGCAACTAAGTGTCTTAGTGCTAAATGTATCTATGATCTAAACTATCTTAATTACCCTTCTTATGATCCCAATTCCCATGATTAGTTATAGTAACTTACTTTTAAATTTTAGAAAATTTCGGCAGAGTTTCCTTTGTTTTTAAAACAATTCCAGACAATTAAATCGTCTATTTATAACAAAGTCCCAATTCAATCAATCCAAACCATATCTAAATTAAAGCATTACCATAAATCTTTTATAACCAATTTAACCAAAGAATACAATGCCATTTATATAATTCACATTTCAAATTAATTTAAAACTTTAGAAATTATTAAACCAACTTTTACAATTTTTATAACATCATCATTGTTTATAAACATCATTCTTTGAACTTAATCACATCTAATGTACAACGGGCTTTGTTAAACCCCATTGGGCCACTTTGGCCAAATCGAATGTCTTTGGTTTCCAGTTACTTAACCAACTTGTGTTGTTGATTCTCATGAACTTGTAACCACTTTACCATAGTTGTTAAACTATCTTGCATGGTTAACATTTAGTGCTAGACATGCGTGTATGATTAAGGTTTCCTCCTTACTCATGCACACACGCATGTGTCTATATATGTATTTGATCCGCTTATACTCATGAATGAAATTTAACCCATCAATCCGTATGAAATACCTAGGTTATCAATCAACTAATCACTTGTGTTATTCATACCAGTTCTATTGATCCTAGATCCACATCGACTCAATTTAAACGACTTTTAGGTTTTGCATGAGATCCAGGGCAGCGAACCTTTTTAAGAAAACACCTAAGGTTCGGCTGGTTCTAGTATCACGAGGTTCGACTAAGATGGCATCATGTGGGGTTCGTGACACTGATGGTTCGGCTGAATAGGGTTCGGCCTTAACATAAAGGTTCGTTTGCCCATGGTTTGTCACCCTATGGTTCGGTTAGCAAGTAAAGGTTCGCCATGCATGCAGGTTCGTCTTCTAGGGTTCGTCCATGGAGGGTTCGTGGGTAATAGGTTCGGTGATCAGTCGGGAGCAGGGTTCGTTGCAGGGGTTAGGTGCAGGTAACAGGTTCGTTTAGCAGAAAAGAGCAGGGTTCGTTGCAGGAGTAAGGGTTCGTCATCACCATGAAGGTTCGGCCAAGTATTTGTGGGTTCGGCCGAGATATTCTTCCACAAACCTGCAACTTTTATGAGTCTTAATCTTCCTCATATCAAGCTCCAACCTGTTACAATCTTATTCCTAAAACCACCTAGACGTGCAAGGTAACTTAACTCAAGTGTTTCAAACGTTTTATAACAGATTACCACAAATGATCAAATGGGTCGTGACTTTCACTAAAACCGAAAATAATTGTGAAGATTTACCTCAAATTTGATGGAGAAAACTTGGATCCTTTGTACTTTCTCGTTCTACTTGACGTGGGGATCGTTTTGGCACCGGCTATGCTTGAAATAATGAAGATTCGAGATAGATCTCCTAGTGAGAAGATGGAGGAAAACTCTTTCTAGAGAGAGAAAGAGGCTAGACGAAAATGATGAGGGTGAGGAGGTAGATGGTGGTGGGTGGAGCCTTAATGGCTCATTAAATGTTTAGGAAAATACCCGTTCGCTCGGTCTCGTTCGGTTTCGCGTAACATATCGGATCGTGTAGTTTTCGCGACGAAACGATACTATTATAAAATTAGAAATCTTTTAATTATACAGGGTTGTGATTCCTAATAAATTAACTAATATCTTCTTATTTATTAAAAATTTAAAACAAAATTAACTGTTCAAATCGAAATGTACAGTCGTCGCGCGTATTCGTTCGAATCGTCACCCGTACGAACACGACGATAACTATACTTTTCAATCTTGTTTTCTAATTATAGAATATCATTCAGAACGTTAAACTTTCAGATATATTCGTACAGATCGTCACCTATACGAATAACCCGTCAATTTAGCATTCACAAAAACAATATTCATGTGTTTGTTCTGTAAGACCTCACATACGTTTATACATAATAAATCCTAAACAAACAATCATAGGATAGTTCTGTATTGTCAAATATTTATCTGACTCAAGAACCATTGTTCTGAACTGTGTTCCTGTTAAATGTGTCTGAAACTGTTCTATGACAACTCACCATGATAATGATAAATGCTATGAATATGAAAATTACTGAAATGTGTATGATTCATACCTGTTTTACTGATCATGTACTGTAGAGATCACTATTCCGGTGGCGGTTCCGGCACTGATGTTACAGTCTCCCCTTGTTAGAGAAATTTCGTCCCGAAATTTAAGTGTTGTTATCAGGTACAGCTTCCTTTTCAAATAGTTGGGGATACTTTAACTTCATGTGATCTTCACGTTCCCAAGTGAACTCGGGCCCGCGTCTTGAATTCCATCGAACCTTTACAATAGGAATACGGCTTCGCCTCAGTTGTTTAACCTTGCGATCCATAATCTCTAAAGGTTCTTCAATGAAATGCAACTGTTCATCGACTTGAATCTCTTCGATTGGAATGACGAGAGACTCGTCAGTAAGGCATTTCTTTAGGTTTGAGACGTGAAACACGTCATGCACACTGCTGAGTTCATCTGGTAATCTCAGTCGATAAGCTACAGGACCTATACGTTCGATGATCTCGAACGGTCCCACGTATCGTGGTGCTAATTTACCCTTCTTTCCAAAGCGTACCACGCCTTTCCATGGGGATACCTTTAACATTACTCGATCTCCCACTTGGAATTCCAACGGCTTGCGCCGTTTGTCGGCGTAGCTCTTTTGTCTGCTCCTTGTTGCTTGTAGTCTTCTTTGAATCTGAGCTATTTTGTCAGTGGTTTCTTGAATTAGTTCTAGCCCAGTTATTCGGTTATCTCCAATTTCAGTCCAACAGATCGATGATCGGCATTTCCGGCCATAAAGAGCCTCGAATGGTGCACATCCGATACTGCTGTGGTAACTGTTATTGTAGGAGAACTCAATCAGTGGCAAATGGGAATCCCAATTCCCACCGAAGTCTAGAACACAGGTTCTCAACATGTCCTCTAGGGTTTGGATAGTACGTTCGCTTTGGCCATCCGTTTGTGGGTGGTAAGCTGTACTCAGATTCAACTGTGTCCCTAGAGATTTCTGTAATGATTGCCAGAACCTTGATGTGAATCTGCTATCTCGATCAGAAATAATAGACAATGGCACACCGTGGCGTACCACTATCTCGTTGATGTATAATTTTGCCAGTTTATCCATGGCGAAGTTCTCACGCATGGGCAAGAAATGAGCAGATTTGGTTAGACGATCAATGATCACCCAAATTGTATCATGACCGCTGGAAGTGCGGGGTAGCTTGGTAATGAAATCCATAGCTATTTGTTCCCACTTCCAGAGCGGAATCTCAGGCTGTTCCAATAGACCGGACGGTCTTTGGTGTTCCGCCTTTACCTTCGCACACGTTAGACATTGACCGACGTATTCGGTTATGTCCTTCTTCATTCCAGGCCACCAATAAAATCCACGCAAGTCTTGGTACATCTTATCAGCACCTGGATGAACGGAGTATTTAGTCTTGTGTGCTTCATCGAAGATAAGTTTTCTCAATTCATCTACCGCAGGGATCCATATACGTTCCTTGTAGTAGATTATACCATCAGACTTTGTGTCAAACTGTTTCTCTACTCCGCAATCAAGTTCCTTCTTCAGATTTCCTCGGTCTAATGCTTCTTGTTGTGCTCGAATAATCTTGTCACTTAAACTGGTCTGCACGGTTATCCCCATTGCTCTAACACGTAGGGGTTTGACCCGTTCCTTCCGGCTCAAGGCATCGGCTACAACGTTCGCCTTTCCCGGATGGTATTTGATCACACAATCATAATCATTCAGAAGTTCAACCCAACGGCGCTGTCGCATGTTAAGCTCCTTCTGATCAAAGATGTGCTGCAGACTTTTGTGATCAATGAATATGGTACACTTGGTGCCATATAAGTAATGTCTCCAAATCTTCAAGGCGAAGATTACTGCTCCCAGTTCAAGATCATGAGTAGTGTAGTTCTTCTCATGAACCTTTAACTGTCTTGATGCATAAGCTATGACTTTATCCCGTTGCATTAACACACAACCGAGTCCCTGATGGGAAGCATCACAGTATACAACAAAATCATCACAGCCTTCTGGGAGAGATAGAATTGGAGCATCACATAATTTCTGTTTCAAGGTCTGAAAAGCATCTTCTTGTTTCTGCTCCCAGACAAACGGTTCACTTTTCTGAGTTAGCTTAGTGAGAGGCAAAGCTATATTAGAAAAGTTTGAGATAAACCTTCTGTAATAACCCGCCAATCCCAGAAAAGACCGTATCTCCGTCGGCGTCTTCGGAGTGTCCCAATTCTTTATCGCTTCAATCTTGGCAGGGTCTACATGAATTCCCTCGCTGTTGACCACATGACCCAGAAATTGAACTTCTCTTAGCCAAAACTCACATTTGGAGAATTTGGCATAGAGTTTCTCTTCTTTCAACAGCTCCAATATCTTTCTAATGTGTTGCTCATGTTCTGTTTTGGTCTTGGAATAAATCAGTATGTCATCAATAAAGACAATGACAAACTGATCCAAGTACGGCTTGCACACTCGGTTCATGAGATCCATGAAAACCGCTGGTGCATTTGTCAATCCGAAGGGCATCACCATAAATTCATAATGCCCATACCTTGTTCGGAAGGCCGTTTTCGGTATGTCTTCATCTTGAACTCTCAACTGATGATATCCGGACCGCAAATCAATCTTGGAGAAGTATTGAGCTCCTTGCAGTTGGTCAAACAAATCATCAATCCTCGGTAATGGATACCGATTCTTGATGGTTAGTTTGTTCAGTTCACGGTAATCTATGCACATTCTGAACGACCCGTCTTTCTTTTTCACGAACAAGACCGGAGCTCCCCAAGGTGAGTAGCTCGGTCTGATGAAACCCTTGTCAAGTAGCTCCTGTAACTGATTAGACAATTCCTGCATCTCTGAAGGTGCTAACCTGTAAGGAGATTTAGCAACAGGAGTTGCTCCAGGAATTAAGTCAATACGAAATTCTACCGGTCGCGTAGGTGGCAAACCAGGTAGGTCTTCGGGGAATACTTCAGGATATTCTTTCACTACTGGTACATCTTGAATCTTCTTCTTGTCTTTCTCTTTTTCCACCACATGAGCCAGGAATGCTATGCACCGCTTCTGTAGACACTTACGCGCCTTTATGCAAGAAATGATTTTGACACTTCGCTTTGCTTGATCCCCTTTAACTTCCAATACACGATCACTCGGCAATGGAATTCGAAGCAGCTTCTCAGAACAGATGACTTCCACTCGGTTAGATGAAAGCCAATCCATTCCAACAATGATGTCAAAACTACCCAGCTCCATCGGTATCAAATCGATGGTAAATGTAAAATCATTTAGTGTCAATGGGCAGTTCCTATAAACTGTACAAACTGTGATCTGTTTCCCGTTAGCTACTTCTATAATGTAAGGGGAGTCTAACTGTTCCTCTATGGAATCTAGTTGGCATGCAAAGTCGGTAGAGATAAAACTCTGATCCGCACCAGTATCAAATAAGACAGATGCATAAAAGTCATGTAAGAGAAACGTACCAGTGACCACATTTGGGTCCTGGCGTGCAGCTGGTGCTCCGATAGCAAAGGCTCGTCCACGGGGTGCTTGAACTGCTGGTTGAGCCTTCTTTGGGCAGTTCTTCGCAAAGTGGCCTTGTTCGCCACAATTATAGCATCCACCATTGTTCTGATTTGCTGGTGGTGGAAGAGTCAAAGCAGCATTGTTGACTGCTTGGTTAGGTGTCTTCCTACAGTATTGGACCCAATGGCCCTTTCTTCCACATCCCGTGCAATGCTTGCAGGGAGTGTCAGCAGTGTGGTGATACTGACACTTGGCACACAGATGATATGTGCCAGTGTAGGGTTTGCGGTTGGGGTTTTGTGGTGTTGCTGCTATTTGTTGTAGAGGTGTGGCCACCGCGTAGTTCTTGATGGTCTTCTGTTTCTTCTTTTGATGGTGGTGGGGTTTCTTGGAAGACTCAGCTTTGTTCTTACTGGGTTCAGCCTCCTTCTTTAGAACTCCAGAGGCTACCATGAGGTCAGTGAGTTTTCCAGACAGTCTCACTGCAGATTCAACAGTAGTAGGGTTGGCTGAAACAACCATGCCCTGAATGCAGGCGGGAAGTCCACCCACATAACGGTCTATCCTTTTCTCCAGAGTTGGTACCATATCTGGTACCAAAGCAACTAACTCATGGTAACGAGTAGTGTACCCCATGTGATCAGCCCCCTTCATCACATGGTTGGATAGTTCAACCTCCAACTTCTGCAGCTCATTCTTGGGACAGAATTCTGTTCTCAGCAGTGTCTTGAAGTCTTCCCATGACATTGCCATGGCTTTTTCTCTTCCCCGGGCATTGATCTGACCGTTCCACCAGGTCAGAGCCCGTTTGTTGAATGTTCCCGCTGAGTAACGGACCTTGTGGTGTTCGGGGCAGCTACAAAGATCCAATGTTGCCTCAATCTTTTCAATCCATTGGATTAATCCAACGGCGCCTTCAGACCCACTAAAACTGGGTGGTTTACATCCTACGAAGGACTTGTAGGAGTAATGAGATGAATCTCCAGTATTTCCACTGGCTTCTCCTGATGTGTTGCCAGTGTTGAGGATCTCATTACGAAGACGAAGGAACATCTCCGGTATTGCTTCTTTCATCTGATTTATCATCTGGCTACTCAATAACGTCGCCAGAGCGATAGTAGCAGGATCCATGGTCGGTGCTGTGCCCGAACCAGATGCTTGAGTAATCAATGGAGGAGGGGGAGGAGGAGGTGGAGGAGGTGGTGGTGGAGAGTCATTCGGAGACGGTGTGGAGGAGTGTGGAGCCAAGTCTTGTGGTGGTAGCTGTATCAAAGGAGGTTGTCTTCGTGGAGGCATTCTGATCATAACCAATTAAGTCATCGGTTAGTGCAATGATCGAATACAGAAGACAATATGCAAATAAGTCTTAAGTCCTACGTTCTCTACATGCAGGGTCCCTAGGTTATAGTCTAGGCCAAACCATTTAAATAAGTGACCTATATTTCTCTATAACCATGGCTCTGATACCAATCTGTCACACCCCGAGCCGGCGGGGTAGGATCGGGTTCCCCCGACGGGCGGAAGGTTCCCGGGGCGCGATATCGGGAGTGATAATCGAAAGTGATCAGATTGTTTACATTGCACATGATATAAATGAGAAATGCTAAGTAAAATAGAATTACAAAGTTAAATTACATCAGTATTGTTTATAATTTAACAATGTAAATCTATTGTAAACATCATAAAATACTATCTTGTATTTACACAAGATATACAAAATAAATTGTATAATGATGTCTTCAAAAGTATGCAGGTCCAAAATACTAAGTCTTCTATCTGAAGTCCTAGTCCAAAAGAAATGACTTCCTAATTGACCTGTTCGTCACCTGAGAAGTCATGCAAAAATAAAGGTCAACACATGGTTGGTGAGTTCATATAGTTTAGTATTTGAAAATGATTTGAAAATGATTTGAAAATGATTTGAACATGATTTGAAAATGATTTGAAAACCTCCTTTGGTAAAGACCCTAACCTCACTAACTCCACATGTATCATCCAGATCGGTATGCTTATGTATAGGGCATACCCCTGAGTCGAGGCTACAACCCCGCCCAGACACCATCCCACCACATACTAATCCGCATAGGACATTGTTGTTAATGATAATTAGGCATTTTTACCCTACCATTTACCCATAACTCTTCTGTTTGTCGTCCCTGTAATTACAATCATTTGAAATCCACTGTTGATTCCATATGTTCATCACACAATATGATCAACCACACAATTGTATAAACAGTTATAAATGCTTAATTAAACAAGTAAATAAACATTTAATAAAATCTAAGTCCTTATGATTGGGGCCTATGGTCATACTCGAGTAGACTAGTCTGTCAATCTAGGTACTTAGTAGTTAGGGAAACTGTAAATATCCTCAAACATACGACCTACAAGTCAAACGGTCTAGCTAGGACTTCTTGAAATGCAGGATTTTATGTTTCGTCAATGTTTTTGGCGTATGCTATCTCTGATATTTCCCAGACTTTCCCTTAAAAATGATTTAATGATCGTCTGATTCTGTCACAAGATGTACTTGATGTGTTGATCATAGAATACAAGATTCATTGATCGGTTGTACACTTGATTCATTGTTCAACAAACACTTGGTTTGTAGAACATTGAATGTTGTCTTTGCAAAGATTGTTTTATTGATGTCTTGATGTCCCACACTTGTTTTGTCAAAATGTTTGATTTGATTCCTTGAATTCACCCACTTGATTTGTCAAAATGTTTGTTTTGATCCCTTGAATTCACCCACTTGTTTTGTCAAAATGTCTAGTTTGATTTGTTTGAAATGTTTTGACTTATTGAAAAGTTTAGTTTAACTTGATTATTCACTTAATATATAAGTAAATCAGTTAATAACCTGCATAAAATCTTCCTAGACATGATCTAGGATAACATTTATATATATGTAAAACATATAATTTAAAAGCATTCAAGTAAACAATTTAAATAAACAGTTTACGCATGCTTCTCAGGCCCGCGTTTTAAAACAAAATGTTAGAAAAGGGGCAATGAACTCACCTGTGCTGCTATGTAATTTGATCTAACACAAAATGCGCGCTCCTGTATGTAAGCTAAGTTTCTTCGGTTCCTGAGTTATTTTATAAGAATTCGAATATAATAAGTACGCGTAGTAGTCGTTGTGTCTAAGGTCCAAGTCTTGTTGTGTGTGCAACTAAGTGTCTTAGTGCTAAATGTATCTATGATCTAAACTATCTTAATTACCCTTCTTATGATCCCAATTCCCATGATTAGTTATAGTAACTTACTTTTAAATTTTAGAAAATTTCGGCAGAGTTTCCTTTGTTTTTAAAACAATTCCAGACAATTAAATCGTCTATTTATAACAAAGTCCCAATTCAATCAATCCAAACCATATCTAAATTAAAGCATTACCATAAATCTTTTATAACCAATTTAACCAAAGAATACAATGCCATTTATATAATTCACATTTCAAATTAATTTAAAACTTTAGAAATTATTAAACCAACTTTTACAATTTTTATAACATCATCATTGTTTATAAACATCATTCTTTGAACTTAATCACATCTAATGTACAACGGGCTTTGTTAAACCCCATTGGGCCACTTTGGCCAAATCGAATGTCTTTGGTTTCCAGTTACTTAACCAACTTGTGTTGTTCATTCTCATGAACTTGTAACCACTTTACCATAGTTGTTAAACTATCTTGCATGGTTAACATTTAGTGCTAGACATGTGTGTATGATTAAGGTTTCCTCCTTACTCATGCACACACGCATGTGTCTATATATGTATTTGATCCGCTTATACTCATGAATGAAATTTAACCCATCAATCCGTATGAAATACCTAGGTTATCAATCAACTAATCACTTGTTGTGTTATTCATACCAGTTCTATTGATCCTAGATCCACATCGACTCAATTTAAACGACTTTTAGGTTTTGCATGAGGTCCAGGGCAGCGAACCTTTTTAAGAAAACACCTAAGGTTCGGCTGGTTCTAGTATCACGAGGTTCGACTAAGATGGCATCATGTGGGGTTCGTGACACTGATGGTTCGGCTGAATAGGGTTCGGCCTTAACATAAAGGTTCGTTTGCCCATGGTTTGTCACCCTATGGTTCGGTTAGCAAGTAAAGGTTCGCCATGCATGCAGGTTCGTCTTCTAGGGTTCGTCCAAGGAGGGTTCGTGGGTAATAGGTTCGGTGATCAGTTGGGAGCAGGGTTCGTTGCAGGGGTTAGGTGCAGGTAACAGGTTCGTTTAGCAGAAAAGAGCAGGGTTCGTTGCAGGAGTAAGGGTTCGTCATCACCATGAAGGTTCGGCCAAGTATTTGTGGGTTCGGCCGAGATATTCTTCCACGAACCTGCAACTTTTATGAGTCTTAATCTTCCTCATATCAAGCTCCAACCTGTTACAATCTTATTCCTAAAACCACCTAGACGTGCAAGGTAACTTAACTCAAGTGTTTCAAACGTTTTATAACAGATTACCACAAATAATCAAATGGGTCGTGACTTTCACTAAAACCGAAAATAATTGTGAAGATTTACCTCAAATTTGATGGAGAAAACTTGGATCCTTTGTACTTTCTCGTTCTACTTGACGTGGGGATCGTTTTGGCACCGGCTATGCTTGAAATAATGAAGATTCGAGATAGATCTCCTAGTGAGAAGATGGAGGAAAACTCTTTCTAGAGAGAGAAAGAGGCTAGACGAAAATGATGAGGGTGAGGAGGTAGATGGTGGTGGGTGGAGCCTTAATGGCTCATTAAATGTTTAGGAAAATACCCGTTCGCTCGGTCTCGTTCGGTTTCGCGTAACATATCGGATCGTGTAGTTTTCGCGACGAAACGATACTATTATAAAATTAGAAATCTTTTAATTATACAAGGTTGTGATTCCTAATAAATTAACTAATATCTTCTTATTTATTAAAAATTTAAAACAAAATTAACTGTTCAAATCGAAATGTACAGTCGTCGCGCGTATTCGTTCGAATCGTCACCCGTACGAACACGACGATAACTATACTTTTCAATCTTGTTTTCTAATTATAGAATATCATTCAGAACGTTAAACTTTCAGATATATTCGTACAGATCGTCACCTATACGAATAACCCGTCAATTTAGCATTCACAAAACAATATTCATGTGTTTGTTCTGTAAGACCTCACATACGTTTATACATAATAAATCCTAAACAAACAATCATAGGATAGTTCTGTATTGTCAAATATTTATCTGACTCAAGAACCATTGTTCTGAACTGTGTTCCTGTTAAATGTGTCTGAAACTGTTCTATGACAACTCACCATGATAATGATAAATGCTATGAATATGAAAATTACTGAAATGTGTATGATTCATACCTGTTTTACTGATCATGTACTGTAGAGATCACTGTTCCGGTGGCGGTTCCGGCACTGATGTTACATTTAATTTGATTCACCAAATCCGATGTCACCACGATTTTTATTGCTTTTACCCGAATGGGTAAAGGTTCCTCCTTCCTACTCAAAGTGTCCACCACTACATTTGCTTTCCCCGGATGATAGAAAATTTCGCAATCGTAGTCTTTGAGTAACTCCATCCAACGTCTCTGCCTCATATTCAATTCCTTCTGAGTGAAGAAATACTTCAAACTCTTGTGGTCGGTATAAATAGTACATTTCACCCCATAAAGATAATGATGCCATATCTTTAATGCGAAAACAACCGCCGCAAGCTCCATTTCATGAACGAGATAGTTAACCTCATGAACTTTCAACTGACGTGAAGCATAAGTGATAAATTTCCCCCTTTGCATCAGGACACACCCAAGACCAACATAAGATGCATCGGAATAGACCACAAGATCATCGGGTCCATGCGGTAAAGTTAACACCGGTGCTTGTGTTAGTCTTGTCTTTAACTCTTGAAACACCTTTTCTTGTTCATCAACCCACATAAACTTAATATTCTTCCTCATAAGTTTTGACAAAGATGAAGCAATCTTGGCAAAATCTAGAATAAACCTCCTGTAATAACTGGCTAAACCAAGAAAGCTCCTAACCTCAGTTGGAGTCTTCGGTGGACTCCATTTCATAACCGCCTGAATTTTGGAAGGATCAACTTGTATACCATTAGCATTTACCACATGCCCCAAGAATTGGGCTTCACGTAACCAGAAGTCACATTTGGAGAATTTAGCATACAGTTTCTCCTTGCGAAGGGTTTCAAGAACTTCTCGCAAATGACACGCGTGATCGGCTTCATTCTTGGAATAGATAACTATGTCATCGATGAACACAATGACTGACCTATCTAACATTGGACGACACACCCGATTCATCAAATCCATGAACGCCGCCGGTGCGTTAGTTAACTCAAAGGACATCACAAGTGTAACATCCGGCCCCGTCTACCACCAATATTGTCCGCTCTGCACACTCGGAGCTCACGGTTTTGCCTTCGGCTGCCCGGGTGAAAACTTCCTAGGGAGGTCACCCATCCCTGGATTGCTGCAGCCTGAGCACACCTAACTGTGGAGTTTTCATGTGCTCTACAGCCAGCTAAGCCGAAAACGCGTTGGTGATATTAGAGGCGGATCGTTACTTATGAGCAGGAATCTCTCCTGTTCACTGCCGATGTGGGATTTGCCTAGGATGTTACATACACCCCCTTAGGGACTCATCGTCCTCGATGAGGTTTGCCCCACCATTCCATGTAGAACAGGAGTGTCTCTGATACCATTGTGTAACATCCGGCCCCGTCTACCACCAATATTGTCCTCTCTGCCCACTCGGAGCTCACGGTTTTGCCTTCGGCTGCCCGGGTGAAAGCTTCCCAAGGAGGTCACCCATCCATGGATTGTTGCAGCCCGTGCACACTTAACTGTGGAGTTTTCATGTGCTCCATAGCCAGCTAAGCCGAAAACGCGTTGGTGATATTAGAGGTGGATCGTTACTTATGAGCCAGGAATCTCTCCTGTTCACGGCCAATGTGGGATTTGCCTAGGATGCTACAACAAGAAACTCGTAATGCCCATACCTCGTACGAAAAGCCTTCTTTGGAATGTCTTCCTCTCTAACCTTCAACTAATGGTATCCCAATCGAAGGTCGATCGTAGAAAACCATGAAGCACCTTGTAATTGGTCAAAGAGGCGTCAATCCTAGGTAATGGATACCTATTCTTCACCGTGACCTTGTTCAATTCCCGATAATCTATACACATTCTAAAGCTCCCATCTATCTTCTATACAAATAACACCGGTGCACCCCAAGGTAAGATGCTAGGACGAATAAAACCCCGATCAAGAAGTTCTTTCAATTGATTCATCATCTCTTGCAATTCAGATGGCGCCAAATGGTATGGAGCCTTGGCAATGGGTTTAGCCCCAGACACCAAATCAATTCGGAACTCCACATCCCTTTCGGGAGGTAATCCCGGTAGTTCGTCCGGAAAGACATCCAAAAAATCACGAACAATAGGAATGTCTTTAATCATCTTCACCCCTTTCTCCGAATCCACCATGTAAGCAAGAAATGATCATCCCCGATTGTTCAAATACTTCATAGCTTCGTTTAAGGTACATAAGATCATGCCACCATGTTTTTCCCCACGAATATACACCTCATGTCCGCTAGGAGACATCAATTGAATAATCTTATGTTTGCACACAATGTTGGCCCCGTGAGCCGAAAGCCAATCCATCCCAACCACCGCGTCAAACTCCCCCAATACCATAGGTATCAAATCAATATTGAAATCCTCCCCGTCGATTGTTAGTTTACATTTTTGAAAAACATCGCAAACTAGAAAACATTTAGAATCCGCTATTTCTATTTCTATAGGCACCGACAATTTCTCAACAACAAGAGGAGAATGGTGTATAAAATTAGTAGACACAAACGATCTACTAGCCCCCGAATCAAATAGTATGTAAGTAGGCAATGTATTGATGAATAAATTACCTGTCACAACATGAGGTGTGACCTTAGCTTCCTCGGCAGTAATTTGGAAAGCCCTACCCTTTGGTTTGGGTATTTCAGTCTTTTTTCCACTCCCTTGCCCCTTGAATGTTCGATTGTCTGCCCCACCAAAAGCAGCCCCTTTTAGTTCCGGACACTCACTATGTATGTGTTCCGGTGTGTAGCAATTATAACACAAGTTCAAAGTACTTGAACATTGATTAACAAGATGCCCTTGTTTTCCACACTTGTAGCACGATAGAGATCATACGAACAATCCCCTGCATGGGTTTTCCCACATTTAGCACAATGTTTAGCTCCCCTACTTGATTGGGACTTTGTAGCTGTGTTTGAAAATTTCCCCTTCTTAGAAGACCCAACCACCTTTTCCGCCTTCCGCTTTTCACCGCGGTCCTCTTGTCCTTTTAACTCCAGTTCGTGCTCCCGAGCGCACTCAATCAGTTCTGCCAATGTCTCACACTTGGAGGGTGTAACAAACTCACGATACTTGGCATTCAACATATTGTGGTATCGATTTATCCACATTCGCTCCGATTGCAATAAATCAGGGCAAAACCTTGCCTTGTCATAGAAGACGGTTGTGATAGTGTCAATGCTTTCCTCCTTATGTCGCATATGAAGGAATTCCTCAGTAATTCTGTCGATCGCCACTTGTGGACAAAATCGTTTAAGAAACAACTCCTTAAACTCCCCCCATGTTAGATTCTTGATGCCATCCCTACCCTTCTCCTTTCAAAGAAGCTCCCACAAATCTTTTGCCCTTTCCTGCAAATATCACCTCATCCTGCGGATCACAATGGCTCGTCTCGAGCGTGCCCTCCATGTCGTTTATCCACCGTTGACTCAGTAATGGGTCAACTTCCCACTTGAATTCTCTTGGCTTGCAAGCTACAAACTTCTTATATGTTACTTTCTTTAGAGTTCGTTCCCCATCTCGCCCCCCTTTGAGATTTGCAAACTCTTGTCGAATAAATTCTCTCAAGGAAACTTGCAGACCCTCCATATGATGAGGAATCGAAGCTTCTAGCGCTCTTGCCACCTCTTCCCTCACCATAGTTTGCATTTCGGTGAGGTTAGTTTCATGACTTCCACCACCAGACATTCTACGGCTGAAACAATTTATTTGATACATTAGTTTTGCTATCTAGTTCATACAACTAAGCACACCATGAAATATGAACTTAAAAGCTTCACAACATCAACTCCTATCACCTTACCTAATGTTCATAACCATAGTATGAGTTGATTCCATTAGGGTCATTCCCATGTCAAGAATATACTCTTATGTTGGCCAGACATAACATTATACACTTCACACATCCAATCCCTTAACTTCACCACCTCACAATATGACTAAGAATTTCGGTTTAACAAGCAATTTCACAACAAACACCATTTAACATATAAAACTAAGGTAAACAATCCACAAACTAGTTACCTTAAACCCTGGCTTCGTGATCGGATCTCGGATCGAACATTACTCCCCATACAAAAGAACAACGATTTGAGTTCAAGTGTTCGCGACGCACTTGAATCCCTCAAACCATTAGCTCTGATGCCAACTTGTAAGCCCCAAAACCCACACACGCATAACACGTGTTTAATACAACATTTCAAAATAGGTCCAAGATTTTTTTTAAAATAAACATCCATTTTCATCATCCAAAATAACCCAAGTTTTCACCAAAACATATAAAGTTAGGTTAATTCTACATTTGAAAACCCAATTACAACATTAACAATAATTCACAAAAGTTATTGGGTTTCAATCAAAACATGTTCGATCCGATCCTTCATTCTATTCCCGATCACGCTCGCCATCACCCTTTACGTTCACCTACAAAACACCACATTTAAATCACCATTTGTTTGTTAGAACTAAGTAAGAACACCTATGTATACTCTTTGGTTCATAACGGAAGGTTATTAGATCCTAAAACGCGATTAAACGACTAAAACAAGAGATTTTGGACACCCCCAGCCGTAGCTTATGGACTGACCGTAGGCTATGGTCATTCTAAACAGAACCTTCCAACCGTAGCTTATGGCCTGACCGTAGGCTATGGTCATTTTAAACAAAACCATTCAACCATAGGCTATGCCCAAGGCGTAGCTTATGCTCCCTGCACATACCAAATATCACTTTTTTTTCACGTTTTACACTCCCATAACCACCCCGGATCGTACTAACCTTTCCGTTTCTCCCAAATAATTCCCATAACACCTTTGAAACATAACTACCAAGTTCCAAAACATAATTTGATGTTATAATTAAGTTAATCACTAAACGATTTCTTAAACAGGTCATTTACACCTAAACCCATTAACAACACAAATTTTCACCCAAAGCTAATGGAACTCCCTTTCCCCAAGGATTTCCATTTGCTACATTAATTCAACATATTCAACACATGAAATGCATATTCATAAACACTTTAAAAGACAACTAAAGTGTTAAACTCCACAACCTCCAATATTTAAGTTATGATTCACACCACTTCGTTGATACTTTCTTTTTCACCAAGGATTCTCAAGGTAAGCAATCACACCACTTGTGATTTACTTAAACACCATAGATTCACCATGAGAAGATCACACCACTTGTGATTCAACCCAACTCCAAATTCACACCACTTGTGAATTGTTTGACATTTTTAGTCATACTTCAAATAAGAAGTTCACACCACTTTTGAATCATCGTTATTCCTCCCTACTACATGTAAACATGTTATATTACAATAACTTAGCAAATATAACACCTATTCCATGTTATTGTCAAACAACAAATATCTAAACTCCAATTCACCCAATACTACATCATGTATATTCCACATACATTTATATTCATATATACATATATGTGCATAGCACCATTCAATCATATCAAGTGTAATAGGTGGATGACTTACCTGGTCCCGACAAGTTATCCACCACCTCAATCTCATTTCCGGGTCGTTTGGTTCCACTAACACCTCCACTATCATTTCCTATTATCACAACTAATAGGTTTAATATAAAGTTTGACTATAACTAGTCAAATTACATCCAATTGACCCATTATCACCAATTACACTTAGGTTTCATTCAATTAACTCATTAATCATAAAAATCTCATATTTTATGATCATAACAACTAACTCTCATCACCCATCCCTTTGAACACATTTTTAGATAAAAATCAAGTTGTTCATATTTAATCAAACAACTTGTGTGCATGGATTTCCCTTACACATTTTCATCTACATCCAACCCCATCAATCCCCCATTTATGTTTCTAATCCTCCAAATTTAATAAAAACCTCAATTCACCAATGTTATACAATTTCAAATGTTATAAATCATAAGTTTATTATCTAAACTACCATCCAACACCCATTTACAACTCCAAGTTCATCTTCCTCATGAACATCAAAAACTCCATTTTTATCAACTAAATCAAACTTTATTAAAATGAACAAAATGTTGTTCTTAGATGATATCCTTAATGATTATCAACATATGACACCATATAAACTTCCAATTTTTGATTTCACCAATAAAACCCACACCCGCATAAGACACCCACGAAAATCTCAACAAAAACCCATAAATTACATACCTTGATGTAGTTTGATGTAATAGAAACTCAAGTCTACCCTTGCATGAAGGATTAAACCAAGATTTAAGAAAGAACTTGGTCAAATTTTCCAAAAAATGGATTTTCTCCTCTTCCTCTCTTGTGGTCGTCGACTGGAAAGAAAATGGGAGGAGTCCCTTGACCAATTTTACCCCATATTGTCATATAATCCCCCTTTATAATTAAGTTACAACTATTGACACCTTTAGTCCCTCTATAACTAGTTACCTCTAACTAGTATAACTAACTAAGTTAAGTTAGTAAACATTCACCATAAATTTCAAGAAAATGAAATATAAATATATCACCCATCAATTTAAAATAAAACATAATTGTCACACCCCGAGCCGGCGGGGTTGGATCGGAGTCCCCGTCGGGCGGAAGGTACCCGAGGCGCGATATTGTGAGTGAGAATCGGAATGATCTGATTGTTACATTGCACATGATATATAAATGAGAAGCTTACTAAAATAAAATAGAATTACAAAGTTAAATTACATCAGTTAAGTTTATAATTTAACAATGTAAATCTACTATCACATCATAAATCTTCTATCTTGTATCTGCACAAGATATATAAAATAACTATTTAATGATGCTTCAAAATATGCAGGTCCAAAAGCTAGGTCCTCTATCCGATAACCTAGTCCAAAGAAATAACTCTTCAGTTGACCTGTTCGTCACCTGAGAATTCATGCAAAAATAAAGTCAACACATGGTTGGTGAGTTCATTAAGTTTTTATAAAATGAATTTGAATAACCTTAATGAAAACCTTAACCTCACCAGTAACCACCTATACCATCCAGCTTAGTATGCTTATATATAGGGCATATGTAGGGTCGAACTTACCGCCCGCCCAGCCACAGTCCCACCATATACTAAACCACTTGATATATGGTTCCTAGTGAGAATTAAGCATTTCATTCCACGACTTTGATTCCATGATATATGATTCCTTATATTTGATTACCCTGAAAATGTTTACCTTGATCCCCCGAAGTAACAACCTTAACCTCATCAACAACCACCTATGATATTCAATCAAGTATGCTTATATATAGGGCATATGTAGGGGACAAGCCCCAGCCACCGTCCCACCACATACCGGACTGCTTAACATATTGTTATTAATGATAATTAAGCGTTTCACTCCATTCACCTCTGATTTAGATTCTGATTTCTACCATTTGATTTACCTCTGCTCCTCTTGAGTTCATCATAGTTACATGATTTCCCAAAAATAATTATAGAAATATAATGTTAAATATTTAGTTAAACAAATAAATAAGCACTTAAAATACAACTAAGGCATGATGATTGGGTCTTATTTGACTCAATCAATTAGACTTAGTTGTTGGTGGTTGTCCAAGTTGTAACCTCTCACACGTGACCCATATCAGGCATAATTCACAGGGAGTATACCTGAGCATGCCGGGATTTTAATGATGCCCATACAACTTGACCCAATGGTCTACTGTACCGTGAAGGGACTTTACAGATATCCTTTGATTCTTGATCTCATTGATTCTCTTGATTTTTGATATTGATTTCATTTGATAGTTCACGTTATTGCCCATATAGCTTGACTACAAGAGTCTGCTATACCTGAAGGGACTTTATGTGTTTTACACGTTGTCTTGATTCCCTATACCACTCACATCCACCTTAACTCAATTATTAATGATTTCATTAGATTATAATGATTTCATTATTTCAATGATTCACACACATTTATGATTTCTGATTCCTTGAGTCTCTTGATCTTGATCTTTAGAATTTCTATGATTCACAATGATAATTGATTCTTGATTATGATTCTTTGTTCTCAGATCCCACGCTGAATTAGATTTCCTTTGAATATGATCTTTTGTTTTAGTTCATTTGATTTCACTTTGAATTTAGATTCTTGAATTTCAGATTTATAGACTAATGGTTTATTTTGAGTTTAGTTTTAAGTATTACTCATAAGAGTAATTTAATTAACTTGATAATTTGATCTGTTTAATAATTACCTAGACAGGAGTCTAGGAGTATCAACAAACATATATATGTAAAACATATAATAAATAAAAGCATTTAAGTAAACAATTTAAATAAAACAGTTTACGCATGCTTCTCAGCCCCGTGTTTTAAAACAAAAATGTTAGAAAAGGGGCAATGAACTCACCTGTGCTGCTATGTAAATGATCTAACACAAAATGCGCGCTCTTGTTGTAGCTTAGGTTTCTTCGGTTCCTGAGTTATTTTATAAGAATTCGAATATAATAAGTACGCGTAATAGTCGTCGTATCTAAGTCTTTGTCTTGGTGTGTGTAACTAAGTGTCCTAGTACTAAGTGTATCTATGATCTAATCTAACTTACTTACCCTTTTATGACCCCAAATCCCATGTTTAGTTACAAAAATTATAATTAAATTTTACAAAAATTTGGGCAGAGTCTCCTTTGTATCTAGTTCAAATCCAGAAAATTATATTGTCTATTTTACAACAAAATCCCAATCAATGACATTACAACTAACTTTTAGAACTAAATAAACTTAAAAGGAAGCCAATGACATTTATAAATAAATTCCATTTCATTTCGATTTAAACAAGATTTTAGAAAATTATCAAATTAGATTGTTAATAACTTTACAAAGCCTTCATTTTAATTAAAACATCATTACTTTTATTAGAAATTTCAATACTTGAATTACATAATCTTTGATATGTGATGAGTTCAGTTAACCCATTGGGCCCCATTAGGCCCATTTATAATTCTTGATTCCCAATGATTTCAACTCGTATCTTGGAATAATTCAACGTAGATGATTAAATCATCTAAATTTAGCTATGTGTCTCCTGATATCTATGAAGTTCTTCATGACTTTCATAAGGATTTTTCCCAATGAAAAGTAATAATTTCTTAACATAGCTACTTACAAAACTTTTCCATGCACTCTCACACACCTACATGTGTGATTATATATTGTTGCATGGTACCATATGGTCACATTTTCCACTTTAAAACCCTAGGTTATTCCCATTTTATCTCATGTATCTATAAAACCAATAGTAAGGTTCCTAGGTTCTTTGTATTCTCAAGGTTGCATGAGGGTTAGGATTCGGTTTGGGTCTGAATAGGGTGATGGCAGCGAACCTTCTAAGGATTTGCATGGTTCGGCAGTAATAAGCTCAACGAACCTTTATGGTTCGGCTGAAAAGAGTAAAATGGTTCGTTCAAGGTTCAGTAGACGTAAGGAGGGGATGCGGCCATGTAGTGCCTAGGTTCGGCTATCCTTGCTTTGGTGGCCGAAGATTCGTTATATCCAAAGGTTCGGCTGTCAAGATAAATGTTCTAGAGTCCTAAGGTTCGTCTCATGTAAGGTTCGGCCCATGAACCAGGGTTCGCCGGTAACAGGTTCGGTTATACCCACGGGGTTCGGTGCAGGACCTTGGTCAGAACCAACAGGTTCGTTGTTCAGCCCCGCAGGGTTCGTTGCAGGTTCGCAGCTCAAGACCTGTGCGGCCACAGGGTTCGGCACAAGGTTCGCCTAACAAACCCTTAGGTTCGTTGGTTGTAACCCACTTTGGAAAGGTTAGCCCGGTTGGGTATGGGTTCGGCCGATCATAACAGGCCACGAACCTGTGTTCTCTTCCTCTTCACAATCACTAACCTGCTACAAATAAATTTTTCTGTGCAATCCAGCTATATCTATGCGTATATCTATGTGTATTATGGGTATTTAGACCGATTACAAGCTTCCATCAAAGAGGGTTTTATGTACCCCTAAAACCGAATTTAAAGTGAATGTTTACCTCAAAACCCATGGTTGAATGCTTGTTTTTCTTGTACTTCCGTGATCCTCTCAACAAAATGAACGTCTTGACACATAAATGGCTTGAATCCACAACGAATTGAGCACAAATTCTTAGAGAGAAGGTGGTTTTCTTGTGAGGAACTAGAGAGAGAGAGAGTAAAACGAGATTGAGAGAGAGAGGAGGGAGTGGTGGTGGTTGTGACAATAAATATCACATTAAATGTGTGGGGAAATACCCGATCGCTCGGTCTCGTTCGGTTTCGCGTAAAAGATCGGATCGCGAGGTTTTCGCGATGAAATGACGTAGTTTATAAAAATAGAATTTATTTAATGATTCTAAGTTGTGATTCCTAATAAATTAACTAATAGCTTTTAAATATTTTAAATTTTAAAATATTAATTTATATTTAAATCGAAACGTAAGGTCATCGCGCGTATTCGTTCGAATCGTCACCTGTACGGACACGACGATAACTATACTTTTCAATATTGTTTTCTAATTATAGAATATCATTCAGAACGTTAAACTTTCAGATATATTCGTACAGATCGTCACCTATGCGAATAACCCATCGATTTAGCATTCACATAACAATATTCGTGTGTTTTGTTCTATAAAGCCTCACATACGTTTATACATAATTAAGTCCTAACAAATAAAACCCGTGATGGTTCTGTGTTGCCAGATAATTACCTGACTCAGGAATCCTATTTCTGAACTTTGTTTTTGTTAACTGTTTATGGACTTGTGGTTTGATAACACGAAATGACTTTGACTATTGATATGAACAGGAAATAGCATGAAATATGTGTGGTTTGTACCTGTTTACTGTTCATGGCACTGTTGAGATCACTGTTCCGGTGCTGGTTCTGGCACTGATGTTACAGTCTCCCCTTGTGTCACACCCCCAATTTTCAACTAACGGAATCACACCGTTTGGGAACGTGACAAACCAGGATCTCAGATCATTAGACATAACGAAGACCTCTATATGAATTTCAAAACATACTTTGGTCTTAAAAACATAACATCAGAGTTTTCAAAAATTGCGGAAGCGTTTTAAAACCAGTAACAGTTGTAAAATGTAAATTACAATACAAAGTATCAAATGTTCAAATTCAAATATCCAAAATGTTTAAAATGCATGCGACTCTATCTCCTAGTCCATGCCAGTCTTTATTGCGCGCCTTAGCGTCCTGAGAAAACATGTAAATCAAGTCAACACAAAGGTTGGTGCATAACACAGGTTTTAAGCATTCACAAAGTTCAAAACAGCAGTTTGAATATCAAGTTTGTAGATAACATAATCACACATGCACAGTCATGATAGCTAGTCATATAAACTATTTACATAAGTGGTCGACACCGAAGCTGACGAATTGCCATGCTATAGCATGTTTTTGCCTTGCCACTATTGTCTAGCACAACAATAGTAAAATGTGTTTGGTCAGTCAAACACCTGCGTAGATCCCATCTACCAGGTGAGGTTTGTCAAACCTAATAGATCTATTTCCAACTACCACGCTTTGCATTACAGCAAACTAAACGGTTCGAGGTGTGTAAGGACTTTCAAGTTGCTATGTTGTCACATAATGTAAACAGCTAACTCATGCAAGTGATATGTATCTAAAAATAGTTTGTTGCACATGTTTTCTCCCCCAAAACAGTTTAAAATAAGAAAGGGGCCGTGTACGCACCTTTGATGATTGCAGAATGATCAATACGCGTGAAATCGTGTAGAGAATCCTCTTACGAAGGATCTGTGTTTAAACAATAACTTAGTGTTATTCGGATTATCGTGTTGTGCTCGAAATCACATACGTGTCAACACACGTATGCTAGAGTGTTAAGAATGTGCATACGAAAGTACGCATGCTTTTGAATCGTTTAAATAAAATCCTATACGATTTTATTTAATTAAACGTAATTATACGCGATTTCGTTTTCGGATTAAAATATTAATTTTATTATTCTAATACGTTCGTATTCCCGTTACGGTTCCAACGCAACTTGAATGGGTCGAAACGGAGTTAGAACGAAGAAGTTATGAGTAAAAATCAAAAATAGTTTTAATTCTTCAAAAATGGTGGAACCCGGATTCGAACCCGCGACCACCAACTCAACACACACACAAGCTACCAGTCTCGCCCACTAGGGTATCGCGAAATGATTCCAGAATAAATTGTTTTAAACACTCCTTCAATTCAAACCCCATTTGATATTATAGCCGAAGCTTCAACTCCCAAATTGAACACGAATTCAAATTCGATAAATCCTAAAACCTTAGGGATTCTGTTCCTGGAATCCAACCGACCATGCAGGTTAGTTTAATTCGAAAATAAACCATTATAACCCGTTTAATTGAGTTTTCCCAAATTCGAACTCAAGTTCCAAATTCTAAATCTCAAATTCAATAAATTCGATACTGATAATGTACTAAATCCTAGGGTTTTCCTTACTCTAATGATTTCGAAACTCACTGAATGATTTATTTTGAAAATCGATCACTATTAACCCGAAATCCCCAAATCGTATACTTCTCAAGAACCCTAGAATCGAAATCACTATATTTGTGATTGATTCCTGAAATTGAGATACATTTTAGTTCAGTCGGATGTTTCTGAAACTACCCATATAATTTAATTTGATTTTTAACCACTTTTAGTTAAAAATCCCCAAAACACCAAACATGATGAACCCTAGAACTGAAGTTCATATTATTCGATGTTTCCAGTTAAAATTGACTTAGGATCAACCTTATTCGGATCCTTTAGGTGTAGTAGATGTCGAGAATTACCTGTTTCGATGTCCGATTGATGTAGTTCTTCTTAAGGATGGTGTTCGGCCTAAGTCCCGATCGAATCTTCTGTTTACTGCTTCTGCGACTCAATTGCTGGTTGTAGTATTCTCTAAATGTGTCGACTAAATGTTAGGAACCCTCAATTGTGAGCATCATTATCGAATTTAACGAATTCAATCATGGTGTCTACGGTTACAACTCTTGGATGCCATTTGAGTTTAATTCCACAACTTAATGCTCTAATAACTTATGATTGCTGTTACTATGCATTAATAGATGATACTTGAAAAGTTTCTTCAATCAATTTCAACCTAATAACTCCAATTTCGAATTTAATTGCTAATCCCCTTTCGAATTTTGACCACTAAGATCAAAATTGAATCTTTAATCCAATTATAAATCCAAACTTAGCAATTTAACTATATCAAAACTAATCTCAATAATTTCCAACCCTTGTATTTTATTTTTAATAATAACATAACATTTCGGTTTACAAAATTGAACCCAACAATCCCGAATTGTCACTAATCGGAGAAATTGAACTAGTTTCAAGCTTTGATTTATCAAATTGGGCCTCTTAAATACCATTGGACCTATTTTGATCTCATTGGGCCTACCTTAGGCCTCATTGGCCTTACTGGGCCTTCCTGGGCCTTCTTTGGCCTTGTTGGGCCTAACTTGTCTTGTTGGGCCTTCCTTGATTTCCTTGGGCTTAACCTGTCTTGTTGGGCCTTAATTGGTCTTATTGGGCCTACATTGGTTAACTAGGTTAACTCAAAAAGTCGGATTGTCACATCATCCCCTTGTTGAAGGAATTTTCGTCCCGAAAATTAGAAAATGTTAGGAGTAGTTAGAAAACTACTTACGAGTTTAAATTGTACGTGTTAATGTGATTTGATCATTCTGTGTGCTTGTGTGTACTCACACACAAGGTCTAATGCTTGTAACATCACAACTCAAATGTGATCGTTCAATGTGACTGTTTGCGTGTACACTAGTTAGTTCACCTAACTGTGACTGTTTGTGTTTGATCATACTGTGTTGTGTAACCTCACACAGAGTGAGTGTCTATAACCGTTTGTACTATGCAACCCCGCACATAGCAAAATGTGTGTTGTGTAACCTCACACATAGTGAGTGTCTATAACCGTTTGTACTATGCAACCCCGCACATAGCAAAATGTGTGTAACCAATCATGTATGTACTACCATAACATGTAACATATGAAATGTAGCAAAATGTGTGTAACCAATCATGTATGTACTACCATAACATGTAACATATGAAATGTAGCACATAAAATATATAGAATGTAATGTAGCACAAATGTTTGTAACAAAATCAATTGAATAAATAAAATGTTTGTGCTTACAGTTTGAAATTTGCAGTGTTGATGTGTGAAGCATCACGTTATCCCCTTGTTGAAGGAATTTTCGTCCCGAAAATTTAACGTGCGCTCTCAGTGTTAGCAGTAGCTGTTTTAAATAGATGAGGATATTTCTTCATCATTTGATCTTCCCGTTCCCATGTGAATTCAGGACCACGTCTTGAATTCCATCGAACTTTGACTATTGGAATCTTGCTTTGCTTAAGCTGTTTGACCTCCCGGTCCATGATTTCTGCTGGTTCTTCAATGAATCGTAACTGTTCATCTACTTGTATTTCTTCCAACGGTACAATCAATGTCTCATCAGAAAGACATTTCTTTAAGTTCGATACGTGAAAAACATCATGAACTCCACTGAGTTCCTCCGGTAGTTTGAGTTGATACGCAACCGGACCAATCCTTTTCAGAATCTCAAAAGGTCCTACGTAACGTGGACTAAGCTTCCCGTGCTTGCCGAATCGTATCACACCTTTCCAAGGTGATACCTTTAGAAGAACTCGGTCTCCTACTTGAAATTCCAACGGTTTACGACGTTTGTCAGCATAACTCTTCTGTCGATCCCGAGCCGCTGCCATACGGTTCCGGATTTGAACTATCTTCTCTGTCGTCTCGTGCACCAGTTCAGGACCTGTTATCTGACTGTCACCAATTTCAGCCCAGCAAACTGGTGAACGACATTTGCGACCATACAAAGCTTCAGACGGTGCTGCTTGAATGCTTGTATGATAACTATTGTTGTAAGAAAATTCCACCAACGGTAAATGATTCTCACAGCTATCACCAAAATCAATTACACAAGCTCGTAACATATCCTCGAGCGTTTGAATCGTTCGTTCACTTTGACCGTCGGTCTGTGGATGATAGGCGGTACTCATATCCAAGCGAGTCCCCAATGACTTATGAAGAGATTTCCAAAAGTTGGAAGTAAATCGAGCATCCCGATCGGATATGATAGAGATTGGCACACCATGCCGTGCTACTACTTCCTTGATGTAAATGCGAGTCAGTTTCTCCATCTTATCAGTTTCCTTGATTGCTAAGAAGTGTGCAGATTTCGTTAATCGATCGACAATTACCCATATCGTATCACAACCAGTCGGTGTACGGGGTAACTTAGTAATGAAATCCATCGAAATCTGTTCCCACTTCCACATCGGTATCTCCGGTTGTTGCAGTAAACCAGATGGCTTCTGGTATTCAACTTTGACTTTCGAACAAGTCAAACATTTGCTAACGTAGTTAGCAATGTCAGCTTTCATGTGAGGCCACCAATACAGTGCTTTCAAGTCATGATACATCTTGTCTGATCCCGGATGGACTGAATATCTGGATTTGTGTGCTTCATCCATCACGAGTTCCCTTAAACCTCCATACAAAGGTATCCACATTCAATTAATGAAATAACGAATTCCATCAGACTTAACATTCAGTTGTTCTTCCATTCCCCGTAAAGATTCCTGTACCAAGTTTTCCTTTTTCAAGGCCTCAATCTGAGCACTGTGCACCTTGTCAGGTAAGTCAGTATGTATTGTCATCATAAGTGCGCGAACCCGTCTTGTTCCCGTTGTATCTTTTCTGCTCAAAGCGTCAGCTACCACATTAGCTTTTCCCGGGTGATACTTAATCGCACACTCATAATCGTTCAACAATTCAACCCATCGTCGTTGCCTCATATTAAGCTCCTTCTGATCAAAGATATGTTGCAAACTCTTATGATCAGTGTAAATAGTACACTTAGTTCCATACAAATAATGCCTCCAAATCTTCAAAGCAAAAACCACTGCTCCTAACTCCAAGTCATGAGTAGTGTAATTCTTTTCGTGTGTTCGTAGTTGTCTGGAAGCATACGCAATCACTTTATCGCGTTGCATCAACACACATCCCAAACCTTGTGCAGATGCATCACAATACACCACAAAGTCTTCCGTCCCTTCCGGTAAGGACAGAATCGGTGCACTACAGAGTTTCTGTTTCAGTAACTGGAATGCAGTTTCCTGTTTATCCGTCCAGTTATACTTCGTTCCCTTGTGCGTAAGAGCTGTAAGTGGTTGAGCGATCTTTGAGAAACCTTCAATGAATCGTCGGTAATAACCCGCCAAACCAAGGAATTGTCGTACCTCGGTAGGAGTCTTTGGTGCTTCCCAATTCTTAATCGCTTCAATCTTCGCTGGATCAACATGTATACCCTTTTCGTTCACTATATGCCCCAAGAATTGTACTTCTCGCATCCAGAAATCACATTTCGATAACTTAGCGTACAGTTGTTCCTGTTTCAATAACTCTAATAGTAATCGAAGATGTTCAGCGTGTTCCTCCTCAGACTGTGAATAGATGAGAATGTCATCAATGAAAACAATGACAAACTTCTCAAGATAAGGTTTACAAACACGATTCATGAGATCCATGAATACAGCTGGAGCGTTTGTCAACCCAAATGGCATGACCAAGAACTCATAATGGCCATAGCGTGTTCTGAATGCTGTCTTTGGGATATCCTCCTCCTGGACTCTTAGTTGATGATAACCAGACCTGAGATCAATCTTCGAGTAGTAACTCGAACCTTGCAACTGATCGAACAGATCATCAATCCTGGGTAACGGATACCGGTTCTTGATAGTAACCTTATTCAATTCCCGGTAGTCTATACACATACGGAAAGTCCCGTCCTTCTTCTTTACAAACAAAACTGGAGCTCCCCACGGTGAAAAACTAGGTCGTATGAAACCCTTATCCAACAACTCTTGCAATTGTGTGGATAACTCTTGCATCTCAGACGGTGCAAGTCGATAAGGCGCCCTAGCTATCGGTGCTGCATCTGGTGTAAGGTCGATTCGAAATTCCACCTGTCTGATAGGCGGTAATCCCGGCAAGTCTTCTGGAAACACCTCCGGAAATTCACAAACGACAGGTATATTTTCAATCTTCTTCTCAGCTACTGGCTTTTCAGTTATAAGTGCTATAACTGCCGTATGACCTTTCCGCAGACATTTGTGTGCTTTCATACAAGATATGAGACGCAGTGGCGTACTACTCTTCTCGCCTTGTACATACAATGTCTCTCCCTGCGGAAGAGGTATGCGAACAATCTTTTCATGGCATACGATTTCAGCTTGGTTTTTAGATAACCAGTCCATGCCAATAACTACATCAAAACTACCTAAAGCAATAGGCATCAGATCAATCTCCAATGTTTGACCCATCAAATCAAGGATACATCCCTTAAAAATACTTTCCACTACAATCAACTTACCATCAGCTAATTCCACAGTGTATGGACTATCTAAGGCAGTGGAACTAACATTTAGCAACTTAGCAAGTGAACTAGATACAAAACTCCGGTCGGCACCAGTGTCGAATAACATAGAGGCATAGTGATTATTTAAGAGGAACGTACCCGTAACGATGTTGGGATCCTCCCGTGCTTGACGTCCTCCAATCACAAACGCCCTGCCTCTAGCACCATTGTTGTTGTTGTTATTGTTATTGTTGTTGTTGGTGCCATTACCATTACCATTGCCGTTGCCATTGCCATTTGCATTATTATTCTCCCCACTTTTCTTGAGTTGTGGGCAATCCTTCTTGAAGTGTCCCATCTTGCCACACTCATAACAACCCTTCTGTGCGTTGTTCTGGTTATTATTCTGGTTGTTGTGGTTGTTCTGCAGCTCCCCGCGACAATCCTTAGCCGCATGTCCAATCTTGCCACACCTCTGGCACTTAGCTCTATCACACTGATTACCTGCATGATGGTAACCACACCCGTTGCACTTGGGGTGTTTACCAATATAACCCCCCGATGATGACGATTGCTGACCACTGTTTGAATTTTGGTAAGACTTGTTTGAGTCTTGCTTCCGGTTTTGCTGATACGATTGTTGGTTGTTACCTTTGGAATTGTTACCTTCCCACTTTCTTTTATGGTCTCCCACCTTGGTAGCAGATGTTCGTTTAGGCAGAGTCCCTTGTAACACTGCCTGATCAGTAAGCTGATGCGCTAAACGAACAGCTTGTTGAATGGTGGTGGGATTTGCTGAAGTAACCAACCCCTGAATCTGAGGCACTAGTCCTCCAATGTATCTTTCAATCCACTTACTGGCTGGAGTAGCCATGTGTGGTAGCAGTCTGGCCAACTCATGTGACCGGGTTGTGTACTCTTCAATGTTTGACCCCTCCATCTTGAGGTGCCAATATTCCTCTTCCAACTTCTGCATTTCACTGCGAGGACAATACTCCTCTTGCAGTAAAGTTTTGAAGTCATTCCATGTTAAGGCATTTGCCTCACCCAACCCCAGAGTCTGAACATTCGAGTTCCACCAGGTTAATGCTGGACCCTCCAATGTTCCCGTTGCAAACTTCACTTTGCTCTCGTTAGGGCAGTTGCACATTTCAAACACAGACTCCGCCTTTTCAATCCACCGAAGGAGTCCTATGGCCCCCTCCAACCCTTTGAAATTGTGTGGTTTACAGTCCAAGAACATCTTGAACGTGCAGACTTGTGGATTAACCAATCCCCCAGCTGGACCATGTGGGCCTGTGTTGTGTGTCTGCGCATATTGTGCGATTGCCTCTGCAACTCTGTTGTTAATTAGCTCGTTGAGCTCAGCAACTGTCATATGTACGTTTCCCTCAGCCATTTCCTTCCTATTTACAAGAAATGTTAGCGCGAAATCAAAATCCAATGTGACATGTGTAAGTAAACACAACATGTAATATAACTCAACACAACTGTCAGAAATAAATAATAATTCTTCAATAGATAGAAACTTTGATTTGAGTACAATACTTTTAAAATAAAACATAAGTTTTCAAACTACTTATGTAGGAACACAACCCGTTCCTAATAAATTTAAACAAAACAAATAAAGAGAAAGGAAAAATCAATCATCCTCAACGGTGGATTCAAGATCGGAATCAACAACTGGTGCTGGTTCCTCCCCTTCTTCCTCCTCATCCTCATTCTCAGAGGCCACTAAATCCTCTAAGGCTTCTATCCTGCCCTCCAAGAACTCAGCTCGGTTCTCTGAAGCTTCAAGACGATCAATCAAGTTAATCATCTCATTCCGCATATCAGGAACCAGATGGGCAAGTTCCTCTTGCCTCTCATTAGCATCCCATTGTTCCTGAGAGTGTTGTGCGATCCTATCTTCTGCCTCGTACAAATCCTCGCGCAGTTTGGCGATCTCCTCAGCGTCCGTCCTTTGCCTCTTAGGCTCAGGAGCATCTAGTACTGGTGGTGAATGTGCAGAAGGTCCCTCAGCAGGGATCTGCTGAGTGCCCTCCTCTGGCTCCTCCTCCGGATCCTCATCCGGGTCCTCATCTGGATCCTCCTCTGGATCCTCGTCTGGGTCCTCCTCCGGATCCTCCTCCGGATCTGAGTCATCCCTCTCATATGATGGAGGAGATGGAATAGGTGGTGGTGGTGATGTCGGTGGTGCTGGAACTATCGGTTCCTCGTCCTCAGAATCATCAATGTAGATGTAAGGTACTGAAGATGATGCCATGCCTGTTACATAATACCATATGTAAGCACTGTGCCATGGAATGCGTAAACAAGTCAATTACATAATGTCATATGTAATTTCTAAGCAATGTGTGTAAACATATGTGTCTAATGTCTAACAGTCATAGTCTAAGCCTACAAATGCAAACCTAGTTCGCTATAACCAATGTCTCTGATACCAATCTGTCACACCCCCAATTTTCAACTAACGGAATCACACCGTTTGGGAACGTGACAAACCAGGATCTCAGATCATTAGACATAACGAAGACCTCTATATGAATTTCAAAACATACTTTGGTCTTAAAAACATAACATCAGAGTTTTCAAAAATTGCGGAAGCGTTTTAAAACCAGTAACAGTTGTAAAATGTAAATTACAATACAAAGTATCAAATGTTCAAATTCAAATATCCAAAATGTTTAAAATGCATGCGACTCTATCTCCTAGTCCATGCCAGTCTTTATTGCGCGCCTTAGCGTCCTGAGAAAACATGTAAATCAAGTCAACACAAAGGTTGGTGCATAACACAGGTTTTAAGCATTCACAAAGTTCAAAACAGCAGTTTGAATATCAAGTTTGTAGATAACATAATCACACATGCACAGTCATGATAGCTAGTCATATAAACTATTTACATAAGTGGTCGACACCGAAGCTGACGAATTGCCATGCTATAGCATGTTTTTGCCTTGCCACTATTGTCTAGCACAACAATAGTAAAATGTGTTTGGTCAGTCAAACACCTGCGTAGATCCCATCTACCAGGTGAGGTTTGTCAAACCTAATAGATCTATTTCCAACTACCACGCTTTGCATTACAGCAAACTAAACGGTTCGAGGTGTGTAAGGACTTTCAAGTTGCTATGTTGTCACATAATGTAAACAGCTAACTCATGCAAGTGATATGTATCTAAAAATAGTTTGTTGCACATGTTTTCTCCCCCAAAACAGTTTAAAATAAGAAAGGGGCCGTGTACGCACCTTTGATGATTGCAGAATGATCAATACGCGTGAAATCGTGTAGAGAATCCTCTTACGAAGGATCTGTGTTTAAACAATAACTTAGTGTTATTCGGATTATTGTGTTGTGCTCGAAATCACATACGTGTCAACACACGTATGCTAGAGTGTTAAGAATGTGCATACGAAAGTACGCATGCTTTTGAATCGTTTAAATAAAATCCTATACGATTTTATTTAATTAAACGTAATTATACGCGATTTCGTTTTCGGATTAAAATATTAATTTTATTATTCTAATACGTTCGTATTCCCGTTACGGTTCCAACGCAACTTGAATGGGTCGAAACGGAGTTAGAACGAAGAAGTTATGAGTAAAAATCAAAAATAGTTTTAATTCTTCAAAAATGGTGGAACCCGGATTCGAACCCGCGACCACCAACTCAACACACACACAAGCTACCAGTCTCGCCCACTAGGGTATCGCGAAATGATTCCAGAATAAATTGTTTTAAACACTCCTTCAATTCAAACCCCATTTGATATTATAGCCGAAGCTTCAACTCCCAAATTGAACACGAATTCAAATTCGATAAATCCTAAAACCTTAGGGATTCTGTTCCTGGAATCCAACCGACCATGCAGGTTAGTTTAATTCGAAAATAAACCATTATAACCCGTTTAATTGAGTTTTCCCAAATTCGAACTCAAGTTCCAAATTCTAAATCTCAAATTCAATAAATTCGATACTGATAATGTACTAAATCCTAGGGTTTTCCTTACTCTAATGATTTCGAAACTCACTGAATGATTTATTTTGAAAATCGATCACTATTAACCCGAAATCCCCAAATCGTATACTTCTCAAGAACCCTAGAATCGAAATCACTATATTTGTGATTGATTCCTGAAATTGAGATACATTTTAGTTCAGTCGGATGTTTCTGAAACTACCCATATAATTTAATTTGATTTTTAACCACTTTTAGTTAAAAATCCCCAAAACACCAAACATGATGAACCCTAGAACTGAAGTTCATATTATTCGATGTTTCCAGTTAAAATTGACTTAGGATCAACCTTATTCGGATCCTTTAGGTGTAGTAGATGTCGAGAATTACCTGTTTCGATGTCCGATTGATGTAGTTCTTCTTAAGGATGGTGTTCGGCCTAAGTCCCGATCGAATCTTCTGTTTACTGCTTCTGCGACTCAATTGCTGGTTGTAGTATTCTCTAAATGTGTCGACTAAATGTTAGGAACCCTCAATTGTGAGCATCATTATCGAATTTAACGAATTCAATCATGGTGTCTACGGTTACAACTCTTGGATGCCATTTGAGTTTAATTCCACAACTTAATGCTCTAATAACTTATGATTGCTGTTACTATGCATTAATAGACGATACTTGAAAAGTTTCTTCAATCAATTTCAACCTAATAACTCCAATTTCGAATTTAATTGCTAATCCCCTTTCGAATTTTGACCACTAAGATCAAAATTGAATCTTTAATCCAATTATAAATCCAAACTTAGCAATTTAACTATATCAAAACTAATCTCAATAATTTCCAACCCTTGTATTTTATTTTTAATAATAACATAACATTTCGGTTTACAAAATTGAACCCAACAATCCCGAATTGTCACTAATCGGAGAAATTGAACTAGTTTCAAGCTTTGATTTATCAAATTGGGCCTCTTAAATACCATTGGACCTATTTTGATCTCATTGGGCCTACCTTAGGCCTCATTGGCCTTATTGGGCCTTCCTGGGCCTTCTTTGGCCTTGTTGGGCCTAACTTGTCTTGTTGGGCCTTCCTTGATTTCCTTGGGCTTAACCTGTCTTGTTGGGCCTTAATTGGTCTTATTGGGCCTACATTGGTTAACTAGGTTAACTCAAAAAGTCGGATTGTCACACCTTGTTAGAGAAATTTCGTCCCGAAATTTAAGCATTGTTATCGGGTACAGCTTCCTCTTCAAACAGTTGGGGATACTTTGTCTTCATGTGATCTTCATGTTCCCAAGTAAACTCGGGCCCGCGTCTTGAGTTCCATCGAACCTTTACAATCGGAATACGGCTTCGCCTCAGTTGTTTAACCTTGCGATCCATAATCTCTAAAGGTTCCTCAATAAAATGTAGTTGTTCATCCACTTGAATCTCTTCAATTGGAATAACAAGTGATTCATCGGCAAGACATCTCTTTAAGTTCGAGACGTGAAATACATCATGCACCGCACTAAGTTCATTTGGTAATCTCAGTCTGTATGCCACAGGACCAATACGTTGGATAATCTCGAACGGTCCTACATACCGTGGTGCAAACTTGCCTTTATTCCCAAAGCGAACCACTCCCTTCCATGAAGATACCTTCAACATAACACGGTCCCCCACTCGGAATTCCAACGGTTTGCGCCGTTTGTCTGCGTAGCTCTTTTGCCTGCTTCTAGTAGCTTCTAGTCTCCTTTGAATCTGGGCAATCTTATCAGTGGTTTCCTGAATAAGCTCTGGCCCAGTTATACGATTATCTCCCACTTCGGTCCAACAGATCGGTGACCGACATTTCCGGCAATAGAGAGCCTCGAATGGTGCACATCCGATACTGCTGTGGTAGCTGTTATTGTAGGAAAATTCTATCAGTGGCAAATGAGAGTCCCAGTTCCCACCGAAATCCAACACACAGGTTCTTAACATATCCTCTAGGGACCATCCGTTTGTGGATGGTAAGCGGTACTTAGATTTAACTGTGTCCCTAGAGATTTCTGTAGTGATTGCCAGAACCTTGATGTAAATCTGCTGTCTCGATCAGAAATTATAGACAATGGCACATCGTGGCGTACCACTATCTCGTTAATGTATAATCTTGCAATTTTATCCATCGTGAAAGTCTCACGTATTGGCAAGAAATGAGCAGATTTTGTTAAACGATCAATGATCACCCATATCGTATCATGACCACTGGAAGTGCGAGGTAGCTTGGTAATGAAATCCATAGCTATTTGTTCCCACTTCCAGAGCGGATTCTCAGGCTGTTCCAGTAGACCAGACGGTCTCTGGTGTTCCGCCTTTACCTTCGCACACGTTAGACATCGACCGACATACTCGGCTATGTCTTTCTTCATTCCCGGTCACCAATAAATCCACGCAAGTCTTGGTACATATTATCAGAGCCGGGATGAATAGAGTATTTAGTCTTGTGTGCTTCATCGAAGATAAGTCTTCTCAACTCGTCTACCGCCGGGATCCATATACGATCCTGGTAGTAGATCATTCCATCAGGCTTAGTCTCAAAGAGTTTCTCTGCTCCACAGTTGAGTTCTTTCTTCAAGTTTCCTCGATCAACTGATTCCTGTTGTGCCTGAATGATATTGTCTCGTAAGCTCGTCTGCACAGTCATTCCCATTGCTCTAACACGCAAGGGTTTGACCCGTTCCTTCCGGCTTAAGGCATCAGCTACAACGTTCGCCTTTCCCGGATGGTACTTGATCACGCAATCGTAATTATTCAGAAGTTCAACCCAACGGCGCTGTCGCATGTTGAGTTCCTTCTGATCAAAAATATGTTGCAGACTTTTATGATCAGTGAATATGGTACACTTGGTGCCATATAAATAATGTCTCCAAATCTTCAACGCGAATATTACAGCTCCCAGTTCAAGATCATGAGTAGTGTAGTTCTTCTCATGAATCTTTGATGCATAGGCTATGACTTTGTCACGTTGCATTAACACACAACCGAGTCCCTGACGGGAAGCATCAGAGTATACAACAAAGTCATCACAGCCTTCTAGGAGAGATAGGATTGGAGCATCACATAGTTTATGTTTCAAGGTCTGAAAAGCATCTTCTTGTTTCTGCTCCCAGACAAACGGTTCACTTTTCTGAGTTAACTTAGTGAGAGGTAGAGCTATCTTAGAAAAGTTCGAGATGAACCTTCTATAATAACCTGCCAATCCCAGAAAAGACCGTATCTCCGTCGGTGTCTTCGGAGTATCCCAGTTCTTTATCGCCTCGATCTTGGCAGGATCAACGTGTATTCCTTCGCTGTTGACTACATGACCCAGAAATTAAACTTCTCTAAGCCAAAATTCACATTTAGAGAATTTAGCATAGAGTTGTTCTTTCTTCAGTAGCTCCAAGATCCTTCTAAGGTGTTGTTCATGATATGCTTTGTTCTTAGAATAAATCAGGATGTCATCAATAAAGACAATGACAAACTGATCCAAGTATGGCTTGCACACTCCGTTCATGAGATCCATGAAAACCGCTGGTGCATTTGTCAATCCGAAGGGCATCACCATAAATTCATAATGCCCGTATCTTGTTCGGAAAGCCGTTTTCGATATGTCTTCATCTTGAACTCTCAGCTGATGATATCCAGACCGCAAGTCAATCTTTGAGAAGTATTGAGCTCCTTGCAGTTGGTCAAACAAATCATCAATCCTTGGTAATGGATACCGATTCTTGATGGTTAGCTTGTTCAGCTCCCTGTAATCTATGCACATTCTGAACGATCCGTCTTTCTTTTTCACAAACAAGACCGGAGCTCCCCAAGGTGAGTAGCTCGGTCTAATGAAACCTTTATCAAGTAGCTCCTGTAACTGATTAGACAATTCCTGCATCTCTGAAGGTGCTAACCTGTAAGGAGATTTAGCAACAGGAGTTGCTACAGGAACTAAGACAATACGAAACTCTACCGGTCGCGCAGGTGGCAAACCAGGTAGATCTTCAGGAAACACTTCAGGATATTCTTTCACCACAGGTACATCTTGAATCTTTTTCTTGTCCTTCTCCTTTTCTACCACATGAGCCAGGAATGCAACGCACCGCTTCTGTACACATTTACGCGCTTTTATACTTGAGATGATTTTGACACTGCGTTTTGCTTGATCCCCTTTAACTTCCAGTATGCGATCACTCGATAATGGAACACGAAGTAACTATTCAGAACAAATGACTTCCACTCGATTAGAGGAAAGCCAATCCATTCCAACAATGATGTCGAAACTACCCAACTCCATCGGTATCAAATCGATGGTGAATGTATGACCATTAAGTGTCAATGGGCAGTTCCTATAAACTGTACTAACTGTAATCTGTTTTCTGTTAGCTACTTCTATAATGCAAGGGGGATCTAACTGTTCCTCTACTGAATCTAATTGGCATGCAAAATCGGTAGAGATGAAACTCTGATCCGCACCAGTATCAAATAGAACAGATGCATAAAAGTCATGTAAGAGAAACGTACCAGTGACCACATTTGGGTCCTGGCGTGCAGCTGGTGCTCCGATGGCAAAGGCTCGTCCACGAGGAGCTTGAACTGCCTGTTGAGCCTTCTTCGGGCAGTTCTTTGCAAAGTGGCCTTGTTCGCCACAGTTGAAGCATCCACCATTGTTCTAATTGGCTGGTGGAGGGAGAGCTAGAGCAGCATTTGTTGACTGCTGGATTTGGTGTGAATCTGCACTGTTGGACCCAGTGCCCTTTTCTTCCACAACTTGTGCATTGACGGCACTGATTGCTTGCAGCATGATGGTACTGGAATTTAGTACACAAAGGATGTGGCCAGTTTACTGTTTCTTGGGCACATTTTGCTGTGCCGCTGCTACTTGATTGAGGGGAGTAGCCATAGTGTAGTTCTTGATGAATTTCTGCTTCTTCTTCGAGTGTTGCTGGTGATGTGGCTTCTTTGAAGACTCTTCCTTGCGTTTGCCGGAGTCAGCCTCTTTCTTTAAAACTCCAAAGGCTGCCATCAGATCAGTGAGTTTTCCAGACAATCTCACTGCAGATTCGACAGTGGTAGGGTTGGCTGAAACAACCATGCCCTGAATGCAGGCGGGAAGTCCACCCACATATCTGTCTATCCTTTTCTCCAAAGTTGGTACCATGTCTGGCACCAAAGCAACCTAACTCGTGGTAACGAGTAGTGTAACCCATGTGATCAGCCCCTTTCATCACATGGTTGGATAATTCAGCCTCCAATTTCTGCAACTCGTTCTTGGGGCAGAATTCTGTTCTTAGCAGTGTCTTGAAGTCTTCCCATGGCATGGCCATAGCTTCCTCTCTTCCTCGGGCGTTGATCTGACCGTTCCACCAGGTTAGAGCCCGTTTGTTGAATGTTCTAGCTGAGTAACGGACCTTGTGATGTTCTGGGCAGCTACAAAGATCCAGAGTAGCTTCTATCTTTTCAATCCATTGGATTAATCCAACGGCTCCTTCAGACCTGTTAAAGCTGGGTGGTTTACATCCTACAAAGGACTTGTAGGAGTAATGCGATGAACCTCCAGTATTTCCACTGGCTTCCCCTGATGAGTTGCCAGTGTTGTTGATTTCGTTTGATGAGACGAAGGAACATCTCCGGTATCGCCTCCTTCATTTGATTTGTCATCTGGCTACTCAGAAAAGTCATCATAGCTATAGTGGCGGGATCTAGAGTCAGTGTTGTGCCCGAGCCAGATGGTTGAGTAATCAAAGGAGGAGGGGGATGAGGAGGTGGAGGAGGTGGTGGTGGTGAATCATTTGGTGACGGTGTGGAGGAGTGTGGAGCCAAGTCTTATGGTGGTAGCTGTATCAAGGGAGGCTGTCTTCTCGGCGGCATTCTGATCATAACCAATAAAGTTATCGGTTAGTGCAATGATCAAATACAGAAGACAGTATGCAAGAAATTCCTAAGTCCTATTTTCTCTATATGCAGGGTCCCTAGGTTATAGTCTAGGTCAAACGTTTAAATAAATGACCTATATTTCTCTATAACCATGGCTCTGATACCAATCTGTCACACCCCGAGCCGGCGGGGTTGGATCGGAGTCCCCGTCGGGCGGAAGGTACCCGAGGCGCGATATCGTGAGTGACAATCGGAATGATCAGATTGTTACATTGCACATGATATATAAATGAGAAGCTTACTAAAATAAAATAGAATTACAAAGTAAAATTACATCAGTTAAATTTATAATTTAACAATGTAAATCTACTATCACATCATAAATCTTCTATCTTGTATCTGCACAAGATATACAAAATAACTGTTTAATGATGCTTCAAAATATGCAAGTCCAAAAGCTAGGTCCTCTATCCGATAACCTAGTCCAAAGAAATAACTCTTCAGTTGACCTGTTCGTCACCTGAGAAGTCATGCAAAAATAAAGTCAACACATGGTTGGTGAGTTCATTAAGTTTTTATAAAATGAATTTGAATAACCTTAATGACAACCTTAACCTCACCAGTAACGACCTATACCATCCAGCTTAGTATGCTTATATATAAGGCATATGTAGGGTCGAACTTACCGCCCGCCCAGCCACCGTCCCACCACATACTAAACCACATGATATATGGTTCCTAGTGAGAATTAAGCATTTCATTCCATGACTTTGATTCCATGATATATGATTCCTTATATTTGATTACCCTGAAAATGTTTACCTTGATCCCCCGAAGTGACAACCTTAACCTCATCAACTACCACCTATGCTATTCAATCAAGTATACTTATATATAGGGCATATGTAGGGGACAAGCCCCAGCCACCGTCCCACCACATACCGGACTGCTTAACATATTGTTATTAATGATAATTAAGCGTTTCACTCCATTTACCTCTGATTTAGATTCTGATTTCTACAATTTGAATTACCTCTACTCCTCTTGAGTTCATCATAGTTTCATGATTTCCCAAAAATAATTATAGAAATATAATGTTAAATATTTAGTTAAACAAATAAGTAAGCATTTAAAATACAACTAAGGCATGATGATTGGGTCTTATTTGACTCAATCAATTAGACTTAGTTGTTGGTGGTTGTCCAAGTTGTAACCTCTCACACGTGACCCATATCAGGCATAACTCACAGGGAGTATACCTGAGCATGCCGGGATTTTAATGATGCCCATATAACTTGACCCAATGGTTTACTGTACCCGGAAGGGATTTTACGGATATCCTTTGTTTCTTGATCTCATTGATTCTCTTGATTTTTGATATTGATTTCATTTGATAGTTCACATTATTGCCCATATAGCTTGACTCCAAGAGTCTGCTACACCTGAAGGGACTTTATGTGTGTTACACGTGGTCTTTATTCCCTATACCACTGACATCCACCTTAACTCAAATATCAATGATTTCATTAGATTATAATGATTTCATTATTTCAATGATTCACACACATTTATGATTTCTGATTCCTTGAGTCTCTTGATCTTGATCTTTAGAATTTCTATGATTCACAATGATAATTGATTCTTGATTATGATTCTTTGTTCTCAGATCCCACACTGAATTAGATTTCCTTTGAATATGATCTTTTGTTTTAGTTCATTTGATTTCACTTTGAATTTAGATTCTTGAATTTCAGATCTATAGACTAATGGTTTATTTTGAGTTTAGATTTAAAGTATTATTCATAAGAGTAATTTAATTAACTTGATAATTTGATCTGTTTAATAATTACCTAGACAGGAGTCTAGGAGTATCAACAAACATATATATGTAAAACATATAATAAATAAAAGCATTTAAGTAAACAATTTAAATAAAACAGTTTACGCATGCTTCTCAGCCCCGCGTTTTAAAACAAAAATGTTAGAAAAGCGGCAATGAACTCACCTGTGCTGCTATGTAAATGATCTAACACAAAATGCGCGCTCTTGTTCTAGCTTAGGTTTCTTCGGTTCCTGAGTTATTTTATAAGAATTCGAATATAATAAGTACGCGTAATAGTCGTCGTATCTAAGTCTTTGTCTTGGTGTGTGTAACTAAATGTCCTAGTACTAAGTGTATCTATGATCTAATCTAACTTAGTTACCCTTTTATGACCCCAAATCCCATGTTTAGTTACAAAAATTATAATTAAATTTTACAAAAATCTGGGCAGAGTCTCCTTTGTATCTAGTTCAAATCCAGACAATTATATTGTCTATTTTACAACAAAATCCCAATCAATGACATTACAACTAACTTTTATAACTAAATAAACTTATAGGGAAGCCAATGACATTTATAAATAAATTCCATTTCATTTCGATTTAAACAAGATTTTAGAAAATTATCAAATTAGATTGTTAATAACTTTACAAAGCCTTCATTTTAATTAAAACATCATTACTTTTATTAGAAATTTCAATACTTGAATTACATAATCTTTGATATGTGATGAGTTCAGTTAACCCATTGGGCCCCATTAGGCCCATTTATAATTCTTGATTCCCAATGATTTCAACTCGTATCTTGGAATAATTCAACGTAGATGATTAATTCATCTAAATTTAGCTATGTGTCTCCTGATATCTCTAAAGTTCTTCATGACTTTCATAAGGATTTTTCCCAATGAAAAGTAATAATTTCTTAACATAGCTACTTACAAAACTTTTCCATGCACTCTCACACACCTACATGTTTGATTATATATTGTTGCATGGTACCATATGGTCACATTTTCCACTTTAAAACCCTAGGTTATTCCCATTTTATCTCATGTATCTATAAAACCAATAGTAAGGTTCCTAGGTTCGTTGTATTCTCAAGGTTGCATGAGGGTTAGGATTCGGTTTGGGTCTGAATAGGGTGATGGCAGCAAACCTTCTAAGGCTTTGCATGGTTCGGCAGTAATAAGCTCAGCGAACCTTTATGGTTCGGCTGAGAAGAGTAAAATGGTTCGTTCAAGGTTCGGTAGACCTAAGGAGGGGATGCGGCCATGTAGTGCCTAGGTTCGGCCATGCAGATGTGTAGGCGGCATCTCTAGGGTTCGCCACCCTAGGGTTCGGCTATCCTTGCTTCGGTGGCCGAAGGTTCGTTATATCCAAAGGTTCGGCTGTCAAGATATATGTTCTAGAGTCCTAAGGTTCGTCTCATGTAAGGTGCCCCATGAACCAGGGTTCGCCGGTAACAGGTTCGGTTGTACCCACGGGTTTCGGTGCAGGACCTTGGTCAGAACCAACAGGTTCGTTGTTCAGCCCCGCAATGTTCGTTGCAGGTTCGCAGCTCAAGACCTGTGCGGCCACAGGGTTCGGCACAGGGTTCGCCTAACAAACCCTTAGGTTCGTTGGTTGTAACCCACTTTGGAAAGGTTCGCCCGGTTGGGTATGGGTTCGGCCGATCACAACAGGCCACGAACCTGTGTTCTCTTCCTCTTCACGATCACTAACCTGCTACAACTAAATTTTTCTGTGCAATCCAGCTATATCTATGCGTATATCTATGTGTATTATGGGTATTTAGACCGATTATAAGCTTCCATCAAAGAGGGTTTTATGTACCCCTAAAACCGAATTTAAAGTGAATGTTTACCTCGAAACCCACGGTTGAATGCTTGTTTTTCTTGTACTTCCGTGATCCTCTCAACAAAATGCACGTCTTGACACTTAAATGGCTTGAATCCACAACGAATTGAGCTCAAATTCTTAGAGAGAAGGTGGTTTTCTTGTGAGGAACTAGAGAGAGAGTAAAACGAGATTGAGAGAGAGAGAGGAGGGAGTGGTGGTGGTTGTGATAATAAATGTCACATTAAATGCGTGGGGAAATACCCGATCGCTCGGTCTCGTTCGGTTTCGCGTAAAAGATCGGATCGCGAGGTTTTCGCGATGAAATGACGTGGTTTATAAAAATAGAATTTATTTAATGATTCTAAGTTGTGATTCCTAATAAATTAACTAATAGCTTTTAAATATTTTAAATTTTAAAATATTAATTTATATTTAAATCGAAACGTAAGGTCATCGCGCGTATTCGTTCGAATCGTCACCCGTACGGACACGACGATAACTGTACTTTTCAATATTGTTTTCTAATTATAGAATATCATTCAGAATGTTAAACTTTCAGATATATTCGTACAGATCGTCACCTATGCGAATAACCCGTCGATTTAGCGTTCACATAACAATATTCGTGTGTTTTGTTCTATAAAGCCTCACATACGTTTATACATAATTAAGTCCTAACAAATAAAACCCGTGATGGTTCTGTGTAGCCAGATAATTACCTAACTCAGGAATCCTATTTCTGAACTTTGTTTTTGTTAATTGTTTATGGACTTGTGGTTTGATAACACGAAATGACTTTGACTATTGATATGAACAGGAAATAGCATGAAATATGTGTGGTTTGTACCTGTTTACTGTTCATGGCACTGTTGAGATCACTATTTCGGTGCTGGTTTCGGCACTGATGTTACAATAATTATACACCAATTACATTTTAATTATAATATTTCCCAAAAATGGGTCGTTACAGTAACTATGCAATTATGTCATCAACAAAGTTGTTGAATCCTTGCATGATAGAATAGTTATGTCATCAACTGCCATGTAATTGAGCATTTAACATGCCCTCAACAACTTTATTAGAATGGTCAAATTTCTCAACAGTTATCTTAGCAGTTGACAACTCAGTTTTAACTTGATTTAATTCTAAAGTTTTCTAATATATTCATGTTCTTTACAACTTGATAGTGAGATTCTTTATCACTTAAAAGTTCTTTCAGTTTAGAAACATCGTGCCCCTCTACATTAAGTTTTCATTGGAAAATTGCTTCATTTTTAAGAAATCGGAGTTGAAGTATTTTAACTTGGTTACTTATTTGATTAATGATTCATTATGATTTAGGTAATAAAAAAATTTATCGACGCAAGTAGGAGAGCATAAATGTTCAGTTACTTCAGTGTGCTTATCATTAACTTCTGCCATGATTGTGTGACTTAAGGTGATTTCTAGTTCCCAAAGTTGATCACTCCAGTCGTGTGAGTCTGTATCTTTAATGACCAAAGCCTTTGAATTTCAAGTACTAGCAGCTTCATCAACTTTCTTCTCATCTTCCTTTCCAATATTGGGCACTTTGCATTCTCTGGCAAAGGGTCCTGGTTGATCACGAAACACAACAATAGGCATTTACTATGCGATATCCTTTCCTCCACATCAACTAGATTGATACGTTCAAAATTGTCATGAGTGAGAGTTGCATGAACCAGTTCTCCTGCTAGAAAAGCATTGTAGCTATTCATGAAGCTTTTGAATAACATCAGATTTTCTTCAACTTCAACACTGGGCTTTGATAGATATTGACTCAGACTAGAAGCCATGAATGCAGTTTCATTTGATGTTTTCTGAGATGCTGAAACTTGTTGGTTCATCATTGACAGTAATGTTGCATTGTTTGAAACTGGACTGACTCTCAAAGCTCTATGTTTATCATCTGTATTATATGAATTGATATTTGAGATCAAATCAGTAAAGGAAGTCTTGCACATGTCTTTGGTTCTCTCAATGGTTGTGCAGTTAGAATTCAAGTAGTAAGGTATAGAGTTCATTAGCTTCTTGTTCACTTCCCCTTTTGTCATTTCAATACTAGCACTTATCATTTCTGTCATCAAGTGGGTAAAATGATTCAGTTTTGTCTCCAAAGTTTCTCCTTTGATATGATTAAACATGTTGAATTTTTGTCTCAACATGTCCTTTCCGCTCTCACGCATGTCTTCATTTCTTTCAAAATTTTCCAATAGTGCATCCCATAACTCTTTGGCAGTCTTGTGCTCCTTGAAAACATGACCAACATCTGTAGACAATGCCATAGTGATTGAGGCATATGCCTTGTCATCCTTTTCCTAAAATACGATATCATTTTCAGTAAACAATTCAGGATCCTTGCTAATCAACCCTTTGATCATTCTCATACATAGGAACGTACGGACCCTCTTCAATTGATCTCCAAAGTTTAGGAGCAGTATATTTGATGAAAGACTGAAATATGAGCTTCCAGTCTTGAAAGTTATCTCCCAAAACAAGCTTAGGAGGCTTTGTACCAGTGCCAGTCTCAATTTCAAGGTTCAGCAAGTTTGATAAATTGCTAAGGTTTTTGGCAGCCATCTATAGTTGAAGATTTCAAATATAACCAAGCTCTCAAAGACAGAAGTATTCGAAATCACTGAAGTTCTCGATGTTGGTAAAGTATTCGAAGTAGACCATGTTCTCGAATACTCAAAAGTTTTAGAAAATCAGAAAGTTCTCGACGGTCTGAGTTAACGAAGATTGGAGTTCACGAAATCTTGAAGTTTTTGAATTTGTAAGTTCTCGAAGCCCAAAGTTTACAAAGATAAAAGTATACGAAAAATAAAGTAAACGAAAATATGAAGTTTTCGAACCTGAAAGATTTTGAAAATGGAAGCCAGAAATAGTTTTCAATATGTGAAGTTCTCGATAACAAAAGTTCACAAAAAAATCAAAAATGTTTTGATAATTTTTCTAAAAAGTCTATGAGCTTCAACAAGCTGAATCTGATCTTCAATCCATTAATGAGCAAGAAAGTCAAATAATTGATACAAAAGGTTGTGATCTTGATACTGAAAAGAGCTCCAAAGCTTTGATACCCCTTGTAGGTCCCAAACGAGCTGTAAATCATCTTAAACAACTACAAATGATCAGCAAACACCGTCTATAATGTGCGGATCCAGAATAGAAGACGAAATCAGAGTTGTGCATTAATAAAGTCGAAGACTTTACAAGGTATGTCAATATGTCTAAAACAGAATACCTCGGGATCCAAACCATTACATGTATAAAATACGTCAATTTATACTAGTATACAACTTCTCAAAATCATAAGTAATCGAAGTGGAAAGTATTCGACTGAATATTTTTGTGTACGAATACATTCTTGAACATTTTTGATTTCGTCAGTCTTTGGCTTGTGTAGGTCTTACTGATGTGTGCAAAGTAGTTTAATTAAAACTAATAAAAATCAAAACTAACCTTGACACTAAGTAATACTCTAGACTCTCTAAACTAAACTACTGACATGCAAGTGTACCTATCGAAACTAGTAAAGCAAAAGTAAGTCTGGATATCGAACCCAAAGACTTCTATAGAAAGCACTAACTAGAAACTAAAAAGACTTATCTATACAAAATTAGTACTTAAATAAAATATTAATAAGGAAGGGGGTTTTGCTAACAAAACTAAGAATAACTTAAATAAAGACTAAAGAGAAAACACCAAATTGAAACACAGATAGATACGAAGATCAGACGAAGAAAAAAAAACACTACCTAGGCATGAATCCTACACATGTTCAACAAAGAATCTATCGGTAATGGAAATGATGTGATACCGGGATCTTAAAAAACTAAACTCAAGGAAACCTAGGGCACCCTTGACCCTTCTCAAGGATTGTCAACTAAGAGTCATAAAAGCCGTTAAACCACTGGTTGAATTGATTTCCCTCACAGGTCATCCAATTATACTCAAAATGTATCTGCTAGACAATCTAACTTACAGCGCAATCGTCTCAATACACTCAAGAATTATCTGTTGAACTACCTACCTCACGGTGCGATAATCTTAAGACGTAAGTGCAAGGGATAACTAGGATTTTCCTATTGGATTCGGTAAACATGGATGTAAAACGAACTAGAAAGATATTCTCACAAAGTCTCTAAACTAGTAAATCTAACACCATAGACAAACCGACAATGTCTCACCTCACGGCTATCAAGATTGGTTGCACATCTAATATATCTATATCAAGATAATAACTCCTACGGTAAACTCGTACGCAGTAAACCATCTATTAATCAAAAACACACAGTAATTGATCTAGCATGCACCTATTATATGAAAGAGATTCAACAAGGCACACGAGGAATAAATCACCAATCCATAAACAATCATAGACATACATAAAACATCCAATAATCCAAACCAAGTTTGTTACATCATGAGTTCATCACATAAACATAATCCAAAACCGATAAAAACTAATGTCAAACATGTGCAAACATCAAAACCAAGGTAGTTCTACAAGTTTAGCCAAGAAACATCATATGAAAACAACCCATAATCTGTTTAAAGTAAAGGAGAAACATGAAAATCAAAGAGAAACAAAGAAACCAAGTAAATCGAATGATGAACACCCGATATCGTTGATCCTAGGCCTTGATTCTTCGATCCTATGCTTTCCCAACCTTTGATTCACCTTAGAATAGCCTTTCTTCGTCCTCCTAGTCGCCTCTAGCCGTCCAAAATCGTCTCTCCCTAGGGTTTTCGACCTTTTGTCTTAAAACTGATTTCTGCGTTTTTAAGTCTGTCGCGTAGCGCGACAGTTACCTCCAAATCTGTCGAGTAGCTCGAGGGGTTTAAGTGAGGGCATTTTGGTCTTTCCCACCTCTAGCGTAGCGCGACAGGTTTTCTAGGGTTTTCGCGTAGCGCGACGGGTTTCAGATTTCAGTTTTCTTCTTTTCTTGTTTCCGGGTCTGTCCTCGCCCAACCGGGAGCTCGTTTCTTTGTACTTTAGCACCAAATATACGTGTTTATTACCTGCAAGCATCAAATTACAGAAATGTGAAGCACCAGGTTAAATCGACTCTAAAACTGAATAAAACTGTACTGAAACTTAACAAAAACAAATGGAAAAATTCCCACACTTATTTCTTTTTCGTCCCTGAAAAAGGCTTATGCAAAAATCTGGGATCATAGCTAGGTAAAATGGTTTCCAAACAATTAAACTCATTAATTCAAAATTAAATGCTTTGGAAAAGATTGCAAGTATTGTTATCCTATTAAACCCGTACTGATTATTCAAGTCCCTTAGTCATGGTCTATTGCGTTGATGTTCTACATTTCATTTCATTAGACCCACACTTAGGAAGTTTAAAATCAAATCAATCCTGGATTCTAGCTTTCAAGTCATCCTTACATATAAACAAACCAGAAATTTCTCAAATTAGATTTTTATAAATGAAACAGATGGAAGCGTGAGCATTTTTCTTTTATTTTTCAATCCATTGAAATTAACTTAGTGGTGTTTCAACCAGGCTGCAACCCAGCGTGTGACACATAAGTTTTTCGTTCAACTTCTTTTCTTTTATTTTTTTTCTTTTAGCTCAGATCATTTGGTGAAATGGAGCGCCATAAGACTCGGATTTATTCTCATAAAAAGAGTACTTATGTGCCAATCAGAAAGATCAGATTTTCAAAGAACTCTTGTTTGTTATTATGCAAAGACTCCTTAACAACTAGAAAACAGTTTCATTAATTCCAAATTCCCAAGATGTTTCCCATGAAAATCATGCATTTAAGAGAAATTATACCAATCCTACGGGACACACACAACCAGTTGAGCCTACCTACACATCCCATAACCAAAGCATAAAACCCAAACCAACAAGTTAACCACGAATGAAATCACAAAACCCAACTTTTCTATCATTTCCCATCATGCTTTTGCAACCAACTTTAACAAAAACAAGAAATATCTAAGCTAAAAAAATGAAAATAAAAATAAATTTAAAAATTTTGACTCAAAAACTTATGTAAACTAAAATTCAAAAACTGACTACTAAAACAAAACTAAACTAAGTTTCCCATCCCCACACTTAAACTGTACATTGTCCCCAATGTAGAGAAAAAGGAAACCCAAAAGTAAACTAAAAACTGAAAATGACTTAGCGGGTTGAAGAGAAGACTGTCGAGTGCCAATCTTTCCACGTAGCTCCACAATCTACAAATTTGCTCCGCAGGCTACAAACAATCACATAAGATCTACAAAAGCCAAAGATCAAACAAGCATCAACCCATCCAAAACATGATAACAATGATATCCATGACTAAGTCCAACCACAAACCAACCCGGATTCCCGAAAACAACAAATCCAAATTTACACAATGCAAAATTTGCTAATCAACATAACCATGAATGAATAAACCACAGGAACCACACGCCTCCCCACACTTAGCCTTCATCATCACCATCTCCTCTCATCTCTGATGGCTACAGTGTATGAGAATGGAGGGCCAATAGAGTAGAAGAGAAGAAATGGGGCTAAAAATCTGATTTATATGGCTTGAAAAGCTTTTAACTAATCTGGGAGGGCGTCGCGTACCGCGACAACATGTGAAGAAACCCTCACGATACGCGAGGGAACGTTGACCCGTGACGTTGACCATGTCTTCGCGTAGCGCGACATATTGCCCTGTGGGTGTCGCGTGTCGCGACGATGCTCTTTTTCTAGAGAGTTTCCAGATTTCCATGCCTTAGCCAAATTTTCAACCCCAAAACTCACTAAACCATCCACAAATGTTCTAAAGTAAGAAATACATACCTGGTGGCTCCAATTCATCATTATGGCATCAAATTGATTAAAAACCTGCAAAAACAAATTAAAACACACAAAAACGAAAAACAAAAAAAGAAAAAAAATCACGAAAAATGAAAAATACCAACGACACTAGGAACTAATAACTTACATACTCTACACTTGGGAGTTTAACCCAAGAGCTTCCTCAAACCCAACTCAAATGGGGGAATCAAGGGAAACCTCCTCCCTTGCAATCAAATCAGGACCACGATCACCAACATCCCATGGTCCTCCTCCCATGACCTCATTCACACCTAACTCATCACTCACCAAATTCACACCATCCACTTGATGGACTAACTCACCACCGGCGCTCAAAGATTTTGCTATCTTCAAACAAACACTCTCATCACCCACTCTAAAAGTGAGTTTACCCTCATACACATCTATAATCTCCTTAGCAGTGCTCAAAAATGGGCGCCCAAGAATGATGGGAACCACCGTGTCCGCCTCCATGTCCATCACAACAAAATCCACGGGAAACACAAACCTATCCACTTTGACAAACACATTCTTCAAAATTCCCCGTGGACATTTAACCGATCAGTCGGCCAATGAGAGCGTCATGCGCGTGGGGGACAAGTCACCAAGAGCTAGCTTATCATTAAGAGAATATGGCATCAAATTGATGCTAGCCCTGAGTCTGCCAAGGCATGCCTCGTAACATCATCCCCAAATAAACACGGGATTGTAAACATTCCCGGATCTGCAAGCTTTTCAGGCAGCTTGTTTAAAATCACCGCGGAACACCCCGCACTCAATGGGATGTTGGCAACTTCTCCCAACCGATCTTTACTCTTCATCATTTCTTTGAGATACTTGACATATTTTGGTATATGTTGAAGAGCTTCAATAAATGGGAGATTGATCTTGAGTTGTTTAAACATGTCAAGAAAGTGCCCATATTCCTTAGCGTGTTTTTTATTAGTTAAACGAGCTGGGTAAGGAACACGGGAAAGATCAATCCCCGAGGTGGGTCTAAACATGACCGGCTTATACCAACTACCGGCTTCTCAACCGGAGACTCTCTGTTAGGTGCGGTACTTGCTGGGACTAGCCTTGGGGGCACCCTCCCAGGAGTCTCCATCTCAATTTCTTCATCAACCGGTTCCTCCTCATCTAAATCAACCGGTGGGACCACCCTCTCACTCTCCTCAACTTCCACCAGCACTGGTGGTATGAATCTTTGTCCTCTACCTCCTCCAGAACGGGTAGTGACTGCCCTAACGTGGGCATTTGGGTTGGTCTGAGGTTGACCCGGGAACTGGCCTTGGGGCCGTTCATCCAACCGTTTGGCTATGTCACCAACCATTCGCTGTAAATCCAAGAACGCAGATTGCTGGTTCTTGAGGAGAACATCATGCTCATGTAGGATCTTCTGTGTAGTGGCATCCTTAGCCACTAATTGAGTCAGTAATTCTTCAATTCTACCCATACTACCACCACCCGACGTGCTACCTTGATTACTACCACTAGGAGCTTGACTACCACTATGCCCCTGGTTCTGAGGATATCCAGAATGAAAATCAAAGGGGTTACCTGAAGATCTAAAAGGTTGGGGGTTTTGAGAATTTCCCATCCGGGGTTGTACGAGTGCCCGAACCTACCCTGTCCTCCTACATAGTTTGCCTGCTCCTGGCTCACCAAACACTCAGACGTGGCATGACCACCTCTGCAAATCTCACACCGATCCACTCTCATCTTCAAATCCTTGACATCCCTAGCTAAAGACTCAAGAGTAGCAGCAACACTAGTGTCCACATTAACGTGGTGAATTCCTCTTGTTGAGGAGGAAGAACTAGTAATAGGAGTGGAATTCCTATTTGCAGACCGCTGCTCATACTCGGCCTGAGCAAAACTCTTAAAAAGATCGTTCCATTCAGCCACATCCCTCTAAACCATGAGGTGGCCTCCTGCAGAAGTGTCAAATCAAGCACGAGTCTCATATGTGAGCCTAATGTAGAATTTCTCTACAAGGGCCCATTCAGACAAACCATGCTGGGAGCATCGGCTTAGAAGGTTTTGGAACCTCTCCCAAGCAAGATAGTAGGGCTCATCAGGGGCCATTCTGAACGAATGGATCTCATCTCTCAGGCGGACTACCTTAGCAGGTGGGAAGTACTTTTTAAGAAAAGCATCCCGAAGACTAGCCCAGGTTATGAAGGTGCCTGGAGGATGCGAGTCAAGCCAACTGGCTGCTCTTCCCGCAAGTGAGAAAGGAAAAAGCTGTAGAAAAATCGCATCATTAGTGGCACCTTGAAGATTGAAGGTACCACAGATGCGAGTGAGCCTAGCTAGGTGTGCGGGAGCATCTTCATCATCACGACCATTAAACTGAGAATTGTTAATGGCTGTCATGATGTAACAAGGAATCTGCCACGAATTTTCATTCGTTATGTTTGGCACAGTAATGGGATTGTTAAGTCCCGTGAATCCCGCAGTGGCCTGCTGGTGAACAGTGCGACGCTCCGCCATTTGTGGAACAAAAAGCAAGCGTGGACTGGAATGAGTAGAAGAACTAGAGGAAGAAGGTGGTGTATGCTCAGAAAAATCAGAAGAAATGGGAGTAGAAGCACTTACCTCGCTCGTAGAACCTTCAGAAAAGTCCCGCGAATCTCTCCTTGAAGGCAACGAAAGCTCAGGTGGCGGTCCGTGAGAGCGTAAATGTGGCATACACTACCAAACCTGCAAATAAACAAAAATCAATCAAAAAGAAATAAAACAAAATAAAAGAAAACAAAATTGAAAACAAAATAACACAAATATGCATGGATAAGAACAAGAACTTGTAAGCACAATCGACTAATAAGTCCCCGGCAACGGCGCCAAAAACTTGATGTGTGCAAAGTAGTTTAATTAAAACTAATAAAAATCAAAACTAACCTAGAGACTAAGTAATACTCTAGACTCTCTAAAACTAAACTACTGACAGGCAAGTGTACCTATCGAAACTAGTAAAGCAAAAGTAAGTCCGGATATCGAACCCAAAGACTTCTATAGAAAGCACTAACTAGAAACTAAAAAGACTTATCTATACAAAATTTGTACTCAAATAAAATATTAATAAGGAAGGGGGGTTTTGCTAACAAAACTAAGAATAACATATATAAAGACTAAAGAGAAAACACCAAATTGAAACAAAGATAGATACAAAGATCAGACGAAGAAAAAAAAACACTACCTAGGCATGAATCCTACACATGTTCAACAAAGAATCTATCGGTAATGTAAATGATGTGATACCGGGATCTTAAAATACTAAACTCAAGGAAACATAGGGCACCCTTGACCCTTCTCAAGGATTGTCAACTAAGAGTCCTAAAATCCGTTAAACCACCGGTTGAATTGATTTCCCTCACAGGTCATCCAATTATACTCAAAATGTATCCTTTAGACAATCTAACTTACAGCGCAATCGTCTCAATACACTCAAGAATTATCTGTTGAACTACCTACCTCACGGCGCGATAATCTTAAGACGTAAGTGCAAGGGATAACTAGGATTTTCCTATTGGATTCGGTAAACATGGACGTAAAACGAAATAGAAAGATCTTCTCACAAAGTCTCTAAACTAGTAAATCTGACACCCTAGACAAACCGACAATCTCTCACCTCACGACTATCAAGATTGGTTGCACATCTAATATATCTATATCAAGATAATAACTCCTATGGTAAACTTGTACGCAGTAAACCATCTATTAATCAAAATCACACAGTAATTGATCTAGCATGCACCTATTATATGACAGACATTCAACAAGGCACACGAGGAATAAATCACCAATCCATAAACAATCATAGACATACATAAAACATCCAATAATCCAAACCAAGTTTGTTACATCATGAGTTCATCACATAAACATAATCCAAAACCGATAAAAACTAATGTCAAACATGTGCAAACATCAAAACCTAGGTAGTTCTACAAGTTTAGCCAAGAAACATCATATGAAAGCAACCCATAATCTGTTTAAAGTAAAGGAGAATCATGAAAATCAAAGAGAAACAAAGAAACCAAGTAAATTGAATAATGAACACCCGATATCCTTGATCCTAGGCCTTGATTCTTCGATCCTATGCTTTCCCAACCTTTGATTCACCTTAGAATAGCCTTTCTTCGTCCTCCTAGTCGCCTCTAGCCATCCAAAATCGTCTCTCCCTAGGGTTTTCGACCTTTTGGCTTAAAACTGATTTTCTGCGTTTTTAAGTCTGTCGCGTAGCGCGACAGATACCTCCAAATCTGTCGCGTAGCTCGAGGGGTTTAAGTGAGGGCATTTTGGTCTTTCCCACCTCTAGCGTAGCGCGACAGGTTTTCTAGGGTTTTCGCGTAGCGCGACGGGTTTCAGATTTCAGTTTTCTTCTTTTCTTGTTTCCGGGTCCGTCCTCGCCCAACCGGGAGCTCGTTTCTTTGTACATTAGCACCAAATATACGTGTTTATTACCTGCAAGCATCAAATTACAGAAATATGAAGCACCAGGTTAAATCGACTTTAAAACTGAATAAAACTGTACTGAAACTTAACAAAAACAAATGGAAAAATCCCCACACTTATTTCTTTTTCGTCCCTGAAAAAGGCTTATGCAAAAACAAGTGTACCTATCGAAACTAGTAAAGCAAAAGTAAGTCCGGATATCGAACCCAAAGACTTCTATAGAAAGCACTAACTAGAAACTAAAAAGACTTATCTATACAAAATTTGTACTCAAATAAAATATTAATAAGGAAGGGGGGTTTTGCTAACAAAACTAAGAATAACATATATAAAGACTAAAGAGAAAACACCAAATTGAAACAAAGATAGATACAAAGATCAGACGAAGAAAAAAAAACACTACCTAGGCATGAATCCTACACATGTTCAACAAAGAATCTATCGGTAATGTAAATGATGTGATACCGGGATCTTAAAATACTAAACTCAAGGAAACATAGGGCACCCTTGACCCTTCTCAAGGATTGTCAACTAAGAGTCCTAAAATCCGTTAAACCACCGGTTGAATTGATTTCCCTCACAGGTCATCCAATTATACTCAAAATGTATCCGCTAGACAATCTACCTTACAGCACAATCGTCTTAATACACTCAAGAATTATCTGTTGAACTACCTACCTCACGGCGCGATAATCTTAAGACACCTAAGTGCAAGGGATAACTTGGATTTTCCAATTGGATTCGGTAAACATGGATGTAAAAAGAACTAGAAAGATCTTCTCACGAAGTCTCTAAACTAGTAAATCTAACACCCTAGACAAACCGACAATGTCTCACCTCACGGCTATCAAGATTGGTTGCACATCTAATATATCTATATCAAGATAATAACTCCTATGGTAAACTCGTACGCAGTAAACCATCTATTAATCAAAAACACACAGTAATTGATCTAGCATGCACCTATTATATGAAAGACATTCAACAAGGCACACGAGGAATAAATCACCAATCCATAAACAATCATAGACATACATAAAACATCCAATAATCCAAACCAAGTTTGTTACATCATGAGTTCATCACATAAACATAATCCAAAACCGATATAAACTAATGTCAAACATGTGCAAACATCAAAACCTAGGTAGTTCTACAAGTTTAGCCAAGAAACATCATATGAAAACAACCCATAATCTGTTTAAAGTAAAGGAGAAACATGAAAATCAATGAGAAACAAAGAAACCAAGTAAATCGAATGATGAACACCCGATATCGTTGATCCTTGGCCTTGATTCTTCGATCCTATGCTTTCCCAACCTTTGATTCACCTTAGAATAGCCTTTCTTCGTCCTCCTAGTCACCTCTAGCCGTCCAAAATCGTCTCTCCCTAGGGTTTTCGACTTTTTCGCTTAAAACTGATTTCCTGCGTTTTTAAGTCTGTCGCGTAGCGCGACAGTTACCTCCAAATCTGCCGCGTAGCTCGAGGGGTTTAAGTGAGGGCATTTTGGTCTTTCCCACTTCTAGTGTAGCGCTACAGGGTTTTCTAAGGTTGTTGCGTTGCGCGACGGGTTTCAGATTTTAGTTTTCTTCTTTTCTTGTTTCCGGGTCCGTCCTCGCCCAACCGGGAGCTCGTTTCTTTGTACTTTAGCACCAAATATACGTGTTTATTACCTGCAAGCATCAAATTACAGAAATTTGAAGCACCTGCTTAAATCGACTCTAAAACTGAAAAAAACTGTACTGAAACTTAACAAAAACAAATGAAAAAATAGATGTGTTTTACAACACATCACTTACATTATTGAATTTGGACTATAGTATACAAGCAATCTCTGTAATCTACCAAATAATGAAAATAAATCGCATGTAACACATTAAAACTTAACAAGTATTGTAACTCTCCTGTAATTTATATTAAACATTTATATTCACTGAATGAATTTTGACGACGTTTGAAATTCTCATTTATAAATTTACACCTACATATATATGTAGATAAATATAAATAATTATATCAATATAATATGTGTATATATAGGAGAAAAACTAGACACAATTATATATATATATATGAAGAAAAAAACAAATTTAAACATACTTAAATATAAATATATGTAGATATGTTATTATATATGGATCATTATTTAAAATTATACAAATTAAAGATAATTAAAGCCAAAAACACATTTCTAAGTTTTATTTCTATACAAATTTATAATTTATTTGTAAACAAATAAAATTGAACAAATAATTTAGTTTTAAATTATGTAATCTTGTATAAATTCTAAAATATTTTGGAATAGTAAATAAAACATTCATATACTCATAAAAAATTAATTATATAAACTTTCATAAACTTTAAATAAAATCTTACAACCTAAAATGGTTAAAATAAAGTCGAGGGATTAATCCTGCCGACTTTGTAACTAACATTTAGAAGAACAACCACAGGCAGCAGAACTGCTAAATGCCTATAGTTTTTTCCTCCTCCACCTGCATTCACTACAGCTCAAAAACGAGTAAATCCAGTTCCTTTTCGGTCAGTTTAGGCAAGATTACAGCTATATGATTTGATTTCAATCACCATTAAACCCATTAACACTCATGGGATACCGCTTATCAATTTCAATTTCAAACTAACCAAAAATGAGAATAAAATCCGAATCAAATCATCCATTTCCGCCATTGACTCCTGTCGAACGTGTCCGCAAACAAAAATCACACGAACAAACACTTTGGAACTCAAAATCAAGCCCTGCAAGCATTCGAACGATCGGCTCTCGTCCTCTTACTCGAAACTCACTAATCCTTAACATCAAGTAAGTGTTTTATATGTCAATCAACTCGGTTTTAGACCCTGAACAATAGCCCTAAGGTTTTAAATAAAATCGGATTCGAATTCGAATGGATTTGAACGATATCAAAGCTAGGGTTTCGAATGATTTTGAATCTGATTGGGGAACCCGAATCAGGAGATGTTAAGAACATTTAATCCGGTGATCATTTGCGGCTTAGGCCCTTGGTTCTACTGGTAAACGAGTGTGATTCTAATACTATGGTCGCAGGTTCGAACCAGGTTCAAGCCGGCTTTGCCCATTTTTTTTAAAACTTTTGACCTAAACCTCCTTTTTTATTTTTAATTTAACATAAATTTTTTTAAATGAGAATACTATCACTTTGATAAAAAATATATAAAATATTATGTTAAAATAAATTAGTAAATATATCAATGATAAATAATTATAAGTTATTATATCCTTTGTTTTAGTAATATATATATATATATATATATATGTGATAACAATAATAAAATTATTACCTTTTATAAACTTAAATATTTACAATTTTCTATATAAATGTTTTAATCATAATAAACTTTAAATAATTTATGTTATATTGATGTGTGCAAAGTAGGTTAATTAAAACTAATAAAAATCAAAACTAACCTAGACACTAAGTAATACTCTAGACTCTCTAAACTAAACTACTAACAGGCAAGTGAACCTATCAAAAGTAGTACAGAAAAGTAATTCCGGATATCGAACCCACAGACTTCTATAGAAAATGCAAAACAGACTCAAGGACTTATCTATACAAATTTACCTGATTTTATAAAAATTGTTTGAAGGGGGTTTTGTTACTAACTAATTAAACTAAATTAATAACCGAAATAAACCGGATTAAGACTCAATAAGGAAAATTCAACAAAAAAGTCACGAATGATGAAATGACTACCTAGGGTTTACTTTATACATGTCTAATGTGTTATGGATTGATTATAGAACTTATTGTGGAACCGGGATCTTTAAATTTTAACTCATAAACAAATTAGAGTATCTTTAACCATTCTCAAAGATTTCAACTAAAGTGTATACAAGTCTTTTAAGTACCGGTTTAGGTTAATTACTCTCACAAGTTAACCAACCCGTCAATGATATATCCTAAAGACCATCTACCTCACGGAAATGAAAGTCTCAATACACAAACATGCATGGGATGATAAGGAAAATCATCTTGGATTTAGCATACAAGAATATGTTCAATTTACCTAATCCTAGTCTTTTCACAAAGACTTTAACTAGTTGTTGAACACTCAAGACATACTAACAAACCCTCACCTCACGGTTTTTAGTTTTGGTTAAACATTTAATTTATTTGTGACCTAATCATCATTCCTATGAATCACTACGTCTAGTAATCCATCCACAAATCAAGAACACCAAGTAATTGACCTAGCATGCGCCTATTATACGAAAGACATTTGCCAAAGCACACAAGGAATCGATAAATCAAATCACAAACAATATAAACATTCATACACATCCAAGAATCCAAACCAAATCGTTGTATCATTGAAAAACCCAAACTTGTTCCACAATCAATCTTCACAATCATTAAACATGCATATTGTAAAACCCTAGGTGGTCTAAAAGGTTTAGCTACAAATCATCATGAATAAACAGAAAGAAATAGTGTGTAAACCACAATCAATCATCATACGAATAGGAAAAACAAGAAAGCAATAAGAACCGATCACGTTACACCCTTCGGATGACTCTCTTAGGGCTTCCCGATGACCAATCTTGACCTAAATCTCTTCTCCTGGCTTCTAGTCGCCTCCAAAGGTCTTCTCCCAGTTGTGTCACTCGAATCCCCTAGCCTCCAGCCGTTTTTGAAACAATAAACTCGAAAATCTGATTTTTTTAACCCTGTCGATCTACGCGACAGGCTGCTAGAAACCCTTCGCGCTACGCGAGGGTACGCACTACCCAACAAAATAGTCGGGTCAATCCGCTATCATTAAGAAGGTCAAAATTGTCATTTCCCACCTGTCGCGCTACGCGAAAGGGTTTCAAAAGGTCGTCGCGTGACGCGAGGGGTTCCAGAATTCAGCTTTTGTCTTTCTTTGTCTTCGGGTCCGTTCTCGTCCACCCTGGAGCTCGTTTTCTTGATCTTTTGTGCCATAATAAAATGTTAAATACCAGCAAGCATCAAATCATGGAATTGTGAAAAACCAGCATAAATCAACTCTAAAAACGCATAAAACTGTACAGAAACTAAATAAAAACAAGCAGAAAAACAGATGTGTTTCACAACACATCATATCCCCACACTTATCTCTTTTTTGTCCCCGGAAAAGGCTTATGCAAAAATCTGGGATCAAAGCTAGGTAAAATGGTTTCTACACAATTAAAGTAGTCAATTCAAAATTCAAAGCATCGGAAAAGATTGCAAGTATTGTTATCATGTTAAACCCATACTGATTATTCAAGTCCCTTAATTATGGTTCTATTATGTTAATGTTCTACATTTCATTTCATTAGACCCACACTTAGGAAATTAAAACCAAATCAATCCTGGATTCTAGCTTTCGAGTCATCCTCACATATAAACAACAAGAAATTTCTCAAATCAGATTTTTATAAATGAAACTGATGGAAGCGTGAGCATTTATTTTTTTATTTCTTTTTCAATCCATTGAACTTAACTTAGTGGTGTTTCAACCAGGCTGCAACCCGGCGCGTGACACATAAGTTTTTAGTCCAACTTCTTTTCTTTTATTTTTCTTTTTACTCAGCTTATTTGGTGAAATGGAGGCGCCATTAGACTCGGATTTATTCTCATAAAAAGAGTACTTATGTGCCAAACAAAATTCAGATTTTCAAACCTTTTACCAGTTATTATGCGAAGAATCCTTTATAACTAGAAAACAGTTTCATTAATTCCAAATCCCCAAGATGTTTCCCATGAAAATCATGCATTTAAGTAAAATTATACCAATCCTACGGGATAAATATAACCAGTTGAGCCTACCTACACATGCCATAACCAAAGCATAAAACCCCAAACCAACAAGTCAACCATGAATGAAAACCACAAAGCCCAACTTTCCTATCATTTCCCATCATGCTTTTGCAACCAACTTAAAAAAGGATAAAGAAGATCTAAGCTAAAGATGTAGAAACAAATTTTTTTTTTGACAAATTTTAATCTCAAAAACTTAAGTAAACTAAAACTAGAATTCAAAAACTAAGTACTGAAACAAATTTAAACTAAATTTCACATCCCCACACTTGAACTTTACATTGTCCCCAATGTAGAGAAAAAGGAAATACCAAAGAAAAAAATTAAACATAAAAATAAGTAAAAACTAAAAATTACTTAGTTGGTTAAAAGAAGATTATTGAGTGCCAGTCTTTCCACATAAGCTCTTCACTCTACAAATTGCTTCACAGGTAAACAAAACATCACATGAAATAAGCACAATAAGATCAAGAAAACAACTATGAGTCTAAAGATGATAATAATCCAAAACCAAAATTTGTTCAAAATCCACCAACCCATTACCAACCCAACCACAAGTTTCAAAGAATACAACTGTTCAGTAATCAAAACAAACTGCAACAACCCACACATACAAGCACCTCCCCACACCTACTCTTAATCATCCGGACCTCTTCCACCAACATGCTCGTCCGAAGCCCTGTAAAACTCGGGAATGTCAATATGAAGTGAGGTCATCAGATACCTCGTAGCATTTTCCTGTCTTCTCTGATCTTGTATCCTCCATTCCCTGTACTGGTCATGATACCCGTCCATCCTATGGCATAAAGACTCTAACGTGAGTGGATCGGGTATAGGCTCCCTAACTGGGTACTGTCTAGGGGAAAATCACACCTAACGACCGGCCTCTGCCTATGTGTGGGCACTGAACCCATAACTACCTTATCTGCGGGTGTCCCCTGTGGTGGTATCACCTGGGGACAAACCCCAAACCCTGCCCAACTTGGTGGGTCATCTCTCTCTAAGATTCCTGCTCTACGCAGGTCCCGCAAATCAATGGGTGTGGTCAATGGCCCCAAAATCATCAAATTTGGGCGGTATCTATCATATACCCCAAGTACTCCGCCATGCGGTAGATATATGGACCCATATCTAACCGTGCTCGTCCACCACCTCGTCTACCTCGAGCTAAAGAAGTGGCGAACACACAGGCCACATTGGCCTCTCTCCCCGTGACCATGCAATACAAACAGAAAAGGTCAATCCAATTGACCTTTTCCTCCCCGGAACTCCTCCCTACTATACTGTACATGCCAAAACCCTGTGAATATATCTCAATAGGGGTTCTCGGATGTCTGAATCTAACATACTGGTAGAGAAGGGAGAATCAGCAATGGTGGCCCAGAACTCGCTCAAATCCACATCACAAATACAGAAATCTCTGTTTTTCTTTGTGGCTCCCCTCAAAGATGATACAAACCTAGGTGACCTAACCTCTTCCTCAGTATAAAATCCAGAGACTACAGCAACCTGAGGAATGGTCATCTCGTATACCCGTCTGCCCAAGGAGAAAGACACAGCGTCCAATGAATCGAACTCAGAGTCGTCATACATGAACGTGGAGTGAAACTCCCTTGTCAGCTCCTTGTACTAGGGCCAATCACATGCCAATACTTTCATCCACTTAGGCCCTAACAATCTCTCTAACCTATCCCTTTGACCCAGTTGGCCAACCAACTCCCAGCAAATGTTCCTATGATGGAGGAGCTCTAGGGATACAAACCTCTCAAACCTGTCACTTTCAAAAGTGCCCATCTCAAACATCAGTAGTCTGTGATCTTGCAGTCTTCTTGTCTTGATTACTGGTAATCGCTCTTCTTCAAGATAACGAATGGTCCTCTCATCTCTTTGAAACTGCTCTGGGGAGTTTGGTTCTCCCCGGGGCCTTGGAACTGGCCCTCTCCTTCTCTTTCCTCCTGCTCCAGACATCCTGAAAACACAATTAAAATCAAACAAAAGCTGCCAAGTTAGCAAGAAACCAGAGAATGTAACCGTATAGCATTTCATTCGCGGTTACCAAACAATTCAAAATAGTCTTTAAGCACAATCCCATAACTAAAGAATCCCAAAACTGGTTTTTATTAATAAATTAACATCATGTTTTTCAATTTCATACCAAAAAGCAATTGGTTTTACCTCATCAAGATCAAAAAGAACCATTCTCAAATCCAAACTTTTACCCAAAATATACCCTATGGTTCTTTGATCCTCAATAACCAATTCCAACACAAATGGTGAGCCAAAAAGCATTCAACTAATCTAAATAAACTATTACTAAACTAAAATCAACAAGAATCAATCACAAACTAAAAATCTAAACTTTGGCTAAACTACAAAATTACCAAAATAATCAAAATTGCAAGAAAAACGAGTCTAGTTAGCCACATTACCTTAGAAAGAACTTAGAACTTGAGATTTAGAAGAGAAAAATGGAGGCTTGAAAAAATCCCTCGTCTTCTTGTTTGGAACCGTCAATGGTGGATGGGGTGGTGAAGTGGTGGAAGAAATCGATGAAATTGAACGTGGGGATGATGGTAGATGTTTTTTGTTTATGAAATTGGTTGTTAGATAGTGGTAGAAAGTGGAAATGATGGTTATAAGGGTGATGGCGATAGCTTAGAGAAGAGAAAATGGGGTTAAAATCGAAATCTAGGGCTTGAATTGGATTTTAAACCGTCTGTGCACGCGTCGCGTATCGTGACATATTCTATAATAGCCGTCGCGTAGCACGACGAGTCTTTGACCCGCTCGTTGACCGAAACCCCTAGTGTAGCACGACACCCACAACCTAACTTGTCGTGTGACGCGACGGGGTCATTTTTCCAGAGAGTTTCCTGCATTTTCATGCCTTAGTCAAAATTTCAACCCATTTTTCTTCCTTAAACACCTAAAATCAATTCTAAGGCAAATGATACATACCTGGTAGCTCCAATCTATCTTCCTTTCATCAAAATGATTAAAAACCTGCAAAACACACGAAAACACACAAAAATGAAAACGAAAAACATAAATTAAGTACGAAAAACACACCAAAAACTCTAGAAATCTACCATTTACAAACTCTACACTTGGGTTTCATCCCAAGAACCCATCAACACTCTCTCATTCAAGTTTTTCTAGCAGGATCTCTTCCTCCTCCTCACTCTCATCCAACGGTCCTCCGATGTAATGCTTCAATCTATGACTATTTACTTTCCAAGTGTTACCATCAACTTCGTTTTGCAACTCAACGGTTCCATATGGACAAACCTCTTCAACTATGTATGGACCCGTCCACTTGGACTTCAACTTTCCTCCAAACAACTTCAATCTGGAATTATAAACCAAACCATATCTCCCTTCTTAAATTCCTTCAAACCCTTCAATCTTCTATCATGCAATGACTTGGTCTTTTCTTTGATGCTCACTGAACGTGCATAGACCACATCACGAAGGGCCTCTAACTCATGAATTTGGAAGTACCTCTTCCTACCCGCCTCGGTAAGATCAAGGTTGACCGTTTTAAGAGCCCAAAGAGCTCTATGCTCCAATTCAACGGGAAGATGGCATGCTTTGGCATAGACGACCATGTATGGTGTGGTTCCTAAGGTGTCTTGTAGGCCGTTCTAAATGCCCACAACCCGTCGTCTTACTTGTCGGACCAATCCTTCCGACTCTTCCCTACGATCTTCTAAAGTATCCTTTTCACTCCTCGGTTTGCATTCTCCACTTGACCGCTTGTTTGAGGATGCTAAGCGGTCGCCAAACGATGAGTGATACCGTAGCATTGTAGTGCCTTTTCTAACATTGTGTTACAAAAGTGCATGCCACGGTCACTTGTTAAAGCTCTAGGAGTCCCAAACCTACTAAACAACTTCTTAAGGAACTTGAGAACTACTCGGGCATCATTTGTAGGTAAGGCTTGAGCCTCAACCCACTTTGACACATAATCTATGGCCATGAGTATATACCTATTCCCTATGGACAAAGGGAAAGGTCCAACAAAGTCAATGCCCCAAACATCAAAAACCTCCAACACTTGAATGGGGTTTTGAGGCATTTCATCTTTAGAGGAGATGTTTCCAGTACATTGACAAGGATCACACTTCTTCACAAACTCAAGTGCATCCTTCACCACCGAAGGCCAATAAAAGCCACAATCAAAGACCTTTTGGGCGGTGGATTGATGACCGTGATGTCCACCCGTCAAGGCTTCATGGCAATGCCTCAAAATCTCTAGGCCCTCCTTTCTACTCACACACCTCCTAAGAATCCTATCTCCCCCCACACAATAGAGATACGGGTCATCCCAAACATATTTACCCGCGTCTCTAAAGAACTTCTTCTTCAGTTGAGTGGTCATTCCCTCAATTACCACTTCATGAGCAAGGAAATTTGCCAAGTCGGTGAACCATGGCATTCCTTGCTTCTTCGCCTCTACAAAGTACATCATCTCGTGAGGGATCCTATCACCAATCTCCTCCTCATGAATCTCACTCCTCTCTGGGTCCTCCAACCGGGAGAGATGATCGGCCGCCACATTTTCAGCCCCTTTTTATCTTTAATCTCAATGTCAAATTCCGATAACAAAAGAATCCACCTAATGAGACGAGGTTTTGCATCTTTCTTTGCAAAATGAAACCTCAAAGCCGAGTGGTCGGTGAAAACGGTGCTCTTTGAAAGCACGAGGTATGACCGGAATTTGTCAAAAGCAAACACTACCGCTAGAATCTCCTTCTCGGTGGTAGTGTAATTCTCTTGAGCATCATTGTGAGTCTTGCTAGCGTAGTAAATGGGGTGAAAATGCTTCTCTCTTCTTTGCCCCAAAACTGCCCCAACGGCTTGGTCACTAGCATCACACATGAGCTCAAAGGGTAAGCTCTAATCGGGGGCAACCAAAATAGGAGCACTCACAAGCCTCTCCTTCAAAAACTCGAATGCCTTCATGCATTCCTCATCAAACACGAAAGGGGTATCTTTCTCTAGAAGATGGGTCATACGCCTAGTGCTTTTGGAAAAATCCTTAATGAACCGCCTATAAAAACCTGCGTGACCAAGGAAACTCCTAATGGCTTTAACACTTGAGGGTGGGGGGAGTTTACTTATAGTCTCTATCTTAGCTTGTTCTACCTCAATACCCGCTCTCGAAATCTTATGACCTAACACTACCCCCTCGGTCACCATGAAGTGACACTTCTCCCAATTGAGAATCAACTTCGTCTCTACACACCTCTTCAACATTCTCTCAAGATTCATCAAGCATTGATTAAAAGAGTTGAATTAAACCGAAAAATCATCCATAAACACCTCCATGGATGATTCAATCATGTCTTGGAAAATGGCTACCATGCACCTTTGAAATGTGGCAGGAGCATTGCATAGCCCAAATGGCATGCGACGGTAAGCATAGGTGCCATAGGGGCACGTGAATGTGGTCTTTTCCTGATCCTCCGGTGCAATGGGGATTCGAAAATATCCAGAGAAGCCATCTAGAAAACAGTAGAACTGGTGGCCTGCTAACCGCTCCAACATCTGGTTAATGAAAGGAAGGGGAAAGTGATCCTTCCGGGTAGCATCGTTAAGTTTCCTATAGTCGATGCAAACTCGCCACCCCGTGACCGTGCGAGATGGAATGAGCTCATTTTTCTCATTCGTAATAACTGTCATCCCTCCCTTTTTAGGGAGAACCTGAGTAGGGCTCACCCATGATGAATCCAGGATAGGATAAATCAAGCCCGCATCCATGAATTTCAACACCTCTTTCTTCACAACCTCTTGCATATTGGGATTTACGCGCCTCTGAGGTTGAACTACCGGCTTATACTCATCTTCCATGAGTATCCTGTGTGTGCAATAAGCAGGGCTAATGCCTTGGATATCGGAGAGTCTCCAAGCAATAGCACCCTTATACAACCTCAACACACATAACAGTCTCTTCTTCTCCTCCTCACTCAACCTAGATGAAATGACAACAGGTAGAGTGGAATCCTCTCCTAGAAATGCATACTCTAAGTGTGAGGGTAAAACCTTAAGTTCAAGGGCGGGTGGTGACTCAACAGAGGGTTTCTTACTCTCCTTCCTCAACTCATCAATCTCTAGCACCTCAGAAATAACCGACACACCCTCATCAACCATCTCAGACTCCTCCTCACCCCTCTCAACTACCAAATCAGCCCCGCACACGTACTCAAGACACCTATCTACGTGTGACATGAAAGAGTTTATGAAATAAACTGAATGACATGGGTCACTAAAGTCATCATGATCACCGGGATGCCTCATAGACTTCACAACCTCGAATGTGAGAGTCTCATCACACATTCTAAGAGTGAGCTTCCCATCAAACACATCAATAATGGCCTTAGCAGTCCTCAAGAAAGGACGGCCTAGAATGATAGGCACACACTCATCAGCCTCCATGTCAAGGATCACCAAATCCACGAGGAACACAAATTTGTCCACCTTCACCAACAAGTTCTCAACAATACCCCGTGGACACTTGACCGTCCGGTCAGCAACGGACAATGTCATGCGCGTAGGTAAAAGTTCACCAAGTGCTAGCTTCTCATACAAAGAATAGGGCATCAAATTGATGCTAGCACCCGAATCTGCCAACGCATGTCTCTGAGTGTCACTACCAAACAGACAAGGGATTGTAAAGATCCCAGGATCTGTCAACTTCTCCGGTAGTTTGTTCAGAATCACCAAAGAACACCCCCGCTCAATGGAACATTAGAAAGTTCCCCTAGCCGATCCTTGCTCTTCAACAAATCCTTAAGGAATTTAGCATACTTGGGCATTTGCTGAAGAGCCTCGATGAATGGAAGATTGATCTTCAACTGTTTGAACATATCAAGAAAGTGACCATACTCCTTAGCATTCTTTTGGTGAGCTAAGCGAGCAGGGTAAGGAAGTCGTGAATGATCAATCTTAGGACTCGGCCTAACCTCAACCGGTTTCTTCTCAACCGGAACCACTACAGGAGACTCACTGGTCGGTACTATACTTGTTGGGACTGGCCTCATGTGCACCCCCCAGGAGTCTCCATCTCAATCTCTTCATCCACCGGTTCTTCTTCCTCTACCTCAACCGGTGGCTCTACACTCACACCCTCTCGACCACTCCTAGTGGTCACTGCTTTCACATGAGCATTTGGATTAGGCTGTGTGCTGCCCGAAAACTGGCCTTGGGCCCTCTCATTCAAATGCTTAGCAATATCTCCAACTGATCTTTGAAGATCAAGAAAAGCAGATTGTTGGTTTTTCATAAGAATGGCATGCTCAGCAAGGGTTTTCTAAGTATTGGCATCCTTAGCAACCAACTGTGTCAGTAACTCCTCTATCTTACTCATGCTACCCCCACCACCACCACTACTACTACCCGCCCCCGGTGTATGACTCGGATGAAGAACCGAAGAATGACCCTGCCCCTAATTATGAGATAACCCAGATTGGAAACCAGGGGGATGACCGGAAAAGCGCCAATTAAAATTCGAGTGGTTTCTCCAATTTTGATTATAGGAGTTATTGAAAGGGTTCGTGCTACCCCTACCTTGACCCCCCAAATAGTCAACCTGCTCCTGGTTGACCACCAAACACTCAGATGTGGCATGGCAAACCCTACAAATCTCACACCTGTCTACCTTCATCTTCAACTCCTTCACATCCCTCGACAAGGCCTCGAGAGTAGCTGCCACACTAGTATCCACATTAACGTGGTGAACCCCTCTCGCAGAAGAGGAGGAACTAGAAATAGGATTGGAATTCCTATTAGCTGACCTATGCTCATACTCAGCCTGAGCAAAACTCTCAAACATATCATTGCACTTAGCAACATCCCTTTTACCCATAAGATGACCACCCGCAGAAGTGTTGAAACGAGCCCGAGTCTCATAAGTTAGACCATTGTAGAATTTCTCTACAAGGGCCCAAGCAGAGAGACCATGCTGGGAGCATCTGCTAAGCAAATTCTGGAATCTCTCCAAAGCAAGGTAGTATGGCTCATCGGGTGCCATACGAAAAGAGTGGATGTCATCACGAAGGCAGGCTGCCTTGGCAGGTGGAAAGTACTTCTTAAGGAAAGCATCCCTAAGACTGCCCCATGTGGTGAAAGATCCGGGTGCATGCAAGTCGAGCCAAGTGGCTGCTCTACCCGCAAGTCAAAAGGGAAATAGCTGCAGAAAGATAGCATCTTCAGTGGCACCTTGAAGATTGAAGGTACCACAAATGCGAGTGAGGCGAGCTATGTGTGCTGGAGCATCCTCATCATCCCGGCCATTAAACTGAGAGTTATTAATGGCTGTCATGATGTAAGAGGGGATCTGCCACAAATTTTCATTCGTAATGTTTGGCACAGTGATGGGATTATTAAGTCCCTTGAAACCCTCAGTGGACTGCTGGTGAACAGTGCGACAGTTTGCCATTTGTGGAACAAAGTGCAAACGAGGACTAGAATGAGTAGAAGAATCAGAAGAGGACGGTGGTGTGTGCTCAAAAAAAATAAGCAGAAATGGGTGTAGAAGCACTTACCTCACTCGTAGACCCTTCAGAAAAGTCTCGCGAATTGTTCCTTGAAGGCAATGAAAGCTCAGGTGGCGGTCCGTGTGAACGTAGGTGTGGCATACACTACCAAACCTGCAAACAAATAAGAGTAAATTAAAAAGAAATAAAACTGAACAAAATAAAACTAAAACTAAAAACAAATATGCACAGATAAGACTCAAGAACTAAACTGCACAATCGACTAAGAAGTCCCCGGCAACGGCGCCAAAAACATGATGTGTGCAAAGTAGTTTAATTAAAACTAATAAAAATAAAAACTAACCTAGACACTAAGTAATACTCTAGACTCTCTAAACTAAACTACTAACAGGAAAGTGAACCTATCAAAAGTAGTACAGAAAAGTAAGTCTGGATATCGAACCCACAGACTTCTATAGAAAATGCAAAACAGACTCAAGGACTTATCTATACAAATTTACTTGATTTAAAATAATTGTTTGAAAGGGGGTTTTGTTACTAATTAATTAAACTAAATTAATAACCGAAATAAACCGGATTAAGACTCAATAAGGAAAATTCAACAAAAAAGTCACGAATGATGAAATGACTACCTAGGGTTTACTTTATACATGTTTAATGTGTTATGGATTGATTATAGAACTTATTGTGGAACCGGGATCTTTGAATTTTAACTCATAAACAAATTAAAGTATGTTTAACCTTTCTCAAAGATTTTAACTAAAGTGTCTACAAGTCTTTAAAGTACCGGTTTAGGTTAATTACTCTCACAAGTTAAACAAACCCTCACCTCACGGCTTTCAGTTTTGGTTAAACATTTAATTTATTTGTCACCTAATCATCATTCCTATGAATCACTACATCTAGTAATCCATCCACAAATCAAGATTACCAAGTAATTGACCTAGTATGCACCTATTATACGAAAGACATTCGCCAAAGCACACAAGGAATCGATAAATCAAATCACAAACAATATAAACATTCATACACATCCAACAATCCAAACCAAATCATTATATCATTGAAAAACCCAAACTTGTTCCAGAATCAATCTTCACAATCATTAAACATGCATATTGTAAAACCCTAGGTGGTCTAAAAGGTTTAGCCACAAATCATAATGAATAAACAGAAATAAATAGTGTGTAAACCACAATCAATCATCATACGAATAGGAAAAACAAGAAACGAATAAGAGTCGATCACGTTACACTCTTCGGATTACTCTCTTAGGGTTTTTCAATGACCAATCTCGACCTAAATCTCTTCCCATGGCTTCTAGTCGCCTCCAAAAGTCTTCTCCCAATCGTCCCACTTGAATCCCCTAGCCTCCAGCCATTTTTGAAACAATAAACTCGAAAATCTGATTTTTTAACCATGTCGCACTACGCGACAGGCTGCTAGAAACCCTTCGCGCTACGCGAGGGTACCCACTACCCGACAAAATAGTCGGGTCAACCCGCTATCATTAAGAAGGTCAAAATTGTCATTTCCCACCTGTCGCGCTACGTGACAGGGTTTCAAAATGTCATCGCGTGACGCGAGGGGTTCCAGAATTCAGCTTTTGTCTTTCTTTGTCTTCGGGTCCGTTCTCGTCCACCCGGGAGCTCGTTTTCATGATCTTTTGTGCCATAATAACACGTCAAAGATTTTTTATAAACAAAAATGTCAGATTTTATCCTTATGTTTTTAGCTACTTTGTATATTTATATTATTTGAATAAATTCTATTTAAACTTTTTACATCTATGAAAAAAGGTTTATAAATTCTTTTAAAAGTATATTTAACATTATTTAAAATATTTAAAACTATAAAACAACTATTTTAATATTTTGATTAAACATAAATTAGTTTAATTTCAGAACTTTTAATTGGCAACATAAGTAAATTTAAAGCTTATAAAACATTGTTACTATTTTCATTTAACAAATAAATCATAATGGATTTAAGTTTTAACCATTCAAAACAAATCGAACTCTTTGACCCATTTAGAACTTAGAAAAAAAATCATAGAAAGATATGGTTATGTTAACATTATGTCCAATGAACTATTTAGGTGAACTTTGAACTTATTGGACAATCTTGGAAGCCATAACTTGATATTCATTACAAATATCACCTAATACATTAAGTTGAGTCTTCATAGCCCCTCTTTTACTTGTTTTGAACTTTTGGGGTGAAACATGTTATCTTGAACTTAACTTGTCTTTAAACCATGTGAACTTAGCTTAAATGGCCTTAGTTGTTTTGAAACTTTTGAACTTATCTATTGAACTTGCATTGATCACAACTTATCTATTGGTATCAATAATGGATTCCATTGGATTGACCACCCACCCAGGATGGGTTTTCCCTGTGAGGGAAAGTTCGCGTTGATTGTTTCCTACTGGTCAAACTTAACTATCTGATCTAATATTTGTTCATTTATAGTCTTTGTGAATTTTTCTTAGTATTCACATTTGTTAACTTATCTATTATTAAACTATTTGCTATATGAAAAAACCTATGATAACTCGCCAACTCTTTGTAGTTGACACTTGATTTTTAAACATGTTTCAGGTGGGAATGCCAAATAGCTATAGTATTGAACTTGGATTTGAGTTTATTTACGTTTAATGTTTTGAATTCAATAGATGTAATAGTTAGGGTTTTGAATTATTAAACAATGTATTGAATTTCTGAATTAAATGACTAATTGAATGCGACTTTTGAATTATTTACAACTATATACCTTGTGCTATGAACAATCTCCACTTCATGCCGCCCCGATGTTTCCGCCATTGGTCGGGGTGTTACAAATATGATCCTATACAGCAAATATAGTAGATAACACATAATAAACACATAACATGATATCTCCTAAAATACTAGCTAGGGTAGGAATTAATTCATACGTGGGTATCCTATGGTTATAAACTAGGTCATCCATTTCTAATAACCTAATTCCCTATAACCCAGGCCCTAATACCAATCTGTAACACCCCGAATGATGGCGGAAAAATCGTGATGTCACAACAAGTGTGCAAATTGTTCATAAGCTCATGGATAACTAAATTGAATCATCATATATCATTTAATAATTTACATTACTTACACAAAAATCATGTCTTAAGCACAAATTAGTTACGTCAATACACAAAAAGATATAGCTAGATTAACTAAACCCTATTCTCCAAAAGATGCGGTTAATTTAGCTAAGTTCAAGCTTCCTATGTGATGATGTCCAAAAATGAATAAAGCTAACCTTCCCTACATCTCCTCATTGCCTAAAATATGTAATAATAAAGTGTCAACTACAAAAGTAGTTGGTGAGTAAACACAGGTTTTCCCACATCCAGAAATAGTTATCAAAGTTTAAGTAAAGTGCATGTGAACTTGATAAATGAACAATTACTATGGTTCGAGCTAACAAGCAGACCGATATGTTCTCAAATATGTTCTGGCCAAGCTCTAGCATTCCTAACAATGCTGAAGCAGCAAACAATAGCCACTGAGGACCCTACCTGGATCAACTTAATCAACAGCGGGACTGGTCAAGCCAATAGATCTATCATTGTTTACCGTATGTATGTGTTCTGATCAATGCAAGTCTAACATCATCACAGCAATATCATTTAGTTCACAAGTGTTATGAAAATAAGTAATGTCATACATGTTTCACCCCGCATTTTGAAATAATATGAAAGTAAAAGGAGATATGAGAACTCACCTGATTTAGTTATGTGGTTCACATGTCAAGAGTTTAGGCGCTTGTTGTTTGTGAGTTAATGGGATTCATGCCTTGTGTTTCATGTATTTGTGTTCATAACTTACGAGTAATTGCTATCATTATCTTGTGTATGTTTATTTTAGTTTGTGTTTAGGAAAACCATGTTACTGTCTAAGTGATCTATCCTAGGTTGCAGTGAGTTAGTCAATCCTTATGCACAATTGGTATTGCCATTAGGATTTGAAGCCATGATGGAAATCATGTTAAGTTTAAAATAGGTTTTGGCATCCTAACCCTACACAAACCCACCACGCAAAAGGTGTTGTATATTTATCAACACATGCATGGATGCATGCATACATTTGTATGCACGTCCATGCTATGTCGACAATACCAGGTTCGGAGTTTCTAACATCACATTAACTTTGGAATGCCAACATTATTAGGTTCAAAGCCACCTTATCTAACTCGAACTAAAAAGAAACTCTTAGATATAACTTGTTCCTGAAGTTGTGAGCTATTTTGGTTTGTACTTCCTACCTCTAGAAAAGTGGAGAAATGTTTTGGCAACAAAATCACCAAATTGGGTGAAGAAATGAAGAAGTTGAGGTTAGGGCTTTTTGTAACATCTGTACATATTCACGATGTAATCATTAATGGTATGCAATTCATAGTACATGTATGCAGACGTTCATGTTATCATTGTACAATTATTCATATGTTTTAGGAATTTATCGTTAGTTATGAAGTATACACTTAGTATTTAATTATTGTCAATAACGTTACGTAATAACTCTATTGTAATTTATTGAAACAGTGGTGGGCTGGCGGTTGATAAGGTAGGTAGCTGGACCCTACGTATGCCCTATACATAAACTGCGTTCGGTATATTGGGTGTAACATCAGTGCCGGAACCGTCACCGGAACAGTGATCTCTACAATACATGAGCAGTAAATCAGGTACATATTTCAGTTATAAATTGTATATCATTATCATTACATGTTATCAAATCGTAGTTCAGATTCAATTCAGGAAAACAAAGTTCAGAACAATGGTTCTTGAGTCAGATAACTATCTGGCAACACAGAACCATCATGTGATTATTTGTTAGGATTTATTATGTATAAACGTATGTGAGGCCTTAAAGAACAAAACACAGGAATATTGTTATGTGAATGCTAAATCGACGGGTTATTCGTATAGGTGACGATCTGTACGAATATATCTGAAAGTTTAAACGTTCTGAATGATATTCTATAATTAGAAAACAAGATTGAAAAGTATAGTTATCATCGTGTTCGTACGGGTGACGATTTGAACGAATACGCGCGACTACCGTACATTTCAATTTAAACAGTGAATTAATATTTTAAATTTAAAATAAATAGAAGATATTAGTTAATTTATTAGGAATCACAACCTTGAATAATTTAATAAAATCTATTTTTATAAACCATGTCTATTCGTCGCGAAAACCTTGCGAACCGGAAATGTTACGCGAAACCAAACGAGATCGAACGACGGGTATTGTGATACATTAAATGATGTCATTTAATGTATCATCCACCCTCACCAACTCATTTCACCCACCCAATTTTCGTTTCTCTCTCTAGCTCTCTCTCTCCCTAAGAACACAACCTTCTCTCAACGATTCGGAACTCATTTCAAGACGGATTTGAGCATTTTAGGTGTTGGAAACGATCCCCACGCGACATAGATCCAGGAAGTACGAGCTATTTGAGCATTCATCCAGAGGATCTGAGGTAAATCTTGGTTTTAAATCCGGTTTAAGCATGAGTGTCACGAAACCCTTTTTGTTTGATGCGTTTAATCGGTCTAAGTACTCACAAAACACTTAGATATAGGCATATGAGCAACATAGACACATTGGAAACTAAATTGTAACAGGTTAGAGCTCGAAAATGGGAATTTGTATTACAGGTTCGTGAGTTACATCTGAGAAATCATGCGGCCGAACATTTTGATCGAGGAAGATGATGGCCGAACCTTCCTTTTTAGCCGAACCCTGGCCACGAACCCTACTGGCTATCTGCAACAAACCTGTGTCCCTGGTGCACGAACCCTGCTACATCTCTCAGCCGAACCCTGACCCACTGCACCGAACCTGTGATGAGCATCCTGCCAACCGAACCCTTGAAACGAGCCTTCATTGTAGAGACGAACCATTCACGAACCCTTGTATGAGAACCCTATAAGTTCCTTGGACCGAACCCTTAGCCGAACCTCACTCAAGATAGCAGCGAACCATTGAATCCAGCCGACCCATCAGAGCCGAACCCCGTAGATTCGTCTGGCCCTGGCCACTACCGAACCCTCAACTCCCGAATCTCTTTCATGCAGGATGATGTAGCCGAACCTTTACACTTCTCAACTCAGCCAAACCTTAGGGTGATGGCAATAGGTTCGCTGCCCTAGGAATGTTAAAACTAGATTGGCCACTAAAATCATTCGTTTTCATGGCACATAGGAATAGTATACATGGGCATGCATGAGTTAAAGTTGTGTGTGTGCATGGGATACGTGGGTGTGCATTGGAATGACATGAGATATTAAATCTTGTGTAACAATTGGTTATTAATAAAAATGAGAGCATTAAGGACAAATAACAAGGGATTCAAGATCAAGTGATGAACTAGGCTATCAACATTTACATTATGGAATGTTTATAAATGATAATTCACTTAGATGTGTAATTATCTACATGAGACCATTTATGGACTTGAATCATGAACAATTAGAGATCAAGGATGTTCAATTGGACCTAGATTGGCCCAATAGGGCTTAATTAAGCCCATTATACATTAGATGTATTTAAATTCAAGTAATGATGCTTTTTATTAATTAAAACAAAGGTGTTATAAAGTATTAACAATTTAATTTGATAATTTTCTAAAATCTTGTTAAATCAAAATGAAATGGAATTTATTTATAAATGTTATTGGTTTCCTTTTTAGTTATTAAGTTAATTGTAACGTTTTGGTTTAAAGATTTATTGTGATTTAAATTGTTGGGAATTGATTGTAAAGAGACAATATAATTGTCTGGATTTTAACAGAAAACAAAGGAGACTCTGCCCAAATTTTGTAAAATTAATTATAAGTGTTGTAACTAAACATGGGATTTGGGATCATAAAAAGGGTAACTCAGTTAGATTAGATTCTAGATACACTTAGTACTAGGACACTTAGTTGCACACACAACAAGACCCAACCTTAGGCACAACGACTATTACGCGTACTTATTATATTCGAATTCTTATAAAATAACTCAGGAACTGAAGAAACCTAGCTACAACAAGAGCGTGCATTTTGTGTTAGGTCATTTACATAGCAGCACAGGTGAGTTCATTGCCCCTTTTCTAACATTTTTGTTTTAAAACGCGGGGCTGAGAAGCATGAGTAAACTGTTTTATTTTAAACTGTTTATTTAAATGCTTTTATTTATTATATGTTTTACATATATATGTTTGTTCATACTCCTAGACTCATGTCTAGGTAATTATTAAACAGATCAAATTATCAAGTTAATTAGAGTACTCTTATGAGTAATACTTTAAATTTAAACTCTAAATAAACCCTTAGTCCATCAAGCTCAAATTCAAGAATCTAAATTCCAAGTGAAATCAAACGAACTAAAACAAATGATCATATTCAAAGGAAATCTAATTCAGTGTGGGATCTGAGAACAAAGAATCATAATCAAGAATCAATTATCATTGTGAATCATGGAAATTCTAAAGATCAAGATCAAGAGACTCAAGGAATTAGAAATCATAAATGTGAGTGAATCATTGTAATAATGAAATCATTATAATCTAATGAAATCATCAATATTCAAGATAAGGTGGATGTCAGTTGTATAGGGAATCAAGACCACGTGTAACACACATATAAAGTCCCCTTCAGGTATAGAAGACTCTTGTAGTCAGGCTATACGGGCAATAACGTGAACTATCAAAGGAATCAATATCAAAATCATATCAAGAGAATCAAAGAGATCAAGAACCACAGGATATCCTTAAAGTCCCCGCATGTACTGAAAACCATTGGGTCAAGCTGTAAGGGCAAAACATTAAAATCCCTCTCAGTTCAGGTGTACTCCTTGTGATTTATGCCTGACATGGGTCACGTGTGAGAGGTTACAACTTGGACAACCACCAACAACTAAGTCTAATTGATTGAGTCAACTAAGGCCCAATCATCATGTCTTAGTTGTATATAAATTATTTATTTATTTATTTAATTAAATATTTAACATTTTATTTCTATCACTGACTTTTGGGAAATCATGTATCTATGATGAACTCAAGAGAATCAAAGGTAAATCAATTTTTGGAAAGCATAATCTAAATCAGAGGTGTGTAGGGTAAAAATGCTTAATTATCATTAACAACAGTGTCATATGCGTATTAGTATGTGGTGGGATGGCGTCTGGGCGGGTTTGTTGGCTCGACCCAGGGGTATGCCCTATATATAAGCATACCGATATGGATATTACATGTGAAGTTAATGAGGTTAGGCTCTTTACCGAAAGAGGTTTTCAAATCATTTTCAAACACTAAACTATATGAACTTACCAACCATGTGTTGACTTTATTTTTGCATGACTTCTCAGGTGACGAACAGGTCAACTGAAGAGTTGTTTCTTTTGGACTAGGTTACAGATAGAGGACCTAGCTTTTTGGACCTGCATATTTTTGGACATCATACACAGTTATTTTGTATATCTTGTGCAGATACAAGATTGAAGATTTATGATGTTATAGTAGATTTACATTGTTAAATTATAAACTTAACTGATGTAATTTAACTTTGTAATTCTCTTTTATTTTAGCAAGTTTCTCATTTATATATCATGTGCAATGTAAACAATCTGATCATTTCGATTATCACTCACGATATCGCGCCCTGGGAACCTTCCGCCCGTCGGGGAAACCCGATCCTACCCCGCCGGCTCGGGGTGTGACAGATTGGTATCAGAGCCATGGTTATAGAGAAATATAGGTCATTTATTTAAATGGTTTGGCCTAGACTATAACCTAGGGACCCTGCATATAGAGAACATAGGACTTTAGATTTATTTGCATGTTGTCTTCTGTATTCGGTCATTGCACTAACCGATAACTTTATTGGTTATGATCAGAATGCCGCCACGAAGACAATCTCCTCTGTTGACATGAACACAAGACCAAGCTCCACATTCTTCAACACCATCACCACCTGATTCACCACCGCCACCTCCTCCACCGCCTCCTCCCCCTCCTCCTTTGATTACCCAAACATCTGGTTCAGGTACAACACCTACCCTGGATCCTGCTACTATTGCTCTGGTGACGTTACTGAGTAGCCAGATGACAAATCAGATGAAAGAGGCAATACCGGAGATGTTCCTTCGTCTTCGCAACGAGATCAACAACACTGGCAACTCCTCTGGAGAAGCCAGTGGAAATACTGGGGGGTTCATCTCATTACTCCTACAAGCCTTTTGTAGGATGTAAACCACCCAGTTTTAGTGGGTCTGAAGGTGCCGTTGGATTAATCCAATTGATTGAGAAGATTGAAGCAACCTTCGATCTCTGCAGCTGCCCCGAACACCACTAGGTCTGTTACTCAGCTGAAACATTCAACAAACGGGCTCTGACTTGGTGGAACGGTCAAATCAACGCTCGAGGAAGAGAAGAAGCCATGGCCATGCCATGGGAAGATTTCAAGACACTGCTGTGAACAGAATTCTGCCCCAAGAATGAACAGCAGAACCTGGAGGTTGAGTTATCCAACCATGTGATGAAGGGGGCTGACCACATGGGGTATACAACTCGATACCATGTGTAACACCCCGACCGACGGCGGAATCATCGGGATGCCACGAGGGATGTGTAGATTGTTCAAAAGCTCATGGGCATCTAAATCATATCATCATATATCATTTAATCAACCACAATAATTACACAAAAATCATGTTCATCATGAATCAATTACATCAAATACACAAAAGATTTAGTTAAACTAACTAAACTCTAATCGCCAGAAATTTAGTTAATTAACTAAGTCCAAGAATCCTATATGATGATGATGTCCAAAATAGAAGAGATCATCCTCTTCATCCTACTTGTCTCCATCACCTGAAACATGTAAGAAAATCAAGTGTCAACTACAAAAGTAGTTGGTGAGTAATCATAAGTTTTTATATTTAAAAATGTTTTAGTAAAATGCGTTTGAAAGTTTATGCTTAAAATGGTTTTATAAAATGCTTTGTTTAAAACGGGTATAAAACTTATGATCTTCTTGAGAAACTCCATATGAATACCTGTATGAGATAATCCAACACACATCCATCAATTCAACAGCCAAACACATACACAATCACATAACCACATAACCAAATCAATAATAGCCAATCACAAATAATCATAATCAAATATAGGCAATCAATCCACAACAAATCAACCAAACTAAATCAATCATATTCTCAATCAATGTTCGTGACTATACATGATTCCTTATGTATTTAACATAAGTTAGATACATGAATCATGGAGTGGTCGCTAACCACGTGACAATATATGAAGTCAATGCAATTAACCGAAGTCAAAAGCAAAAATTCATAGAGTGGAAACCATCCACGTGACAATACATGATATCAAAACAATTAACCGAAGTCAAAAGTAATGAATCTCGGATTTTGTGACAATACTTGTAATCTTTGTTATTGACTGAAGTTAATAACAATGATTACATGGATTTGTAATAATAAGAGATAATCCAATAACAATAATTTCAATAGTGAATATCATATTGATAAACAGGTATTAACCTTGTGTTATCAAAACAATATTTAATTCGATATACATGCTTCACCTCCGAGTTTTAAAACCAAAACAGTTTAAAGAAAAGGAGGTTATGAGAACTCACTTGAAGTCCTTAGAATTCGTGTTCTCGTATTATGCGCGCTCGCGTATGTAACTCGAAATAACTCAAAGATCTGTAATTTAATGTATGACTGTAATCATAAGTATACTTGTTTCATCATGATTGATCATTCACAAATGTTTCTATTTTAGTTAGATCATTAATGTTTTCTTAACTTAGTTTACTTAACCTAAGTGAAGATAACCTTTAGATCTTTTACTTATGTGTATCATTAATTCATAGCTCGGTCTTGTTAGTTTCTAACTATGTTATTATGACCCCCTTGTAGTAATATCCTAAGTATCCCTTTGCATACATGTTCACTATGTCGACCACCTTGATTTGGTTAATAACAATTTAATTAAAGTTTCAATAATCCTCCAAGTTTGAGTTAATTATAACACAAGTCCAACATTCAAATAAATATTTAATCTCTTAGAACTCAAATTAAAATGGACATGTGGTGGTTAACTTCTCATGCATGCATGGGTACTTCATTATAGGTATTTATGCCTATGCATATATATATATATATATATATATATATATATGTAATCATGTCCCCTGATTGCCCTTAATCCCTCTTAATTAATTAAAATCAAGTTTTCATCCCACTAGAGCAGCGAACCCTTGGGGTTTAAACCAAAGGTTCGGCTTAGTGAGAGTTAGAGGGTTCGGCCATAAGAAAAAAAAAAGAGGGTTCGTGGTTATTGTGTTGGCCTAAGGGTTCGCTGGATGATGCAACAGATTCGGCTTAGGGCTTCGCGACCCTCATAGTTCGGCTACCACTAAGGGTTCGCTTGTTTAATTAACTATAAGACCTAAGGTTCGGCCAAAATGAAATGGTTCGTAGCTCTAAGGGTTCGGCTTGGCTGATGCAGGTTCGCAAAGATTCAGGGTTCGGACACCCTTAAGGGTTCGGCCACAGCAGTACGGTTCGGCCACGCCTGCAGCAGGTTCAGCACCCACGAACCCTCACGAACCCTGCACAACCAACAGCTCCAACCACTCGAACCTGCTGTACTAGCTCGTCCCCCTCCATTATCCTTGATGATAAGCGTTTATAGGGTCGCTCGTGAATTCCCTAGTTTACTACTAAACCGATTTACACGTATAAAACCCACAATTTGCATACAAAGTGATAACTAGTTCGAGTAGGGTTTCTAAACCCAAAAACCGAAAAGAAAACTGGGTTTCTTACCTTCAAATCGTGAGCAAATGCTAGCTTTCTTGGTATCTTCGTGTTCCTCTTGATTCCCCGGTCGTTTAGGCTCCAAGATCTCGCGATCTCGCCAAGAAACGAGCTCAAAAAGCTAGAGAGAAGGTAGAGAGAGAGAGCTTGGGCGTGAATGGTTGTTTTAGAGAGAGAAGGAGAGATGAAAAATGAGAAAGAAGGTGAATCCTTCTTTCATATATCGCGTGTCCTTCCCGCGCGTCCGGTCTCGTCTTTATCGCGATACGTCTTATAAAATGTTCGGTTTTTATCGTAAACATCGTTAAAACATATAACAATTAAATAAATAGGTTTCATTTTAATTAAAATGATTTTTAAACAAAATTGTTTAAATACAATAATTTCGTTTAATCTCATTAAATTGCCTATTTGAATAAATTAATTTATTCGAACTCAATTTAGGTTGTGATTCCTAATAAACGTTTTAAGTTTTTATTTATTAATTTAATATCGTGAGATATTATTTAATTATCTCGTCGAAACGCGTTACTCGCGTACGTATTCGTAAAGATCGTCACCTTTGCGAATCCAACGCTCGTATCGTATTTCGATTTGATTTATTATTTATGGAATATCGTTTCAGTATATTATTCTTAATAATTATATTCGTGTGAATCGTCACCCACGCGAATACATTTATTAAGTTAACATTTCTGAATTAATATTCACGTTTAAGTAATGTTCGTAACCTCACTTCGCGTAATTAATTCCCAACATTTATTAACTTAAATATTATATTTCCCAACCAAAACCCACTAAATCCTAGTCACTGACACATCCATGATAGACCGAAATATACATATATATAGGGCATATGTAAGGGTTAGTCGCAACTGCCCTAGCCACCGTCCCACCGCTATTTCGATAAACCATGACCATGGGTCCTTGACTACGTTTAGTAACCAGACTCCAACAAACTCCCAGTTCCATCACAAATCAATTCTCAACCAATCATCCTTCATCATCAGTAATACGTAACTGCAATAAACACTACGGGTCTGTGTAGTTGAATTACAACTAAACTTCCCGTGGTTTATGCGTATAATAATTTATAATCATGTATACCAGCATCAGTGATAATATCAGTAATGTCAATCAAAAATCTCATAATTATTAATAATTATAAATATCCAGTCGTAACAGTACATTCGTACGGATGTACGGACGTACGGACAACCGAAAGTACAGTGATGTTACAGTCTCCCCTAGTTAAAGGAATTTCGTCCCGAAATTCAACTTGGAGTGACCGTAGTAAATAAATGTGGGTACTTAAGCTTCATCTGATCTTCCCGCTCCCATGTGAATTCTGGACCCCGCTTCGATTCCCAACGTACCTTGACAATTGGAATTCTACTGCGTTTGAGCTGTTTAACCTCACGATCCATAATCTCCACTGGTTTTTCAACAAAGTGCATGGTATCATCGATGCGAATGTCATCGAGTGGTACCTGAAGATCCTGATCAGCTAAGCACTTTCTTAGATTGGACACGTGAAACGTCGGATGCACATTACTAAGTTCTGGAGGAAGTTCCAATTTGTAAGCAACCTTCCCGATCCGTTCAAGGATCTTAAAAGGGCCAACGTATCGTGGAGCAAGCTTCCCCTTCTTCCCAAATCGAACAACGCCCTTCCAAGGCGACACTTTAATCAATACCATATCTCCCACTTCAAACTCCAAAGGTTTTCTTCGTTTATCCGCGTAGCTTTTCTGTCGACTGCGAGCAGCTAACAGATTGTCACGGATCTGGCGGATCTTGTCAGTCGTTTCCTGAATAATCTCAGGACCAGTGATCTGCGAATCGCCGACTTCGGTCCAACAAATAGGTGACCGACATTTCCTGCCATACAGGGCTTCAAACGGTGCCATACCAATGCTCGCGTGATAACTGTTGTTATACGAGAACTCAACCAATGGTAAGTGGCTATCCCAACTGCCACCGAAATCGATGACACAAGCTCTCAACATGTCTTCTAATGTCTGAATCGTTCGCTCCGTTTGACCATCCGTTTGAGGGTGATAAGCGGTGCTAAGATCCAGTCTTGTTCCAAAAGCTTCATGTAGTGATTCCCAAAATCGCGCCGTGAAACGAGCATCACGGTCCGATATTATGCTTAAGGGAATACCATGTCGGCTAACGATCTCATCAATGTAAATACGAGCCAACTTCCGCACAGGGTAAGTTTCGCGTATCGGTAAGAAATGAGCCACTTAGTCAATCTATCAACAATTACCCAGATACTATCTTTACCGTTCGCGGTCCGTGGGAGTTTAGTAATGAAATCCATGGAGATATTCTCCCACTTCCACATCGGTATTTCTGGTTGTAGTAACAATCCCGAAGGTCGCTGATGTTCTGCCTTGACTTTGGCACAGTTAAGGCACTTTGACACATATTCAGCAATATCCTTCTTCATTCCAGGCCACCAGTACAAGCCCCTAAGGTCTTGATACATCTTATCAGAGCCCGGATGGATTGAGTAACGAGATTTATGAGCTTCATCCATAATCACCATCCTGAGGTCACCCCTGTTCGGTATCCACAACCGATTCAAATAATACATCAAACCATCATCCTTAGTTTCCAATAAAATTTCAGCCCCGCAGGACATCTCATTTTTCAAGTCATCTTGAGCTAATGAGTGTTGTTGGGCCGTGAGAACATCATTTCGGAGATTATTGTGCACTCGGACACTATGGATTTGAACTTGACTCTTGCGACTAAGCGCGTCTGCTACTACATTCGCCTTACCAGGATGGTAGCGAATTTCACAGTCATAATCATTTAACAGTTCAACCCATCTCCGTTGTCTCATATTGAGCTCTTTCTGATTCAGAATATGTTGCAAACTTTTATGATCAGTAAAGACTACACACTTGGTGCCATAAAGATAATGTCTCCATATCTTCAAAGCAAACACGACTGCACCAAGTTCCAAGTCGTGTGTAGTGTAGTTCTTCTCATGAATTTTCAATTGTCTTGATGCATAAGCCACGACCTTTCCCCGTTGCATGAGAACACAACCGAGACCTAGGTTGGATGCATCACAATAAACTACAAAATCATCATTTCCATCAGGCAGTGTCAGGACAGGAGCATCACAAAGTTTCTGCTTCAAAGTCTGAAATGCCTCTTCTTGCTTTGGTCCCCACTCGTATGGCCTATTCTTCTGAGTCAAAGCAGTGAGAGGGACAGCAATCCTGGAGAAATTCGAGATGAACCGCCGATAGTAACCGGCAAGTCCCAGAAATGATCGAATCTCCGTGGGTGTCTTCGGTGTACTCCAATTCTTCACAGCATCAATCTTCGCAGGATCCACGTGAACACCGTACTCGTTGACTATGTGCCCCAAGAATTGAACTTCTTTAAGCCAAAATTCACATTTAGAGAATTTGGCATACAGTCGCTCCTCTCTTAGGATCTCCAAAACCAACTTAAGGTGTTTCTCGTGTTCTTCCTTTGTCTTTGAGTAAATCAGGATATCATCAATGAATACGATCACAAATTTATCTAAGTATGGCCTGCAAACACGGTTCATTAGGTCCATGAAAACCGCAGGTGCATTGGTAAGGCCGAAGGGCATTACCAGGAATTCATAATGGCCATATCTTGTTCTGAAAGCAGTCTTGGGAATATCATCATCATGTACGCGAAGCTGATGATACCCAGACCTAAGATCGATTTTTGAAAACCATGCCGAACCTTGAAGCTGATCGAAGAGATCATCGATGCGCGGCAGTGGATATCGATTCTTTATTGTGAGTTTGTTCAATTCGCGGTAATCGATGCACATTCGGAATGACCCGTCCTTTTTCTTGACAAATAGGACCGGTGCACCCCATGGCGAATGGCTCGGGCGAATGAATCCTTTATCGGTAAGTTCTTGCAGTTGACTCGCCAATTCTTGCAACTCCGAAGGCGCAAGTCTATAAGGAGCTTTGGCGACTGGGTTCGCACCAGGTACTAAGTCGATTCGGAACTCAACTTGACGTTCTGGTGGAAGACCCGGTAAATCGTCTGGGAAGACTTCTGGAAAATCTCGTATCACTGGAACATCTTCAATTCTCTTTCCTTTCTCTTTCTTCTCCACAATGTGAGCTAAAAAGGCTATACATTTCTTTCTAAGGTACTTACGTGCTTTAGTGCAAGACATCAGCTTAAGACCTTGACTAGCAGTTTCTCCAAGTATTCTCAAAGTTTCACCCGAAGGTAAAGGAATACGAATATATTTCTCATGACAAACAATCTCCGCTCTGTGGGTGGCTAACCAATCCATGCCTATGATAACATCGAAGCTACCAAGATGCATAGGTATGAGATCAATTGGGAAAACGTGATCATTTAAGTTCACCGTACATCCAACGATAATAGTGTCAATATCAATAGTGTTTCCGTCAGCCACTTCCACGTTAAACGGTTTATCTAAGTATGTACGTGTTCTACCAAGCAAGCATTCAAAATCATATGAAACGAAACTCCTATCGGCACCAGAATCAAATAAGACAGATGCATAAGAGTTGTTGATCAGAAATGTACCGTTGACCACATCCTGGTTGGCTTGAGCAGCTGGAGCATTCAGTTGAAAAGCCCGGCCTCTTGCCACCCTCTGGTTATTCCCGGTCAACTTTGGGCACTGATTTCTGAAGTGACCCACTTCACCACATTCATAACAGGCTCTTGCCTGTGCTTGAGGTATCTGGCGGATGGGTACAGCCGGAATAGGTTGAGTTTGAGGAGCTGGTAGTGCAAGCGGTGCTTGTTGCATCCTTTGTGCTTGCGGTGCACTCCGACAAACGTTTGCATAGTGCCCGAACTTGCCACAGTTGTTGCAAACGCGACACGGCAAGTTAGGGGCATGATGATATCTGCAAGTGTTACATTGGGGAGTGTTCCCAGTGTAACTTCTTGCAGCAGAATTGTTTGATGATTGCTGCGCAAACTTCGCAGCAGGTACAGTTACCATGAAATTCCTATTCTTTCTCTTCTTGTTGCTGCTTTTGGACGAGCTAGCAGCTTCAGACTTGACTTCAGTTTTGACTTCCTTTGCAGCAGTCTTGGTGTCAGTCTTCTTATATCCCTTTCGAGTAAGAGTTCCATTCTTCACGTGATTGTCAGTAAGAGTTGCAGATAACCGGATTGCAGCCTCAAGTGTTTTGGGATTGCTCCCATAGACTGTATCCTGAATCTGCACCGGCAGCCCGCCGATATACTTCTCAATCGCCCTTTCCAAGGGTGTCACCAAGTGAGGTACCAGCAAGCTATACTCATGAAACTGAGTATTGTAGATGACATTCTCTCCGCTATCCTGCTTGAGTTCCCAGAACTCAGCCTCCAGTTTCCTCATCTCGCTTCTAGGACAGAATTCAGTGGTCATCAGAGTCTTGACCTCTGTCCATGTCAGTGCTAAGGCAGCATCCACTCCCCAAGTTCGCTTTTCCCCATTCCACCAAGTCAGTGCTCTCTTTTGGAAAACACTGGTGGCATAGCGAACTTTCAGATTCTCAGGGCATTCGCTGTTGATGAAGGTGTTCTCCATACTCTCAAACCACTGCAGCAGACCAGTGGCTGATTCAGCACCCGTAAATTTCAGGGGATTACAGGAATTGAAGTGTTTGAACGTGCAAGTTGTCTGGTTTGCACCACCTCGGTTTTGGTTAATGTTCTGGTTAGCCTGAGTCAGTTGGCTCACCAATCCAGAAATAAGTGTAGCTAACTCTTGTATGCCGGAGTTGGCATTACCGTTGTTAGCATCCCCATTGTTCGAGTCATCTTCGTTGTGACGGCGAGGCGGCATGTTTCTGAAGGAAATAGAAACATGTTACTACCGTTTACAACGTAAGTTATACAAACAATGGTCAAATGAGTTCGTTTAAACAGTTAGGATTACATATAGGAACTATATTTATTTCCTATCTGTTATTAAACTCATAGTGTCTATAAATTTCCCTAATATTATTCTAAGTGTCCTGGTTGGTCATAACTAGTGTTAACTAACTATTCCTAAGTCCTATACATTCTTCACCCTATACTAACACTGACAACCTCCCAATGCAATGCAACAGGCTTATATATAGGGCATATGCAGAGGTAGATCGCAATCTCCCCTACACCGTCCCACCACCGTTCCATTGCACCACGATTATGCCCTTGTTAATGTGTAGAGTGTGTCATGCATTTCACCATAATTCTCACTTCACAAACCTTATCCTTAGTAGGATAATTTTGAGTGAAGTGATCTCTAGTTCCCTTGGACAATTAGGTTCGCCTAATGTCTAAGTTCACCTGACGTGTAGGTTTACCTATTCCTAAGCTCACCTAATGTCTAAGTTCACCTGACATTAAGGTTCCTCTAACTGTCTAAGTTCACTAAATCAATGTCAATCCCAATGTCAAACTCATCAATGAGGGTTCATATCATCACAAAGTGCTCTTATTGTCACTAAGTGTTCATATCCTCCCTATAGTTTATTCTCATCAAGTGTCCATACTATCACTAAGTGTTAGTATCATCACTATGCGTTTATATTATCATCAAGTGTCTATATCATCACCCAAGTCCATATTCCATCACTAATCGCTCATATCGTTCATTACTCCTATGCACCCTACGTGTCCAATCCGTATGTTTTTATAAGGGAATTTATAAGTGTTTATCAAGTGTGATCATCCAAAGTGTCAATCCAAACCAACCTTAACCAACAGACCATCAACATCCATCTCACAATAATTCCTAGTAATATCCTAAGTTCCTGACACTGACAGACCCCCAATATACTACAAATGGTATATGTATAGGGCATATGTAGGGGTCAGTCGCAACTGCCCCAGCCACCGTCCCACCACCTTTGTAGTATACCACGAGTGTGTCCTTGTCTGGAGTTTATAGATCAAACAGATAATTTTCCTAAAACAGAGAATTCCTAAGCAGTTAATTTCCTAAGCAGATAATTTCCCAAACGGGTAGTTCCCACATTCTTCAATACTGACATCCACCCAATGTACCGTAAATGGTATATATATAGGGCATATGTAAGGGTCAGTCGCAACTGCCCTAGCCAACGTCCCACCACCTTTACGATACACCACGTGCATGTCCTTATCGAATCATTAGGGCACACGTAAGCAAGAAATCAATAAGCAGCATATATATCAGATGTATAACAGGAGTTCAATTAACATGTAATAAACACATAAGCATGAAATCCTGAATATACTAACTAGTGTATGAATTTATTCATACTAGGGTATCCTACGGTTATAGACTAGGTCAACCATTTCTAGTAACCTAATTCCCTATAACCCAGGCTCTGATACCAATCTGTAACACCCCGACCGACGGCGGAATCATCGGGATGCCACGAGGGATGTGTAGATTGTTCAAAAGCTCATGGGCATCTAAATCATATCATCATATATCATTTAATCAACCACAATAATTACACAAAAATCATGTTCATCATGAATCAATTACATCAAATACACAAAAGATTTAGTTAAACTAACTAAACTCTAATCGCCAGAAATTTAGTTAATTAACTAAGTCCAAGAATCCTATATGATGATGATGTCCAAAATAGAAGAGATCATCCTCTTCATCCTACTTGTCTCCATCACCTGAAACATGTAAGAAAATCAAGTGTCAACTACAAAAGTAGTTGGTGAGTAATCATAAGTTTTTATATTTAAAAATGTTTTAGTAAAATGCGTTTGAAAGTTTATGCTTAAAATGGTTTTATAAAATGCTTTGTTTAAAACGGGTATAAAACTTATGATCTTCTTGAGAAACTCCATATGAATACCTGTATGAGATAATCCAACACACATCCATCAATTCAACAGCCAAACACATACACAATCACATAACCACATAACCAAATCAATAATAGCCAATCACAAATAATCATAATCAAATATAGGCAATCAATCCACAACAAATCAACCAAACTAAATCAATCATATTCTCAATCAATGTTCGTGACTATACATGATTCCTTATGTATTTAACATAAGTTAGATACATGAATCATGGAGTGGTCGCTAACCACGTGACAATATATGAAGTCAATGCAATTAACCGAAGTCAAAAGCAAAAATTCATAGAGTGGAAACCATCCACGTGACAATACATGATATCAAAACAATTAACCGAAGTCAAAAGTAATGAATCTCGGATTTTGTGACAATACTTGTAATCTTTGTTATTGACTGAAGTTAATAACAATGATTACATGGATTTGTAATAATAAGAGATAATCCAATAACAATAATTTCAATAGTGAATATCATATTGATAAACAGGTATTAACCTTGTGTTATCAAAACAATATTTAATTCGATATACATGCTTCACCTCCGAGTTTTAAAACCAAAACAGTTTAAAGAAAAGGAGGTTATGAGAACTCACTTGAAGTCCTTAGAATTCGTGTTCTCGTATTATGCGCGCTCGCGTATGTAACTCGAAATAACTCAAAGATCTGTAATTTAATGTATGACCGTAATCATAAGTATACTTGTTTCATCATGATTGATCATTCGCAAATGTTTCTATTTTAGTTAGATCATTAATGTTTTCTTAACTTAGTTTACTTAACCTAAGTGAAGATAACCTTTAGATCTTTTACTTATGTGTATCATTAATTCATAGCTCGGTCTTGTTAGTTTCTAACTATGTTATTATGACCCCCTTGTAGTAATATCCTAAGTATCCCTTTGCATACATGTTCACTATGTCGACCACCTTGATTTGGTTAATAACAATTTAATTAAAGTTTCAATAATCCTCCAAGTTTGAGTTAATTATAACACAAGTCCAACATTCAAATAAATATTTAATCTCTTAGAACTCAAATTAAAATGGACATGTGGTGGTTAACTTCTCATGCATGCATGGGTACTTCATTATAGGTATTTATGCCTATGCATATATATATATATATATATATATATGTAATCATGTCCCCTGATTGCCCTTAATCCCTCTTAATTAATTAAAATCAAGTTTTCATCCCACTAGAGCAGCGAACCCTTGGGGTTTAAACCAAAGGTTCGGCTTAGTGAGAGTTAGAGGGTTCGGCCATAAGAAAAAAAAAGAGGGTTCGTGGTTATTGTGTTGGCCTAAGGGTTCGCTGGATGATGCAACAGATTCGGCTTAGGGCTTCGCGACCCTCATAGTTCGGCTACCACTAAGGGTTCGCTTGTTTAATTAACTATAAGACCTAAGGTTCGGCCAAAATGAAATGGTTCGTAGCTCTAAGGGTTCGGCTTGGCTGATGCAGGTTCGCAAAGATTCAGGGTTCGGACACCCTTAAGGGTTCGGCCACAGCAGTAGGGTTCGGCCACGCCTGCAGCAGGTTCAGCACCCACGAACCCTCACGAACCCTGCACAACCAACAGCTCCAACCACTCGAACCTGCTGTACTAGCTCGTCCCCCTCCATTATCCTTGATGATAAGCGTTTATAGGGTCGCTCGTGAATTCCCTAGTTTACTACTAAACCGATTTACACGTATAAAACCCACAATTTGCATACAAAGTGATAACTAGTTCGAGTAGGGTTTCTAAACCCAAAAACCGAAAAGAAAACTGGGTTTCTTACCTTCAAATCGTGAGCAAATGCTAGCTTTCTTGGTATCTTCGTGTTCCTCTTGATTCCCCGGTCGTTTAGGCTCCAAGATCTCGCGATCTCGCCAAGAAACGAGCTCAAAAAGCTAGAGAGAAGGTAGAGAGAGAGAGCTTGGGCGTGAATGGTTGTTTTAGAGAGAGAAGGAGAGATGAAAAATGAGAAAGAAGGTGAATCCTTCTTTCATATATCGCGTGTCCTTCCCGCGCGTCCGGTCTCGTCTTTATCGCGATACGTCTTATAAAATGTTCGGTTTTTATCGTAAACATCGTTAAAACATATAACAATTAAATAAATAGGTTTCATTTTAATTAAAATGATTTTTAAACAAAATCGTTTAAATACAATAATTTCGTTTAATCTCATTAAATTGCCTATTTGAATAAATTAATTTATTCGAACTCAATTTAGGTTGTGATTCCTAATAAACGTTTTAAGTTTTTATTTATTAATTTAATATCGTGAGATATTATTTAATTATCTCGTCGAAACGCGTTACTCGCGTACGTATTCGTAAAGATCGTCACCTTTGCGAATCCAACGCTCGTATCATATTTCGATTTGATTTATTATTTATGGAATATCGTTTCAGTATATTATTCTTAATAATTATATTCGTGTGAATCGTCACCCACGCGAATACATTTATTAAGTTAACATTTCTGAATTAATATTCACGTTTAAGTAATGTTCGTAACCTCACTTCGCGTAATTAATTCCCAACATTTATTAACTTAAATATTATATTTCCCAACCAAAACCCACTAAATCCTAGTCACTGACACATCCATGATAGACCGAAATATACATATATATAGGGCATATGTAAGGGTCAGTCGCAACTGCCCTAGCCACCGTCCCACCGCTATTTCGATAAACCATGACCATGGGTCCTTGACTACGTTTAGTAACCAGACTCCAACAAACTCCCAGTTCCATCACAAATCAATTCTCAACCAATCATCCTTCATCATCAGTAATACGTAACTGCAATAAACACTACGGGTCTGTGTAGTTGAATTACAACTAAACTTCCCGTGGTTTATGCGTATAATAATTTATAATCATGTATACCAGCATCAGTGATAATATCAGTAATGTCAATCAAAAATCTCATAATTATTAATAATTATAAATATCCAGTCGTAACAGTACATTCGTACGGATGTACGGACGTACGGACAACCGAAAGTACAGTGATGTTACACCATGAGTTAGTTTCTTTGGTACCCGACATGGTACCAACCTTGGAAAAAGGATAGACAGATATGTGGGTGGACTTCCCGCTTGCATTCAGGGCATGGTTGTTTCAGCCAACCCTACCACTGTCGAATCTGCAGTGAGATTGTCTGGAAAACTCACTGATCTGATGGTAGCCTCTGGAGTTTTAAAGAAAGAGGCTGACTCCGACAAACGCAAGGAAGAGTCTTCAAAGAAACCTCATCACCAGCAACATCCGAAGAAGAAACAGAAATTCATCAAGAACTACACTGTGGCTACTCCCCTCAACCAAGTAGTGGTGGCACAACAAAATGTGCCCAAGAAACAATATACTGGCCCACATCCTTTGTGTACCAAGTGTCAGTATCATCACATTGCTAACACTCCCTGCAAGCAATGTACAGGATGTGGAAGAAAGGGCCATTAGGTCCAATACTGCCGGATGACACCTAACCAAGCAGTCAACAATGCTGCTTTGGCTATTCCTCCACCAGCTAATCAGAACCATGGTGGATGCTATAACTGTGGCGAACAAGGCCATTTTGCTAAGAACTGCCCAAAGAAGACACAACCAGAAGTTCAAGCTCCTCGTGGCCGAGCCTTTGCCATTGGAGCACCAACTGCGCGCCAGGACCCGAATGTGGTCACTCGTACGTTTCTCTTACATGACTTTTATGCTTATGTTCTATTTGACACTGGTGCGAATCAGAGTTTTATCTCTGCCGATTTTGCATGCCAATTAGATTCAGTAGAGGAACAATTAGATTCCCCTTACATTATAGAAGTAGCTAACGGGAAACAGATTACAGTTAGTACAGTTTATAGGAACTGCCCATTGACACTTAATGGTCATACATTCACCATCGATTTGATGCCGATGGAGTTGGGCAGTTTTGATATCATTGTTGGAATGGATTGGCTTTCCTCTAAACGAGTGGAAGTCATTTGTTCTGAAAAGCTACTTCGAATTCCCTTGCCGAGTGATCGCGTGTTGGAAGTTAATGAGGATCAAGCGAAACGAAGTGTCAAAATCATCTCATGTATAAAAGCGCGTAAGTGTTTACAGAAGCGGTGCCTTGCATTCTTTGCTCATGTGGTGGAAAAAAAGAAGTATAAGAAAAAGATTCAAGATGTACCGGCAGTGAAAGAATATCCTGAAGTGTTTCCTGAAGACCTACCAGGTTTGCCACCTGTGCGACCGGTAGAGTTTCGTATTGACTTAATTCCTGGAGCAACTCCTGTTGCTAAATCTCCTTACAAGTTAGCACCTTCAGAGATGCAGGAATTGTCTAATCAGTTACAGGAGCTACTTGACAAGGGTTTCATCAGACCGAGCTACTCACCTTGGGGAGCTCCGGTCTTGTTCGTCAAGAAGAAAGACGGATCATTCAGAATGTGCATAGATTACCGTGAGCTGAACAAATTAACCATCAAGAATCGGTATCCATTACCGAGGATTGATGATTTGTTTGACCAACTGCAAGGAGCTCAATACTTCTCCAAGATTGACTTGCGGTCTGAATATCATCAGCTTAGAGTTCAAGACGAAGATATACCGAAAACGGCCTTCTGAACCAGATACGGGCATTACGAATTCATGGTGATGCCTTTCGGATTGACAAATGCACCAGCAGTTTTCATGGATCTCATGAACCGAGTGTGCAAGCCGTATCTGGATCAGTTTGTCATTGTTTTTATTGATGACATCCTGATTTATTCTAAGAGCAAAACATATCATGAACAACACCTTAGAAAGATCTTGGAGCTGTTGAAGAAAGAACAACTCTATGCTAAATTCTCCAAATGTGAATTCTGGCTTAAAGAAGTTCAATTTCTAGGTCATGTGGTCAACAAAGAGGGAATTCACATAGACCCTGCCAAGATCGAGGCGATAAAGAACTGGGATACTCCGAAGACACCGACGGAGATACTGTCTTTACTGGGATTGGCAGGTTATTATAGAAGGTTCATCTCGAACTTTTCTAAGATAGCTCTGCCTCTCACTAAGTTAACTCAGAAAAGTGAACCGTTTGTCTGGGAGCAGAAACAAGAAGATGCTTTTCAGACCTTGAAACAGAAACTATGTGATGCTCCAATTCTATCTCTTCCAGAAGGCTGTGATGAGTTTGTTGTATACTGTTATGCCTCCCATCAGAGACTAGGTTGTGTACTAATGCAGCGTGACAAAGTTATTGCTTATGCTTCAAGACAATTAAAAGTTCATGAGAAGAACTACACTACTCATGATCTTGAACTGGGGTTGTAATCTTCGCGTTGAAGATTTGGAGACATTACTTATATGGCACCAAGTGTACCATATTCACTAATCACAAAAGTGTGCAACACATCTTTGATCAGAAGGAACTCAACATGCGACAACACCGTTGGGTTGAACTTCTGAATGATTACGATTGTGTGATCAAGTACCATCCGGGAAAGGCGAACGTTGTAGCTGATGCCTTGAGCCGGAAGGAACGGGTCAAACCCCTACGTGTTAGAGCAATGGGGATAACCGTGCAGACCAATTTGAGTGACAAGATTATTCAAGCACAACAAGAAGCACTTGACCGAGGTAATTTGAAGAAGGAACTTGATTGCGGAGCAGAGAAACAGTTCGACACGAAACCTGATGGAATGATCTACTACCGGGAATGTATATGGATACCGGCGGTAGATGATTTGAGAAAACTTATCTTCGATGAAGCACATAAGACTAAATACTCTGTTCATCCAGGTGCTGATAAAATGTACTAAGACCTGCGTGCATTTTATTGGTGGCCTGGAATGAAGAAAGACATAGCCGAGTACGTCGGTCAGTGTCTTACGTGTGCGAAGGTAAAGGCGGAACACCAGAGACCGTCTGATTTACTGGTACAACCTGAGATTCCGCTCTGGAAGTGGGAACAAATAGCTATGGATTTCATTACCAAGGTACCCTCACTTCCAGTGGTCATGATACAATTTGGGTAATCATTGATTGTTTAACAAAATCTGCTCACTTCTTGCCTATGCGTGAGACTTTCACGATGGATAAACTGGCAAGATTGTACGTCAACGAGATAGTGGTATGCCACGGTGTGCCATTGTCTATTATTTCTGATCGAGACAGCAGATTTACACCAAGGTTCTGGCAATCACTGCAGAAATCTCTAGGGACACAGTTAAATCTGAGTACAGCTTATCACCCACAAACGGATGGTCAAAGCGAACGTACTATTCAAACTCTAGAGGACATGTTAAGAACCTGCGTGTTGGATTTTGGTGGAAATTGGGACTCCCATTTGCCACTGATCGAGTTCTCCTACAATAACAGTTATCACAGCAGTATCGGATGTGCACCATTCGAGGCTCTCTATGGTCGGAAATGTCGATCACCGATCTGTTGGACTGAAATTGGAGACAATCGAATAACTGGGCCAGAACTTATTCAGGAAACTACTGACAAGATAGATCAGATTCAAAGAAGACTACAAGCTACCAGGAGCAGACAAAAGAGCTACGCCGACAAACGCCGCAAGCCGTTGGAATTCCAAGTGGGAGACCGGGTAATGTTGAAGGTGTCCCCATGGAAAGGCGTTGTACGCTTTGGAACGAAAGGCAAACTAGCACCACGATACGTAGGACCGTTCGAAATCATTGAACGTATTGGTCCTGTGGCGTATAGACTGAGATTACCTGATGAACTCAGTGGTGTGCATGATGTGCTTCACGTCTCAAACCTAAAGAAATGCCTTGCTGACGAGTCTCTCGTCATTCCGATTGAAGAAATTCAAGTAGATGAACAGTTACATTTCATAGAAGAACCTTTGGAAATTATGGATCGCAAGGTTAAACAACTGAGGCGAAGCTGTATTCCGATTGTAAAAGTTCGATGGAACTCAAGACGCGGGCCCGAGTTTACTTGGGAACGTGAAGATCACATGAAGTCAACGGATCCCCAACTGCTTGAAGAGGAAGCTGTACCCGATAACAACTCTTAAATTTCGGGACGAAATTTCTCTAACGAGGGGAGACTGTAACATCAGTGCCGGAATCGTCACCGGAACAGTTATCTCTACAGTACATGAACAATAAATCAGGTACATATTTCAGTTATCAATTGTATATCATTATCATTACATGTTATCAAATCGTAGTTCAGATTCAATTCAGGAAAACAAAGTTCAGAACCATGGTTCTTTAGTCAGATAATTATCTGGCAACACAGAACCATCATGTGATTATTTGTTAGGATTTATTATGTATAAACGTATGTGAGGCCTTATAGAACAAAACACAGGAATATTGTTATGTGAATGCTAAATCGACGGGTTATTCGTATAGGTGACGATCTGTACGAATATCTCTGAAAGTTTAAACGTTCTGAATGATATTCTATAATTAGAAAACAAGATTGAAAAGTATAGTTATCGTCGGGTTCGTACGGGTGACGATTCGAACGAATACGCGCGACTACCGTACATTTTGATTTAAACAGTGAATTAATATTTTAAATTTAAAATAAATAGAAGATATTAGTTAATTTATTAGGAATCACAACCTTGAATAATTTAATAATCTATTTTTATAAACCATGTCGTTTCGTCGCGAAAACCTTGCGAACCGGAAATGTTACGCGAAACCAAACGAGATCGAACGACGGGTATTGTGATACATTAAATGATGTCATTTAATGTATCATCCACCTTCACCAACTCATTTCACCCACCCAATTTTCGTTTCTCTCTCTAGCTCTCTCTCTCCCTAAGAACATAACCTTCTCTCTACGATTCGGAACTCATTAGAAGACGGATTTGAGCATTTTAGGTGTTGGAAACGATCCCCACGCGACGTAGATCCAGGAAGTACGAGCTATTTGAGCATTCATCCAGAGGATCTGAGGTAAAACTTGGTTTTAAATCCGGTTTAAGCATGAGTGTCACGAAACCCTTTTTGTTTGATGCGTTTAATCGGTCTAAGTACTCACAAAACACTTAGATATAGGCATATGAGCAACATAGACACATTGGAAACTAAATTGTAACAGGTTAGAGCTCGAAAATGGGAATTTGTATTACAGGTTCGTGAGTTACATCTAAGAAATCATGCGGCCGAACCTTTTGATCGAGGAAGCTGATGGCTAAACCTTCCTTTTTAGCCGAACCCTGGCCACGAACCCTACTGGCCATCTGCAACTAACCTGTGTCCCTGGTGCACGAACCCTGCTACATCTGTCAGCCGAACCCTGACCCATTGCACCGAACCTGTGATGAGCAACCTGCCAACCGAACCCTTGAAACGAGCCTTCATTGTAGAGATGAACCATTCACGAACCCTTGTATGCGAACCCTATAAGTTCCTTGGACCGAACCCTTAGCCGAACCTCACTCAAGATAGCAGCGGACCATTGAATCCAGCCGAACCATCAGAGCCGAACCCCGTAGATTCGTCTGGCCCTTGCCACTGCCGAACCCTCAACTCCCGAATCTCATTCATGCAGGATGATGTAGCCGAACCTTTACACTTCTCAACTCAGCCGAACCTTAGGGAGATGGCAATAGGTTCGCTGCCCTAGGAACGTTAAAACTAGATTGGCCACTAAAATCATTCGTTTTCATGGCACATAGGAATAGTATACATGGGCATGCATGAGATAAAGTTGTGTGTGTGCATGGGATACGTGGGTGTGCATGGGAATGACATGAGATATTAAATCTTGTGTAACAATTGGTTATTAATAAAAATGAGAGCATTAAGGACAAATAACAAGGGATTCAAGATCAAGTGATGAACTAGGCTATCAACATTTACATTATGGAATGTTTATAAATGATAATTCACTTAGACGTGTAATTATCTACATGAGACCATTTATGGACTTGAACATGAACAATTAGAGATCAAGGATGTTCAATTGGACCTAGATGGGCCCAATAGGGCTTAATTAAGCCCATTATACATTAGATGTATTTAAATTCAAGTAATGATGTTTTTTCTTAATTAAAACAAAGGTGTTATAAAGTATTAACAATTTAATTTGATAATTTTCTAAAATCTTTTTAAATCAAAATGAAATGGAATTTATTTATAAATGTTATTGGTTTCCTTTTTAGTTATTAAGTTAATTGTAATGTTTTGGTTTAAAGATTTATTGTGATTTAAATTGTTGGGAATTGATTGTAAAGAGACAATATAATTGTCTGGATTTTAACAGAAAACAAAGGAGACTCTGCCCAAATTTTGTAAAATTAATTATAAGTGTTGTAACTAAACATGGGATTTGGGAACATAAAAGGGTAACTAAGTTAGATTAGATTCTAGATACACTTAGTACTAGGACACTTAGTTGCACACACAACAAGACCCAACCTTAGGCACAACGACTATTACGCGTACTTATTATATTCGAATTCCTATAAAATAACTCAGGAACTGAAGAAACCTAGCTACAACAAGAGCGCGCATTTTGTGTTAGGTCATTTACATAGCAGCACAGGTGAGTTCATTGCCCCTTTTCTAACATTTTTGTTTTAAAACGCGGGCTGAGAAACATGAGTAAACTGTTTTATTTTAAACTGTTTATTTAAATGCTTTTATTTATTATATGTTTTACATATATATGTTTGTTGATACTCCTAGACTCCTGTCTAGGTAATTTTTAAACAGATCAAATTATCAAGTTAATTAAAGTACTCTTATGAGTAATACATTAAATTTAAACTCTAAATAAACCCTTAGTCCATCAAGCTCAAATTCAAGAATCTAAATTCCAAGTGAAATCAAATGAACTAAAACAAAAGATCATATTCAAAGGAAATCTAATTCAGTGTGGGATCTGAGAACAAAAAATCATAATCAAGAATCAATTATCATTGTGAATCATGGAAATTCTAAAGATCAAGATCAAGAGACTCAAGGAATCAGAAATCATAAATGTGAGTGAATCATTGTAATAATGAAATCATTATAATCTAATGAAATCATCAATATTCAAGATAAGGTGGATGTCAGTTGTATAGGGAATCAAGACCACGTGTAACACACATATAAAGTCCCCTTCAGGTATAGAAGACTCTTGTAGTCAGGCTATACGGGCAATAATGTGAACTATCAAAGGAATCAATATCAAAATCATATTAAGAGAATCAAAGAGATCAAGAACCACAGGATATCCTTAAAGTCCCCGCATGTACAGAAGACCATTGGGTCAAGCTGTAAGGGCAAAACATTAAAATCCCGCTCAGTTCAGGTGTACTCCTTGTGAGTTATGCCTGACATGGGTCACGTGTGAGAGGTTACAACTTGGACAACCACCAACAACTAAGTCTAATTGATTGAGTCAATTAAAGCCCAATCATCATGTCTTAGTTTTATATAAATGTTTTATTTATTTATTTAATTAAATATTTAACATTTTATTTCTATCACTGACTTTTGGGAAATCATGTATATATGATGAACTCAAGAGAATCAAAGGTAAATCAATTTTTGGAAAGCATAATCTAAATCAGAGGTGTGTATGGTAAAAATGCGTAATTATCATTAACAACAGTGTCATATGCGTATTAGTATGTGGTGGGATGGCGTCTGGGCGGGTTTGTTGGCTCGACCCAGGGGTATGCCCTATATATAAGCATACCGATATGGATATTACATGTGAAGTTAATGAGGTTAGGGTCTTTACCGAAAGAGGTTTTCAAATCATTTTCAAACACTAAACTATATGAACTCACCAACCATGTGTTGACTTTATTTTTGCATGACTTCTCAGGTGACGAACAGGTCAACTGAAGAGTTGTTTCTTTTGGACTAGGTTACAGATAGAGGACCTAGCTTTTTGGACCTGCATATTTTTGGACATCATACACAGTTATTTTGTATATCTTGTGCAGATACAAGATTGAAGATTTATGATGTTATAGTAGATTTACATTGTTAAATTATAAACTTAACTGATGTAATTTAACTTTGTAATTCTATTTTATTTTAGCAAGTTTCTCATTTATATATCATGTGCAATGTAAACAATCTGATCATTTCGATTATCACTCACGATATCGCGCCCCGGGAACCTTCCGCCCGTCGGGGATACCCGATCCTACCCCGCCGGCTCGGGGTGTGACATTGGGATGGTGTTAGTGCGTAACGTACCGACAAATAGTAAAAAATATAAATCATTTAAACAAAATCGTAATACGTAAGAGAGACTCGGTATCATTATGGGTGACGATCCATAAAGATATCTATGTTAAACTTATAATTACGAGTAAACGTTAATAAAATACAAGAAACAACCAAAAACATGTACATTTACGGGCATGCACGTAAATATATTCGTTTATGGTTTGAAACGGACGAACTTTACAAAATGCATAAATAATATTAATTATTTTTACAATTTTGAAACTCGTCAAATAAAATCATAAATGAAATAACAAGACTATTTTTAACCATATTATATCGTTTGAGTAATTTACGTAACAAAACGCATAAACACGAAACCGAACGAGCCCAAACACGCGAGAAACCGCTCGGGGTACTTAAGGAATGAATTCCCTCATTTATGGTTTCAACCTACCAGATTGTACTCGTTATCTTTCTAGAAACTCGTCACTTTCTCTCTACTCTCTCTCTACAAGAACAAAAGAATATCTCCTTCATTTCTTGACGAAATCATGCGTTCTTGGTGTCTACGAAAAGCTTACAAGGTCTACATTACAGAAGTACAAAAGATTGGAGCTGAAAACAGCTAGAATCAAGCAGGTTTGTGCAAGAAGTTTCGGGTTTTTAAGGGTTTTTCTTAAAGTCGAGGGTTTGGGCCAAAACTCGGATTTAAACTCGACCAAACTTTGCTGATATGATATATGTATGGATTCTAAGCACTTAGGGACATCTTACTTGGAGTTGGGTAGGCCAAAGAAGCCGACAAAGGGGCTGAGGAACAATGTTGAAGCTGGAACCACCTGGGTAAACAATATCGATGGATGAACTTCACTTGAATGTTCTTCCATCGAGATTATCATCTTCGACAGCCCCTAGTATCCACCAGGAACCCTTCGACACTACTAAGTTCGATGGTACAAGGAGATGTGAGCCGGTAAGGTGGTCGATAGTAACAGGTTCGACAAAATAGGATCGATGGAAGGCAACATGGTCGATTTTGTAGTATCGACGATGCTGATTTTGGCTGATATGGACTTGTGTCGATACTGCTAGTATGGACACCTATCCACAGCTCCTTTGCCTGACGATCCTAGACCCTTAACCTCCTCCAAGTGCCAAGAACATAGAACGAGCCAAAGTTAACCGTTAATAAATAGGAGATTTATCATTGAAGCAAAAAAGGGATTCGGGTATGGGATTGGTCTTGGCCGAATCTATGCCTCGGGGTTTTTGGATCATAAAACCAACCAAGATTAGTTTATTATATATCATAACCTAAGTTAACATGATTAGGTGACAACTAATGAGCTTAACAAGGACACAATGAACATTTTAGGATTGATAAAATAGTTATAACCTAGAATACACTATGCATGAGTTGCATGCGTAGTGTAATGGGATTATGTACTTATGTATCATCCAATAAACTTAGAATAAAGTTTCCAACTTATATTTAAGTAATGAAATAAACTTATTACGTTAACAAGAAGGTTATGAACTCAGCTTGAGATGGTTACAAGAATCAAAATACTAGAACACATGTTTAAAATAAGTAAGTCTAATGAACATGAGAACTATGAACATGAATGAACGTAAACTTACAATTATATGAACAATGTTAACACAATTAGGGTTTGAGCACGATAAACATATCAACAACAAGTGAGAGCTTCGTTCATCATACATTTCAACCATTCAAGGTGAGTACATAGCCCCTTTTTCTTCTACTTTTAAATCTTTTGGGGTGGAACATGTGAATACTATTTTAGAAACTAAATTTCTTAAATGGCTTTCATTTCTTAAATACTTGAATGGTTTCATTACTCAAAGAACTTATGTTTGGCTATGTTGGTATACTTTAATACATTTGAACATTTGAACAATAAACACTGGATACAAGGCATTTAGTAATGACTTGTCACACACGACCTAATCCAATTCATTTCGTGCAAGTAAAAGAGTGTTTTCAATTAAACTATGTAACATGGATGCACAGTTTGTAAACAAGCTTATTCACATCATGTATGCCTATATTTAGGACTTCGAGGGCTGAAATCACTATTCTTAGATTTCAGACTTGAAGTTCACGCAATTGTACATTTAGGAATCATGGGTTAGAAGTTATTAACTTAACCTCTAAACTTGAGTTCACGCACTAGTTTATCGTTAGTACTGGGTGATCACAACAAGGGAAAACGGGTTCTACACGAAGGTTAGAGTTGGCTTTAATTTACTGTATAGCCAAAGATTGATTGGTGTAGATTTAGCAATATGAATTAACTGTTGATTAATTTTAACAATTTAGGTCATGTTGAGTACACTTTCATTAACACAGAGTTGGTTTTAATTTATTTTATTACCATGGGTTGTGTTGGTTATTCGTTAGCCTTTGCCTCACTCCGAACGTAGTTTGGGACTTGGATTTAAGATGACAATAGGATATACTTGATGATAATTTGTGTTACATTAGCATGTTACTACAATTATATTTTTATTCATATACATTTTACACACAGTGGTTGTACATAGTGGTTGTTGGTACATGTTTCATTGTTTGTTTGAACTCAGGTTTTATACAGGTTACACTCACAGGTTTTCAATGGATATATTTTTGAACTTATATTTTCATATTCATAAACTATATGTTTTACAAGATTTTAAACCTATGTAACTCACCAACTACTATTTGTAGTTGACAGATTTTCTTCACATGTTTCAGGTGATCAAAGGTAGGCACAGGACATGGACAACTAAGGCGACCTAGTCTAAGATAGAACAAGATCAAGAAACAAGCTAGGATGGATTAGAAACACCTTAAATCCTTGTTATTTAACTATCTTGTATGTTCTTATTTTGTAAACACTTTTTGAGTTCGGTTAATTGTATTCCTTTGGTAGTTAGATATGATCTGTAAACATTACATTAATCATATGAAATGTTGTAATTCATTGTGGTTGTTCATCGTTAATCTTGTGCATTGAATCAACCGATCAATTGATCAAGTCGTCACCACGCCGTGGATTCTGCACGCGGCGCAGGGGTGTGACACTTTAAGAGAGAGTAGAGAGAAAGCTCTGAATTTTATAGAGAAAGAACAATTTACTGAAGTAAATGAGGAAGGGGAAATAGTTTAAGTCTTATATAGTCCGGTTTAACGTTCAGAGGTCGGGGTTCGGTCGTTATCGAAAAATGTATCGGTTTTGAAAATGAAATATTAAAACATGTATTCTTTTTATAAATTAGTTTTATTTCAAAAATTTTAGGTTGTAATTCCTAATAAATAATTTAGGAATCATTTTATGTTATTTCTAAAGATCGTAAACCGTTTCAGGTTAACGTTTCGTCAGAATGTGCAACTTACGCGTATATTCGTACAAATCGTCACCTATACGAATATGACGTTCATTTTATGTTCCGACTTGGTTATTTACTATGTGATATCACTTTAGAATGTTAAGCCTAACAGATGTATTCCTATGAATCGTCACCCACGCAAATACACTATTAGTTTAATATTCTAATAATATTAACTACGTGCTTGTTTGACAAGTCGTATTCTCACAGTCATTTATTGTATTATTATCTTCTTATAATTGTATTGTCTTTGTTCCCATTCCAGATTGTCCTTACCTAATCATCACACTGACATACTCATGAAATACCAAAGTAAGTTTATGTATAGGGCATACGTAGAGTTGACCTCACTAGCCAACCACTTCTTCGATACATCATGACCTATGTCTTTGCTAATATTTAGAGATAGAATCCTACTCTACTATTATCTTCCAAATATGATGTTTTGTATTTATTTGTTCCTTGTAAACCATTGGGCATGTCTAGTTATATTTCAAACCACAGCTACCCATTGATCTATGTTTTCCAAGTAAGAGTTCTCAATAGCAAAGCCCAAATTATGTCCAAATACTTTATGTCATATGTACCAAATGATAAAATATATTATGGAGTCTATACATGTCACATCCCCACCTCTCATCACCTCATTATGATGTTACTGAAACGGTCGCGGAAGCATAGTGGTGATGTCTTAGAGATGAGGGGCGACTTACTTGATCCGATATCACAAGCACACAGATTAGCTTAAAAGAAATACATTACAAGGATGTCTCAATCACAACCAACATTACGTTATATAATCTAAGTTTATTACATTTATTTAATTACAAATGCTTAAAGTGCTGCCTCACCGAGTGGTCACTGTCTTCCTGCAAAAAGATTTAAATTTGAAATGTCAGCACAAAGCTGGTGAGATCATACAGTTCAAGTTCCACAATATGATATGATATGTAATTATAAGTTCTCAAAATGTTCTGTTCAAGATAACCATGGGACCCCTATCTAGTTCCTTTCGGACTGTTCTGTTCTTGTTCTATAAAGATACTACCCGTCGGTAAATATCTTGGTGCCTCATTGTCTTAATGTCTATCACAACACATTAAGAAGTTCTAGAAACAGATAACAAACATTTACACCAAGGGGAGTTGCAAGCTCCCGGCAAATGGGTTGTCAGCCGATAGTACTATCATTGTTTTCTGTTCGGCCCCACATGGGTTCACTAGATACAGTTCGGGAATGAGGACTTATATGTTCTGTGATAGTGTTCTGTTCTACAGGCAAAATCCCATGAAATCCACAAGTTCTCAACAATCACATGAAATCACTCAGATAACAGTGATACATATCATATAGTTCTGAAAAGTTTTACAGCACTACCCCGATGTTTATAAAAGAGTAAAAAGAAAAGGGGTTGTACGAAACTCACCTGATAATATAGAGGTAGCAGAATATCTCAAAACTGATAATAGGGAGGTGATTCTGCATTTATTTATATTTAATGAGTTGTTTAGGTTTTAACTTACTGATTAGATCCTTCTGAACGTTCAATGTCAAAGACATTGCTTTGTGAGTCATCAAACCGATATTAAGTATTTAATTGGTTAATTTTGATATTGTATCATACAATGTATGATAATGTAGGAACCTACATTGAATTAGATTCCTGATACAAGGTTGATGACACTCTTGATTAATCAGAATAATCTAGGATTAACCAAATAATTAATGTTGTTGATTATAATGCTAAAACAGTTTCTAGATGATTTAATGGCTTAGGAATGATCAATCCTTGTTATTGATAACCCAAATATCATGAAATATCACAATGCATCATTAAAATAGGTATAATAACCATGTTTAACATACCAATCTGACCGTTATCATAAACATCAGATAATCATTCCAATGAGTATGTTAATGGTTGTGATTAGTTTGAAACACTTGGATTCAACCTTGCATTTCAAAGATTAATCAAACTAATCACCTACATTGTCATAATCAAATGGTATAAACCATTATAATCATGGATATGATTTCATGCAAACCGGGCATTATAACGGATCAAAACAAGGATTTAACCGTTAAAACATCGTGTTCTTTGTTTATAATCAATCCTAGCCATCATCTAGGCAATAATCAAAAATCCTAACTATGTCATTACATTCAAAATCAAGATCTAATCAATCAAAATCAAACTAGAAGGTTAAAACGAATCATTACCAAAACAGACAGATATCTGCGGTTAAAACAGCGATCCGTACTTGTAGATATGATCCTTGGTATGATCTACAACTTCTGATGGGCTTAGAATTGAGTGTTGGGTGTAGAAACTCGATTTTTGTTCGTCTGGTGCAAGAGAGTTCGAGAGTTGTAAACAAAAAAACAATCTGCATGAAATCTGATAAAGAAGATCAACTTTCTCCACCGCCTCACACGTCGCGTACCGCGACAAGAAGCCAATAAGGGCTTCGCATACCGCGGAGGACCCTCAACCTAGCCTTCGCGTACCGCGACGAGGCCAAAAATTCAATACTTAGAAATTTTTCTTCGTTTTTCGATTACGGGCAATCCAGGACTCCGTTTTGCACACGGTTTTCGCCCACTTCATCATTTCTCGCATACTATCGATCTGTAATAATTACAATCATTAAATCAACGCGGATTTCTAGAAAGACCAAATTTGATCCCGTCATCAATGACGTAATTCTCAACTACAATTGTCACAGTCTCCTCCTGTTAGAGACATTTCGTCCCGAAATTTAATGAAAACTTACATAATGACAATCATTTATGAGAATAGATGTGGATATTTTTCTTTCATTTGATCTTCACGTTCCCACGTATACTCGGGTCCATGCTGCGAATTTCATCGAACTTTAACTATTGGTATGCGACTACATTTCAGCACTTCCATTTCTCGATCCATTACCTCTACTGGTTCTTCACTGAACTGAAGTTTTTCATCAATATGAATCTCTTCTAGAGGTACGATCAATGATTCATCAGTTAGGCCCTTTTTCAGATTTGATATATGAAAAACATTGTGAATGGTACTGAGTTCAAGAGGTAATTCAAGTCTGTAGACTACTCATCCAATTCGCTCAAGAATTTTAAATGGCCCTACAAATCTCGGTGAAAGCTTACCTCTTTTCCCAAATCTGAAAATGCCTTTCCAGGGTGATACTTTCAACATAACCCGATCACCTATTTGGAATTCTAACGGTCTACGACGATTATCAGCATAACTCTTTTGACAATCGCGAGCAGCTTTAATTCGTTCTTGAATGAGTGCGATCTTATCGGTTGTTTCCTGAATGAATTTTGGGCCTACGATTTGACTCTCACCTACCTCTGACCAACAGATAGGTGATCTACACTTGCGTCCATAAAGTGCTTCGAATGGAGCGCATTGAATACTGGTATGGTAGCTGTTATTGTATGAAAATTCAATAAGTGGAAGATGAATATCCCAGCTACCTCCAAAATCAATCACACAGCTTCTAAGCATGTCTTCAAGAGTTTGATTTGTCCGTTCAGTCTGCCCGTCCGTTTGTGGATGATAAGCTGTGCTCATGTTGATTTGTGTGCCCAGTGCATTCTGAAGAGTTTGCCAAAATCGTGACATAAATCGACTATCTCTGTCAAAAATGATAGAAATCGGTACTCCATTCGAGATATAATCTCATTAACATAGAGTTTAGCGAGTCGATCCATAGAATAATCCTCTCGGATGGGTAGGAAATGCGCAGATTTTGTAAGGCGATCAACAATAACCCGTATAGAGTCATGATTACGTGATGTTCTGGGTAATTTAGTGATGAAATCCATAGAGATCTGATCATATTTCCACACGGGAATCTCAGGTTGTTGCAATAACCCAGAAGGTCGCTGATGTTCAGCCTTAACTTTGAGACATGTTAAGCATCGATCCATGTATTCAGCTATGTGTTTCTTCATTCCAGGCCACCAGTAAAAGTCTTTAAGATCTTTATACATTTTATCAGCACCTGGATGAATAGAATACCTGGATTTGTGTGCCTCATCCAAGATGATTGTTCTAGAGTTACCGAATAAAGGAACCCAAATTCGACTTTTGAAATACAGCACTCCGTCAGCTTTCGTTTCGAGTTTCTTGTCTAATCCCCTCAGTCCTTCAGCAGAAAAGTTCGTTGCTTGTAAAGCTTGTTGCTGTGCTTCTTTAATCTGAGGAATTAAACTAGTTTGAATAGTCATCCCTAACACTTTCACGCGTAAAGGTTTGACTCGTTCCTTGCGACTCAAGGCATCGGCTACGACATTCGCTTTACCTGGATGATAACGAATTTCACAGTCATAGTCATTTAGAAGTTCAACCCACCGCCTCTATCGCATGTTCAATATTTTCTGATCTAGAATGTGTTGAAGACTTTTAAGATCAGTGTATATAATACACTTGGTTCCGTATAGATAGTGTCTCCAAATTTTAAGTGCAAACACTACTGCACCAAGTTCTAGATCATGAGTGGTATAGTTCTTCTCATGTACTTTCAGTTGTCGAGAAGCGTAAGCAATTACCTTATCATTCTGCATTAAAACACACCCAAGACCTTGACGAGAAGCATCACAGTACACGGTGATATTATTAGTACCTTCCGGTAATGCCAAGATAGGTGCATTGCAGAGTTTGTGTTTCAACAGTTGGAATGCCTCCTCCTGTTGAGAACCCCATATAAACGATTGATTTTTCTGAGTCAATGTGGCAAGTGGCAAGCTATATTTGAAAAGTTCTTAATGAATCGGCGATAATAACCTGCCAGCCCTAAGAATTGACGTATTTCTGTCGGGGTTCGTGGTGTCTCCCATCGTTTCACCGCTTGAATCTTACTGGGATCGACTTGAATACCATTCTCATTTACTACATGTCCAAGAAATTGAACTTCCCGTAACCAGAACTCACACTTGGAAAATTTGGCAAATAATTTCTCATGTGCCAAAAGTTCTAAGATTAGTTTCAAGTGTTGAGCATGTTCTTGTTTATTCCGAGAATAAATAAGAAAATCATCAATAAACACAATCACAAATTTATCCAGATAAGGTCTACATACTCGATTCATCAGATCCATGAACACTGCTGGTGCATTTGTTAAACCAAACGGCATTACTAGAATTTCATAATGCCCGTATTGAGTTCTAAAAGCAGTTTTAGGAACATCATCATCATGAATACGTAACTGATGATATCCAAATCTTAAATCAATTTTTGAAAAGTAAGTAGCACCTTGCAATTGATCAAACAGATCATCGATACGAGGTAGTGGATAACGGTTCTTGATTGTCAGTTTATTGAGTTCCCGGTAGTCAATACACATCCTGAATGAACCATCCTTCTTTTTCACAAATAGAATTGGTGCTCCCCAGGGTGAGAAACTAGGTCTAATAAAACCTTTATCTAGAAGTTCCTGTAATTGACCTGAAAGTTCTTGCATTTCTAATGGCGCAAGCCGATACGGGGCTTTAGCAACAGGTGCTGCACCTGGAATCAAGTCAATACGAAATTCGACTTGTCTCGCTGGGGGTAATCCTGATATGTCCTCAGGAAAAACTTCAGGAAAATCTTTGACTACTGGAATGTCTTTGATTTGTTTGAGTAGAGACTTGTGCTCAGTCACGTGTGCCAGGAAAGCATAACATCCTTTCCATAAGAATTTCTGAGCTCGCATACAAGAAATGATACCAAGTTTCCTACCAGCTCGTTCTCCTTGAACTATCAATGTATTACCATTAGATAATGGAATACGGATCACCTTGTTTTGACAGATAACTTCCGCTTGGTTATCAGAAAGCCAATCCATACCAACAACGACATCAAAGCTCCCAAGCTCGATGGGAAGTAAATTGATATTGAAAAGATGATCATTCAAATTCAAGAAACATCCTTGAATTACACTGTTAGTTTTGATTAACTTGCCATTAGCAAGTTCAATGACATAAGGAGTTTCTACATCTACCGTAGGCAATGAAAGTAATGATGCAAATTCAGGAGAGATAAAACTCTTATCTGCCCCTGTATCAAACAGAACTGATGCGTAAAGGTTATTAAGAAGAAACCTACCAGTGACAATATTTGCATCATGCCTTGCCTCAGTTGCACCAATCTGAAAAGCTCTCCCCCTAGCTTCATTCCCTTGATTGGTGTTGTTGTTCGGGCAGTTCCTCATAAGATGGTCAGGACTTCCACACTTGAAGCATGACCGGTTGTTTTGAGTGGTTTGTCATGGTGCTTGGTTTGGTGATTGAGCAGGAAAGTTGCAATATTTAGCAGAGTGTCCCACTCGGTTACAGTTCAGGCAAACAGGACACGGTCCTGTGTGATGGAATGGACACTTATTGCATTTGGGCGCCTGCCCCGTATAAGTTTTCCTCTCAGAAACAGTTGTACCATAGTTCTTCACAATTGGTTTGCCCTGGCTAGTCTCAGCCGGAGCTTTTGCCAAACCACTTTCGTTTAGTACCTTTTGAAACATTTGAGGTACCGATATCACTACGGCTCACCGCCGTCTGAGTTTTCAAGGACAGAGTACCACTCCTTACCGCCTCATTGGTAAGCTTAGTGGTCAAAAGAATTGTATGTTTCAGAGTTGTAGGTTCAGCTGCAGTCACCATTCCCCGAATCTGGGGAATCAAACCCTTAATGTACTTCTCGACCAAAGCTGCTTCAGTAGGAAACATATCGGGAAGTAAGCAAGTAAGTTCATGAAACCGATCGGTATAAGCTAAACAATCAGCACCGATCATCGAACGATTCCAGAATTCTTCCTGGAGTTTTTGAATTTCAGTGATTGGGCAGTATTCTGATCTAATCAGAATCTTAAAATCGTTCCAGCCCATCGAGTCGACTGTAACTGTGCCCAAAGTCTTAGCCTGGGTATTCCACCAGGTTAAAGCTGAATCTTTCAAAGAACAGGCAGCATAAGACACTTTATGCTCCTCCAAACATTGGCTGATTTTAAGTTTGGTTTCCATCTCCTCAATCCACCTTAAAAGACCAGCCGCTCCTTCCTTGCCTGTGAAAGTAGGAGGGTTGCAGGAAGCAAAATACTTATAAGTACATCCCTGTCGTGGTGGATCAGGAGCAGTTATAGTTGTATCGGTGGTCTGATGAGTTCGGTGTGTCCACCGGTGACATTTTGTTCTACATGACCCCCACCAGAACCCGAAGTATTGTGTTGCTGGTGTGACATTACAATACCAGTGGCTGATAGCTGTTCTTTCACTATTTGTGCTATCATTTGTTCGTTCAATACTGATCCACTGGGAGCTGTCGGTGGAACCGTGTTCTGGTTTTGGTCAACGGGTGGAACAGTGTTCGTCTATAGATTAACATGCGGATCCGGATTCGATTGTACGTTCATCAGCGGAACTTGTTCTGATTCAGGGTTAGCATTATTCCTGCCAGCTCTCTTGGCTGGGCGACCTCGTTTTGGAGCCATCGTTCTATTCACATGCAGACAAACTCAGGTCAGTTCAAGAACAATAATTAAATAACCCTTGTTCAATCACATAAATTCAATCATGTTTAGTTACACTGAAATTTATATTGAAGTGTGATTATAAAAGCAAAGTATAACTACATTGACATAGTTCAGATACGTTCTCAATACACATAGATCACACAGATGTTCGTAGTTATACTCAGTCCTGTTAATTCAAAAACATGTTAAAATATTTCACAGCTCACAGTACTGTGATACAAATATGTTATTACCCATGTTTTTGATATATTAACATTAAGGACATTGATAAGTTCTCACATTGATATGTTCTCACGTTGATATGTTCTCATAGTGATAAGTTCTCACAATGATATGTTCTCAAACAGATATGTTCTCACACAAAATTGTTCACACAGTTCTATGATACGTTGCCACATAGGCAATAGATATGTTCTCACAGTGATATGATACATTGCGACACTGGCAATAGATATGTTCTCGTTCAAATACGTTTTCACACAGAAATGTTCTCACAGTGATATAATACATTGCCACACTGGTAATAGATATGTTCTCACAGTTCTGATTATAGTTCACAGAGGTTTATTAGAAAGACATAGTTCACACATCACAAATGTAACTCATTACACAGCAGATACCCAAAAGTAACCATTTTATTAACACTATCATAAAGTTTTGATACAATAGAGTGTTACTATTACATCCATACAGATAACAGCCTATCCGCCAACGGTATATACAATGAGAAATCCCAAAAATGGAAGTTGTCCGATCAGACTTACCGTAAGAAGTACAGTAAGCAGGCTAGCACAATAGCTATAGTGGCCAATACTATAGCTAAACATAGGAGTCTAGCCTCGATGCTCATCATCCCGAGCATCCAAATCCACCCCTGCAGTCGCTCTCTCCAGACTGCAACTTGCTGCCAAAATACAACAACCAACACCTGTCTCCACGTCCTATTAAGCCGCTCCTCCACAGTCGTTCTCCACGCCTGAGTGTCAATACCCATAAATTCACCTACTCCATCAAAGTCAGGTGTGAAGTGAGGATCTCCAGTACGGTAGCACGGGTATCCTCAAGGGTAGTCTGGTGATGGTGTAGGTCCTGTCTCAGGCCCTACAGGTCTTGAGAGACCTGCTGCATCTGGGCCCGCAGCTCGGCTTGGTGGGAGGATTCTCCCGCCTCATGAACAATATGAGGCTCATCCCGTGGAGCCATCTGGTGTCGTGGGTGTTAGTACATGTTTGTAATTGTTTCCTATTCAAAAGTTGTATTTCTTTTGATTTTGTAGAAAGGTTCGGCTAGGTTTTGCCTAAGGTTCGTCTGGCCCACGAACCTTAGCATTTTGTCGAACCTATTGGGTAGATAGGTTCGGCGAACCTATAGACTGGCAAAGGTTCGGCGAACCTTTTGGTTGTTTTTATAGGTTTGTCTAGCGAACCTAAGGGTTTGTCCAGCGAACCTTAGGGTTCGGCTGGCAAACCTTAGGTTCGGCTACCTTTGAAAGGTTCGCTGGTCCAGTATCTATAAATAGTAGGTTTGTTTGTAGATCTGGAGAGAACTCTTGACAGATTGTTAGAAACTCTATGTATTTTCTCTTTGTGAGAATTGTGATCTGGTAATCATTTGTTGATAATACAAGAGGTGTTTATTGAATTGCTTGTGTTCTTTGTATTTCTACATATTGACTTTGGATTCCGCACGTAGTTGATAGTTCGTAGGACTTCGTATTCGATCCTGATCGGTTTCAACCAAACCAGCAGTGGTATCAGAGCGTTTGGTGAGGTTCTACACTACAATTTCAAAGAATTCAAGCAATTGAAGATTTGAAGACATTTGATGGATCAAATTCTTTCTTCTTGATTGATTTTTTGGTGATTTGATACTGTTTTCATCATCAATTGTTGTTGAATTACAACAATTGAAGACTTGGAGGTGTTTTGGTAGAGATTTGGAAGGATTTTTTGAAGTTTTGAAAGGTTTCCCGCCCAAAAAATTTCAAAATCTGCGCTACAGGTTCGTGGGACGAACATGTGACTTGCTGAAGACAAAGGTTCGCTGTTAGAAGGTTTTTCAGAGGGTTCGTTTGATAGTTCGCTGAAGGTTCGGCAGAGGTTCGGCAATAGTTCGGCGAAGGTTCGGCAAAGGTTTTGTCAAGGTTCGGCAAGTTTGGGTGATAGTTCGGCAGAGATTCGTTGTTTACTGTTCATAGTTCGGCTGAGGGTTCGCTTGAACTAAAGGTTCGCCAGTTTCTTGGTTCGTCTGTGCAAAGGTTCGTGAGTTTCAAGGTTCGTTGTTCAAAGGTTCGCTGCTCAAAGGTTCGCTGCTCAAAAGACAAATTTTGTCCATAGGTTCGGCTGAGGTTCGCCTGAAGGTTCGGCAAAGACAAATTTTAGTCCATAGGTTCGGCTGAGGTTCGCCTGAAGGTTTGGCAAAGACAAATTTTAGTCCATAGGTTCGGCTGAGGTTCGTCTGAGGGTTCGGCTAAGACAAAATTTTGTCTGGAGGTTCGGTTGAGTTTCGTTTGAGGTTCGGCTAGGGTTACTTTGGAAAAATGTTCGCTGCTTACATTTCTGAAATCATGTCTGACATGTACGCAGCGATGGCAAGTCAGAATTCCAAACTTCAGAGCATCTTAATCAGTGAGACTGAAGTGGACAGTACAAATAAAGTGCCAAAGCTATTGGATTTAGCTGATTATGACAACTGGAAAGGACGATTTGAGACTCATCTCAATGGCACAGATACAAACTTATGGGAAAGAATTTTATCTCCTTATGAGAGACCAAGGGTAGTTGGTACTGATTTGTTTCAACTCTTGGAAAGATTGGATGTAGATGAGCGGAAAAAGTATGACTCAGAGAAGAAAGCTTATTGGTTATTAAGTCAAGCCATTCCTAATCAAATTCTGCATCAGTTTGATGAATATAAGACTGCTCACAGTCTTTGGAATGCATTAAAGGCAAGAGTTGAAGGCAACACTAATCTGAAGAAAATGAAGGCTACTGACATCAGAAAGGAGTTTGAGAATTTCAACATCATCGGAAATGAAACTTTAGATGCCTTAATTACCAGATACAGACACTTGTTGACTGAAGTGAGGAAATATGGCATTGAGTATTCAGAGGATGAGAAGATAGATTGTTTGGCTGATGCATTACCTGACAAATGGAACTCCTTGGTGCTCATATTGAGAGAAAACCTACCTGGATTGACATTGGTAGAGTTTATTCAGAAACTGGAGGAACAAGAAATGAAGGACAAACGTAAAGCAAGACGGGTAAATGTCATTCAAGACCCTTCCTTGTATGGTGGTTCAGTTGCTACACCTCCTGCTGCATCTGCGAAGATACAGACTGCTTTCGTGTCTAGAACTTCTGAATCTACTCAGAGTTCTTCGGTGCCTACAAGTTCTAGTTCACACTGTCCTATCAATGAGAAAAAGTCTGAGTCTACACCACCTCTAGTTCAGCTTAACACAAAAAATTTGGGAAAAGTGACAGTTGAAGCTGTTAAAAATCATACGTCTATTTTGTCATGTGTAGTGAGTGCTTATGATGAATAGGTGGCGGGTAGAATTGGAAATGCAAATCTGACTTTTGAAGATTATGCACAGATTGATGAGGATGAGATGGAGTTAATAGATACGCAGTGGGCATTGGCAAGTGTTATTCGTAGAATTAATCAATATGAGAAGAAAACTGGGAAGAAATTCACTTTTGACCGGAACACAAAGTTTGGATTTAATCCAAAATCTACACAGTGTTATAACTGTGGGGAACATGGTCATTTTGCAAGAGAGTGTAAGAATCCCAAAAAGCAAGGAAATCTGAATCCTTTCAAGCCAAGAGAAGATAATCAGAAAAAGAAAGACAAATCTAAAGAATCATCTTTTAAAGCTCTTGTAAGTCAAGCTGATGAGGGCTATGACTGGGGCAAACAATATGAAGATCTTATGGGTGCTTTTATGGCTTCATTGGAAGAAGAATCTAGCAAAGGAAAGGAGAAGGTTGATGAAATGAATGAGGTACATAATGATCTGCTTGAGATGATTGATAGACTGAAAGAGATGAACTCTCAGTTAACTTCTGATCTGAGAGAATGCACAGAAGCCAACAAAAAGTTGATTTCAAAAGAAAAAGCATTTGACAAAAAGATAATTGATCTTGCTAAGGAAAATGAAGATTTGAAAATCAAGGTTTTACAGAATAATCATGATGTTTCTGTGCATTTGGATTCAGTTCAGAAGTTGAAAGTAGAGTTATCAGCTGCAAAATCTGAAGCTGAGTTGAACAAAGCCAAGCTTGAAAACTACCAGAATTCAGCATATATCATTGATTACTTTGCGGCTATGCAAAGATCTTCCCTTGATAATTCTGGTATTGGTTTTCATGTTGTGCCAAATCCTCAAAGTTATGTATCAAGACTACAATTTGATCCAGAATTGGAAGTTAATCCAGTTTCTTTAAAGGAAAGTGTGTCTGATCAAGTGTCTGAGGATATGGAAAGTTCATCATCTCATGAGAGTGAATTTGTTGATAATGATGCTCCTATCATTGAGGACATCACTGATTTAGAATATCCAAAGGATATTCTAAGAATGATTGGTCATCAACAAGCTAAAATTGTTAAGAAGATGAGTCCAGTTTTCCAGAAACCAAAATCTGAAGTAAAATCAACCTGGAAAACAGTGGCTAAACAAAAGTCTGTTTTCAAACCAAATCTAAAAGTCAAGACTAATTCTACTCTAAAGCCAATTGTGTTTGTTGAGTCTTCTACCACACAAAAAGGAGAGTCAAGCAAAGTTTGTCAAAAACAAGAGAAATTTTCTAAAAAGATTGACAAGAAGTTTATCAAAGTTGGTGAAAAAGTTAATCAAAGTGGGGATGGAAACAGGGGCAAGTCAAAGATTTCTCAAAAGAATGTCAAGACTAAAGTTACGGGTTTGAAAAATAAGGTTTTATCTCCATCTGTAGCATCCAAATCTTTGAGTTCATCTAAAAGGTGTGATGAATTAAAACCAAAGACTGTGTCATCAAGGAAATGCTACAGATGTGGGAAAGTGGGTCATGTCATTGCCGAATGTGATTTGAATACTTGTAACCGATTTCATACTTTTACTCCACGTGAAACAAGACAGTGTTTTACTTGTGGAGGAAAAGGAAATATTTCAGTCAATTGTCCAAATCACAAGGTCAAGAAGAAACTTCTGTTAATTACAGTCATGTGATTCATTCTGATGGGAGTCCTAGGAGGGTAAAGCCTAGTGAAGAGGAGATGAGAATACTCAGAAAATTTGATCCTGAGTGTGTCTGGGTCAAGGAGGACAAAGTTCATAAAAGACAATTTTTTGAAAACCAACAAAAGGTTAAAAGAGTTTTGAAAAAGACATCATCATCTGATGATGAATTTTATGACAATTTTTCTCCTAAAAGATTTTCAAAACAAAATGTTAAGTCTAATTCTTTTTGGATATGCAGACCCAGGTCAGATGATCGATTTTTTGTGAGGAAGGATGAATATTTGGAAGAAGAGTCTTCAAGTAGTTCATCGAGATCGAATGGCAGGAGGCTGTTCGGGGAGACTCAACGTCGGAATGGCGGGAGTCATCCCTTTTGGTACTGATCATTTGTTGTTTTAATTTATTGTGCAGGTGGCATTCACGGGCCATATCAACAGTCGATGGATTGTTGATAGTGGATGTTCACGGCACATGACAGCAGAGATCAGTTTGTTAAAGATTTTCGTGAGATAAACGGATGTTATGTTAACTTTGCAGGTGACAAAGGTGGTCAGATTACCGAGAGTGGTAGTTTGACTAATGGTAAAGTTTCCTTTGACAATGTGAATTACTGCAAGGAGTTAACTAATAATCTTTTGAGTGTGTCGCAGATAAGTGATAAAGGTTATAAAGTTTTGTTTGATGATAAGAAATTCTATGTGCTCAAACAAGGAATTAAGATTCCAGATGACTGGATTTTGATGACTGCTGACAGGTGTAAAGATTTGTATGTTTTAGACAAGGCTAATGCAGAGACGGTAAACAAAGTTGAGATGTGTCTGGTGTCGAAGGCCACAGAGCAGGATACTTGGTCTTGGCACAGACGAATGGGTCATATACACATCAGAAAGATGAATCATCTTGTACACAATCATTTGGTTGATGGTGTACCTGTTAAACATTTCAAATTACCTGATGTGTGTGTTTCCTGTAAGAAGGGTAAACAGAAAAGGAGGTCACATAAGTCGAAAACAGTCTTTTCTATTGATAAACCTCTAGAACTTCTTCACATGGATCTGTTTGGACCGATTAATGTGAAAAGTATTGGGGGTGAATCATATTGTTTTGTAGTGACCGATGATTTTTCTATATTTTCATGGGTAATGTTCTTAAAGTTTAAATCTGAAACTTATGAAAATTTTGTTTTGTTGGTAAACAAATTGGAGACTTTGTACAAGTTGAGGGTTAGGCGAGTTCGATCAGACAATGAGACAGAATTCAAGAATCAGAACATGGAAGCATTTTGTGATTCAAAGGGCATCCAGCAGCAATTTAGTGCGCCGTATGAACCACAGATGAACGGTGTAGCTGAAAGGAAGAATCGTACATTTATAGAGTCTGCTCGAACAATGCTCGCTGATTCGAAGCTGCCCATTACTTTCTGGAGTGAAGCTATAGCGACCGCCTGTTTTCCTCTCAATCGAGTGCTGATTGTCAAACGACATAACAAGACTTGTTATGAACTTCTTCAGAATCGGAAACCAAATTTGGAACACTTGGAACCTTCCGGGGCTCCTTGTACCATGCTCAAGAAAGATGCTAAATTCAACTCTAAGGTTGAAGAAGGTTTCTTTCTGGGCTATAGCCTTCCCAACAAACGTGTGTTTAACAAACGTACTGGTGTTGTGGAACTCTGGTATAATGTGGATGTTCAAAGACATACACCTATACCTGAAGGCAAAGGTCCAAATTGGTTATTCGATTATGATAAACTTTTTGAGTCTTTTAATTTGTTTCCTAATGTTACTAATGATGAAATTTCTTTGCAGATGTTATATGACTTACAAAATTCTGAAGATCAAGGAGTTTCTCATCAGGTTGATGATAATCATCCAACTGAGGAAGGCATTTTTGGAGCAGATAATGATGATTGGTCATCGGAGGATGATCAGGATATTTTTGAAGATGCCGTTTCTCAAGATCAAGATGAAGATCAGAATATCACAAATCTTGATCATGGTGTTGGAGTCCTGAAAGTGCCAGTGTCCAGAGTTCATGTGAATCATCCTGTGAAGCAGATTATTGGAGATCCGTCTGTTGGAGTACAGACGAGAAGACAAGTTGCAAACGAGGAGAGTTTGTACGTTGAGCTGGAGCGTAATCTTGGGACTCAAGAGTTATGGATGCATTTTGCATTTGTTTCTCAGATTGAGCCTAAATCTGTTACTGAAGCCCTGCGTGAGCCTGCCTGGGTGGAGGCCATGCAAGAGGAGCTTAATCAGTTTCAGAAACTGGGAGTTTGGCATTTAGTGGATTTGCCAAAAGGTGAGAAGAAGATTGGCACCAGGTGGGTGTTGAAGTGTAAGCGAGACGATAGAGGCGTGATTGTTCGAAACAAGGCGCGTTTGGTTGTTCAAGGGTTCAAACAAATAGAAGGAATTGATTATGACGAGGTATTTGCACCTGTGGCGCGGCTTGAAGCGATTAGATTATTTCTATCTTTTGCTGCCCACAAGAAATTTAAAGTGTTTCAACTGGATGTTAAGTCTGCATTCCTTTATGGGTCTTTGAAAGAGACAGTGTATGTTTGTTAGCCACCGGGCTTTGAGGATCCGATCCACCGGGATCAGGTATATATCCTTGACAAAGCACTGTATGGTCTTCATCAGGCTCCTCGAGCTTGGTATGAGACTCTCTCAACTCACCTTCTTGAACACGGGTTCAAGAGGGGTCAGATAGACAAAACACTGTTTTATCGGGAAAAGGACAAGGACATTCTCCTTGTTTAGATCTATGTAGATGACATCATCTTTGGGTCTACTGATGAACAGTTGTGCTTGGAATTTAAAGAGGTTATGATTGAGAAGTTCGAGATGAGTGCTATGTCAGACATTAAGTTCTTTTTGGGTTTACAAATAGATCAGACTGATGATGGCATTTTTATTCATCAGACCAAATACATTCAAGATGTGCTAAAACGATTTTGCATGCTTGATTGTAAACCCATTTCCACGCCCATTCAGTCCAATCACGGGATTGAGCCTGATCTTAAGGGGGAGTTAATTGATGCTACATTATATCGTGGAATGATCGGGAGCTTAATGTATTTGACAGCCTCAAGACCAGATATTGTGTTTGCTACAAGTATCTGTGCTCGCAATCAATCAAAACCTAAAGTTTCTCATCTGATTGCAGTCAAGAGGATTTTGCGTTATCTGAAGGGTACACCAGACACCGGTCTGTGGTATCCTAAGGATGATAACTATACCTTCCATGCTTATAGTGATTCAGACTATGGAGGATGCAAGACTGATTCCAAATCAACTACTGGAGGTGCACAGTTTCTGGGGGAGAGATTAGTCTCATGGCAGTGTAAGAAGCAAACATCTGTTGCTACATCTACATGTGAAGCTGAATATGTAGCTGCTGCCAGTTGTTATTCCCAAGTCTTGTGGATACAACAACAAATGAGAGACTATGGACTGAAATTGTTATCTACCCCGATTCATGTAGATAATGAGGCTGCCATTGCAATTACCAACAATCCAGTGTATCATTCACGTTCCAAACACATTGACATTCGGTTTCATTTCATACGCGATTGCTATGAAAAGAAATTGATTGATGTTGTGAAGATACACACAAACGAGCAAAGGGCAGACCTTCTCACCAAGGCCTTTGACAAACAACGTTTTGAGTATTTACTCAAATTGAATGGGATCAGGGTCATGGGTGAGGTAATCAAGAATCAATTTCCTTCATAATCATTTTTTATTGAATTAACATCAGATTTTTATTTTTTCTTTTGCTTTTTTGTTTTTAGGGGGAGAAAATTTTGAAAAATACAAAAACATTAAAAAATCAAAAATACAAAAACATGAAAAAATTAAAAATCTGAGAAATTGATTCGACCTAATGAGAAATGATAGCACATTATTTGCATTTGGAAGCATATCTGTATGTTTTATTAAAAATTTAATAAATAATTACAAGTATTAAGTATGATATGGAAGTAGGTTTATAACTTAGTTAGGATAAGTTTAAACAAAGTTTTGATTATACTTTATAAGAAACAGATGCTTAGAATGCAGTACTTAGTTTTGTCCTGAAAGAGTGGTAATTTTTTCTGACAAATTGTTCTTGAACAAAAAGTCAAAGTACTAGTTTGATCATGTGTTTAAATTTTAGAAGAAATTCTGATTTTGTTTTTTCTTTTATTTTAGTTTAAAGCTGGAACATTCTTTGCGTATACTTACGTATCGACCTGATTGTTATAGCTTTAAACAATTTAAATTTGTATTCTTGGTTCTGATTAAGATTTGGACAATCTCTGCGTATATGAAAATAGCGAACTGATTGTTAAAAGCTTAATCTTAAATTATTGTTTCGTTCATTTTCTGGATCATTTGAGCATACGTAAGTATCAACCTTGATTCCAAGATTTTGAACAATTTCAAATTGTTTTTTATTTTGTTATTTTCAAAAAGAAATTATGCTTTATTTTTGCATGATCAGATTAGTTGAAATTGAAATCATAAGTTTTAAGAACCTTTTTGTTTGATTAATTATTCACAAATCGGGGATGTGTTCAAGTAAATGGATTATTATAAAGTTTTCTCATAATCTAGTTTTTAACTGATTTCTAGACTAAGTGATAAATTTAAAAGGATAAGTATACTGACAAACATCTTAGACTTGTAATTTGCAGATAATATTTGAAATAATACAAACAAATGTGTTGAAAATTGTAAAATAATATGATATCATGTCAGGATTTTTCTCAAACAAAAAGATTTTATTTTTTAGGATAGTTATTTTTGTTAAATTTGTAGTTTAATTGTTCTAAAAATTTGAAAAATTACAAAAAGATTTTAATTTTTCATCTGATGTTAAATCAATAATTTTTGATTATTTGTTTTACTTTGGAATGATTGAACATGAATTTGTTTTGAAATTTAAAGAAAAATTCAAATTTTATAAAAGGTTCGTCTGGGTTTGAGAAGGTTTGCTGAGATGGTTCATTGATTAAGGTTCGTTGGTTAGGTTCGCTAGCTAGGTTCGTTAGCTAGGTTCGCTGACTAGGTTCGCTTATTAGGTTCGTTTGAAACGGTTCATTGAAATGGTTCGCTGCAAAAGGTTCGCAGCAAAGGTTCGTGAAAGGCTCGTCTGAAAAGGTTCGTGACATATATATACAGGGTTCGCCAGAAGGGTTCGTCACTCTTATCAGATTTCTGTGTCGCGAACCTGCAAGCCCGAATTTTTAGATTTTCGATTTTGGACCTTCTAGACTTTTTCATTGATATCATTAGACTCAGAATCATCTGCTGAACATTTTTAGGTACAAATTCCTGAATTTGAACGGTTAATTTGAGAGATCTGAGAGGTTTTAGGATTTTTAATATCGAATCTGTTTTTGAACTTAAAACTGATTAAAATCTAAAAATTTGGACAAACCATCTTCATTAATGTTGTTCATCGGCATGTTTCGAACCTGAGTGTATGATTTTTATTGTCAGATTCAAAGTTTTTAAATTTTGATTTGAAATCTGGAAAAGGTTCGCTGATGAACGAGTTCGTTGAATGAACAAAGGTTCGCCGAACCTTGAGGGTTCGTCTGAATATGATAGGTTCGTAGCGAACCTATGGATTTCAAAAGAACCGAACCTTTTGGTAAAGGTTCGTCTGACCAACAAGGTTCGTTCGTTTGAAGGTTCGTTCATTCTAAGGTTCGTTCATCAGAAGGTTCGTTCATCAGAAGGTTCGTTCATGATAAGGTTCGTTCATGATAAGGTTCGTTCAAAAGGTTTGTATGATTAACAGGTTCGTCTGAATTAGGTTCGCCTAGCATTAGGTTCGTCTAAGGGGGATAGGTTCGCTGGTCTACTTAGAAATTTTTTTAAATTTTTTAATTTTTGTTAATTTTTGATTAATTTTGTTTCTAATTGTTTTTATTTCTAATTGTAGATATGGCAAATCTAACTTTCGAAGACAAGCATAATGTGTGTGCTTATCTAGATCCAACAACACGGAATGGTCAAGATTTCCGACCTATGATCGAGTTTCTCAGGAGATCGAGGATTTATCGTTCTCATATCCAGAGTTTCTGGGAATCTGCTCGTGTTATTTATGTGGATGATACCTATGTTATAGATGCGAATGTGCTTGGACAAGCAATTCGTATATCAGAGGCTGACATTAGGAAGGTGTTATAGTTTGGAGGTGAACCTGATGGTATAACACTTATACCAGAGAGGTGTATCAAGCGTTGCTTTGTACGCATCCGATACTTTGGAGCTTATAACTCCATTTCTGTGAAGAAGGGAAAGCTACCGTTGCAGTACAAGTTTCTTGCTCATGTATTACTTCATTGTATCCGTATGAGGAAGGGTACTTTTGATGAGTTTAGAGATCTTATGAGGTCTTCTATGGTTTCTCTTATATTGAACAAACCGTTCAATCTTTCTGGGATGATATTCAGATATATATCTGACAACATCACGAAGGCTAAGGATAGGTTCTACATGTATCCTAGATTTGTACATATGTTGATAGATGAGAGGTTGCCCGAAGGCTTGCTACCCAGGGAAGCAGGAGATCTTCTGAAGCTCAAACACATGACTGATTCCAGTTTGGGTCAGGTTAGAGTATATCAGAGGATTGGGGATGCTGTTCTAGAGAAAGACCTGATTGGTCACTGTGCCAGGGCAAACTATGTTGCTCCAGATGAGGACGCCTGGAGACATGCTGACTCAGGATCCGACAATGAAGAAGTTGCTGCTGATGAAGATCAAGCACCACCTCCACCTCCTCCAAGGCAACAAACAATGAAAACTACTGGTCAATCATCCCGATCCACTCCTCAAGCTAAATCATCTCAAGAACAGAGCTCTCAGGAACCTTTAGAGGTTGATATTTCTGAACAGCAGACAGAGGCTGCTGTTGCTGGTGATGATGAAGATGAATCTTCTGATACTGAGTCAGAGTATGAGATGGTTCAGGAAGGGAGTCAAATGGTGAAGAGACTGAAGAAGAAGTTTGTTCAAAAGGCTGAAGAAGAAAGGGCTGAAAGAGCTGATCCTAGCTTTATTCCTGAGGAGTCTGAGTCTTCTAAGCCTAAGAAGATGAAGAGAATGGCCAGGGGAGGGCCTTATGAGAGGAAGAAGACCAAAACTGCTAAGACCACTGTGTCTTCACCTGTGTTGCCTGCCTCAGTTCACGTTTCTGCTTCACCAGTTATTACTTCATCAGTGTCTGTTTCCATTATTCATACTTCTACTTTACAAACTCCTGAGTTTGTAAATGTAGCTACCTTTATGCCTTCTTTTGTGGATACTACTACTGTTACTACTTCCTTGCCAGAGATTTCTGTTCCTCAGGATTCTATTCCTATAGATGATGTGTTTTCGAGACTTGATGATTTGGGAGACATCAATTTCACTGTGAACTATGATGATATTGATCTTAAGAAAAGATTATCTATGCTCTCCAAGGAGTTTGAGAGTTATAGGAAGAATAAAGAAAAGGATGTTGCTGAGATGGATGAGCTGAAAGCTCAAATGTCCTTGATGATGAAGTGGAGAGAGGAGGATTTGATTGAGAAAAAGAAGATGAAAGACAAAATTTCTGATTTGGATTTCTTCATCAAATTACAATCAGAAGATTTAGTTGAATTGAAGAATGAGAATACCGACTTAAGGTTCAAGATCAAAGAGTTGGAGTCAAAGACTGCAAAGTCAGAAGTTTCAAGCTCTAGAGTTGAAAAGGTGGTGGTGGATGTAGATGTTGAGATGGAGGAGAAAGAGGAGGAGAAGGTGGAAGATGAAGATGAAGAAGAAAAACTGGATTATGGAGATACTGATGTTAACGAACATCTTGATGATTATGATTATGGTGGTGATCAGGAGGATGGTGATGGTGCTGGAGGTGTGATGAGAGGTTCTGGAGAGTTGAATTCTGTTTCAGGTGCTATAGTAGTTTATTCTCCTTCAAAGGTGTCTTCTGAAGCTGTTCCACTTAGGTCTGTATCATCTGATAGGGCTAGTGTAACGACCCATTTTGGAGAAACATTATAAATAAAACATGATTGGTGGATGATTGTGTTTATTTTAATTAAAGGATGTTTATAAGATTTAATAATCTTAATTATATATTCATTTGCTTGGTGTTTAAATAAATATATTGTAGTGGGTGTTAACTAACTTAACAAAGTTAGGAATAAGCTAATTGATTAACTAGAACTTGAGGGGCTGAACATGACAATTGCTGGAACTTAATTAAAAGGGGGATTATATGGAAAATTTGGGGTCAATATTGGTCAAAGACCTCCTTTTTCTTGATCCAGTCGACGACCACAAAGGAGACAAGAGGAGAATTCCAATTTTCTAGAAATTGACCAAATTCTTGCTTGATTTGGGATCTAATCGTTCATGCAATTGATGATTTGGAGTCCCCTTGCATCTAACAACATCTAGGTAAGTTATTTTTTGGTGTTTTTGATGGGATTTTCGTGGGTCACCATTGGGGGTGTGGGTTTGATGGACAAAACTCTCAAATTTGGTGTTTTGAGGGTGTTAAATGTTGTTAATGATGTTGATAATTAAGTAGGAACAACTTTTGATTGTTTTTCCTTCTTAATTGATATGTTATGATAATGGGAGATTGGGGTTTTCATGGAGTTTATGAATGTGGGTTTAAAGTTAGTGTTTAAAGGTAGGGATTTGATTATTAACACCATATAGCTACAGTTTGTGGTGAAAATGATGAAATTGATCATTAGCAAACAAAATAATGGAGTTACATAGATGTGTTAATGATGAATGATCATTAGCACATGAACTTGTGCATACAAGGTGTTTGATGAAATGCCAAGTAGGGTATTTAACTTAAAATTGGTTTAAAACAAATGGTGATTTGAAGTATGTGGGTGTATAACATCAACAAGGGTGAATTGATATGGGTAAGGGTCAATTGGAAACAAATTAGATTGAAAATGGTGACATTGGGGGTGAATGGGTGTACTTTGACTAGTTGTAGTCAAACTTTATATTGAACCTATTAGTTGTGATAATAGGAATTGATAGTGAAGGTGTGGGTGGAACCAAACGACCCAGGAAAGAAATGATTATAGAGGATAGCTCGTTGGATCAAGGTAAGTCACCCTAATCTTTTACTTGTTGTGTGTAATGGTGTTATACATACATGAATGTTATAGTGAAAGATTTGACTTGTTGGGTGAATTGATGATTGTAATATTGTTGTTTGGCAATAGTAGGCAATAGGTGTTATATTGCTTAATTTATTGTTGATTTGGTGTATACTTGACTATTATGATTAGAAATGGTGTCTAATTATATGTGTGATGAATGTATGATAAGTGTTCACAAGGTGTGTGAACCTTTAAATGAGTTTTACTCAATTTGGTGTTTTGAATCACAAGTGGTGTGATCATGACATTGGATTATTCACATGGTATGTGAATGTCCTTTGTTGGGTGAAATCAAGTTAGTAAAACACAAGTGGTGTGGTTTACTTAACTTGGGAAATCTTGTGGAATAAGATTTCAATGGAGTTTTGGGTAAAAACGACCCGTTAGTAAAATCGTTTCATTGTTGTGTTTTATTAAGTCACCAAAGTATGTTTGGGACTTGGTTATTATGTTGTTATGGTGTTTTAGGTTGCATTTGGAGTAAAGGAGTGATTGGAAACGATCGGGGGAGGTTTCGGGTGTCAAAAAGTGCGAAAAAAACAAGTTGAGTTGAAGCTGGGCGCCTAGTGCTCCTGGCTGGCCGTCTAGTGCTCCTGGCAGGAGCCCAGTGCGCCCAAAACTTTCTGTAGTGCGCCCAACAGTGCGCCTGGAATTCCGAAAAATGGCATTTTTGACCCCGGTTTGTTATCATACTTCACCATAAGGGTTGTTTGATCTTGGGGAAGATATGGGGGTGTTTACTTAGTTCTAACGAACTAACGGTGACTTAAATGTGGTGTTTTGTAGGTGAAAATAAAGGATGAAAGCGGACGTGATCGGATATCTTTATGGACTCGTGATCGAACACACTTGATGAATTAAAACCTTTATTTTGTATAGGTGTTTATCTAGTAATGGAGTCTTTTGAAAGTCACATACTCAAATTTTTACTTGGTTTTAATGTTGGTGTTTGAAGATAAACTAGTTAGTATGTGATTTTAAAGTTGAAAAATCTAGGACGTGTGGGGATTTTGGGGCTTACAAGTTGGCATCAGAGCAAATGGTTTGAGGGATTCAAGTGCCTCGCGAACACTTGAACTCAAATCGTTGTGCTTTTGATATGGGGAGTATTGTTCGATCCAAGATCCGATCACGAAGCCGGGGGTTTAAGGTAACAAGTTTGTGCTTTGTTTACCTTATTTATATATGTTTAATGGTGTTTGTGTGAATTTGCTTATTAAACCGAAATCCTTAGTTATAATATGGCGAGATGGAGTTAAGGTAACATTAGGTGATATGATTACCTTAATATTGTGTACATTGGTGTTTTGTTGTGATTATTTTGTGTGAATAACATTCTTGATCATGATGTGGGTTGATGAAGTTATGGAAATGAGCATGGGATGATTGTATTATTATGCATGGCCAGTATAATATTACCCTCATTACATGAACATGACTTTAACAGAGTCAACTTAAATCTGGTTATGGAATAGGAGGTAAGGGAGTAGTAACTTGTTTACTAATTAACCAATGAATGTAGAAGTATGTTGTAGATACTTATAACGGTGTTTGAAATTGATTAGTTGAGATATGTGATGTTAAATTCATGTAAGTCCACTGGTGTGTGGCATTGGTGAAAATTCACCTTCGGGTGAAAATTCTTGTAAGTCCACGGGTGTGTGGCATTGGGAGACTTCACCTTCAGGTGAAAATTCATGTAAGTCCACTGGTGTGTGGCATTGGTGAAAATTCACCTTCGGGTGAAAATTCTTGTAAGTCCACGGGTGTGTGGCATTGGGAGACTTCACCTTCGGGTGAAAATTCTTGTAAGTCCACGGGTGTGTGGCATTGGGAGACTTCACCTTCGGGTGAAAATTCATGTAAGTCCACTGGTGTGTGGCATTGGTGAAAATTCACCTTTGGATGAAAATTAATGTAAGTCCACAGGTGTGTGGCATTAGGGAGAATTCACCTTCGGGTGAAAAATTATAAGTCTGTGGTTATGTGGTGTGGGATTTGTCATGTAAGTCACCCACCTAGTATACTTGAGATGATTATTTGGTTTTATGCATATAGGTGTATATGTGTATGTAATGTATGCGGAATATACATTAGATGTTGAAATCCGGTGAATTGGTGGTTGCATATTGGGTGTGACAATAACATGCAATAGGTTTTATATTTGCTTAGTTATTGTATTGGAGTTAGTTTACAAATGGTGTTGTGAAATAAGAATGATTCACAAGGGGTGTAAACTTCTTATTAGAAGTTTGACTTAAAATGGTCAAACAATTCGAATGGGTGTTTGTGTATTTGTTGTTGTCAATAACGTGCAATAAGTGTTAAATTTGCTTAGTTATTGTAAATTTGTATGTTTTCCATTGGTGTGGAGAAATAAGAATGATTCATAAGTGGTGTGAACTTCTTATTTGATGTTTGACTAAGATTGGTCAAACAATTCACAAGTGGTGTGAATTTGGAGATGGGTTGATTCACAAGTGGTGTGAACTTCCCATGGTGAATTTTATGGTGTTTAGGTAATCACAAGTGGTGTGATTACTTACCTTGAGAATCCTTGGAGAAAAAAGGAGGTTTCGAGGAAATTGGATAAAATTTGACTTTTACTTGGGGATTTTGTGTTCTAACACTTTATTGGTGTTTTAAAGAGATAATGATTTTCATGTGTTGTGGTAGTTAATTGTTATGTGTTGTATGCATAACTAGAATTAGTGTCATTGTATGGTAAGTGATAACTGACACTAGAATTGGGGTGAATCCACAGATGTGTGAAATTACATGTAAGATCACAGGTGCGTGGCATTGGGTGAACCCACATTCGTGTGGAAGTTCATGTAAGTCCACAATTGCGTGGCATTGGGGGGGAAATCCATATTCGCGTGAAATATTATGTAAGATCACTGGTGAGTGGCATGGAAATTATCTAGTAAGACCATAGAGTTGTGAGTCTTGGTAGTAATGATATGGAGTAAATGGTGTTAAAACAGGGTAGTTGATTATTGCGCATGTGGGATATGTATTATTATGTGAATTCGGGTGTGGCATGTAAGTCCATTTGGAATGGCATTGGGTTTGGCGTATAATTCCACGTTCATGTGGCATAAGGGGTAATTCACATGCGAGTGGGAGCTAATTTTAGTGAAACTATAAAATTTGGATGGTTTGATATGTTAGCAATGGTTTGTTGTATAAACCTTGTAAAACTATATTTTGATTTAGATGATCTACAAGTGGTGTAGACATTTATAAATGAATATGGTGTTAAAATGTGTAGTTAATCAAATTAATACTAGGTGAAATTAGTATATTGATTGACAATAGGAGAATGTATGTACCACGCATGTGTATGTTATACTGAGCCATAAAGGCGTGTTTGGTGTTTGGTGTGGTGTTAAAATAACCGTATGTAATGCGAATTTGGTGGTCGTAAATTGAAACACATATGTGTGATGACTTGTTGAAAATACGAGTCATATGTTGTTTGGGTAAATAATGGAAGATAGGCGTAATAGGATATGTTGATTATCCTTAATTGAACTGTTAAGAAAGTGTACACTCTACAATTATGTGTTGTATGATGTGTCAGAATTTCTTATATGAGTGTACTTTGGGTGTGAAGTACATGGGGTGGAGTTTAGTCCTAAGATAATGAATATGTTTAATGTGAGTAAAAACTTTGGACAAATTGTATGGTTAGGAGGAATATATTTGTCTAAAACCAAGAAACTAACAACGCCACGATCATGTTGTGCTGTAGAGATGGTGGGTTGGTGGCTGGGCGTATGCCTTACGTATACCCTATATATAAGTTTCTTCGATGCAACAAGAAAGTGACGGCGTATAGACTTGGGGAAAGGACGGGGGATGGTGAGGAAAGAATTTTAAACAATTTGGCATGAATGCCTTGGGGAGAATAAAACTTGGTAATGACAAGTGTCATTTATAAAAGTTAAATATTTTAGACATGATGTCTAGGGTTTTGACACATAGTGTCGGTATGAAATGTTAAAGGTCTTGACAAGAGTGTCTTGACTAGGGAGTGGTGACTATAAACATTTGATTATGTTAGCCGGTGTGCCTGTTTGAAATATGTGGTAAGTAATATATGTTTATAGATTGGTGTGAACATCTATGATTATATATAGATGTGTATGTGTTGTAATATTTAAATTGAAAGAGGTAGAAATGACATGTATACGTGTGTTGACGTTACAGGTGGTTGAGTTTATCTTTTAAAAGATAGGAAAATGCTTGGGGAAGATCCATAAGATTATGGGCATTATTTAGGAGTTCATGGTTGGGAGAAATGAATCTGTTAGTTTGTAAACTGGATTCAAACATAAATTAAGATTATTGTCGGGTGTAAATTGATGTAGATAATTCACAAGCGGTGTGAAACTCTATAACATTGTGTGCTATTAGATAAATTACAAGGGCGTGTAATATCTAAGTAGCAGATGTGTTTGTGGTAATTATAAGTAAGAGGAGTTTAGGTGCAAATAAAACAATAACCATATCTAGAGTTGATGGTTAAGATGCTAACTTATGGTGGGTGGATTTATGTGGGTAATCACAAGTAGTGTGATTTCTTAAGGTGAGGATTTTGGTGAAAGAAAGGTGTTATTAGCATGTTTAGACGATTAAATAAGAAGGGTGATTTGATGAGGATTCACATGTGGTGTGAACCTTATCAATGCTTTATGGTGCTATTTGGTATTATATTATTTAGTATTATGTTGGCTAAAAGCGTTCGTTTCGTGTTTACCCATGAATTCTATTATGTTAAGAATGGACACGAAACTGTTGTTGTGCATGACGTATCATCTTCACACTGATGGTCAATGATAAAGAACCATTCAGGCCTGTGAGGATATATTATGGGTAGTTGCGATGACTATATACCCTTGAAGGAGTTCTTGTTCAAGAACGGTTATCATTCCAGGTGTGGAATGATTCTGTAAGAAATACTATATGGAGTAGATAGTATATTCCAGGAGTTGGGAAGAGGGTGGATAACAAGAACATGTAGTTAAGCAGGTGGTTAAATGATAAATGAATTGATTGATGTAATCCAAATTCATTTGAAGGCGGTTTAAGACCTTATAAATGGGATGTGTACGGGAGACCGATCAAATTCCAAGTGGGAGACTTTGTGTCACTAAAGGTCTCTCCTTGGAAGGGATTTATTTGTTTTCGAAAGCGGGGGAAATTTAGTCCACGGTTTATTGGACAATTTAAGATTATAGCTCGGATTGGCAAGGTTGCCTATCGCTTAGAGCTACCAGAGGAGTTGAGTGGAATTCACAATACGTTCCACGAGTCTTATTTGCGAAAGTGCTTGGCGGACGAATCGGTTTATGTGAGATTGAAAGATTTGGTGAATGATGATAAGCTCAATTATATTGAGAAACCGGTTGCTGTATTGGATAGGAAAGTCAAGCAACTTCAGAATAAGACGATTAACCAGGAGATGGTGCAATGGAAGAACATGCGAGGTCCTGATGATACGTGGGAGTCGAAGGATGAAATGCGGAAAATTTATCCTTTACTGTTTGAGGTTTGATGAGGTTTCGGGGACGAAACCTTTATAAGGAGGGGAGAATTTGTAACGACCCATTTTGGAGAAACATTATAAATAAAACATGATTGGTGGATGATTGTGTTTATTTTAATTAAAGGGTGTTTTATAAGATTTAGTAATCTTAATTATATATTCATTTGCTTGGTGTTTAAATAAATATATTGTAGTGGGTGTTAACTAACTTAACTAAGTTAGGAATAAGCTAATTGATTAACTAGAACTTGAGGGGCTGAACACGACAATTGCTGGAACTTAATGAAAAGGGGGATAATATGGAAAATTTGGGGTCAATATTGGTCAAAGACCTCCTTTTTCTTGATTCAGTCAACGACCACAAAGGAGACAAGAGGAGAATTCCAATTTTCTGGAAATTGACCAAATTCTTGCTTGATTTGGGATCTAATCCTTCATGCAATTGATGATTTGGGGTCCCCTTGCATCTAACAACAAGGTAATTTATTTTTTGGTGTTTTTGATGGGATTTTCGTGGGTCACCATTGGGGGTGTGGGTTTGATGGACAAAACTCTCAAATTTGGTATTTTGAGGGTGTCAAATGTTGTTAATGATGTTGATAATTAAGTAGGAACAACTTTTGATTGTTTTTCCTTCTTAGTCGATATGTTATGATAATGGGAGATTGGGGTTTTCATGGAGTTTATGAATGTGGGTTTAAAGTTAGTGTTTAAAGGTAGGGATTTGATTATTAACACTATATAGCTACAGTTTGTGGTGAAAATGATGAAATTGATCATTAGCAAACAAAATAATGGAGTTACATAGATGTGTTAATGAAGAATGATCATTAGCACATGAACTTGTGCATATAAGGTGTTTGATGAAATGCCAAGTAGGGTATTTAACTTAAAATTGGTTTAAAACAAATGGTGATATGAAGTATGTGGGTGTATAACATCAACAAGGGTGAATTGATATGGGTAAGGGTCAATTGGAAACAAATTAGATTGAAAATGGTGACATTGGGGGTGAATGGGTGTACTTTGACTAGTTGTAGTCAAACTTTATATTGAACCTATTAGTTGTGATAATAGGAATTGATAGTGAAGGTGTGGGTGGAACCAAACGACCCGGGAAAGAAATGATTATAGAGGATAGCTCGTTGGATCAAGGTAAGTCACCCTAATCTTTTACTTGTTGTGTGTAATGGTGTTATACATACATGAATGTTATAGTGAAAGATTTGACTTGTTGGGTGAATTGATGATTGTAATATTGTTGTTTGGCAATAGTAGGCAATAGGTGTTATATTGCTTAATTTATTGTTGATTTGGTGTATACTTGACTATTATGATTAGAAATGGTGTCTAATTATATGTGTGATGAATGTATGATAAGTGTTCACAAGGTGTGTGAACCTTTAAATGAGTTTTACTCAATTTGGTGTTTTGAATCACAAGTGGTGTGATCATGACATTGGATTATTCAAATGGTGTGTGAATGTCCTTTGTTGGGTGAAATCAAGTTAGTAAAACACAAGTGGTGTGGTTTACTTAACTTGGGAAATCTTGTGGAATAAGATTTCAATGGAGTTTTGGGTAAAAACGACCCGTTAGTAAAATCGTTTCATTGTTGTGTTTTATTAAGTCACCAAAGTATGTTTGGGACTTGGTTATTATGTTGTTATGGTGTTTTGGGTTGCATTTGGAGTAAAGGAGTGATTGGAAACGATCGGGGGAGGTTTCGGGTGTCAAAAAGTGCGAAAAAAAACAAGTTGAGCTGAAGCTGGGCGCCTAGTGCTCCTGGCTGGGCGCCTAGTGCTCCTGGCAGGAGCCCAGTGCGCCCAAAACTTTCTGTAGTGCGCCCAACAGTGCGCCTGGAATTCCGAAAAATGACATATTTGACCCCGGTTTGTTATCATACTTCACCATAAGGGTTGTTTGATCTTGGGGATGATATGGGGGTGTTTACTTAGTTCTAACGAGCTAACGGTGACTTAAATGTGGTGTTTTGTAGGTGAAAATAAAGGATGAAAGCGGACGTGATCGGATATCTTTATGGACTCGTGATCGAACACACTTGATGAATTAAAACCTTTATTTTGTATAGGTGTTTATCTAGTAATGGAGTCTTTTGAAAGTCACATACTCAAATTTTTACTTGGTTTTAATGTTGGTGTTTGAAGATAAACTAGTTAGTATGTGATTTTAAAGTTGAAAAATCTGGGACCTAACTCTGACGATGTTTTAAAACACGGGTCATACGTGTGGGGATTTTGGGGCTTACAGCTAGGGATTGTACTGAAGTTGAATTCGAAGATTTAGATGAAATAGAACATCCCATGGCTATTCTTGATTACTCTTTGCCTACTTTCCTTGATTTGTTTAAAATAAATTCTAAATATGATGAAGAAAATGTTTGAAGCTAGTAGTATGTCAAGAACAATTTAGATCCAGTTAAAGCTAAAACAAATTTGGATTATTGGAAAGAATTTCAAGATGAGACAAAGTACATCATTGATCATTTACATTCTTTCAAGATTATGACAAAAGTGTTTGAAGATAAAGATACAGAAAACCTAACTAAACAATCCAAGAAGTTTAAGATTGGATCTAAATCCAAGATGATCGGAAGGATTATTAGTTATGGTTATTTTCATAACATTTCAGGAAGTTTGATGGATAAGGGATGTTATGTGGTGAAAAGAATAGATGGATGCCAATACTTTGGCAAGGCTACTGATCTGATGAGCTTACCAGCATTTGAGTGCAAAGATCTGTCAAGATTAAGGATGATAAAGCCTATTCAGACTCGACACAATGAAATTTTTGAGAATTTGTTGAAGAAAGAAGCTCGAATGGGATGGAGTTTGTTAACACCACAGTTTAGAGAAAGATTCAAAGATTATGTGAAGCCTAAAGTCTTCAAGAGACCAAGACTCCGAAAGATTGAACAAGACTGGAATCCATTCTTCAAATTTTGGTTTTATGATGAGAGAACTTCTGAAGGTGTGATTGTATTGAAGCAAGATGATGATTGGAGGGTGATTCGGATGCTTGATCCTATTTGGATAGTTAACTGTTCAAAGGATGATGTGGATTTACTTAACACTACTGAGATATATGCTGACGAAGGATATCATGATGTTGGAGTAAGTTTCAAAGATATGGCAATTCAATTTCAAACCATTGCACGAATGTGTTTTACATTGGGTATTCATTCGGGATGCAAGTGGGAAAATGTGAACTATCTTTATACAGAGTTGATGCAAATTCAGAAGGGGGAGATGAAAGAGATGCAAAGATTGAAGCTGAGAGGTTGGCGAAGATACCACGTTCGGTTGTTATACGAGCGGTGGATAATGTGATTGTTGAAGAAGTTGGGGAATCGAGTGGAGTAACAGACAGAGTTGAAGAAAATGTTGAAGATAAAGTTGAAGATAGAGTTGAAGGCAAAGATTGAAGATTTTGATAGTAAACATTTAGGGGGAGTTTGTTAGTACATGTTTGTAATTGTTTGCTATTCAAAAGTTGTATTTATTTTGATTTTGTAGAAAGGTTCGGCTAGGTTTTGCCTAAGGTTCGTCTGGCCCACGAACCTTAGCATTTTGGCGAACCTATTGGGTTGATAGGTTCGGCGAACCTATAGCCTGGCAAAGGTTCGGCGAACCTTTTGGTTGTTTTTATAGGTTCGTCTAGCGAACCTAAAGGTTCGTCCAGCGAACCTTAGGGTTCGGCTGGCAAACCTTAGGTTCGGCTGGCAATCCTTAGGTCCGCCTACCTTTGAAAGGTTCGCTGGTCCAGTATCTATAAATAGTAGGTTTGTTTGTAGATCTGGAGAGAACTCTTGACAGATTGTTAGAAACTCTCTGTATTTTCTCTGTGTGAGAATTGTGATCTTGTAATCATTTGTTGATAATACAAGAGGTGTTTATTGAATTGCTTGTGTTCTTTGTATTTCTACATATTGACTATGGATTCTGCACGTAGTTGATAGTTCGTAGGACTTCGTATTCGATCTTGATCGGTTTCAACCAAACAAGCAGTGGGGGCAGCCCCGTGGTCTTGCGGGCCTGTCCCCGCATCCTCCTAAGTTCGTCCCAAGCAGGAACTCTCTGTGGGGACTGACTACGCCCCTCTGCTGCTATATCCTCAGCGTGACGTTGAGAGTGTCCGTGTGATGCGGACTGTGCTGGTGGTGATGGTAATGGTGATGGTGGTGGTGGAGTAGCAGATCTAGGAGCTGATGGTGTGCATGGTACTGCAGGTGTCTCCTGAGAGGCTGCAGACGAAACTTCATCAGGATCAGAGTCTGGTCCTGCACTAGAACTCGGGGTATCATCCAACACAACATAAGGAAATCTCTGATAAATATATCTTTCACCTTGGTCGGCCATCGCTGTACAATCGAAATCTCTTATCAATATCATGAAATAAATATTAAATAACAAAATTTAATATGAACATGATATGATATCTATTCCTATCTCAAGGTAACTACTTGTCCTTATAGTTATTAATGTTCTGCTTGAATTAAATCAAACTAGAACGCACACGTGTTGCAAATTTCAGTTATGCTGGCGACTCATAACTAGAATTCGTACCACCTGATTATCCTGGCTTAATTCAAAACAAGTTTTGTTCATTAGTTATGTTCGGTGCTCTCTGTGTCACTATACGAGCCTATGGTTATAGTCTAGGTCTCTAAGTCAACCAAATTCTCTATAACATGTGGCTCTGATACCACCCTGTCACATCCCCACCTCTCGTCACCTCATTATGATGTTACTGAAACGGTCGCGGAAGCATAGTGGTGATGTCTCAGAGATGAGGGGCGACTTACTTGATCCGATATCACAAGCACACAGATTAACTTAAAAGAAATACATTACAAGGATGTCGCAATCACAACCAACATTACGTTATATAATCTAAGTTTATTACATTTATTTAATTACAAATGCTTAAAGTGCTGCCTCACCGAGTCGTCACTGTCTTCCTGCAAAAAGATTTAAATTTGAAACGTCAGCACAAAGCTGGTGAGATCATACAGTTCAAGTTCCACAATATGATACGATATGTAATTATAAGTTCTCAAAATGTTCTGTTCAAGATAACCATGGGACCCGTATCTAGTTCCTTTCGGACTGTTCTGTTCTTGTTCTATAAAGATACTACCCGTCGGTAAATATCTTGGTGCCTCATTGTCTTAATGTCTATCACAACACATTAAGAAGTTCTGGAAACATATAACAAACATTTACACCAAGGGGAGTTGCAAGCTCCCGGCAAATGGGTTGTCAGCCGATTGTACTATCATTGTTTTCTGTTCGGCTCCACATGATATTTACCCCATAACAAGTATGGGAGCATCATTCATTCATCATAACATGTTATGCTAGCATCGTATCATCATTAAATCATAACCTCTTAGCATCATTGTCACACCCCGGACCGGCGGGCCGGATAGGAGACTCGTCGGGCGGAATAGTCCTGAGGTGTGATTGTAATCGGAGTGATCAGATTGCTACATTGCACATGATAATATCAGAAATACTAAATGCGTTAAATGAATAAAATTAAATTACAACTGTTTTATAATTTAATTCTATTACAACTTGACTTGGACATCTGGAATGAGGACCAGATGTCCCACAAAAGTTGCTTGCACGAGTGCAAGTCTTGAATCTTGTATCCGGACTAGCCAGAGAGATTCCATGCAAGAGTTATAGGTTCCTCTCAGGAATCCTATCTTTCACTCTCTAAAGTCATCCTGCTTTCACTTGTTCTTCACCTGAGAACATGTCAAATCTATCAACACTAGGTTGGTGAGTCACATTTGGTTTTGTTAAAGGTTTAATGAAAATCTTTCCATTCACGTTGATTTGAAATAGGATGTGTGAATGGTGTTGAAAACACGAATGAACTATACAAGTGCGTCGATCTGACCATCATTACTGACATCATCCCAAATCATCGAAGGTAGTTTATGTATAGGGAAAACGTAGGGTCAGGCTTACCGCCAGCCCAGCCGCCAGCCCACCACCCCTTCGATGATTCACGAGGGTGTCCTTAACATAAATCGGGCCTTGTCACCTATGTATCTCCACTCTACTTGACACGACTGATGATTGTAACCAAGAAATTGTGAGAAAAAAGTGTATGCTCTTTCTTCTAATATAGGAGACAGGTTTTGTTGTTTTGGTAAATCACTGAAATGACGCTTCTTTCTCGTAGTAAAACATTGTTTACTGTGTACTCGTTTGAAACTCGTTCAAGACCAGGTCTTGAACATTTATTTGATTTGAAAAATCTTGTTTTTGTTGTGTGTTTTGTCTGTAATATCACCCTTGTGATCATTTACCAACCCTAACTGATATGATTGTGTGATTAGTTCGTAACTAATCTGAGTTGTTGTTGTGTGTATGAGTGTAACGTACCAACCTCAGCGCTGGAGGTTTGTTAAACCTATGGTACCATCTACATTATCGTCGGTTGACCCGTGTCAACTAATGGTAAATGACTCTGATGTGTGTTGTTCGAGAATTCCTCAGCAAATTACCAATGTGATGTTGTGTGGACGCATGTCCTAGTGAATTACCCTAAACAGATACCATACAAAAATGTTGTTTGTTTGATGGGGGATTCCCATGAAAATGATGGTATTCGATTGTGCACTACACAATTCCACGACTTGTGTCCGTTCACCTCTTGGTTGGGCACAAAGCCTCGAAATTTTGTGGTCAACGGACATCTCCTCGATGATTTGTGTTTTGAACCCTCGAAACTGGTTTGTTGCTGTTGTTTGATGAAAAGTTAAATGGAGCGATGAACGCTCAGTAAAAGTAATTAAAAAGACTCTTATACGTATAACATTCGTATAAGAGGTTGAGAGTTGATCCTTTTATTGAAATTATTTGAAAATAACTCCTATTCGATGATCACTGGAATAAGGGGTTTCATGTTCTCAGCCCCAAATAATTTGGAAGCAAGAAAATTGAAAACTAGGGGTCTGTGAACTCACCTGACGTCTTGGGTCGTCGATGCACTCACCTGATATGTTCTCTCGGTTTGAATCTGTGTTAAATATTAGTAAGCTAGGTGTTAGGTGATTATGTGCTCTGTTTCTTGATGTGATTTTGGAAAATGCGTTTTCATTGGTTTTAGTTTTATTAGATTTAAGATCAGGTCTAAGGCTCGGTTCTATCGGTACAAACTGTGTAAGATAGAACTATCTACACTTAGCCGTTTTGGGCAATTCTTGGTGCGAACGGGTGGTTCATGCGAATGGCCCTCATTCACACTAATGGAGTGATGCGAATGCATGCTCTCCTTCTTGTCATCCGTTCGTGCGGTTGTTCCACACGATGAACCCATGTCGTTTGGTTGTTCCACATGATGAACCCATGTCGTTCGTGCAGTTGCTCGTTCGTCTGGCAGCTCGTTCGTGTGACTCTTCTTCACGAACGAGGTTTCTCGTTCGCACGAATGAGCCCTTCGTACGGCTCATTCTCCTGCAAGTTCACCAAGAACGCCATTTTTGAATCGATGGTTGTTTTTAGTGTTTTTATGATCGAAATTGATGGTAAAACGTTTTGGAGTGTTTTGGTGCTAAGTATCGGTGCTAATACTTACTGTGGAGCTTGTATTTGACCGAAATGAGATGAAAAGGGTTGAAATCTTCAAATGGAGGTGTTGGGGTTGAAATATACACGATTTGGACGGTGGAATGGTTCAATTTTACGTGGAAATGGCCGAAAAATCGAGTGGCCGAGTGTGGGGTTCGGTTGAGAGAGTTGGGTGAAAAATGGGTTCGAAAAACGTAAGTGCTGATTTTATAGCTGTGATGTCACACGAATCAGCCGTTTGTATGAATGGCTCCCATTCGTGTGAACGAACTGTAGTTATAAAAGCTTCACGAATTAGACCGGTTCGTACGAATGAAGGCCCGCCCATTCGTACGAACGGTTGTGTTTTTTAAAATTTTGATTGTTTATTAAATTTTTTAGGTGAGATTTTGTTAAAATTGTTATTATTTTACGTCAACGTTAAAGACTCACGCGGACATTTGTATGAATCGTCATCCATACGAACGCCGCGTTCTATTTAACTGCTGACATTGTTTGATATAGTAAAAAGATTTCATTTAGAGTATTCAAATCTAACAACATATCCACATGGGTCGTCACCCATGTCGATACCTCGTTGGATCGACACTCCGAATGTTATCTATTCAGGTTTCGTTCATTGTTTTCCCTCACAGGTTGTTTTCTTTTCTTCTGATTCATGTTCATGTGATTGAGTGGATTTTCCTAACTGTTTTAGGAAAATCCGGGTATTTTTTATTGTCGTTAATTATTGTTGTCTTCACTCTTGTAACCCTATGTCTTACACTGTGATTGTGTACACCCTTGGATTTCCGACTCATGGTTGCTCAGATGTCGGTCGTCACAATCATAAACAGGTCATGCTATCATCTTATCATAATCACATATTAGCATCATAAACATGTCATGCTATCATCTTATCATCTTATCATCATAACATCATAAACATGTCATGCCAACATCTTATCATTAAAATATCATAACATCTTAGCATCAAAAACATGTCATGCTAGCATCTTATAATTAAAACATCATAACATCTTAGCATCATAAACATGTCATGCAAGCATATTATCATTATAACATTTAACCTTATCCTAACAACATAGGACTTCATCATAACATACCATCATATCATATCACACCATCATGCTTTCGTCATCATAACACATTCACATACATCATCAAGCATCTTAAAACATTATCACAGTATGTATACCAGCCCAAAACATAACTACACATAACATGTTAAAAATAGGGCATTTAGAACTCACCTGAAAATGAAGTAGCTCTTATCTTCCTAAACCGAATTGCCTTGGTTAGGACTTGTCACACCCCGAGCCGGCGGGCCGGATCGTGTGTCCCGTCGGGCGGAATGGTCCCGGGGCACGCTATCGGAAATGATAATCGTGATGATTAGATTGTTTACAATGCACATGATATATAATGAGAAAATGCTAAATAAAATCGAATTACAAAGTTAAATTACATCGTTTCTGTTTATAATTTAAGAATGTAACTCTATCATCAACATCATAATTCTACTATCTTGTATCTGCAATAGATATGCAAAATAATTTGTCAAATGATGTTTCAAAAATATACAAGTCCAAAATACTAGGTCCTCTATCTGGTAACCTAGTCCAAAAGCATAACTTCTTAGTTAAACATATTCGTCACTTGAGAAGTCATGCAAAAAGATCAATCCAACACATGGTTGGTGAGTTCATATAGTTTAGTATTAAAAGAAAATGTATAGCTTTGCAAACCACTTCGATAACAACCTTAATCTCATTAATAACACCTGTCCTATCCAATTCGGTATGCTTATATATAGGGCATACGAAAGGGTCGAGCCTACAACCCGCCCAGACGCCATCCCACCACATACTAAACCACATATGACACTGTTGTTAATGATTATTAAGCGTTTTACCTACCCTTCAATTCCATTTCCATCATAGTTTCAATCATTCTGTTTAAGAGTTTCAAACACGCACACAAAAACATTTGCAAACCTCTTAGGTAACAACCTTAATCTTATTAATAACACCTGTCCTATCCAATTCGGTATGCTTATATATAGGGCATACGAAAGGGTCGAGCCTACAACCTGCCCAGACGCCATCCCACCACATACTAAATCACATATGACATTGTTGTTAATGATTATTAAGCATTTTACCCACACCATTAACACATTAGTTCTTCAGTTCTTAGTTCCTGTAGGCCCACAAAATAGAGTTTCTATTGATTCCTTAAGTTCATCATGTATTCATGATCAACCATAGCACTTGTAGGAACAAAATATTAAATGCTTAATTAAATGAATAATTAATCATTTAAATACAACTAACACATGAAGATTGGGCCTTATTTGACTCAATCAATTAGACTTAATTGTTGGTGGTGTCCAAGTAGTACCGTCTCACATGTGGCCCATATCAGGCATGACTCAAATGAGTCTAACTGTATGTGTCGGGACTTTCATGATGTGCCCATATCAGCTTGACCCTCAGGCCTACTGTACATGTCAGGACTTTAGGATATCCTTTGATTTTGATCGCCTTTATTCTTTAGAATTCGTTTGATCGTTTGATTTATGCCCATATAGCTTGACTATAAAAGTCTACTATTTATGACGGGACTTTCCGTGTGTTAACACATGGTCTTGATCTTCAAACAACTAACATCCACCTTAACTTGATCGTTAATGATTTCATTAGTTCTTAATGATTCATTAGTTCTTTGATTCACACACAGATATGATTTCCTTGATTCTGATCCTTAGAATTCCATGGCTACAATACTGATTTTAGATTCTTGAATTTGATCCTTAGTTTTATTGAACACACACTGAATTAGATTTCATTGGATTTGATCTTTAGTTTAGTTCTCTTGATTCCACCCTGAGTTTGGATTCTTTAAATTAGAACTTTGTTAGGTTAATTGTTTGATTTAAAATTATTGTATTACTCATAAGAGTAATTTGTTAATTCATTAATTACACCTGCATCAACTTATCTGAACCAAGATAATCGTGTGTATAGAGATCAAGCTAGTGGGTTGCATCATGCGAATCAGTAGCTCCATACATTTGTAGTGGTTCGGTTGATTGATGTTGGACGAATGTGTCTCATACGAATGTGGCTTTGGTCAGATAAGCAGGTCATGCGATTAAGAGGCTGCCGACCGAAAGTGACTTGGTTAAATAAAGGCAACCGAATTAAGACCTGGCCGACAAAGGGGTGGCCGAATGATGCTTGGTCCGAACCAGGGCTCGTGCGAATGGGCTTAGACCAAAGGAGATCACCATGCGAAAGAGGCCATTTGGCTATTGGGATTGTGCCATACAGCCTGTGGCCATTCGGCCGAATGTGAGCAAAGAAAGCTCCTTCGGTGCATTGGGTTTATCCCATTCGGACGGCCGGAGTTCAACAGCATGAACTCCCCATTTTCGATCTAGACAACTAGAATTTGCTTTCTAGCTTGTTCCTAACACATCCTAAGGTGACTTAGTGTAGTTTCCCTAAGGTTTTGAGGGATTAATCGGTTAGAAAGGTGGGTCGACCAAGAGAGTTAGAAAACACTAAAACCGAGCTAAAAAACTTATCTTTCCCTCGATTTGGATGGTTCCAAGCCTAGATCATTTGTACTTTCGTGATCTACGAGTGTTGTGGTCGTTTTGACACCAAGAGAGCTCAATTTCGTTGACAAATGAAGAAGTTAGAGTGGTGGCTTCTAGAGAGAGGAAGTAAAGAGATAGAGTGACGGAAATTTGGGGAAGAAATGGTAGGTGGGGGTTGAATATGGCATTTAATGCCATATTAATGGCTTTCAAATACCCGGGTATGTTCGGTCTCGTTCGGTTTCGCGTAAAAACGTCGGTTTTCTTTCGTTTTCGTACGAAATGTATCAGTTTTAAAAGTAAAGTTCATAAATTTTTTAGGTAGTAATTCCTAGTAAATTAACTAAATATTTTCCGTTTATTTTAAATTTCTAAAATATTTAGTTTACAGTTTAAATCGAATCGTACAGTCGTCGTGCGTATTCGTTCGAATCGTCACTCGTACGAATACGACCATAACTACACTTTTCGATATGGTTTTCTAATTATTGGACATCATTCAGAACGTTAAACTTTCAGATATATTTGTACAAATCGTCGCCTATACAAATAATCCGTCGATTTAGCATTCACGTAAGGACACCCGTTGTTGTTTTGTTCTGTAAATCCTCACATACGTTTATACATAATAGAAACCTAACTAACAATCACATGATGGTTCTGTGTCGTCAGATAAACATCTGACTGTTAAACCATAGTTCTGAGTTACGTTTCTGCAATGATTGTGAAATAGTTCTATTATAAGCGTCAATAATAATGATATACATGTAAAACACATAGTTTGTACCTGAATTACTGTTCATGTTACTGTATAGATCACTGTTCCAGTTACGTTTCCGGCACTGATGTTACAGTCTCCCCTTGTTAGAGAAATTTCGTCCGGAAATTTTAGAATCGTTGTCAGGTAGGGCTTTCTCTGTAAACAGCTGGGGATACTTGGACTTCATGTGATCTTCGCGTTCCCAAGTAAATTCAGGTCCGTGATTTGAATTCCATCGAACCTTGACAATCGGAATACAGCTTCGCCTTAGTTGCTTAAATTTGCGATCCATAATCTCTAAAGGTTCTTCAATAAAGTGTAATCGCTCATCTACTTGAATTTCTTCGATTGGTATGACAAGTGATTCGTCAGCAAGGCATTTCTTCAAGTCTGAACCGTGTAACACGTCGTGTACACCACTGAGTTCATCTGGTAGTCTTAGTCTATACACCACAGGACCAACACGTTCAACGATCTCAACGGTCCTACATATCTTGGTGCTAACTTGTCTTTCTTTCCTAAACGAACTACGCCCTTCTATAGGGATACCTTTAACATGACACGGTCTCCCACTTGAAATTTCAACGGCTTGCGCCGTTTGTCGGCATAGCACTTTTTTCTGCTTCTGGTTGTTTGTAGCCTTTGTTGAATCTGAGCAATCTTATCAGTAGTTTCATGAACAAGCTCTGGCCCAGTTATACGGTCATCTCCAACTTCGGTCCAACAGATCGGTGACTGACATTTTCGCCCATATAGAGCCTCGAATGGTGCACATTCGATGCTGCTATAGTCACGGTTGTTGTAGGAGACTTCGATTAGTGGCAAATGAGAGTCCCAATTTCCACCGAAATCAAAAAACACATGTTCTCAACATGTCCTCTAGGGTATGTATCGTACATTTGCTTTGACCGTCCGTTTGTGGATGGTAAGCGGTACTCAAATTTAAGTGCGTCCGTAGAGATCTCTGCAATGATCGCCAGAACCTTGATGTGAATCTGCTGTCTCGATCCGAAATGATAGACAATGGTACTCCGTGACGTACCACTATCTCGTTGATGTACAGTCTCGCCAGTTTATCCATCGTGAAGGTCTCACGCATTGGCAAGAAATGAGCAGATTTTGTCAAACGATCAATGATAATCCAAATCGTATCGTGACCACCGGAAGTGCGGGGTAGCTTGGTAATGAAATCCATAGCTATTTGTTCCCACTTTTAGAGCGGAATCTCAGGCTGTTCCAGTAACCCTGACGGCTTCTGGTGTTCCGCCTTCACTTTTGCACACGTAAGGCATCGGCCGACATACTCGGCTATGTCTTTCGTCATTCCAGCAACCAATTAAATCCCCATAAGTCTGGGTGCATTTTATCAGCACCTGGATGCACTGAATACCTGGTTTTGTGTGCTTTCTCAAGAATAAGTGTGTCTCAGTTCACTCACCGCAGGGATTCCCACGCGTCTCTTGATGGTAGATACCCCATCTGGGTTCGTCTCAAGCTGTCACCCTGCTCCGCAATCTGACACACCCTATGAAATTTTCATATGTGGCTCTCGCGACTCTAGGTCTGGATCGTCGTATCTAAATCCTCAGGTGACACATGGTGAATTCTAAATTATATTAATATAACCATATACATATTTCACTGCCCGTTAAATATGTTTTCTGATTTGAAAGCGTGCTTTATTTGTTGGGGAGAACTACCTAAGATTTGTTAATTCCGTTATGATAAGGGTAATGATTTACCTTTTAGGTAAACCCATGCACATCTTTAAGGTGATGTATATTCACCCTATTTTTACCGAACGCCATATGACTTATGGGAGTTCATTGTAAATGTTACTCCACTTGTTGCTGGTCATCGCCTACCTTACGTATGTATTTGTTTTACCTCATTCATCTAAAGGTATTAGCAATTATGTTGATCCTGTTTGGATGTTGCTGGGCTATCACTCTCATGATATTATCCCGAAGTTTATTCCAACATGATTATGTCATGGGAATTCTATCAACTCTACAGGGTGACATAATTTGATTAGTTCTAATACTAAATCTCCAAAAAATGCCACTGTTTTAACTCTTAGTCATCTCTCTGTCAAGGGTGACTAGAGTTATGATCCTAGTTGCAACCTCGAACTTCTTTTTCCGAGGTTTTGGATCTGATTCTAAGTCTATTCTTGATCAAAAATGGTGAATAACTACTTTATCATAGTCACTCATATTGACTTCACACTTAGTAGAAATCACTGATTCCTACCGGTCTACTTATCTAACTTAACTATGATCTTAATATTGTCCTAACATTCGTTCTTTCTTTACATCCTAGAACCGGAGTTCTCTAAATTAGGTAAATCAAGTTCTATGAGGTCTAGATGGAAGTAACAGCCTACTCACTATATTTGGCATTTCCCATTGTTCAAAATGTATTGATCTGTATGAATACCTCATGCCGATAATACTACCAACGGTTTTGTACCCTGAAATTCTATCAGATGTGTAAGGGGAAATTCCCAATAGATTCTCGAGAATCACATCCGCAACTTTCCAGGTAGTCAAGGCTAAGTTACCTAAGAATAACCTAGTCTTAATTGATTAAACGGTTTCCTAATTATGTCCTTGATTTGAATTCTAACTTTGGATTCCTACCGGTTTTAGTGTTCTATTTCTATGAGGTTTCCTTTCTAATTACCGTAGTTAAACTGTAATTAAAGATCATTCTAACTTTATTCATTTACTTGGCACTAAATCAGCCTAAGATTTTCTTAACTTACTATTCCTAATATCTAACTTGACACCGAGTTAATTCACGGTTACCTTGAACTTATCGTTTCTAAACTGCAACAGAATCTGTATTTCTAATTGACATGCCAACGAATAATTTAACGTGTCAAGATGAAATATGCATACCTATGGAGTCTTCCCACTCCACATGGGCATCAGAAGTTGGTAAAGGAAACAGTTCCTCAGAAGGCGCAAGATCTGATGAGGATACCCTCACAGGGCAGTCCCGTGCAATGTGTTCGGATGTTCCGCACACATAGAAATCCTTGCTGTGTCGATGAAGAGGATATGTGTCACACCCCGAGCCGGCGGGGTAGGATCGGAGTCCCCGTCGGGCGGAAGGTTCCCGGGGCGCGATATCTGCAGTGATAATCAGAAGTGATCAGATTGTTTACATTGCACATGATATAAATGAGAAATGCTAAAATAATAGAATTACAAAGTTAAATTACATCAGTATCGTTTATAATTTAACAATGTAAATCTATTGTAAACATCATAAAGTAGCTATCTTGTATTTGCACAAGATATACAAAATAAATTGTATAATGATGTCTTCAAAAGTATGCAAGTCCAAAATACTAAGTCTTCTATCTGAAGTCCTAGTCCAAAAGAAATTACTTCTTAATTAACCTGTTCGTCACGTGAGAAGTCATGCAAAAAGATCAAGTCAACACATGGTTGGTGAGTTCATATAGTTTAGAGTTTGAAAATGAATTGTAAACCTCATCCGGTAAAGACCTTAACCTCATTAACTCCACATGTAATATCCGGATCGGTATGCTTATATATAGGGCATATGTAGGGTCGAACTTACCGCCCGCCCAGCCACCGTCCCACCACATACTAATCCGTATATGATACTGTTATTAATGATAATTAAGCATTTTTACCCTTCTCTTTAAACCCAAAATCCCTCTGTTCCTTTGCTCCTGTAATTACAATTTTTTTTGAAATCCATATGGATTTCATGAGTTCATCACGTAATATGATCAACCATGGCAATTGTATAAACAGTCATAAATGTTTAAGTAAATAAATAGATAAACATTCAACAAAATCTAAGTCCTAATGATTGCGGCCTTTGGTCATACTCGAGTAGACTAGTCTGTCAATCTAGGTACTTAGTAGTTAGGGAATCTGTAAATATCCTCAGACATATGACCTACAAATCAAACGGTCTAGCTAGGACTTCTTGAAATGTAGGGTTTTTGTTTCGTCTGTTTTGGCATATGTTATCTCTGATATTTCCCAGGCTTTCCCTTGAAAATGATTAATTGATTTGTCTGATTCTGTTACAAGATGTACTTGATTCGTTGATCGTAGAATACTAGATTCATTGATCAAATGTACACTTGATTCATAGTTCAACAAACACTTGATTTGTAGAACATTGAATGTTGTCTTTGCAAAGATTTTTTCGTTTGATTCGTTGAAATCCCACACTTGTTTCGTCAAAATGTTTCGTTTGATTCATTGAATTCACCCATTTGATTCGTCAAAATGTTTAGTTTGATTCCTTGAACTCCCACACTTGTTTTGTCAAAATGTTTGATTTGATTCTTTTGAAATGTTTTGATCTGTTGAAATGTTTTAGTTTAACCCGATTATTCACTTAATTTATAAGTAAATCAGTTAGTAAACCTGCATAAAATCTTCCTAGACATGGTATAGGATAACATTTATATATATAAACATATAAAATTTAAAAGCATTTAAGTAAACAATTTAAATAAAAACAGTTTACGCATGCTTCTCAGCCCCGCGTTTTAAAACAAACATGTTAGAAAAGGGGCAATGAACTCACCTGTGTTGCTATGTAACTGATCTAACACAAAATGCGCGCTCTTGTTGTAGCTTAGGTTTCTTCAGTTCCTGAGTTATTTTATAAGAATTCGAATATAATAAGTACGCGTAATAGTCGTTGTGCCTAAGTTCGGGTCTTGTTGTGTGTGCAACTAAGTGTCTTAGTACTAAGTGTATCTAAGATCTAATCTAACTTAGTTACCCTTGTATGACCCCAAATCCCATGTTTATTGTAATAACTTACTTTTAAATTTTAAGAAATTTCGGCAGAGTTTCCTTTGTTTTCTGTTTAAAACCCAGACGATTATATTGTCTATTTTAAAAAATTTCCCAACAATTTAATAATAACAACTAACTTTTGTAACTAACTAAACTTAAAGGAAAATAAATGACATTTATAAGTAAATTCCATTTCATTTCAAATTAATCAAAATTTTAGAAAATTATTAACTTTACATAATTAAATTCACAAACCTTCAATTTCATTAACAACATCATTATTCGAATTTGAATAAGCTTTGAATATATGATGGACTTAATTAAGTCCCATTGGGCCCGCTTAGGCCCAATTGAATATCCTTGATTCCAAATCGATCGTTATTCAAGCCCGTGAATGATCCCATGTAGGTAGTTACACACTAAGTTAATGGGCATTCATAACATAAGTTTGTACAACTTGCATGTTCTTTATAATTTCCATGCACACACATAAGTTTAATAACCCATGCATGCACTTTAAGTTCAATTCTCATGTGAAACTTAGATTGATGGCCAACTACCCATTTACTAAGTCTTTAACCTTAGTCTTGATCATTCTCGAACCAACGTTAGCCTAATTAAACCACATCTAAGTTCGGCATTCATCTAGGGCAGCGAACCTATTGGGTTTAGCCAAAGGTTCGGCTAAGTAAATGACAGGTTCGGCCATCCTCTAACCCCGACGAACCCTAAGGGTTCGGCTACTGCTTTAGGTTGGAGGTTCGTGAGTTTGCATGGTTCGTCTGAAGCTATGGTTCGCTGCACATCCAAGTTTCGGCAATAGGGTTCGGTGATCTTAGGGTTCGCCTCATTAATAATGGTTCGGTCAAGTTGCTAGGTTCGTGAGTCCTAGGGTTCGTTTATCACCTCTCTAGGTTTGGTTAACACGAGATGGCAACAGGTTCGTTGCAGGCTGGCACAGGGTTCGTCTGCAAGATGGTCAGGTTCGGTGCAGGGTTCGTTCTCACCATAAAGGTTCGGCCATAAGGTTCGGCTTTCTCTTCAACCTGATACACAGGTTCGGCCTACCACAATGTCACGAACCTGTAACTCTCCTGTCTCCATCGACTTGTATCTGTTACAACACAAATTCTACACATTCCTAGTTGTTTACTAGTGCTCATCTCAACGTTCGTGAGTGTTTAAAACCAATTATCATGACTACAACTAAAAAGGGCTCGTGAATATCCTAAAACCGAATTTAAAGTGATTATTTACGTTAGATATCGTGGATGGAAGCTCGAAACACTTGTACTTCCGTAATCTACACGATGAGAGGATCGTCTTGATACCAACCTTGCTTGAATCCACCAAGGAATCGTCTCCAAATCTTAGAGAGAAGTTGTGTTTCTTGAAAGAGTTTTAAAGAGAGAGAGAGGAAACGAGAGAGAGAGAGAGAAGAGTGGAAATGGGTGGTGGTTGTGGCATTAATTGCCCACATTAATTGTGGGAAAAATACCCGGTCGTTCGGTCTCGTTCGGTTTCGCGTAAAATGTTGTTTCGCGTAGTTTTCGCGATGAAACGGCATGAATTAAAAATGTAGAAATCATTTACATATTCTAGGTTGTGATTCCTAATAAATTAACTAATATCTTCTATTTATTTTAAATTTTAAAATGCTAATTTACTGTTTAAATCGAAATGTACAGTCGTCGCGCGTATTCGTTCGAATCGTCATCCGTACAAACATGGTGATAACTATACTTTTCAATCTTGTTTTCTAATTATAGAATATCATTAAGAACGTTAAACTTTCAGATATATTCGTACAGATCGTCACCTATACGAATAACCCGTCCATTTAGCATTCACGTAATGATATTCGTGTGTTTTGTTCTGTAAAGCCTCACATACGTTTATACATAATAACTCCTAACAAATAATCACATGATAGTTCTGTATTGTCAGATAATTATCTGACTCAAAACCATTGTTTCTGAACTGTGTTTCTGTTAAATGTTTCTGAATTTATTCCATGACAACACAAAATGATAATGATAAATGATATGAATGTGAAACTTACTGAAATGTATAAGATTCGTACCTGTTTTACTGCTCGTGTACTGTGGAGATCACTGTTCCGGTGACGGTTCCGGCACTGGTGTTACAGTATGTAGTAGTTCCAGGGTTCTGATTACGAGTTGGGGGAATATTACAATCATGACTCCAATGTCCCTTCCCCCCCCCCCCGGTAGTTCAGGCAATGTTTGCGCAGCTTGTTCTTGGCATGGTGAAGACCGCACGTGGCACATAAAGGAAACTTGCCAATATACTGTTTACATATTAATTCCATCGGAGATTTGCATTGATGAACCCAATGGTCCATCTTACCATATCGGGTGCATTGTCTGCATGGAACTCCCGCACGGTGGTGATATTGGCAGTTAGCATAAAGAGAGATTATTCTAGCATAACTCTCATGAACCTCTGGCTCCGGAGTAACGACCATTTGGCGAAGTGGAACGGCCCCCGTGTAGATTACAGGGTCCTTTGATTTCTTAGAACGACACCGCTTTTGCTTCTTGCTTATTTCCCCTTGCACCAATCCTTCAGTTCCCGTGGTTGTCTTCGGGTAGCACCGGGCGTTCTCATCACTGTTCATGACCCGAGTGATGATTCTAGGGAGAACCGCCATCAATTGTTCAGTAATGAGGGTTGCGAGTGCAACAGCTGCTGGGTCCGTCTCCTGTGAAGGAGAGGGTGGTGATGATTGTCTTCTTGGTGACATTCTGATTACAACCGAAAGAACATCGGTTAGCGTAATGATCGAATGCAGAAGACACAATGCAAATAATTCCTACGTCCTGTGTTCTCTACATGAAGTGTCCCTAGGTTATAGTCTAGGCCAAACCGTTTTAAATAAATGACCTATATTTCTCTATAACCATGACTCTGATACCAATCTGTCACACCCCGAGCAGGCGGGCCGGATCGTGTGTCCCGTCGGGCGGAATGGTCCCGGGGCGCAATAGCGGAAATGATAATCGTGATGATCAGATTGTTTACAATGCACATGATATATAATGAGAAAATGCTAAATAAAATAGAATTACAAAGTTAAATTACATCGTGTTCATTTATAATTTAACAATGTAACTATATCATCAACATCATAATTCTTCTATCTTGTATCTGCAATAGATATGCAAAATAATTTGTCAAATGATGTTTCAAAAATATGCAAGTCCAAAATACTAGGTATCTATCTGGTAACCTTGTCCAAAAGCATAACTTCTTAGTTAAACCTGTTCGTCACCTGAAAAGTCATGCAAAAAGATCAAGTCAACACATGGTTGGTGAGTTCATATAGTTTAGTATTAAAAGAAAATGTATAGCTTTGCAAACCACTTCGGTAACAACCTTAATCTCATTAATAACACATGTCCTATCCATTTCGGTATGCTTATATACAGGACATACGAAAGGGTCGAGCCTACAACCCGCCCAGACGCCATCCCACCACATATCGAACCACATAATACATTGTTGTTAATGATTATTAAGCGTTTCACCTACCCTTCAATTCCATTTCCATCATATTTTCAAACATTATGTTTAAGAGTTTCAAACGCGCACACAAAAACATTTGCAAACCTCTTGGGTAACAACCTTAATCTCATTAATAACACCTGTCCTATCCAATTCGGTATGCTTATATATAGGGCATACGAAAGGGTCGAGCCTACAACCCGCCAAGACGCCATCCCACCACATACTAAACCACATATGACATTGTTGTTAATGATTATTAAGCGTTTTACCCACACCATTGACACATTAGTTCTTCAGTTCTTAGTTCCTGTAGTCCCACAAAATAGAATTTCTATTGATTCCTTAAGTTCATCACGTATTCATGATCAACCATAGCACTTGTAGGAACATAATATTAAATGCTTAATTAAATCAATAATTAATCATTTAAATACAACTAAGACATGATGATTGGGCCTTATTTGACTCAATCAATTAGACTTAGTTGTTGGTGGCGTCCAAGTTGTACCATCTCACATGTGGCCCATATCAGGCATGACCCAAATGAGTCTACCTGTATGTGTCGGGACTTTCATGATGTGCCCATATCAGCTTGACCCTCAGGCCTACTGTACATGTTGGTACTTTAAGATATCCTTTGATTTTGATTGCCTTTGTTCTTTAGAATTCGTTTGATCGTTTGATTTATGCCCATATAGGTTGACTATAAAAGTCTACTATTTATAACGGGACTTTCTGTGTGTTAACACATGGTCTTGATCTGCATACAACTAACATCCACCTTAACTTGATCGTTAATGATTTCATTAGTTCTTTGATTTACACACGGATATGATTTCCTTGATTCTGATCCTTAGAATTCCATGGCTACAACACTGATTTTAGATTCTTGAATTTGATCCTTAGTTTTATTGAACACACACTGAATTAGATTTCATTGGATTTGATCTTTAGTTTAGTTTTCTTGATTCCACCCTGATTTGGATTCTTTGAATTAGAACTTTGTTAGGTTAATTGTTTGATTTAGAATTTTTGTATTACTCATAAGAGTAATTAGTTAATTCATTAATTACACCTGCATGTAATTTACCTAAACAGGAGTCTTGGAATACAAACATGTATATAAAACATACAATAAGTAAAAGCATTTACGTAAAACATATTTAAATAAAAAGGTTTACGCATGCTTCTCAGCCCCGCATTTGGAAACAAAAATGTTTAGAAAAGGGGCAATGAACTCACCTGTGTTGCTACGTAATGATTCACAACAAAATGCGCGCTCGTTACTTGTGGATTAAGTATCTTCAATACCTGAATTGTTTTAAAAGGATCCGAATACTATAAGTATTTATAATAGACATATCTAGGGTTTTGGTCTCGGTGTGCAACTAAGTGTCCTATGTCACTAGTGTGTTTCTAAGATTTACTCTAACTAGTCTAAACGTATTACCCGTTTATAAACCCTTATCCCATGAGTTATCACTATCAAACCTTAGCTAGGTAAGGTTTATGCCAATTACATTCAAAGTCTTTCAATTAAAACATTTTAAATAATTCATTTTAAGTTAAACCATTAAGTTAGTAATCATTCAATTTAATTTAAAGAAGTTTATAAGTCAGTTCCTTTTATTAAAACATTAATTAATTTAAGAAAATATAAGTTACATGATTAGACTTAGGTAATCAAATTCGATTAACTCTAAGTCTTCTGATATGTTTTCGTTTCCCATGGTTCTTTGATCGTTCATATGTATAACTCATCCTAGATAGTTCGTGTGAACCATCTAATGTAGTTATTTGTTTTCGTGAAATTTCTAAGCGTTAGATGTTAATGATGAAATCAACATCTTTATGCTTAGCTATTGTTTTGATTCGTAATGCATTTATCACCATGTTATTAATAGTTTAGTTTAATGAAATACAAATATGCTAAACTAAAATGATGTCCAACATTCATGTTGTAGTTCAACATTTGTTTAAAAAAGGATTGGTGTTATTAATCTCTAGTATAGGGAACTTACAACTTTGTTTCCTTTACTTGAAACCTTAATTATTTTTACCAATGTATATTTACCAATCATTTTAGTTTAGGATACCTTAGTGTTGGAGATTTTTATGAATGTTTAGCACCCAACCAAGCTCCTAATAAAACCCTAGTAACCTCCCCATGCATGTAGTCCACGTACAACCCCACGCATGCATTAGATGTGTGTATGTGCCCAAACCTTCCCATGCAAGGTCAATCTCTTCATGTTTGAACCTTAGACAACACAAAGTGGTTACATCTCATGAAAACCCTAGTGTCTCTTTCCCATGTAGCAACCCACATCAACTTATTCGAACCAAGATAATCGTGTGTATGGAGATCAAGCAAGTGGACTGCATCATGCGAATCAGTAGCTCCATACATTTGTAGTGGTTCAGTTGATTGATGTTGGCCGAATGTATCTCATACGAATGTGGCCTTGGTCGGATAAGCAGGTCATGCGAGTGAGAGGCTGCCGACCGAAAGTGACTTGGTCGAATAAAGGCAGCCGAATGAAGACCTAGCCGACAGAGGGGTGGCCGAATGATGCTTGGTCTGAACCAGGGCTCGTGCAAATGGGCTTAGACCGAAGGAGATCACCATGCGAAAGAGGCCATTCGGCTGTTGGGATTGGGCCATACGGCATGTGGCCATTCGGCCGAATGTGAGCAAAGAAAGCTCCTTCGGTGCACTGTGTTTATCCCATTCGGACGGCCGGAGTTCAACAGCATGAACTACCCACTTTCGATCTAGACAACTACACTTTGCTTTCTAGCTTGTTCCTAACACATCCTAAAGTGATTTAGTGTAGTTTCCCTAAGGTTTTTGAGGGATTAATCGGCTAGAAAGGTGGGTCGACCAAGAGGGTTTGAAAATCCTAAAACCGAGCTAAAAATCTTATCTTTACCTCGATTTGGATGGTTCCAAGCCCATATCGTTTGTACTTTCGTGATCTACGAGTTGTTGTGGTCGTTTTGACACCAAGAGAGCTCGATTTCGTTGAGAAATGAAGAAGTTAGAGTGGTGGCTTCTAGAGAGAGGAAATAGAGAGACAAAGTGACGAAAATTTGGGAAGAAATGGTAAGTGAGGGTTGAATATGGCATTTAATGCCATATTAAATGGCTTTCAAATACCCGGGTATGTTCGGTCTCGTTCGGTTTCGCTCGGTTTCGCGTAAAAACGTCGGTTTTCTTTCGTTTTCGTACGAAATGTCTAGGTTTTAAAAGTAAAGTTTGTAAATTTATTTTAGGTGGTAATTCCTAGTAAATTAACTAAATATCTTCTGTTTATTTTAAATTTCTAAAATATGTAGTTTACTGTTTAAATCGAATCGTACAGTCATCGCGCGTATTCGTTCGAATCGTCACTCGTACAAATACGACGATAACTACACTTTTTGATATGGTTTTCCAATTTTTGGACATCATTCAGAACGTTAAACTTTCAGATATATTCGTACAAATCATCGCATATACAAATAATCTGTCGATTTAGCATTCACGTAACGACACCCGTTGTTGTTTTGTTATGTAAATCCTCACATACGTTTATAGATAATAGAATCCTTGATGGTTCTGTGTCGTCAGATAAATATCTGACTGTTAAACCATAGTTCTGAGTTAGGTTTCTTCAATGATTGTGAAATAGTTCTATGATAAGCGTTAATAATGATATACATGTAAAACACATAGTTTGTACCTGAACTACTGTTCATGTTACTGTGTAGCTCACTGTTCCGGTTACGTTTCCGGCACTGATGTTAAAGAACTCAAGAACCTACTTCATTACATCATCATTACTTTCCATTCCTTAGACTTAGAACTTATTCTAACTCCCCTTGGCTCACTCAACTAGCCTCAGTATCCGAAAACCTTTAAGTTCACGAAATCGTAGTATTCGAAGACTTAGAGTTCATGAACTCTTAAGGTACACGAAATTCACAAGGTTCACGAAGTACCAAACTACACGAAACCCACGAAGTTTACGAAACATCAAAGTACACAAAAACCATGGAGTTCACGAACATGAAAGTACACAAAACCCATGGAGTTCACGAACATGAAGTTCACGAAATCAACTTCGCATACTATTGGTTCGTTAACTTCGTAGTTCCCGTCGTGTACATTTCAAATACTACCTTTTTTCTTCATAAAACATCTTAGAAAAGTATCAAAGACCCATGGATCTAGTTCTAGGTGCATATTGGTCTTATCAAGGAGTTGAAAACAAAAATGAGTGAACTTTCTGCTAAAGGTATGACCTTTATCCATAGTTTCCTTTTGGTCTAAAAATCAGAACTTTCATGAATCAAACCCTTACCTGATGTTTGATGATCCTTCCTGTAGCTTCTCATGGGTTCCTGCTGCCTCATGAGCGAGTTACAGCCGTCCCTTGAAGTTCTCGAACTGTCAGCTTCGAGTACTTGGGAGAGAGAGTGATTCCAGCCAAAGGTGATCATGTTTCCCAAGGCACTAATATATATAGGCCAGGTTCTTGAAGTTGGTACTCGAAATGAAGTTCACAAAGTAGGTTCGAGTACTCATTTCATGATCTTTTATTCAGTTTATTTTTCATCTCTTTTCTACAAGTATAGGTATAATCCTTGACATTCAACATCAAACACCTCTGATCGGTGTTGATTTAAGCTCCGTTGGAGCTCCCATGACAGAAGAAAACATGGTTTTCTCTGCTTCGAAAATTGCAAAGAGAAAGAAGAGAGAAAAGGTGAAACTATGTGTAGAAATGGTTGGATGGAATGAGTGGATACGGAGGTGACACTAACTTTTATACTATTTTTAAAAGCCGGGGAGGGTCTTTTCAAGATTTGTGTGTTTGTCCTTTGACCTAAATATGGGTACAATTTATTTAGCAATCTACTCCAAAATATTTTCTATTCCATTATTCCGTCACATTTTTCTTATCAATTAGTTGTGTATGTACCCCTTCCTTTATATTTTTTTTACTTTCACATTTTTTAGAATTTTACTGTTATGTTTTTACAATTATAGTCCTATTTTTTTCCTACTTTATTCCATATTTGAATAATCGTACAATTATAAAGATATATATATATATATATAATATTTATACATAATCTAATAAACTTTAAAAATACGGATGTTACATAAAGTAAACGGTCGAAGGATGTGGGTTAGATCGTGAGGCACCGTGACTGTCAAAATTCGTCGGACGTTGACCAGTCAGTTTTAGACGGTTCTGCCATGTCGGTCCGCCGAATGTGGAGTAGTCCAAAGTAATTTTCTTTTGACATATATGTAATTTCCTCTTGAAATACACAACAAATCATAGAACCAATGAGAGTATTTTATCTTCTCTAAGAAAGAGATTCACATACTTTGAAGCAGGAATCGATTTCGGTTAAACAAAAACTTGAAATTTTTGGATCCTATCGCGATTGTTTAAACTCCACACAATTACACGATTGTTAAACTTCACACAATTACAATCATACCAGCATCTCATGAGACAATCAATAAAGTTGGCCATAGTTTCACTAGAGAGGCCAAGAGGGTTGGCTCCCTTTTTCTTTCTTCGATACTCTCTCTCTCTCATATGGGAAAATCAAAGGGAAAATTATCAACATTAAAAGTTGTTAAAATTACTAAAAAACCCTTTTGTTTATATAAAAGAAATATAATGAAAAATTTTGATTGGTAGAAAAGAGTTTTCTTGAGTTTCTTGAAATTGAAAAGTTTTCAATTAAACTCTTCTCTATGTATACATATGTATATACACAAAGGCAATAAACTCTGACATCATTTAAATTTATAGCCAACTCTTCCTACTCATTTAATGGATAAACGTTTGAGAAAGAAGAATCAGTCCTCCGTGAACCACAACCAAGAGTTTGAAGGTGAGTTGTACAAATAAATGAGTATTTTTAGTTTTCATTCACAACGTGATTAATTATTAATAAACTGTTTTATAAGATATCTTTTTCATTTTTCTTTTTTCGTGAAATATGAATTGAATGTTGACACATAGATAACTAATCTTATTTTTTGTTTCAAAATTTATTAACTAATATTTAAAAATAAAAAGTCCGAATATTTTCAAAAACGTAATGATTATTAGTAATGGATAACGGTTTTGGTCAGCAAAAGTTGTGTTTTCTTCATCCAAATGTGCAGAAGTTGCAGAAGTCTCCAGTTTCTGTAAGTCAAAGACCTAAAAACGCTTAAAATAAATTATGATATAATTGTTGAAATTTGACAGAGGTGAGTAGTACAAAATGGGAGTTCGTCAACTTAACGGAACAAGAAGAAGATCTGGTTTATAGGATGCACAAGCTCGTCGGTAACAGGTAAGAAACCCAGTTTTGTGTTCTTTCTATATTTTAATTTTTTTTATAGAAAAACATTTTTTGCATAATTATTTTGTAAATCTGATCTCATAAATCTTATATAAATTCCCATGGCACTTTTTTAGTAATTATAGGATCCTCGACACCCAGATAAAGAAATGTGACCTATAAACTACGGTGACTTGTTTGCACTTAATTATAACGTTTTTAATTTAATGAAATTAATTAAAAGAAATTATATATACCATATACCGGCACATTTAATTTTTTAAATTATATAATAATTGAGGGTAAAAGATATATTAATTATTTATAACCGTGAAGTAATGAATAACGTACTAAAGATGGTTTAGTGTGATAGGAAAGCAGCGAGGTTCATAACCATAAACATCAAAAAATAGTCGGAAAGCAATTTTTATTTAACAGAAAATATGTCGTATTAGTGCTTGTTTTTTTCTTAACGACAAACTAATCAACTGCCGTACACTCCGTACGCGGCCCCAATTGTTAAAGGACGTCCAAGCTGGCCACTAGTCCAGACGGACGGAGCCCCTAGCTCACCAGCTACCAATTCACGGGAAAAACCCGACTCAAGCACCCGCCTAAAGGCACGACGGTGAAAGGCCGGTAAAACCGGGTGGGATCAAGAATCGAACACATGACCTGGGTCTCCTATCACTTCCTCATACCTCTATCTTACTAATAGGAAAAGACATCATTGGTTCGTACAAGTACTTGTACTCTTATAATACCTTAAGTTAAATTATTGTTTTCCACGGCATTTAAATTCGTATTAGATAACTTTGACACACACACACATATATATACGATTTGTATACTTTGAAAACCTAGTTTTAAAAAACCTTTAAACCCTATTGGTACTTTCCATTTGAAATCTTAAAAATAAATATGTAGCCTACATTAAATTTGAGTAAAAAAATTAAGGTTTGAATAAAAAAATCAATTTTAACATGCTTTAATGTAAACAACATGTTTAATTTTAATATTTTAAATGAATAGTGTATATACAGTTTAAGGATTTTCTTGTAAGGCAGTGTTTTTGTAGGATACAACCCCTCTGTATATATATGTATACACACATATATGTATGTATGTAGCAAACATATAACGTCTTTTACAAACGAGTTACTCTTACATTAACAATTAAACAACCAATTAATTTATTAAAAAAAACTATATTTAAATCAGATATATAATTTATATATGAAATCAGATAAACTTTTCTTATTTGAGTAAGAAGTTTATGTTATTTTATTGTTTTATGCTTTATATTTGTGTTATAAAATATTGAATATCATGTGAACTTTTGGTGAAATATAAACTTCGACGTTTCATAATTTTTTTCTTTTTAAATAATAAGAATTTAATTTATTTGGCAATTAATTTTACTAGAATAAGTCCTTTTCTTGAAATTTAATAAAATGTCTTTAAGATATATAAGATTTTAAGCATTTTGAATTTTATTCTACTCCACGAGGGTAATGACCACCAATTGGGATCAATCACTTTTGTTGTGAACAAGGCACATGTAACCGTCAATTCCTGAACCTGTTGTTTTAGACTGACCTTATCCATAGGCGAAGAACGCTCGAACGATCGCACATTTAATTTTCTAACCACTCCTTCTCTAGATCATAGGTCTTTCTATTTTGATATTTTTACTACATTTTTTAGGAGTTTTTTTCCAAATAGGTGTTTGGTGGAAAGCTTATTTACCAAAATGGGTGATTTGAAAAATATTTACCAAAATGGGTGTTTTTCATGTATTTTCTTTATTTTGAACTAACTTATTATGATTTCTTTTTAATTTAATCAACATATTTCATAGTTAGTTGGTTGAAAATAAAATAGAAAAATATTATAATATGTTGATTGAATTACAAAAATAGTTAAAAATAAAGAAATAAATGAAAAAACACCCATTTTGGTAAATATTTTTCAAATCACCCAATTTGGTAAATAAGTTTTTCACCAACACCTATTTGGAAAAAAAACTCCATTTTTTAGACATTGACCAAGGGCTTAAAGCCAATAGATATTATTTGTGATATGAATTTCGAGTTTAAAAAAAAGGGTAATTGGAGGGAACCCTTAGCCCTGGTACCACATTGGGTACCCATCATCCCACCCCGCAAGGGTTATGATGCCGGTAAAATACCTCCTCTTGATAACGCACGGATCTGGGCTATGCCCGCGTCTTTTAAACTTCCCCGATTGGCCCAAGGATCGACGGCAGCGGGTACCTCAGAAGGATGGCTAGAGTGAGGCTTGAACCGGGGACCTTCGGTACCCCAAATCCTTGCCTTACCACTCCGCCAACTCAACGTTGGTTGAATTTCGAGTTTAAGAAACTTGATAAAGTAATAATCCAATAGATATTATTTGTGATATGAATTTCGAATGAATTCTTATGCGCATACATTTTCTGTGTTTAACACCAACAATCGAATGACAGTTAATGATGGTTGGTATTAGTTCTTTGCGGGTCAAAATCTCAACTTAAGACAATTCCAATCATAAGAAATAAGTAAATTTCATTTAGGTTTCAGGATGATGCTCCGAACCCCACAAGGGGTAGCCCTTGACCCTGCCAGCCAGTGGAACCGCCACTAGGGGCTCTGCTCCTTGACACCCGCTTTGTCAGGAGCTCAGAAATCTTAAACGAGTGTATACTCCGCTTCTTCAACTCTTTAAGATTTGTTAACATCCAATTAAACTAAAATATATATATTATGCCATACACATCTACGGGGGTTTGTATAGTTGTCACCATTCATAGGTTTCTTTGCCATGGAAGCAAAAAGAGGAGTAAAATTTGTAAAAAAATGTGTCATTTTCTTTTTCAAATTCAAAAAAAAAATCTGATTAATAAATCGATTTTCCCAACTTGTGAGAGTTTCTGAGTTTGTGCTCACCAACTCACCATTGTAGATAGCCTATAAAAATCTAAGGTGCTCACCAAAGGACTTGATCCTAATCTATCAATTTGCAAGACAAACGATGGATAAACAAACGTAGGAGATATTAGTTAAAGGACTCTTCCCTTTAAGAATGAAGAAGAGAGAAGGTTTCTTTTATACCCCATCGACCACAACCTCTAAGAAATGAGATAATTAGGGTGAAGTTGGCAAACTACTCAAATGAGATGATTGTTAGAATGTAATTAGAAGTTTGAATTTTAGAATATCAATAATATACCTAGCAATCTTGACCAATAACATGATAAATGGGTAGATGTGGTACAAAATTAGTGTACTTTGGGTTGAAATAGGTAACAACATGACATTGAATGGGTTGCAATGGCTAGCACCTTAACACAACGCGGGTCAAGATATGTAACTTAAAATCTATGATAACACAATTGATTCAAATGGGTAAAAATGATTAATAATATATTTGTTAAGAAAATCATGAAAAATTACTAAAATAAACTATTTTTTATTACAACTCATTTTAACTTAAAATAAGTTGATTTTTTTAAAAAAAAAAAACCATTCAGATCCAAATTGATGTTGATTAAAACCAACCCTATCCCGCTCTCATCCTGACCCGCGTCCGTTCTAACATGTAACCAACCCAACCCATCCTGTTCATTTTGCCAGGCATAATCAATAGCCATTGAAGTAGAAACACTTAGGATAATTTGGGGTTTTTTGAGAGTGCAAGGGAATTTTTGATCGATTTTAGAAAGTTTAAGTGTTAATGATACATGTGGTATTTGTGCATTCGAATTTGCACATTTAATGTGGTTAAGACGATAAATTTTGAAATCCGATAAGTGAGGAAACGGCTGCGTGTCAGGAATGAGCCGAATAATAGCACGAAGTATTTGAAAACTAGGATTCAAAAACTTGATAAAATGCTTTCGGAAGTAAAAGGTTCCAAAGATCTTTCGAAAGATGTCACTTCCCAAGGGTTTTTAGAAGGAATTCCTTCCCAAATGTTCAAATATTAAGTTACTTTGAAGTATGCTAAATATTATGATGCCATTCAGATGGAATTCTTGTTTTAAAGCACAGTTTGTTCCGATATACATGAATACGCAATCTTTTGATGTGTTACATACTTTGAAAATGTTTCGTTTTTGTTGAAATGTTCATTTCTTTCAAAACCCAGTGTCTTGGCTATGTGTAATTGGAGGTGATCTAGGCGTGAAGGGCCTTGGTCATTGGTCAAGCCTATATGGCGCCCAAAATCACTGCACAGGGGCATGATGGAGGAAGGGCGTGAGTGTGGTCACGGGGAAGAAACCATTCGACCGAGAGAGAGAGAGAGGGAGAGAAAGGGGGTGATGGTAGTGATTACAATGGAGTGATGAGAAGGTGATGATAACACTTATGTATGTAAAGAGAGAGTGATGGTGTTGGCTGTTTATGTGACGTTTACATGACGTTCATGTGGAATGATGAGGGGATGATGAATACACATAGCCTATAGCCTGACAGAACAAGACTTTCCAAAAATGTTTGCAAAATCAGTGAGGAGAAGTTTATTAATAATAAACTTATTTAAAAATAAAAAGCAAACTAAAAAATTACATACAGAAAACCAAAACAAATCAAACTCAAGACATGTACCAACATAATTGGGGGTTTACACTTGAAAGACATATATATTTAAACATCATCACCATTTCCATATGAAACCCCAACTGTTAATTAAAGCTATACTAGTTTTCGGATAAGGCTAGTACGGTATGGGTTTCATTTTCGAAACCAAAATATTGTCCTTCACAATCAACACCTCTCATAACCACCACCATCTTCATCTTCATCTTCTTCCCATCCTCATTGATCTTTAGGATCTTGTTGAATTGTTTTAAAATCTTACTATTATATTTAATAAACATCTCTTTTTACACACGTCAATTTTTTAAGCCATATATGCCACTTTTTTAAACTATTATTATCAAATGTTATTTTTATGCTCTCAATTAATTTTTCTCATATTAAATGATAATAATAATTATATTCTTTAATTTATTAAATAATTAGGTAAAAATCTCGTGTATTACACTAATACATGAGTTAAAAAATATTATATTATATACATACTTATATGGTAACAAAAAATTATATAACTAAAAAACATTTAAATTGTATAGTTTAACTAAACTACTGTTTTACACAAGTTAAATCATATATAATAATTTGTTAATACAAAAGTCATCAAAATAAGTTTCAAAAAAATTTGATGTATAATTATAAATTACATTTTAATATTTTTCAATTATGTGTTATCATTTTTATGTTATGTAATTAATAAATGTTAATTTAATTAAATTATATTATTCTTCTATGACGCACTAAAATTTACTTTACTTTAAATTTATATTAAACCATATTGCTTGGATTTTTTTAAATTACTTACTTTTTATTATTTCAATATATTGTATTTTTAACATTCAAATCATACAATCATGTTAAATGTTTAAAAAATTTTAAAATCACTATTAAAAACAATTAGTATCATTATTTTTTTATTTTTAATTAATTTAAGAAATATAATTTGAATTTGATGATACTTAAAGAATTAAAAATGTAAGTTTATTTAAAAGATTCATAATTAATTTCATTATAAATACAATTAATTAATAATATATTAATTATTATGCATATTGTAATTCATTATCCTTAATTATTAACTAAATAATAAATATAGATAATTAAAGAGGAAAGAGAAACACGAAAACTAAAATTTATGTGGCCTAAAATGGTAACAAGTGTGCAGAATAATTTTTATTTATTAGTATTATTATTAGATTATAAATCTAATGACTAATAAAATTATATACCGTTTTCTATATTAAAAAAAGTTTTAATAAACTAAAAATCAAAAAGTTTTATCAAAAAATACACTTAAAAAAATTTGCAAAATATGAGCTTTTTCTAAAATTTCAAATTTTGAGAGAAGAATTAATTTGAGTCTATACTTTTAGAAAAAAAAAATTTGAAAAAAATTAGTTTTCTTGTAAAACAACTTTTTAAAACAAGTTTTCTTATAAAGTAAATAATATTTCATTTTTCAACACGTGTAACACACGTGATTTAATCTAGTAAATAAGTATATGCCCAAATGCCTTTCATCGATAAATAAATGTTTTAAAAAGAGAACATAAATGATGAATTTAAAAATTATCTCTCTAAAATCAAATTTGTAGATAGTATAACTTAATGAGGGAAATTATACAAAATGTTTACTTATTTTATGAAAACTATATAAATTAGGTTTTAATAATTTATAAAAGCACAGACAAACACATATGTACACACAAACACACCCACACACTCTCTCTCTCACACACACACACATACATACATACATACAAGAAAGGAATCATATAATAACCCACTTTTATCACGGAAACCCACTTCTTTGTGTTTATTGTTATACATTCACTATACATGTACAAAATTATGTTATTTTATGTGTTTATGCAAACATGCATTTGCTTTAAATCGTAAATGGTGGTGAGTTAGCTCATACACGTAAAAGAAACAATGTCTTGTACATGTATAATAAATGTTATGAAAAAAACAAAAGATTTGGGTTGATCTTGTCAGAGTTATATGGGTTTCTGCAATTAGATTTTGTATCCTGTGAAAACTGATCTTAGAGAGAAAACCCTTAAACCTTATATGGGGTCTATTTAGAATCTTGGAAATAAAGTGTTGTTAAATATGTAATATATGTTGTTATATGAGAATATCAAAATAATTTAATTGCATAAATCATCACTGTGGTTTCATTATATTGCAGATTCGGTACCCAGGTTTTAAAAATTGAAAAAATAAGCCTAAATATTTGTTCATAAGTCACATGCATGGTCCTTGTATTTTGGTAAAATTGCATATTTGGTCTCCAACATTAAAAAATTACAAACGTAGTCTAAACGTTCGTGAGAAGATTACATATATGATCCAATGGTTTGATCAATTGCATATTTAGTCGCCAAATCAAATTATGATTATATTTAAATCTTAGAACATAATTAGTTAAGATCGATTAATGAAAATAATCCACAAATCCGAAATAATTATTCAAACAATAGTAATTGATAGAACACGTTAATTAAAATACGATTAACATAAATAATCTAGAATTCAAAAACACTGTAAAACAATTCTTTGCTAATAAGTCACATTAGTTAAGAATATTTAATATAAATAATTTGGTAATCCAGATAATTATTTAAACATTATTAATATAAATTTTGAATTCAAAACTTTCAAAAATATTCTGTGCTTATTGTTTATCATTAAGTTTTTTTTGCTATTTTTTTTGTTTAACGAATTGATGGGATTACAACTATTATAAATAACTTCACGAGATAATACTAAATTATCTTATAATTTTTAAATTATCTTAATATTTTTAAATATTTAGTTTGGATTCATAAATTTTTTATATTAATCGATCCTAAACTTTGTTCTAAGATTTAAAACATAATCCTAATTATATTTGAGGACTAAATTTGACCAAATTGTAGGGACAATTATTCAATCTTTTCACATATATTTGGATTAAGTTTGCAATTTTTAAATGTAAGGCCAAACATGCAATCTAATTAAAACTCAAGGACCATATAAGTAACCTTTTAATGTTACACAATATAAAAACGCCATTTTATAACATATATGTAAGAAATAATTAAAAATTTTATTATTTTTATTAATATATTTTATTATTATAACATATATCAGATAATTAAATATAAAAAACTCAAATTTTACATCAGATTTTCACTTGGTTGGTTTCTCAACTAAAGGGGTAAAAAAAAAAACAGTATGTTACTACGAATGGTAAAACGGCTCCAATTACTATATATACATTTTACAAACGACATCATTTCGAGTGAATAGTAATAATAATTAAATATTAATAATAATTAAATAAGGATTATTATATAATATTTATATTAATTAAATATCAATAATGATTTCTAATGTCGTACAAGTCAAAGAAGACGGCCGGAGGAGGAAGCTTGCGACAACAAATAATTTAATTAATTAATAATTATTATATAATATTAGCGGATGGTATTGATATTGATATACCGGTGTATATAGGGGTGAGCACAAAATTGGGTTTATGATAAAACCCGGATAACCGAACCGGTTTTACCCGGTAACCGGACCAGTAATCTGTTATTTAAATGGTCTTCGATCTTGGTTTTTTAACAAAACCAGTCTCGGGCTGAGTTTCGGTATTTCATTACTATATATATAAAAGGCAAACGACATCTTTGCGAGTACATGGTAATGATAATTAAATATTAATAATAATCAAATAATGATTATTATATATTATTAATACTAATTAAATATTAATAATTATATAATTTACAATGTTCGGTCAAAGAAAACGACGGCTACAGCCGTAATAACAAAAATTAATAAAAATAATTATGATATAATATTAGTAATAATTATATAATTTATTATTTAATACTAATATACTTGAACCAAAGGCTTATAGTGTAATGGTACGTGCCTCCTTTAATTCTATATAAGATGTCATGGGTTTGAATCCTAAGCGAAGCATGTTTGCTAAGGCAGGTTCAGAGATTGTTTTAGAATAGATTGACAGTCGTTGCAATTAGTTTTTTGTTTACATTTTGATATTCGTTGTTCTGTCACCACGGCAGGATGAGTCTAAAAGGCGGCTACAAGCCGTAATTATAATTAACAATTAATAATATTGATCATTATTATTATATAATACTAAAACTAATTATTATATAACAATTAAATAATAATAATTAATTAACTAACAGTGAAAACTTTTACACACATTTTGATTTAATGTTTTATGATGGATTGATAGTCGTTGCAACCAGTTTTTTGTTTACTTTAAAGCCAACAATTAATCTGTCATGGTTCCAGTGCAATGAGAGAATGAAATTTTTGACGCATGCATAAATTAAATAACTAATACCAACAATACTACTAAATAACAATAATAACTAAAAAATAACATTAACAATTCTTAAATTAAATATTGATGCCAATTAAAAAAATAGCAATTTTATAAACGCGAATGACTTAATATATTTGTTGACATAATTTTAATTGATTAGATACCGTTTTTTGTATTAATATGGGGTTGCCGCGGCAACGCGCGGGTAAACCCCTAGTTCTTTATGATATGCGTACGCTCTAATCCCCATGCACCGGGTTATCGCATGTTTCCATTTTCTGGATATCATACGTTCCTTACCAATAATACCAATAAATGTATATTATCTATTCTAAAGCGCTTCAAAATGGTTTAATGCTATCCTAATGTATATTATTATCTATTCTAAAGCGCTTCAAAATAATTTATTGTTATCCTAATGTAAACCTATACATGTTGAGGCATGCAATTAAAAACAGATTTATTTATAAGTACTACACTTGCATGTGACATATGTCAATGCACATAACGTACACTTTCACAATAAAGTCTATTATAACCTTGGCAGTGATATGCTGTTGTTGATTCTACCACGTTTAAACTTGTACAATATATGTTTTTATCAACTATATACACTTAATTAATGGGTTCATAATTATTTAACATGTTTATGCATACACAATTAAAAGATATATGTTGTTTTTAAAACATCATTAATAAACATGCTCAAAAAATTCATGTTTTAGTATTCGTCAACCACATACTGTTTCAAAACTAACCTTATGCGATCGTTATGTAAAATTACAGTGTACGTACTTAGTAACTTACCTTCCGTCCTTCCTCATATAATAGATATAGTAGTATAGTACAACTAGTCCTCACAATGTCGACCAAAACAAAATAAATAAGGTGATATATGTGAACAATTGATATATATGAAAAGTAAATATGAGGCTGTTAAACACTTTAACTTATGTGTAAAACTAATCATAACGACCTACTTTTGATTAAATTTCAAGAAAATCTTTTTTTTTTTTCCTATTTTCATTCCATATATTATGCACGTTGAGATCAAGATTAATCACATTAAAATTTATTTTATTGTTTTTTTCTTTCCTATTTTCACTTCATTAATTTAAAATATTTTAACGTTTAAATGATTTCTTTATAACATATAAACTTCATAAACTATTCACAGGTAGTGACATTCATAACTATGCTTGTTTATTTATAAAAACGAATAAATATAATAATTATGTTTTTACGAACACGGTTGTTTATTGTTGTCTTTAGTTCATAATATATATTTTTTTAAATTCCATATCATAGCCGTTTTGCAATGAAGAATAAAAATAAAGATTAATTATATATAAATAAAGATGAAGTTGTAGTCAGCGTCCTGTTGGAAAGGGGGTAAGGGGAAAGTTGGATCCCGAAATGTGAAAGTAACCGTGAACTTAGCTTGTCACACCGCCAAATCCCAAAATAAATATTGTCGTACACATGTTAAAGGGGACTGCCAACAAGACATCTTGTTTGTTTGTTCAATGATACTATTCAATAATTAGATGCTTTTTTTTTTTTTTTTTTCTAACTTACAAATTTCCCAAAGAATGCTATATATATTTTTTAGTTTAACACAGTCGAGTCGATGTACATCATACGTCAAAAAACTTACAGGTTAATTTTTAAAAGTTTTTAGCAAAACAAACACTGGAATGTCATAAATCTTCAAAAGAGGCTTAATATTAAAATACTTTATTACTATTGTAATAATTAAGTTATACGGTTTGGGACACCAATCATGAGTCATATTCATGATATCGCTGGGTTAACTTTTAAGACAAATAACCCTGATATCATTCGAGTTATCATGCACTTTGAATAGCTAATATCCTTGGATATCGAGTTTGCATATTTCAACAACCAACTAATTAGTAGGATTTTACCGCACGTCTTTGTGTTTTTTTTACATCGTTTCAACAAGGGTCAGGCTAAATATACTCCCCATTCTGACTTGTTATACCCCCTCCTCTCAAATATTAAATACAAATATGTCAAAATCAACCCTTCAACATTATAACACAACCAAAATGCACCAAACATTATTTTCACCTTAAATTATACTAAACATATCTCCTTCTTACCTGTCATACCCCCCTCTCTACAAAATATAAAATATAAATTCATCAAAAATCAGATTTAATCGTATGAACACTAATTCATCTTTGTTCAAATTCGATTGAACTGAGGCCTTATCGTTGTTACAAACATAGGGTTTTAATTCCTTGAACAAAAACGAGTGTAATGGTGTATGAAACACCTATCTTATCTAACTAATTCGTGTTCGTTGCTTGATGAACCGAAGTCGAACCGCTGAGCTCTTACATGCATTTTTCTTGATTTGTTAACATTGTGGATAGCTTTGGTTTACGTAGAGAGTTTTGCAGAGGTTAAAGGAATGCTTGAGTTCAATTAATTTTGAGTTTTATACTCGTTTTAATAGAGTTTAAGTTTTCGTTCGACTATGGTTATTTAGGCTTACATTTCATATTAATTTGATTTTTAAATGATGAATTGATGATGATAATGATTCCGTGATATTTGTAGTTGTTTTAATTTTAAATGCTTATGAATCTTTTTAGTTAACAATTAAAAACATAATGTTTACTTGTATATATTTAAAAAGATTAAGGAGGGTTTATGACAAGGAAAAAAATTACAAAAGAGGGTATATTTAGCATAACCCTTTCAACAAAGTTCCTCGTGAATAAGGGCAGATATACTTGATAAGTCCAGGTGTCATGTGACCCTAGCTCTTATGTGTCATATGTATATTCTAGCAACAATATATTTTCGACTCACAACAAATGTAGCCAGAAATGAAGAGGAGTAAAGAAATTTAAAAGTTATATTAGGCAATTAACTTAAGATGAAACCAGCAAGGCAATATTTATAGAATTAGTATTATATGCATTGAAAATTAAACTATTCTTAAATCTGGCATCAGAGATGAATATAATAGAAAACAATGGTAACATGAAAAAAGGTAAGTTTATGGTATCATCATATCATTTAAAATGGTTGATTATATTTCTCAGGTGGGATTTAATCGCTGGCAGGATTCCCGGCCGAAAACCCGAAGAAATAGAGAGGTTTTGGTTGATGAAGCACAGTGAATTGTTTGGCGACTTGAGGACTCAAACAAAATCAAAATAAATAAAAACCATATTATGAGCATGAAAAAACTTGGTAATATTATTCATTTACTTACCTAATGCAAAACCTTGTAGACTCTACTAATGAATATTGGTTTGTCTTTTATATTCACACAAGCTCGTAGTAATGGACCTATGTTTTTTTTTCCTATGTGATTACTCTTTTTTTTTTTTGTTAGTCTTACTTATATCAACTCAATGTCCATTTCTTAGGATTGTGTCCGGGTTATTTTTGTTGGATTTATATGTACGGATCCGATAAGTTAACGTAACTAACCGAACTGTCACCCGTAACAGTTACACCTTGGGCAACAAACGATAAATCTACTTAATTTGATTAACTGGTGGTTACGAATGTGTTTATAATTTATCATTGCTATAAATTATATAAGTTTAATTACATATTTAGTTAAATTAATGGTAATGGATTTGGTGTTGTGTATTGCACCTAAACTAACCCGATTAAGCTTTAAGACCCGTGAATGATTCAAATAAATTTAAAGGAGACTAGAAGTTAACTTGAGAATCCCTAATTTTTGATTTGGCCGCATCACACACAAGGAGAATTCCTTCTTTTTGTCACACCCTGCGCCGCGTGCGCAATCCACGGCGCGGTGATGACTGTTGATTAAATCATGACCAACTATTGGAAGAACAACCACAATGTTACTATGTTTCATAGAGTTAAATATAGTTTGGTTACAAAGCATACTAACTACCAAAAGTATACAACTAACCGACCTCAAAAATATTGTTTACACATAAGATCAAACAAAAATGATTAAGTGTGTTTCTAATCCATCATAGCTTGTTTCCTGATCTTGATTTATATTAATAGGTCGTGTCACACCCCGAGCCGGCGGGGTAGGATCGGAATCCCCGTCGGGCGGAAGGTTCCCGGGGCGCGATATCATGAGTGATAATCAGAAGTGATCAGATTGTTTACATTGCATATGATATAAATGAGAAATGCTAATATAATAGAATTACAAAGTTAAATTACATCAATATCGTTTATAATTTAACAATGTAAATCTATTGTAAACATCATAAAAGGACTATCTTGTATTTACACAAGATATACAAAATAAATTGTATAATGATGTCTTCAAAAGTATGCAGGTCCAAAATACTAAGTCTTCTATCTGAAGTCCTAGTCCAAAAGAAATGACTTCTTAATTAACCTGTTCGTCACCTGAGAAGTCATGCAAAAAGATCAAGTCAACACATTGTTGGTGAGTTCATATAGTTTTAGTAATTTAAAATGATTTGAAAACCTCCTTTGGTAAAGACCCTAACCTCATTAACACCACATGTAATATCCACATCGGTATGCTTATATATAGGGCATATGTAAGGGACAAGCCCTAGCCAACATCCCACCACATACTAATATGCATATGACACTGCTGTTAATGATAATTAAGCATTTTTACCCTTAACACAATCCCATAAGTTCTTCTGTTGGTTGTCCCTGTCATTACAATCATTTGAAATCCATGTTGATTTCACAAGTTCATCACACATTATGATCAACTACAGTAATTGTATAAACAGTTATAAATACTTAATTAAATAAATAAATAAACATTTAATAAAATCTAAGTCCTATTGATTGGGGCCTTTGGTCATACTCGAGTAGACTAGTCTGTCAATATAGGTACTTAGTATTTAGGGAATTCGTAAATATCCTCAAACATATGACCTACAAATCAAACGGTCTAGCTAGGACTTCTTGAAATGTAGGGTTTTTGTTTCGTCTGTTTTGGCATATGTTATCTCTGATATTTCCCAGGTTTTCCCTTGAAAATGATTTATTGATTCGTCTGATTCTGTTACAAGATGTACTTGATTCGTTGATCATAGAATACTAGATTCATTGATCAAATGTACACTTGATTCATAGTTCAACAAACACTTGATTTGTAGAACATTGAATACTGTCTTTGCAAAGATTGTTTTGTTTGATTTGTTGAAGTCCCACACTTGTTTCACCAAAATGTTTCATTTGATTCATTGAATTCACCCATTTGATTTGTCAAAATGTTTAGTTTGATTCCTTGAACTCCCACACTTGTTTTGTCAAAATGTTTGATGTGATTCTTTTGAAATATTTTGATCTGTTGAAATCTTTTAGTTTAAATCTGATTATTCACTTAATTTATAAGTAAATCAGTTAGTAAACCTGCATAAAATCTTCCTAGACATGGTCTAGGATAACATTTTTATATATGTAACATATAAAATTAAAAGCATTTAAGTAAACAATTTAATAAACAGTTTACGCATGCTTCTCAGCCCCGCGTTTTAAAAACAAAATGTTAGAAAAGGGGCAATGAACTCACCTGTGCTGCTATGTAATTTGATCTAACACAAAATGCGCGCTCCTGTATGTAAGCTAAGTATCTTCGGTTCCTGAGTTATTTTATAAGAATTTCGGATATGATAAGTACGCGTAGTAATCGTTGTGCCTAAGACTTTGAGTCTTGTTGTGTGTGCAACTAAGTGTCTTAGTACTAAGTGTATCTAAGATCTACTCTATCTTAATTACCCTTCTTATGATCCCAAATCCCATGATTAATTATAATAGTTTATTTTTATATTTTAGAAAATTTCGGCAGAGTTTCCTTTATTTTATGTTTGAAATCCAGACAAATTTTCATTGTCTATTTTATAACAAAGTCCCAATTCAATCAATTCAAACAAATATTTAAACCAAAGCATTACAATTAATCTTTTATAACTAAATTTAACTAAAGGAAAACAATGCCATTTATAATTCACATTTCAAACTAAGCAAAACTTTAGAAGTTATTAGACCAACTCTTATAGATTCACCATGTCTTTCCTTTAATTGACACATCAGTAATTGAGTTTAAGTAACCAGTTAAGGTATGATGGGCCTAATTAAGCCCTATTGACAACCTTTTGATTCTTCCTTGACCATAACCAAAAATATTTGAACCATGTGACACAGATATCAACTCGTTCATGTTAACAACCCATTTAATGTTGTTAATGTGTATTAATGATCTTTAGTTATAGAACTTCTATCCCCACCATTTGGCTTCATTAATTATAATTAACACTTTGTATTAATCCCATGCACCCATGCAAAATTCCAAATTATTTATCCTATGCATAGATTATGTGGGTTCCCATGCACTCACATACCTTGCTTAACACATACATACGTATCTAACCCCCATGCATCTTAGAAATCTCAGATTTAAAGTTGTTTGATATTCGGCATCATCCCAAGGCAGCGAACCTTTGGAGGTGCTGACCTTGGGTTCGGCTAACATTCATCACCAACGAACCCTTAGGGTTCGGCTCTCAATTTGCCACCCACGAACCCTCAAGGTTCGTTCAGTTTCTATGGTGTTGCATGCACAAAGGTTCGGTGAAACTAGGCCCTTTGGTTCGTGTACTGATTAAAGGTTCAGGATACCTAAGGTTCGCTGCATTTGTTTTAGGGTTCGGTGGTCTGATGATGCAGGGTTCGCGGCTCCGAACTTGCAGGGTTCGGCACAGACAAGCTGCAGGTTCGTTGCAGGTGACCTAGGGTTCGGCTGACAAACCGAGTACAGATGCCAGGTTCGTTGCAGAGACCATGCAAGGTTCGTTGCAGGGTTCTCTAACCAGAAAGGTTCGGCCAAGGATCATCAGGGTTCGGCCGACTAAGCTTCACGAACCTGTATCACAACCGGCTGCCATTGAGCTTAACCTGTTAAAATACAAGTCCCTAGCTTCTACTAGCTGATTACGTGATTCATCTAAGTGTTGTAAGTGTTTATCATCAATCATCATAACAAAACCCCATGAACTCGTGAAAAACCCTATAAACCGAGTTTAAACTTGAAAATTACCTCAAATTTCGTGGATGAAAGCTCGAATAAATTGTACTTCAGTGATCCACGTAGCGAGATGAACGTTGTGACACCAAATATACTAAATTCTGGCTTGAAACGAATGAAATATTCTAGAGAGAAGGTGGGGAACTATTCTTTAGAGAGAGAAGGGTGTAGGACGTGAATGGGGGAGAAGAAAGGGTTTAGGGTGGTTGGTGATGACATTAATGGCCTCATTAATGGCTTAGTGGATACCCGGTTGCTCGGTCTCGTTCGGTTTCGCGTAAAGTACCGGTTCGCGTAGTTTTCGCGACTAAACGACACGATTATAAAATTAGAAATCTTTTAATTATCCTAGGTTGTGATTCCTAATAAATTAACTAATATCTTTTTATTTATTTCAAATTTAAAATATTAATTTACTGTTTAAATCAAAATGTACGGTTGTCGCGCGTATTCGTCCGAATCGTCACCCGTACGAACACAACGATAACTATACTTTTCAATCTTGTTTACTAATTATCGGACATCATTTAAAACGTTAAACTTTCGGATATATACGTACAGATCGTCACCTATACAAATAATCCGTCGATTTAGCATTCTCATAACGACATCCGTTTTGTTTTGTTCTGTAAAGCCTCACATACGTTTATACATAATAAGATCCTAACAAATAATCACATGATGGTTCTGTATTGTCAGATAATTATCTAACTCAAGAACCATTGTTCTGAACTGTGTTTCTGTTAAACGTTGCTGAAACTGTTCTATGACAACACACTAAGATAATGATAAATGATATGAATATGAAAAGTACTGAATGTATATGGTTCGTACCTGTTTTGCTGTTCCTATGCTGTAGAGATCACTGTTCCGGCGAGGGTTCCTGCACTGATGTTACAGGTCACATTAGTTGTCACACCCCCTGCGCCGCGTGCGGAATCCACGGCGCGGTGACGATCGATGGTTGAATAATGCACAAGTATTGAAAGAATAACAACCACAATGCATTACTAAGTTTCATAATGTTAAACATTTGTTTAGTTACAAGCTTTCTAACTAATGACCAAAAGAATGACAACTAATAGACCCAAATATATTGTTTACAAAATTAGAACAGACAAGATAATTAAACAATCAGGATTAAGTTGGTTTCTAATCCATCATATCTTGTTTCTTGATCTTGTTATACCTTAACTATGGTCACCTTAGTTGTCTTTGTAATGCTCTAACTCTGATTACCTAAAACACGTGAAAAGTAACTGTCAACTACAAGTAGTTGGTGAGAACAATAGGTTTTATAACTGAAATTGATAATCATATATTTTAAACAATAAGAATAAAACATTGTATAAATATGTCATGGAAAATTTTAACGCAAACTATCATCAAGTAAGAAGAACGAGTGCAAACAGTCAATGACTATTTTTTAAAAAAAAGCCAACCTATGATTAGATTCCAAATTACATTTGGAGTTAGATCAGTAGTCAGGACAATGGCTTCAACACGAGTTCAACAACAACTCCGTGTTAGTATGATAGTTCATTTCCAAATGGATGATTATAGGGACTGAAAATCTGTCGCATAAAAATATATTTGTTGTCCCAGATACATTTATTTAGTTTTGCTACTAAAATTAATCAATTTCCAATAAGAAGTTTTTAAGACTGAAATTTAGTTGTTGATATAAGTCAATTTCAGTCGTTAATATGATTTTTTAAGGACTGAAAATTAATTATTGTTAGTGTTGTATTTTAGTCTCTAATACATATAATTAGATACTGATAATCAGTTCACGATAATAGTTAAGTTCAGTCTACAATATGTTTAGTTAATACATAAAATCAGTCTCAAAAGAATAATTTATTTTAATTTTAATATTGAAAAATAGTTTAAAATACAATTTGATTTAGTATTCAATATTCATTAACATTAATACATATCATAAACATCATTTATAATTTTGTTTCTTATGTTTCAACAATCTCAATATATTCCAGCATTAACATATAGCAATAATCAATCAAACCAATACCAATTTATCCGTTCAAAAACAAGAAAAAGCTTGACAATGAAATAAAATTAAAAAACATCTCCAATAATATTCTAGGTAGTGTGGTAACTATCATCGGATAGTGCTTCTGAATCATGAGCTTCATCGGTCACATGCGTGGATATTATGTTCTCAAATTCTGGAAACTTTGTGCTTATAAATTCTGACATTCTTTGATATTTTTCATTACTATGCTCGAGTTCCGTCTTGAGTGCAATTACCTGGTTCTTCAGATCCTCATTGGTATGACTTGAATCTTGATGAGATGATTGGACACTCGTGTTCCAGCTATCTTTTTTCCTTAACACTTGGCCTACACCTACCTCCCATGTGTCACACCCAGGCCGGCGGGAACGGATCGTGTTTTCCCGTCGGGTGGAAGGTTCCCGTGGCGCGATATCTTTGAGTGATAATCAAATGATCAGATTGATTACATAGCACATGAGATATAAATGAGAAATGCTAACATGACATGAAATATAATTACAAAGTTAAATTACATTGTACATCATAATTTAACTAAGTAAATCTAATCAAAAAGAATCAATGAGTTTATATCTTGCATCTGTACAAGATATACAAAAGTGATTCACTGTTTTGTCGTCCAAAAGTATGCAATCAAAAGTAAGCTAGGTCTTCTAAAAGTCCACTAGCTTAGTACTTGCATATAAGTGTCTACACCTGTCCGTCACCTGAGAAAACATGTATTTAAACAAAGTCAACACTAGGTTGGTGAGTTCATAAGTAAGTTAATTGAAAACCTTGATTCATTCACATGCACAATCACAATATGTATTTTATTACTTGTATGCCATTTGTTCACTTGTTCACCCAATGGCTTCTCAATAGTTATATTTACAAGTAATATTTCATCCTAGTAGTGATGCTTATATATAGGGCATATGTAAGGGAACTAAGCCCTAGCCAACATCCCACCACACCACTACTAGAACTCCACACAATTTGCAATACAACTATTGATTTCCATTCCCAATCCACTTGTCCATGTTATTCTTGAATCACCTGTAATAACTTGTATAGAATAATATAATGAAGTAATTACAGTTATCTAACCTAAGTTTAGATAACCACTATATGTTAAGGAGGTTAGATTTATCAAATCTGTTCCTTTTATTATTCTATATTTGTGGTGTTAACTATTATTACACTTTTAAGTATTTAAGAGTGTTAGTTAACCTCTTGTAATTTGTTCTTGAACTATAGTGCATAGAGCATAAAAGGAATCCATTGGAATCCTCAGGTAATCAGATTCCAATGCATCCGATTTACCTCTACCACTTTGTATGTCAGTTGTCCTCAACGAAAGCTATTACTAGTAGTGAAACATGAGGTAAGATCAATTCCTCAACCTACTAATCAATAGGATCCCGTTGGATTAATTACTTATCACTGCAGATTAATATCACCATGTGTCGCTTACCAGAACCTGACTTGAAGTCGCCCTGTCATCGGTCATACGTTACCGGCCAATGAATCAATACGATCAACATACTAGCCCTACAAGCTAGAGGTTTGTCAAACCTATGGTACCACTATGCTATCGTCGGTTTAGTCACGTCAAACAAACTGGTCAGCGAATTAAAAGGGGCTTACATGATCTACTTGTACAATTTGGCACATGATTGAAGTGATATAAGTGCAACAGGTCAATAGTAACTAATTGTAATTGTATTCACTTGTATTCTTGTACTCATTGTCATATGCTCTCCTTGATATTAACAAAGTTAAATAAGAACTTGTCTTATTACATTATGTTAATCGTTTGAGTGAATGATGTTGTTATCATGAAGATACATTATCATGATTATCATTCTTTGTTCCTTGTTCTCTTGTAACATGTGTTGAATTGAAAAGCTAAGTGTTATAAGAACTAGTCTTATTCCACTTGATTAATTCTTGTATCGAATGATGTAATAAATATGTGTTATCTTCATATCATTCCTATGGGTGTTCTTGTAATCATGTTGTCATGTTTCTTGTAATTGTTTCTCTGTTATTTCTGGTGAGAATAACTAAGTGTTGTAAGAGATAATCATACAACTATGTTATTCTATTGTATTGATGAGTTATGATATTATAACATCATCATCATCTTATTTCCCTGTCATAGTGTAATCATACAAGCAAGCATACAATGATGCATGATAATAAGCAATTTAATATCATTTAATCAAAGTATTAACAATATATAAGCAAAACTTTTAAACAAATAAAAGTAAAGCATGTTTCTCAGCCCCGAGAGTTTAAAATTAGTAAAGATTAAAATAAAAGGGGCATGTGAACTCACCTTGTTGTTGCAGGGTTGACTTAGCTTAAAGAAATAAGACACGCGCTCTTGATTGCTCTTGTAGTAGTTTTCACGTTCCTGTATTGAATTCACATCTTATGTAACTTATAAAGGTTGAGTGTACTTGTCTAGTGTGCGCGTAGGTGTGTTAGCCTTATAGTGGCTAATATACGTGAGTCGCGGTCTTTATTCGGTCTTGCATAATTGTTGTGTATTTGCCAACACTTATCCCACTAGGTCTGGATTGTCCTATTTAAGTCTTTATAATTCTCAAGTAATTACTAAGTATAACTTAAATTTATATAACAATTGTTATAATCTTTTGTTTCACCATTACTCCTTTAGTCTCATCATTTTGTTAGAAGTTCCCGTTGTATGGTATTGAGCACCCCATGTTTATGATTCTTTACTACTTTTTTCCTTGTTTTAATGACAATTAGACTTGATGGGCTTCATGTTGGGCCAAATATATGTACATGGACCAAACTAAGTCGAATGAGTCTTCTAGACTTTGTGGGCCCAAATAATTTTGATTGGGCCTTAGCCATGTGGACCGGGAATCACATTGGACCGAATAGTTGGCCTGGGCTCGTTTTAAGTGTGGGCCTGATCAGATTTTATGTGGGCCGAAGGGTTTATCTGGGCCTAGGACGTGGGCCTTGAGATGAAAAATGGATCAATTGCATAGGATTGGGCTGATTATTGGGTCACAAAGAGTGACTGAAACAGCATGTTGGGCCCCACTAATAAGCTGTTGGGCTATAGTAGGCTGGATAGGAGGATGTGGGCCAATATGAATTTAGCTTGGGCCGGTTGTTGATTCACGAAAACTGTTGGGCCAAATCAGTTAGGCCTAAAACAATAGGCTGTTGATCCTGTTGGGTTTTCTTTGGGCTGTCTCAAACGCATTGGGCCTACTTACATGGGTCTAGGCCGGTTGGGCCACTGTCATTGGGCCGAGAAGGTTGCACACCACATGATCGAATATCCTATTGGGCCAAGTGTTTGGGCTGCCATTTGAATACACTAGCTCTCACGAATGTTTCAGCCGCATGGTCATCAGGTCAGCGAACCTTTTTGGTTCCTCACTAAGGTTCGTACATGGTTACCTGCATGGGTTCGCCAGAGGTATGTGGTTCGGCAGTGGGTTCGTCAGCATGGAATGGTTCGTGAGGGATGAGTCAAGGTTCGTCACCTCACGATGGGTTGGGTGAGCAGTAAGGTTTGTGGGGGATCTAGGGTTCGCCTGGCTCACGATGGTTTGTGGATTTCTGTAGTAAGGTTCGGCCAAAGACAAGCAGGGTTCGGGTGGGAGGCTTCAGCTGCTAAGTTCGTTGATGGAGGGTTCGGCCACCTACAGGTTCGTCGGTATCCTCATAAGGTTCGGTTCCAGGTCTGATTCGCGAACCTGTAATGCGGTCACCATCACCACGAGTCTTAGCCGCTGCAAGCTGTTTTCCGACCACCATGGCTGTGCGAAAATGGTTCCATCATGGTCAGGTTTTCAAGGTAGGGCAAGGTTAACCGGATAGTTGCATGTGTCGACCCAAAGAATAGAGAAAACCCTAATCTCAGTGTTTTTCTTCGATCATTACCGTGAATTTGGCTGGATGAAACGCAAGATCTGTTGTACTTTCGTGTAGAGCTCGTCAAGGGCTTCGCGTGGGCGCAAGAATCACCGATTTTCGTTTAGAAATGAAGAAGTTATGATCGATTGAAGGTGGAACTTGGTGGATCTTGGTGTTAGCCGGAAATGAGAGAGAGAGAAGGGGTTGTAGGGTGAAAAATGAGAAAAACACACTCATTTAACCTTTATATACTACGCGGGTTTTCGGGTTTGTTTCGGTGGCTCGGTTTGAAATTTCGTCGCGTGTCCGGATTTTTTTACGCGTAAATTGTAATAAATAAATAAAAAGGTTATTTTAATTAATTTGATGAGTTTCAAAATTGTAAAAATGTTAATTATTTTATTTTATTAAATTTATTATCGTTTCGCGTCGTATTTCGTTTTCGTTTCGTCGAATCGCGTCACCACCGCGCGTATTCGTTCGAATCGTCATTCGAACGAACACGACGATGGTTTTGCTTTCCGACTTTTGTTTTCTACTTTCCAGTCATCATTTCAGAACATTAAACTCACAGATATGTTTGTGTGAATCGTCACCCACGCAAACACACCGTCAGTTCGTTATTCTGAAACGACACTGTAGTTTATGTTTAAATTGTGTTTCCTCACTATCGGACTCAACTAAACATCCTGTTTTCACCTTGTTTTCACATTGAATTGTCGGCCATCTGATTCCTGTCATCTATGGATATCAGGTCGCAACCGATTTGTTTCTGAACATTGTTTGAACACCGTTGTTTCTTATGATTTGTTGTGTTAACTGTAATTAAGTTTTCACTTAATAAACACAACTAATGTTTCAAATGTACGTTGTACTTACTGTATTTAAGTTTACACGAAAATACGTACAACTGTTCTTGTATTTAGAATTCTGTTAATACAAGTACTGTTTACAATCACGTATATGTACACATAGTCACTATAGATAGTACACGCACCGTACGGACTTGCCGGCCGGTCAGGTACTAGTTGTCACAGTCCCCCCTTGTTAAAGAAATTTCGTCCCGAAATTTAAGCATAAAGGTCGGGCTTCATTTCTCAAACAGGTGGGGATACTTGGCTTTCATGTTGTCCTCGCACTCCCAAGTAAATTCTGGTCCACGCTTGGAGTTCCATCGAACCTTCACAATAGGGATACGGCTACGTTTCAGTTTCTTAACTTCACGTTCCATAATTTCTACAGGTTCTTCAATGAAGTGTAGTTGCTCATCAACTTGTATTTCTTCCAATGGTATGATCAATGACTCATCTGCTAAGCACCTCTTGAGATTCGATACATGAAACTCATCGTGTACTCCGCTGAGTTCATCAGGGAGTCTGAGTCTGTATGCCACAGGACCTATGCGTTGAGTAATCTCAAACGGTCCGACATACCTAGGTGCTAGCTTGCCCTTAGCCCCAAAACAAACTACGCCTTTCCATGGGGACACTTTAAACATGACTCGGTCACCCACATCGAATTCCAAAGGCTTGCGCCGTTTGTCTGCGTAACTCTTTTGGCGACTACGTGTTGCTTGTAATCGTTGTTGTATCTTGGCAATCTTATCAGTAGTCTCTTGGATAAGTTCAGGCCCAGTTATTCTGTTGTCTCCCACTTCGGTCCAACAAATTGGAGACCGACATTTTCTACCATAAAGTGCTTCAAAAGGAGCACATCCAATGCTGCTGTGGTAGCTATTGTTGTAGGAGAACTCAATAAGTGGTAAGTGTGTGTCCCAACTTCCACCGAAGTCTAGGATGCATGTTCTCAACATATCCTCTAGGGTTTGAATGGTGCGTTCGCTTTGTCCATCCGTTTGAGGATGATAAGCAGTGCTCAAGTTAACACTTGTCCCTAAGGATTGTTGCAATGATTGCCAGAACCGTGATGTAAATCGACTGTCCCGGTCTGAAATAATAGACAATGGCACCCCGTGCCTTACTACTATTTCATCAATGTATAGTCTCGCTAGTTTCTCCATCTTGTATGTCTCTCTGATCGGCAAGAAATGTGCGGACTTGGTCAACCTATCAATGATGACCCAAATAGAATCGTATCCGTTGGAAGTACGGGGTAGCTTGGTAATGAAATCCATAGATATTTGTTCCCACTTCCATTGTGGTATCTCTGGTTGTTCCAGCAAACCCGAAGGTTTCTGGTGTTCTGCTTTGACCTTGGCACATGTAATACATTTGCCAACATAAGTGGCAATGTCTTTCTTCATACCCGGCCACCAATAAAATGACCTAAGATCTTGGTACATCTTATCGGCACCAGGATGAACTGAGTAACGTGTTTTGTGTGCCTCGTCAAGTATAAGCGTCCGAAGTTCATCTACTGCTAGAATCCAGACACGATCCAGATAATAGATAACTCCATCTTGTTTTGTCTTGAAATGTTTCTCTGCTCCACAATCGAGCTCGCGTTTCAGATTGTCTCTTGCCACTGCTTCTTGTTGTGCTTGTAGAATATGATCTCTTAAACTTGTTTGCACAGTCATTCCCATTGCGCGAACGCGTAAGGGTTTGACTCTTTCCTTCCGGCTCAAAGCATCTGCAACAACATTTGCTTTGCCCGGATGGTATTTGATCACACAATCGTAATCGTCATAGGAGCTCAACCCAACGTCTCTGTCTCATGTTAAGCTCCTTCTGATCAAATATGTGATGTAGGCTCTTGTGATCTGTGAAGATAGTGCATTTGTACCATACATGTAGTGTCTCCAAATCTTTAAAGCAAAGACAACAGCTCCCAGTTCGAGGTCGTGTGTCGTGTAATTCTTCTCGTGTATCTTTAGCTGTCGTGAGGCATACGCAACGACTTTGTCTCGTTGCATCAAAACACATCCAAGTCCCTGATGGGAAGCATCACAGTAAACTACAAAGTCATCATTGTCTTCTGGGAGTGTTAATATTGGAGCATTGCACAATCTTTGTTTCAATGTCTGGAATGCCTCTTCTTGTTTCTGAGTCCACACAAAAGGTTCAGTCTTTTGTGTGAGCTTGGTGAGTGGCAAGGCTATCTTAGAGAAATTCGAAATGAACCTCCTGTAATAGCCTGCCAATCCCAAAAATGATCTGATCTCTGTTGGTGTTGTAGGCACATGTCACACCCCCACCTCTCGTCACCTGTGATGATGTCACTATATACTCTGATATGGTTGCGGAAGCATAGTGGTGATGTCTCAGAGATGAGGTGTTGCTTACTTAAACCGATATCACAGCACACAGATTCACTTAAAATAAATATATTACAAGGGTTTCGTAAATACATCAACATTACAGTTTAGTTTAGTACACAATCTAATATCCCTTAATTACAAAAGTGTGATGTGCGTCCTCACCGTGTCGTCACTGTTGCCCTGCAAAATTGTTGAATTTAAAACGTCAGCACAAAGCTGGTGAGTTCGACAGTTTATTTAAACAATATGATATGAAATGTAAATTCTCAAAAAGTTCAGTTCTGGATAACCATGGGACCCGTATCTAGTTCCTTTCGGACAGTTGTATGTTCATGAAGATACTACCCGTCGGTAAATATCTTAGTGCCTCATGATCTTAATGTCTATCACTAACATTAAGAAAGTTGTTATGGAAACAGATACCAAACATTCACACAAGGGGAGATGCAATCCTCCCAGCAAATGGGTTGTCAGCCAATAGTACTATCAATGATTCCTGTTCGGCCCCACATGGGTTCACTAGATACAGTTCAAGAGATGAGGACTTTTGATACTGTGATAGAGTTACTAACGGCAAAATCCTATGAAATCACACAAAAGTCACATGAAATCACACAGATATCAGTGATGCATATCATATGTTCAGAATCAGTTTGCAGAGTTACCCCGATGTTTATGAAACATTAAAAATAAAAGGGGTTGTACGAAACTCACCTGATGATTCAATGGTAGCAGAATATCACACAAGCTGGTAATAATATGATGATTCTGCATTTAGTTACATTTAATAAGTTATTTATGTTCTAGTTTACTGATTAGATCATTCTGAACGTTCAATGTCAAAGACATTGCTTAGTAAGTCATCAAACCGTTATTAAATGTTTAATTGGTTAATTTAGTATTGTATCATACAATGTATGATAATGTAGGAACCTAGATTGCATTAGATTCCTAATACAAGGTTGATGACATTCTTGATTAATCAGAATAATCCCAGATTAACCAAATATTTAATGTTGTTGATTATGATACTGTGACAGTTTCTAGATAATTTAATGGCTTAGGAATGATCAATCCTTGTTATTGATTACCCAATTATCATGAAATATCACAATGTAGCATCAGAATAGGTGTAATAACCATGCATTTCAAGGATTAATCCAACTAATCACCTACATTGTTATAATCAAATGGATTAAACCATTATAATCATGGGTATAGTTTCATGCAAACCGGGCATCACAACGGATCAAAACAAGGATTTAACCGTTAAAACTTCATGTTCTTTTTTTATAATCAATCCTAGCCATCATCTAGGCAATAATCAACAATCCTAACTATTCCATTACGTTCAAAATCAAGATCTAATCAGTCAAAATCAAACCAGAAGGTTTAAATAGATCAATACCTAATCTGACGGATTTCTGACTTCAAAACAAAGATCAGAACTTGTAACGATAATCCCTGGTACGATCCTTGGCTTCAGGAGGCTTGAAAATGAAGATTTGAGGGTGATTTGGCCGGAATTTTCGTCTGATGGTTGAAGAAGTTCGAGAAGTGATAAAATTTTATAAATTGCATGAAATCTGATGAAATAGATCAGATCACTGCACCGCCACACCCGTCGCGTACCGCGGCAGGAGGCCAATTTGGGCTTCGCGTACCGCGAAGCTTTTCGGGAGTTTTCATATATTTACATTCATCGCGTACCGCGGAGGACTCTCAAGCCCACCTCCGCGTGCCGCGATGAGCCCTTTCGACCAATACTTAGAAATTTTTCTTCGTTTTTCGATTCCGGGCAATCCAGGACTCCGTTTTGTGCACGGTTTTCGCCTACGTTCATCATTTTTCGTGTACTATCAACCTGTAGCAATTACAATTATTAAATCAACGTGGATTTGTAGAACGATCAAATGTGCTCACGTCATTGATGACGTAAATTCTCGTATGCAACTGTCACAGTCTCCTCCTGTTAGAGAAATTTCGTCCCGAAATTTAGTGAAGACTCATATTATGACAATCGTTTATGAGAATAGATGTGGGTACTTTGATTTCATTTGATCTTCATGTTCCCAAGTATATTCGGGCCCACGTTGCGAGTTCCATCGCACTTTAACGATTGGTATGCGACTACGTTTCAGCACTTTCATTTCTCGATCCATTACCTCTACTGGTTCTTCACTAAACTGAAGTTTTTCATCAATATGAATGTCTTCTAGAGGTACGATCAATGATTCATCAGTAAGGCACTTCTTCAGATTGGATACATGAAAAACATCGTGAATGTTACTAAGTTCAGGAGGTAATTCAAGTCTGTAGGCTACTGATCCAATTCGTTCAAGAATTTTGAATGGTCCTACAAATCTTGGTGAAATTTTACCTCTCTTTTCGAATCTGAAAATGCCTTTCCAAGGTGACACTTTCAACATAACCCGATTACCTACTTGGAATTCTAACGGTCTACGACGATTATCAGCATAACTCTTTTGACGATCGCGAGCAGCTTTAATTCGTTCCTGTATGAGTGCGATCTTATCAGTTGTTTCCTGAATGATTTATGGGCCTATGATTTGACTTTCACCGACCTCTGACCAACAGATAGGTGATCTATACTTGCGTCCATAAAGTGCTTCAAATGGAGCGCATCGAATACTGGTATGGTAACTGTTATTGTATGAAAATTCAACAAGTGGTAGATGAATATCCCAGCTACCTCCAAAATCAATCACACAGCTTCTGAGCATGTCTTCAAGAGTTTCATTTGTTCGTTTAGTCTGTCCGTCGGTTTGTGGATGATAAGCTGTGCTCATATTGATTTGCGTGCCCAGAGCATTCTGAAGAGTTTGCCAAAATCGTGACATAAATCGACTATCTCTGTCAGAAATGATAGAGATTGGTACTCCATGTCGAGACACAATCTCATTAACATAGAGTTTAGTGAGTCGATCCATAGAATAATCCTCTCGGATGGGTAAGAAATGCGCAGATTTAGTAAGACGATCAACGATAACCCATATAGAGTCATGATTACGTGATGTTCTGGGTAATTTAGTGATGAAATCCATAGAGATCTGATCCCATTTCCACATGGGAATCTCAGGTTGTTGTAATAACCCAGAAGGTCGTTAATGTTCAGCCTTAACTTTGAGACATGTTAAACATTGATCCACGTATTCAGCTATTTGTTTCTTCATCCCAGGCCACCAGTAAAAATCTTTAAGATCTTTATACATTTTATCAGCACTTGGATGAATAGAATACCTGGATTTGTGCGCCTCATCCAAGATAATTGTTCGAGAGTTACCGAATAAAGGAATCCACATTCGGTTTTTGAAATACAAAACTCCATCAGCTTTTGTTTCGAGTTTCTTGTCTAGTCCCCTTAGTCCCTCAGCAGAATAGTTCGTTGCTTGTAAAGCTTGTTGCTGAGCTTCTTTGATCTGAGGAATTAGACTAGTTTGAATAGTCATACCAAACGCTTTCACACGTAAAGGCTTGACTCGTTCCTTGCGACTTAAAGCGTCAGCTACGACATTTGCTTTGCCTGGGTGATAACGAATCTCACAGTCGTAATCGTTCAACAGTTCAACCCAACGCCTTTGTCGCATATTCAGCATTTTCTGATCTAGAATATGTTGGAGACTTTTGTGATCAGTGTATATCATACACTTGGTTCCGTATAGATAATGTCTTCAGATCTTGAGTGCAAACACCACTGCACCAAGTTCTAGATCATGAGTGGTATAGTTCTTCTCGTGTACCTTCAATTGTCGAGAAGCGTAGGCAATCACTTTATCGTTTTGCATTAACACACACCCTAGACCTTGACGAGAAGCATCACAATATACAGTGAAATTATCAGTTTCTTCCGGTAATGTCAAGATAGGTGCGTTACAGAGTTTGTGTTTCAACACTTGGAACGCCTCCTCCTGTTGAGAATCCCATATAAACGGTTGATTTTTCTGTGTCAATGTGGTCAGTGGCAAGGCTATTTTTGAGAAGTTCTTGATGAATCGGCAATAATAACCTGCCAAACCCAAAAATTGACGTATTTCAGTCGGGGTTCGTGGAGTCTCCCACTGTTTCACCGCTTGAATCTTACTGGGATCCACTTGAATACCGTTTTTATTCACTACATGACCAAGAAATTGAACTTCTCGTAACCAGAACTCACACTTGGAGAACTTGGCATATAATTTTTCACGTGCCAAAAGTTCTAGGATTAATTTCAAGTGTTGAGCATGTTCTTGTTGGCTTCGAGAATAAATGAGAATATCATCAATAAACACAATCACAAATTTATCCAGATATGTTCTAGATACCCGATTCATCAGATCCATGAAAACTGCAGGTGCATTTGTTAATCCAAACGGCATTACTAGAAATTCATAATGCCCATACCGAGTTCGGAATGCAGTTTTAGGAACATCATCTTCGTGCACTCGTAATTGATGATATCCGGATCTTAAATCAATTTTTGAAAAGTAAGTAGCGCCTTAAAGTTGATCGAACAGATCATCTATACGTGGCAATGGATAACGGTTTTTGATTGTTAGTTTATTGAGTTCCCGGTAGTCAATACACATCCTGAACGAACCATCCTTCTTTTTCACAAAAAGAATTGGTGCTCCCCATGGTGAGAAACTAGGCCTGATAAAACCTTTATCTAACAGTTCTTGCAATTGACCTGACAGTTCTTGCATTTCTGAGGGTGCTAAACGATAAGGAGCTTTAGCTACAGGGGCTGCACCCGGAATCAAATCAATTCGAAATTCAACTTGTCTCACTAGGGGTAATCCTGAGATATCCTCAGGAAATACTTCAGGAAAATCTTTGACTACTGGGATGTCTGTGATTTGTTTGGGTGAAGAATTGTGTTCAGTCACGTGTGCCAGAAAAGCATAACAGCCTTTCCTTAAGAATTTCTGAGCTCGCATACAAGATATAATACCAAGTTTTCTACTAGCTCGTTCTCCTTGAACTATCAATGTATTACCGTTAGGTAATGGAATACGGATCATCTTATTTTGACACACAACTTCCGCTCCCAAGCTCAATAGGAAGTAAATTGATATTGAAAAGATGATCATTCAGATTCAAGGAACATCCTTGAATAACACTGTTAGTTTGGATTAACTTGGCATTAGCAAGTTCAATAACATAAGGAGTTTCTAGGTCTACCGTAGGCAATGAAATTAATGATGCAAATTCAGGAGAAATAAAGCTCTTATCTGCTCCCGTGTCAAACAGAACTGATGCGTATAGATTATTAAGAAGAAACGTACCAGTGACAATATTTGCATCATATCTTGCCTCGGTCGCACCAATCTGAAAAGCTCTCTCTCTAGCTTCATTCCCCGGATTGGTGTTATTATTGTTTGGGCAGTTTCTGATCAAATGATCAGGACTCCCGTACTTGTAACATGATCGGTTCATTTGAGTGGTTTGCTGTGGTGCTTGATTTGATTGGCGAGCAGGCAAGTTGCAATACTTGGTGTAGTGCCCAACTCTATTACAGTTGGCACAAGTAGGACACGGTCCTATATGATGAAATGAACACCGAGTACATTTAGGTGCCTGTCCAGTGTAACCTTTCTTTTCAGAAATAACAGCACCAAAATTTTTCACAGTTGCCTTGCTCTGGTTGATTTCAGCCGGAGCTCTCTCCTTTGTTTTGCCAAACCACTTTCGTTTGGTACCTTTAGAAACATTAGAGGTACCGACATCACTACGGCCCACGGCCGTCTGAGTTTTTGTTACCAACATACCACTCCTTACCGCCTCATCTGTAAGCTTAGTGGTTAACAGAATTGCACGTTTGAGGGTTGTGGGTTCAGCTGCAGTCACCATTCCCCGAATCTGGGGAATCAAACCCTTAGTGTACTTCTCGATCAATGCTGGCTCTGTAGGAAACATATCGGGAAGTAAGCAAGTAAGTTCATGGAAACGATGAGTATACGCTAAACAATCAGCCCCGATCATTGAATGATTCCAGAATTCCTCCTGGAGCTTTTGAATCTCAGTGAGTGGGCAGTACTCTGATCTAATCAGAGTTTTAAATTCGTTCCAGCCCATCGAGTTGACTGTAGCTGAGCTCAATGTTTTTGCCTGGGTATTCCACCATGTCAAAGCTGATTCTTTAAAAGAACAGGCAGCATAAGACACCTTATGCTCTTCTAAACACTGGCTGATTTTCAGTTTCGTTTCCATTTCCTCGATCCACCTTAACAATCCAGCCGCTCCTTCCTTGCCAGTGAAATTAGGAGGGTTACAGGAAGCAAAATACTTATAAGTACATCCCTGTCGTGGTGGATCAGGAGTAGTTGTAGTTGTGCCAGTGGTTCTATGAGTTTCCGCGTTGCTACCAGTAGCATTATGTTCAGTGTGATTGTGGTCCCCACCAGAACCCGAAGTAATATGAGGTTGATGTGGTATCAAAACACCACAAGCAGATAGATGTTCTCGCACAATTTGTGCTATCATTGCTTCGTTTGATTCGGATCCACCTGCACCAGCAGGTGGAACAGAGTTTACTTCCGGGTTCACGGGTGGAACAGTATTTGTTTCCAAATTCACCTGTGGATTTGGATTTGATTCAGTATCAACTGGTGGAACTTGATTCGGCTCCGGGTTAGTAATGTTCTTGATAGATTTCTTAGCCGGTCGACCTCGTTTGGGAGCCATTAGTCTGCTCACAAGCAGATAATTTCAGGTCAGTTTAAGAACATTAAAAATATAACCCGTTCCATCACATAATTTCAATCACATTCAGTCACACTGAAAATTTTTATTGAAATGTGATTATAAAGAATACAGTATAACTACATGAATTTAGTCCAGACATGTTCTCGATACACACAGATCATACAGATATTTGTAGTTATACTCAGTCCTGTTAATTCAAAAACATGTTAAAATATTTTACAGCTCACAGTACTGCGACTTAGATATGTTATTAACCATGTTTTTGATATATGATCACTCAGGACCTTGAAACGTTGCCACACAGGGCTTTGAAATGTTGTCACACAGACAATTGAAACGTTGTCACACAGACAATTGAAAGGTTGCCACACAGGGCTTTGATATGATGCCACAAGGGACTTTGATATGTTGCCACAAGGGACTTTGATATGTTGCCACAAGGGACTTTGATATGTTGCCACAAGGGACTTTGATATGATTGTCACACATGAATGTTCTCACAGCTCTTTTTCGTTATCTAGTAATTGGTCATATAAGTTTGATATTAACACACAAGTCATACACAACACACCCATCATTCATTACACAGATAAATACACAACACAACCAGTTTATTAGCATTACAATAGTTTTATACATAAAAGTTTTGATACAACCCAAAAGTCATGATATCCCAAACCAACAACATCATACCCTACATTTCACAAACTCGGGATCTGTATACACCCAAAATGTAACATCAGTGCCGGAACCGTCACCGGAACAGTGATCTCTACAGTACATGAACAGTAAAACAGGTACGAATCTTATACATTTCTGTACGTTTCAGATTCATATCATTTATCATTGTCATTTTGTGTTATCATAGAACAAACTAAGAAACAATTAACAGAAAAACATTTCATAACAATGGTTCTTGAGTCAGATAATAATCTGGCAACACAGAACCATCATTGGTTTATTTGTTAGGATTTTATTATGTATAAACGTATGTGAGGCTTTACAGAACAAAACACATGAATATCGTTACGGAAATGCTAAATGGACGGGTTATTCGTATAGGTGACGATCTGTACGAATAAACCTGAAAGTTTAACGTTCTGAATGATATTCTATAATTAGAAAACAATATTGAAAAGTATAGTTATCGTCGTGTTCGTACGAGTGACGATTCGAACAAATACGCGCGACAACCGTACATTTCGATTTAAACAGTTAAGTAATATTTTAAATTTAATAAATGAGAAGATATTAGTTAATTTATTAGGAATCACAACCTTGTATAATTAAATGATTTCTAATTTTATAATCATGTCATTTCGTCGCGAAAATTACACGATCCGACATTTTACGCGAAACCGAACGAGACCGAACAACCAGGTATTTTCTTAAACATTTAATGAGCCATTAACGCTCCAACCACCACCACCAAGACCCACACTTCTCCTCATTTTCGTCCACCAACTTTCTCTCTCTAGAAATCGTTTCTCCAACTTCTCTCTAGAAGATCTCACACGTTTTAAGTCGGAATCGATCAAATTTGGTGTCATCACGATCCTTTCATCTTGTAGATTGCAAAAGTACAAGTATTTCGAACTTCCATCCACGAAATCTAAGGTAAATAAACACTTTAAATTCGGTCTTAGGGTATTCACGAGCCCTTTTAGTTGTAGTCATGATAATTGGTTTTTAAACACTTATGAACCTTGAGATGAGCACTAGTAAACAACAAGGAATGTATAGAATTAGTGTTGTGACAGATTGGATCGAGAAAGGAGTTGGAGATACAGGTTCGTGGCCTCCTAGATTGGCCGAACCTTTTCTCTAAGCAAGATAAGTACCGCGAACCTGTGGCCAACCTAGGCGAACCCTGGGCAACGAACCCTGTCCCTCTGAAACTACACCTGCAACGAACCTGTGGTCTGAGTCACGAACCTTTAAGCCTGCACCGAAACCTGTAGGAGGGCTGCAACGAACCTGTAGTTGCAACTACCCATGGGCGAACCTTATATCTAGCCGAACCCTGGCCATGTAACCCACGAACCCAAAGTGAACGAACCTTATGAGCTGGACGAACCATGATGAACCGAACCCTATGGGTTCGTCTAACTCCATTGGAGCCGAACCCTAGGCCAACATAGCATAGGTTCGCTGCCTTGGACCATATGTCGAACCTAGGAATCGATTAATGAGGCTAGTATGGACCTAGGATCAATGAAATTCATGATATAAACTAGGAAATGAATTGTGGATCACTAAACTAACAAATTCATGAGGAGTTAATCATATAAGTTGCATGCATGTGTGTGCATGGGAATATAAGTGCATGGGAAATTCACATAAATGTATGCATATCTAACACTAAATGTTGGCCATACAAGATAGTTTAACAATTAAGGTGAATTAGTTACAAGTTCATGAGAATCAACAACACAAGTTGAGAAATCAAATAGAAATCAAAGAAGTTCAATTGGGCCTAAGTGGGCCCAATGGGGTTTAATTAAGCCCATCATGTATTAAATGATGACGTAAACTCAAGTAATGATATTTTGATAAAATAAAAGCATTATGAATTTATTTAAAAGTTGGTTTAATAATTTCTAAAGTTTTGTCTAATTTGAAATGTGAATTATAAATGGCATTGTATTCTTTTAAGTTGATTTTGTTATAAAAGTTAGTTGTAATAAATTGTTGGGGATTTGTTAAAATAGACAATATAATTGTCTGGATTTTAAACAGAAAACAAAAGAAACTCTGCCGAAATTTTCTAAAATTTAAAAGTAAGTATTGTAACTCAACATGGGATTGGGATCAAAAAGGGTAACTAAGATAGGTTAGATCTTAGATGCACCTAGTACTAAGACACTTAGTTGCACACACAACAAGACCAAACCGTAGGCACAACGACTATTACGCGTACTTATTATATTCGAATTCTTATAAATTAACTCAGGAACCGAAGATATTTAGCTTACATACAGGAGCGCGCATTTTGTGATAGATCAAATTACATAGCAGCACAGGTGAGTTCATTGCCCCTTTTCTAACATTTTGTTTTAAAACGCGGGGCTGAGAAGCATGCGTAAACTGTTTTATTTAAATTTGTTTACTTAAATGCTTTTAAATTTATATGTTTTACATATATATAAATGTTATCCTAGACCATGTCTAGGAAGATTTTATGCAGGTTTACTAACTGATTTACTTATAAAGTAAGTGAATAATCAGATTTAAACTAAAAGATTTCAACAGATCAAAACATTTCAAAAGAATCACATCAAACATTTTGACAAAACAAGTGTGAGAGTTCAAGAAATCAAACTACTCATTTTGACAAATCAAATGGATGAATTCAATGGATTCAAATGAAACATTTTGGTGAAACAAGTGTGGGACTTCAACAAATCAAACAAAACAATCTTTGCAAAGACAATATTCAATGTTCTCCAAATCAAGTGTTTGTTGAACTATGAAACAAGTGTACATTCGATCAATGAATCTAGTATTCTATGATCAACGAATCAAGTAAATCTTGTAACAAAATCAGACGAATCAATAAATCATTTTCAAGGGAAAACCTGGGAAATATCAGAGATAACATATGCCAAAACAGACGAAACAAAAACCCTACATTTCAAGAAGTCCTAGCTAGACCGTTTGATTTGTAGGTCATATGTTTGAGGATATTTACAGATTCCCTAAATACTAAGTACCTAGATTGACAGACTAGTCTACTCGAGTATGACCAAAGGCCCCAATCAATAGGACATAGATTTTATTAAATGTTTATTTATTTATTTAATGAAGCATTTATAACTGTTTATACAATTACTGTAGTTGATCATAATGTGTGATGAACTTGTGAAATCAACATGGATTTCAAATGATTGTAATGACAGGGACAACCAACAGAAGAACTTATGGGATTGTGTTAAGGGTAAAAATGCTTAATTATCATTAACAGCAGTGTCATATGCATATTAGTATGTGGTGGGATGTTGGCTAGGGCTTGTCCCTTACATATGCCCTATATATAAGCATACCGATGTGGATATTATATGTGGTGTTAATGAGGTTAGGGTCTTTACCAAAGGAGGTTTCCAAATCATTTTCAATTACTAAAAACTACATGAACTCACCAACCATGTGTTGACTTGATCTTTTTGCATGACTTCTCAGGTGACGAACAGGTTAATTAAGAAGTCATTTCTTTTGGACTAGGACTTCAGATAGAAGACTCAGTATATTGGACCTGCATACTTTTGAAGACATCATTATACTATTTATTTTGTATATCTTGTGTAAATACAAGATAGTTATTTTATGATGTTTACAATAGATTTACATTGTTAAATTATAAACGTTACTGATGTAATTTAACTTTGTATTTCTATTATCTTAGCATTTCTCATTTACATCATGTGCAATGTAAACAATCTGATCACTTCGATTATCACTCACGATTTCACGCCCCGGGAACCTTCCGCCCGTCGGGGAAACCCGATTCTACCCCGTCGGCTCGGGGTGTGACCCAAAATATCCCGTACTCACAACTACTGATCAACCTATGTCACATGATAAGTATAATAAGATCACAACTGCTCAGTCCTCAATCACCCCTCACCGCATGAAATACCACAAACCATCCAACACCATAGCTATAATGACCAACACTATAGCCACACATAGTAGCCTAGCCTCTAGGCTCATCATCTCGAATGCTCCCATCACCATTCCTCTCATCACCATCACTCGCTGCCAAAATGCAGCTATCATCACATGAATTACTGTTCTCCTCATCCTTTCCTCGATCATAGCCCGCCAAGCTTGCGTGCCAGCATCCAGTGCGTTCACCTGCTCCATTAACATCAAATGGGAGGTGAGTATCTCCAACACGGTAGTACGTGTGTCCTCCACAGTAGTACGAGACTCCTGTAACTCTAGTCGAGTCCACTGAAGATCTAGAGTCACCTGGCGAAGCTGCGCCCTAAACTCCGCCTGCTGTGAAGACTCTCCTACCTCGTGTATGGTGTCGGGCTCATCTCTAGGCGCCATCTGACGTCTAGGAGGAAGACCTGTCGTCTTGCGAGCTTGACCTCGCATCCGTTTGAGTCCATCCCACGCTGGGACTCTCGGTGGAGATGGCATAGGTGCTGGTGGTGTCTGTGGCAATGGTATATCAGCCTGAGAAGCAGCTGCAGATGCCTTCGATGGATCGGAGTCAGACCCCGAACTCGAGCTCGGTGTATCGTCTAGTATCACGTAAGAAAACCGTTGATAGATGTATCTCTCCCCTTGATCTGCCATCGCTGTATAAACAGAATACTCGAATCAGTACCGTGAAAAAATATTGAATAATAACATTCAACATACACATGATATCCGACGTTTCCCTATCCTAAAACAACTTTTCGTTCCTTTAATTATTAATGTTCCGCTTGAATTAAATCAAACTAGAATGCACGCATGTTGCAAATTTCAGTTATCCTGGCCACTTATAACTGGAATTTGTACCACCTGATTATCCTGGATTAATTCAAAACAAGTTTTGTTCGTTAGACATGTTCGGTGCTCTCTGTGTCACTATACGAGCCTATGGTTATATTCTAGGTCTCTAAGTCAACCTAAATTCTATAACCTGTGGGTCTGATACCACCCTGTCACACCCCCACCTCTTGTCACCTGTGATGATGTCACTATATACTCTGATATGGTTGCGGAAGCATAGTGGTGATGTCTCAGAGATGAGGTGTGACTTACTTTAACCGATATCACAGCACACAGATTCACTTAAAATAAATATATTACAAGGGTTTCGTAAATACATCAACATTACAGTTTAGTTTAGTACACAATCTAATATCCCTTAATTACAAAAGTGTGATGTGCGTCCTCACCGTGTCGTCACTGTTGCCCTGTAAAATTGTTGAATTTAAAACGTCAGCACAAAGCTGGTGAGTTCAACAGTTTATTTAAACAATATGATATGAAATGTATATTCTCAAAAAGTTCAGTTCTGGATAAGCATGGGACCCGTATCTAGTTCCTTTCGGACAGTTGTACGTTCATGAAGATACTACCCGTCGGTAAATATCTTAGTGCCTCATGATCTTAATGTCTATCACTAACATTAAGAAAGTTGTTATGGAAACAGGTACCAAACATTCACACAAGGGGAGATGCAATCCTCCCAGCAAATGGGTTGTCAGCCAATAGTACTATCAATGATTCCTGTTCGGCCCCACATGGGTTCACTAGATACAGTTCAAGAGATAAGGACTTTTGATACTGTGATAGAGTTACTAACGGCAAAATCCCATGAAATCACACAAAAGTCACATGAAATCACACAGATATCAGTGATGCATATCATATGTTCAGAAACAGTTTGCAGAGTTACCCCGATGTTTATGAAACATTAAAAATAAAAGGGGTTGTACGAAACTCACCTGATGATTCAATGGTAGCAGAATAACACACAAGCTGGTAATAATATGATGGTTCTGCATTTAGTTAAATTTAATAAGTTATTTATGTTCTAGTTTATTGATTAGATCTTTCTGAACGTTCAATGTCTAAGACATTGCTTAGTAAGTCATCAAACCGTTATTAAATGTTTAATTGGTTAATTTAGTATTGTATCATACAATGTATGATAATGTAGGAACCTA